>JARWLC010000001.1:13645833-15036666 GCA_033318265.1 Phyllotis vaccarum
TGATAGGAAGAGATGGCCGTATCAGCTTCAGGGATGCAGACTATGATCCAGTCTCAAGAACCCGTGAGATTTTCAACACCCTTTAATCAGCAGGAAGTAGTAATGGGAAACCATGCCCAAATTCCCAAACTATTGCTTATGTTTGTTTTCATTATAAACGGTTAATGGTCATAATTAATCTCTTTGTAAGAAGAAAAGGAGGATATGGTATATGAATAATTATTAAAAACTTAGATTATTGAATTTACTTAGATCAGGAAATCAGCTGTTAATCTCAAAATGTTTTGCATTGGTATGGACTTTGGTTTATTGATACAAATTTAAGGTCAATTTTGTTATGCTGGATATATTTTTCTATTTTTTTTATGGCATGATGTTCATTCAAATGATTTAAAATTGTAATGTATAATTAAGAAATGCAGGCTAATAGTCACCTTTGATAATCAAACTTATAGTTAGGTTTGTCAGGATTTTTAGGTATACAAAGATATATTTCAATTAGATAGGTAATCTTCAAAGACTTCTAAGACCTACAGAATATGGCATTTAAAATATTTTAAGAACTTGGACTTTTCTGGACCGTGAGACAGATTTGCTCCTGGCAGCACCAATCAAGAGAAAAATGGGCATTGAAGAAACTCCATATGGAGTCTACTCTCTTTGTGGCAATGGTTAGCCACTGGACAAGACTGTTTGACAGTATGCTGTTTAAACTAGTCATGCAGGTTTCATAGGAAGGTAACCTTTGAACTTTTGCAGAACAAGCCAAGATGGTCATTCAGGTTCCTGTTTTGCAGAGAAAACTGTCAGACATTCTTCAGGACTAGAGGAGAAGTGACTGATGACTGATGATGGGCAGAACAGATTTCCTGTTTCACTGAAATAAAAAGAGACTCTGGGCCTGTAGGCTGAAGATGGATGCCCCAACTTTATAAAGGAACTTTGGGTGACTGTCTAGACAGATAGGTGTCATCTCTGTCATTTTTGGATTTTGGAAGTTGTATGCAGTTTACTTAGGTAAATATGTCCTTCTGTGATCTTTGATGTAGTTGAAGATTAGATAGTTATAGGTACAGTTTTTCTTATTCATTTGAAAGGTATATTGGATATGAAACTTTAGATTCATAAAGATAAGATAGATGATAGAGTATTTTCTTTAATTTTGCTAAATACAAATAGACCAGATATTGCAACTGTAATTCTTGCCTGATAGATATTTTGTTATATGTAATTTTGCTATGTTAAAATTGAAACCTTCCTTTTTGATTAGACATAAAGGGGGAGGTGATGTGGGAATTCCTTTCTGTATGCTGTGAATATCAATCTTTAAATAAAGGAGCTGTTTTAGCCCATGACAGGTGCCATAGAAAAAGTAGGAGGAGGAATCAGAGCATAGGTAGGAGGAGCAGGGCAGAGTCAGAGACAGACAGAGCCAGAAGCCAAAAGGATCAACATATAAGGAGAGACAGACAGAGCCAGAAGCCCAAAGGAACAACATGTAATGAATATAGGGAGGAGCATTGCTTCTCATCATGTTCCTAAGACAGAGCCAGCAACACACTCATGTTATTGTTGGACACACACACACACACACACACACACACACACACACACACACACACACACACACACACACAAGTGCTTTATTCTATTGTCCATAATTCAACACCTAGCAAGGTGTGGATTTACATACTAAAACAGGTTAGTGAGCCAGTAACGGGTAAAGTATGGTGGGATTGTAATCAACATAAAACAGGAGATTGGGTAAGGTATGGGGGCATTGTAATCAACATTAAACAGGAGATTCTGACCTATGTTAAAGAATTCTCTGATGATGGATAAGATATAATCTGACTTCCTGTGAAACCTAAGACAGGCCTAGTCTGGATTCCTTTTTGCATAATGGGAAGGCGGATCTGTAGGGAGTCAGCCTACAGTCCCCAGGGCTTAGCACTATTTAGTAGCCTATCATGTTTACCAGAACCAACTGATTCATTTCCATTATCAGAACATTGCTCAGCAGGTGCTACAATTAGGGAAGTTAGCTGAGAACAAAGTTGACCCAGACCATGTGTTGAAAATGATCTGTTAAAGTTACTCAAAGTGAATAAGGCAACCCTAGCATATAAGGCTTACCCTGAGATTCAATAAGAGGTGTTCTTCATTCAAGAGTGATGTGTGTCTCTGTGTCTCTTAATCTCCAGGCTGTTGCTTAACATGAGTCTCATTTGGTTGATGCAGGCATCACAAAGAATCATAGCATGAGAGGGAACCCAACCCTGGAACTACCATGAGGCTCAGGGAACCCAGAGTCTGGACAGCCCAGAGACCTAGGGTAGAACTAAATGTGAATTGCGGAAAAGTCAATGAAATGATTCCTAATGATATTCTGCTGTACTGGGAATGTCTTTGATAGATATAAAGGTATGTAAACTGATATCTGAAAACCCATCTTAAATATGAGCAGCAATATTCTATGGATGAGAATCCTAAACTTAACACAAATAAATAAGAGTCTGAACAATAGCTTTTTCTCTTTTGTCTACCTGAGGATAGGTGTCAACATTTTCAAACTCCTTCCACCACACTGTCCTTACCATGATGTTCTATACCCTTAGATTATAAACTAAAATAGACCTATGTCTTATCTTGAAGCTGCTTTTGTAAGTTTTTTTTTTTAATATGAAGACAAGTAACTGGGGCATAGTCTATAATTTAAATTTGTATATTTCTTCCAGTGTCTTTCAATGACAATATACTTTAACTTCTATATAGCTAACCCTTTTTTTGGACCAAGTAAAATGTTCATTTGCAACCTCAGAAAGGTCAATCTGTCATTTACCATCTACACCACTGGCACTGATCATGGTCTGATAACTATATCAAAAAGTCTGGATTAGTTCAGTCCAACTCTATAGGCTTATGGAGGATTGGAAGAGTTGAGGGTCATTATAATCTGGATGCAAGCTGGATGTAATATAAGCATCTTCATCTAAGTATTGACACTATATAGTCTCTGCTATGATGGGCTATAGCAATAGATTCAATATTTAGTAAAATTTGTCTAAAATGTCAGAGGACATAATCATCCACAACTAAGCCATGAGGGTCAGGGTGTAGTAATCCATGCCTTTAATCCCATCACTTGGGAGGCTGAGATTTATCTGAATCTCTCTGAGTTCAAGCCTGTCACAGGTGTTTCTTCTCCACAACCACCTGGATAAATTTATTTCAGAAGAGGCTTCCCTTATCGTATAGGTTGTGTGTGTGTGTGAGAGAGTATGTCTATGTTTTTCTCTTTCTCGCTCTCTCATGTGTGTGTATGTATGTATGTTTGTGTATTTTTCTGGACCCTCCACTTGGGCTACTGCTAAACTAAGAAGTTGTCCCACTTCACAGTCATTTGCATTATCATTATTAGGTGAGTCTATTGGGATTTCTTAAAAAGTGTAGTTAGTTTAAGACACATAGAGAGATACTTCCTACATTAAAAAAATGAAAGAAAAAAAAACAGTATTATAATGGAAGGTATTTGGTCTTTTTTGATATTACTCTAGACAATTTGAAACTATAACAGGTAAAGGAGAAGGATAAATAATGTAGGTTGGATCATCATAATGTTTATTATAGATAGTATTTCTATGATCATCTTTGATCATTCTTGTTTTAGCCTGAAAAAATAATTCGTTTATATTAGTTCCAATCTGGCTGATATGAGTATCAAGTTGGTTGATTTCAGTGGCAAAATACAAACATAAGAGAACTGTGTTGAAACAGATTACAGAGATATTCAGAACCAGATAGAAGAATTAAAAACCAAACCTCAACATTGCCTTATAAGATTAGAGAGAAACAGCCTAAGGCTTTCAAACTGCCAACCTTAGTATATCCAGTAAATGTACAAGAATTGCCAAATGATAGAAACTCTGTAAAGCTGAATGGACTCCAGTGAAAATGTTACATTTAAGGACATTCAAGGAAGCAATGGTCACTAATAGTATGCACTCACCATTTGTATAGCAAATGATCAATTCCTGGTCAACTTGTAACAGAATTACCCCTAAAGACTGAATTGGTGTAGTTATAGTTGTTTCAGAGGCTGAACCAAAAATACAGTTTAGAACCTGCTAGAAAGTATGAGCTAAAATCATAGAAAAACACAATAGTAATAAAGGATTTGAAATCTCCCATGACCAACTTCTTGGGAAGGGAGATAATGCGAATATATAGATAGACAATCTATATAATAACCAAACCTTGGCTTTATGTCAAATGGCATCCTTTACAAAAGTGATACAAATCTGCCCCCTCAAAAAAAAAAAAAAACACATTACAGAATTCTTACAGAGATTAACTTCTACAATAAATAGAATGGTACCAGATTCAGATGCTATGGAAATAATAATTGAATGTCTGGCTTTTCAAAATGCTAACTCATAATGCAAAAAGATAATTAGGCTGTTAAAGGAAAGATAATCACCCATGAAGAACTGAATCCATGATACAATTAATATGTAATCTTATAACTATAATGACAATCGAGTAGAAGAGGTTTTTTTCTAGAGGTTTAAGAAAAAATCAAAATATCAAATGTAACATCAAAACTGCTGACTTTATATCTGATGAGTTAGAACTAACTTCATTATTTATTGTGTTACAAGAAATAATCAGGAATAAGAGTTATTCCTTATATAACCCACCCCTTATAGGTTAACTTAAAGTATAAGAATTAGCAATTAATAAGCCTGAGCCATAGACCAAACAGCATGTAATTAATATAAGCCTTTGTGTGATTATTTGAGACTGGCCAGGTAGGAAAGAGAAACTTGTGGCTACATCTCTCTCCTCTAAATCCAAACATGCTTGTTAAAGGAAAATACAAAATCTCTGTATATTAGAAGAGCCACCTGATATGGGAAAGAAAAAAATAAAATTAAGGAACTATTCTATTGCTACTGATCTCAAGATCTTTTAGCATAAATATTATCTCAGTTCATAAGAATAATATATATATTAATGATCTATATCTCTATCTCATATTAATGATCATATAGAGCACTAATTGTACAAAAAGGCTTTTTCTAGCTGCCTGTACATTGTTTCTGGTTTGAATCTTTTATCACTTTTCTGAAAATGCCTAATTGAGACTTTTGAAGTCTCCAAAAGGGAGATGGAGCCTCTTAACAATTTTGCATGAACTAAAACAATGTCACTAGGCTGACAAACACCTAGAGATTGGCTTTGGACCACATACTGCTCAAGACAATTTAAATTTGGCTATCCGAGATAAACCAGCCTTACAGACTATTCTAGCCAGGACTTGAGACAAGCCCTGCACTTTCCCTATTATGCAGAGACTGGACAACAAAATACAGCTACCTCTATCATTTACCTTTTTTTTTTTTTTCCTAAAACTCCTTATGATGCTTTTGTCCCCAGACAGCAGGAAGTAAATTTAAGAATACAATGCCAACATTACCAAGATGTGGTGTGTGTGTGTGTGTGTGTGTGTGTGTGTGTGTGTGTGTGTGTGTGTTTGGTTTTCAATAGGTTATGAATAAATAAATTATTTAGGATGATTGATTTCAAATTGGCATTTGATATGGTTAGGAAAAAAGCTGAACAAAGAAGATTAGATTCAGGGTTTATGTTTGAAAAAAAGTAAAAAAGGGGGGATAGCAATATGAAAGGATAAATGAATACATTATTGAATCTACTCTCAGAAAAAGAGAATATGGATATAAAGGATATGAGGATCAATTATTGAATCTACTTTTAAAAATAAATTGCTAGTTTTAAATATTTTACATTGGATTTGATTTTTGTATATTGTATACAAATTGTGTAAATTGGTACAAAGTTAAGATTAATTTTGTTACTGTGCATACACACACACACACACACACACACATACACACACACACACACACACACACACACACACATATATATATACTTTTGGTTCAATGTATTGTACCTATATTGTGCATCTATCAATATAAAAATATTTCCAATTATTAAAAGTTATTATTATCAACTAATTGGGATTTAAATAAAAGTGCAAGTTAGTATCTAGAGAATACAATCAAATGTATAGTCATGCTAGATATGTTTTTAAGGTCAAACAGAGATTATTTTAGATAGCCAGGTCATCTTTAAAAATTTCAGCGATCTGCAGAATATGCCATTTAAGATATTTTAATAACATAAATTCTTTTTATTTTTATGACAATTAGATGCATATGCTATTGGCAACAACAATATAAGTCAGAGAAGAATATGGCCATTGAAAACTCCATATAACCTTGATTTTCTTTGTGGCAAAAGTAAGCCTGTAGGCAAGATAGTCCCCTTGCCTCAACTGTTGCTAGTGTGATTTCCATAATGGACAAGCAGAATACATAAGAAAGAACCACCAAACCTTGCCAGTACAAGGTAGGAAGGTCTTTAAGAATATTCTGCTTCACAGATAACTCTGTCAGATTGCCTATAGGCCAAAGATGGATTGCACAACACTACAAAGGAACCTTGAGTGACTGTCCAGTCAGCCAGCTCTTACTGCCATTTTTTCACATTTTTGGGGAAGTTCCTTGTTTGTACTTCCTATTTACTTAATATTATTTTCTTTGCGGGTCTCTGAGGGAGTTTAAGAGTAGTTATATTTATAATTTTTCTAGTTAAAAATTTTAAAAAGAAATTTACCAAGAGGTATAAAGTGTATAAGTTTGAGAAACATCAAAAGAGAGTTTTTAGTTGGTAATACAAGTTAGAGTGGATTAGGTACAATCCTTTGGAGTCATTGAAACAGGCCAAATAATATAATATTTTCTTTGTATTTATCAATTGTTAATGGACCAGACATTACTGATGTAATTATTGCTTGTATATATTGTATACAGTTATTGTACCTATAATATATAGTTTTTATTCATTATCTATAAGCTATTTTCAGGCACAAAAGGGGATATTGTATTATATTGAATAATAAAATTTTTCTGGAATATCATAGGACAGAGTTAACTCTCTAATCTTTTGTTTGTTTGCTTGTTTTTTTTTTTTTTTTTTTTGTTTTTTTTTTTTTTGACATGGTTTTCTGTGTAATAGTCCTGACTGTACTGGGACTTACTTTGTAGACCAGAATGAACTCAAACCCACAGATATCCTCATGCCTCTGACTCCCACATGCTGAGACTAAGACATGTGTTCCCAGTGCCCTGCTAGCTCAGTTGGTAGAACATGAAACCATTAATGCAGAGTTTGGGATTCAGGTCCCATTTTGGGCATCAGGTACTACATGAATTATATTTGGCATTATAATAAAAACCCACTGGAGCCAGATATTTAGAAAAGCTGGAATATCAGAGACAGAAAACAAACCACAGCCAGTTCTCACCCAGCAACTTCTCAGGCAGAACTAAGTAAGTCCTGGCTTCATGATCCTCAACCTGACTAGCCGCTCAGACAGAATGGATGAATTTCTTCCTTCTCCTGCCTTATCTTTCTTTCCCTACCTATCTGTTTTACGGCGTTGGTCAACTCTTTTAGAGCTAGGATCAAAGCTGTGATATACAATTGCTCAGCTGTTAGGCTTTGAAATGACAGAGAAACTGATCTTTGTCTCCCAAATGATGATATTAAAGGCCTGAGACAAAACTCCCTGTTCCTCATGGCTTGGCTGTGGGTGATTCTGTCCTCTGATATTTGAGACAAATTTCATTAAATATATAATATATAACCACAATGGGCTGTATACTCCCTGCCTGAGGGTGTTTTTGAACATCTGCTTCAAATTCCTTCTACCACAAAGTTTTTGCCATGATATCCTATACACTTGAGTTGTAAGATAATTATTTTCCTATAATTGCCTTTGTAGTTATTTTGTGTAATGAGATAAAAAACTTATTTTTAAAATTTTATTAACAGTGTCATTTAATGGCCGTATACTTTCAAATTGTATAGAATCAAATTAGCCAATTTTTTCTTGTTTAATATCACCATAATGTTGTCTGACTAGGTACTCAAACAATGGGAGCTTATTTTATACTTCTACGAATTGGGAAAATTTGTTTCAGGGTACCATTATGGTCATACTCTGGTAGGGGTTTTCCTGAATTTCTAGTGGCTGTTTACATTCTTGTTCTTATTTGAGGAAAGGAGAAGAGTAACACACAATTGTTCCTCATGTTTCTCCTTAATCTTTCCATAAGACTGTCATTACCCCTGATTTAGTTAAGAAGGTGAAAATCTCAAGGTTGCTTGCAGCTATTTTATATAATACCAACTGCTCTACACTGATTCAGAGAAAATTTATAGTTACTAATAATGCTGACTATGATAATGTGTCATTTTTATGTTTTAATGAATCACTTTGCCATAGATTCCTTTTATATCCGTGGGGAACAATGTAAAAAATTCAGAGGCAAACTAGCAATTAGAAAAAAAAGCCACCACAAAACAACACATACCAAAAAGGACATTAACATCATAAACTTATCTAAAACTAACTGCTTCTCACAACTCCTATCTCCAAATAATATTGTATTATAAATAAAATGCCAATATTATTTTTAGGGAGTTGATCTAAATAGTGATTCTATAGCACATCATAATCTGACTTTTATGTAACAAGTTTCATAGCATATTATGATTATTATGTGCGAGAAGCATTTGACTACCTAGTTTTTTCAGGACCATTAAAAATAATATATTTCTTTATTGTATTTATTATCTCCTTTCTTGAAAATCAACTAATTATATATCATTAAGTAAAATTGTATATTATTAGCCAAAAATCTTTAATAAAGATAAATTAATAAAAAATCACATTTTTTATTAGTCCTTATGATTCAAGTGATAAGTACCTTGGCCTTAGAATTTTAATTATTTATGTAAGACAAAAATAATCACAATTAAAATAATCTCATGCTCTGAGGACAAACTTAATGATACCTTAACTTAATTCATACGTGGCATTAAAACACAGGTGCAAAGATTAGTAAAGACATGTGACCAAGTAGGCTTATATTGCTAGCAGAAGTAAATTAAAGAATTTTTCTATTTTTCCTAAAGCAATACAAATTATTAGAAATTAACATATAAATTGTGAGATGGCTTTTTATGTGGCAGTGAATATATTTTTATTACCATTGCTTAATAAAGAATCTGCTTTGGCTTATAGCAAGGCAGGATATAGTCAGGTGGGAAATCCAAGCTAAGATACAGGGAGAAGGGCAGAGTTGGGGCAGACAGCAGACAATTGGAGGACGAAGATGTATTAGTTAAAGGTAAAGCCAAGAGACATGTAACAAGGCATAGATTAACTGAAATGAGTTAATTTACTTTCTAAGAGCTAGTTAGCAATAATCTTGAGCAATAGGCCAAACAGCCAAACAGTTTGTAGCTAATATTAAGCCTGTGAGTGGTTTTTAAAAAGTGGCTGCATAATTGGGTAGTACAGAAAAGCCCCTGTTTACAATAAATGCTATTTGTCTAAGATTATAATTTTTGAGTAGTAAAGGTATAGTTTCCTGCCCATGTTAATATAATTTGAAAGGAAGAAATACATTTATAAAACTTGAGTAGTCATACAAACAATATTTTCTCCTAAGTGAAGTAATTAAAGAGACTATAAGGGTGTATCAGAACTCATTTTTCTTTTGAAATCCTCGGGGAACAAAACAGGCTTACTGTGTCTTAGATAAGAACTCGATAGCCTCATTTAACCAGAAGTCAAAAGTTTCCTTCCAGAAGAGCTAAATTTAAGAGTTTAAATTATGTCTGTAATGCTTCATTTTTCTTTGCTGTCTTTGTCTCTGATGACCTTTTATTGACATAAATTGATAAAAGTTGACACTCTACAGCTCTAAGTAAAATGACCATTACCACTTACAACCTCAAAAAAGACCTTTCCTTTCATCTAGAATCTATATCAGTTGCCCAGATCCTGGTCTGATAGCGGTATCGAAGGAAATTAGATTAGTTCAGCCCAACTGTATAAAGACATGAAGAATTGAAAGAGATGGGGGTCATCAGAACCTAGAGTCGTTCAGTGAATAGCTCAAAGAAAAATAGTTACTGCTGCCACAGAAAAGTAGATTTAAGCAAAAAGAGAAAGAAATTTATCCCTTGGGATTAACATATGCTCCTAAACTGTCAGCATAACACTGTGATTTGTTAATACACTTAAAACACTCACATATTTAAAAACTATTGCCTGAAAAATATTCTTAGAAAATAATCATTATTAATATGAGAAGATATCTGAAGAGACATATTCAGAATGAGAAAAGTTGTATGCTTGCATCTTACCAGAAACATCCATACAGATTTATATTAAAAGCCATGTTGTTCTTTATGATATGTCACTCTTCTTTCTCAAGCTAAGCAATCATGTTAATAGACCTCTTATTTCTCAACAATTTTCATATCCTACAAATTTAAGTTTAAAGATACTAGGACAAAAGAAATCATAGTTAAAGTTTTAAAACATTATATGCCAATTTTTATACAACATATCAATAAACGGACCTAATTTTTGAGAAAATTATTCTTGTAAGGGATGGAAATTGTTTAAGTATTGAGAAAACTCTCAGAACCCCTAAAGTAATGACCTAATGAAATGTGTGATTATAATGTCAGATAGAAAATTGTTAGACTAGATGATAAATTGAAAGTATTTGAGGGGTTGGTGAAATGGTTCAGTTTACAAATTGAGTGTCACACAAGAAAGAGAACTGAGTGTATATTGCAAGCCACAGCTTTGTAAAGCACAGATGCAACTGTGTATAACAGGAATGCTTGGAGACAGAGAAGGTGTAAGACTATGTCTATTAGGGGCAAAGCATTTTTTGGAGTCAGTGAGCTCCAGATTCTGTAAGACCATATCTCAAAATATTCTATAGGTATACTGAGTAAAAAATTCAGCAATGATTTCTCCCCTCCATGTACATGTTCACAGTGCATATAACACAGGATGACAAAACATACATAAACATACACCTCATATAAATGCACATACAGTGAAAAAAAGTTTGGATTTCTACACTGTGTACAGGCTCATGTTTCCATATATTCTCGTACAGTGTGTCAAATGTCCAAATAATAAAGGCTTTTCCATCAAAGGAAAAGTGAAAAATGTCAGTTCTCATCATTGTTATTTAATGGACATTGAGAGTAAAGGCATATGTCATGAGATATCTTGAAATGATGGAAGGGGATGCTTGATGTCCTGATAAGTGTCTCAGCAATCATCTAACATCACCAACCACATTTCTCCAGATAATGTCACTTTACAATAAATCCGTGTCCTTCTGGAATTATTTATTCAACTTCCTTCAATTTATTATTACTTCACAGTTGTTATTATTATGTCTAATCATGAAATAATTATAAATTATAAAAACACAATATCCTATGCTTAAGTACCATATAGATATATGAAAACTAACAATTTGTTATATTGCTACAATCACATACCAATAAAAATTAAATTTAAAATCTATTGTAATATAGCAAAATATATAAAAATATTTATAAATAAAGTTGGTGTGAATAGTAAAGGCCCTGTTCTTTTCAAATAACATTAAATTTAACCAAAGAATTATAAAGTGTCTAAAAAGGAAAAATATAAACAAATACTAATGAAAACCACACAATGCATAATTTTGATGATATTTTAGTGAAGATTTTAATTTTTATGAAAGTCAATATAACTGTTTTAAAATGAAACTAGAAGAGTAATTGTATAAGAATTTCCATGTAATTTTTGGTAGCCATGAGAAATGGAAAGCTTTCACATACTCTTGTAATCCAACTTCCAGGGGATTTAGGTACCCTCATCTGCCTTCAAGGGCACCTCCATGAAGGCATTGTGTATACATTAAAACAGGTACACAAACACACACACACACACACACACACACACACACTCACACACACACATATATAAACATTAAAAAATATTTAAAGAAGTAGTAGGAAACCTCACTCACAAAATAACTTAGAAAGAAAACCTTCAGAATTTGTTAAAAAGCAGTGACTTGTTATCAAAAGAAAATACTGCACAAGAGAACTTACCATGTGAAAAAAATGATATTAGTTTTCTTAGAAGGTGATGGTATAACCAATAATGGTCATAACAAAATAACCTCTATGTTTAGTAGACAATAACCATCTTAATCAGGAAAGTAAATATAAAATGAATTGAGATGGCAGAAGTCAGAGTCTGGTAAACAATACATGAAGACACAGTATTAATTAAGCCAAAGCTTGTATAAACTCACCACACTCTGCTTCTCCAAATAAAATCCCCCAGTCTTAACCTCAGCTCTACAGACCACCTGCCACAGCCTTCCTTGAACTCTCTGAAACATCTAATATGGATCACAGAGACTTTCTACTCTAACCTTCCTAACTTATTACTTTAGTCCTGTATCTAACTTGAGTAGGTGTTCTCTGTGAACCCACACACCATGCCAGTTATGGAATCAAGTAGGATAACAACATCTCATCTTCATTTTTTCTCCATAACTCTATATACACTCCTTTAGTCTCATCCCTAGCTCTGTGCAGAATAACAGTTGTAGCCGTCTTCACTATCTGACCCATTCTCACGGGACTAAGCAGATCCTCTTGGAATACTATACTTGTCCTCCTCACGTAGAACCCCCATTCTCTAAGTCTAATAGCTCATACTCATTTTTAAGTGTGAGCCCTCAATACCTAGGAACACATTGTACCCAGAAGCCCCAGTGACCACACATATTCGGGCCTCAAATGTATTTCCTATTAGGAAAAATACAGCCACAACACTTTCCTAAGAATTAGAGGGGAATATAGAAATAAACACACAAACAAAGAAAACATGAAGTATTAATATATAAAATTAAAATCTTCCCAAACCCAGATACTTAGATGCCAACAAAAAACACAATAATCACTAGGATAATATTTCTCCATTAGAACCTGGAAATCTACTATGGTAAGGCCTGAGTATTGCAACACAGCTGAAGAATGAGGCAAATGAACATCTATACATTTAATGCAAGGACACCCAATTTCACAAAAGAATCAGTATCATAACTTAAGTCAAATATAAACCTCACATACCAATAGAGGAGACTTCAGTACTGCTAACAGATAGATTATATATATAGTTACAGAGAAATGCTGGAGATAATGAAGTTATAAACTAAATGAACTTAACAGATATTTACAGATCATTTGTTCTAAATATGAAATTGCATTTTGTCCTTAGCTTCTTATAGAACCTTTCCCCCAAATCTACATGCATTCAGACACAAAGTTAGTCTTAATGGAAACAAGAAAATTGCAATAACACCACATACCCTATCTGTCTACAGAAAACTTACAAACTCATGGAAAATGAACAGTTAACATTTGAGTTAAAAATAGGCCATGTCTGAAATGAAGAAGAAAACTAAAAATTTTGTAGAATTGAATTAAAATGACTATACAACATGGTCAACGTTATGGCAGAACACAAAAGCTGTTGAACAAGATAATTTCATAGCACTAAGTGAGTACATTTACAAACTTGGCAGGATTCTAGTAACATAGTAACATCCTTAATGCTCTAAAACAACAAGAAAGAAATCACAAAAAAAAGTATATGGGAAAAATAATAATACTTAGGGCTGAAATCAATATAATTGAAACAAGCAAACAAACAAAATACAAAGAATCAATGAAACATATTTTTTCTGTGAGAAAATTAGTAAATTTGACAAACTCTTACCCAATTTAACTAAAAGGAGAAGAGCCCACATCCTAATTAACACAATTCAAAAGGGAGACATAACATTAAACACTGAGATAATCCAGAGAATCACAAAAATATATTTTAAAAACTTGTACTTTCCATACTGGAAAATCTAAAAGAAATGGATAATTTCTTCAAAACAGACTACTTGCCAAAATTTAGTCAAAATTAGTTTTACAATTTTAACAGACCTAGAACTTCTAGTGAAATGGAAATTCTAATTAAACGTCTTACAACTAAAGAAAGTCCAGGACCAGATGGTTATAGCACAGAATTCAACAAAAGTTCCAAAGAAATGTTAACGCCAATACCTCTGTAAATATTATACAAAATAGAAACAGAAGTAATAACACAGTTATTTCAATGATTCCATGGTTACCCTAAAGCACAAACCATGTAAAGATCCTGCAAAGAATGAGAATTACAGACATTTTCCTTATAAACATAAATGCAAATACTCTCAGAGTAATACTTGCAAACTTAAATAAAGAACAAAACAACCAGAATATCCCCCATGATCAAGTAGACTTCATTCTTGAGATCCTTCAATATATGTAAATTATATATATATAAAACCTACATATAAACAAAATAAGAGACGAAATACATGTGATTATCTCATTAAATGTGTAAAAGATCCTTGACAAAACTGTTGATAGACGAACCGAAGAGATTAAAGGTAAAAATGGCAAACTTCCATATAATAAAGTCATTTTACAGCAAGCCCAGCCAGCATCAGCTGAAATAGAGAGAAACTCAAATATCACTAAGATCAGAAACAAGGCAAGGTTGTGCACTTTCCATCTACCTATTCAGTGGAGTATTTGAGGTAGGAGCTGGAGCTAAAAGGAAACTGCATGAGAGAAAGGATGATGAAATGGGAAATGGAGAAGTCAAATTATCTTTATTTGCAGATATATACCTATGTATGTATGTATGTATGTATGTATATGTATACATACATATATGTACATACTAGAGAGAGGCTCTGACAGTTTGTAAACTCCTTGCTATTTCTATCCACCAAGGAAAATCAAAACTACTTTGAGATTTTACATTACATCTTTCAGAATGTCTAGGATGAATAAAATAAGTGAAAGCTCATGGTGGTGAGTATGTGGAGTAAGAGGAACTCGCCTCTGTTCCTTCTGGGAATAAAAACTCATGCAGAAACTATGGAAATCAGTGTTGCAGCTCCTCAGAAAGATGCAAATCAATTTACCTCAAGAACCGGCTTTACCACACTTACTTGTGCATATAAGGAAAGTATACTTCGTCCTAACATACTCATTTGCACAAGTATATAAATGGTTACTCTATTAATAATAAGCAGAAATCTGAAATAACATGTTTCTCAAAATAATAGACAAAGAAAATGTGACACATATATACAGTGAAGTATTTCTCACTCATTAAAAAAATCATAAGACTTAAAGCCAAATTGATTGGACAAGAAAGAAAAAGAATCCTTAGTGAAGTAACTCAGATACAGAAAGGTAAATATGGTTTATATCCATTTATATGTTATGGGATATTTGTACCTTGTGTGAAAATTTATTTGCTGTGATTGGTATAGTAGAGAAATAAATGGCCAATTGCTAGGCAGAAAGTATATCTGGAATTTGCACAGAGAGAAAGAGGAAGAGAATCTAGGAGGAAGAGAATCTAGGAATTCAGAGGATATGGAGAGGAAACAGGAGGTGGGATAGGAAGCAAGGGAATTCCTTATCATAAAAAATGTAGATTAAGATAAATGAGCTATTTAAGTTATAAGAGCTAGTAAGAAACAAGCCTAAACTATAGACCAAACTTTCATAATTAGTAAGAATATTTGTGGTTTGTGTGTGTGTGTGTGTGTGTGTGTGTGTGTGTGTGTGTGTGTGTGTGTGTGTATGTGTGTGTGTGTGTGTGTAGGCCCAAAGGAAAGTCAGATTATACTTCCATGTGGATATTAGCAATTAAGTGAAAGATAATCAGTTACTATCCATAAAACCACAGAGGTGAGTTAAAGATTAAGAGACTAGGTAGCAGAGTACAGATAGATCACTCTTGGAAAGGAATATATAATACATAGTTATGGATGGATTGAAGCTGGTGGGAGAATGAAATTCAAAGATCAAGTGTGGAAGAGTAAGGAAAAAAGTTTACAAAAGAAGGAATCTGGGGAAGATATCTAAAATTTAAACAACAATTGAAGAGTAGTATGGAAACTTAGTACAATAAAAGCGTTTTAAAATATATACAAATATGATGGCATTCTAAATGTAATCAGCCAACAACGGCAGAGAAAATGCCCCAACTGGCCACCTCTTGTTGCTTAGGACCAGGATTGAGTTACATCTAATGGAGTCAAATGGGCCGTATTCGAATTCTAATACAATCCAAGCTATTGCCTTCACAAACTGATGGCAGGACCTGCTACAGACAACATCTAATAACACATTGAACATGGAGAAGTCAGGCTTGTGCCTACATCAAAGCCTCACTCCCTACAGACAACATCTAATAACACATTGAACATGGAGAAGTGAGGCTTGTGCCTACATCAAAGCCTCACTCCCCATGCCAACTAACATCTTTGGTAAAAGAATGTATTCTGCATGCTTCCAAAGAGAAAACATATTTGACTGAAGGCCCATTCCAAGAGAAGGAACCCATACCTTACATGGCATGAGTTAACAGGAACCATATAAATAACCTAGAAACTTATGGTAAAGCCAAATTCTACTGTTCTACAAAAATTTAGCAATAAAATGACTACTAATAATATTCTGATTTATTCATAGGTCAGTCAGTGCTTTGCTTAGCCCTCATCTGAGAATCTTCCTCCTAAAGAAGATGATAACAAATACAGAAACCCACAGCTGGACATTCTGCAGAAAGTAAGAAACCTTGGAACACTGGGTCCTAAAAGAGACCTCCCCATCCAATCATCCACTCAAGAGTTGAGCAAAATTTGTGGAAATGGAGGTTGAAAGAATGTAAGCTCCAAAGGGGATGAGACACACCAAGGAAGCAAGACCCTCTAAATCAACAAAAATAACCCACATATTAACTCTTAGTGGTTCAGGAAGGATGCATAGAGTGAAAGGAAAAGCAGACACTTGCTCCCACCCCTAAAGCAGAATCATTTTCCATTTCACATTTGGAAGTTTATTTTCCTCCAAGAGAGTATCTCTGGGTAATCAAACTTCTTAAGGGGAGAATGGATGCCCAGCAGTAGCTGGCCTACAGAAATGAGCTCAAGGACATCTTGGAAAGTCCTTGTCTCTTAATGTCACTTCAGTTTTACTCAGTCTTTGCATTTTGTTTATATGTTAATTATTACTATTATCATTTGTCTGTTGTACTTATGATTGAACCTACAACCTTATGCATGCTAGCCAAGAACACTTATTCAGCTGTACGTAAAGTACATGTTTAATTTTAATTTTCACTCTTTATTTAGAGGCATTTAGTATCTAAATTGACCAGATGGCACCTCACTCAGTAGCTCATGTAGACTTTGAAGTTATACCCCTTGTCTATTTTATCTTGTAGAGCTGCTGCAATTAAGGATCTGCACTATGAGGTCTACACATTTTATTCATACTTTGTAGCAATGGACCTCATTACAACAAGGCGAGTACTGAAAGGGAACTAGTAAAAATCAGGAATTACCACTGATATGAAGAAGAAAAATTTCTGAGAGGGTATAAAACAGAGGTTAATATCTATAGAAAAAATATAAATTCTATAGGTGTTGAAAATAATAATATAGAACTTGATTAGCTGTCAAATGTGAAATAATTTAAAATCATTTGCTTTCTGCTTTAGGCTGAGAAAATTGTTCTATTTTGTACTTATGGAAAGAAGGAAGCAGAGAATGTAAGAAATAATTATTTTCCATTACTCATGTAATCATTCATCTTACTTTTGAAATTGACACATTCAAACAAAGAAACTAACAATTGCATACATACTTACAAAAGAATATTTATCTCAGTTTCTTGATATTAAATGCTGTAACAAAATCAATTTTCAAATTACTTTGTGTTCAGGTTAATTTTATTATTTTTTAAATGAAATATTACATATTTGTTGATAAGAATATTACCTATTTGATTATATTAATTGCAAACAAAAACATTGTAGAACATGTGTTATACAAAGAAATATCAAAAAAGAGAAGGAAAACAGATTATTATAAAGAAAAAAAGAAAATAGTTAAGTGAAAAAAATGCATATTTTTGTAAACATAATATTTACATGTTAATGTTTATATTATTTGAAATAACAAATTTATTTGATAAATTAAAGATGAATACTTTCATTACTCAGGACAGCTTTTATAGTAATTTTTTAAATTATAATAAAACCTAACTTTGGCTAACATCCTTTAACATTGTAATTTTAAACTTTTGTCATCTTTCCCACCACCAGCATGTGTCCTAATTACTAAAATATTTAAATTTGAGCAAAGAATGCCATCTCTTCTCATCAGCTGTTCACTGGGGCATAAAGACACTTCAAATCATAAAAATTAATGACTCTAAATATTTAAGAAAAACAGCCATCTTTAATGAAAATATTCCAGATAAAAATTATAGGTCATCCCATAAAGCCAGCTGGCATCATCAAAATTTTAAGTTTTCACCATGCACTTTAGTTAAAAGCTATTTCAAAATTTACATGTCTAAATAAATTTAAATTTCTGCTAAGATTAATGGAAATATATTTTTTGAGGCTGCAGTCTAAAACACCAGGGTTCTATATTTAACCCACCTGACATATGATCTTTAAAAAACATACTTAAACCTCATTAGAAAAAATTACTTTATTTGTAAGATAGCTATAAAATTATTCTTTTCTTGAGGGTGAGGCCATATACGTGTTTATTAAAGTAAATAACAATGTAACCACCAGTACATGCTCTTGTAGAATGCTGTTGTAAAACTGAATTTAAATAAACCCCCTAATGACCATTTTTTCCTTTTTTAAAACTTTTATTTTTCTCTTATTACATCTCACAGTTTTCTCTCCTTCCTCTCCTCCCAGTAAGCCTCCATTTCTCATTGAACATAGCATTATATAGAAGAAATATTTTTCAAGTGAGAGTGGGAGGTGGGCCGGTGGCATGGTAAAAAGAGAGCTCAGTCAGGGAGCAAGGATGAAGAGAAAAGTATTCTGGGACAGACAAGTTGAATTAAGAAGTGTTTGTGGGGGGATTTGAAAGCATAGTGCAATGGAAACTCCCTGGATTCTGTGAGAGTGACTTTGGAAAAGGGTCCTTGTAATGAATTGGGTAGATAGAGCCTGGACCAGCCTCTCTAACAGTGGAACTGAGATGCCAATCCAGCCACAAAACCTTTGGCTTACAATCTTTCCTTTCTGAATGATGTCCTGGGGTAAGGTGGCATAGAACTTGTTAGAGTGGCCAACCAATGCCTTGAGTCCTATCCCACATGGGAAAACCTACAATTGACACTGCCTGGATGGCCAGGAACCAGAGACTGAACAGTCTAGAGATGCCAAATAGAACCAAACATGACTTGAAAAGAATCTGATGATTACTAATGATGTTCTGCTATACTCACAGAAGAGGGGCAGGAAGAATTGTAACAGCCAGGGGCTTTAGGACACGAACATAACACATTCCACAGCAGGGTTCATACAAGATCACAGAAACTGAAGCGACAATCATGGACTCTGCACAAGTTTGAGCTAGGTCCTCTGGATATATGTTATAGTTTCTGTTTGTTCTTGTGAGACGCCTAGCATTAGGAGTTAAGGATGTTTCTGACTCTTCTGCCTGTGCTTGGGATATTTACCACCTACTGGGTTGCATTCTCTAGTGTTGATATGAGGGTTTGTGTTTAGTCTTTTAATGCCTATTTCTTAAAGGAGATATTGTGAGTTCTAGAGCCCTATACACAAGGTATTTAAAAGAATCAAGTAACTACATGGAAAAATTTAAAAAGCTAGATCCCAAAATGTGATAGATTTTGCCATGTGGTCTGAATGTGTGTATACTATATGTGCCTATGTTATGTTTTTATGTATGTGCTGAGGCAATGGGAGATCTTTAAATAAACTTGACAGTTTTGGTATTTTTTATGTTATTCACACTGACTGGCATCTGTAGCATCTGCTTCCAAAACCTTTCAATTTCACCTTGGACACAATATTTGATAGTTGAAAACAGCATGAAGTCATCAAAGCTAAATTGGTGTCTCATATTAATTAATTAATTAATTAATTAATTGATTGATTGATTCATTCATTCATTCATTTTTCCACTCATATATGTGCCAAGGAATGGCATGCTCACATTTCCCAGAGAATGACTTCAGTTATAGAACAAAATAAAATTCTTCTTACAGTGCTTACATCTTAGTTTCATATGAAAAATGAGTAAGAATTTCTACCTCTTGCAATTTTAATAAAATCTAATGAGTTAACTTAGGTACAAAAATTGCAATATAAAATAACCTAGATAAATATTAATAGTCTTTTGATGGTTCTTCAGTCTTATGAAATGAAGATAAAAATACATCTCCAGAGTCATGCATATTAGTAGAAATATGACTATTGACTAGAACTTTATTTTGTGCAATTTTTTGCTTCTTGTCAGATTAATGCACATTAGAAAAATTACAATATTTAAAAAACAAAATCAATGTGTTTAAGGCCATTGGGGTAAGATAAATAGCAATTTTTTTCAGATAGAACTTCCAATGTTGGATCTTGAATCATCATTTTGGTTAACACGTTAGATGGTACTATTGCTATTTAATGTATATATTACTGATTTTTGATAAACTAAACATTTATTTCACTTCTAAAGATTCTTGTAGCAGTATATTAAATGATTTTGTAATTAGTATTTTATGGTACTGTTGAAAATTTTTAATTAACCTTAATTGAAAAAGTATACAAACTTCATTTCTATTTTACTGATAGCAAACATTTACCATCTTCATGCATTTAAGGTAGATGCTTTTTATACCACATAGAAACAGAGCATCGAATATTGAAGGTTAAAGCTGAAGTTCTAAAACTAAAGACAGATTACTCAATCAAATGTATTTTATTTTATATACATAGATAGTCTTTTCTCCTACTTTATAGTGTAATCTTACAATGTTTGATTTCATGCCACTAATTTAGATTTGTTTCCGTCTTGACTTATATGTCTCAGAAACATAAGAAGTTGTCTGAAATTTCTATTTCATAAGCTTTCAATTTGTTTACACTACGGATTTGAAAAGACAATTTGGTTAGATTATGTTTTATTCAGATTAAAGTTTTACAAACTGTTTTTGGGGCAACTAAGTCAAATTATGTAGGAAAAGTAAGGTGATATGTATATGTAATGATATTACATTCATTGGCAAAGTCATAGGTCCAGTATGTCCTATATCTTGTGGAGCCACAGATTCTTGTTCCAAATAACCAAGTCTAGTATGGGTTCTTTGTTGTAAATCTAATCAAAAACTGACACTACATATGTGTTATCACTTGCCAGGCCAGTAGTTAACACAGCTCCCAGGTTTCAGAGGTAGATAATATTGTTTACTGATTTTCTACTCTGGCAATGTTCAGATCACATTCACTATTGAAGCTAGACAGTGGGGATAGAGCTTCCAGGTCAATACTAGTTTGGTTTCTCTGTATCCTGTATCCTAAGTATATGATGTCTTTAGCTGCAGTGTGTTATAACGTTCTTTATAAGTAATCAAGAGCAATAGCAGTAGCATATATTATTTGACCGTCTATCACCAACATCTCCAATAGTAGTAATCTACTACGGGAACTGGAATTTTCACATCTTTGCCTAATGCAACCAGTAGTGGTATTGTTCTCTTGTAGAGTGGCTCCATTACACTCACCTTCCACCCTTAAGTCCTTATCAGAAAAGCTTGCGTTTAAAGTAGATGGTGATTAACACAGAGACCTACAACAAATATGGGTGGAGAAGGAAAATAACAGGCTACCAAGTCTCAGCATTCAACATGATATCTACATAAGACCCTTCCTCCCAAAGTTAGGGATCTTTGTGGAAAAGGGACTGTGTTGTGAGATAAGGTTTTTGTTCACTCTGAACAGTGTCTGTTTTAACTCACTGACATAAATCACTTTCTGATTGCTTTATTAAAGAGCTGAAAGGTCAGTAACTACACAGAAGAGGATAGGAGGATTTCTGGGGAGAGAGAGGAACTCAGGGAAAGAATCTGAGAGGTGGGTGATTTATTGGTGTGATGCAGAGGCAGTCAAACGTACTGTAGTGAGGAGAGATAATGATCCCTGTTGCAGAATGTAGATTAATATAAATGGGTTAATTTAAGTTTTAAGAACTAGTTTGGAATGAGCCTAAGCTGGTGCCACACTTCCCTAATTAATAAGTGTCTGTGTCATTATTTGAAGCTGTTGGTCCAAAGAAAGTCCAACTATACATGCAGAAAGACTGTAAGAGCCAGAGTTAGTAGAAAACTACAAGTAAACAATGTTTACCAGAAACAACAACAGGGCATTTGGGCATATAAGGTCATAATTGCTGTGACAGCATGAATAAGACCTTACCAAACTTACATCACAAAACTCCTGTATGAAGAGGCTGAAGGAAGGAGTGGGTCAAGAACTATCAGCTTTAGCTAGAAGGTAATGGAAATTGATAGTTCATATAAAAATATGTTTTTGTTTTGTTTTGTTTGCTTCTTTGTTATTTTGTTTGGTTTTGTTTCTTTGCTTTTTGATGGTATAGCTCCTCGCAGGTAGACTGCACTCCTGTGGATAATCTCACTCAGTCTTTTGCAGAGATAATAGTTGCTCTCCACAAACTGACAGCAAGCCCCGAAGACAATACAAACTCAACTCACTGATCATGGAGATTTAGATCTGGTGAGTACATAGGATTTTACCCCTGTATTACAGTGTTTTTGTTACAGGAAGGTACTCTGCAGGCTACCAGAAGAGAAACAAACACCAACCCAGGCACAAACTCTTTGATCTATAATGCTTGTCTTGTGGCACAGTTGTCATTTTTACAAAATACAGTATATAAAGATAAAACAAATAACATCATATTAAAGTTGGACAGGACAAACATGTCAAGGCCATGGTAGGACAAATCTTGTAGTCTGATTTTACTTAAGACTCATTCCACAATATGAAACCCATCTTTGGCACTGTTTGGATAAATGAGAACCAGAGACTAGATAGCCCAGAGATCTAGGTTATAACCAAATTATACTGATCTTAAAAAAATAAAGCGACAAACTGACTCCTAATGATATTCTACTATAATCTAGATCAATGTCTTATTCAGCCATCACAGAACAAGGCTCCTCCTGTAACAGATGAGAACACATACTAAACCCACAGGCTCACACATACACGCAGAGGAGGCATCTAGGAACACACAGTTCAAAATGATATGTCTCCATCAAATTCTTGCCCTCAGAACGTAGGGAACCCAGAAGATGAGGCAGGAGTAGGGGAAGGTGAGGGAATGGAGGACGTTAGAAGAATAAGGTCCTCTACATAAACTGAGCAGTTCTCATATAAACTCACAGAGACCGAAGCAGTAATCATAAAGTCAGTGTGGATATGCTCATGTCTTCTGTAGCTGTAGTATACTTTTAAACTTCTAATTTTATGAGATTATGGAGTGTGTGAATAAGAGGTCTTTAATTCTTGTGCCTTTCCTTGGGCTCTCTTCCATATTGGTTTGCCTTATCCAACTTCAATATGATGGCTTCTTGTTTCGTTTTTTATTTTTTAATGTTGTGTTGTAATCTCTTAGAAGCTTGTTCATTTCAAGTCTGTTGTGTTTCAATGAGAGACAGAAAGGGAGTGGAGCAATATGGAACGAGGGGGAATTCAAAAGAGTAGAGGGTGGGAAAAGCTGACATAAGAATATACTACATGAGAAAATAATCTATTTTCAATCAAAGAGATGCAGTGTAACTTCTGGCAAGTATACCACACTACAGTGGACGGCTTCACAGCCATATGTATATAGACAGTACTAAGTGACCGAACAGACAGACAGAGAAAACTGAGAGCACACGTTCAGCACGTGTGCAAATGTTGGGTGGTGACAATTGGGGAAGTGGGCAGGAAGTGGTAGGTATAACCTAAACGCATCCATAAAATCCTCAAAAATTACCATATAATGATATATTACATTTTTAATAAAATATGGGTTTTATTTACATGAGATGTGTGCCTAATGCTACTCCATGTGAAAACTGCATGGAATAGAAAAGACGATATCTTTAGAGCTAATCTGAAATGTTTTTAGCAGATTTTTCAACATACTACTCAACAGATTATAAACTTATATTGAGCAAAGGAGGTTGTGAGTGTTATCTGCAAATTAAAATTTGAAACTATTCTCACATATTAAATAATAGAGAATTCAGAAGATGCTTTTCATTGTAGAAAATATCATGGTAAAATAGACTTTTAAAAATAGAATTTTTTTATATTACATTGGAAAATCATTTGGTCCGCCTAATTAAATTAACACGTATGAGGCTATAGCAGGATTTTTGTTAATGGAAATACATGGCCATTAAGATCTATTTCTTTTGTCTGGTTATACAGTACTTGTTAATTGTAGGGTTTTTTTTTTTTTTTAAAACACAAAAAGTGGTAAGTTATGAAAATAGAGGTAAAGTGGGCATTAAAGAATGTGACATGGTCTGAAAAAAGAGTAGGAATTGTAATGGGCTAAAATTAGAACACAGTCATATAGAATGTGCGATGTATCCAAATATATAAAGGTGAATTAAGACAATAGCATATACTTTGGTTAAATCAGAGTTTAGAGAAGATAAGAAGTGAAAAGATGATCAGTACTGGCGGTGAGCATGTTAGATTAGGAGGAACAGAATGGAGGTGAAGGAGAAAGATAAGGTCAATTTTCAGTTACAGCTTCTTGGATTGATTTCAGATGTGTCCTGCCTGTGGATGTTTATGCATGAATTTCTCTGTGAATTTTATGATCCATCACTGAATTATGATCTTATTGAAAGAGAGAGTCTGTGTTTCTATTCAACAACGTATTCGATGCTTGGCATCCAAACAAATCTGTGAAGTCATTTTTAAGCACTGTTATTGAAACCTAAGTAAGAGAACAGCAGTAAAGGTGGGGATTGTGGAAACTTCCATAGCATCCCCTGCCCCTGAATATCCATCTTGAGTGTCAACTCTCTTACTAATGCATCGCCGTTAATGAATGATACAGTTTCTGAGACTTAAACAACTATAGATTTTATTCCAAAGTCATTCACAGGGTTAAAAATTATGAAAATTAATGTATGGATGCTTGTCTTACTTTTCTAAGTGGAAAAAAAATCATGTGATAGTTCCAGTATAAGATATTTTTTTTGCTGTTGTAAATTTGTTTTCTATAATCAGAAGCGTGTGTATGTTAATTGGAGCAGGAATACATTTTAAGCTACAGCCAAATGAACCTTTTTGTTTAACTGACATTTATACAGATTTTAAGACCCCCTCAAATTAATATAGTAATAATTTAGTCACAAATAAAAAACACAAAATGAATATACCCTGTCTCCCAGACAACGTCACAAACTCATTTCATCTGTCTGGATACAAAGGAATGACAGTGCTTAAAATGGGAAACTTATTGAAATTATTATTTTGCAAGTAAATAAAAGAATTCACAGCCATTGTTAATTGATAAGATGAACAATACTTTGCCACAATAATAACTATAAACTTAAATTATGTAACATTATGGTCTCATTTGCATATCCCTTTGAAAAGCACAGATTTATTTGCAGTTATCAACATGTACAATTTTTTTTCAGATAGAATTGCTCCTTTGCATATCTATTTTTATTGTATCTTTTTGTTGAGTTTAATAAAAGTTCAATATAAGTGATTAAAGACATTTATGATTATAAACTGTATTTTGTCTGTCATAAATGAAGCTAAAACAGGTTTCACAGTTACATGTAGCTAATTCTTATCCATGTCAACACTAACATTCAGATGTCAGTAGTGATTTAGAAACAGAGTGATGTCACTGACTTACTTTCTGATTCAGAACACTAGCATGACATGATGGACCTGGTCTATTATAGCCCAAATGGTACTCAGGAAGTCTGAGGACATAATTCATTTACAAATATATTTAAGTATTTAATAATAATTATTTTGCAAAGAATATTATTAAAAGTGCATAATTTTTTTGAAAGGCGGGAAGACCAGAAATGGGGAGGATAGGATGAGGGATGTGGTATGAAAAATAGACGTTTTAAAGGAAAGCTCATTTTATCTAAAGGTATGTAATGTATCAGCATCTACAGTGAAAGAGAAAGTAATTTTTTAAAATGTATTGTTCATGGAATTATATAAACCATATTTTCCTTCACTTTGTAGATGCAGTTAGGCTTGAATTTAAATTTATTTTCTGGCTGTATTGGTATAGCATATCTTCCACAGACGACTCGTCCTTACCTTTGTAGTTAACCTTGAAGCCAACAGATCCAACACTTTCATCTGTTTGAAGATGCAGCCACATTTGGCTTCTCATGCTCACTATCAGGTCTGGCACAAAGCTGCCAGTCAACCTGAGAAAGAAATGGAGAAAGAAAGAAGGAGGAATTATTAAAGTCCCTCCACAAGCAAATAATGACAGAGGTATCCTTCAATACCTACTATATTGGAAAACATAAAACTGCCAAGCGTGCAGAGTTATGTGCTTATGTAACTTAAGAGATAAACTGCACAATTTGGTGATCAAACTTTATAATTTTAAAATACCATTTCATGTGTTTAACTAGGTTAGATCTTCCATATCCCCAAGGCAAGATTACTAGAGCATCAGAGAGTTTTATGCTTCCTTTTGAACTAAAAAGGGAAAGGAGATGTATGATCTTTAAGTATTTTTATTTCTAAAAAAAAATCTATACCATTTTAATCTTCAACAGAGAACTTTGTTGTAGATTTTTTTTGAGAACTATTGAACTGCTATGCAAAGCATCATATCCCCAAGTACTATACTTTAACTTTGTGATATTCACATTGGATACAAGATGCTTTGTACAAGTATTCTCATAATAGGTGTAGTGGATACACAGTATTATTTCAAATTGATACAAGTTAAAATCATGTGAGGGGAGGGTATTTCATTTAAGAAAATGATTCCATAAGATCAGGTTGTAGACAGGTAAGGAATTTTCTTAATCAGTGACCAAAGAGTGCCTGTTTAACCCATTGTAGTGGTGCTACCCCTAGGTCCTGGGTTATGTAAGAAAGCAGGGTGAGAAAGCCATGGGAAGCAAGCTAGAAAGCAGCACCCCTCCATTGCTTTATAATAGCTCCTGCCTCCAGGCTCCTGCCCTGTTGGAGTTCCTGTCCCATAAAATAAAACATTTCCTTTCAACTTGCTTTTGGTCATGGCTCATCACAAAAACAGTAATCCTAAGGCGGGAGTGCCTGTTTACACAGGTTTCACTGCTAGTGATGTTATTTAAGGGAACATACTTCTTAACTGATGTAGCAAAACTGCCTTTGCATGTGAATAATGCACATTTAGTAATGTGCTGTTTATCAAATACAGAAAGAATTACATCATATCCCCCTTCACATTTAAAATATGCCATAAACTTGAATGGAAGGGAAGGGTCAAGCAAGGATAAAATAAATTGAGTAAATCAGACACAGGGACTTGAAAATAGGGAAAGTTGGATTTCTATAGAGTAAACATCCCTGCTTATCGATTTCCAATTTTATACTAAAAAGATAATTTTTCAGATGAGAAAAAAAATATGTCTATGCTGTTGCTAAAATCACAAACTTGACTGCAACATTAGCTCAGGAGATAGAAAATACCGTTTTCTTTCACACGGATTAGAGAATTAAAAATACACCGGGGATGCATCCTCAGAGAGCACTACAATATTAATCCTGCCTGCTCTGTACAATTTAACTTATCCAGGCAAGGACAGCATGAACAACCATTGCTTGAACCGGGTCTGGAAATGACGGTAAACTACCTTGCTCCTGAGACAACTATCAAAACAACAAAGGTGAAATTTTAAATACTTAATTTAAGCATAGCAACACCATCAGTACTCATCTTCAGCCAGTTTTTTGGAATTAATCATGAAGGAACTCAACAAAATATTATGCTACATTTATCAGTTAAATATGCTAAGGCAGAACACTAAATAGGGAAGATGTTGTGAAACATCGTGTTGTATTGACTTTCTGCCTGTCAGAGAATCAGAAATTTTATAATACAAGTTCTTACTCATCTTTACACTGCTTACTTATTGTGAGTGTGCATACATATACAAATATATTAGTAATTTAATGTGTTATCTTAACCTTTTAAGTTTCACTACTTTTATTAAAAATATTTATGTTTTGTACAAATAATAAAAGCACATTTGGTGAAATATATTTCTGTCAACTCACATTTAGTACATTGTCTATCTGCCTCTCAATCTGTCTATCACCATTAACAATACTCTCTTATCTCAAAAAAATCGTCATTGAAGTAGTCTATTGCTTCTGGATTTTCAGTGTGATATAACAGAATTTTGGTGAGATACTGGTTATGGTGTCTGGAGCTGTGATTGGAGGTAAGTAAACCTTTACAAGAGAGAGAATTCAAACAATATTCAGAACAGAAAACAAATTGATTCAATCTAAAATTAGTGTATAACCCCTCGTATATACGATGCATTTTGTTCCACTATTTCCAACATGGCAGCCTTCTACGTTATGGGGAATATTTTTGACTGTTATTTATTGCATTGATTTATGTGTTTGTCAGTTCCTAATTGTGCTATTAGCCAGCAGAGCCTGTAGAATGGTATGTTGCCATTTCACTGAGGACATCATTGGAGGGTCAATTGCACCCTTGCATCTTACTCTCCAACTATCTTATATTTCCTGACCGCCAGTTCACACCTGATTCTGCTTCTAGACAACTCAAACTACTGAAATCCATACTTTAAGTGGAAAAGCAAACATCAAACTCCCATGTGTCGGTCACGTTGGATATGGATAACTGTAACTTATTCCTATGTTTCTCTAGATGAATAGAAGGATTTTTCTAATTTGCATTAAAAAATGTCATCTCCATCAATGGATCCCCCTTCTCCCCTTCTCCTCCTCCCTCCCAATGCCTCCCAGGCATCTGTCAGCCTTGCGCCTCCCCAACCACCCGCCCAGTCCCCAAAAGGATGAGATGTCCCAAGGTGCACAAGCCCAGCACAGCACTTTCACTCCAGGCACTTCCAATTCACTCATCCCAAAGTCAATGATGGGTGTTCCTCCATAGGAAATGGGCTCCAAGGTGCCAGCCCAATCTGATCCCACCTCTCGTGGCTCCACACACTCATGGTAGTCTAAAGCAAGCATCCCCAAGAGGGCCCAGCTCCCCCTCCTGATGGATCGCTAGTGGCTGGTTTTGGTTTAGTGAGCTCCTCAGAGCTCAAGCCACCCACCACCATGGGACCCTTCCTCATAATCCCTATCCCTTTGCTTATACAGATTCTCTTCCCCTGCTGTCAGTTGGACAAAGAGCTCTGTCCAGTGCTCAGCCATGGATCTCCACCTCCACCTCCATTCCCTGTTGGATGTAGTTTCTGTGATGACACCTAGAATGTGTACACATTTGATTATAGGGGAAGTACCACTTAGGCACCTCCTCCACTATTGTTTAGAGACTTGGCTAGGGACATCCTGCGAGTTCCCAGACATTTCCCTAGCTAGCACCCAGTCCTTTTCCAACCCCACATTGGCTTCCTCTATTGAGATATCCATCTCCTTCCATTTCCCTCTTTGCTCCTCTCACTCAACCTTCTCATGAATAGAAGGATTTTTAAAGATCACCAGCTTGTATAAGGATTCTATGCCAGAAATGTCTTTTGTTCTTGAAGCCATCTGTATGATATAGGAACCACAAAGAGGAAATTGTATGTCTTCCAGTTTCTAAGCCGGATTGAGCCAGACACAGGACTCTATGAATGGACTTCCAACCTGTCATAGAACAGGCAGAATTATATTTTTTTGGTCTGTATCAGGACAACTTACCTATGTGAGACAGATTCCATATGCCTACATTTTGATAGAGTGATGCTTAGTTTTCTTTTGTGAAGTCAGCTTAGCAGATTTTCTATGATACACATCACAGTCTGACTTAATCCGTATTTAATAAGAAAACTGCTTTAATTCCCCCATATTTTGTGGGAAAGATTTGTTGTAGTTGTGTGTGATTTTATTTTTAATTATAGTTTCTCATCATTGACTATTTCTCTTAAAACTTATCTTTGCATGCAACTTCAATGGGAAGTTCTTCTCAAAGCACCTGATTAAGTTCCAATTGTCCCTGCTGTTTGAACAATTTTGTCTCCAACTTCCTTGCATAACAATACAAAATGTTAGGGACTAAATAAAGATCCTTAGATCATTCATATAAATCTCTCAAATGGCTCTTCAAATAATTTTAATGCACGCTTTTGAATCCATTGTTTGTGACGAGATGAACTTCAATATATGTTTATTTATAAGCAGAGTGACCTCAGTGTGCATTCATACTGTGCTTTAAACCTCCAGGTTAGCCTCTTTATGTAGAATGAAAGCATAAGAGATTTACATAAATGCACTTGGATATCTTCATTATGCTCTGAAATAGAAACTGAAATAAAGGCAGGACATATCAAATATCTATTAGGCTCAATGCCTGATCTTTATATTCACTCAAAGCATTTTTGTTATCTCCATTAGGGAATAACAGCCTTTCTGTATCCTAGCAAATTTTGTTGTGTCATGTAAACATGTAACTATTGCTTTTTATGAAAGTGAATTCAATATTTTCTCAAAAATACTATGAGAAGTGAGGCATCTATTTACTCTGCAAAACCTGCAATTCCCTAGAGATAGTGGATGCCGGAAAATATTTTTTTAAAAATTCTGAAACAACATTTGACAATTATGTTTCAAAAAGAGTCAACATCCTGAAAGAAAAATATATAGTTGGCACATTTATATAAGAAATGGATAATTGTGGACTTCAAATCATTTTTGCACATAAACATCAGAAGTTAAAATTTACTTGCTATTTCAAAGTATAATGAATTTTATCATTAAATTTAGTGGACAAATTTCATATATATATATATACATATGAAGATATGCTGCTTTGATTGATAATATTTGACCAAAACCATAGATTATATAACAATATAACACTACTAGGCATAAAAATCGCCTCTTTAAATTTATTGGTCAGGGGAGTTTAAGAGACTCAAAAAGATATAGAACATGTTTTTGTTCCTGTTTGCATCATAGAGGTGGAAGGCCAGTTCCTGCTGCTGAAAGCACCATATATTTTTCCAAGTATAAAAATTGGAGGATTAGACCAGGATATTAGTTGAAAGCCTCCTTGCTGATAACTATCTTTTATGACACAAGAAAGTAGAAAATATTTGCTGCAAAAGGAGGGAAACAATCAATAGTCTTATGCAGCTGTGAGTCCTATGAATCAAAACTATAACTTCAATGGCAAAATATCCCTAAAGGTGCAGTAGTGGTGTCATTGACATCTGGGAAGTAGTCAAGTCTTTTAACTGGAGTTAATGTCCACTGGACACAATGGGAAATGCCTAATATTGGAATCCTAGCCAACTCCCTGTGCTCAAGAGGTCATAGATCTTAAAGGAAAACCTTCATACACAGTTTTTCTAAATGAGCATAATACCTAACTGCATTCTAAATTCTTATAAAGACAAATAAGTATATCTCACATCCCTTATCAAACATGCTTTCTTTCATAGAAGATGGAGACCATTACATAAAACAATAATGAATCAAAATGTAGAGAATTTTTAGCCATGAGTGCACGGTTGTAGCCATGAATACACACTTCCAGTACACACATCTACACTCAAGCTCTTTCTTGTACCTAAGAATCAGTACACACTAAGTGAGAGGGGTAAGGAGAATTGTGAGAGCCCAACGGATGAGCAGAATGTATGCTGTGAATTCATGTCTCCTAGAAGTAGTGGAGAAACAATTTGGTTGTGATTACTGACAAAATTTTGTTGCTGTTCATTTTAATAGATGAAAGGAATTATATTTTTATCATAACTATAATATATGCAAGAGAAACATTTACTGATGATAAAAGAACACAGAATATATTATATTTCATATATGAACATAAAATATTAATGTTATTTTCCAGAATAAGGAAAACACAGGAAATGCTGAAGACCATGTACTGAACATACTAAGGAAAATAGAAAATAGCATTGTGAGAACAGAAAACTTGTAAAACATTTATTCTTCTGAAAACACTGAGCAAAAATACTATGGTTTTGTAACATAACTTATTCCAGTTGATTACTTACTGGAATATAAGAGCACATCTCATAATTTTAATTCCTTATGTAATCTTATATCACTCAGCTGTCCTTACCCTTATTTTATTTATAATTAATTGTGAATCTGTTCCTTTTACTTGATAACATTGAGACTTTTGTGATGTGGGAATGTCTTTCTATATGCTGTGAATAAAGGACGGTTTGGCCTATGGCTGGCACCTTAGAAGTAGGAGGAAAATCAAAGCATAGATGGGGAAGGAGGGTGGAGTTAGAAGAGATGATCCATTTGCCCAAGAAGCAATATATAAGGAAATAATAGGCAAGCTATGAACCACATGACAGGGCAGATTAACAGGGAAGGGTCGAATTAAGATGAAGGAGCTAGCTAGCAATGTGCTTAAGCCATAGGCCAAACAGCATGAAATTAATATAAGCATCTGAGACATTTAGGGGGGGGGGCATGCAGTGGGCCGATAGGTGGTCTGGGACTGCAGGTCTCTGGGCCTGGACCAACAGCCATATGGAACAGAAACTTCCTTCTACAGGTGGTCCCCAACATGTGGCCGAATATCCACATAAACCCTGAGAAAACTTTAAAAAGGGTTCTAGAGCACAGAAACAGAGCCAAAATCAGCTTCTGAGTTGCGTCTCTGAAGTGGGTCATAGTACAGAGATGGCATGGTGTACAGGCTTGAACTACAAAATGGCAAGCTTACAGGAGGCAGCTTAAGATGTAATAAGTCTGTGTCCCAAAGTCTTACAGAAGACTCGGTAGGAGGAACAAGTTGGAAATCATCAACTGTTTATATGGAACAAAAGGGAATAGAGTCAAAAATGGTTTCTTGGTAGCAACACATTCTGGGAATTCTCTGTTTGCAAAGGCAAGAAGATATGTGGTGGCTTTAATAGAGGCTTCCTGATTCAGTATTCGTGGCGAAACCTATGTGGAAGAGAACTTGCTGCCAAATACTTAAAGTATGTGAGCAATGGGCCACAGTGCTCTACTTGATAGTATGGACTCTAAAATTCTCTAGAGTTGAGGTGGTAAATAGGTCCACAGTGTTTAAATATTGCTTCCAAGAATTGGGAAGTAAGCATTGCTCTGGTGCCTCTGCCATGTTAAAAAGCCACAGAGAGGGGCAGAGCCAGCAATCACAGCAATGCTTCGCAGTGTAGCATTTTAAAATCTCTTCTGATTAGAAAATGATTAATGATACACAATAGAACAGATTTAGGTGAAGAAAATCTCTAAATGTATTACAATGTGTGTAAAATGCACATAGGCTTCAAAGAGAAGAGAAAGAGGATAGAGAAAGTTCATTAATAAAAGAAATAAAGTAATAAAATATAAGTCACATAAAGATGGAAAATACACAGAGTCTTGATTATGGTTATTATTGTGTTTTATTTTAATTTTTAGCTGTTAATGAGCTAACTGTAGGAAGACATTTGATTGCAAAGGGTGCCAAATTAAACAAAGATATATTTTAAAGATATCTTGACCTTGAAGTTTGTGTCTAAGGATATGTTGCTTTGGAAAAGAAATTCTGCTTTTGTTTCCACAGAAGTTGAGAACCTATGGATTGCTTCCAGGCTATTATGGTTTCATCAACCAAGACTCCCTAGGAAGGGATGGTCATATAAGCTTCAATGCTAAGATGATCAAGCCTCAGGACCCTCATTAGATAGCCATCACCCTTCAATCAGCAGGAAGTAGTAATGAAAAATATGGTTTATAAACATTTGTTTACATTATAAATGGTTAATAGCCATGATCATTTTCTTTCTAAGAATAAAAGGGGAATATGATATAGGAAAGATTAAAAAATAGGTTATTGAATTTACTTTCACCCAAAAATTAGCTATTAATCTAAAAATATTTTAAATTGGTATGGATTTTGGTTTATTGATACAAATTTAAGGTTAATTTTGTTATAGTGTATACATATTCTTACTCTTATTTAAGATATTATGTTTTGCAATTTCTTTAAAATTATAATGTATAATTTAGAAATGCAGATTAATAGTCATCTGTAGTGGAATTGTGTTCTATTCCATTGCAAATAATTGTCATGCCTACTGGTTTAATAATAATGTTGATTGGCCTATGGTAGACAAGAAGTGTAGGCAGGGCTACCAGACTAAGAAAACTTTGGGGAAAGGAAGAACAGAGTAGAGATACCACAGAGATGACAGAGAAGACACCAGATGTAGAGGACAATTCGGTACCCACCTGCTGGCTGGACTGGAAGAAAATCATGAGTTAGTTTAAGAGTAAGAGCTAGCCAGCAGTATGCCAGAGCCATAAGTTGATCAGCATAAAATTCATAAAAGACTTTGTGTGATTATTTGGGACTGCTCATCTGGGATCTTGAGGCAAGTCTGGGCCAGAAACTTCATGCAACAAATGGCAGCCCAATGTTGGTGATATACACCCACATAAAATTGGAGAGAGACTTTAACAGCTTTTGAGTTGTGTCTCTTACATGAGCTGTGGTAAAGGAACTGAATGGTGTATGGGATTAAATTACAAAATGGTATATTTGCTATATGTAACATATGCTGAACAAGGGCAGTTTCTGAGCCTCTATGTAAGCAAGGAGCTGTATATGGTCGATTTAAGGTTTCTGTCAATAAGGACAAAAAGGGAACAGAGTCAAAGATGGCTTCTTAGTGGCAGTATTTTCTTGAATCAGCTCTATTTGCTGGAGGTAATCATTGGCTTGGCTTTTTTAGGAGAAGCTTCCTGATTCGGCCTAAGAGGGAAAACACCTGTGAGTTTGTTGAGAGGCCCTGCTAGCAAACACTTAAATGGAGTTAATGAGCAGCAGATGGCAGTGCTTTACTTAGGGATTATATGGACCCTAAAATTCCCCAGGATGGTAATTATGGGTCCTACCAGTGCCTCAGATATAAAAAGCTAAATTCTATGAAACTAGAGTAGGAACTGATTGGAGCCATCCAGCCATTATAGTCAAGCCTTTAATCCTTAGCCAAGGTGTGGACCATGGCAGATTAAAGGTGTGATCAGAAACAGAAAGACATAGAGGGAGCTGGGTGGAATCAGCCACTCTAAGCAAACAAAGATGTGGTAGGAAAAAGAAAAAGATAAGAGATATACAGTAGAGACATATTCAAAAAACTCTAAGTGGATTAGAGCGTATTAAAAATATATATATTGTATTATATATATATATTATATATATTATAAATAATACAATGTAGGCTTGTTATAGAAAAGAAAAATAAAATGGATAAAAGACATTTGATTATAAATGCTGTGGGATTAATTCAACCTATATATTTTGTAAATGAGTTAACTTTAAAATTGAAATCCAAAGATATGCTACTTTGGAGAAGAGGTTTTCTTTTTATTTCTACAGAAAATGAGAGCCTGTGAATTTATTCCTGGTTAAATAAAATAAGGTTTGATAGCAAAAGACCCCTGAAAAGTTTCCAGTGGAAATGGATGGCCCAGATTATTCAGGATTTCAGAGCACCTCTGTTAAAGTTTCCTCTGAGCTCTGCATGCAAAACCACTTCAAGGAGGTTGGCTAAGATGACTCAGCCTTACAGACTATTTCACTAAGGACTTTTCCATAATCCTAATTTTTTCTTTGAGTCCCCATTGCCAATGCCCCTATTCAGCAGGAAGTAGCCTAGAGAATGACACCCACATTCCCAAAAAAGTGGATTATGGATGTTTGTCTTTGTTTACATTGTTGGTTACAAATTATTATTGATCATAGTGAAAAAGAATTATACAAAGAACATTAGATTTGGGGTTTAAAAAAACATGAAAAACATAGTGGAATTTTATTCTATTCCATTGTAAATAATTTTCCTTCCTACTGGTTTATTAAAAATGTTGATTTGCCAATACCAAACAGGAAGTATAGGTGGGGCTACAAGTCTAAGAAAATTCTAGGAACAGGAAGAACAGAGTAGAGATACCACAGAGGTGCCAGATGTAGAGGACAACTATGCTGCTGTTAGAAAAGGTATCAAGCCTCATGGCTGAATAAGATTAGAATCATGGGCTATTTTAAGAGCAAGCGCTCACTAGCAATGTGTCTGAGTCATAGGCTTCTCAACATGAAGTTAATACAAAACTTTGTGTGATTATTTGGGTCTGCTGCTCTGGGATCTTGGGGAAAGTCCAGGCAAAACTTACAGTCATGTTAGTTACATTGCTTTAGGTATACAATGATAAATTTCAATTAGATTGGTAATCTTCACATACTTCAAGGACCTACAGAATATGACATTTAAAATATTTTAAGAACTTAGAATTTTTGGGACAGTGAGACAGGTCTGATCATTTTCTATAATCTTTCTTTATCTGTTTCTTGATAACATTCATTGAGTGCAAGATATTACCACTAGTGCCAGGCGTGGCGGCCTCTAACAGAAAGGGAAACAGGATCTTAAATATACTTGATAAATTTTTATACTATTCTTGATATCATTCCTTCTTTGAAGTTAAAAATGCTAACAGGAGATCAAGGCCCTGCGTATCCACTAACACAATGACTAAAACGGCAAACACATACCCGACTGAGGCCTGCACCAGGTACAGGTATATTAGAGCCTTCAGCTTAGTATTTTTATGGAACTTGTGACTGTGTGCTGAGGAGTGGTTTTATAATTCTTGTGCCTGGTCTTGGGATTCTTTTTCTTCTTTTGGATTGCCTTATCCAGGCATGAGATTTTTTTAAAAAATTATCTTATATTTAATTTGGTCATGTTTGGTTGTATCTAGAAGCCTTTTTATTTCTAATGAGAGAGAGAAAAGAAATATATCCAGAGGTAGGGTTATGAACTTGGAGGTGTAGAGGAGGAGAAATTGTAATCGGGATGTATTGTGTGAGAAAACTCTATTTTCAATAAAAGTAGAGGAAGAAGAAGAAATAGGCTATCAGTCAGTTTCTCGTGCATCATTCCACAGGCATTCTATGCTGTTTATGAAATAGGGTAGCATGAATATTGAAAGATACTTTGAGAGCAAAAGGTTTCAATTCTTGATACACTGTAACCACCATGAAACACTGATTACTTACACCTGCAGCACAGTCCTTGGGTCTCCAACTTCACCTCCATCTCCAATAGTCAAGGTGTCATAGCCAATTTCCAGGTCAAATTCCTCAAAATTTATTTGGATAACCTAGTGATAAATAAAAACAAACACTTTTAAGTATGTTATATTATGTAATAAAACCCCAAATGGTAAGCATTGGCACATTTTTCAAAATAATATGAGTTATCTATCAATATTACAGTATGGCACCAGATATCACCAAAGTGTCCAAAGTTACTATAGTACCACTCTGTTTCTGCTTCCAGTCTCTTAACTTCTTTATTAAATTTTCAATGAAATGGCATGGTTTCTGTTTATAGAACACTTTTTTTTTGATTTAAGCATGGTTAATGCAAATCCACTTTGGGAAGGCTTTATAAAAAGTACATGTGGGAGAGAGTGGTTTTCCACACATATCCACATTTTAAAATAAACTTTAACAGAGGGAAAAAAGTATGCTATTTTCCTTGACTAGTAAAGCTTACAAATGTTAAAGCCAAATTTGAATGTCAATGAGTATATTTAATGATATAAGGTTTATTTTTGTTTACTTGCAGAATCCTTCAAATGTAGTAAAATGTGTTTGGAAAAATAGATACATAGGATTTGAAAGACATTAGAATCTAACAGATAATTTGAAATTAGTTTTTACAAAATATTTGTAAAATACTTGGTACAGTATTTTTATATTTATTTCAAAATAAAAAGATAATCATATTAAAATTAAGTATTTAACATACCACTGAAAATCAAATAATTCTGCGCAGAAAAAGATGCATAAATGAGCTCCTAATTATATCCATGCCTTCAGCAAATAGTAATGTATATTACTGCATAAAGAGATACCAGTGCTTGCTAACATTTTTAGAAAAGAGTGCAGAAGATATATACAGCTTTATTAATAGTCACAAGTATTTGTTGTTTCTAATGTGTAAAGGTATAAAAGTTAAAATCTCTCTCTGATATTTTTAGCTCTATATCCAATAAATCTTTAAGACTTTTGTCTTTAAATATTTTTGTGTTGCCATCGACTAAAGCTGGCTTTTCAAATTCAAAATAGCATATAAGATATATAAAAAAGTGCTGATTTTACACAGTCATATTTTTATTGTTAAAGTTAAATTATTTATTTATTTGTTTGTTTGTTTTGCCTATCAAAAGAAGTGGTTTGAATGCTAATGTCAGCTATAGGTTCAGATATTAGAATTTGAGACCCAAGTTGGTGTTCCTGTTTGGAGAGGTTAAGGGTATGTTGCTTTCCCAGAGGAAGTATATAAGGGGGTTGGCTATTTGCAATACAAGTTATATTTCTTTTTATGCTGCTCAAGCCTTTCTCAGGATATATCTAAAATCAGTGTCTTAGAAGTACAGTTTACTCTCTCAAAATGTTAGCCCTGGGACACTAGTGCAGATTAGCTTTATATTTATCAATTGCATTGTAAAATGTGATAAAATCTCTATCAATAAGTTTTATTTTGCTTGATACATGAAACTGTCTTGATATCTTTTGTAAACCTCACTATTTTGGAAAGTAACTTTTAGAGAAACCATGAAGAATTTGGTAGTGTTCAGCCTTAAGAAAATGAGGTACCTTGTTTTGATAGTAAATATAATTCTTTTCACTTTACTGAGGGCAATGTAAGCCTTTAGGTTACGTCATAGTGAAAACCTGAAGGGATAGTGGAGAATCAAATCTGAGAGGAAACTACATATTAAATATAAGCATTGACTCTATAGGCAGTTTTCCTTCTTTCTCCAATGCTCAGTAACTTTGGCTTTGGGTGGCTTATTTGTGTTTCTCAAATATGTCACAATTTATGTGACCTCATTGAAAACAAAAGAGGAGAGAGAGAGAGAGAGAGAGAGAGAGAGAGAGAGAGAGAGAGAGAGAGAGAGAGAGAGAGAGAGAGAGAGAGAAGCATTTTAGGAATTACTCAGTTTTGGGTGGCTTCTTCAATTCAAACTCCATAACGTTCTGTGTTCATTATTTCCTTTCACTGAGCCAAGTTGCACAGTGTTGAAAGCTTAGTCTTATTGGGTCTGCTTCTCACTTATAGACTGACAAATATAATGAAGTTTAGACTTTTCAGTTCTTCTTTTCCCAATTGCCCTCTTTGTCTATGTTCTACTGTAATCTTTGGTCCAAATAGCTGTACACAATTAAGTTTATGAATCACAATGAAGCATTTTGGCTTTGAATGATTCCAGATTACACAGAACAAGAAGATCACTTCACCAGTCAGAGAATAAGCACACAGACATCTTAGAACAGACAATGACTATAATTTACACAATCACTTTTCTAGAACCAGGCCCTGGGTGAACACCAGGGAACTCTTCTGCAATCCTCGGGAGGAAAAGTACAGTCAGGAGAAGAACATAAAGGACAACAAAATGTCTGAGATACAACAGTTTGCTTGGTTAAAACTTTGAACTATTTTATCAAATATCGGAACACTGGTGGGGGTGACTTCTGTTTACAGTTCTTTATAGGTTCTGGATTCTGGAACTGTTTATTCTGGCCACTTGGGAAACTAAACATGTATAGTAGTAAAGGCACAAGTATAATGTTCCCTGATGCGGGAATGCCTTTCTGTATGCTGTGAATCTCAATCTTTAAATAAAGGAGCTGTTTTGGGCCATGACAGGCACCATAGAAGAAGTAGGAGGAGGAATCAGAATAGGTAGGAAAGGAAGGGCGGAGTCAGAGGCAGATTGAGCAAGCCGCCCAAGAAGAAACACATAAGGAACACAGGTGAGCCACGGGCCATGTGGCAGACAGATTAATAGAAATGGGTTGATTTAAGATGTAAGAGCTAGCTAGCAATGTGCCTGAGCCATAGGCCAAACAGCATGAAGTTAATATAAGCATCTGAGTCATTTCTGGGGATGAGCGGCAGGTAGCTGGGCGGTAAGGGGTCTGGTGCGGCAGGTCTGTGGGTCCAGGTCCCTGGCCGCCCAAGATCAAGAAACTCCACTATTACAATTTGTGACTTTCATTAACTTTGGAAAATTAATCATCTTTTCATACTTTCTCATTTACCCCTCTAGAATTTGAAATTGACATAATATGATTTTTCTTTTCTATATTTCTTAAAGCATCTTTTGTCATTTGTATTTACCTTTTTTAAGTTATAATCACAGTTTGTGAGTTTTACCTTTGTTTCATTAATCCTTTCTTATTAGCATTTTTATTTATTAATTTAAATACAAATATGTACTTTGTTTTTTACTGGTCACTGGAGGCCTGAACTGGAGTTTTAAACTAGTGTGAGCAGACAAATATAAATTTAAAGTTTTCTGTCTGACAGTAATACTGGATTTATAAGTCTTGAATTAGACTGAGTTGAAGCTTATTTCTTAGCAGCCTCAAATTATTTTGCGAGCCAAATCTGATTTGTCAATGCTTACTAATTATATCACACACTTCATGATACATGGATAGGTACTTTCTGTAAAATTTTTATGAAAAATGCATGAGTGGTATCAGGAAGCCATAACAGGGCCTTCAAACATTGGAATCTGTACAGTGAAGTCTACATGAACACAATATTTTCAGGATCCAGCTGTAATACTATTGTCTACATCCAGCAATAATTAATTCATGAAAATTTTGGCAATAGTGTTTAGTACCTGTAATTTAGAATGTAATTAAAAATGCAATGTTATTGAGAATGGTCACTGTTCTGTACTCATTCTCTAGAAAGAATGAGATCCAGAACGTTTCCCCTGATGATTTTCTGAGTGTCCTTTTTATCTCAATAAATTGTATCAAGTAGATGAACATTCAGTATACCTAGATCCAAATGCAGTTCTGCTTATAGCAAAGATGTCTTCAGCCCTAATGACAGTACCATCAGGATTAGCTGCAAGGTCTCTTTCTGTATTCAATATGGTCATAAGGAAGGAGTAGAATGTTCTTTCAAAACAAATACCTTCAACAAAGTGATGCTGTCAGACTTTGTGTCTGGCTGATGTTGGTGGTACCTGACTCAGAGTTCACTCGTGTGGACAAAGAAAGCAAAGCTATACTCTAGGAATAGCCTTAATAGACTCTTAGGACTATACTTGTCTTGGAGAATGATGTGTAGTTCAAGGGAAGAGATGTGGCCAAGTGGTGCCATGGTCTGCATGATAATTTTAATTTAAAGTCACTAGTTGTCTTGATTCTCTAGTTTCCCAGAGGAAGTTTTGATTCTTGCCCCCACACAAGTGGAAAAGAGCTCTGATGCTCCATACCACATCAGAGAGTGCAGGGTCACTGTTGAACGTCCTGGATGGATACCATCATGTGAAGTATATTAGTTCCCTGTGTTCTTCTCCTTCTATTTGTTTTGGCTTGATGAACATCTACTTCATGTGGAGTCACTCATCCATGCTCTTCACTGGAAGTATTAGGTAAGGAAAGAGCAAATTCAGGAATTTCCTGACATAAAAATGGCCTGGGCTGTTGCAGAAACTTCTGCCTCCCTTGAGTTGGTCTTCAGCACGCCCAGCTTATTTCTTCCTAGCATTTTCATGGAACTATTTCTTTTTAACATTTTTTAATTCTTTTTATGAAGAAAAGGCATGTGCCAACTTTTCTCAGTTAAGTCAAAAATAGATATTCAGTCTGCATCATTGAATATGCCCAGAAGATAGGTGGGTGCCACTACATACTAGTGACAAGATTTGAGATCTCCAGTAGAAAACTCTGGGGTATAAGAAGAGTCGATTTTCATATGTTTTCTTCCTTGCCTGTAAGTCAGTTTTTGGACTGGTGCCAGAACGCTTGTGTTTTTAGAAGATAAAATTTGCAGGCTATGGCTTGGTTTTTATTATTAACTTAATTAATTTATGAAGCCCAATAAAAACATGTTATATATTTCAACAGGCACAAAATAAATATTCTTTTTTCAAGATGGAGAAATTGAGGCATAGCAAGAAAAGGCAGCATGAAAAGTCAAATCTAAAATCTTCATGCACTCCATCTTGGAGGACTCATAGAGTGACCCACTGGGAACTAAAGGGTTTAGTAAGCCCCACTCTTCTAGCTCTACCACGCGTAACATACACAATCTCTTGTTCCCAAAGCACTGCATGCCTGCAGGTATCTTTGGCAGATAATCCCCAGTCTTCACACTTCTCATTATAACCTAGGCATCTTCATTATGTGTGTGTGTGTGTGGGGGGGGGTGTCCAAGGGTTGAGGTTTTACCAAATAAGCTATTGCATTGTCTCGGAGAGCTCACAAAGTGGCTCTTCAGTGTCCCGGAGCACTTTAGCAATCAAACTGTGTTCTTAACATATATCAGAATTCATTCTTATCTTGAAATTGCCTTTGTCAAACATCTTCATCTGCCACCTTTAAATTTAATACCACTTAAACTTTTCATATCAGAGCAAAATGAAAGGAAATTTCTAGACAAAATAGTGCAGAAGCCTCATATACCAGTTTCTGCTAAAGTTCATCGTTCCATTGAAACATCATGAGAAAAACCCACTGTTCACATTTCTTTCAGAGTCCTTTTCTTCTAAGCTCCCACTCTAAGACTCAATTACATTCAGTTTCCAGTATTCTAATGCTGATGAATATCTAGTCCCAAATTCTTCCGTGCTCCAATAAACAGAGACATTGAAATCAGATTCACAAAGCCTGAGATATTACTTCACACCTGTTAGATGTCATGAAGAAAAGAGAAGATACAGGGGGATGATGGCCCAACAGTGAAGACAAAGGCCACTAATTCTGATGACTTCAGTTCCATACTTGAGACTTCATGGTGGAAATAGAGAACTCACTCGTTCAGATTGTTTCATTACCTCTTTTTTTTATGATATATGTTACAGAGCCACGGTACATGCATGCACACACACACACACACACACACACACACACACACACACACACACTTACACATACACACACTAACTCACACACACACATACACTCACACATACATCACATACACTTACACACACTCACACATACACACATTCACACACACATACACTCACACATACACACACTCAAACACACTATAAAACACACACTCACACATACACACACACATTTAAACAGCACAAAAATAAGTGTATATATTGATTCTAAAAGTAATAGACAAAAGATAATGAGACTTTAAAAATATGCATGCAGGTAGCAAATTTATGCTGTTGGTATTAATATGTTGGAACAATTTGAACAATGAAAATATTTTTAAATTTAAAAGTATGACTACTATGTGATCTACTCTCTACTTCTCATTGTAAGAGCTCAAAAATTAAATTACTACCTTATAAATATAGCTTCATTCTATGTTCAATGATGCACTCTTTACAATCATTATTTACAAAGAACTAATTTAAATTCACACTGATGAATGAATAAAAAAGGAAAGTATATAATGACATAAAGGCATAAAATGTAATGTTGTTCCATCTTATATATAAAAACCTTGCGATTTTAAGGAGAAGCAGTGAGCTCACTTTGTCTAGATAAGTAAGTATCCAGTTCTGGCATCTTTAAGCTTTTTAATGTTACATTTTCCCCTGTGAATTTTTATATACATATTATATATATTATATTTATAACTTATATATAATATATATTTTTAAAGTTTTTTTCTATGTATACTCCTGGTTGCCCTCCCTTCCCTGCTCCTAATCTCTCCCAATGTTCCTCAGCCTCCCCTCACCTCATCTCCCTATCCATTCCCCAAGGAGGACCAGGAGTCCAAAGAGGGGTCAGCTCATCCTGGCATATCGAGTTGTGGTAGTTCAGATTCCTTCATCTCAGTATTAGGGCTGGGTTAAGTGTTCCTCTGAAGGGAATGGGCTCCAAGATGCCAGCTCATGCATAGGAACACACTTTGATTCTACTCCAGGAGGCTCCACATAATGCCCATGACAACTGACAAACCATCTACCTTCAGAGGGTTTATTTCCTTTTCCTGAAGATTCCCCAGTGGCTCCCAATAGCTCCAGCCAACCATCTTGGTGGATCTTCTCATAGTCCCAATCCCTTTGCTCACATACACTCTCCTCTCTCCCTCTTTATCTGGACTGGGAGCTCGACCTGGGGTTTAGCTATGGATATTTGCTTCTGCCTCTGTTCACTGATAGATGAAGGATCTATAATGATTCATAGGGTGGTCATTCATTTGATTATAGGGGAAGTCCTGGTTAGGCAGCCTCTCAGCTATTGGGTAGAGTCCTAGCCAGGGACATCCTGTGGATTCTTGGAGGTTTCCCTAGCAACCGGCCTCTTTCCAACGACACAGTGGCTTCCTCTGTCAAGATATCCATCTTTTTATCTCCCTTTGTTGTTCCTCTCACTCAACCATCTCCTTCTCTCATGATTTGTTCCCACCTCTCCTAGGTTGCTACCCATTGTGATCCCACTTTGCTCAGGAGATCTCTATTTTCTCTTCCCCGTGGGATCCCCAGATGTCTGTCTTAAGTTTCTTCTGATCCCAAGCTCTTCAGGGGTTGTGGCTTGCAGCCTGGATATTTTTTGATTTTCTGTAAAATCCACTTATGAGTGAGTACATTTTATGCCTTTCTTTCTGGGCTTGTGTTACCTCACTCAAGCAGATACTCTCCAAATCCATCCATTTGCCTGCAAATTTTAGGATGTCATTTTTTCTTTTTTCCTGCGGAGTAGTACTTCATTGTGTAGATATATCACAATTTGTTTTCCAATTCTTCAGTTGAGGGGCATCTAGGTTGTTTCCAGGTTCCTGATATTACAAGTAATTCTTCTATGAACATAGTTGAGCTAATGCCTTTGGAGTAAGAACGTGCATCCTTTTGGTAAATGCCCAATAGTGGTATTGCTGGATCATTGGGGAGATTGATTCCCAGTTTTCTGAGGAACCACCATACTGCTTTTCAAAGTGGCTGTACAAGTTTACACTCCCACCAGCAATGGAGGAGTGTTCCCCTTGATCTACATCCCCTCCATCATAGGCTGTCTGTCACCTGTCTTCATGACCTTAGCCATTCTGACAGGCGTAAGATGGAATCTCAGAGTTGTTTTGATTTGCATAGCTGCAAAACAATTTTCTAGCAATTTAACCCTATATAATGTGGAAACAAAATGAAAATGAATATACAAATAACTAATGGCCATAACATGATACAAATGTAATTTCTTTATTTTTATTTGCTAATACTGAACTATTTGGTATTACTATTTGGTGGCTACCTTATAATTTATAATTTGTAAATATCTTAATAATTTAATGGAAAGAATAACTATTCACTTAATTTAGAGAGTTGGTGAAAAGAAATCTGACATAACAAATAATGTTTAAATTACATTATTTATTAAAGTTCTAAACTAAATCAGCCATTCTTAATTTCCATTGTGAAATATTAATTCTAACTGGTTTATTTTCTGCTGCTTATTGAGGCTTATGAATGCTTTGAAAAGAACTTATGATAATTATTATTTTATGAAGTCATGTAGGGTCACTAATAATATCTGATACCTCCCATGATATCAAGGCAAATGTCTTACTTTTATAAAATCCAGTCCTTATCAACATTTTCCAGGAAAAGATGATGGCTTTCTGTGTTCATTGACTATGTAGAATTTCAGTACTCTGCATGTGTGTGTGTGTGTGTGTGTGTGTGTGTGTTTGTGTTTGTGTGTGTGTGTGTGTGTGTGTGTGTGTGTGTGCGCGCTTACATGTGGAATCTTCATTACATATCTCCTTCCGTTCATTTTCATCTTATTTTTTGATAAGCTCCCTACCAGTCTGGCACTTGACTAACTTGGCTATCCAAAACATCTCTTAGGTCTTATGAACTACTGTCTTGGCCTTATATATAGTAAAAGTCTTAGTTGTTGGATTTTTTTTCTCCATGAATATACATAGAGAGTGCACTTCATATGGACCTTTTTTTCTCAAAGTCTATGGAGAGGATTACAAAGGTGTCTGTGCTGGCATTTTTATTTCAGCAAATGTTTGATGATTTTGTTGATCTTAAAAATGCAGCTAGTTAAAAGTAAGTACTCAGATGGGCATTTTATAAACAAAAGAAGTTATGACAGCAGGCACGGCATTCTGTCTTCATTGCTGATCCTTTTTCTCAGAAATTCACTTGGATATGCTGCTCATCTCTCTCTGGATCATTCTGCTTCGGATATAGTCAGTCTCAAACCAATTCAATATCATAGCCACACCATAACCACTGATGACAATATCAGTCCCTTTCCATGAAGAAATATTTAAATTATTTGAGTCCTGGAAATGAACTGGTTTTAGCCAATAAGTGGAGGAATATTATGCAAAACAAGTTCATAAAAGGATGTCTGAGTTTTCAAAATAAAGTTGAAAAATAATCTGTGCTGATCTGATCTTACCTAATTATACAGGCTAGAGCTATTGGAATATTTAATTTGAAGACAGAAGCTACAACGTGCAATATATAGTATCAAGAAACAGGTGTTTTACCAGCGAGCGTTGGCTCTCTATATCCCTGGAGAGTATTCTATCATAGTATAATGCCTTATTATTGAAACACTTACTTTGATTTTTTCATATTTAAGTAGTAACTATTCATGTAAAGATAATACTCAATTTAAGGGAATGTCTTTTCCTATGTAATTTATATGTGTTTTGCTCAGATCATTGAGAAAATTTAAGTACAAATGCGCAGTTTGTGTAAAATCAAAGTGTATTTGCTAAATACTTTATTCTCATTTCCATTTGGCTAGATAAATGCTACAAATTTTGAGAGCACTGTGCCTCTCTAACTCCTCATTCCTAATAATATACATTAGGGGCTTGAGATATGGCTCAAAGCTTAAGAAAAATACTGTCTATTAGAGGACAGAGATTCAGAACTTGGCACCTATACAAGAAGGTTCACAAACCTGTAACTACATCTCCATAGATTTAATGAGCCCTTCTGAGTTTATGAAAGCACGCGCACATGTATATGCGTGCACACACACAAACATGCACACACATGCACATACACATACACACACACATACATATACGCACACACACACACACAAAGTAAATCTTTAAAAAATAAAATTTATTCTTGATGCCAGGAATGTGACTTTTTTCTTAATTAAGAACTTCTGAAATGCAATACTTAGCCAGTATTTATAAAAATAGAGTGCCTAAATTTACACAATCTATTATTTTCACTCTAAAGTCTAGAGTTGTACTCAATCTGAAAGCACATCAAATTTCTCAGTATTTTTCTAGCAGCTGACTGACCTGTCTAGGGGACATTTTGTACTTATGTAATTACTACAGAATTCAAATTAGCCTTTGATAGTGTTTAATTCAACAAATTAATGATGCTTTAACACTAATATTAAGCTCTCCTCATTAGTGAGACAGGATAATATAGTGAGGGGCACAGGAAATGCCTGAGGTTAAGCTACACATCTATTACAGAACACTGTGCAAAGTTAGACAGTTCTCTGAGACACATAAAACAGTGTTTATACACGACAGTTTCTGAATCCTGATATTTGACACTGTGAATTCACGCACATGTAGGTGATAAGTAGTAGACCCTCAGTAAGTGACAGCTATGTTTGGTAAGTTAATCTTCATCAGGTAGATGCTCACGTGTTCACAGTGTATCTTAAGAGTAGGGATTCTCACAGGCATGAAATTCCTGGGAAGAGCTCCCCCTTTACACTTTCTTTTCCATAATGCTTTTCTCCATAATAATGTATTTCAAAATATAAACAAATCACTCTAATATCAATAACTTTTTAATTGGTAAATTAATTAGACTCTGTCCTTCCTTAATTGCAAACATGAAAATTATCAGTGAGGTATTCAAATCAACTTTATATCTAAACTAGTTTCTTGATATACTTTTGGACTTTGAAATCAAAGTCCAATGGAGATACATGAGCTTAGATATTTTGAATGAAATGTTCACTATACACTACTCTGTAACAGAGACTTGAGTTCCCTCGTTTGGAAACATGAAAACTGCCCGCTTCAGAGGAAGGGTGTGGGAAAGGTTTCTCAGGAGGAAAAGCCCAGCCATGGAAGAACAAACAGGAAATATAAACTAAGTTTGTTAGTTAGGGCTTCTATTACTGTGACCAAACACATCTTGGGGAAAAAGACAGTTTTCATCCCCGGATGTCATTGCAGGTATTGATAGAAGGAGTGATGCTGACTGGCTTGCTTCCTCATGAGCTGGTCTTCCTGTTTTCTTAAAGCATCCAGAAACCACTTGACCTGCCAATCAAGGTCAATCTTTAATCAAGAAAGTTGTCCAATGCTTACCTATAGGGCAATTCAACGGAATTTCTTAAATGAGAATGTTTATTCAAAAGACACTAGCATGGGGCAAACAGTCATAAAATTAGCCACCACACCATGGAAGAATATGTCAGGGCTTTGCTCTTATTTGGTCAATTCACCAACAAGCTTATTCTGGATCTAAGTGGAAACAGGACAGAGGAAGAGACCTTGAATACTCATGTTGTGTTTTTCTATCAAAACAGGATGGTGAAAAAGTCATTATTTTCTCCTTTTTCATTTCTATACACATGAAAATGCTGTGGAAAAGCCAATGTCAAAATCTTTTCTTCAAAGTATGATTTTGTAAAATGCTATTACTTATAAATTTAAAACTAATATCATACCATAAGGGTATAGTGCTAAAATCTATATGTTAAATACATGAAAGTAATTAATAAACTTTCTAAATCATTGAATTATTAAAAAAAATCTGAGAATTTTCACACCTTTGTGAAATATTTTAATACAGGATATAAATGGCTTAATGTGTGAAGAATGATGATCAATTATTTCTATTATTTATTTGTTTGGAAGCCATCATTTTAGAGAGAAAAATCTTTTATATTCTTGAAAGATTACATATTGTAGTGCTATATTTAGATATTTTGTTACATAAGATATATCCCAAGAAACTTGTCTAGACTATAAATAAGAGGAAGTGCCCGATCAGGGAATTCTGTAGGCTTATCCATTTTTCATTTTTATCAGGTTAAAACTTTCAATTCTTGTAAGAGTTCATATTTTTCTGACAGAGAAGAAGAAGGGTCTAAGGACAGAGAAAATATTGATGGGATGATAACACGTTTAGCTTCTTACTTTTCAATCCTTTTCTGTCTGGACACTGGTTTACCTCTGTAACAGATTGGGGCATGAAACAATGACAGGCTGAATAAGACACTAAAAGTGCTTCACTGAAGGAGCAATGCTAATAAAAGTAAAAATTGTATCAAATATGAAATCTATAGCACAAATGCATGAAAGTATTGAGACTTTCCATAATTTATTCATGGTTAATTCCTGCATGGATATAATATAATATAACATTATACATTAATGATATGCAGTGGAATTGTGTTCTGTTCCACTATAAATAATTGTCCTGTCTACCGTCTTAGTAAAAATGCTGATTGACTGAAGACAGACAGGAAGTATGGGTGTGGCTATAAGACTAATAAAACTCTGGCAACAGGAAGAGCAGAACCAAAATGCCACAGAGACACCAGAGAAGCCATAAGATACAGAGGACAATTATGTTATTCTGAGTAAAGGTACCAAGCCACATGGCTGAACAGGAACAAATTCATGGGATAAAGTACAAGAGCTGTCTAGCCATATGCTGGAGTCATAGTCTGATCAGTATAAATTAATACAAGCATCTGTGTGTTTCTGTGTGACTGCAGTTCTGTGGTTCTGTAGGTCTCAGGGTCTGCTGGTTTGTGGGTCTGGACCACAGTTCAGAAAGGCCAGAAACTTCATATTACAATGATAAACTGAAATTTACATATTTTCAAATGTTACCAAATATTACGTAGATGATATGCTGATCATTGGAGGATATGGTATATAATTATACATAGAAAATTTCATATATATATATATATAATTATTTGAAACCAAAATAATGTGTAGTCAATAATCTAAATTGAGAAAAATAAACTACTTTTTCTAGGACTGTCCATTTAATAATAAATCTAGAATAATGGAATTAATCTGACTGATTTCTATGTCATCTACTCATAGATGTAAGTTTACCCATTTCTCTAGTATCAATTATTTATCTATCTGCTTGTCTATCAATTTACCTGACAGAATCTATATTATTTAATGTTTTCCTTTTGCTTTTACTGACTTATCTTTATTATGATGATCATATTTCAAAACAACTTGACACGGTGACAAACAAATAGAACATCATCTAAATAATTAGCAATTAAGTTTTATAACAGAATGCATAAATGAAAATAATCCTCCTAAGTACTTATTCACTATATATGCTTTATAAAGAACTATGTTTTAACATTCTCTTAGATTTTTATCTTTGGTTAATATTTTAAGTTAACATTTTTAATATCTAAAACCTATATATTCAAACTATATTCAATAACTTATAGAATCAAAAACTAAAACACATATCTAGCTAGAACTTCATTACTTCAGACTTCCATATTTGAAGTTCAACTATAGTAACTATACTGCCTATTTTTGTTTCATTATTTCCCATAATACAATAAAAATACTTGTTCTGCAGTTACATTATGAAATCTGTAGAGATATACAGATGTGACACATGTTGATGTGTAATTTTGTATGTGGGGTTCTAACAACTATGGATTTTCATATGGCAAATCATCTTTGAACAAATCACCCATAGATATAGTGGGACAATTTATTTATTTTCTGATGATATTCTAATGTGAATTTCCAAACACCTAATATGTTAGTTAAGCCATGCAATTCATAAAAAAAAAATCATAGGAAATAAATTTCATTTTGTTTTGCTATCTATGATTATCTCATTTTAATTAGCAACTCATTCATAATATATCAACTTATATATCATCATAAAATAGTAAAGAACATGTTTTATGATTGTATAGTATGTATATATTATTAATATACATCTGAAAAAAATTTAAAAAATTTTGAATGTTTAATCATGATTTTTTAAAACTAATTTTAAAATATCCCTTTGAAATGTAATAATTACATAGAATGTAACAGAGTAGAAGAGCTAATGATTTTATGGAGAAAGCCGCAGATTTTAAGTGTTACAAAAGCAGGTGAATATTAGGACATTCATTCTTTATCTGTTTTTTGTTTTTTGTTTTTTTTTTTTTTTGCAAGAAATAACTGGCATGATGTCTGAATCCCATAAGGCTTCAACACTGGACAAGAACCACAGAAAAATCTTAGCCTTTTCATAACTATTTTACTATCTATCTATCTATCTATCTATCTATCTATCTATCTATCTATCTATCTATCTATCTATCTATCTACCTAGCTACCTACCTATCACATATAAAATCTTTTATCTCACTGAAGATATTTTTAATTAAAGAAGTGTTATATTCTGGTTTTATTACATTTAGGGTGTTTGTTCAAGCTATTAATGTATACTTCTGTGTTCTTCAATTGTTCATTTAAAAGACTAGTTACAAATTTCCTGATGATAAAAAAATCTCTTTTTTTAAACATATTGTGAATTCAGATATTTTGGTTCAAGAAATATGCTAGACTTGTTAGGTACAATTTTTGATTTATTATATCATCATTAATAAGATAAACATTACATAGAATCTTTCATGTTAGCTGTTGAACATTAGAGGTCATCACAGTTTGAGCATCTAACAGGAGTATATGAAGTAGTCACAATTGAAAACAGAAATATTAACCAATGGTATTTCTGCCTGTGTCTTTCCATTCTATTCTTGTCTCTTGTATCATACAGCATAGGTGACTAAGTTAGGCCAAAAGGGCCTATAATTCAAAGACAATAGTCATTGCCAAGGGACAAAATAGCAGGATACATGTTTTATATATGTATCCTGTTTGATCTGTCTGTGTGAGATGACCATATCTTCTCATTGCTAAGATATTTCAGAAATACAAATAATGAAATGGAAAAATGTTACAATTCTCCCAAGAATTTAGCTAAGCTCAAATATTGTTGAAGTTACTGAAGCTCACCACACCTTTGTAACATGGTGACAGTTGTAGTGATTACAGGGATGATGCAGTAGTGGCAGAGGTAACAGTAATTACAATATTTAACAAATTTCTCTTATTAATTTGGGCATCATGGTTAATGAATTTTCCTAGCTCAGCTTTCCAAGAGCCCAGGAGGAATGCGTTATTACTTTTACTTGACTATTATGAAATCAAAGCCTGGGTAAGTTTATTTGTGGTGATCCATTAAACCATTAATTGATTTTTTTATTAACATGACACTAATAATATTTTCTAGATATAAAAATACACAATACATATTACAACCAAGTTAATTATCAATAATAAAAAATAGATAAAACAATGTAGAATAATATCCATCTCAAAAGCCAAGTACATAGATGAAATTTTGTCTTCAAGTTAAATTAATCCTGAAAGTAGCATTTGTTCTAGAGATTATTAAATTCCCATGATATGGATAATCCTCACATGGCTTTGATTTTAAGCTGTTAAACGAATATGAACCTAACTCTTCTATAACTGCAATGTAAGACATTGAACATGTAATTATGGAATGCATATAGCATTGTGTTTGTGTGTGTGTGTGTGTGTGTGTGTGTGTGTGTGTGTGCGCATGTGTGTGTGTGTTAGAGAGAGAGAGAGACAGGCAGAGACAGAGAGGAGAAATGGAAAGAAGAGTCACTTCTGTTTGATTGTTTTATCCCATTCCAATGTTTATTTTATCTTATTTTATTTCATTATTATCCCCCCCAAAGCCCATTTATCTTCTGACAAGAGTCAGAAACGGGATGGGTCCAGAAGGAAGGAAGATGGGATGAAACTAGGAGATGTAGAGTAGAGGAAATATATCAGAATATATTTATGAAAAACAATTTTCCTGAGAGAAAAAAAGAATAAAATACAAGAGATGCTTCTGAGGCTAAACATTTATATCCATAAACTATGCCTTAAGTGTTTTACCTACAAGCGATTTTAAAAGTTCTCTGTGATTTTCATCTAGAAAAATTATCAGATAATTGTATATGTCAGATACCATGAATGAAATATGTTTTCTTTAAAATTAATGCATTGACTCTGACATAATTAGAGTTGAGATCAGTAAGAGGTAAATGAACCATTAAGGCCTCACCCTTGTGAATGGTAGTAGAATGTATTAAGTATCACTAAGTTCTATTGTGTGATATTTGAGATCAGAGGGAGGAGATGGCCACTAAGCAGAAAACCACAGAAGTCCAGCAGTGGTGGCACACACATTTAATCCCAGCATTTGGGATGAGGATGCAGGAAGAACAGGAGTTCAAGTCCATCCTAGCCTACGGTAGATTGAACTAGTGTAAAGGACAAATGAGCCTGTTGTGGTAGTGCACATCTTTAATCCCAGCATTCAGGAGCCACAAACAGAAACACAAGGCAGGTGGAGTCAGGCTCTTGGCTCCCGATTCGATCTGAAGATTTTTAGCTAAGAAGTGACTGTGGATGCTGCTCTGCTTCTCTGATCTTTCTTCTTTTACTCTAATATCTGACTCTGTGTTTTGATTATTAAAATAAAGTAGAATTGGGCTTCATAGTTCACTTCCTTTTTACATCCTACCAATGAGAAGACAATGTTCCTAATGTGTGGGAAAGATATAAATTTCTGACACATTAGAAACAGAGTAATAACCCTTACTTGAAAAGGAAAGCTGTGGATAAAGTCATCTTGGATCAGAGAGCTTTAAAAACTCAAGAACATACATTCTCTCTTCATATAATTTAACCAGATTTAGATACTCTGCAAAAGCAGCACAGAATGGAGTAAAACACACACACACAATTAATAAATACACATGCCAACAGGTATTTTTTTAATTAACAATAAGAGTTCTTTAAACATTATAACACCATTTATTGAAGTTGCTTATTTATTAATATTCATAATTTATGAATAATTATTGTGTAAGGGATCAAAACCAGACTGGCTTCCTTAGCGGTTCCCTATCTCATAACGCTTCTACCATTTAGTTTCTGTGTTTGTCTGTTTATGGTTTTTAGTCTTACATGTCATTTGTGACTATGTTAGGGCTTCTGATTATGTTTTCTTGATGAAATTCTTTTGTGTATGAATCCATGTGTCTCTGAATGTTTCTTTTCTTCCCCCCTCTGGCTCTTTTTCTTTTCTTTGTTTGTTTCATTCTAGTTTGATTTAGTTTTGTCTCATTTTATTAAAATTTGTTAGATGTAAGTTTGTTTTCTATAAAGAGACAGAAGAGTATTACATGTTAGAGGAGAAGGTGGGGAGGACTTCAGAGGAGTTAGACAAAAGGAAACAGTACTCCAAATATGTTGTATAAAATATGCATTCTTCATAAATGGAAAAACACTGGTTGGCAAAGGAATAGAGAAAGAAGGAATAGAAAGTTACAAATCTTTATGTGATTAAGTCACATTGAATCCTGTCTTTAAATAAATGAAACTGATTGAGAAGGATGATAGGAGATTCTAAGGTCAGATATCAGCTTTGTCAGATTTTATTTCCAGATACAGAAGTTCTTTGTCTCTTTGCTGGACAGGGCTCTCTGGTTGAAGTCACTGTCCCATAAATGTGCTCCTTGATCTTGCTGACACTTGATTTTGTCACAGGAAGACCCCAGCTGGACTGCTGCTCTGTCATGGACTAGATATTTTATTCTCATAAGGAAATAAGTTTATAGTCGTTAGTCATTTTAGGGTTAATTATTACTATAGGTTGGCATCATTCCTTTTATAAAATAATGTAATAGTCAAATTATATTCTTTACCCTGGTCATCTACTCATTAGTTCTAAAGAAAGTTGATGTTCTAAAGGAGAACAATGGGAATATGAGAGAAAGAAAGAATTAGCATATTCTAAGAATGTTAATTCTCTAAAATGAATCTACTGGATTTACATTTAGATAAGTAACAAGGAAGGCAATAGAGAAATGAATTGCTAATACTTATGGATGGTGACCTTTAAGGAGATGTAAAGGGTAGATAAGTACTACAAATACTAGGAAGGGAGAGAAACTATCAAAATAGAAGAATTGGGCCCAAGAAAGAGAACTTCTCAAAAAAGAAAAAAATAGCTTCCACAATACCAATGACTCAATATGTGCTTTTCATTAGATAATTTATTAAAGTATGTATTAAACCATAGTATTACAATATTCTAACCTATCAGATTATTATTTATGTGTTATTGATAATTATATGTTTTTATAATGAAATATAATTATATCAGTTTCTACTTTTCTTCTACATCTCCTTTCATATCTTCAACAACAAATGTCTTTCCACTTGTGTCTTTTATTTTTGTTGTTTTATTAACCCACTAAATCCAATTATGGATGCATGAAGGAATACTATGAACAACGAATGGTTTGTTCTATCCTGGAAGCCAGTAAGTGGGAATGCTCTTACACATAAAAGAATGAAACTTGAAGGGTGTCTTACATATTTTAGATGTTATTGCTTCTGGCTATACACAATAACTACATTTTAAAATCCTACTACTAAAGACATAACACACTGGCTATAGAACAAAGAGGAATAAATCACAACTGAGCCGGAAACTTCCCCTCTGTTGGCTCTCCTATGCTTGAATGTGTCTTTTTCAGGCTCCTGAGGAAAAATAGATCAATGGTTCCACACAGTGCAAGAACCCAAATGCCACGATACCAACCTACCAAGCAAGATACACCACTAGTACATAACTGGACTGTTTATTGCTGCAAGACAGTTTTATCTCCAGGGAAGATAAATAACATCTTTATTCCTCTTTCCAGAGATGATCTTTATAACAAGCAACTGAATCATTTCCTTAAATTACTATTGTTCATTGATATTTGCTTGGATTTAAGTTCCTATCTATTCATTGTACCTAACAAGGTAAAATTAAATAACATATTTTAAATAAATGAAGTGTTCAATGAAAAATATTGCTATTATAGCTGGAATTGGTAAAAGTTAAAAGATTGCTGCACTGGTATAAAACTGACAGGAAATAGAAAATAAAATGTCAGTGTTTTGTTGTTCTAAGTGTCAAGAACAAAGAGTTCAAGGTGTAATTTTTTATCTACATTTATTTCTTGGGAATAGTTGTTGTCTTCCAATTTCTACCAATATTCATATCAATGTCTATACATCATTGTTGCTCTTTAAGTGCTATAACTTCATTTTTGCCCATATGTTTACTTGCAGTACGATATTTAATTCTTTCCTCAATGTGATCATTTAGCCCCCCTTCTACTGTAGCAAATAGTGTCATGACAGCCAACTGCAAATGATGAGTCCAAAGATCCTTTTACATCTCTTGACCTATATTTTAGTAGCTCTTTAACCTCCAAAAGCATTGGCTCTTCAATGACTTCACCAATAAGCCTTCTAGGGAATGGATGTTTGATGTGGGAATGCCTTTATGTATGCTGTGAATATCAATCTTTAAATAAAGGAGCTGTTTTGGCCCATGACAGGCACCATAGAAGAAGTAGGAGGAGAAATCAAAGCATAGGTAAGAGATGCAGGGTGGAGTCAGGCAGATCAAGCAAGCCTCCCAAGGAGCAACATGTAAGGAACACAGGTGAGCCACAGGCCACATGGCAGACAGAGTAATAGAAATGGGTAGATATAAGATGTAAGAGGAAGCTAGCAGTGTGCCTGAGCCATAGCCCAAATAACATAAAGTTAATATAAGCGTCTGAGTCATTTCTGGGGGCCTGATCGGCAGGTGGCTGGGCAGCTAAGGGGTCTGGCATTGTAGGGTCTGGGCCTCTGGCCGCACGGGACCAAGAAACCCCACTACTACATTAAATAACTCATAAAAAGTTTTTTTAGGTACTGCAAATATCATATACATTTATAAAATGTTTAGTAAATTTCAGTTTATCAAGCAAGGTATATTTATAATTTTATTTTCTCAAGTACAAGTAATTTTGGTAGATAATATATTTATTATAATTTTACTTTATTATTTTGAGTTAAATTAATTACAGAAATTTAATTGAAGGAAAAAATTTTCTTATGTAAGTGAGGGTCTGATTTACAGTTTCTTTCTTACTATTGATAAACATGTATTTTTGATATATGAATGTTTTTCTTTTATTTTTTCTGATTTATCTATTATGGCTCTTCAGTAAAGCAGTTGACTGCCAATGATAATTTTTATGCCAAACCAGCGGCTTTAGAGTCAGGGTTCAAGAACTTGATGGACACTAAAGACAATATATTCCAAAGACTTACTAATACAACAGATATTAGTAAATAACATCATAGGTCATTTTCCTTGTTGCTCACTATGAAACATGAAACAAGTGTTTTTATTCACTGTATTTCATAGAGAAAATCTTTGAATCAGACTTCAAACAAACTAAAATGTCCAATAAATTTTACATCAATATGAGATTTCTGATCTGCCCCGGTTTTACAGTCTGTTCGCTTAAGCCATTTCCACTCTAACCAGAAAATGAATCTAAATTTAGTTACTCTTGTCCACAGTTGATCTTACAGTCTATTTTGGAGTAAAGAGGCACATACTGAATTATCCATTTTAGCATCAGACCAAAAGAAAATCTAGCCTTTGTAAACATCCATAATACAGATTCTCTTCCCCTTCTGAGCACATTAAGCCATTTGTGTCGTATAGATTACAGAAAGAATTTTAGTGGCAGAAAGACACAATTAAATGTTAACTATGCCTGAAAATGAGATATACATAAAAGAAATATCTAGTAGAAAATATGTCAAATGAAGATCCATGATCCACAGCTATTTTAAAGAAAAGAAGATTTGGCTTGTAAACACCTAACATATATATGAAAAATTACTCAATGATGACTTCATTTACATGATAGTAACTGGGAGCAGAGACACTGGCTTTCAAATATTTATATTTCTTTAAGATATAAATAAGAATGGGTAAATCTACCCTGTAAAACCATGCTGGCATTACAAGTTTCTGTCCTTGCCTCTCCTCACCAGTTTGTCATTGCTGTTTTGATGACAGTTTTTAAAGTGAAGTTGCCCTTACCTTATTTGTATTCACTGCTGTGATGACCCAGACACATTGTGCATTGCTGTCATACTGGAATGGAAAGTTTGGGGATGTAAAGGTGCCACTTGGTCCTTGAAGATTAGAACCACATGTCTTCACTGAAAAAGAAATTGAAATTTCAAACATAGGTAGGTATACACCCTGTGTAAATCATGGTAATCAATATTTTTCAATTGATGCCAAGTTCAAAACTGCACAATTATGACTGCATTGAAATGCATATTATAATACTCTAATGTTATATATTGAAATTAGAGTGCTTTGTTGCATTCTGAAATTTGAAAAACTAAGAGTTTTTAGTTTTTACATGAGTTAAAACTAGCAAATAAAATATATTGAAATACTAGCCTGTGGATATTGCAGTGTTTTTACAAGCCAAGAATCAAAACCTTGATATGTTAAATGTTACAAGGAATTGAGAATATAAGCGTGATATAAATTAAATGTCTTATGCATATACATTTTTTCAAATAGTAAGAGATATATTTACTTAATATTATCTTAAGACAAATCCACAAAGAGATAGAAGCAAAACCTTGGAATGATTGAGCAATTTGAAAAGAAATTTTTGCCAGTTAATAAGCATCCAAGAACCTCTACTAACAGCTGAGAAACAACAATATTAAACAAGCTTAGTTTTATTTTCTTGCCCATGAGTCAAACCCCTATGACATAAAGATCATGAAAGTAATTTTAGTGAATTTACACAGAATGTAGTAACATTTTCTTAATTTTCTACCTGTTTCTTATTAATGTAAATACTAGTAAAAACACAGGGTCTTTAATTCCCTTCCTAGTCCACAAAGTGCTTTGATGATAATAGCTGTGATTTTTATTTTTCATTATTTCATTAAAATCCCAGCATGTAATAAATTTCTAAATTGTCAAAAATAATCATTTTTAAGTGTCAATTCAGCATGCATCTTCACATATGCTTATGATTTTACAGGTTTATCAAAATCTTCATGTTGAAGATAAAGTTTTGAGTTTTGATATTTCTAAACATTAACATGATGACTTTCACATAAATATTTTTTTAACTCACTCCCACACTCCACTCTTGGCTATAAACACTGACACAGACCAGTCTGGAAAAGGTACTTGGATGCATCTAATTTCTGGGTTTACTTTTATATGCAAGGAACTTCTGCTTCCCTTCTCCTGGACTAAATGAATAGTAGCTTATCTATGTTATAAACCCCAGCTTATCTCTCCACTGAAATATCCACTGTGCTATTATACTATCTAAATTGTATACATGATTACCTTACTTAATTGTATGGAAAAATTTGTGGCTGTTTCTTACAGAATGAGTTAGAAAGTACCTAATGTAATACTCAAATTATTCCTGCAGACACCTTCTTAAGTATTATACCCTGTTATTGTTCAAATTCACACACTTTACTGATACTCATATTGGCTCTAGTTATTTCTGGAATATACCTGAATTTCTAGATAGTTATGCTACTCTCAACTTTGATCTTCTATAGTGGACTTTCAGAAATTATACCCACTTGAGCAAATCCTATCTATCATTACTGTATATGGAAAGGATTCTCAATTCCTTCACTTCTGAAACAGATTGTATTCCACAAAGAACATCACATAAATAAAAGCACTTTGATACTAGTGACCTGATAGACTGTGTGACTATGAAGGCTCTGAGAGAAAGATTGGTATAAGTGAAAATTTCTACTTAGCAATTCTCTGGCAAAATTCGTTTATTTTTTTTTCAGGGGTGAGGAGTTCAAGGCAGGGTTGTGTTTTGTTTTGGTTTGGGGTTTTTTTTTTTGTTGTTGTTGTTTTCTGTGTAGCTCTGGCTTTCCTGAAACTCTCTCCATAGATCAGGCTGACCTAATACTCAGAGATGTATCTCTCTCTGCCTCCCCAGTGCTAGGATTAAAGATAGAAGTCTCCATTGCCTGCCCCAAACTTTATTTTCTAAAATACACATATAGTGTCAAGCTTCTAAAGGAAGTTTATTTACTGTATTTTTTTGTTGATCATGCTTTTCTTAGTACAGACAGTTGCTAGAGGAACAAATACACAAGACTTTTGGCATAGTCTTGAAGCAAATCTTAAAGCAATGTTTCATTCATTCCAAGAAAGACTCTATAAATCTATAGCCAACTGCTGAAAATGATGTTTTTAGGTTTTTTTTTTTTTTTATTTTCATTTACAGAAATATTAGGGGCAGTAACAATAAAATGACCAATAAAAACTAACATAAGGATTTTGGTCAGATCTGCTGCCACACAACCTTAGGCTCATTTTAAAACATCTGTTTTGTGAGCATGTATGTGATTTTCCAGGTTTCTGCTCATTTGGACATGGCTGTGTTTGTGCGCATTCAAATATGCTCATGTTTGGGAAAACTAAGTAAACTCTCTTCACATTTCTCTGAAATAAAGTGATTTCTAGGTCAGTGCATCAATGTGTGAAAGGTTGACTAAAGTTTTACATAAGTTGACAATGTTTCACTGTGAAAACAGAGCAAGATTTTTTCATTCTTTCATGGGAAATGGGAAGACCTCAAAGAGACCTGATACATAAGGAAAGTTGTACCCATTGACTCCAACAATCAGCAAAATATGTGATGTAATTGAATAGAGAAATGATCTAATACTTGAGATTTTGTGCTTGTCCATGTTCGTGTGCTATCTATTTTTTTACTGTTATTTTAAGTGTTAATACTGACATGAAGACATGAAGATTTCCGTGAAGTTCCTTATGTTTTTTGTGCTTAGGATTATATTATTACAACAAGATGAGATTAGAAAAAAGAGTAGTCACTGTAGGTATCTTCAAATATAAATGGCTGGCAAGAATTTTACCACTGGCAGTGGTGCTTCGTGCCTTTAAACCCAACTCTCTACAAGTAGAGGCAGGCGAATCTCTGAGTTCAAAGCAAACCTGAACTATAATAGTGAGTTCCAAAATAGCCAGAGCTTCACAAAGAAAATCATTCTGATAAAACAAAAATTGGAAAAAAAATTAAATGGACATAAAATACTCTCTAAAGTTAGTTTGTGAGTCTTTCACAATGTCATATAAAATAGCACCTTGAAATATGTCTAAAATAATATAATTTACTTTTTATTCTGACAATTGACTCTGTTTTTCTTTCTAATTCTCTTTTCACAGTGAGCATGGTTTAATATTATTTTTTGTTGTCTCTATTAATTTTGCCTGGCTTTTTACTTGAACATGTTCTCTGACTCCAACTGTTCTCTGTCGGTTCACAGTGGCTTCTTGTCTATCAAACAGAAAATACTGTTATGTACTGCACATGCTTTCTTACTGGCTTATTCTTTCAATTTGAGCTTGAAGTTGATTTGACAGTACCGTAATTTTATTTTACTTTCCCCCACTTTTTATTTTGATATAAGGATTCAAGAATTTGACATAGGTCCAGAAAGGCAAATATAGCATCTTATATGTGGATAAGCTGTATATCAATGATGACCAAGCTAAAATACATAAAACTATAGAGGTTAGGTATAACACAAAGGACTAGATGGTACAGATAGATCTCATTAGGAAGGAGAAATAAAATAGATAGGGATTGATGGAGGAAGGCAGTAACAGGAATTAACTGGAAAGGAAGATGGGAGAGATGGGTAATGGAAGAAACATGGCATGAGACAGCTAAAATTAAGAGCCATTTGATTATTAATATGGTAACATTATAAAGTAGAAGCCTCCTAAAACTGTACATATATGAAAGCTATCTAAATGAAATCACCGACTGGCAATTTCTTGTTTCCAAAATGAAACTCATGATACTGGGACTGGGTTACATGTCTTTAAGTTTTGTCAAAAAGTGTTCCACATTAATCCCCCCAAAACAGGTCATGGCTAAGATTACAGTGTGTTCTCCACAAACTGACAAAAAAGCACTGTTGCTGAAGATGACACTTGCATTTTACCAAAATAGAAATGTAAACAAGTCATCCAAAACAGTGCATTATATAGTGGTACTCTGCCTTTGGGGTATGTATCTTTTCTCATAATAGCCAGAAACTGTAAAGAAATTGATGCCCCCAATAGTATAGGCAAAAAGACATTTTGTGCATTAGTCCAATAGGCTATTACTAAGTTGTTTAAAAACTTACATCATTAAATGTGCAGGCAAATGGAAGCAAGTAGAAAAAAGTCATCCTGAATGAGGTGTCCCATATAAAGATAGATAAATACAGTGTACATACACTTATACGTGGATTTAGCTGTTAAGTAAATGGCAATCAAGTCACAATCTACAGACCAGAGAATTTAGACAAAAATAGAGCTTTGGGTGGGGAGAGACACATGGATCTCCTTGGAGGAAATAGAATAGATAATAGAATTTCTGAGTGATCTGGGAAAGATAGGGCTGGAAGAAGGAAAAATAAAGTTGAGGTACAGAGAGAGAAGGTGAAGGAAGAGGTATCTAGAACTTTGTGGAAAATATTGTAGGTATTGTAGAGCAGTATAGACACCTAGTGCAGTGGAAACATCCTTTGGATCTATAAGGGTGACCCTAATGAGGATTCCTAGTAACGAATGATATGGCATCTGAAGTGGCCATATTCTTTAGCCAGGCAAGGCTTCCAGTGGTGGGCTATGGCTGTGTTTGGTTGAGTTATTGGCCAAGGGGTTCTATGAAAATACCCAAATAATACAAACTTATGCAAAGACAAAAATTCACTCTTTAAAAACTGACAATTGGGCCTTATCGCAGAGTACATTATCCACACAATTTGTTGCAAGAGGTCAAGATAGTGCCTGCATGATCCCCTAACTATTATGCTATATTCTCTTTTATATTTAGGAAGTCACTTTGCAAGGTATCCAAAGAGAAACCTGGACACCAGCCTGGTCCTAAAACCTGTGACCTACAATCTATCTGTAAGAAACAGCAGGTTAAGGGTGGCACGGAACTTGTGAAATTGAAAACCTAATATATGGTTAAACTTAATGGCATCCAGTAGAGGGAAAATACGCCCAACACTGCCTGGGCAGTCAGGAACAGGAGACTGAATAGCCCAGAGACCTTGGGTAGAAGCAAACATGACTGGCCAAGGAATACCCAAAGTTTTTCTTAATGATAGTCTGCTATACTCATAGATTGGGGCAGTGTTCAGTTGTCATCAGAAAGGTTTCCTCTAGATGCAAATGGATACAGGTACAGATACCATATCCAGACATTATGCAGAGAGACTAAATTGGTGGTCCACAAGAGTCCTTGTCATATGTGCTTGGGGAATTCCATGAAAGGGAGAAGGAAAAATTGTAAGAGCCAGAGGGAATGGAGGACAACAGGTGGACATGGCCAACAAACTCAACAAAGCACGGTTCAAATGGGCTCACAGAGACAGAAACAGAGACCACAGAGCCTGCAGGAGTCTGCACTGGGTCCCCTGAGTATATGTGTGGGATTTGTAATGGTGGCAGAGGGTGTATCTCTGACTCTGTCTGCTCTTAGGACTCTTTTTCTTCTTCTGGTCCTCCTTGCCTTAGGGCTTTTGCCTTGTCTTATTATGTCTTGTTATGTTGTGTTTGGTTGTTGTGCTTAGAGGACTGCTCCTTTTTGGAGGAGAAAGAAGTGGGACTAGAAGGACAGGGGAAGTAAAGAGGAGCTGGGGGAATTAGAGTGAGGGTAAAGAGTGCTTGGGATGCACTGCATGAGAGAAGAGTCTAATTAATATAAAATATAATAAAAGTAATCTTGGTATAGAACAAAACAAGAAGTTATAGATTATAAAATGATATGTTACTATTTAAGAAATTAAAACAAGGTCATTAGGGGAAATAAACATTTAGATTATACATTCTGGAAGCTAAACAAATTTAAAAATTATGTGATTTTCTTAAATGATGAATTTCATATGCATATATATTTCTAAGCAGTTTTCAATTCATTTGTGTAATTATATTAGTCTAAAGTGGCCTTCAGAAAGACTAGTTGGAGCAGAAAATCATTTCAAACAATAATATTAAAATAAAATTATGAGGAAGAAAAATAAATGGACACAAACACTTCAATTTAACCTGTCTACCCTTAGAACAATCTCTTTAGAATATCTTATGTATTAAACATTTATAAAAGAACAGTATGCAATATAAGTATGTATTTTATAGCTATATTATATTGAAGGGTATTAATGCTTTGACATTTAAATATGATGTTATCATGAATACATGCATTAGGTATTCCATAACTAACTTGTAAAGAAATAGGTCCTCTGGCAACACTCTACACATACCTAGCATATAAAATATGGCTTCATTCAACCACTATTAAATACGATATTCTATTAATCAGTGGTGAATATGATTTAAATAGGCATATATACAGAGGGATGTGTATATGCAGCTGGCTAAAGGTAATGTTAAATGGTTTCAATGTCTGCTACACAACTATCAGTCTATAATTTTACTAATTAAAATTTATACTTAATATTTGAAGGTAAATAGATGGAACTAGGAAAAATTATTCTGAGTTAGATAACACCAATCCATAAAGAGAAAAATGGAATATGTCCCTTATAGGTGGATATTAGCTGTTAATCAATGATAGTTAAGCTACAATCTAAAGAAACACAAAGGGTATGCATCAGCTCTTTATCTATATGTTACTTTAGACTATAGTGCAAGGGAATCAAGGGTGAAAGAAGATAGAATTTACTAGGAAAATATATAGATTACATAGTCATAGATGGATGGCCTGGAGGACTGGAACAGAAAGATCAAATGGAAGGGAGGGCAAAGGGGATGAGAAAGGAAATATGAAGAGAGACAGATAAAATTAAGGGCTATTTGACGGATAATATGGAACCTTCATACAATAAAAGCTCTCTAAAATATATACATATTTGAAGGTGATATAAATGAAATTCCCAAATAATAGAGGAGACAGAGATCCTTTTTCGACATCCCTTACCACCCAATGAATTTCCTTGTCTCTGGTCTCAGGGAACCGTGGGAAAGGAAATGTGGAAAGAGTCTCGGAGCCAGCCTGATGGAGGAACTTAAGAAAACAAGGTCCTATTAATTGACACTATGAAAGCACATGTGAACTCATAATGTTTGCCTTTGCACCAAGTCCTCTTTGTAGATACTAAGGCTCCTAGTTTACTGTTTATATGGGATTTCTGAGCATTGGACAAGTGGGTCAATCTGATTCAGTGCCTCTCTTTGGTTCTTCCAATTCTGCTATGAAGCAATTAATAGTTTCTGCTTTATCCTATTATATTATATTTTATTCTCATCCCAGAAGAGCCTATTTTTTGTTTTGTTTTATTTGTTTGTCTTTTAATAGAATAGAAAGGGAGTGGATTTGAATGGTAGAGGAGGGAAGGAGGAACTAGGAAGAACGGAAGGAGATAAAACCATAACCAGGATTATTGTGTGAGGAAAAATATCTAATTTCAACTTAAAGAAAAAAATCATTTTGGTAAGAGAATTGTAATTATGTTTCTATGTGTGCATTTTTTTTCTAGCAGAAACTTAAACCTTTTTTATGCTATATTATTTAACCCTATTAATACGGTGGCAAGGTCTTTTATTTCTGCTCAATTTTGTAATTAATTTCTCTTTTTAGATGTATATTTTTCCATAAGCATTTTAGTGTTATTTTCATAAAGGTGAAGGTGAATTGTGAGTTCTATTGACATCATACATTACTAGATACAAATACATTTTTCCCTGAGGTTGACTTTATAACCTAAAGGAAAAATTAAGTGTGATTATAGTAAATATACTGGGTCAAAATTCCTTGCTTAAATGTGATAATAGAAAATGAGGATAGTTTTAACAATGTCAATAAAGGCAAAAATTAATTCATTAAGTAAATATTATCATCACTATGCTCTAACCAACTGAGTTAAATGTCTAGTTATAAGTAATATTTTGTTTGATAAATTATGAAAATAATGTCATTAAAATGAAAAATATATGAATGCCCACAACTACTGGTATTCAGCGTTGTCTGAGAAGCTTTTAGGCTATGAGTTATAGGGAAAGGAGATTGATAAGGACTATAGATGTTGAATATTTGAAGAATATTCATCTTATGTGGTAGACTTTTTTTTTTTTTATCCATTAATCCCAATTCCAACTGATTTAAGGACCTGCTCAGTGAAGTATGTTGTAGTCTACTGAATGTCCTTGTTCAGTGTGGAATCAGCAATCCTGTGAGTGCTACTCTAAAAGTATGTCTCAGAGTTGTGGAAGGAATCTGGTGGGGACCATTTTATTTTTATGAAGCATAATATAGTCTATTTATTTGAAGAGATTATTAAGATAAAGTTCAAACAGTTTTGTATGTCTTATATCTTTAGCTTTCTCTAAATTTTAAATGGTGTCTGCACTTGAGCTAATCCATACTATCTGGACATAGTTCCTTTACTTATAATCTCAGAATACCGTTCTCTGTCATCAATTGTATCTTACAGGTGTGCAATTTTTATGTGATTATTTTATATGTCTGACTGTTTCTCCCAAAGAGTCTTGAAAGGTTATACTTTGGCCATGACACAAATAACACTGCATTTTTTTCTGGAAATTGGGCTGTCTTCCTTTTGTGTCTCTTCAGGAAAAAAAAATACTTGTCCCTTTGTATTCAGATAAGTTTGTACTCATCACAATTTGTTTATTTCCATTGTAACATTTTATGTGGCATTATCTGCTAATGTAAAGATGGGACATAATATTAGAGATTGTGAAACTGAGATACTTTAAGAAAAAATGAAGCACGTTCCTAAACAAAGGGAAGTAGCAAGTTCTCAGTCATATGTGTGACCCAGGGGATGGGCGGGGGGGAATAAAAGGGAACTTACGAAAACTGTAGAAATAAGTGGATCATTATGGGGGCATAAGAGGTAACAGTGGGTGATTAATAGAGGGTTGAGAATGATCACAGTTTATGACATGTACAAAGAAAGTGTCACAACGAATATCTATTGTACAAGTGTGTGCAAATAAAGAAGTCAAAAAAGCCCTCCAAACCAGCAGTTAAATATGCTGTTAATATAAACACACATACTGTTAAAAGTTTACTTTGAGAAAGCAAATTATCTCAACTTGTCAAAAAATTAGTAGGAAAGAGAAGACACAGAAGCTAAATGAACTGAAATAGAAAACAAGCATTTATAAAGTTTGCAGACTTTAAAATTTCTTTCATGACAGTAAAATGCTTTTAATGAAGGAATTAGTAATACAGAGAGGAAATATCCATAATCAATTAAAATAGTTTAGGTTTTAATATTTGTCAGTAAAAGACTACTGTAAAACTTACTGAAATGCAATAATATACAAATGAAACATGATCAGCAGGTAGGGTGCAGAGGAAGCAGGGAGCTCTTTTGAATCATTGTACACTAATTTTGTTATTATTTGTTTTATGCAGGCAATGGCTGTAGAAACGGCGCACATGCTGAGGTCTGAAGGAGACTTGTATAGGTTGACTTCTCTTTCCACAGGGATGGTAAGAGGGAATGAACTCAAATTATTAGGATTGACAACAACCATATTTACCCATTAAGCCTCTAGCAGGCCAGAGATTTCTCCTGTTAATGTATACATAGAAATTATTATAATGAAGGAAAAGATTTAAAAATTTAGAAGTAACCATCTTTGTAACATAAGCTCAGATTTTACAGACTGTTGGATAGAGAGTTGTGATTTAGTCTTTCTATGTGGTATTTGGGGGAAAATGAAAGGAATAGACTCTATTACACTTTATCTATTCTTTCTACAATAATTATAAAAAACCCCAAAATTTGAAGAGTTATGAAAGTCATATGCTGAGATATATTTATTAAGTCGCGGTGCAGCAAAGTTCTACACTGTGCTTTTTCTTCTATAATCATCTAAACACATATGAAAATGCAGATTTAATCATGAATAAAATACTTTTATGTCTGACTTTTGTCTTGGGGGCTTAGTTTCTATTAATATTTAAATATGCTTTATATAACCATGTAAATAATTCAGAAAGTTAGAAGAAAGAAACAAAATCATAGAACCACATACCTTACCGATTTTGAGTCAAAACAAATAGAAAATCTGAACAACCAATAGTAGGGAATGAGATCGCATCTGTGATGGTAAAGCTCTCATAAAAAGGAAACCGTGCAACAGATGGCCTCCCGAAGGAGTACTACAGAGAGCTGAAGAGCACTTAAAGCAATTTTCTTTACATTGTTCAAAACAAACAAACAAAATGTAAGTTCTTCAAAATATATTCCATGGAACTAAGTGATCCTCATAACAAAACGAAATGAGAACACATAAAATGGCTGTGGGTCTGTTCTCGTGCTCAACTCAAATCAATAATCTTCAATTAAAATTTGCTGAACTTAACTAACAATATATTAGAGAGGGTACTCATCCTAAAGTCAAGTTTATTTCGTGGTTTTGTTTAGTTCTGGTGGGATATGACAGAGAGAGAGAGAGAGAGAGAGAGAGAGAGAGAGAGAGAGAGAGAGAGAGAGAGAGAGAGAGAGAGAGAACTAGTAAGCTAGTCAGTAATTTCATTTGTTGTTTATCTACTCTAATTTTTCTGGGATAAACTCTGAAAAGACAACATTGTCAACATTGTCAACATCGTCAACAACAAACCTTAGGGAAGCAGGGGTTTATTGCAAGTTGTAGCCCATCTCACGGAATGAATGTAACAGGAACTCACAGAGTGAACAGAAACAAGTGCATGCTTGCTCACCTGCCTGCTGATTTCTCCTTTTTAAATATAGATCTGGACCCTTTGCTTAGGGCATGGTACTGCACACACTGTCTAGGTTGGTCCAAATTAATTACACCATCCCTATTCAGACACACCCACATTCCAACATTATCTAAATTCATCAGTTGAAATTCTCTCTGTAGGTGATTCCAGATTATGTCAAGGAGACAGTTGGAAAATAGAAATCTAACAGTTACAGATATCAAAATGAACAGAATATTAGAATATAAAGGCAGTTATTAGAATCTGAGAATATTTGCAGATCAATGTAAGAAGAGGTTTTTAATGATTATTAATTTATGGGACTTAGACACTATGGCATGATTTTTCCCGAATGAGTATTGATAAAAACACACTCTTACATTTAACAAATGTAAAACAATGGACTTTGAAATACTTAACCCTACAAAAAATTGTATTTTGTGAGACAAACATGTTTACTCTGACTTAAATCTTACAGGGCGTTCCCATATATGCACATATCACAGGCAGCCCCATAAATATACTAATTAGTTACTATGTGTGATTAAAATGATTTCAATAAATTTTAAATATATTTTACAACATATTCCACCTAAAATGAACTATTTGCCTATTTGGTCATGAAACACAAGCGCACGCGCACGCACACACACACACACACACACACACACACACACACACACACACACACACACACACACACAACCTCTTATCTGAAGGTGAAGGTGATTAAGTCTATCTAAGCCAGTGTTTCAGCTCTACATTTTGGACATTTTAGCCTCTCTGTCTTCACAAAATACTGATAAACTGTCATGAGTGAAGCAACAATTAGGATTAATCTTTAAATACATCTTAGTGATATCTGCATAAGAATATGCATTTAATTCATGTCTTCACTGAAAGAAAGGGCATAAATAATGAATACCTGATATAATGAACCCAAAGCAGACAAAAAATGGAAACCAAGAATAATTTTTATAAAAGAAACATAATTAAAATAGTAAGAAGCAGACTACCTAGGATGAGTTAAATATGATTAAGACCTAATAAATGCAATTTCTCCTAAAGATGACAAATGCTCATATTTTTTCCAAGGTAAAGTTAGTGGGTAAATTCATTTTTCCTAACCTAGTTGTTAGTTGTTTGGCTCTATCTTAAAAGTCCTGTTTACATGTTAGTTTTTGCTTTAATCATGTAGAATATGTTATAGAATATATACTTATCTTTCAATTAAAGATATAGATTTTTCTTTACTTAGACGTCTATTCAGTCGTTACTGGGCTTTAGGGTGCTAGACTTTTCTTGAATGTTTTAGAATTTTTTAAATCAGTTGAGCTTATCAGTCTCTTCCTTTTCCACCTCACTATAGTTATAAAGAAAAAGAAAAAGAAAACTACCAAGTACAGGTTAATTATACAGCCATGAAAATACTGTAAAGAAAACGCAAAAGATGCTCTCAGGGGATAGATCTGTACATAAAACACAGGCTGAGGAGTCCAGTTACAAAGGACTCTCCCTCAAGAACATGATAGTTCACAAAGAAAGATAACATGAGGCATGGAACACAAATGAAAATTAGATAATTTTTTAGATTTTAAGTAACACTCTTAATTTAAATAAAAATTGCATTTAAATCAAGTGTCCATGGCAATAAAAATATTAATATTTTCTTACAGCTAAATAAGTATGTTTTCATAAATTGCCAAGAAGCGTTGTTTCCTTTGCCCTGGAAACAATTTTAGGAGTATTTCCAAGTAGTTTTATGTCTCAAATACTAAGGTAGTCTTGTTATCCTGTGTTTACTTTATTCATGCTGACGTGAGGAATGAACCTTTAATGACCTAACAGACCCTCCTAAATACGGAAAGTCTATCTGGAATATTTTGTGTTAAACAATGAGGAAAATACTTCAAAGTGGCATTTAACACATTAACAAAGAGAAATACATTAAAAAGTAAAACATTCAATACATTAAAATATGTGATTTCTAGATGTGGGTTTAGTGAATCCATGTTATGAGAAATATTGATTTACAGAATATATATTTTTACGTGCAGAAGTATAATAGTATTTTTAATTGGATAAATTTTGTATAAGTTTGCATACGTATACCTTTTACACTGATGAGTCCCATCCCCCATCTCCTCTTACTTTATGTTTCCTCTTTTGCTCTAGAAATCTCGTACATATTAATGTCCCTTTGTGTGACCATGGGTTTAGATCTCTGTTGGAGCCTGGTGACCTAAGTAGAGGGTTCACAACTCACGCAGCAAGTCGCCAGCTTCCAGATTCTATAAAGTGCCAGTTGTTCAGAAATAAAAATAACTCCTTACGTTTTTCATAACAAACTGTTGGTAGGACTTGTCTTTGATCAAATGTAAAGAACTGCAGTTACCGAGTTGATGATTGCACCAAGTCTAGGGAATGCTGTTCCTTAGCCTTTCACACTATGTTCTTGCTCTTCCCATATTTTTTGTAATCTCTCTGAAACGTCTGAGCCTCATAAGGGAAGGTGTGGGTGGCTATTTTATGACTCAGCCCACATCCCTGACTTATGTTTTGTATTTGAACAGTCTTGAATTTTTCATTCACTATTTTACTTTATAAGGAAAACATTCTCTAATTAACCACGAGAGTCATTTTTATCTACTAGTATCCACATAGATATTTATAAAGCATGTTTATACTTATCATTTTAGTTATGCATTTGCATTATGTTCCATGCATGGGCTTATAAACTCCCCAGATTTTTCAAGCATTGGGCTCCACCCCATGAAGTGTACCTTGAACCCATTTAGAGAGTAGTTGTTTGCTTACTGCTCATCAACAATTAAACTGCTATAGCATAGGTAGACACTTTTGCTGTCTAAAGGTTGCTTAATATTCCATTTTTCTCTACCTTATAATACAATTTCCTTTTGTCAATCCCTCTGTCTTAACCTGTTTTAGCTTTTCTAGTCACAGCATTTTATCTCCTTACTTGCTTTTTGCCAATGTTCTATTATCTCTCTATACTTAAACTAACTCTTTCCCCCTTTCACTTCCCCGCACTTAAAAAAAAATCAGTGAAGAGAAAAACCACATTATTGTGGAAAAAAACTTAATTTTTCTTAATATCTTTGTTCATTAGGATTGGTAATATAGGTGGCATTTTGTAACAGATTAAGAAAAAAATCAGACTAAACAGAAAGAGTTGGAAAATTAAAGTCTTATAATGCAACTATGATTCAAAGAAACTCAGAACCTAAGAATTGGCCCTTATTAAATATTATTTTTTATATAATTAATTGCTAGTGATTAATACCAACTACAAAGTTACCTTGACAGTTGATGAAAAGTGAAATCGCATCCATGTTATGCCATTCAAACAGTAACAAATTAGGTGATACTTAGAAATTTTCAAATACCATAATAAGGATTAAAGGTTTCAGAGATAAAATTTAAGGCACCAATGTTTTATTTTGACAAGCTTCCTGGCAAATTAGCTTAATTACAACTCAAAATTTTAATTTAGTAAAAATGAAAAGACCATGTTTAATTATAAGTGATATCTTTTTTATAAATGCCAAAGTCAAATATTGCATGGTCAGCAATCTATTGAATATTCACCAGAATACAGACCTTAGAGCTTGGCCATCCTCCATCTTACCACAGAAACACTTGCTAAACCATGATCTTTGCAGCTCTATTTATGATAGCCAGAAACGGGAAACAACCTACATGTTCCTCAACCAAAAGAATAAATAATAAAAATCTGGTACATTTATACAATGGAATATTGTTCAGCTGAATAATAACGTGGCTTGGTAAAATTTTCAGGTAAATATATAGAACTAGGGAAAAAAATCAACTTGAATTAGGTAGCCCAGACTCAGAAAGACAAACGTGTTGTATACTCATTTGTACATGGACATTAGCTATTACATAAAGGATAATCAGGTTACAATCCACACTTAAGAGAGGCTAATTAATAAATAAGGCTCAAGGTAGGAAGAAGACATGGATTTCCCTGGGAAGGGATAGAATAGAATAGATTCCATAGGTGAACTAGAGGTGGGAACAGGGAAGACCAGCAGGGAGATGGATAGAAGAGAGAGAACAGGAAGAGATGAGTGGAACTGGGAGGAGTTGTATTTGCAAAACAAGGTAGTAGCCTAGTACAGTAGAGATGGCCAGGGCTCTGCTGAGAATGATGCCAGGGAAGTGTTCTCATAACGGGGGATCTGGAGCCCAAACTATCCATTTCCGATAACTAGGCAAGGATCCTAGCGATGGGAATGGGATATCAACCTAGCCATAAAATCTTCAATTTACAGTTGGTCCTGCCTGCCAGATAACCTGGACCAGTGGGACCTAGAACTTGTTGGAGTGGCCAACACGTGACTGGTCCAAGTTGAGGTCTATGCTATGAAATGGTTCTCATGCGCGACACTGCATGGCCAGGAACTAGGATATATCCAAGCAAAACTGTCAAAACATGATTGATTTCTAATGATATTCTGCTATACTTATAGATCAGTGCTTAGGCCAGGCATCATCAGAGTCTTCACCCAATAGGTAATGGAAACAGTTGAAAGACCCACAGCCAAACAATAGGGAGAGGCATGGAAACTCTAGAGAAGAGAAGAAAAAAGGACTGCAGAAGCCAGAAGTTTTCAGTTTTCAGGACACAGGAACATAAGGCACAGAATTAACTAAGCAGGGCTCATAGGAGCTCAAAGTGACTGAAGCAACAAACAAGGGCCCTGTATGGGTCTGAGCTCGGTCCCCCGCACAGACCTCATAGTAGTGCAGCTTAGTATTCTTGTGGGACGCCCAACAATGTGAATAGGGGGTGTCCCTGATTCTTTGCCTGGGCTTGGACCTGTTATTCCCCTACTGGGTTGCCACAACCAGCTGTGAAGTAGGGGGTTGTGTTCAGTCTTATTGTATTTTGTTAAGCCATGTTCAGGCAAGAGTTTTATTTTTTCAACAGAAAATAAGAATATGGATGTTTTTGTAAAACAATTTCATATCTTGACAAGTCGATTAAAACATGTCAGACTAAAAAAGTTAAATTATGCAAGGATTACTTTTGGATTATAAGCCATTATTTTATATTGTGTGACTCATGTGTTTGTTTTGATATGAAATAAAAATAGATGGTAATTTTAGTGACATAAAAGTAGAAAGGTAAGTACAAGCTGATATTTCAAGTACAAGGTTATGATTAAGAGTCATACTTCTGATTTTCAGTGAGATGTTATTCATAATGAATTATAAAATAAAATTATAATTTATTTTGTCTCAATGATATTTATAGGTATAATATTTTTATTCAAATAATAATTTAAGAGTCACAGAAACTTGCAGTTACTGTATTGACTAATATATGTACATATCCAATTATCGTGAGCACTGCTCTCTTACTCAAATATAATCATTTATCAAAAAGAAGAAATTAAAATTGGTGAATTACTATTAAATAAACTCTGGCATCTAATTAAATTTGTTACACACAGATTTTAATGACTTTTTTTCTTTCAAAACTGCAGTGTTTTTTTCTGTTAAAAACACCATATTGATATTATACTCCATTGCTCATTCATTCTTACATTACCAACACTTTGTTACTATTTTAACATTTGTTATTTTAATTGTGGATGTACACTTACTATGAAATCCCGAACCTTTCACAGCTCCAATGCTAGAAGGAAGGTGACAATGAGATTCTGAGCTAGGGACATTCTGAGCCAGTCCCTAAGCAAGGCAAAGCCACACAAGTGATGGTTGACACCAGCCCTTGGTTATCACCATCTGTGTCACGATATAAACACCTTAGCAACACATTCTCACAGACTTTTTTTCTCTCTCTCTCCTGAGATATGGTTAGTGACAAAGAGAATCGCTACAGGATATTTTAAACTCCATCTGAAGAACACAAGCTTAGTGCTTTAAAGGTCAGTAAACAAAACTGCACTGAGCTTTTCAAGAAGCCCCAGGATCTCTGTATCTGGGGATCTTCTAGAACAATACAAAATTCATGTTTTGAGAAAAATACAATGGATGTAGGGCATAGAGGAATAATTGCTTTACAAATAGTCACCAGCCAGTCAACACCAGTCAATGTGAGTGATAAGGTACAGTGCTGATTCTTTCTCTCAGCAGCTCAAATTCCTTTGCAGTTCTCAGTGGACCTGTAGGGGCAGGACTTTCCAGTACCTGTAGTGATTCCCATCAGAGATTCCACTTAGCTGTGGAAGGTTCTATTGTCTTTCAGAAGAAGGTCCCTGTAAACTCATCTGTAAGTTTCCCTTTCTACTTGTTAGTCAAATTAGTCAAAAAATCCACATTTTCTCCTACCAAAGACAACTGAGCTCTTAGGATCTTGTTATTCTACTTAATGTTAACAAATTAAAATAGATAGTCATTTCTTTTGCTTCTTTTATTATCAATTTGGCCCAGAAAATTTGTTATTAAAGAAGAAGGACTTGGTATAAAGAAGGATGTCTTCTGATTGTAAGAAAGTCATTAAGGAGAATTTAGAATATTCCTTTGACAGTCAAGAAATAAGCATCTTTGTAACAAAACAACTCAAACATTTATTTTCTATTTCATCTCAATGATTCGTCAACACCCACTCATGTTTTAGGATATTTTTGTTGTTATTGTTATCATTATTTTTGTGACATTTTTAGAGTTTTTTGTTTGTTTGTTTGTTTCAGTATTTTTCTGGGATGCTACAATCGTTTAAATCTGAATTTCCTCCAAAGGCCCAAGTGTTGAAAGTTTGGGCCCCATTCTGAGAACTATTGACAGTTGGTGTGTATCTTTTAAGATCTGGGACCTGCTTCAAGGAAGTAGATCATTGGGGTACTGACCCTGAGGGAGGTATTGCAACCTTTGTTGGCTTTTATTTCTGCTTTTGCTTCTCAATCACCATAAGTTAAGAAACTTGCTCCATGGTATACCTGTATTTCAGAAATTTTGCATCTTACCCTCCTCCATAATGTTCTGCGTAGCCGCATGCTGAAAACTACAGGGACAGCCAAGCATGAAGGCATCAGCCAAAATCAAATTTTCACATTTAAATTGATTTTTTTTTCAGGTACTTACTTATAACAATGGGAAGCTGATCAAATAGTTCTGAAGGACAATCTAAGACTGAAACATACTCAGAATAATATGGTCTTCCACTGTTTGGCAAGTTTTGCTTAACTTTAAAAAATTATTTTTAGGTATTTTCTCCTATGATTGATATATCCACTCCCTCAGTACACTGTATAAGTGCTTGGGAAGTGGTTATATCAAGGACTGGTTTGTTCCTCTGTAATTATTAGTGTTGAGCTAATGAAGGATGTTCTGGCAAATATAGATTGTACTAAGACACAAAACTAGAGAATCTGAGTCAACAAGACAATGAGGAGAACTGGGGTGCGTAATGCAGGAGAACATCTTTATAGAGGACATTGGGGCATAAAGTGTACGCCTTTTCAACATTTACTTCAAGTAGCTAAGTGATTTAGAATAGATAACTAATAAAAAATAGGATATAAAAACTTTTAAAATTATGATGTCTAACTTGACTTCCAAAGTAGTTAAAACACACCAGCAACTATCCTTTTTGTTAGAATCCTTCCGACCAATTATTCTTCAGTGAGTTAAGGACTCAAGTATTATCTCAGTACTCATTCTGGGCTCTTCTTTCTTTCTTTCTTTCTTTATTTGTTTGTTTTGTTTTTTGTTTTTGTTTTTGTTTTGTTTTTTGTTTTTTTTTAAAGTGCTATTAAAGCAGGATGTTACAGCATGAGAATATTGATAAACATGGTGTGGTTGCCTGGTTACTAGTATGTTACCCAGCAGTTTTGATGAGTGCCTTGTGTATTTATTTGAACTTTATTGTTAGGGAACAGACTGGCATTCTTAGTTCACAATGATATATTGCTGTTGGTCTACCTACAGTGAAAACCCCCGTGTCCAATATTCTACAAAGAGATCTTCATGAAATCCCAGCTATTACCTAGGAAGCTAAAAAAGGTCAATGATGATTATCTTCAGCTAATTACCATCAGCCTTGATGAGTGCCAGAGACTATTGAAATAAATGATCCATGTCATTTTATAGAAATTCGTATGTGCTCTAACTGAATAGTAAACTTTATATAATAAAGAAATAAAACTTTGATATCTCTAATATCAGAAGTTTGTGGGGTTTGCTTGGTTGTTTATTTTGTTACTGAGTTATAGTTAGCTCCTTTGGGGCTTTCATTTTTAACCATATAGTTACTTTGTATATAGAGTATAGTTTCCAGTTGTGTACTTTTATGAGATTTTTGTGCTTTCAAACATGTGTTTCTGCATTTCTATGTGTTTACTGTGGGATTTCTTTGTATCTTTTAATATTAGTTTATTTTTCTGTTTGTTTACTTCTTTTTTCTTATAATCATTATTATTATTATTATTATCTCATATCCCAATTTGTATTCTAATGGGAAAAGATTTGAGTGGGTGAGGATGTGGGAGGATCTGGGACAGGAGGAGGATGGAAACCAAACCAGGACGTATTTTGTGAAATAAATCATTTTAAATAAAAGAGAAAGAACTCTGAATAATGTTTATAGTCACTATGAAAACATAACTATAGAGTCAAATGTTTGAAAAACACTTGGTTTTAATAATATGTATAATTTTTAATTTCTTATGGTCCTGAGAATTAAGTACATTATCATTTTACTTGTTCAAATTCCATTTATACTTTTAATACTCTATTCAATACACCAAATAATACATTATTTTTTTATAATAAAGCATTTATTTTAGGGTGAAAAGTGACATCATTGTAATGTGCCCTATTTTTTGTTTTTATTTTTGTTTTTGTTTTTTGTTTTTTCCTAAAAGGAAATAGAGTAGTTCTTTAAAGCCAAAAAAAAGGTAGGTTACCTGTTAACTCAATGTGTGCTACTGTGGCCTTGCCACTTTAAATGCTTTACTTTCATTAAATCCTGGTGTGAGAGCCTAAATGCTTGATGCTATAGCAAACATCAGTGGTCCCTTCTCTCCTGAACACAGCAAGCGCAAATAACTTCTTCCCTGAGCTGGTTCATAGTATACTCACATTTTCAGCAACATCTAATGACTAAAGATACAACAAAACTTTTAAGATATGCAGTCATTTTGAAATTTATCACTTAGATAATAGAACCTAAATACATGATTCATACCCTAATTCTAATTTCAATTTGATAACAGTGAGTCAGTGACTTCTGTATCTCATTTCCTTTCAAATAGAATTCAGACATCCATATCAAAGATTATCTATCATAACTAAATTGGCTTTATCTCTAGAGTACATGGGTGATTCAACATATGCAAGTTAATAGTTATGATAAACCACATTAGTAGACTTAAAGACAAACATCGCATGATCATCTTAATATATTCATAAAAACTTTTGACAAAAATCCAACATATTTTCATGATCAAAAAGTCTAGAAAATATAGAACTTGAGGGGATACACCTAACATAATAAAAGCTTTATATGTGAAACACACATCCAATGTCATCTTAAATACAGATAATAATAAAAAAAAAATTTTTGAAGAAATCCACTGATGTCAAGAATAAGACAAGGCCTTTCACTATCCCCAATCCTTTTCAATATTGTACCTTAAACACCAGCTGGAGAACCCACAGAAACAACTGATCTGTAGAAGTTCACAGACTGCGGACTGAGGAGCTAGGGAGCCGTATAGGAACAGCTTTGGCCTTGTGCATATGTGTGACAGTTGTGTAGCTTGATCTGTTTGTGAGTTCCTAGCAGTGAATCGAGGTCTGTTCCTAACATTTGGGGTCTCTTTAGAAACTTATTGATGGAACTAGGTTGCCCCTTCTAGCCTCACAAAGGGAGGAACTTAGTCCTACCTCAACTTCAAATGCCATGTTTTGGATACCCATGGCAGGCCTTTCCCTTTCTGAACAGAAACGGAAGAGGAAGGGTGGTGGGAGGGGTAGTGAGGAGGAAATTTAAGGAGAGGAGGGAAAGGAAATGCAGTTAGAGTGTAAAATAAATGAAAAAATTTAATTAATGAAAAGAAATACCAGCTGGAACATTAAAGCAAGATAAGAAACTTTGAGAGATCCAAATAGGGATAAAAGAATCAAACTATTCCCATTTGCAAATGATATAATGGAGATTTCCTGAATTCTTCTAGATATAATAACCAGATTGAGCAAAACCTTCTAGAAATTATGAACAAACTCAGCAATGTGTTAGATCCAGAATCAACTTTTACGAATCAATAGCACGTTTTATGCATCAATAATAAACATACAGAGATCACAGAAACACACCCTTTCTCAATAGCCTGAAAAGAAATAAAATATCTAGAAATAAATCTAACCATGGAAGTGGGGGATCTCTACAATGAAAAATTTAAACTGTTTTACAAAGATATAGAGAAAGACAATGCCAAATGAAAAGATGTGCCTTGCTCAAAATCTGGTAGATTTCTTATGGAAATAACCATATTATCAAAAGCCACTTACAAACTCAATGCAATCTCAATCAATTCCCCATCTCATTGTTAAGAGAAAGGGAAAAAATACCAAAAATTATATGAAACCAGAAATACCCAAGATGACCAAACAAATCTGAACTAAAAACACCAAACCAAACCAAACCAAACAAACAACCCCCCATACATACAAACAACAACAAAACCCAAAATACATGGAATGAAAATCATTACTGGATGAGATAACATTTCAAATATTAAATATTGTAGATGTATAGTAATAAAATCAACACAAAATCTGATGTAGGATAACGGAACAAAACTGAAGACACAAATATGCGTTCATCCAAATTCAGTCATTTAATATTAGACAAAGGTGCTAAAATTATATGATGAAGAAGAGAAAGCATCTCCAACAAATAGTGTTGGGCAAACTGGAGTCCACCATGTTGAAGAATGAAATTAACATCTGTCAGCTCCCACAAAATGAATCCCAAATGGAACAAAGATCTAAACATAAAACTTTAACACTTCTAGATAAGGCATGAGCAGTGTATTATGTGATGTAGGTATAAGAAAGGATTTTCTGAACAGAACTCTAGTTGCCCAAGAATTAAGTCAATATGACTCATTAATAAATATGACTATATTAAACTAAGAATATCTGCACAACTTAAAAAATCAACTAAATGAAGAGGAAATGCACTGAGTAGGAATATTTGAGAGAGGATTACTATACAGAATAGATACAAATATCAAATAAAGATTTAAGAGAAAATAAAATTATTCATTTAAAAAATAAGCTTAGAGGCTGGAAAGATAGAAAAATATTGAAAAATAAAACCTCAAAAATGTTCACAATTCTGCAACTAAGAAATTAAAATTACAAAAATGAGATTTTTATTTTTTTCTATTCAGAGTGGTGAAGATTAACAATAACTGACCACAAATGATGTAAAGAATATGGAGGAAATTGAGCCTTCATTCACTCCGTGGTATTGAAGCTGAGGCAGTCACTGCAGAAATCAGCATGCAGAATTCCAAAAAGCTAAAAATAAATTTACCATATATCTCTGCTATACCAGTCATTGGAATATACCCAAGGACTCATTATCCCACTATACAGATACTTGCTCAGCCATGTCCATTGCTTCTCTCTCTATAGTAGCCAAGAAATGAAAACAACTTAAATGTCCTTCAACTGAGGAATCGATAAAGATAATGTGACTTATATACATTATGGAATACTATTCAGCTGTACAGAACAATGAGGTAATGACCTTTTAAGATAAATGAATGGAACTAGAAAAGATCAAATTGGCTGAGATAAGCCAGGCCACGAGGGACAAATGTTACATGTTCTCTCTAATCTGAAACTCCTAGTTTCAAACCTACAAAAACGAGCCTGTATTCTGGATGAAATGGAAAAATGTGAAATAAAAATAATTAAAGGGTTGGAGAGTGGCTGTGAGGCAAAGAAGAAAGAAGCAGAGAAAATGAGCTCTGACCTGAGAAGAGGAAGGAAATGATGGGCAGGAGTCAGAAAATGGGAGAGAAATGTAGGAGTGGAGGGGAAAATAACAGTAAGAATGTTTGAAAAAGCCCTGAGGAAATACACTTACTAATGATTTATCTATAACTAGCTGCAACATATGTAAGTAGGTGTAAAACTACTCATGAATATTTTAAATGACCCACCTTGGGACTTCTTGCTTTTTGGGTGGAGGGGATGAGGAGAGGGGGAGGTGGAGGCTGAGGGTTGGCTGGGAAGGACTGGGAGGAGGGAAGGGAGTGGGAGTAGGGGGATACATGGATTAAAATGACATTTTTTTTATTAAAAAACAATAAAGTGAAGAAAAAAATTTAAATGAATTTTTTTAATCTGGTCTCACAATGCTCTTCCAAGAACCAAATATCATCTAGTAAAACCCTAACAGAAGGTATAAGAAGGCCTTATTTAAATTGTGTAAACATTGAAGATGGCAGGATATTTTATAGTCATCAGTTGCCCCAAGGAAGAAGAAGATAAATACCCATTGCTAATGACATATATTTCAGAAACAAGGTACATGGACACCTCATCTAGAATTAACTTCACAGGCCCCTTCCTTGCAACTTTTTTTCATGATATTAAAAGTCAAAATACAAACTTTCAAAAGAGAGAGTGACTAAAGGCTAGTCCTATGCAGCTATGATGAATATGAATCATAATAACACAAAAGTGTAGTAGTGTTACCAATGCCTTAGAGATAACCAATGGTTATCCAATTGGACTTCATATGCACTCATTATGTGAATCATGCCTGGTAATAGAAACATTGCCAGATACGAAGGTATCATAAAGTCATGGATCTTGGAAGAGAACATATGGCCTTCATTTTATTAAATCAGAATAATTATTAATTACATTATAAATATTTTCCCTGAAAACACATGGATATTTATAGTACTTATACCTCATAAGTAAGTCTCTCTTTGCACATCTGGAGGCATCAGCATCCCTGACTTCAAGCTCTATTATAGAGCTATAGTAATAAAAACAATTCATTACTGGTATTAAAACAGACATGTGGACAAATAGAATAGAACTGAATACTCTTAAATTAATTCAGACAAATATGAACACCTAATTTTGACAAAGAAGCCAAAAATATACAGTGGGAAGCTAAAAGCATCTTCATCAAATGGTGCTGGCATAACTAGATGGTGGCATGTGGAAGAATGCAAATAGATCCATATCTATCACCCTGAACAAAATTCAAGCCCAAGTGGATCAAAGGCTGAGGTTAAGCCCAGTTACACTAAATCTGACAGAAAGGACAGAGGAATAACCTTGACTGCATTGGCACAGGAGACCACTTCCTTAATGTAACACCAGTAACACAAATACTGAGAGAAACAATAAATAAATGTAACCTCCTGAAACAGAAAAGCTTCTATAAGGCAGAGGACAAAGTGAAGAGGATAAAATAAAAGCCTAAAGAATGGAAAAATAATCGTTATAAGCCCTACTTATGACTAAGGGCTGTACCTTATAAAGAACTCAAGAAACAGCAACAAAAAAACCCCCAAAGATTCCAATTTTAAAAAAGGGTATAGAAAGGGCAGGTGGGAAGAGAACATGAGGAAATGGCTGGTTTTATATAAATAAAATACATAGACCAAGCAGTGTGTATGTATCTGGAAATATATGTACTTATGAATGGAATAGCAGTCAATGAAAAAAAAATGGTTTAAAAGAGAACAAGAAGTGTGTGTTGCATGTTTGAAGGGAATTAGGGGAAACAGCAACTGATGCATGTATATATATAAAATGAAAAATCTGAGATATCAAAGTAGTTGATAAGATAAAACTTACTTTTAGTTATGGTTTCTAATACCATGATAATACATGATTAACAAAGGCAAATTGGGAAGGGAAGCATTTATTTAATCTTATAATTATAGTTCATTATCCACTGTAGTCAGAGCAGGAACTTAAGACTGCAGACTAGAGGTAGGAGAAGATGATGCAGATGTCATGGATGAGTGACGTTTACTCGCTTGATTCCATAGAAATCTCAGCTTGTTATCTTAAAATACTCACCATAAACAACCCAGGCGTAGCACTGGCCATAGTGAGCTGTGCCTTCCTAATCAGCCAAGAGAAATGCCCTACAGGCACACCATAGACCTGGTCTATGGGGACATTTTGATTGAGGTCTCTTTTTCCAAAATGGTTTGCTCTATTGTGTGAAGTTGACAAAAACTAACAGCAGACATACTAGCATACAACAAACAAATTCATTGGTTTTTCAGACAAAAGATTTATAAACAAGTAATCCATAATGGCTTTTATTTTTTCTAAATTAGTTTATTGTATGCATAATGTTTTCAATACACATTTAGAGGGTACAAGTTTATTAAAGGATGAATGGTTGATTATCTAGTTTGATTTTATGTAGAAAATAACTTATAGAATCTAGTAGGTCAGGATATTCTTGTACTTCTGATGACATATACATTGTGACCAAAAATTAGATAGTAATAAAATCACCTTGACTTAGGTCATAACTCAAACTTAAGTTTATATTCTACCCAGAAATGAAATATTGTTTGTCTTTGAATAACGCTTACATAATTATATAATGTCTTCCTGGTAGGAAAACTGTATAGAAGCTTACCTCCTGCAGTAAACCCAGAAAATTGTTTTAGCAATTGCTGTCTTCCCCATAAACATATGCTATCAAAAAATAACCAGTAAACTACAACCATAAATCTTGGAGAAATTGACTTTGATATCTATTCCTTACTAATGTCAATGATTTTACAGTTCCTCGGAGATAAGGATCCTCATGATGCTAGAGGCTGAGTGTTTCACTTTCCTCACTTGCTGCTATGATAAAAGATTTTGACAAAAACAACTCAGGAGAGAGCATATTTATCCCACAATTGCAAGATATAGTTCATCACTGTAAAGAAGACAAATGGCAGGAATTTGTAGTAGCTAGTCACACGACATTCACAGTCAAGAGCAGAGAGGCATGAGTTAATGCTTGCATGGTAGTATTCATATTTCTCTCTCATTTTTATTTATCCCAGGGTCTATCCCATGAGATCGTGCTATCCACATTCAGAATGAATCATCTTACCTCAATTTATCTAATTAAGGAAATTGTGCTCTAGTGGTTTAGTAATTATTAGGACTTACTACTCATGCAGAAGGCCTAGGTTTGTTTCAGATACCCACTTTACATGGCTCAAAAATATCAGTAACTTGGATCAGGGATATCTATTTTGACTTCTCTGGGTACAAATCTTCTATGGCACACATACACTCATGCACACATAATAAACTTAACTAATTAAATATTAATAAAAAGGAAAATCATTCATAGGCATGCCAACAGTCAGACCTACTCTATTGTGCCAAACTGATGATTGTAAGTAGAAATTATTGAGACTCAGCTTGAGTATATTTGAGCATCTGTGTAGAACTAAAAGTCGGAGGGTAACTGGTTCTAAGGCTGTAGGATCATTCTCTTATATGAATCCTTTGGATATTACCAATGCATCAGTAAAAGTATTAGATAACACATGCTCACAAGCAATATTTATCAGAGTTTGATAAGAAGTACATTTTTCAACCCTTATCAGAGAAACTTCTATTTTCAGTAGTTGATAATCAACAAAGATACCCACACCTAGCTAAGGTATAAAGAATAAAAGGCTTCAGAATGTACAGCCCTTAATGAAGCATATATAATGCAATTCCTTCTCCAAAGTTCAGGGATCATTCCAGAAGTAGGGGCATAAAGAGTGTAAGAGCAAGGAACTACAGATGACTGAAAGGAAACTGTCTTCTGGAACCATCAGGGCAGCTACACATGTGAAATATCAGTGACTGTAACAAGACCCATTGCAAACCGGAGCCAAACCAAATCCTATCATGGAAGGTGGAGTGAGGCATACTAGCTGAGGAGTCATTGGCAACTGCTAGCTGCTAGAAAAACAGAAGAGTTTTCTGTATGAGTGTCATCTCTGCTGAGTCAAACTTAATCCAGAGGAAGGACACACATTTAAGAATGTCTGGGCAACACAAGTTAAACTAAATGTGAGGAAATGATCTGAAGTTGAGTAGGGAAAAAAGTGGTTTGTGAATCAAGGAAGAGTTGGTGAAGGGAAGCAGAACATGATTCAAAATGCTGTATGAAATTCTCAGAGTTAGCAAGGAGCTACAGAAGCTGACAAAATCAAGGGAGGTTAATTTGTTAATTTAGAAAATACTACCAGAACCTATGACTGAGCTAAGGACTTACATGGTTGAGATGTTATTTGCAACGCAGTCTCAGGCAACAGAAATGAGACATGCTTGAGCCACAGGAAAGGCAACTGAAGAAGCATCATCCAGTTCAGTAGCATTGTGACCTCTTACATGAGAGATGTAATGAAATTTGTATAACACTGCTGAGTAATGCAGGGGATGCTGCAGAAGCATCAGAAACACATTTATACATTTATGACTAGTTCCTTAAAGTATAATAATGGGGTTACAAATATAAGAATCTGTGTAATTTCTTTCAGTGCTCGAAAGAGTTCACAGATTCCTTGCTCTGGTGGCAGAGGACAGGCAGAGTGTTCAAAGAGTTTTGAATGCACTTCCTTAAAATCCTAACACTAATACAAACAATAAATACAAATGGTAATTTCTGTGATTTATTTTCAGACATTTAATTATTTAGGACATATTTTAAAACAGAAGAAATCTGCTTTCCATGATCATATTTTTTTGAATGAGTAAAATTAGGTTAAATGAACTCTCGGTCTTTCTCTAAATTTTTCCCCTAGCTGTCCCTACACTTTCTTCATTATTCATCTAATTCTTATAATTGAATCACCAAGAAAATCCCCTGCTATATTTCTATCCCAAATAATAGACCAGGAGAGTGATGAGATGCCATCATTACCCTGATGGTACCCAGCTGTGCCATTTATTTCCTCTGGACTCAGATGTCACTGTGGCTCCAGGATCCTTTCAGCAGCCAAGAGTAGAAGAGACAGGCTGGCATCCTTCCAAATCATTAAAGACAATGAGACCTGTCTGACATGTTTGAGAAATGCCTAGAGACATTAAGAGAGGAAGGTGTGTTTTCTCAAATGAGGTGACTCAGAGTACTAGCATCAGTCTATTTCTAGATCCCAATCTGTTCAGGTCCTTCCAGACACCTATGAAAATGAGTTATGGAAATGCACGCCATTTTGCTCATATATTTAACTTGAACTTTGTCAACCTTATTCAATAATCCCATTTTCACCTGAGAAACACTCAAGCTGAATTAGGAACATCTACACTGAGCATTTTGGATGTTTGCGAGAAATAAAATCTCCAGACATAAAGAAAAAGGGAAGCTATATATTTGGAGTATAAATTATAGATGAACATTATATATCAACACTTTTAGGCTGTAATTTTAAACTGGACTACAACAATTGGACAGAAATATTACTGAGTCTGTCCCCCATTTTCTTCTTCTAGACTGTCTTGAAAGAGGTTATATTTGAAGACAGCTCCTCAGCATAAAAATCCTAATAATTGCCCTGCAAAAGTCCCAAAGAGTTGTCTCTCCATTGATATGTCTTGACATGTATCCAGCCCATCACCACCAAGAAAGCAGAGATAAAAGTTGCCTTCAGCATGTATTTTTAAGCATTTAATAGATGTGAAATGAGAACGCTTCCTTTATTAAAAAAGATACAAGAAAGTACTTGTCAACTTATAAGCCCGCAGCTTTTTACAGTGTTGTTATGAAAGTCTTCAGTAGTCACTTTCATCACTGATAGTTTATTTCCCATTAAAATTCATGAGAGAAATGAGATAGATGTCAGTTTCATTTTTATCAGAATGCAGTGAGTGGCTATAGAATTTTGCCATGTGACTAAATTGCCATTAGCTTGAGTAGGTGACAATTCTCTGTGTGAATGCCCACACTTCCTTAGTGGCGACGATAACATCTTTGATAGAAGTATTATTATGTGGATTAAATATAAATAATGCTCTTGGTAAGAGGAGAGTCATTTAGAAGCATGATGTAACATCATTTTCTATTCTAAGCAAACCTGTAATAGATGGGAATTTTATCATGATGTCAGAAACAATACCAATTAGGTGATTTTACATTGTAGGGCAAAGATTTTTTAATAATCTAATTAAACACAGGAAAAGTTTCTGCTGCCAAAAGAGGTTGCTGTGTAAAAGACAGCATTAGGTTAAGTATCTTCAAATTCCACAAACTAGCTTTTAAAATCCTATAACTCCTTTCAATGTTTTATTAACTTCTAATTTTCAAAAAAACATATACAACTAAAGAAGTAAAATTTATTATCAATATTATGTGGCTTTCTTAGGTGCTTAATAACAATTTGCTGAAATACAATTGTCTGAGTAATTTTTACATATCATCAGTCTTAACTAATAGATGCATGTATTGATGAGATATCTATTTATATGAAGTATAAAATTAAAAAGATGTTGTATAAATAACCATACTGTTATTATGCTTCTAAATGAACATAGTTAATAATATGGCTCGCTGTGACATATACTATCAGCAAGCAGTACATCATCCAACCTTTATCAGAGAAGTTTCTACTTGCAGTATAAGGTAATTCACATAGGACCATAATTGTACTATGTGAAGACAGTGAAATATTTTGAATTACTTAAATGTATAGTGACATCTCTATCATATCACTCCCATCAAGGTTTGGGATATAAGTGTAAGAGGAGGTAGAAGATTATAAGAGCCAGATATCGTGGATGACTGCCTTTTCCAAACACAACATGGCTTATGTCTATGTGGCCTCAAAAAATACTGAGGGCATGTACAAAATGTGAAGAAATTTAAACAAAACAAATTCCCAGAATGGAGAAGTTGGAGTAGACACAAAGTCCCATGTAAATCAGGAAGCTATGTGATAGCTGCTGGGAAAGAATAGACTTTCTTCAACAGAATAGCACTGATACGTCAAACATACTCTCCTGCTCAGGGTTACATGGCTAACACACACAAAAAAAATGCCATGATTTTAATATTTATCCATGCGTGTTTGTGTCTATGTGTGTACTGCTGTGGGACTATTGTTTATACACTATAACTATTTGCCACTGTGAATCTTGTTTTAAGAAAATGCTACTTGGCTAGGTAGACGGGAAATAGAGTTGGACAACCAGACTAGAATTCCAGGAAGCTGACAAGCAGAGCACAGATGCCAGGAGATGCAGAGGAAAGAAAGTGAGAATGCTGCCCTAAGAAAAGGTACCACGCGGCTAAACAAGATAAATGTCATGGGTTAGTTTAAGAGTTAGCAAGTAATAACCCTGAGTCATAGATCAATTAATTAGCTTGCAATTAATATAAACCTTTGTGTGATTATTTGGAACTGCGGATGTGTAGCTATTTTTTAAACAAAGAAAGAATATGAAGTGTTATGAGTAGAGCTGGAAAAGATATGTGAGGATAGGGAGATAAAAAGGTATTTTGTATCAAAATTTAAACAAATGAGAAGGAAAGCAACCGGAATATAGTATATGGATGCATGAAATTGTCTAGAAATATGTTTAATAAATATAATATATTTTTAAGTTTGCTCACATTTGTTCATCAGGATTTCTAGGAGCTATGGGATGAAACAATAACAGTACATAGATGAATAACTAAAACAAATATATTTAAAATATTGCTAATTGAAAAATATAAAAAATAATCTTTGACTTTCTTATTTCTTCTTCTTCAAATATATTCTCTAATATACTTCACAGTAGATCATGTCTTTTATGATAATCTTATTTTATACATTTTCAAGAGAGAAAGCATAAAAAATAAATATAAATATTCCATATTTTTCAGATCAGGAGGCTTGGTTCCAAACCCACCCAGCCCACCTTTTAGGTAGCAGCCTTTCCTTTTCCCTGGTTTTAGAAGTGTCTTCAGCCACAGCCAGAAGTAACCTAATTTAGAAACCTGTGATTGGAGAATTCAGGATCTGAGTTACACTAGCATTTGCCCTGCACATTTGGTATTAAGCATCTCTGCCCTCTTCCAAACAGCTTCTTTCACACATAGCTGCTCATCGATCGGTTAATTCATTAAGGTTATTGATGGAGAATATTTCTCTTGCACATTTTATACCTAGTACTTCTACCTTTATTATCTGAGAAAAGTGACGCTTTTATAAGGCAGATGATTCTTGCTGACATCTTCCAGCAATATGGTTGTTATTAAAATTCTATGAAGCTTGAAGGAAAAAAGAGTCTAGTTTCTAGGTGTCCTTTGCAATATGGGTTTAACTCATTCTGTTTGGCACAGTTCCACTCTCCTTAGTTCAAAACAAGAATTAACAAAAAAACAAATTCATCCAGCCAAGTCGGAAAACAGAATTACAACTTATGGGATGTATTTATTTCTGATTTGCAGATAATGGAACTGAAGCTCTTGTTTCGGATTTATCTATAAACATAAAAAATTTAGGATTTTTTCTTTGCCAAATATTGTCAAACATTTAAAAATATGAGTAGACATGATACACAGTAATTGCTATTCTGTTGACTATTAATATTTGAAGTTTTTTATTTTAAAAAATCACTTATAAGATTTGTTTTTGAATTGCTAAACATTTATTCTAGCACCATTCTTATTAACTATTTGGTGCTATATAGTGGAGAGAATATATCCTAGGCCAGGATGTTTCAAAATATTTTCTGATGTTTCAAAATATTTTCTGATGGACAGAAATGCAAAAACCATAATGGACACATGTAAGAGAAGATTGTCGTATGACATCAAAGACCACAGTCCTCTAGGGAAAAATTCACTTAGAATCTTCCTTTTTAGATCCTACTTTACTGCTCACTTCATGACTAAAACATGGTACTGAATATTAATCACATTACCCAAGTCTATAAAATTCAGGTATTGTGTTTATAAAATATTCATGTGGAATTAGAAAAAGAAATAACATATGAAGTCACTCTTCTGCCAATTAAAAGATAATATAAAATTTTTAAAGTCAGGGATATACTACAAGCCTCATTATATTTCATGAGGAAGTATATATTTAACACACTGATAACACAGTGTAGTCATCACTATACAATTTTTTTTGTGACAGTCAGGCTTCACTTTTCTCTGATGTGTGTGTAGTTTCCACATTCATTCATAATCTACAGAAAGGATTCCTTATCACTTTTAAAGATATGGTAATTTTTATTATGATTTCTTCATTACTTATGGTTATTTATGTGTCTGATTCTGTATTTTTTATCTTCATGGACTGCATTGCAAAGTAAATCCCCCAAAGAGGACATTTTATGTTTGTTAGTACATTCTACCACATCAAATTACCAAAAGCATAATCAGAGAATTAATTGGTTGCATAAATGAAAAGATAAATGAGGTCTATGAGTAGTCATGGGAAATAATTTAAAGTAACATAGTATTCCTGTTTTCTATTAGAACACATTAGAACACATTAAACCATATAGTGGTTTCTTATTATATATATATATATATATGTGTGTGTGTGTGTGTGTGTGTGTGTGTGTGTGTGTGTGTGTGTGCGTGTGCGTGTGTGTGTATTTCAGTTATCATATGTATTGCCTTGTAAAATTCAACTACAGAACAAAAATACTTATCATTACATCTTCCAGATGATAAAATTAAAAATTAGAATGGGACTAGATTACATCCTTCATTCTCAATCTTGGCTGCATATTAAGAAAGAATGGTTCAATGTTCAGACAATAGGTTTAAAGATTTCAATGTCAGAGTTCTGCTTTAAGTGAAGTTGGATGCTTGAAACAATTACATTTATTTTTTATTTATGACTGAAAAGAATTCACACGTCTGTATATGTTTCATTTTGTTTATACATTTCCTTTCATGTGTATTGTGACTAGCTCAGCAGTCAAGAAGAATGCACAAGTATCTCTGTAACGGGAAGGTATCATGGAGGCATATGACATTTCTAATTTTAGTTTTATGAGAATATATATACTAATTTTCATACTGACTGTACCACTTTTCACTATTATCACCTTGGATAGGGGTTCCCATTTCCCCACATTTCTCAAATTTTCCTGGATTTTTTTTTCCCTTGATGATAGCTACTTTGAATAGAGTAGAATTCAACCTAGCTTTACTTTGCATCCATTTAGTGGATCAGGATGTTAGAGATTTCCAAACAGGCTTATTAGGTGTTTGTATTTATTCTTTAAACTCAACAATTTTTATACTGCGTGTGAAAGAGTATTACATGGTTTGTATGTTTGTGAGTGTAGTTTGAGTGCCTGTGTGTAGTATATATGTGTGTGTGTAGAGCAAATTGAAACATAAAGAGATTGACTAATAACTAAAATATATAAATATCTTCATAGCTTTAACTACCTAGAAGGAGGATTTAAAAATACATACCATAGGTAATTTTTATTTCAATTTTTAGTTAATCCTAATTTATTTTTTTTTCAAATAACATTAACAAGTTTTAAGCAGTCTCATTCTTGGTAATTTATTCAGTTTCTCATGTTAAGAAAGCATTATGTTAATAGTCGTGATTCACATCTGTAATCTCAGTAAATTGATATAGGAGGATTTCTGTGAGATGCAAAAAAAAAAAAAAGAAAAATCCTTGTTTCTAGGGTGTGATCTTGGTACAATACTATCATATACCACCTTATTTAGATTAGCCAAATTATTAATAACCATATACAAATATTGTAAGCTCAAAAGACTTTTCTCTTACCACATTGGCTAAATGGCATTGAAATGTTTTAAATAAACAATTCTAAAACAGCATCATAAACTTACAGTGGCCAATAAAACCTAATATAGAAATACTGTAAGAGAAAATTACTCCTTCCTCTCTTTTAGTGCTGGATGATAGTGATACTGATACATTGGTTTCAAAGAAAACATACTTCTTATTCTTGAAAAATTCAATTTTCCTCTCAGTAATATAATTTTGCTTGGCTTGCTGATGGCACTGTAGCTATGTCCTTTGCATTAATAAAATTTTTTAAATCTGATTTTTTTGTTACTGTGAGTCAAGTGAGTTTTATTTGGTATGGGTACTTTAGAAAATAGTTTGCTTCTTCATAAAGGGAAGCAATATTTCACCTCCCTTTGCTTCTGAACCTATACAATAGAATAAATGATTCCTGAAATAATGAAGCAAAAACAGCAAATATGCTTAATATTAGTACTTATTTTAGTTTAGTATAATTAAGTGGTAACAATTTTCAATATTGTAAAAATTAAATTTGAATAAATTTTCAAATAAATATATATATATACATACATTCATACCACTGTTTAATCACATGTTTTGCTTGGAAAAGATTGTTGAAAATTATGCAAAAATTAAATTCTATCTTTAAACATTTTAAAGCTTGTTTTATAGGAGCTGGCAGTGTAATACTTAAAAGTTTTATTTTTTTAGTTCTATAATAAATCACAGAGTCTTTAGTTATTGAACAACGCCACAGGAAATTACATAAGACAGACATTCTATCTTTATTTTCAAAGCTATTTGATCTAGCTGTGTAATACTGAAGATTCCTAAAACTTTAAGCAATTCACCTACGTAAGATACCACTATTTTAGAAGCCATTTACTTTTGTTGTGAGCCACAATCTCATGAAACTTAGTATGCTTCTTAATTTATAAACTTGTGGAATAAAAGCATCACCTCTAGAACTTTCTTCATGTACTCAGGAGTGTCAGGAGAACTAGAAAGCACTACAACACTTGAAATTGAGCAAAGCATATTTGTGAATAAGATGAATGGAGTTTAACTTTAAGTTTTAAAGGAGCTGTTTTGGCCCATGACAGGTACCATAGAAAAAGTAGGTGGGGAATCCGAATAAGTAAGAAAGGAAGGGCAGAGTCAGAAGAGATCAGGCCAGCAGCCCAAGAAAAAACAAATAAAAAACACAGGTGCGCCATGGGTCATGTGGCAGACAAATTAATAAAAAATAAGTTAAAATATAAAAACTAACAATGTGCCTAAACCATAAGTCAAACAACATAAACTTAATATAAGTGTCTAAATCATTTCTAAAGGCCTAAACAATAATAAACGACTAAAAAGCATAAGACTACAAGTCTATAAATCTAAACCTCTGGCCACGCAAGACCAAAAAGCCTTATTGTTACATATCCATACACATATATAATATGCCAGTTTCTTACAATCCTAAAGTGATAAGGGATCTGTCTGTATGTTGTGAATATGCCTTATAACCATTTCTTAGTAAAGAAGCTGTTTTGGCCTATGGCCAGGCAGCTTATAGGCAGGAGGGAAATCCAAGCAGAGATAATGATGAAAAATAGCAGAGTCAAGGGAAACTGTAGGCTGCTGCCCCGAAAGCAGGATGTAATGGGAGAACACAGATAAAGCCACAGAGCCATGTGGCAACACATAGATTATTATAAATGGACCGAGTTAAGGTATAAGAGTAACTGGTAATGAGCCTGAGACATAGACCAAACAATTTGTGATTAATACAAGCCTCTGTATGATTATTTGGGACTAAGCAGTTATGGGACTGTGGGTCCCAAACTCAGGACTAGGCCTGGCCATGAACTTCCGATTACACTAAAGCATGAATGATCCAGGAATTTTACATTGCAAACCATCATGAGTTAAATTGAGCACCAAGCTCAAAACTGTATCTAGCTGTGCTGCAACACTTTTGCCCATTTACTTACTGGTTAATAGAACAAGAAATGATAAGTGTAGTTTGACCCTTGAGTAAATCAGAGTTATAAAATGTAAACTGTGAAATTAGCACATAGTTGTAGATCCTTTATGTGAAATTCTAAAGATACATATGTATGCATGTGCATATATATATATGAAAAACAGTGTTTAAATGATTTCAGATACTCTATTAGTTAAAATAGAGTATATTATGTATGAAATCTTGACACAGATTTCTGATATGAAGCAGTCTTGACCACTTGTGAAGCCACTGATAAGAAAATAGACTCAGATTTTCCTAAACTTTGAAATCCTTAATTTATTTTAATGCATTCTATTAATGAATTTGAAAATGTTTCATAAAATGAGTTCCTTATTTTGATGAAATCTTCAGTGATGTTACCCCAGCTCCGGATGGCACTCTGATTAGACTGTGTTCACAGGCTAGGGTTCCAACAGGAGATAAGATGGCTTTAGACCTGTTTAAAGGGTCAAGGTGATGGGTAACACATCTTGGACTACCTGAATTATTGCTTCAGGGCAAGTGTGAAGATGAGAACGCAAACTGAAAGAAATCCATCTGGCTTTCTAAGAGAAAGCCACATTTCTTCTGCGCATTAGGACAGTGTCCCTGGAGGGTGGTCTTATTTATAGTTGAAGTTCTGTTGATGATTATATTCATTAAATGATGTGTAAATTGAATAGATTTAGTCTCAGCTTCCAGCATTGAGATGAATCAGAGAGTTTGACAAAAGGGAATTCTCACAGGAAAACATAATAGAAACCAGAATAACAGCAAAATGAGGATGGAAAATGCCTAAACACTTAAAAATATGGCAAGTTTGTCACTGATTGTTTACCCTCCTGAAATTTAAAGTGTTATCAAATTCCCAAAGTGATAGAGTATGGCAGGGGAAATTTGGAAATTGGGGCACTTGTTAGGTTGTTATTCATCAGCCAGAATAGTTACCACATCAGAGTTGTTGGGTTCTCTAGAACATGAACATTCACTAGTCAAATATCAGAAAGTTAGAAAAAGCCTTCAATGAAACTCCATTTTTTTCTGATATCCCAATCATACCTGTTCATCCTACAGAAATGATATAACAAATATTTGTTGTTTAACATATCCACTGAGAATGCTAGCTTCTTTCCTATTTTGCATACTTGGCAAATACCACATTCTTCACAGTATTGGACCCATGATTCTAATCATCTTGTGTAGTAAGTACAGATCTAAGAATTAAAATATATTGAATAATTCTTGCCTCTCAAAGTTCCCCATTAGGCAGTAAAATAATTTATTTAATTATTTTTTATTTTGTTTTGTTTTTGGAGACAGAGTTTCTCTACATATTTCTGGCTTCTCTTTATTTCCCTATGTAAACCATGCTGGCCACAAGCCTATAGATGTCTTCCTACCTCTGGCTCCCATGTGCTGACATCAAAAATGTGTGCTACCATGCTTGCCTGTGAGCATATATTCTAAAAGGAATATTTACACATACAAAACAGCCTATATGTTCTTGTACATATATGTACATATACATATAATTTTGAAAATTTAATATATGAATACTATATTTACATAATCCCCACCCCTTTGTTCTCCTCTCCATTACGTCCCAAGTGTATGGCTTGGGGATATGAAGCATAACAAATGAAATGTTATTTCAGGGCAATTCTTTGAACAAATTCCATGCATGCTGCTTAGCCAGGGGTATGTGGCACAGAGAAGAAATATTCCCTATGGTGAAATCTAAAAGACTCATAAATCCTGTGACCAAAAATAAAAACATGTTGTGAACCTTGACAAAATTGATTGAAATTCATCATGTCCATGTTTCTATATTGTGTGCTTTTCACTGTTATATGCTCTTTAATCCAGTGTGGCTAGTGAAAACTATATATATTTGAAAATATTCGTTATCTAGATTTTCATCCCTGAGACTGGACTATATATACTCTCTCTCTGTCTAGAGAGAGAGGATTGAAAGGAAAGAAAGAAAGAAAGAAAGAAAGAAAGAAAGAAAGAAAGAAAGAAAGAAAGAAAGGAAGGAAGGAAGGAAGGAAGGAAGGAAGGAAGGAAGAAAGAAAGAAAGAAAGAAAGAAAGAAAGAAAGAAAGAAAGAAAGAAAGATAGAAAGAAAGAAATTCCTGGTGTTAAATATGTGGGGAGATTGGAATGATTTGGGAGGAGATAAAGGAGGGAAACTATAATCAGAATACAATATATGAAATTATTATTTTAAAACCCAAACAAATAGATAAGCAAAAAATCCTCAAATAAACAAACAATTAAAGCAATGCTATTGCTGCTTGTGTTGTCCAGTGTCTGATCTTGCCACATATGAGACTGGAGCAGGTGACACTCTAGGACTTTAACGCCAGTCTCCCTTCACAAAGAATTGAAGACCAGCCTTGCCTAGCATGGTCTCACCTTTGACATTCATTGCTCAGAGTAAACAACAATATGTAAAATTAATAAAAGTTTGTAGGATTACCAAAAATGGGAGAAAATAGGTGTTTTTTTCTCCTTATAAAGGGCATACCAATTGCTTCCTCCTTTCAAATGGTTTGCTCTGAAATCATGCCTACCAGTAACTTTATACAAATGAGTATGTTGTATTTAGAAATATATATGTATATACATATACAAATATACATGTAATAACAATTTAGAAAAAAAAGAGGCCAAAATTTAAAGTGAGTGGGAAGAGAGGTATAGGAGAGGATTTAAAAGGAAGAAGGTAAAGAAAGATTCTGTCGTTATAATCTCCAAAATAGTCTGCATCATGTGATCTTCATAATATTTTATTTTATCAAAAGATTTGTGGGAGTTATTTTTTGAACAACAGGATGAGATCATAATGAGGCAGATGGGTTGTCAGAAAGTATTGGTAGATCATGAGCATGATTGGATCCATTCCTTCAGGTGACAGATTTCAGTCAATCATCTCTATTTTATTCCAGAGTATATGAAATGTATAAGATTTGGGAACTTGGGGATAAACTCTAATTTCTATTAAATGACATGCTCTTATGACAAGGCTTAGTAGGTGTTGGCAGGGTCCTGTAACAGACCCTGACACAAAGCTTCTCAGTAAGATCAGCGACAAAGTTCAAGCTAAGGATTTATCAGGCATCCGGTTTGGAAACAGTTTTTAGATAAGATCTCCAGACCCAGGGACTCAGATAAGGGCAGGCAGAGAGCAGGAAGCTTTGCTGGAGGGAATGGAAGTCCATCTTGCTGACCTATTGAGTTAAGCTGGTAGGCCATGGGGACCCTGTGACCTCTGACCGGCCAGCAATGGCTTCCAGAAAGGTTTAAAGCTGGTATGGAAATAGTGTATGCCGTCCTGGAATAATTTAGAGGAAAATTTCAGAAAGCAAATAAAAAACTAATGAAAGCAATGAGAACTGAGTGGGCTCTCAGAAGACAGTTCTTTAATCAGACCCAGAAGAGGCCATGTTTGACATGTGGGGAAGCTGACAAAGGAAAAAAAAAAAAAAAAAAAAAAAAGGAACCCTCATCTGGTCGATGCTTTTAGGTTTAATCATTTACTGATAAGTTTCATGTAAGAAATTAGTGGATAATTCAGAGAAATATGAGGTATTGGCTGATAAAAATAGTTTCTGTGGGAATATGTTTCAAAACAATGAGAGATATCAGAGGGAGCTACCCACAGTCAGTCTAGGAGGATCAGACAGTGGTAACTCACACCTTTAATCCCAGCATAGGGAATGTCTGGGAGTGGTGCCCTACACTCTTAATCCCAGCAAATCTGAGTTTGAGGTCATCTTAGTTTACAGAAGGAGTCCCAGGCTCCCAGGCAGGTAGTGGTGGCACACACTGTTAGTCCCAGCACTTGGGAAGCATAGGCAAGAGAATCTCTATGAGTTCAAGGTCAGCCTGGTATTCAAAGCAAGTTCCAGAACAGCCAGGACTATTACACAGAAATATCTGTTTTGGGGTGGTGGGGACTGAAAGAGGTGGATCTGTCCTCTGATAATCTCAGACTGTTCTCATTATATTTGAAACGTATATCCACAAGTTTCAGATGTCCACGTTCATTTTATTTGATCAGTGAAATAGACATTTACTCAAGGTCAAATTTAGCTATAAATATTTGTGACAGGTATATAAGTCTAGAGTATCATTTTGAAATATAATGAACATATAAAATTCTCCAAAAATATTTTCCTTTTACTTAGATATGATAAAACTTTCTAGAACAATATCCAAAACAACAAAACTTTTTCTACTAAAATAGACAATAGAAAACATGGCAGTCATAGATATTGACTATATGATTTAAATTTTCAGTTTTCAGGAGTTGGTTGTTTTAGGAACTAGTTCTTTCCCATCACAATGGTTTAATGGCCATGTATAAGAAATTCTGCACATTTTTTAAATGTCAAATTGCTCACTCTTGTCTGTGTCCTTCTGGTCCCTTTACTTAGTGGACTCTCTAGTAGTATGTTTACAACAACTTAAATAATATACTTAAATGTATTGGGGTGGGGAGGGCAGGGCACACACCATGTATATAAGCCACAGTGCACATACATGTAGAGGTCAGAGAATAGCCTGTAGCAGCTGGTTATCCTTCACCATGTTTGTTCTAAGATCAAACTGAGGTTAAACACTTGAAGGAATAGTCTTTACTCGTGAACAGTGTTCAAGCCTGACTTCATATTATTACAAAAATCAACATTTATAAAATGGACTTAGAGTACAGTAAAACAAGGGTTGCCTGAGGTATAGACTAATTCATACCACATAACAAGGAAAATAGGAACCAAAAAGACTGGATGTGTTAGTAAAATACCTGCTACTTTTTCCACACTCTAAACCTCCATACACATTGTTTATTTAATATTTCCCTCAAAATCATCAGTAGGATGTAAACATGAATTCGCCCAGTCTTGGTTCCTTGCAATAACTACGTTAAAGATGGCCAAAAAAAAAAAAAAAAAAAAAAAAAAAAAAAAAAAAAAAAAAAAAAAAAAAAAAAAAAAAAAGCTGGCATAGTGTAAATTGTATGCATTTTTAAAGACCTAACCATCCCATTTTATTTCTTTCACTTAAAATACATTCTTGAAAAGAATATCGTTGCTATTTTCACCTGGCAGTTCCTGGTGGAGTAGAAGTGATGCTTCTTCAACAATGAACATGCAGATATGTGATGTTTGCACCACCTGGGTGTATGCAGTGAATGGAGGATCAGGGACTGCGGTTTTGCTTTGGTTCAGGTCTCTGGTGCAGCAAATGTGCATTTTGCCTATCTGTCAATCAGGAGCTTTACAGTGGTAACTGAGAATTCCAAATCGCATGCTAGTGAGTGCATTACTCCTTTTGAGTAATTGAGAATCTGCCTGAGAAACAGGATCATTTCAAGTGGTTTTTCCGAATCCATGATGCAGTTAAATGAATCGATTTATTACAGAGAGAGTGGTGATAAGTGAATTATCCTCTAGGGATTTGATTTAATTGGTCTGAGGTTGACTTCAGGCATGGATTCTTATTTTAAAAGCTCTCCAGATGATTAAAATGTTCATCCAGCAATGAGGGCCACAGGGCTCCGTGGAACCCTCAGGATATAATTGTGTTTCTGAGGCTGACTGACTGCTGACCTCCCTAGCACCTGCTCATGCAGACTTTAGCCAAAGTTCCAGTTTCTTTACAAAACTTCCCCTCCTCCATTAGTTTCACAGGAAAAAATAAAAGAGGTGTTAGTTAGGATTTCCGTTGCTATAATGAAACTCTAGCTCTAAAAACAAACTGGAAAATAGAGGATTTCTTTAGCTTATTATCTTTACAAATTGTTGTTAATCATTGAAGGGAGACAGAACAGGAATTCAAAGAGGGCAGGATGCTAGAGACAGAGGATGATGGGGAGGCCGTGGAGGGGTGCTCTTACGGGGTTGCTTCACATGCCTTGCTCAGTTTGCTTTCTTATAGAACCTAGGACCACCAGCCCAAGGATAGCATCACCTCTCATGGCTGGGCCCTCCCTTATAGATCACTAATTAAGAAAATGCCCTATGACAGGATCTTATAGATGCATTTCCTCAACTGAGGCTCCTTCCTCCCTAGTGACTCTGGCTTGAATCAAGTTGAAACACTGAATCTTTCAGTACAGGGGGTAGTGAAGGTCTACATTCCTCTAAGAGGCTCATCCCACCCCAGTGTCTTTCTCTTTTCACAAGCTTTGTATCATTGTTATCATTTCTACATTGCTCATAATTCAAATGAGAAATTCTCTCTACCAACCTTACTGGTTTCCCATTGCTTCCTCATCTAGCTTCTGTTTTGTTCTATGAGCTTCAACTTTTCCACTGCATTAATACTAACATGGCTCTTGCATCATGGATTCCAAGAATGTGATTTTACCTCTTGGTGTTTGAATTAAGTAAGCTGTTTTCTTGAATTCTTTGCAACACTGCTTTATTGTTTTGTTCATGACTTACTTATAAGCAGTCTCTCTTCTGTCCGTCTGGAACACACTTCTCATCTACTATCCATACTTAGCTTTAGTACCGCCTTTATTTCAGTCTTCTTCAGAGAGTCACATTTATTCTCCTGTCTTTTAACACATTCCTTTAATGTATTGTCTGCATCTTTCTTATCATTGCCTTAATAAATAGTCATTCTTAGTTTTACAAAAATTGTTACAATATCCTGCTGAGAGGGTACACCATCTTTCAAATTGTTTCTCATAGAATAGTTTCTTTTATCTTTTTATTTGATTTAATTTACATTTTATCATTACTATTATTAATGTATATATGAAATTTACAATTTGTGTTAAAATATAATTTATTATATATATATATATATATATATATATGTATATATAAACTAACATAAGCATTACTGAGAGTCCTCAGCAAAGGTTTATTTTAAGATTTGAGACAAGCTGAAGTAAAGTTGAGGGGGCAAGGCTTGAAAGTGCTCAGAGTTGTTTTAATCAAAATTTTGATTGGTTCTCACTACTTCCCTACTTGTTGATAGCTCCTGATCAGCTTATGTTACAATATACTTGCATAGGATAACCTCTGCCTGCAGACTGCATGCTGGTTTGATCCTTAAAGTGATTGGTTGCCCAAGACCCATCCTGAACTTCCTTTTTGGTTTTTGCCTTTATAAAGTAGTGTATAACTTATGATGAATAAGTTCCTGCTTGACTAGACTCACTGTTACCTCTGATTGTCCTCCAGAGGGAGGGCAGGGATCAGTAGGAGGGCCCATTCACCTTTCCCAGATCCTCCTTGTGGGACAGCTGAGGTCAGCCACTGGAGGAAGCTTAGATTCCCAAGACCCCCACATGTTACCAAGTATCTTTAGCTTCATTGCTAAGATGATATTGAAACTCTGCTCTATCAATAATTTTAAGTATATGGCACAATATTGACAATTGTTTCCAGACTGTAAAATACACCTCTATACATATCAATTCTGTTTGAAGAATATCTTCTCATGCTCTCTGATACTTACCATTTTGCAATCATTGCTTTATGCAATCACATCTTAGACTTGAAATATAAGCGAAATTACAGGTTTGTCTTGCAAAATGGAGTTATTTCACTTAACAAGACGATGTCCAAGCTCACTCATCAAACAAGTTACAAAAGTTCCTTTTTTAAAGCTAAATAATATTATAAGATATATAAATAAAACATATGTTCATCTATTTAAGTACTGTGGATTTTTAGTTGCATTAAATTCCTTGACACCTATTATAAGTAATGTGATAATAATGTAGGATTGCAAGTATATCTTCAGTTTACTAGTTTTATCATCCTGGTATTTTAAAGCAAGTAATTTAATTGAATAATTTATTAGATATATACTATGTTTTGACTTTTCATACTGTTTTATAAAATCACTATAGCCAATTAAATTCCCTCTATCACTGTTTAAGTTTTATTTTCTACCTATTCTCATTAGTGTGCATATACAAGCATACACAGACAGATATCAATTCTCTACTTACATCCCAAGAGATCTATGCAGGTCCTGGCTTCATAAACAGATTTCTTCCCTCCTGTGATCACTCTCAGCAGCTCCTTCTAACCCACTCCATTGCTAAGTTTCAGCTCCCCTATCTATACTCCCCATTTACCCTGGACCCTAGTTGGCACACCTGGAAAGGTTCAGAGACATTTCCTACAAGGAAACCCACAGCCACAACATTCTTCTAAGAACCAGAGAAGATAACAGAAGAAAAAGGAGGGGAACACTTACCCAACCAAGATTGGAACAGACATCAGCCACTAGAATTAAAGTCATTCCAAACCCAGATGCTTAAACTCAAGAATTAAAGCATGGTTAATAATAGTTGATAATGACAGTATTTCTCCACTAACGCCCACCAAAGCTACTATAGGAGGCCTGAGATATGAAATAGAGCTATTACAGTAAGCCGTGAGAAATGAAATGTAGCTGAAGCACCAGACAAGGACTCCAAAGTAAATATTATGGATATACTCAAGGTCCACAAAAAGGATATGAATAAATTAATTAATAAAGTGTGTGAAAATACAAATACATAGTGAAGTGAAATGAAGTTCACGACATGAAAGTAGAAGTAAAATCAACATCAAAAACCCTCTCAGAAAAACCTAAAAAAAAACATTAAAATTTCTCAAGCAGGCCTCTCAGGAGTATGATCAACTAACAGGTGGCAAGAGATCATAGATAGAATTTCAAGCGTTCAAGTTGGAATAGATGTCTCAGGCAAAGAAAACATTAACTGTGAGGGGGAAAAAAACACATTAAAGGAAACCATTCAGGAAAGCCTGAACACTTTGAAAACAAACAAACAAACAAATCTACAAGTAATAGTATTAGAGGAAGAGAAGAAACTCAGATTAAAGGCATAAAATAAGAGAAGAAAATTTTCCTAACCTAAAGAAGTTGATGTTCATTCAGTGACAAGACTCATACCAGTTATATTGAAGCAGCAACGAAAGTTTCCTTACTTCACAAAAATTAAAACACCAAATGTACAGAACATAGAAAGAACATTAATAGCCGGAAAATGGAAAAAGCTAAAATAACATATAAAGGCAGAATAATTAGATAAACACCTTAATTTTAATTTAGAACATGGACACATGATCTACAAAGTAGAAGATCACAGATGTTAGCACAGAAAAATCTACCTGAAAACCTCCGAATCATAATAGATAAAGTAAAAGTAATTCCTCAAAAAAATTTAAACAGTCTATAAACAAATCCATATTATATAAAGTGCTAGAAGGAAGATACCTGATGATGTTAACTACACAAGAATAAAAGAGAAATGAATGATCTCATAGTAGAAAATCAACAGAAAAGTAAAAGACCGGACCAAAAAAACCAAACTTCTGTTGTCAACCAACAATACTCATTGATAACTCTCAATATCAGTAGTCTCAATTCCCTAATAGACAGAGACTAACACCGTACATTCTTCTTCTCCATCCAAAAACCACAAGTTAACATCCAGAATAGATAACAGTGTCTCAGGGTAAAAGGATAAAACAAGATATTCCATGAAAGTGGACCCAAGATGGAGGTTGGCTGAGCCATTTTAATATCTTACACGAATCACAACTTATAGAAAAGGACATTACATACTCATCAAAGGAAAAATTCCCTAAGAATTTACTGACCTTCTAATATTACTGTTATGCAGTAAACACAAGAGCACCCAAGCTCATAAAAGAAACACCACTGTATGTGAAATTACATATTAACTCTAATAAACTGAAAGTGGGTTTATTATATCACTACTCAACTCTTGCCAATAGACAGGTCATACAGACAAAAGCTAAACACAGAAATGCTGGAGTTAAATGATAGTATAAACCAAATGGACTTAACACATATTTATAGAAGACTTCACCTACATACACACACACACACACACACACACACACACACACACACACACACACACACACAAATACACTTTTCAGCAGCTCATGAGACTTTCTCAAAAACTGACTACATATTTGAACACTGAACAAGTCTGAACAGAATCAAAAAAAGTAAAAATAGCCTGCCTTTTTCCTGATGGTCACAGATTGAACCTATATACCAACAACAGCAAAAATAACAGAAAACACATGCTCATGGAAATCAAAAAATTTAATAATGAATAAAAAAGATTCAATAAAAAATTAAAATTATAATTTAATGAGAATGAAAATGAAGCATTCCCAAATTATATGACACAAAGAAATTGGTTCTAAGATGCAGGCTCAGAACACTAAGTACCTAAATTTTCAGAGAGAGAGAGAGAGAGAAAGAGAGAAAGAGAGAAATCATATTAGTGACTTAGCAGCATACCTAAAAGCATCAGAACCGAAGGATTGGATAACAAACAAAGGAGTGGGTCAAATAAAATAATCACATTCATGACTGAAATGAACAAAGTAGAAATGAAGATACAATGAATCAAGAAAACTGACTGTTCTCTAAACAAATAAATTAATTTATAATCCCTTATCCAAATTAGCTAAACAGCAGAGAAAGAAGACACAACTTAACAAAAATAGAGTTGAAAGAGGAAATCCAGTTTGTCATAAGGAAACACTTTCAAAACATAATATTTTAATAAAAATAAAATCTAAAAAAGATGTTTTATTTTCTTGATACATAATACCTATCAATGTCAACTAAGTTCAGAAAAGCAAGTTAAACATAACTATATTCCTTAGTGAAATAGAAGCAATAGTTAAAAGTCTGTCAACTCTTCCTCCAGAAAAAAATAATCCCAGGACCAGATGGCTTTAGTACAGAATTCTGTAAGATTTTCAAAGAAGAATTAACATTGATAAAAAAAATGCAGTTAAATTTAATCCACCAATTGAAACAGAAGGAACATTGCCTAAGTATTTTTTATGAAGACTTGGTTACTTTTATATATAAACACATGAAGTCCGAGCAAAGAAACAGAATTATAGACCAATTAATTACCACTTTAAACATATATAGAAATAAATCAAAATAAAATATTTTCAAACTTAATTAAAAAAAATAGCCCAAAATTCATCCATTGTGTGCAATTATGCTTCTTTACAGATATTCAGGGATAGTTCAACCCATAAAAATTTGTAAATAAAATTTTTGATATAAGTAGACTAAAAGTCAGATGATCATCTCATTAGATGAAGAAAAAGCCTTTGACAAAATGCAACACATCTACATGATACATATATTGAAGGTATTAGGGATACAAGAGACATACTTCAACACAATAAAAGTGTTTAACAAGCCTGCAGCGAGCATTGTCCTAAACTGAGGGTAACACAAAGAATTTCCATTAAAACCATGAATAATACAAGATTGTTTGTTTTTTCCATACCTCTGCAATACAGAAATGCTATCTAGACCAATAAAACAATTAAAGAAGTTCAAGTGGATACAAATAGAAAAGAAAGAACCTAACCTATGTTTATTTGTAGGTGACAGGATAGTATGCATAACTGATTCTAAAAACTATACCAGGAATCTTTGGTAATTGATAAGAACTTTCATCAAAGTATCATGACACAAAATAAATGCACAAAATCAGTATTGTTTCTATATACTAATATAAATGGATTAAGAAAAAATTTAATACCCTCAATACATAATACCTACATACATATATGTACATAATTACATATAAATATATGTCATAAATATATGATAAACACACAATTACATATATATATTTATATAAAACCTTGTGGTAACTCTATCTAATCAAGTAAATAAACTAGTATTACAAAACCTTTAGGACATTGAATAAAGAAACTGAAGAAGATTCAAGAGGTTGGAAAGCTTTATGAGACTCATGGTTTGGTAAATTATCATACTAAAAATGGTCATTCAACCAAAATCAATCTACACATTAAGTGGAATACCCATCAAAAATCCAAAACAGTTCTTCCCCAAATTTGAAAGAACAAATTTTAGTTTTGTAAAGAAACACACACACACACACACACACACACACACACACACACACACACACAAACACAGCAATGATAACCAAATTGATCAAGAATAATTAAACAATTGCTGAATATGTTACCAATCAAATTTTAGTACATAGCTTTTATAATAAATAAACATAGCCTGATATTAGCACTAAAGCAGACATACTGATAAATGGAATCAAAGTGAAGACTAAGACATCAGTCAACACAACTACTTTAATCTGATTTATACTTTAAATTAAAAAATCCAGAAGTACACACTGAATAAAAGGCAGTTTCTTCAATAAATGGTGTAGTTGAACCTTGATGTTTGCATGTAGATATATAAAAATCAATGAATACCGATCACCCTTAACCAAACCTAACTCCAGATGGATCAAAGACATCAATGTAATTCAGAATATACTAAATCTAATTGAACAGAATGTGTCATAGACTCTTAAACACATTGACAAAAGATTTATTAACAGAACTGTTTAGTACAGAAATTAAGAAAAAAACATGTACAGAAATTTAGAAAATTTCAGTTCTAAATGGAGTACATGGGATATCTCCATTAAATCCCTTTGTTCAGAGTTTGGGGAACTTTGTAGAAGAGGAGGCAGAAAGATTGGAACCCTAAGGAAAGAGTTCTTCATATGATGCTAAAAATTTATTTCTTACATATGACAATAAAAATACAATCAACTAAATATATTTATTACATAAATATAAAAAAGGTAAAATCGAATCAGAAAAAAGATGCTTAAAAGAATGTGATAAAGTTTTAATAACAAAAATTGTAAGAGATTAAACAACTCTATTTTTACAAATACTCAATAATATAAGGCTAAATATATAAAAGTATATTTCCCTTCAATTCATAAAATAGTCAACACATATATTTAAAAATGATCAAAATTGTTCTTAAAGAACCACATTGGATCTGACAGTTTATGTCTTTACACATATTATTTCTTCCATATGGTGTTATCTTTCCATCCTCTATTTTTTCATAAGTCAAAATTAAATACATCTTTAAGGCTCACTATGGTGCTTCCTCATGTGGAAATTATTTGCTACAATTTCTGACAAATACCAACATATTTGTATATAGTATTGGTACAGGATGTAACTATCAAGCTGGTGATGGGGATCCATAGTTTTGGTACAGCAAAGTATGTGTTCAATCAATACTTATTATCAAAATTTATTAAGAACTATAATAGCATCTGTAGTGGGATTGTGTTCTGTTCCATTGTAAATAATTGTCCAACCTACTGGTTTAATAAAGATGCTGACTGTCTGAAGGCAGACAAGAACCGTGTGCAGGGCTACCAGACACAGAACAGGAAGAGAAACTAGCATATACATATACAACTATGCTGCCATGAGAAAATGTACAGAGCCACATGGCTGAACAGGATAAGAGTTATGGGTTAGTTTAAGAATAAAGAATTGAGCAAGTTATATGCTTGGGTCCTTCACCAATCAGCATAAAATTAATTTAAGTGTCTGTGTGTGTCTGTGGGACAGAGGGTCAGAACCTCAGGAGTAAGCTGAAAAGGCCAGCCCAGAAATATTCTACTACAAGCATTTAATAATTTGAATATACTTATGTTTCCTACTCTTGGCAATCAATTATCTGTGGATTGAAATTTTGTTATTTTAAACCTTTCCGTCCCTCTGCCTAATATATAGTCTCTTAATGAGCCATAATAAACATTTATAAAAGTTTGCTCAACTCCTTCAACTGGAATTCTAATCAGTTGTGTCAAGAAGCAAAAGAAATTAGATTTTTATATTCAATATAGAACCTAATATTCACATTTACTCATGTGTTGTTCTTTCTTATTTTCTGAAGCCAAATGCCAGGAAGAAACAACTGAAGGAAGGAAGCACACTTGGTTTATGTTTATAAAGTCTATCATAGTGTGGACACAGCAATTGGACTTGGTCCTTAGAGCATGATGATGCCAGATCATAAAGGACCATCCTACAACTTTATATGTGCCAGTTAGGCTCCATGTCCAATAGAGTCCACAGTCTCCCCAAAAGATGTTACCCTCTGAGGACCAGATACTGAACATATGAACCTGTGTAGGAATTTAGCACTCACTCCATAATGGCATACTGGCCCTTTGGCAGGCAATTCATCCATCTTTCCATTTCTCACTCTTTTCTTTGATGACCCTGTGACCAAAAACCTATAGGGGTTTTCTTGTATGACATCTTTCCATGTCTTAATCTCTATGTCTATCTTTCTATTTCTTCTTGAATCACTGTGTATCCTTTTACATGATACAACTTGAATTCTAGGCAAAGTGATTGTGTGGCTGCATTGAAGCCCCTTTCATGATATTTGGCAATTTACACCTTTTTACTACTGCTTCTTACTAATTAATCCATTTGCAATCAAAAACTCTGATTTCCATGAAGATGAAAACACATATTTTACCTCCTCTTAATCAGCAATAATTAGCACATAAGTATCAACGTTGCTAAAATAAATTGATTGTTTTCAAAATAAAGGGATATATAGTATGAATAAGAGATAATGTGGCTAAATGTTATTTTCGTGGCCAACTGAATTTACTTTTGGAAGGTTAATAGAGCCATTCTGTTTTGTTTGTTTTGAAATGTCTTTATATCTTAAATATTGACAATGCAATCACGCCTTACTTGTGCTGCAGATGTTCTCCCATTGTTTAATTCTGAATGTACTGTATTTTCAATAAGTTTGTAAATTACTCAAGGGCATGATTTGTTCAATTCAAGTCTGTGTCTCATGAATTGTACCTAGTCCAGTGGTAAACAAAACATTCATTCATGTATTAAAGTTTCAGTGACTGTGTTTACCATATACCAGATATCGCAAGTTGCCTGAATGCTCACAAGATAGTTACTTTCACAAAAATCTCTAAGACAGAACATTTCTTAACACATGGAGAAGTCCAAAGAGATAACAGATAAATTTTATAAGGATTAAATATAATGTGTTAAATCCATCTTCAAATCTTCAATTTTAATGATTGACTCTTGTGTGTGTATGTATAAAACTACAAAGCAGTATACATCCTATAAGACACATCGTGTATAATTTCATCTGTGTTTTGTTTCAAATGTGAAGAGCTCTGAAGCCATTTTTTTTAAAAAAAAAAAACAAAAACAAAGTGAAAGTTAATTAATGGAAGGCTTATTTTATATATTGATCTTTTCATCTTCTCACGTGATCAAAACTATAGAAAATAATATCAATTCTCTCTTGTTTCTTGTTCACTAATAGCATATCCCATCAGCAAATATGAGAAATAATATATTCTCTATTATAGAGTTATGATATCACAGATGTATTATAAACAAAGAATATCATTTCAATGTAAAAACTCAAATATCCTGAAAATAAATATTTGTTGACTTTTTGTTCCAACACACACACACACACACACACACACACACACACACACACACACACACACACATGTGTCTGTGTGCATGCAATAAAAATTACTGAAAGGAGGCTATGAACATGAGATTGAGATGTGGTTTATCTGAGACTCTGGAGGATAAAAACGAAGGGAGACATTTAGTAATTATAATATGATCTCAAAAATAAAATTACTCCTGAGCTAATTTTAAGAAGTAACTCTATTATATATAAATGATAAATGAGCTGAAAAATAAATTGGATATCTAACACCTTTACAATAGTCTCAGATAATATAAAATATGTTGGTATAACTCTAATCAAGGAAGTGAAAGATGTGAAGGAAAAGATCTTTAAGTCACTGAAGAAGTAAATTGAAGATATCAGAAGATAGAAAGATCTCCCATGCTCATAGATAACCATGATTAACAGTAAAAGTGGCTATCTTATCTACAGATTCAATACAATCCAAAGAAATCAAAGATAATTCTTTACCTATCTTGAAAGAATAATACTCAATTCTATATGGTAAACAACAACAAAAAATAGAAAACGACCAAAACAAACATACAATAAAAGACCTCTGGAACTACCACTGTACCTAACTTTAAGCTCCACTAAAGAGCTATAGTAGTAACAACCAAATGGTTTTGCACAAAAACAGACAATGTGAATCAGTGGAATTGAATTGAAGACACAGATGTAAACTCAAACACCTATGTACAGCTGAATTGTGACAAAGAAGGAAAAATAATGGGAAAAACAAAAGCATTTTCAACAAATGTTGCTGTTCTGATTGGATGTCAGCGTGTAGAAGAATACAAGTTGATCTGTATCCATCATCCGGCAAAAAACTCAAGTCCAAGTGGATCAAAGACCTCAACATCAATCCAGACACACTGAACCTGATAGAAAAGAAAGTAGGGAATAATCTCAAACATATTGGCACAGGAGACAACTTTCTGAACAGAACCTCAATAGCATAGGCACTGAGACTCACAAATAATGGTACCTTATGGAATGGAAAAGTTTCTGTAAGGCAACAGACACTGTTTACAGGAGAAAATGGCAGCCTACAGAATGGAAAATGATCTTTACCAGCCTCACATTCAACAGAGGCCTGATTTGAAATATATATAAAGAACTCAGAAAAACAAGATATCAAAAAGCCAAATAATCAAATTAAAAATGGGGTGCAGATCTAAACAGAATTCTTAACAGAAGTATCTCAAATGACTGAGAAACCTTAAGGAGGTGGTCAGCATCCTTAGCCACTAGGGAAAGATAAATCAACACAACTCTAAAATTCCATATTATTCCTGTCAGAATGGCTAGGATAAAAAGCACAAGAGACAGCTCAAGCTGCAGACATCGAGCAAGGAGAACACTGCTCCGTTGCTGGTGGGAATTCAAACTTGTACAGCCATTTTGGCAATTAGTATGGCAGTTCCTCAGAAAACTGAGAATCAACCTATCTCAAGACCTAGCTATACTGTTCTTTAGTATATATCCAAAGGATGCTTGATTATATCATCAGGACATATATATTCATAGTGACTTTATTGTAATGATCAGAACCTGGAATCAATCTAGATTTCCTTGTAGTGAGAAATGGATAAAGAAAATGTGGTACATTTGCACAATGGAGTATTACTCAGCTGATAAAATTAAAACACAAGGAAATTTGAAAGTAAATGGATAGAACTAGAAAAAAATCATCCTGAGTGAGGTAACTGAGTCTGAGAAAGACAAATGTGTTATTTTTTTTATAAGTAGATATTAGCTGTAAAATAGGGGATAGCTCTGTTACAACCTACAAAGCCCAAGAGACTAGGTAACAAGGTGAATCATGAGGGAACATCCAGATGCACCTTGGAAAAGAAAATAGAAAAGATTTTATGTGTTGACTGAGGGAAGGTGGGATGGAAACATGAGCAATCAGGTTGGAGGGGCAGGAAGTGGGGGGTGCTGATGGCAACTGTGGGGGAAGAGCATTTTGAAGTCAGCTGGAAGCTAGGAATCTCCCGGGAGTCTACGGAAAGGACACCATCTTAGACTACTAGCAGTAGTGGACATGTAACCTGAACTGGTCTTCACCTATGATCAAATTGGCGCCTGGCCGAACTGTCATCAGAAAGGTGTCATCCAGCCCCCAATAAGGCACATGAAGATACTCATAGCCAAACATTAGGCAGAGTTCAGTAATCTTATTGTGGAGGAAAAGAGTGTAGGAGCCAGAGGGGCCAAGGATACCACAGGAAGACATCACAATCAACTAACCTGTTCTCAGAGGCTTGCAGAGTCTGAACTGCCAACTAGGGAGCCCTCATAAGACTGAAAAAATCACATAGTGCATATGTTAGAGCTGTGTAGTTTGGTCCTCTTATGGGACTCCTAATAGCAGGAGCAGCAGATGTCTGAAGTACTTTTACTGGTCTTTGAGAACCTACTTCTCATACTGCCCTTGCCCACCATGAGGAGGAACTTAGTTTTACTTGATAACCCATGCTTTATTGAAACTCAAGGGAGACCTACCTTTCACTGGAAGGAATGGAAAAGGAGATTAAGAGGTAGGAGGGGCAGTGGGGAGTATGCCTGGGAGGGGAAGATGGGGCAGAGGCTGAGGCAGGAATGTAAAATAAATAGAAAAAAGAAATAGTTTTAAACATTGTTGCCTTGCCTCAATTCTATTAAAATCCACAATAATGTGAATTTTGCAGATAATGTGGCTCTTTTTTCTTATGAAATGGGTTTCTTTGATAGAGAATATGTCTACCGCTGATTAGTATGCAGAGAAAAATTAACCATGGGGTGCTCTGAGTTGACCTGATACAACACGCACATTCCGACCCTGCCACAAAGGCTCATGCAATGAGAATGAAGAAGGAATGGAGGAAAGAATGTAAGAGCCGGATAGCTGCTAATCTGCTGCTGCAAGCCACTGTCTTTGGTGTGTAGCAGGGCCACTTGTAAACAAGCCCTGGACAGTTTCTTCACCAGCTGACAAGCCAGCATTGATGGGGGAAATGCCAGAAAAGTTCTGTTCCTAGGAAGAGCAACAGGCAATAAGTGGCTCCTGAAAGAGGGAGAATCAGTCATCTTCAGGGACCATATTCCTGGAAGTTACCAAGTAAAACCAGGATCCCTAAATTTTCTCTTTCCATCTCTCTCTCCCTCTCTGTCTCTGTCTCTCACACACAAACGCACTGTAGTAATAAAGGAACTCAACAGGTTTTACTTAAAAATTTGAATAGATGTGCATGTGTATGTAAAATCAGTAATTAAAATACAAGGCAAATAATTTTAAATGGGGTGGGGCAGACATAGGGAGAATTGGAGGAAGGACAGGAGGAGGGAATTATGTAAATACATACATACAATTCTCAAAACATTAAAATGTCTATTAATTACTTTACATTTTAAAATTCTTATATTATTAACAGCACATTCCAAGTTCACATTATAACCTTAACATTTTTATGATATATATTCAAAACTCAATATCAAAGAAACGTGCACTGATAGTCAGCAAACGTACAAAACATTATTTTTACTGTAATATGAACTCATAATATTGTAACAAATGAGTTATAAAAGATTCATGTAATATAAAATATTATTGATACTAAAAGAACAATTTTGGGAAAAATGAACGCATATTTTGCCTAATTTAAAAAAGAAACTAACACATATGTTACAGGACCAATGAACAGCATAATATTTTGTAATCATAGTTAAATAAATAGTTTGTCACACTTTTACCAATATATTATTGGCTATGTGTACCAAGAAGTTAAACTGATCCTGGGTCTGGAAACTTAAAGAATAATGAGCTAATAACGATCATATTGAATCTAACAGTTTAGAAAAAGGACACAAGTTATTAAAAAATCTTTTAAATCAATCACAGGAAGAAGTGTGTGCCCATCATCTTTTGGATGTATACACATGGATTTATAAATAGGCAAATCAGAGTTTGAGAAAAAGAAATAAGATGAACAAAATCATGCTTGTAGGTGGTAACTGAGTTGGAAATAGAAAGTTGTTTATTAGTTTTGCTGATATCTGTCCATATACAAAAACAGAACCACTTATTTGTTCGTATGTATATCTTCAAAAAATGTATTATGAAAGAAAGGTGTGTGGAATATATGTTAAAGAATAATTTTATGAAGAAAAATATTTAAATATATAATTTTTATTACTTAGACAATTTTAAATTATCTACTTATGAATAAGACTATTGTATACAGACATATGAACACACACATATATGCAAAATCATTTATATCTATCAAATAGCATGTCAAACAAACTACTCAAATCTTTTAAGAGAGCATTGTAAAGTATTTTGTCAATAACATATATGTATTTAAACTTTATACTGTTGCTTTTAGAAAAAATAAACCATTAAGAAACATAAATGTGTGATAAATTTTGTATCTATACAATCTGCCTATCTCCTTTGCCAGATTTCACTTTATTTGTTGCTAATATTATCCTTATTATGCTTCATTTCATCTTTAAAATAACTTTAAGAAATAAAGATAGCATGAATACTATCCACAGGAAAACATCTGTTTTGTGTGTGTATAATTCATAATCTTCAGAAGATCTGAATTGCTCTTGGATAAATTTTTCTAATTGTATATCACAATAAGCATTCTACCAGTTCAACTCTTCATGCCCAGAATGATAACATTTCTAACTTCTAAAATTATACAACATATTTAAATTGGCTTTAATACAATTTTACATCCTTTTTTTAGACAGCATTATTTGTACAGAAATATGTATGTAATATTGAATGGTTTATGTGTTATAAGAACAAACATATTTCTTAGGTTTTCTCAGGAAGTATTCATAATATAATTTACACACACAGTTTTCATGTTGTGTATGATGAAATTAATTAATCTTCATTTAGGTTGTTCATGAATCTGATACAGTGAATGAACCACCTTGACCTTGATTATTGAAGCAGTTCATTCAAATTCTAAGCATTTTGCAAAGTTAGGTGTGTGTGTGTGTGTGTGTGTGTGTGTGTGTGTGTGTGTGTGCATGTATGTGTGTGTGTGAATGTATGTGTGTCTTAGTGGTTGAGATGGTATATATGCTATTGTATGTGTTGAAGGCCACAGAACTAGGAGGTGAAACATGAAAGATTGAAAGAATGTGATTGTTTGGCTATGTCATTCAGGGATAAAGCATCCATAAGTGAAAATTGAAGTACAATCTCTTCAGTATTGAGCAGTTGGAAAACTGTTCAGAGTTAAATAAATAAACCTTGATGTGAATCCCGGGTGAGCTTGGAAATCAGAAGATTGCCAGCTATTAGTAGCAGTAGTATCAGCACAGCTTGATGCCACCAATAATTGTTAAACCTTTTCAGAAATTTAGGTTGAATGTAAGTGTTTAAATGTTGTAATACTTGTATCATAGGACCCTTTTAAATAGCTACAATGTAATCATTTTAAAGGGATTTTATTTTTTAAGCTCCTGAATGAATCCTGTAGTAATTTATATAATTAATTATATTGTTTTTGGCATGCAGTACCGAAGAGAAAAATAGATTCTTTGAGTATTTGTATAAAAATTTTGTAATTTATCTACCATCCACATCCAGCTACATTGTAGCTGAAATGGAAAAACTTTAACTCTTTAAAGTAGTAGAATTTAGACCATTCAAAGCTAGAATATGTGCAGGGGGCTTTCAGACAAATTTTAAGGAATGGAGCTGTAACATATTTTGGTATTTCTTCATAATTTTAACCAATATACAAACTTACAAAACTTTAACAGTTCTCGTCCATCTTTATTCCGAGATTTGCCCTTCACATTGTGAGTTTAAATGTGATACACTCCTCATATGGGGAATACCATTGACAGTATTTTTCCCCAGGTAAACATGTAATATTATTAAAAACATCAAAATATTCTTTATCACCTAAAATTGTAAATGATTATACCTGTCATCTTTACAGTGTCTATTGCATACATCCTATACTTATGTATATCATTTGTGAATTAATGCAAAATATTATCAAATTCATATGCTATATATAGCATTTAATTTACTATAACTTCGCATGCTGAGGGTTGAATGAATATAAGTAGATTAATACATTAATAAGTTAATATAAAGATAATTTATGGAAGGATTGAATGCAGTGTGTGAGTGGTGTGTGGTTTTTATAAACTCTTGGATGATTAGAGCCAATTATAAGGACTGAAATACTGATTGGTTGTATGAAACTTACTTGTTTGATATACTATTGTTAAAGATTTAAGGAGTTTAAAATTAACAAAATTATATATTCTTGTTGCAACTCTCACTTTCTACACATACAAAAATCTCAAATGCTTATGCCAATAACAGTAAAAGCTGATGATGTGCGTAAGCTTCCTTTTTTTGTATTTCTTACTCAACTAAAAATAATTATTTTCATAACTTTAAAATGACAAATATTTTATAGGCATATATCATATTTAGAAAATGATACTGACTTTCAACACAACCATATATTAATTATAAATTTTAATTGTTTCAGTTTCTAGTGTGCTTTTCACATTGTGAAATTATTTTCCTTTAAAATTAACAATTCCCTCATTGCTCAGCCAAGCAATGTGTGAGCAAAGCTATATTAATGATTTCTCAAAGGCACGGTTCACGAGTACTGCTACTTAAAGCAACTTTTCTTGGAACAAAGGCATATTTCTTCTGTCCAAGCACCCATGAGACACAAGAATTATTCTTTATTCATAGTCAAGTGGATAGTCATTTTAAAATTTCGATTACTATGTCAGCAGGTTTCCTTCATTACTTTTTCCAGAACCACAGCGAACGGTTTCTAGTAGCAATGTACTGCTAGCACATGGTACATTCCAGCAGCCATGCATGTTTGCACCTTGTAAGTACTAGCAAATTAAATGTGTAGACATGGTTATGATCTGGAGAAATAACATAAATTTAGATATAATTGTAACAATATATGACTCCTGAATTTGTAGTGTTTATACATACCAGTCGACAATAATAGAATGAATGTTTCTACACATATACCTAACACCAGAATGCTTGTTAGAATATAAGAGAAAAAAACGTCAATATTCAAAAACATTTTCAGACATGGCAATCAGCACAGAACTGTAGCATTTACGAAAAATGACAGAAAGTTTAACATTATTTCTTCTTAGAACAATATTCAATCACAAACAGGATTCATCCAGTTTTACAAAAATAAAAGACTTGAAGAAAAAAGGTTTATCATCTCATCTCACTGTTCTTTATGTACATCTGAAACTCCATAATTAGGCTACAACTCTGTGTGTATTTGGTTTCATGTTAACATTTATCTGTTTTTTTTTTTAAAAAATCACATTTATTAACATTATTTTTGTTATGAAAAATGTATATATGAAAATTAGGAAGTATTAGATGCATGAAATATTTGGCTCCAAAGCCATGATAACTATTTTAGAGCTATAATTTTCTATGTGACTGTAGGCAAGTCCAGGACACTGATAAGACAAATCCCATGAAACAAATTTATCTAGTATTTGTTTCTCAAAGTGCATTAAACATGTTTTATGTTTCAAGCTGAAAAGTTTTTCCTTTGTATCACTGTTGTATGTGTATTTATAAATCAATATTTTCTGTGTGTGTGTGTGTGTGTGTGTGTGTGTGTGTGTGTGTGTGAGAGAGAGAGAGAGAGAGAGAGAGAGAGAGAGAGAGAGTATGACAATACATATATTAGAGCTGGTATGTTTATATGTTTGGAATATATTATACTAAACACAGTATAGTAGCATTTTAAAAATTAATATGCATTTGCAATTATATATAAATATTTATTTATGTGACCATTGCTCCTTTGATAAGAGTATCTCATATGGCTCACATTGGCTTTGATCTTTAAAGTTAGGTGGCAATAATTTTGAACTACTAATTCCCTGATTCTGCTCCCTAAAGGCTTAGATGATGGATATATAGTGTCATACCTAGCTGTATTTAAATCTAGCTCTTAAATTTCATTATCTTCATTTTTCCTAATGATGCACTTTCAGAGTTATATTATATACTCTCTTTTAATACCTTAAAATAAAAATGTTAAGAGGAAATAAATTTTTATGGGACCAAAACTTTCATGGAGCTTATGAATTTCTCAGACTAGGTTACCATTGCCGAGTGAATACAGTATGCATCACTTGTGTTTTATATTTTTTTCTTTGTGTGTGCCTTTTTGGTGCTCTGAAATCTGGCATCCCATTCCCATCTTATGGGAATACTTTTTAAAAATGTTGCAGTCTTCTAAGTTTTGGAAGGCTACATAACTCTCTGCCATATGTTTTTTGGGTTTTTTTTTTTAAATTTCTGAAATGGAGATGGCAGTGTCTCCATCATCTTTTTTTAGAGAAGTAAATGAGGCAAAGTATATGCAGTTGTTAACATAATGCCTGGCACATAGTGAATGTTAAAAATAATAGTGACAGTGTTGTAGTAATCATGGATTCCCTCCCACGCAACTCAGTTTTCAGTTCCTTCATATTTATTAACAGCACAAGATTGTTCTATTCATACACACTTGAACATCATTTTTAATCTTTTCCTACTGCATCCTCCTATATCTAGCCAGTCTTGAAATATCTTTTCTCTTTATAGTACCCAGTACATATGCCCTTCTCTATTCTGACAACTTCCTCTGCATATCTGAGAAGAATCTCCTGGGTGTGGCAACTTTAAAAAGGCTCCTTGGGAAAACTAAAATGTCTTAACAATGGATTCACTAAAAAGTGCAGATATATCATCTTTAAAAGTAACTGCAGGCACAGAAACAAAAGACAGAAATGCCAAAGGAAAATTCACACATAGAGCAACATAGAGATTAGAATTATTAAGCATACATAGTGGTGAATATCTATAGCACTCTTAACCAACGAATTAAGAAGACAGAGATAGGAAATGATTTATATGATCGAGAGCCTAACCTGGTAGAAATAACGAGATCCAGTACAGTCAGACACATAGCAAGACCCATCTCAAAATTAGAAGATTACAATGAAAGGATCTTGTATAACTTGATGAGAATTTTTCTTTGAAGAGATGTAGTGGGTGTGGGAGCTGGGACAAAGGAGGAGGGGTGAAGTGTTGGAAGAACAATTTTTTTTATTTATATATACTTAGCAGTCAGGCTTTTAAAAGAGAAAAAGAAACAAGTAGACCAGATGGCAGAGAGGCAGTCAGAAGGTGGGGAAACTGTGCAGCGATCTAGAAGCTAAAAAAAGAGTCAACATTGTGTAATAACATTCAGACCTTGTCTTCAATGAAATCATAGTTATTTTGATGCTCTCTTAAATCACAGGGACTGGCATTTGAACTTGAGAAGTAGCTTTTATTCTATGTTGCTGTTGATGAACACGCTTGATCCTGGTCTCATGATTCTACAAATCTTGATGTTTATATCTAAACTGGTTTCAGTGTCTAGAGAACACTCGTTTCAGTGTTAAAGGTTATGGTACATGTGCTGGGAGCTAATAACATGGCTTATAATCATGTATTGTTTTATGCCATGAAAAGCTCACTGATTCCCAAAACATATTTTAATACATTTGAGCTCACGTCTAATATAATATGGATATTTTAGCCCCAGTCTGTGGGAGATTATGTTGTTCCATTGTAAATAATTGTCTCACCCACTGGTTTAATAAAAAGTGCTGATTGGCCAAAGGCAGGCAGGAAGTATGGGAGGGGCTACCAGACTAGGAGAACTCTAGGAACAGGCAGAACAGAGCAGAACGCCTGAGAGAAGCCAGAAGAAGCAGAGGACAACCATGCTGCTATGAGAAAAGGTACTGAGCCCCATGGCTGAACAGGATGAGTCATGGGTTAGATGAAGGGTAGAGAGCTAGAAGGTTATATCCCTTGGCCTTAGGCTGATCAGCCTAAAACTATTGAAAGCATCTGTGTGTCTCTGTCTGTCTGTGGGCCTAAACCTTGAGGCTAGGCCCGAAAGTCCGGGCCAGAAACCTCCTACTACACCAGTCCATTTTGTTTTCTATTATTTAATACTTTAGTTTTCCTTTAAAGTGTTTTTTTTTTCTCAAACATTATCCTGATACAGTTTTTTCAGGAGTCTGGATTTTGATATCTAAGTCATCTACACCTCTATTTAATCTCTATTAGTACTGAAAACAAATAATTGGCAATACCAACAATTATATTTCAATCACAGTTTGAATATTGTGAAAAAGAAAGTACTCCTTTTACTTCTATGGAAATATTTTATTTGAAAAAACTTGATGAGATTAGAGTAAGAACTAAGATCTCACACTCATTCACATCACACACACACACACACACACACACACACACACACACACACACACACACACCACACATGCACACACACGGGAGGGGGTGAGAAATACACACATATGTAGAGAGAACAAGAAAATATCTGTTAACAGGGAACATATAAATTTAATGCGATCATTGGTTTTAGTTGTGTTCAGTAGAGCTACACTTCATCCCCACCACCTTGGGCAGTAGGATGACAAATTCTACAAGTGAAGATGGACAAATATCCAATTTTATGTCACACAGGAAAATTAATGAAGTATTCGTAAAGGCTGAAGACAATTTCCAAAGCTTGATATTGCATGCTTTCAGATTCAGTCGTGACATTTATGATTGTTAGGTTGGAAACTCATTAGATTAGATACACAGTGGCTTAGTTTCTTTAAAAATGTTAAGAATCATAAGTAAATGATTACTTAAAATATGCATCAACATTACATCTTCAGTGCTAGCCTAGTAAAACAAATCTATGTATCACAGTATGGCAGAGAATATATCTTAATATAATTCTTTTCTTTACCTTTACAAACAGGCCTGTGGTCACTCCAAGCAGCAAAAACTTCAGCTATCCGTTGACAAGTGATACTTTTTGCTCCCTGAAGGACATAGTCTTCATCACAGGAGAACTGCACAGTAGATCCAAGGCTATAATAAACAAAGATTATGGATGGTTTTAGAAAAACAGAGTGTGATTAATAAGTTCTAGATCTATGGACTCCATCCAGTAAGCTAAATAAGTATCATGAGACACAAATATTTAATGGAAAGTATAAAAAATACAATTCATATAATTATTTACTAAAAGTAAAGATAAGGTGAATTTTCAGTAGATGTGTTCAGTAGCAAGAATCATAAAAATTTAAGGCCAGAATCAAGTTCAATTATTATTAACTAGTAAATAAATGGGTGGCAAATGTAAAAAAATGCTTTACACATAACTAAATTCTAGTTCTTGAGTTTCAAAATTCCATATTTCTTTATAGAGAATTGTCTTGTGTAGATGTTTACATTTGTCTTTGAAGATCTACCAGTGTTGTTAAATACATTAAGAAATTATACTTTTGAAAGATATATTGTTCATGTGTATTGGTAAGTTAAATTTGTTCCATTTGATGTCAGATACAGTCACAGAAGCCTGTGATCCATATACTGTAACAAGAAACTCGCATGTTTAAGATCAGTCTGGACTATAGAAAATGTCTCTGTCTCAAGAAAATAACTCAGAAAATGAATACCACTCAATATGTAGTGTATTGAAATCTGAATTTTGATTAAAATGAGCCATCTAATTCTTAGGATTTTTAAATCTCACATATGTCAAAGGGTAATGTATGTTTTCTGAAATAAAATTTGACACTTTATTTTTTTATTCTTAAAATCAACAAGCAGTAACAAAACTGTAAAATAATAATAACAAAGATGAAAAATACAAAACAAAACTATGTCTCTGAACTTTAGACATGGGAGAAATGAATAATATTTAGAATGTATCAAGAGCTACAATTAAGTGATAAAAGTGCAAATTCTAATCAATAAATGAAGAGACCATTTCAAGGAAACATAAAAGTAACAAGTAAATCTCTCTAAGATTTCCACAGTCTTAGCTATTAAAGAAGTCTAAACTTGTACTCTTCTCATATTCTAGGTCACTCTGGGATAATGATTGTCACTAAAAAAAACAAATGCTTTCTGAATGTGTGAAGTAAAAAGTCCCTATTAACTCCAAATGGTAGCATAAACAAGAATATTAAAAACTATATAAATCATTAGAAAAATCAGTATGAAAGTTTCTCACAAAGCTAAAAAACAAAAATAGAATTACCACATGACCCAGTGACGCCACCTGATTGAATATTCAAGTGACTTATATCTTACTACAGACACAGTTACAATACTAAAATTTCCTAGGAAATGAGTGTAACTAAATGATACAATATTCTGTCTCTCATTTGAAAACTTATATATGGAACTGGAAGAGAATTTGGTTATAGTTCACAAAGTTAGAAATTGTCCATGAACACACTTTAAAAAACTCTATTCAACCAAGTTATAAAATCTAAAAAATAAATAATTTTCTTCATTGTAATCACATATAAAATATAAGTCATGATCATATAAGCAATTCAAATAGATCTATAAACACAAGTGAAACAGAAACAGTCATTAAAAGTCTAACAATCAAAAGAAGCCCAAAGTCAGATGATGGTTTTAGTACAGAATTCTTACAGACTTTCAAAGAAGAGTTAACTCCAATACTTACTATTCCATGATATAGAAACAGAAGTAACATTACCCAATTCATTTTCAGGCCACATTAAACCCAATACTCAAACCACAAAGGGAGACATCAAAGAAAAAGAATTGAATATCATTTTTGTTTATAAACATAGGTATAAAATTACTTAATAAAATACATGCAGACAGAATCTTAGAATATATTAAAAAATAAATGATTCACCATGATCAATTAAGCTACATTCCAGAGATTCAAGGATGGTTCAACATAGGAAAATCTATAATCCATCATATAAACAAAATGAAAAAAGAACAACATGATGATCTCATTAGATACAGAAAATCCCTTTAAAAAGTTCAAGAATCTTCAAAATAAAAGTTGAAGAGATACTAGCAATAGAGGGGACATGTCTACACACAATACAGTCAGTTTACAAAAAGCCTACAACCGGTATCAAATTGGGAAATTGAAAGCATTTCCCCTAAAATGAGAAAAGAGACTCTTTGTAACTATTCAATATACTACCTAAAAATTTAAACAAATAATCTCTCCTCTCTCTCTGCCAATGGACTGGGAGCTCTACCCAGTGCTTAGCTGTGAATCTCTCCATCAGTTTCTGGATGAAGGTTCTATAATGACAGTTAGGGTAGCATCAATTTGATTATAGGGAAAGGCCAGTTTAAGCCCCCTTTTTACTATTGTTTGTAGTCTTAATTGGGGTCAACTTTGTGAGGTTTGGAGTATTTTCCTAGCACCAGGTTTCTCTTTAATTCCACAATGGCTCCCTCCATCTAGATGCCTATTTTATCGTTCTCCATTTCTATCCTTCTGCCAACAAAACCATACCATTCTCTTTTGTTATCTCTCCCCGCCCCTCTACCCCAGCCTCATTTTTCTCAGGAGATCAAATGATGAGGAAACTCACAGAGACAGCTGACTTGAACTATTAGGAGCTCATTGACTCTGAAATAACATTTGGGAAACTTACATGGGACTAAACATATCCCTCTGAATGTGGATGACAATTGAATAGTTGAGTGGCATGGGTAGTTTGTCGGGTCTCTGGCAGTGGGACCAGAATTTATTCCTAGTGTATGAACTGGCTTCTTGGAGGCCATTACCTGCAGTGGAACACCTTGTTCAGCTTTGATGCTCCAGAGAGAATCTTGATTCTACCTCAACTACATATGCCAGACTGTATTGACTTATCCTGGGAGTCCTTACCCTCTCTGAGCAATAGATGGGGTATGGGATGAGGGGAAGCTGGGGATAAATGGGAAGAGGGGAGAGAGGGAAAACAGTCATGGGTATGGTAAGAAAAAAAGCTCTTGAATTCAAAAAAACAATTATTAAAAAATCAGCCAGAGAAATATAACAACAGAAGATGATCAAGGGAATCCAAATAGAAAAGGAACAAGTCAAAGTATTATTGTATGTAGATGATATGATAATATACATAAATGACCCTAAAAGAATCCGCAAGGAACTCCTACGGTTGGTAAAGCCTTTAAAACATGGTATAGGAAATAAGGGAAACATCAGAAGCACATCAGGGATTCTCCTATATATAAATGACAAGTGGAATGAGCAATAAATCAGGAAATAAAAACTTTTCATAATAGCCTCAAATGATATAAAATATCTTAGTGTAACTTTAACCAAGAGAACAAAAGAATTATTTGATAAATTGTTCAAGCCTTTTAAAGAAAAAAGCTGAAGAAGGTATCAGAGATGGAGAGAACCTTCATATTTATGGAATGGTAAGATCATCACAGTAAAAAATGGCTACCCTATCAAAAGTAATCTACGAATTTAATTCAGTCCTCATCAGAATGACAGCATATTTATTAATAGATATTAATAAGATGCTTCTCAACTACTTATAAATATCAATTTAAAAATATTCATAAGATCGCTAAAGCAATCATGAATAATAAAATAGGTGCTTGAGTTCCCACCATTCTTGATTTCAGGATGTACAAAGAGATATTGTAGTAAAATGATGTGGGAATGCATTTATGTATGCTGTGAATCTCAATCTTTAAATAAAGGAGCTGTTTTGGGCCATGGCAGGCACCATAGAAGAAGTAGGAGGAGAAATCAGAGCATAGGCAGGAGAAGCAGGGTGGAGTCAGGCAGATGGAGCTGAAGCTGCCCATGAAGAAACATGTAAGAAACACAGGTGAGCCACGGGCCACGTGGCTGACAGATTAATAGAAATGGGTTGATTTAAGATGTAAAAGCTAGCTAGCAATGTGCCTGAGCCATAGGCCAAACAGCATGAAGTTAATATAAGCATCTGAGTCATTTTGGGGGGCCTGGGCGGCTGGGCGGCTAAGCGTGCTTGGGCGGTAGGTCTGTGGGTCTCTGGGCCTCTAGCCACCCGGGACCCGAGAAACCGCACTACTACAGCAAAAGTTTCAAAACCATGGTTTGGAATAAAAACAAACACTTAGATCAATGAAAGCAAATTAAAGACTCAGACATCAATCCATAAACATACGGACACTTGATTTTTTTATATATATAGAAACCAGTACTAGACACTAGAAAAAAAAAACAAAAACAGAGAGTATCCTCAACAAATGATGGTCAAACTCAATGGCTAGAATTAGAAGACAGCTAATAGAACCACACCTATCGCTCTGTACAAAACTCAAGTCCAAGCATATCAAACACCTCAACATAAAATTAGATACAGTAACCTTGATAAAAAGAAAAAGTGAGGAGAAGCCCCTAGAACAAATTGGCTCAAGAGGCAACTTACTGAAGAGAACTCTGATAACAGAGGCACTAAGGTCAACAATTAGTAAATGGGATTTCATTAAATTGAAAATGAGAAACAGATATAAGCAGAGAATCCTCAATAAATCAATCGCAAATGACTGCAAAACACATAAATGTTCAGCACTCTTAGCTCTCAGTGATCTTCAAATTAAAACTACTTTGAGATTTCATCTTACTCTTGTCAAAAAGGTTAAAATCAATAGTAAAAATGATAGTTAAAGAATGTGAGGATGTAGAGCAAAGGGATCACTCATCCTTTGCTATTGAGAGTGAAAACTTGTACAGTTGCCATAGAAGTCAATAGGGAGACTCCACAGAATGTTGGAAATCAATATCTCAAGACGCAGCTGTATATCTCTTGGGTGTTTACCTAGAGGAAGTCAGATCCCACTGCAAGAGCACTTGCTGAACCATTTTCTGTGGCTTTTGGTCATAATAGCTAGAAAATGGAACAACCTTGATGTCCCTCAAGAAAAGAAAGGATAAAGGGACCATGATATATTTACACAGCAGACTATTACTCAGCTGTTGAAAATTATACCATGGAATTTGCAGGTAAATAGTTGGAACTAGAAAAATGTCATCCTGAGTGAGCTAGCTCAGACTCAGAAAGATAAATGTGGTATATATTCACTAAGAGAGGATAGTAGCTGTGAAGAAATGATAACAAAAGTACAATCTATAGTTGGATGGACAATAGGTCACTAGGAGGGATACAGCAATCTCCTAAAGATGTAGAAATATCCCCACAATTTTACAGGCAAATTGATTTACAGGCAAATTGGATGGTAGGAATGAGTATGGCAATCAGGTTAGGAAATACTATGGTGAGAGATGCCTAGATTTGGTGAGACATTTTAATGGTAGCATGGAAATCTAGTGCAGTGTAAACTTCCTGGAATCTATTAAGGTGATTTAATGAGGAATTCTAGTAATGGGTATTAGTGTCACCTGGCCATTTCCTGTGGCCATGTGATTCTTCTAGTGGTGAAACTAGGTTGAATTCAATTGAATTGTTGGCCAAGGGGTCACATGCAAATCCATAAACAATCCAGGCTGTTGCAATGACAAGAGGTTATTTTCCACAACGTTACAGTGGGACCCGATTGCCATAAACAACATCCACATAACTCATTGAACAGGAAGTTTTACTGGTGCCTACATGGAACCCTCATTTCTATCTTCTAGTCTCTTTGATGTAGAGAAGGTACTCTCCAGGCTAAGGACAGTAACCCAGCCACAAATCTTTGACCTACAATGTGTTCTGCCTGCATAAGATGCTAGGGAAATAGTGGCACAGAACTTGCAGGAGTAGTTAACCAATATCTGATTTTGCCCAAAGCCCACTCCATTAGAGAGAATCCATATGTGAAAGTGCTTAGGCAACAAAACCAGAGAGAGAGAGAGAGAGAGAGACACTAGGTAGTCCAGAGACCTGAGGTAATATCATGTCTACTGATATTAAAAAAAAATAATTCTTAATGATGTTTTGCTACATTCATAGATCAGTGCCTTAACTGGTCCTCATCAGAGAGGCTTCCTTTGACAACACCTAGGAAAAATTCAGAGACTCATAGATAGATAAGATGTGGAGAGAAAGTCTAAACAAGATTTCTCCATGAAATACCTCCCCTTTGAGCTCAAGGACTTCCACCAGACACAAAAAGGTGAAAGAGCTGGAGGGCATGGAACACACCAAGAGAACAAGGTCCTCTGAATTAACGGAGCAAATCACATGTGATCTCACAGAGACTAAAGCAGACAGCACTGGGATTACATGAGACTGTATCATGTCCTCTCTGCATGTATTCCAGCTAATAGCTTAAGTTTCAATAGGGCTAATGACTGTTAGAATGTGTGGGTGTCTGACTCTCGTGCTATCCCGCGTGTTAGGTTGTCATGTCTGACATTACTTTGGTAGATTTTCTTCATCTTATTACATTTTCTTTGATCTTGTTTGGTTGTTATCTCTTAGAAGCCAATTCCTTTCTAATGAGAGGAAGAAGCAGACCTGATGCAAAGGGGTTGGGCTGTTGGAAGTAACTTGGAGGAATAGATGGAGGAGAAACTACAATCAGAATAAAAGACAAGAGGCTATTTTCAATATGCATAAAAAGTTGACCATGAGATGGGAAAGGAGGAAGCACAATGTATCACATCTGCATGAAAGGGTATCCTGTGTAAACAGAAGGCCAGTGTGGGATGTTGGGAATGGAGGCATTAGGAAGAAATGGGAGCTCAGTAGGAAGGATCCTCACCAAAATTTATAACTGAGAACGCATGTTTGAAACCCAATACTTTATTTGCTCATTTATAAATAAAAATGGAAAATCACAAATAAATAAAAGAGTTTTATTCTTCTCACTAAATAACTCTCCAATAATAAGTTGTCAAACTGTTTCCTCTCATTTCTCATATATGGCTAGTACCCATAATTGGTAATTACATACATCCTGCAGCTTCTCCTGATTTTTTCCTTGTTTCCTCTGCCCAGGACCTTAGTTCTACCCTGTTACTCACTCAGCCTGTGACTTGACAAATCAAGAGACCTTCAAGATGAAATTATAAAAAGGGAGACCAGGAAGAAAATATTTCTTCCTTGGGATGTGCAAGCTGTTTTCTGAAAGCCAAACATGCCCCACTATCTCCTTTTGTACAACCTCATGGTTAAAATCAAACTTTAAGATTTCAAATGCTAAACATAATCATAAATTTAGTTTTTAAAAATAAAATATACATTAGTCTAACTTGATTTTCACAAATTACGTTTTATGGTAGTTCAGACATTTATAAGCTATCTATAAGTAATGGCAGATTTTAAAATTTGCAATGGAGAATCCCTAGAAATAAAATTTTCAGATATTTAGAAAACTGTTCTTTTAAGAAGAAGTACCCATGCTTCTGATCTAGGCTAAGGATTACAAAGCCCAAAGTAAACTGAGTCAACAAAGGATACAGACTATTTTAGCATAGAGAAAAATAATATATATACATATATCATACACACATACACACATATATACACACATATATAAAGCAAAACTGATGATTTTTCATGAAATATACATCTATCTAACTCTAAAAGATTAGAGTCCTCATAACTTTTAGTGATGTTAAGCTATGTCTCAACTTCTGCTTTGAATGATCCTTTGTCTTCATGAAATGGTAAATTCTCTGTGTTTTCTTTTCCTTCACCTAAAAGTACATCCTATTCTCTAACTTTTAAGATAAAAGAATAATAAGCTTGGGATTATTTCAGTTTTCCTTTCTTTAGTTGATAGGGGGGATCTTCATGAAATATGAGATATTTTATATTGCTGTGTAGCATGTTGGCTTGGCAGATGGTTACATCTGTCTGATTAGCATGTGCTTTAACTCACAGAGCTACTTAGCCCATTTTTTTCTCTTGCATTTTTTGCCTCCAGTTAGTTATTAAAGCAAGTCCTATTGACCACATTTTCATAATACTGAATATAACTTTCCATCGCATGTCAGAGTCATAAGTGTCAGAGTCTAATCTAAGCCAACATAATTTCCCATGAAAATCATTGTGATGGTACATTTTATTTGTTTATTTTTGATTCCTCAAAAATATACTTAAACCAATAAAAAATAACTTAAATTCAACACATATCTACTTCAAATCTTTTAGTTTCCAGTTCATTAAGAATGAAGAATGTTCTGTGGTATATACCCAAATGAACCATACCAGGTCATGTTTTAGAATCAATTTCTGAGACTTTCTCTCTCCATTTGTCTTCAGTGATCCTTGCATTATCATTGACATACTAAGATACAGTTTTGCCACCCAGTTTTTATTGTAAACAAAACTCTTCATTAAGGAGTCTGTATCTCACATTCTAAGTCGTTCTGTAAAAGTAAGATGAAACATTATTTACTGAGAAAACAATGTCTAACACATTTCAGGGACTCATTTAATATTCATTCATTCGTTCGTTCATTCATTCATTCATTCATTCATTCATTTATTTATTTATTTATTTATTTATTTATTTGTGTTCAAATTGGACCACAATAAATTGGATGTTCTTGATTTGAAAGTTATCTGAGGGTCTCGGTTGTGGTCTCTTTGGAACTTAAAATTTTATTCTCATAAATCTCTGTTGTAGGGGGATCATTTTGTTCCATTGTAAATAATTGTCCCACTCACTGGTTTAATAAAAAGTGATGATTGGCCAAATGCAGATAGGAAGTGTGGGCTGGGCTACCAGACTAAGAAGACTCTAGGAACAGGCAGAACAGAGCAGAAATGCCAGAGAGAAGCCAGAAGAAGCAGAGGACAACTCTGCTGCTCTGAGAAAAGGTACTGAGCCACATGGCTGAACAGGACAAGAGTCATGGGTTAGATAAGGGTAAAGAGCTAGCAAGTTATAAGCCTGGGCCTTAGGCCAATCAGCCTAAAACTATTGTAAGCATCTGTGTGTCTCTGCAGGTCTGTGGGTCTGCGGGCCTAAACCTTGAGGCTAGGCCCAAAAATCCAGGCCAGAAACCTCTTACTACACTCTGTTAGTTCAGTTTATGCTTTCCTTTATTGGGTTTAATCTCTCAAACTATTGCTGCCCTGTATATATACCAGATACCTATTTTGTACTCCTGACACTCTCCTAATATGTGCTGGCTCAAAACTCACACTTTCTTATATTATTTTGTCATTATCAAGAATTATTTTCCAATTTCTGTTATACTTGATCATTGAAGGTTTTCCCCAGTTTCTCAGTGTAGAATCAAATGGTTCATTCTCTGTATCTAAAGCAAGCCAATGGGACATAAGTTTGCATCTAGGGGACCAAAGTTATTGTTGTTGTTTTTTTTTTTTTACCAGTACTCATTTTCAGTAACCTGTGTCTACCTGTAACTTGCACTCTGGATCACTCAACACCATTGTTTTAGACTCCTTGAGCACGAACATATATGTCCTAAAAATTTAAAGATTATTCATATATATAATTGAAAATAATCCTTGAAGATTCAAAAGAAAACTTATAACTGTAGAAGTTTAATAGTGCGTGTGAAAACAGCAATTTATAGGAAAATATTTAGTTTCAGCAAAGTGGCAAAAAGATGATCATATGTACCCACTATAATTTATCTGTCAACACTGAAAAGATGCCTCTCTTACTTGTCTAGTACCTTCCACTTTAGTAGGATACTTAATATGATGTCACATTCCAACACAGACGACTGAGCACATTATTAAGACTCTAATCATCAGGCAGATGATTCAAAATGACACTGTTTGGAAACATGTGTATCCAACCGTAATTATGTTGGCCCATCTTTAAATGTCATCAGCTTTTTAAAAAATACTTTTTTCTCTAAAGTGTCTTGTTATATAAAGACTTGAAAGCTGTCAGTAACTGAAAGATTTTTCAAAATATATACATTTGAGTCACTTACTTTGACTGAAATGGTAAACTTATTACTTTGTTTATAATCAAATAAATAAGATACGAAGAAACGGGAAAAGGAAAAGGAAACCTTTTGGTAATGAATTGAAAGAGGATCCTCAGAGACCAAACAATCCTGTTAGCAGCTCATCTAGGGTGGATTTATGTTTAAGCTTATTTTTCTTTCAGATACTGATTTTTGGTTGATTTAAAGGTCCATGATTTCCTGGCATACACAGAATTTAATATTAATACATATGTCCAGTCTTCAAAATTAAAACCAGGCATACAAGCTGCTGCAAAACTTGTAAAATATTTTTGTAGTGAAAAGATTGAAGTGGTGAACACAGCAGGGTGTGGGGGGAAATGTTGTGAACTAAACCTCAATGTGACAGGTTAAAGCTTTGGGAAAATTTAAATAATTCTTTTAACTTATTTAAACTAGCACTTTAAAGAATGAGTACAACTTATACATTAGGAAACAGAAGCCTACTGATTTCCATTAATAAAACGAAGTCTCCAGCATATTTGAATATGATGATTATGTATTCTAAGAATCCAAAGTGATTTGTATATGAATAACAAGTAAATTTAAGGTATTATATTTTGTATTCCTGTTTGGATGCTATGACATCCAAAACTCAATAGGAAAGCTTCATACCCTGCCTAAGTTTTCTTCTTCATACCCCACAATGCATTAAAAAATGAATTGGTTACAACTTTCTTTTATTCTGTGACCCTAAAAGTTTATTCCAAAAAGTAACTCCTGGAAACAGGCATATGAGAAACATTATATAACCAGGTTATTTTCAAACACACACACATACACATACACACTCACACAGAGACACACACAATACTATTTAATGAAAAAAAAAGAGGTCATGAAATTGCAGGAGAGAGTAAGATGTAACATATAATAGTGTTTGAAGGGATGAAGGAAAGGCAAGAAATCTTGTTTACATGTATGCTTATATGAACTGTTTTATAAGTGTGTTTTTGTATGTATGAGTGTGTGTGTGCGTTCGTGCATGTGTGTGTATCTTGTAAGTGATTTCCAAATTTTATTACTGAAGCAAGCACCTGAAGACATAGAAGGCTGATGATACCTTCCATTTAGCTTCAATACTCAATTTTTTCAGTGTAGATTCTGTTATGAGGACAAAATCCTTCTTAGGTGCTGTTGCCTTTATGTGCATATTGTTCGACAATATATTATGAAAAGTGGGGTAATTTTAAAAGAGAATCTCAAAAGGCCTATCTTGTTTAATAGGAAAACAGAAAGTCTTTAGGAAAATGTACTTTCTAGGGCAGATTTTAATAGGAGAACAACTTTTTATTAGTTACATAATGAGCCAATCTGAAGGAAAATCCATACAAGAGGAGTGCAATTCTTTAACACAACAAAAAAGGTGACTACTCTCATAGAATCCCTATTTTTAATCATTAAAATACACCAGGAAATCCATGAGTTATTACATAAACAATTAACTCGGATATATCAAAGTTCCATTAACAAATTAAGCAAATAAAATAAATTTATATTTTCACATTTAATTTATCAATATTATATCTACTGTTAGAAGTTTTAAGTCCATAATATTATACTTTTTTCTAAGTGCTCAAGAGCCGCAACATTCAAGGGAGCAAATTAGTTTTTATTAAAACACAGACTGTCAAAACAAATCTATCTCAAACACTTTCTATGTTGTTATAGTATTACAATGCTTTAATGAATAAGCATACATGACACAATTTAGAGGTATTTAACTATTAAATCATTCTAATTTAACTTAAAAACTTGGCCTTAAGGCATTTCCTGTAATTAATAATTAAAGAAAATTGAATTATTTTTCAATCTGAAAGTAATGCTTCTTATTGTATTAAAATGCTTTTCAATCCAAAACAAAACAACAAATAGAACCAAATGTAACCAGAGTTGAACAAAATTCAGCATCATCTTTGAAGAAGCAAAAAGAAAGTGGAAAAAAAATTGTGTATGTCAGGGGATGATCTTCAAGGTTTTGTTCTAAGATCTACAACTCAGACAACACCTGAACAATTAATATTATAGTGAAATACAAATCATTCTGTTAAGATTATCAAATTTACCAAATGGTGTGGGAAAATTAGTTCTGATCGACAATATGAAAGGGTTTCAAATAAGAATTACTCAGTCTATGCGGCTTAGGGACATTGAAGCCTTCCTTGCTACAGGGGACCATAGTTTAGCACTGTAATCCAAGGCAACAATTGCTTCTTCAAACATTTTCTTGTTAATTCTGATGCCGTTTTTTTTTTTTTTTTTCAGCAAAGAGATACATTACTAATAAGAAATGAAGATGGTATGATAAGCCTTTCCATGTCCTTTGTAAATGTTTTTTAATTTTTCTTTTTTTTTTTTTTTTTTTTTTGATGATGTTTGAAACTCAGGGAATTGGGCTAAAAAACATCTTGAACTGTAAACTGAAGTTTCTGAACCACTCTAATAAAGATAACAATGACAAGGAAAACAGATTAAAAAAACTCAAGCAGTTACAGAGAGGGTATTACGGTGACATATTGTATATTTAATAAAATCAGCCCAGAGTAGAATCACTCACAGTCAAGCCATGAAGGTCAGAGAGTTGTGAACCCTGCCTTTGATCCCATCACTCAGAAGACAGAGATCTTTCTGGATTACTGTTCAAGGCCCAACAACCAAAGAGTAGAAAGTAGCTCAAACCTTTAATCCTAACTCTACATTTATGATGCAGAGTTGAACCAGAAGTGAAACATCTGAGCAAGGAAGACATTTAAGGCTACAGAGATTCAGGCTTTCTGTAGAAGTGACCAGACAGGCTGAAGATTCTTGAACACTGCATTTACCCTGTTTAGCCCGAGAAGTGGGCTGAGTGAGAATTGGCTGTGGTCTGTTTCCTCCCTCTGATATTCCCCAATATCTGGCTCTGGGTTTTTATTATATACTAACTAGGGCATTAGATGAGGAAGTAGGCTAGAAGCATTTAATGTGATACTCTGGAAATCAATCTTCTTACACTCCTTCTGTGTACTGAGATTTTGACACAGGTTGAATTTTTTTTTATAATGCACTAATTTGTTTAGGGGAGGAAATTTCAGTGCAGGAAAGTGTGTCGTGGATACTGCTTAATATTCTAGATGCATCTACCATGAGACAAAAGTGTGAAGTAGGAACCTTAACAATTATAAAGTCGGATAAAAAAAGGTATGTGAAAAAGTTAAAAATATCAAACAGAAAATTCAGATGACTAACCTCAGAAATTGTAAAAGAAGGTAATACAATTAAAGTGTAAAAGTACAAAATATTTGGTACTGTGCACTGAAACAAAGGAAAAGTGCCTATTCAGCAAGATTCCACTCATCTAAGGCCCCACCTCATTTGAAGTGTGAATTCATTTGAAAAGAGACAGCCTAAACTGATAATATCACAGACAGGAATTTCTGCTGATTTCAGAAATTACTGCCCCAAAAAGGTTTTCCATAGACTTCAGAAACTTCTGTAACTGCAGACGACCACTAAAGGCAGTAAACATACAGCAGAGTCCCTGCAAGATGGTTTCAGAAAGTTCTGCATAAAGATTTGAAGATAGGGCCCACATTTGCAGTGGTGATCCTAGAATGTTGGAGATGCCATGACCATGGGGCAGGCCCTGAGGAAATATGTAGATATAAAATGGAGCCTATTTAAGGAAGAAGTTCCCTGTGAAACATGTAAAGGCAGAAGAACTGTAGCAGTTGTCCTTGGGAACCTTAGAATCTGGATCACTGAGCTTCATTTGGTGGTTTTCATGCCAGGCTTCACCACTGGTTTGGTTTCTTAATTCAAAACTATGCTTCCATTATTACTGTTCAGAATGGTGACTTATTTTGTGTTGTTGTATAGTAGAGGGGAGTAACTTATTATCTTTATATATTTATTTATATTCTAGGACATCATATACATCTCAGATTAGACATAGACATTACCCATTCATATAGTGTAGTAACGTTGAAGATTATAGGAACTTTTAAATTTGGAATAGTAACTTACATTGGAAGATTATCATGAGGATAAGAGTGTTTGATTATGCCTTAAATCAAATATATGTCTGGGTGTCAAGTTGAAAAGGTGTAGACTTGTGTTTATTGACAATGATTGTAATCATGACAATATCTAGACTCATTGAAACCTCTGGGTATCTAGAAGTCATACATATGGTTATGTTTGTTAGATCACATCTCAGGTTATTTGAATTGCAAAGATCCACCCTAAATGTGGGAGCACCATTAAATGGTAGGCTGCTGGGCTGAAAATGAAGAGGAAAAACTGGACTTAACACAAGCATGTATCATTCTTTGCTTCCAAACAGTGGATGCAATGTGAAAAGCCTTCTTCTCTTTCTGTTGAAAACCTGTCATAAAGGGATTTAGTCTCAAAATTGTGTATCATAAGAAAACTTTCCTTATGTACATCAATTTTTTGGTCAGATATATTAATACAGTATCATATTTCCTCTAATTCCTAGATCATAACATAAAATGATTTCTTTTGAAGTATAAATAAGTGAATAAGCAGTTACTTTATTTTTTACTTTTGAAAGCTTTAACAATATTGACAAATAAGCATTATTTTATATTTAAAATAGTTCATAGTCCTATTATGATCTCACAGTCATCTGATCCATACTTCAATTTGTTTGTCTAACCAAAGAAATTGAATAGACATATTTTTCCTATAGATTTTTCTCCAATATCCATACAGTTTGATATTGTCATTTCCAAACTCTGTTGTAAAGTTGCCAGGAAAGGTGTGATTACTTTATGTTTTGATGGAAACAAAGGCATCACTACATCCTATACAGAACCACTGGCTTGTGGTGGTCTAAAGAACCAAAACCAAATGACTCTATTCTTTCAAGCATCTCTAGTCAATGCTGAAATTTAGTAGTATGTGTGATAGAAAGCATTCTTTCACTGTGGGTCTCAGGAAAGAGGACAATGGTATCAAATTGACCTTAAAGAGCTAAGAAAAAAAAAATCTATACATGATTTATATAATAAGTCAAAGTGAAAATTTCTTATACTATAAATTCTTAAAGTGCTTAGACATAACTGAAGTATAAGTATTATATAAATAAAATTGTCACCAATTCTCCACATATACATCAAGTCATTGCTCCAAATGACTTTTTTCTTTAAATCGGTTTACTTGCAAACTTTGCCTCTTGGATAATGAAAGTAAAAACAAAAAGGAAATTAGAAAATAATATATTTACTAGATCTGTTTATCATTTCTAAATATTAAATCAACTTTAAAAATAGGGGGCCTACTAGCCAATTTTGTAATAATTTTACACTAGTTTGGTCCCATACAAAAAGGATGCAATATTTAAAGAAGAATAAATTATATAACATTTCTTCTGTAATTAATGTATACACATGAAAAATTGTAAGAGTTAATTGATATGTAGTATTTTAATGTGTGGCTTTTATGAAAATATGTGCAACGATATATCTCAGTTATAGTGGAAATATATGATGTTAGTAATGTAGGTTGAGTGGTCAGAGTTATGAAAACAAAAGACAAATACATACTCTTCCTAAAGAATTCAATTAAATTTTTCCTATAATCTCAGATATGTAGATATAATTTCCTAATAAGTATGATTTATAATAGTTGGCAATCAGGATCATCTTTCCACACAGTCCCATATGAGTTTACCATCTGTTCTGCTATATTTAGGTACATACATATTACCAAATGTACTAGTGCTTATTAATATTTTTGTTTCTAATTTTGTCACGCAATCTAAAAGTTACTTCATCTTTGCACTTGTTCCAATGACCACAGTTCCTAGAACTTTGCAAACATTCAATAAGCATTCAATTAATTCAATGTATAGCATGGTTTTATTATCTTTCCTCTTATTTTAACTTTTAATCCTATGAAATTTAATGTAGAAATGTAGAGGACAGAAACTCAACCTATAAATAACTTCACTTTAACCTTTATAGTCCTAAAATATATACTGATTAAGTTCATTTTAGATAATATTAAATAGTTAAGATATTCTTAAATACTTTTTAAAAATAACACCCTATAATGCATTGGCACAGGTGACTGCTTCTTAAATATAACACAAGTAGCACAGACACTAAGAACACCAATCAATAAGTGGGACCTCCTGAAACAGAGAAGATTCTGTAAGGCAAAGGACAAGTCAATAAGACAAAATGACAGCCTACAGAATGGGAAAAGATCTTCACCAACCATATATCTGACAGGGCAATAATCTCTAAAATATATGGAGAACTGGAGAAACTAGAACCCCAAATCCTAAATGACCCAATTAAAAAATGGGATTCAGAGCTAAAAAAGGAATCTCAAAAGAGGAATTACAAATGCCTGAAAGGCACTTAAAAAAAAAATTCTCAACATCATTAGCCATGAGAGAAATGCAAATCCAAACAACTTTGAGTTACCACTTTACACCTGTCAGAATGGCTAAGATCAAAAACACAGATAAAAACCTATGTGGAGTAAAGGGAACACTCCTCCATTGATGGTGGGAGTGTAAACTTGTACAGTCACTCTGGAATGCAGTATGGTGGTTACTCATAAAAGTGGGAATCAATTTCCTCAAGGATTAAGCAATACCACTATTGGGCACATACCCAAAAGATGCACATTCATACCCCAAAGGCCTTAGCTCAACTAACTGAAGAATAGATTAACAAACTTTGGTACATCTACACAATGGAGCCAAAAAGAAATAAAAATGACATTCTAAAAATTGTAGCAAATGGATGGATCTGGAGAATATCCTCCTGAGCTAGGTATCACAAGCCTAGAAAGATAGGCTTGGGATATACTAACTCTTAAATGGATTTTACACAAGAGCAAAGAATAGCCAAGCAATAAACCATAAACCCTGAACAGCTTGGGATCTGAAAGGAATTTAAGAGAGACACACAGAGATTCCTTTGGAAGAGAAAATAGAGAAGATCTCCTTAGCAAATTGTGATCATAATGGGGTGAACCAAGAAGAGCTAGGAACAAATCACGAGAGAAGGAGATGATTAAGTGAGAGGAGCAACAAAGAGGGAGGAAAAAAGAGATGATATCTTGATAGAGAAAGTCATTGTGAGGTTGGAAAGAGACTGGGTGCTAAGGAAACCTCCAAGAACTCACAGGATGTCCCTGGCTAGGTCTCCAAAAAATAGTGGAAGGGATGCCTAAATATAACTTCCCCTAGAATCAAATGAATAACCACCGTAAGTGTCATCATCACAGAACCTACACCCAACAATACCTATACTATTAATAGAAGTGGGGCAGAGATCCATGGCTGAACACTGTGCCAAACTCCTAGTCCATCTGAGAGTAGGGGAGGAGAATCCATATGAGCAAACATAGGGATTTTGAAGAAAATTCCCACAGTACTGGCTGGCTGGAGTTCTGGGGAGCTCACTGAGTCAAAAACAGCCATTGGGGAACCATCAGGAAAACTGTTGATTGGCATGAGCAGTATGTGGAGCCTTGAGGGGTGGGATCAGACTAAATAAAATACAAAAAAAAATTTTATTTCACAGGAACATGTTTTGAACATAAAGATAATTTGGTAAACAAAACAGAAATGACTTATTACTATGGACTAAGTTTCTTGTAAAGAGACACACATTGTCAATCATGGATAAAATGGAAATTAAAAGTCATACTTCTCAGTTCCCAGGGGACAACTTTAATAAAAGATATAGGTTCATTTAGGCAGGGAAAAAGGTTAATGAATTTAAAACAACAGCAAACTATTCTCGACAGAGAGTGTAAATGGAACACATGAAATATATAACACTTGATAAAAATAAAACATTTTTGTCATAATAAAGACAATAAGCTACCCTTGGATGGAAGAATGAATCATGAAAAAATGGAGGGAAGAAGGTATATATAGAGAGGAGGCATGTGTTACATCTTTCGAGCTTCCTACAAACTGGCCACTCAAGGTCATGTTGGCCAAAAGCTTGGAGAACAACCTGCAGTTTCATTTCTGAGTCCCCTATGAGAGACAACAGAGCAGGGAAGTTCTAGGAGGTTCTGAGAGGAGCCATGACAAAGAATTAGAAGTAAAGAGTGGTAAACAAAAGAAATCTGTATGATGACATGCCCCAAGAAGAAATGAGTTTAGTTAAGTGAGTTGTCAGAATAATTCTCTGGGGGAGGTTGGTTTAATTTGTTTAGCTTCTGTATTGGTACAAAGATCTCCAAGGAAGAGACTTGATGTGGGAATGCCTTTCTGTATGCTGTGAATCTCAATCTTTAAATAAAGGAGCTGTTTTTGGCCATGACAGGCACCATAGAAGAAGTAGGAGGAGGAATCAGAAAAGGTAGGAAAGGAAGAGCAGAGTCAGAGGCAGATCGAGCTGAAGCCCAAAGGAGCAACATGTAAGAACACAGGTGAGCCACGGGCCATGTGGCAGACAGATTAATAGAAATGGGTTGATTTAAGATGTAAGAGCTAGCTAGCAATGTGCCTGAGCCATAGGCCAAACAGCATGGACTTAATATAAGTGTCTAAGTCATTTCGGGGGCCTGAGTGGCTGGGCGGCTAAGCGGTCTCAGGGGGCAGGTCTGTGGGTCTCAGACCTCTGGCGGCATGGGACCTAGAAACCCCCACTACTACAGATGGCACCCAAACAGGGACGAATATCCACTGATAGCTTGAGAAAGTTTAAGGAGTATTTTAGATCAGAAGCTGAGCCAAGGCAGCTTCCAAATTGTGTATATGAAACGGGTCATTGTACAAAGAAAGCTTGACGGCCGGGTCACATTCAAAATGGCACTGGTGGACAGGTGGCAGGCAGTGTAAGCTGCAATCAGGCAGGTTCCTAAAATCTCACAGAAGACTCATCAGCATGTGATTGGCTCAGTAGCATGTGATTGATTTGAGATTTCTGTTTATTTTGAACAAAAAGGAAACAAAGACAGTTTCTTAGTAGCAGCATTTTCTTTAGTGTGCTCTGTTCGCTGGCCATGAATAGAGAAGTGGTCCCTTTAAGAGAACTTAGTGATTCAGCCTAATCTGCAAAAACTATGCAGTGCTTTAAGAGAGTGTATTTTAAAAGGTCTTATGGTTAGAAGATGATTGAGGATTCATAATAAAACAGATTCAGATGAAAAGAAAAACCTGTAAACGGGTTACAATGTGTGTTAAAGGTACATGGTCTTCAGAGAGAAGTAGAGAAAGTCTTTAAAAAGAGAAATAGAGTAATAAAAGTATAAAAGCCATATAAAGATGGAAAATAGACACAAAATCTGGATTTTGGTTGTTATTGTGTTTTCTTTTAATTTTGTAACTGTTAATGAGCTAACTGCAAAAAGACAATGGATTGTAAATGCAAAGGCTACTAAGTTAAACAAGAATATATGTTTTAAAGGTATTTTGATTTTGAAATTTGTGTCTAAGGATTTATCGCTTTGGAAGAGTTCTGCTTTTCCTTCCACAGAAGATGAGAACCTGTGGATTTCTTCTAGGCAAATATGGTTTCATCAACCAAGACCCCCTGAAAAAATCTCTGATGGGAAGAGATGGCCAGATCAGCTTCAAGACTGTAGATTATGATCCAGTCTCAACAACGGTGAGATTTTCGACGCCCCTTAATCAGCAGGAAGTAGTAATAGATAACTACGCCTAAATTCCCCAAATATTGTTTTTAAATGTTTGTTGTCATTATAAATGGTTAATGGTCATAGTTAATCTCTTTCTAAGAAGAAAAAGGGGATATGGTATATGAATGATTTTTAAAAATTAGATTATTGAATTTACTTAGATCAGAAAATCAGCTGTTAATCTTGAAATGTTTTAATTGGTATGGATTTTGGTTTATTGATACAAATTTAAGGTCAATTTTGTTATGCTGTATGTATTTTTCTATTCTAGTTTAAGGTATCATGTTCATGTAACTGATTTAAAATTGTAATGTACAATTAAGAAATGAAGGTTAATAGTCACCTTTGATAATCAAACTTACAGTTAGGTTAGTTAAGATTCTTAGGTATACAAAGTTTCAATTAGGTAGGTAATCTTCAAATACTTCTAAGACCTACAGAATATGGCATTTAAAATGTTTTAAGAACTTAGACTTTTCTGAACAGTGAGACAGGTCTGCTCTTGGCAGCACCAATCTTCTTCAAGAGAAAAATTGGCATCGAAGAAACTCCATATGGAGTCTACTCTTTGTGGCAATGGTTAGCCACTGGAGAAGAACCTGTTCTTATATTGACTGCTTGACAGTATGCTGTTTAAACTGGACATGCAGATTCCATAGGAAGGTGGCCTCTGAACTTTGGCAGAACAAGCCAAGATGGTCATTCAGGTTCCTGCTTTGCAAAGAAAACTGGGGGCCTGAGCGGTGGGTGGCAGTGGCTGGGCGGCTCAACGGTCTTGGGCGGCAGGTCTGTGGGTCTCAGATCTCTGGCCGCCCGGGACCTAGAAACCCTCACTACTACAGCGACTAACTACCATGAGCTAACACTTTTAAGAGAAGAGGAATGAGAAATAAAGATGAGTATTAAATATGAGTTAGTATTAAAAGTAGGTCAAGGAAAGAAAGAGAAGAGAGTCTACTAAGGTTAGTTTTTTGGTCTGGATTTTATGGGAAAATTAAGAAGGAAGTATTTACTGGTTTTTAAAAGAGAAGTCATCCCTTGGAGTATTTTGTATTAGAGTATGATATTGTATGATTTAAAGAATTTTGCATTAAAATGAAGAATCCTGGCCAAAGTGATGTGGGTGTAACTAAACTCTATCTTATTGGATTTAGCACAAACTATATGAAATGAGACCTAGGCTGAAAAATTCTCTGGTATCCAATGACCTAAGACTAGACATGCCATGGACCTAAATACTGCTGTTATATTAAAGGAATATACCAATAAAATGACCCCTAATGACATTCTGCCAGGACCATACATCAGAGTCTTGTTCATCTATCATCAGAGAAGCTTCCTCTTACAATGGATAAGAACAAATGCAGAGACCTTCAATTGAAAAATGTGCAGAGAATGAGAGGCTTGGGACATTAACTTGATGGGATGTTTCCATCTAATTCCTTCTCTCGGAGCGCAGAGAACCCCAGTGGAAGAGGAAACATAAAAAGTACAAGAGCCTGTGTTGATCCTAAGGAACAGGGTCTTCCAGACCTAAAAAGGCTGATATACATGAGCATTCACAAAGCTTTTCACAGCATTCCCAGAGCTTGCCTAAGTCTAAACGAGGTGGGATCCCAGCACTGAAGAGGGAAGTATGCAAAACATCAAACACCTAATACAGAAGCTGTCTCCAAGTACCAATGACTTGCAAAGGAAGTATGAGTTTTCACCAATGGCAACTTAATGAGTGTAAAAAGTGCATGTATTAGCAGACCCCAGGCCCGGTGATAGATTGTCAATACAGAACATTACTGACACAAAACATGTTCAATGATATTTGGAGATTTTATCTATCATCTATCCATCTATTTATTTATTTATCATTTTGGTCTCATTATTTTTTTTTTTTGGCCTTTGTTTTAACGTTATAATGTTTTGTAATTTTTTTGTTTGAGTATTCCTTACCACTACCAGAGAAGGAGGAGGAGGAGAAGGAGGAGAGAATTATTTTAAACACATAAGGCAAGATTCCCTTCTAAATATTTTGGCAAAATTTCATCACCACCTCTTTTTATCACTGTTAGGAAATATTTGTGGCTAGGAAAGAGTGTGGATACTGTGTACTCCATCAACCAAAGTTGTTCCTCAGCACATTCCTCCTTGTCTTGATCTAATGGGGAAAGAATATTAATGTGGTAATCATGGATCAGCAACTCGTAAGTCATATACAGGACTTTATTGTAGTTGTTAGTAACATACATGTGTTATCTTGAGTAAGTCTTATCTTTAATGAGGCTGTCATTGTTTACATTTTTCTTATCTTAGGACTAGAATAAATCTAAAATTTTAAGATGATTATGATACTGAACGCGGAAATCATCATTATCTGTAGTAGTTGTGATAATTTATAAACTTCAGTTTTTTATAGAGGAACAAGGAATCATAATTTTAAAATTGAGGCAAAATTCTTTAACATTAATGCTGCTTTTAACTGTGTGACTCTGGGCTAGCTGATTAAACTCTTGTGAGATTTCATTTTCAAAACTGCGAGGAAAATGGGAAGAGTTGGTGTTGTACTAGTGTTGAAGAAATTAATTTATATACTAAGCAATAGAACTTATACCACTCTGATTGTACAGCTAGTACTGGCTAAAGTTACTATTATTATTGGCAGAGGTACATCTGAGGACCTTAGGAAAACGATCTTAACTGCTAATTTTCCTCATTTTTCAAGTATACAGTTGTAAGAACTGGCATAAATAGAGCATTTTAATTGTAAAGGCATATGATTTGTTCGTACAAGTGCCTCAAATTAGGACCTACCTGTCTGGAGGACTAATATAATGTTGGGTCACACTAATCAAGATGTATCTATTGCTGATTGAAACCACAAAGAAAATCCACTAAGTAATCATGGCTTTTGTCCAGGAAACGGGTATGATTGAAGACCCACAGAGGACTGACACTGTGGCTCAAGGAGGTCTGGGACAAGACCTTGAAAGGGCCCATGCCTCTAGCCACATAAGCCAGAATTTGAATGATGGAGGGTAAAGCTGACTGGTTCCATTTCAGTCTATCATAAACGTCTTGAATACTGTCTCTTGCATATGGCCCATTTCTCACTACTCTGTCCACGTATTGCACAGTAAATTATTTTTTTCTTGAGAGGGGAAAACAGGCTGGACATTCTGCTGTTTCCCTTGTATCTAAAACCTAAATAGGTTCCCAGCATCTGTAAGTGATGAAATGTATATATAGTAAATATTAAAAGGTTGTAAATTTGTCAAAAATAAAAATGTATTTAAGTTTTGCATTACAAAACTATAAACATCTATAAACATGTATTTAAAAGTGTATTTCATCAGTAAGTTATCACCATGATACATTGTGTCCTCAGATTATTGTTTGGATTAGATTATTATTATTTTCTATTTTGTGTTTCACAGTTTTCCATCTGGCAAAGAAAAACTTATGGGAACAAAGACAGTGGGTGTAGATAGTGCTCAGCTCATTAAAGAGTACGCTATTGAAGACCATCTATTCTACATCTGTCATGTTCTTCTATTTCCTATGTAGTTTATGTATTTCCTTAAGTCATACTTTGGAAAAGTCTTATCTGCTAAGATAGCATTAGTGGAGTGACTTTTGAAAAATTCATTCATAATATTTTATCTTTAGCTTTATACAATAAATAGATACATTTCTCCAGGAGATAAATTTTATAGGACAGCATCGTACAGAAATTCTTGAGTCCTAAGGAGTAATAGACGTTTGGGGATTTCAATTACATCTGCTTTCAACTCTAGTCATGGGTCTTTGAGAATTGTTTTTAAAGAGGCTAGAGATTACTTCCATTCTAATACAAAATCATTCATATCCATTATAAAATACAATACTGGAAAACGGTGGTGTGGGGTTTTCTACCTCACATATCAAGTTTTTTTTTTTTTTTTTTTTTTTTTTTTTTTTTTTTTTTAAAAAAAAAACAATAAAAATGGATTGTCTTTGGTAACAAAATTACAATGCAATGGTATGTGTCTTCTTGGAATAAAGAAAACGATTGTTGTAGAAATAAGGCAAACATGACTAGATAACATGAGAGTCAAATGGTACATACAAATTATGATGTGGATGAAAATAATCAATTTAAAGAACTGATACAACTTTTAAAGAATGGTAGTATCACCTATTTGGGGTAAAGATTAGCATGCTTTATAGTAGCACTCATTAAAATGAAGGCAATCTGAAGGGGAAAATAAAACGCCAAATGAAACTAGTAAGTTTGAGGAAGGATAACTGCTTTAGCATTTAATGTTTTTAAATACACACCACGCAACTGAAATGAGTTTTTGTTTTATGTAAGAGTAGGTTTAGGATTCTGTGTCACAATATGGTGCTGGAAAAGATAATGCCAGAAGGCTAGTTTAGAGTGTCTTAAAGGATAACTTAAGTGCTCAAATGCAAATGCATAAGCAAAAAGAAAGAGCAACACATTGAAAGTCATAAGTCCTGGGTTCAAAGCTTGCCTTTGTAATTAATGAGTAGGGAATTCTGCAAGCAAGGTCACTTAGTAACAAAATAGAACTGAGGAGTGAAGTCTTTCTTAAGCTAAGAGCATGAGGTATGAGGATCTATGGTGACCAACGGTGTATCAATGTTTCCTTTGGTGTCTTTTGGGAGATGTGTGCCCTTAACTGGAAGCCAGAGTGCTATGTGCACCCTGGTCGCCTTATTGTAAATCTGAATTACAATTCTTCATGGAATAGGAAACTATGGCTCTTATAGAAGCGAGAAGACATAAAATAATAGTCAGTGAGAATTAAAGATTACTGAGGAATGTGAGTAAGGAAGACAAATGTCTTCCTTTTATTGAAACTGAATTCTACTCTCATACATTTCTGCTTTTTCTGCTCTTCCCAGCCCTGTTTGCCCGCCAGATTCTTTCTCTCTCCATTTCTTCTTCAGAAAAGATCAAGTCTCCAACATTTGACTTTCAAACACAACTAAAAAAGATGTAGTAAGACAAAGTGAAATCCCTCCAATACTGGCCAAAACAAAGGTATTTTTTATCTGCCATCATGTGAAAATAATTGGACAATCAGAAGAAAATACTGACTGACCGATGCTTTGCCGAATAACTTCATGACTCTATGGGAAATAATCTATACTTTACGCTGGTACAGTTTAGCAATAGCTTTTCCATTTTTACTCAAAAAGTGAAACAAAGTTTTGGATAACAAAAATTCTTAAAGTGCAAGGGAAAAAAATTGACGGAAAGTGATATGACACTCACTTCACTCCAAATGATACACTCTTTAACTCTTAGTGATGCATGTGCGTTGTAGAAGAGAGACTAGTTTAGATTTTATTTTTAAGCTGAAAATAGATACTCAAATCTCAGAAGAATTACAAAAAGCAAAGACTGCACAGAAACAGATGAGTCGGGATGATGAGGTCGTCAGTCCTGCTGGAGTCCTAAGCAGAAGACGTGGAAAAATACACCCGTTCTGAAGATAAAATCTCAAGACAGGGGCATTAGGGAATATAGGAAGGAGAGAAGCCACTTAGCCTCCAGTCTGATCAAACAGTCCGAAGAGTAAAAAATCCAGCACAGTTAATATTTGCTGCAAAGGCTTCTGACATTTTGTTACTATTACTTTGTATGTAGATATTTTATGTTAAGATAGAACTGAGCAGGCATATGGCATGAATGTATGTAACCTTGGGTATAGACTTATCCTCTTCTCAGATACCTTCAGAGATCCTCAACCAAAGCTATTTATGTAAGTAAAGGTATCTGATCTTCTTGTATCATTTGGCCTAGGCTTTACTTCTACCCTCCTTAATCATTTTAGAGACTCTCAGAAATCATAAAGTCATTTTATTCAATTCTTAGAAACTTGTTGAAGACAGTAACTTCAAACCCCATGAAAATCTTATATAATATTATTGTCAAAAGAACCAGATCTGATTGTTCCTCCTTTGAGATGTCCATGCTCATACTCCCAGATGTGTCTTTCTTTCAAGAGAGCCCTCAATCCTAAATCCCAGTGCATAAACCTACATTAAAATTCCATTATTAATCTGACTCTGGTTCATAAATTGGCTAATTCTGAAGTTCTTTTCAGTATCTAAGCTGTGAATCCTGGCTTGGCAGGATTCAGTTTCCTTAAACCTGGAACTAAATGACTCTTGCTGCAGAGATTGGAAATGTGGAGTTCGGAAAGTTCCATCACTCATGTGAGGAAATCTTGAATAAGATAGTATAAATGATGCAAATATAACAGTTTAGTGAGACTGGGGTAAAACAAATTTTAAGGTAATGGGAGCAAAAAAAATAATAAGTTGTGATGTTTACAGAATAGTAGGTACAGAAAAGAAACAGAGTGTATAGAATTAGTGTACAGTAATAACTGCTAATTACAAAATGACGTTATGTGGTGAGCATGGAAAGCCCATTAGATATCAGCTATTCTTCAGGAAATTCATTATGTTTTGGGAGCAGAAAGACCACCTCTGAAAGTTTCTATTGTTAAGACTTCTTTGCAGTTGGTAAAGATTCCTCAATATCCTAGCATGCTTAGAAAGCCCATTCTAGGAGTGGGAGATACATTCATATTCAAAAGCATGTTCCATTTGCACTATTATGGTTTTCCAAGTTGGCATGTTCTAATATGACCCAAGAGCAAAGCCACTCTATCAGGATTTCATCAATGTCTGGAAAATCTGATATGCAAACCTGTAACTAGCCATACACTTCACTGTGAGAGGGAAGCAAGGGTTTATCTGGTAAAATTGCTTTCACAGCTTTAAATTTCTCCTTTTCCTTAATTTCCTCTTCTTTTGACAAGAAGGTGTCATAAAAAATCTTTCTTGCAGGAATCTGTGAAAAGTAAGGATCCCACAAACTGGGATTTCACAGACATTTGGTTGTAATTTTAAGAGACATTTAAATTTTTAATTTATATTGCAGCATAGACTACTCCGCCAGCTTCTATATTTCTTTGGCAGCCTTTCTCTATTTCATATTCTGTGATGATCCATGGGCATTTCAAATTAGAAAAATAACTTTGAAGACTTCAAAACCCAGCTGGCAGGGCTCTCACCTAGGAGATTAGAAGACAAATGCTAAGTAGATAAGAGCCAGTAAGACACTTCAGTTTTCAAAGATTTTCTATAGCTTGCTTCATTGGTTACAAATACATTGGTTATGTGCATATAGGACTAACTGCTTTTTACTTCTGCCTGTTAGTCATCTAGTTTAATAATCAGTTCCAGTTCATCAAGTCACAGAATCAAATGGATTAATAAAAAATGCTGATGATTCAATTTGCTGTTTAATTAATTCAGTTCACTAAATATATTTAACTTTTATGATCTTGATGCACCATATTGTATAATCAAAAATTTTCTCATAGACAAAGAATATACATTTAGTATTACAATAAAATATAGACAATGGTTGAGTTAAGAACCAGAAAGCAGCTGATTAAGAAAACAATAAAACCTGCAGAAGACCATATAATATATACACACACAAGGCACCAGGGCAGCAGAATTCCTCAGATGAAGAAAAACCAAAATTGAAAAAGTCATATCTGATACAATGAAGCAAACTGTTCAGCGTAATTCTCAGGGGATGAATTAGGTATATAATGATGAACCTGAAGATCTCTAAAGACATTTTATATGCTCAAACTGAGCATTTGTGCAAAAAGGCTGCACAGAAGCACTATTGGTGTTTTAACTGAAGAATATCTGTTGCTCCTGCCATTGGAAAGGAAGAACTGTGGCAAAGCAAGAACTTAGGGTAGAGGTAGGAGAACGTCAGAAGACAGTGTAGTTCTGTAAACATGGGGTGATTTCCTATGAGGGTACCCATGGAAAGCAAGAGAGGAAGGCTCCTCTGTACTTGAAATAAAATCCATTTTGTCTTAGTATGTGAAGATTTTAACTTTTTGACATCCTCTTTTTGCAGATCCTTCTGCTCCTCTGCAAGCATTTTCAAACAAGGTTTGTAGCTGTGATTAATGTTCTGATCTAGAGAAATTCTTAGGTATGTGTTATTGAAACAAAATGCACAGACATCTCCCTATTCAGCTTTGTTCTATAATATGGAACACAGCCATGGTCTAGCTGATGCTTTAAACATTTCACTTCATTTTTGTATGTGTGCATTTTGGACACAGATCCAACACAGAGATCTGTAAATAGTCTTTCTCAATCTTTAGCGTCTGTTTCTCTTCCATTTAGCAATGTTTTTAAATGAAATTCAATACAACATTCTATCTGTTGTTGTCTCATAGATTGTGCTTTTATGGTTTTAATAGATTGTGCTTTTATGGGTTTATTCTTTAAACAAATAATTTAAATATCATCTGGGTAGAGAACACCAGGAAAGCTTGTAAGGGGATTTTAATATTTATGAAGCACTTTGCTAGGTCAATCCTGCAACCAATCTGGCATCTTTAGACACAGATGGTCATTCATTGCAAAACCACCATTCAATTTTCTCTTGACAAGGATCTAAGAATACCTAATTTTTTTAGGGAGGATAGTAATGACAAAGAGAAAGAGAGTTAGCTGAAGGTATACATAACTTAATCTTATATAAATATTTTGCATCTTTATAGCTTTCTTGCTTGTTATTTTGGGATGGTTTTAATATCACCCATTATAACAAATGCAATTCATAGTTTTGAAATATATATGAAGGCTTTGTGTCTCTAACAAGAGCTTTAAGTTCTTTGACTGGTGCTTTCTAAGGGAGCAGAATGCTGATGCTAAGAATGACCCTGGGAGTTAATTCAATGCATTCCCTCCTAAAGATCTCCCAAATTTGGCATATACTTGAGGATTTTTGTTCTTCAGGTTTATGATCCTAATCCATATGCATGAAACAATTACTAGCAATTTGTCAAACAGAGTGAACTTTAACACATTATTGCACAATCCTTTTTAAAGTTGTGCTTGGGTCATTCGGTAATGCCAGATAGAAATAATATAACAAGCAGTCATTATCATCAATCTCTAAAGGGCACTAAAAATTATTTTAGCATCATGTGTATTCTTCCCTCTTGATATCAGCTTATTTACCATTTTTCTTTCTGTCTCAAATCTCACCGATCCATGTCTGTCTTTATGTGCACATATTTTGTTTGCTGGCTTTGCTTGATCAAGCATTATCAAAAAGGTATTAAATGTGGGATAATTTGTCTTTCCGCTATACAGCCTATCAGTCTTTAATGTATCTCTCTCTCTCTCTTTTTCTGATACCTCTACGTAATTTTGACCCAGTTTCATTTTTGTTGCCATAATAAAATAGCATGAGGGGATAACGAGCATCTAAGGGGAAAAGAGTAGTTCACAATTAGAGGTTTCAGTCCATAGCAGCTGGGAATTCAAGATGACAGGAACTTGAAGAAGCTAGTCAAGTCACATTCAAACTCAAAAGCAAAAAGAAAAGCATGTATGCATAGGTAGCATTCAGCTAGTTTTTAACTATGTTTATAAAGTCTATGTCCTGCTGCAAGGAAAAAAATGGAACTAGTCACATTCAGGCTGTGAGACTCCACATCCACTAAGATAGTCAATGCAATGACCCACAGTCCAATGTGGACTAGAAAATCCCTCCGTGAGACACTTTTTCGTGAAGATCTAGGTTGTGTCTAGTTATTAAATTAACTATTTACTCTTTCTCTGTACTTAGATAATTTTTATTGTAAGTTGATATTCTTTTGACATACTCTCTCATGCCACTGATCTATCTTCTGAATAATTTCTTAAACCTTGGAATTTACAAAAATAAAAGGAGTCTTGATATTCTAGTGGCATTGTAATTGCCGTGTTACCCTTTTGCTTTGAAATATTAGATGTCATAAATATGTTAACTATCTAAACTGTCTCTTCACTCTTCCACCTGTCTGTAATTATTTTTAAACTTTCATTACATAGAAAAAAATCTCATCAACACTCATGCTGCTAAACCAGAGAAAACCTCTGTCCTGACTGTAGGCAATCCCTTCACCCCCATTTCACGGACTTCCTTCTCTTTCTTATCTTCGGTTTTATGCCTTACAGATGGCTGCTCACAATCATTATGACAAAGCTACTTGTAGTTAGTAGTCATAAAAATGCAGAGTTTTTTATTTTATTTTACCACAGGTTATTCATTTGTATAATCTATGTAGTGCCAACTTTTTATATTGTGAGTGCATGTGTGTTTATGTTTGTGTCTGTCTGTGGGTGTATATGTGAGAAATTGAGGTGTAAATTTTACCTTTCATTTTTTTAAAAAATATTGTATCCTTAAATCAATGTTTATCCCAGTCCCTATTGGACTGCTTTGCTGTAGGACATTTTCTCTGTAGGACCAGTCTGGCTTTTCCTTACCAATTCAGTTTTTCTCCACGAATTTCCATTCATTTTCTACAACTGAAATGTGCTGGTCTTTGTTTTTGTTTTCCAGGTCAAATTTTTCTTCCATGTTGGCTCTTTGCTCATTTTAGGTCATACATATATAAATATATATATATAGTAATATATATATATATAATTACTCTAATAATATCATGAGTCAGTGCTACTGATATTTTCTCATACAACTTTAAAAAACTTCTGTGTCAACAAATTTTCTAAATTTTACATTTGAGATCTTGCAAGAATAATTTGAATAATTTTACCTAACATTAATTTAACCCCTTATGTTATTAATGACAATATTAAGCTTACTTTCAATATTCATGTATCCAGTATATCATCTCTTATATGTTAATAAATATTGTACATCATATTATTTCACTTCATCATTTATGAGTACATATATTGCTATAAACTCTATTATTACTACTATAAAAACATTATTCTTCATGTTTCACATCAGCAAAGAGAGAAAAGCAATTTTAGATTTGAAGAAACCAACTTTTAGCCTGATTATTTGATTTATATTGAAGTTGAGTTTTGATGAAGTTATTTTACTTTCTAAACAATAGTTAAATGATGAGTTCTTCAAGTCCCAAGTATTCAGTTAAAAGTGAATATCTATCAGTTTTTATCTAGGCAAGAGAGCAACAGATTCTCCATGTGTAAATTGTAGGTATATTGGCACATATTTGCAGGATTTTTAGAAATAAAGCATTATAAAGAACAACTTAAAATGCTTTTTCAAAATTAAAATAGCTAAAAGTGTGATTAGTTATTCAGATTGAAATATATATATATTTTTTTACATAGTAGCTTTTTGTTATGTACCCATGCTGCACTTTGCTCTACTTTATCCTGGGTGGGTGATTTTAGGTGATTTAGTTTAATATTAAAAGTTAAACAATATCAAGAACTTTCCACTTTTTTTCCTATGGAAATATAGCAAGAATTATCGGTTTTCAATTGTGTGTTTGTGTGGAGATGAAGTCACAAAAGTATTGTAGGAAAAATATGTTATAATTTTATTATTTTCTACTGCAAGCATAAATGTGTTATGGAAACATTTTCATAGATTTATTTTACAAAAAATTAAATGTACTTTGATGACCTGGAAATATTAGTTGAGCATTGTTTGTACTTAGTGCAAGAAGAGAAAGGATATAAAAACTGTAAATATATGGGATGTTTGCTAATACAAACAATAATGACAAATGCATTTTAAAAAGCAAAAGAACCTATGTAAAATAATTATTAATTTTAATTATTTTTCATTTGATATGCTTATAGAAATTTATTTTTCTTTTGTTTTTCCGGTGGTGGAGGTTGTATCCTTGACCTTCTACATGTTAAAAAAGTAATTTACCATTCAGATATGGTAAATGTAGTCTACTTGCTGGGTAAGTGCAGTTTACTTGCTGTGTTATAGAAGAGGAAGTAAAAAAAACCCTAGATAATTTATTCAGATCCATACAACTTGTAAATGAATTTGAGAACAAATGGATATTTTTAACATTTTATTTTTCATACAAAATTAGCATTCCATCTCCAAGAGTGTCCTCGAATACTGATATATTATTTAACTAGTTACTTTAAAACACTGAAGCATTATTAATAGTAGCAAATTTATAGATCATAGCTTGAATAGTTTGAGCTTACCAAATACACAGTTTAATATTTGACTAAAAAATTAGCATTATAGATAATAAAATAATTTAAATATTACCTAAAATCTGATCCAATTCTCTTCCCATTTTCTGGTTCTCCAGGATCTGGACATAAGTTGGAAGCTGTCTTAATGCCTCCCTCATTTACTGTAACATGAAAAAACAAACAAAAAATAGACAATATGTATGGTTAGAAAATCAATGATGATAATAATATTGAAATCTACCTTAAATGTAGTACTGAACATTTGTTCAAGAACCTAAAGTTAAAATATTATTTCATAAAACAGTAATAAATGTAAAATATTTTCTATTTAAAGACACATCAAAAATAGTTTTGAAGGTCATCTTCAAAGATACAAACTATTCTGGATATCAACACATCAACAGTAAATAATTCATCTTTAGTAAAATTTACATTTTTAAACATCCAAGGTATCTGTGCTGTTCTTTTGCATCATCATCTAATGATGATATCATTAGAGTGATCACTTTCTGTGGCTAAGTTACCTGATTCTTGGTTTCTTTTAAAGTTGTAATAAAAAAGTATAAAAAAACCTTTGTTACTAACACTTTTGAATATAGAAAAAATTTGGTTTGCCAACATTAAAGTAAGTAAAATTGGCATAAATTATTTGTTTCATTTCATTTTAGTAATGCTGGAAAACAAAATGATGGATATATCCTCAAGCAATTTCTATAACTTTTGAATTTAGCTATTCTGTACATTTTTACAGTTTTAAAATATAATTCAGTTAATGATAATATTTTTCAGTTAAGCAACTTAATCACATTGAATACTTAAAATTTATTATTATATGGTTAGTTTATTTGAATACATACATGTACATGGATACACAAATTTATTCATATCCAAACAAGATCTAACTAGACAATGCTGAATCAGCTCAAAATTACTGTACGATGTATTGGCCTTAAATGCATGATTATCAATTTTAGACTATGCAAGTGATGTTGAATTAGAATATCAACCTTTCTGTGAACCTGTTGATATTTGTTACTCTTTATGGACTTGCAAGCTCACCTGACTGCTTTTAATTAAAGAACAAAGCTGCAGGTAGAAAAAGAATGGAGTCTATATTGGTCCTTGTACCACAGGGCAGCATGGGATCACCTCAGGATCGTTTGGGAGAGTAATGATGTTAAATACTCCCCCTACCTGGGTACTACATTAGAAGCTTCCTAGCCAACACCAGTTGTCAGAACATTTTGACTACTTTAATTTAAAAGAAACGCTAAAGTTACTCCAACATAAAATCATAACAAACAGCGGCTATAATTTGACTTAACTTTTATAGTCGAAACTCATGAGCATTTTTAAACTGACCCACCAGGCAGGCATCTGATGATCTTTCACATTCGTGTCTACTGGAAAATCATTGTCTCAAAGAAATCCAGATCATTCAGAAACGACTTTCATAAATATCATGAACAAATTAGTTCTTTCCAACTCTAGTATGTGCTTATGTAGCTTTTTTTTTTCTTTTTTCCTTGAATTGCTATGTAATGCCTCTTAAGCTTTCTGAGAGTTTTCTGGGCTGTAGTTTTGGGTGGCAGATTCATTTGTATTGGGCTACTTTTAAACTGTTTGTCCAGAGCTAGTCATTGTGTATTTTTTCACTACTTGAAACATTACCACAGTATTATAGATTTTGTATATGAATCTGTCATCTGTACCAAGATTATTCAGAGGACTTCAATGAATCTGTTTTTCAAGCTTCAATTGCCATTTATTGCTGCTCAGATGCCAGCTAATCATCCTAAACTTCTGAGATAAAATATGGTCTATCTTCAATCTATTGCATAAAATGATTGTTAAATTTTGTAAAATACATTTTTATTATTGTTAATATCGCCAAAGGCATTAGAACATATACTGATTCAATTTTATTTTTCACTAGCCATCAATATGTATGTTTCTCAAATGTAGCTCCTTTCTCTGGTATATGCTATCTTCATGGATGTGTAAGAGTTTTATTCATGTCTCCACACTATTCTATCTTTTCTGTTTCAAAACTCTATCAAATATTTTAACACAAAATCAGGCTCATATTTTCAAAGGATAATTGCACATTCTTACTGTGCTATGCTAAGTCTATTTCTTACATAACTGAGAATACTTTATCTATATGCTACTTATATAACTTTTAAAACATATTGTCAGATAATAAATAGTGATTTAACTTTCTTTTTATAATCTGTACTAAAATTTACAAGCTTAATGAAGCTATAAAACTAGTTAATTGCACATCATATTAGTAAAGCTAAGAGAAGTTAACAGGTTTTGATTTTTTTAATTTTAATTTTTCTAGTACTTTTAGTGTCAAAAATCTTCATACACTATTTTTAGTGAATTAGAATTTTCATTGTAGTGTTACATTTTTGATGCTTGGAGGGCTTATCTCTATATTGATATTAAAATATATCTATAAAACTGTATAGAAAATTAAAAGGGTTGGCATGATCTAGGTTTAACTAGAATACACTGCAATACATAGCATGTTTAATGAACAAGTGGTTTGTGAGATCATAGAAGATAAAATTAATTTTTAGTTTTCAACTCACACTATTATTGCCTCAAGTGTAACACTTTGTATTTTACATAAGTATAAAATATATTTATTTACAGTTTACTATATGTAAGGAATACTTCTAGACACTTTGTATAATTACCGATCCTTTATCTGACCTTCAAGTTAATGACTATAATTAAAAACCTCCTGCTGGCAAGCATCCTGTAGAATGGATAGATTAGTAAATGTGTTCAAGATGCTATTGATTCATGTCATTATCTAGAACATTTAGGATGATAGTTATACAACATTTTCAAATTTTGAAATATTTTATCTTAAAAGGAAATCATATTTTTGCATGCCTGATTAATTTTAGTTCATAGAGTTTTAATTGGCATTATTTTGTGTTTATATCCTTATATGGTATATCACTGTTGCTAGTATTATAAATTTCAGTATTTAATGGCTGTAAAGGGGACAAGACATACAAATGAGTATTCATTCAATAAGCAGCTTCGCCTCTCTAATGATTTTAAAGCTGTTGGTCTCCTCTATTTCCTTCATTGCATGTAATCTCCATAGCAACTTGCAGTATCATATGCATAGGAATGTCTTTAGAGTAGGATGGTGACTCTTGCTAAGAACATCACTGTTAGAAAAGCCTCTTTTCCACAGTCCTTTTAGTATAATTTCATATTTAACATTGTTAAAAATAGTAATTAATTAATTTTTAATCAAAGAACAATACCTTAAAAGTTGAATTTACTATATAGGAGTTTGAAGTGTACTTTAGAGATTTATACATTCTTAGATATTGTACATATTCTAACTTAAAATGCTCTGAAAACATCAAACTAGATTTTTGTTATTGAAAGGGATTTCTTGTCTAAAACTAATTAAACTCTAATTTAAATATGCATTCATATGGCTTCATATTTTTAATTATATTATTATTGTTGTTGTGGTTGTTTTAATTTTATTTTAATTTAAAATATGTACTACTTTGGAATTTTTACTGATATTACACACCACAGTATCAACAATATTGTTATTACAAATGCACTTAATATTCTATAAATAATAGTTCCTCTTTTCATTTAGTTTCTTGTTTAAAATGCTGGATCCTTGATGATTGAGACTGAATTTTACCTATCCCTATATTGTATTTTTCTAGCAGAGCACAGCAGAGGAGCTGTGAAATATATGGTTCATGAATACATGAGAACATAAATTTGTTATAGGAAACAAGCATAATAACATGAAAGTTATAATTCTATGTTATATAGCATAGGAACCTACTAAACAAGACAGCAAGCAGAGCAATTTGAAAATATAATGATTTTTTCCTTAAATATTTTTTTATAAAACAATATCCAATATTTTACATAGAAACCTATGAGTTTTGTGCTTAGATTGCCAAACTTTTCCTTTAGGAAGAGGATGGCTGGGCCAATTAAAAGAGAATAATCTTTGAAATAGTTTTAAAGATGAACTCTAGCAACAAAGAAAACTGGGACTTCCTAAATAGTGAGTTAGTTTATGTTAAGTGTGCTAGGAAGGCAGGTCTTGCCAATTGTGTGTGTTACACAGCCATGCTGAGGTGCTGCCGAAGCAACAGATTCTTTACAACCTCAGGAAACAGAGTTTCAAATTTACTTTTTAGTTAAATAATGTATATCAAATAATAATTTAGGAAATTTAGCATTTTGTTGAGTTGTAGGTAAGTGGAAACAAGTGCTGACTTTGAATTCTTTCTTGAAAATATGCAATAATGCTTGAAATCTATGTGCCCTATTTTGTGAAAACCAGCAAAGAGATAAGATAGTTTGCAAATAAACTGTTCAATACTGAATAAATAAGTTGTAGCAAAATAAAATCTAAGTAATCTTTCATTAATATTTTGCATCCATGAAAAATTTCTGCATTTAACTTGTTTTTATCCATGCAGGAATTATCCATATTATAAACATAGTATTTTGTAAAGGATATTTGAATTAAAAGCTTGCTTTAACTCAATACTCTAAATTATTCACAGTGTTTTTAATTTATTTTAGCTTTGCTTAATGATTTTAAACTTAAATCTAGTTAGTTTTCTTTTTTCTTTGGGTAGGAGAAACATGGAAATCCTCTGTTATGCTGTATCTATGATTCATTAAAATGATAAAATATTTATTTCAGTAATGTGTTATGCTAACAAAAATAGCCAGTTCCATAGATAATACCTTGCTATTTAGTATAAGTAAACTGAATTATTCAGAACAACTGGAAGCCTGAAACATGGAATGTAGGAGTGACATTTGTATAGATAATGAGAAAATGATGAGTGAGTATGAGGCTATTTTCTACTTTAAATTCCCATTTATACACAGAGAACCAAAACTTTAGAGGTAATCTATAGTAGATCTCATATTCAGTTACAAGAACCTGATTTTCTCTTATCATGTTGGTATAATAAAATCTGATATGCTGGAATTATCAAAACTAATGTTTTTTTGCAACCCATAGTACATATACATTTTATCAGTTATAAGACTATGAATTTTATTTTAAAATATAGTAAATCATTTATGTATAAAACATTTTAGCATCTTTTTGGATATTGGATAATATTTTGATTAAACATGCTTTGCACCCCAAATATATAAATAAATTATAATTGCAAGCTCAGTATTTATAATGTAACTACAATATGGCTTCCAGAGTCAGAAGACTTTAGCCATGTATTCTCAAATGTAACTAGTAAGTGTTAAAAATACATTAAAGTTTATCTAATAACATCAATTAATAACATGAAGTATATACAATAGTATTCTAATAGTTGACATAATAATTCAACTGGTAATTTATTATTTATATACACCACTAAAATATAACTAAACTGTTTTTTTAAAACAGTAATGAATGAGTTTTGATAAAGGATTAGTTACAAAGCTATATAGTTAGGTTTTTTTTTGAATTTGAACAAAATTTAATTAAAGTATGTATTGTTCAAGAAAAAAGTATTAGTATCATGCAATTTTTAGCAGGAGTTACTGTTAACTTCCCATGCTTATTTAGAATTTAGAAACTGATATTATATGCAGGCTTGTGTCAAAGATCATACATATGCTAATGAGGTAGGAAATTTCTACCAATAGCTGTTCTATTTTGTGACAAATATGCACAGCTTTTCTGAAACTAAGACTTTTATATTAAAAACAGTATAGACATTTATGTGTGAGTTATTTTTAAAATGAATAGAGGGCATTAGATGACAAAGCCAAACTGAGTGAGAAAAATTGTTTATCTTACACCATTTAGTAACATTTTTAAATCATAAGATAATTATAAATAGATTTATTTAGAAAGCACTATGAGGTTTTTATTTGAATAAATTATCTCAAAATAATAGTAGTTCTTTGAAGAAAATAGCTACTATTGTGTTCCTAAAACTATGTCTGTGATAATTGAGACATATTCAAATAAATGTTCGTTAAAAATTCCAACAACATAAAGATATTTTGCATTTGTTCTCATATATGAAAAATAAAAACCTATTATCACCACATAAAAATCAGTGTATGTTTTCACATATCAGTTAATTTTAGCATGAAGTATAAGACTGGCAAATTACCATTAAACTAGTACATATTTAAATACAAGAAAATATTGAATAACCATCATGCAAGTTATAATAATATTAATGAAGTCATTAGTAAATCCACAGACACTTAGATAAAACACACACAGACAGCACAGACACCAGACTTCACTCTTGCACTAGAGAAAGTAGCAAAAAGGCGTTGCACTCACAGAGAGAATACTTGTTGCTGTTGTCTTTCCCTGGAAACAACTTAAATCCTCTAGATTTAAAATCTATGGCCTTTTTCACTAGTTAAGAAAACAAACAGAAACATGTATCAGGATATACAACTTTGAAAATGAAATTCAAGTTAACAAATTTGGTTAGCATGGAATTGTGTAAGTTAAAAAAAAAAACTATTCTCTTAAGCTTGATTGATGGATCTCAAGAGAAATTGAGAAAATAAAAAAAAATAATTAGCAAAACATTATACACTGTAGAATTTCAAATACTTTATAGGGAGAAAACTGATACAAATGCATATGTTTCTTTAGAACTATTTAAGCTTTAGAATAAAGACACAGCCTTGACTATCCACTGTTAACCACTTGACTACATTAAGTTTTTCTAGATAAATATTACTTGCAAACAAATGATGTTGGGTATATTAGAAGAATGGAAATAGTATCATGGTCTTTATTAATTTTTTAATCAATGCCAATAACTTTGAATTATTATGAAAATTATATAATTGGAAGAAATATATTTAGCATTTATGTCATTAACTTTTACAAATTATCATTGCTTTTTACACTAAGATATTTATGCTGGAACGTATTTGAAAATAAATTTGATATCTTTTCACTATTAGGTGAATTGGAGCCATTCTACTAATGCTGATAGGAAGGGGTGGAAACTTCTCATTGTAATGGTATCAGATTATTCATATTAAAATAGATATAGCTGCATATAAACCCAAAAGTACATAAGTTAAACTGGTAGATTATGGGAGATGTTATAAATGTCTTAAACTATTTTATAGTTAATTTGCATAAAGAGAGTTATATCTCTTAATTGATTTATTTTGAGTGTTGTGCATGTGTATACATGCCTATTTGCGTGTGCACACATGCTGCAGCATGGGTGGGAAGGTCAGCAAATAACTCTCAGTGTTTATATTTTCATTTACTCTGCTGCATGGGTTCTAAGGAACAAATGAAAGAATTCGTGCTGAGTAGTTAGGAGCTCTACTCATTAGCCTTTACAATCCATAAACTTGATTTTACTCATTATATAGTATGCTGCAGTTGCTATTTTTAAAGAGTGATTGTTATATTTTCTTGCTTTGTATCTCAGGTTTGTCTTGAATTTCTATCCTCTGTACCTACTTTTCACCTTGTTGGGCCAATATTGAATCTCTGACTGACTACAAGTCAAACATTTGTTCATCCAAAACTACCCTTAATAGTTGCATTTAGGGTGACTTGACCTGATAATGTATTTGAATATCCTTTATATTCTCAAAGTATAACAGAGCATGAATAATAATTTCTAAGGATAATTGACCTTATTATAGTGTGGAAGTTTCCCTACTTTTGCCAAGTTAAAAATCGGAGGAATATGGCCACACATGTTACACATTTCATTTTTTATTAAATTATTTTTAAAGATCAAACATGTTTTATATTGAAGTTTTGACAATAAGTTCATGATTTTTATTGGTTTTGAAACATTTTAAGGATACTTCTTCTTTTGAATGCCCTCAGTTGAAGGAGTTGTACACATAGGGCAAGGCCATTTACTAGAAGCTATTTATCATTGAGTAATGATGAGTAATGAAATATCAATAAAAAATAAGGCAGTGAATGTGTAGAAAACAGGATTTAGTTGACATGGTTATAAGTATTATGCATTTTTGGACAAAGAAGTCTCCTTTTATGTAAATTTCTCTTATAAAGAAGCAAGCTATAAACAATATCTCAGAGGTACTATGCTTTTAAGACTTCATCAGTGACCCTTAATTATGGACCAATATGCATTTCATGTAAGACTATTGTTAGTTTTCCTTTGCTCACGGGCCAAACCCATGGGATATAAATAAAGTGTAACTCTACAGATATGTTCAGCTCCTCTAAACTGATTCAATTCCCCAATGTAAATTTTTCTGCTTTCTTAAATACGTAACAAATTCTGGAAGTCCTTCTTCCAAGCATAAATTAAGGAATAAAATTCCATATCTCTGTACCATACAATTTGTATTTTAAATGCCACAAATGAACTTGAATATAATATATATCGAATTTAAATTCTAAAAATAACTCTAAGTGAAATGATTGTATATTCAAAAGACTAAAATTGCAGGATATTCTATATTTAAATGTTCTTATCTCTTTTAATTGAATTTTTAGTTTAGGAGAAATACATGTACACTTGTACGTTATTTAAAATATGTAAACATATAAAATACTTCAGTTGAATTTTCTTATTTTTATTACCATAAACATCAGAGGACAGAAATAGCAACAGGTGGTGTATTAGTGATATATAAAGTAAGTAATATTAATATTTTGTAATCATTTGATGTTCTTATTTGATATGTTTTAGATTGAAATCCAATCTCTCTCTCTCTCTCTCTCTCTCTCTCTCTCTCTCTCTCTCTCTCTCTCTCTCTCTCTGTGTGTGTGTGTGTGTGTGTGTGTGTGTGTGTGTGTGTGTGTGTCTGTGGATAAAAGTCAAATAGATAAGTCCAGTAGGTTAGTGAGCTAAAATTTTCTTCTTTGTTTTGCTGAAAAACCAATTTGACTCTTTTATTTCCAGTAGATAAATATTTCATGATATATTATATTGGTTTCTCTGTCATATCTTCCATTTTAATTAGTGTTTAGTTATTCTAAAAATCAATTTGAATACTAAATTATTTTAAAATCAATAAAATCATATACTAAACATTATTATTTATTATAATAATTTTGTGTTAATAAATTTAAAATTCTTATTTGTGATGTTTTAAAATGAATAATTTTATAAAATTTTAAAATATAATATAAAATAAATAAATACATCTGCACATGTATAAATAAGAACTTGTTTTGAACCAGCTACTAGTAAGAGTGTGTGTGTGTTTGTTAGTTAGTGTGTGTAATAGATGACATATGTCCTTGTTGTCTAGGTTAGCTCATTATTGCCAGCCCAAACAGAGAGTAAGTTATTGTTATAAACAGGAGAGGAAGACAGAGCAGTAATGGAGACAATTTTGGCACTTGCCTTTCTTGGTAAAATTGACCATGCTATGTCGATATAATAGAAGAAATAAAATCTCAGATGAAAGCTTGTTAAAAATATTTATGTGACATTTTATTACAGAACTTATGCAATATAATATAAAGTGAAATGAAATCTTCTGGCTTCAAGTATGTAGGTTGAAATAACTGTGCTCTTCCCTATGCAACCACAACTGTGCATATCTAATATATGAACTACTTTTGTTGGCATGGGCACTTATTAAAACATTGCAAATTACACAATAAATGCTTTGAAATAGAGGAATTAAGAGTTTGTTATTGGTAAAAAAATTTTATTGGAAATAATTAACTTGATTTTTACAAAGTCATAGAAGTAAATGACTTGATATAATTAAGAATATCAGAAATTATTACAATTTTTACTGATGTTATAGTGTAATATAATAAGAAAATTGTTTGTTTCAAATGTCCAAATGTTATAATATTTATTATTATAAGTGTTTGACTAGTCACGATGACCACAATATGAATCTGATTCAGAAAACAAAATATCAGTTAGTAATCCTTTTTTAAATAAAACCTATTATGTAGAAATAATCTGTATTTTATATTTTGTTTGGTTCATTCACATGTTACCATTTAATTTTACATGAATAATGAGGACTTTTTCATTTTTGAACTTTTAAATATTTAGTTGTGTAATTATTGGTTTTCATTTTGATTTAATTTTAAGCTTACCTTTCTATAGCCAATAAATTAACTATATTGACAAGATCAATTTATTATTTTTTATTAATTAAAAATTCATCACTTAAGTGCTAGACTTCAAGAAAGATATGAAATATCTCAAAATCATCAGGGCATTAAATAAGTCTTCAATTTGGAGGGAAATGTGTTGGAGATTAGGGGTAGAATTAAAGGAGGGAATTACAAGTTTGGGTTTGATCAAAACACATTGAGTGCATGTAATTTTCATTTTAAAATCCTTTCACAATGTAAAGTGTGTAGGTTTAAATGTACCAACAACAGCTGCCTACAGCCCACATACTCTGTTGAATAGCAAACATGGATTCTGCCAACTTCCTACAAGATTTATTTTTAAGACTATTGTCTTCTTAATACACAATATTGTTTTTTGTTTTACAGCATTAACAATTTCCTAACAAAAAAGTTGCCTTTTTTAAAAAAAGAGAAGAAATTAGTCTCGGAGATGTTTAGCTAATATGTTAAGAGGTGATGTGTTATTAATATTTTTGATGCTTCCATCACTGGGCTGGGAATTAGAAACCTGTACTCAAATTCCATAAATGTGCAACTTGTTGCTTAATGTTTCAATTAGACCTAGGAGATTCGTCTGGTATTAACTGTTTGGAAACAGAATTCAGCCAAAAGTAATCTGGCCAGTCTAAGACCCAACAAATATTCTCTGTACTTGAACATATTTATTTATCTGTACCTCCATATTTTACAACAAATGTGCCCATTAATATTTTTCTATATACAAAGTTCCCCTTTATTTATTTCACACATTTTGAAATGTGGTGCTTTGTGATGATTCATATATACATTTTTAAGATATTGCTAAAGATGTTCTGTTATAGTGGTTAAACTTCTCCATGGAGTTTAAAATATTTAGCTTTAATGAGTGGACATGTATTGATAATCTACAGTGACTCTCTGTTTTCAGGTATACAAATATTAAAGTCTGCCTTGCCTTTCTAGATATTGTACTGGCTAAACCAAATAGCATTTGGGAACTCCTTCGTTCTGGGTCCTCTAACAGTTTATTCCTTCAATATACTCTTTTGAAGAAGCACTGAAGTGAAGTGATATCCCCAACATCTCAGTCTCTACCATCATTTGCAGGTTATTAGTGACATCACTGGGTTACTAATACAGAATTACTTGGAATATTTTTTTCTTCTTTAGCATATTTATAAAGTGCTGAAAATATAAGGAGCAATTAAATGGTTTCTGGAGTATATGGGAAAAACTTAGTAGAAAATTTAGCAATATCTTAAAGATGTATATATGAATCATCACAAAGCACCACATTTCAAAATGTGTGAAACATATAAAGTGGAACTTTGTATTTAGAAAAATATTAATAGGAACATTTGTTGTAAAATATGGATGTACAGATAAATAAGTATGTTCAAGTACAGAGAATATTTGTTGGGTCTTAGATGTTAGAGACACAAAATTCTAATTGCGCTCTGTTGAAAACCACTAACATTGTAAATACGGCTCATATATTCCAGTGTATCTGTCAGATTATTAAATTCTGTTTGTACTTCCATGCAAGCTTAAGTCTCAAACAGGAAATGTATGTTTTTTAACTTCTATTATTTTAAAATTTTAAACCTTTTTATTCTCAGGTAAATCCTATTTGTAATATATCATAGTATCTCAATGACTTTGAGTTATGCCTTTTACACTAAAATGACATGGAATATGATTTATCACCAATTTTCTATGGAATTCATGAGTCAAATTTCATTTTTTATACCAATTCAGGATACTTCCCAAATATTTGACAAAAGATAAAGTTCAGTAGGTATGTGTGGAAATGTTCTGTGTAAATAATCATGGTAAGCTACACAAACATATGAAACAGATGCTTAGCATGCTCTCAGCTATCCTTAAGGTACGTCTTTTCAAACATGAAGGAAAACATCACACTATAAAATGTGATTGGAACTTTTAAACCACTTCAGAATAACTAGTTAATAGAAGGTTTTAATTTTCAGAATTGACAAGCATGTTACAATCTATAAGGAAGTTTAAAACAACTCTGGTTAAATTTTACAGGTCTTGTAGTAGAACTAAATGTGTTACTTTTTGTTTAAGAGACAGAATACAGTCTAAATAAATGGCAAAAATATTACATAATTGGTTATGGGAAAATACTCTTTAAATTTATCTGTGACCTTCCTTTCTTCCTAAAAATGGAGCCATTTCAGGAATCCCTAGCACATGCACAGATAACAGCAGATGTATTCTCAATGCTTGGCGTAGCAGGTCTTACAGCTACGGTATGCTGTAAAATGTCAAAATTTTATGCGAAATGTTGAATTTTATATTATCCTTAGGATTCTTATAGTTGGTATAATGAAGTCACCATATGGGAAATTACCATTTCTAGAGTTTACCAATACTTGTTACACTCTAGAAAAGTTTCAACTTTTTAATTTAATTAAGTTCTCAATCCTTAGTATCTAACAGCATCAAATTGAGTAACTTTTAACTGTTCTTATAGTTTACTATTATGATTTTATTTAATACATTTTAAGCTGTTTTGTTAGGTATATTCTCTTGAACAAATGATTCAAGTGATTATTTTGCTTATAGTTTCTGTTCTTTGATAACAAATTTCACTGGAATTTTACAACTACATTTGACATGAAAATGGTAACATTAGTATTTCCTTACTCAGGGTAAACTAATATTTGATTACCCATCTTTTTCTATACTGTATAGCAAGGCTATATATGTCCATTCCAGTGCTATAAAGAATGAAAAAGAATAGTTGTTTGAACAACACAGACTTTACTAAATGCTCTCTTCAAATTTCAGACAGTCGAGTATATTCTACCACTGCAATTTTCAACAGAGTAGTGAAGAATTTTAAATTTAAGAAAGAGCAGGAAGACAGACCACATTAATAAGTTGAGTCATTGCTCAATTCCTGAGATACCACTTCTCATATTATATACACATTCTACAGTGCAAGACTTTGGAGTAAAAGGCTGCATTCTGTTTAAAGCAAATATGGGCATGCTTTGATGGTTTCCTTTACTACAAAGGTATGCAGTTATGTGCATGTCTACTTGAGTGACAAAGCAAATTTAAATTACATATATGTTTTATTTCCAGTTCTGTCATCAAGGGCCTCTGTTATTTTTCTTCTTTATCTCTCCTGAGGTTTATCTGAGCATACTCTATCCTTAATACACTAGCTGTGCCATGGCACAAGCTGTAAAGCAGACTGTCATCCTACAGATACATGATAATGGAAATCTATAGCTTAACAAGATCCCCAGTGTTTTTTGTGAACATCTACTGTTTTGAAATATTGAACTTGATCAACAGATTCCCTTCACACACACACAAGGTAATGGGAGGAGGGAGGGAGGACAGACAGCAAGGTCAGCATTTTCATTTCTTTGGATTCAACAGCATGCTATTGGTTTGAGTTTGCTAAGGATAAGTAAAGATACCTTGTTCATTCAGCCCACCTGTGATATAGCACTCTGTTAAAGGTACATTATCTCCATCTTTTAAATTGGGAGTCATGACTGCCTTGTTTCTGCTATTCTAGGTGACAACAATGGTATAAACACTTGAAAACCCTTTGCTCTAATATATCTAAAAATATCAGGTTCACAAGTTAGTAGAATGTTCTTTTGTTTCCTTCTAAATCTGGATAGTATATATATATATATACTGTCCTAAAATCAGTGTAAAGTTTCTCATGATGGATGCTGGCATATTTCAAAGGATATCAACCAGAAGAAATTGATTACTATTTTTCATTATTCTAATGTTGATGGGTTATAGATTTCTGAATAAATGTTTTGAAGATCCAGATCACACAATTGTACTATTTTATAGCAATCTCATTGTCAAGAACAACAGAGAATTGACAAGGATAGATTGAATTAAATGATAATTAAATGCACTTGCCATATTGAAAATAGAGAAATTAAATTAAGGACAAAACTCAAGAAAAACATAATCTGTCAAATACTGGAGATGAATTAATGCTACAAACTACTCTGATACAATTCTATATAAAACATGAATAATTTCCAGCTAAATATTTTTCCTACTAATATATTTTCTCAGTACTCAGTTGTGTTATGTTTTATCTTAAAGGCAATGAGCAAGTACAAATAATTCTTGGTGCTGCTTTTTTTCTTAATAAGATCACATTTAACTTTTCTTTAAGAAAAAAGGTTTTTATACTACTAGAGTACATTTTCTTTTAATACAGGATCAAGAAGATGGCGGTGCCATTAAAAAAAAGACAGGAGGTCTACATAATTACAATTATTCCACTTATACAGTTATGGAGATAAAGGATGCCTGGCTGATGTTCGAAGGCAATCGTTGATTCTAAAACCTCAAAGCTACCATTGACACTTCCATCTTAATACAAAATAACAATATTCTATATAGTTAGACAACACTTTGTATTATGAAAAAATTATTATGTCTTATTACACCCATCAAATGAACACATTAGCTGTTTTCTTATTCTACAAAAATGATCTCATATTTGTTGCCCCATATGATTAAAGTTTATTTTAAAAATATGTAATTAAAGGTAACTATTACAGAAATATCTACCAACTATCTATTACTCTTTTTAGAAAACCACTCTTGGAAACATTTATCCTCATGTAAAGATTCAGAAAAGCTGATAAAACTTTTGCTTGCATTGTGATAAGCTCATAAAATAAGAAAAATCACACACCTCACTAAGGAACTGGATAAAATACTTCTTGAAATTTCCATTAGTTTAAAACTCAATTGGTATAATGAAGAAATACCATTTAGAGAACATTTTTGAAAAGTTCAAGCATCTACACTGAAAGCAATATCTCATGATACAGAAAAAAAAATGATGTAATCTTGAAGGAAAGTACCAAACTCAATACCATGCTGTTCTGCTCTACTGAAGAGTATAAAGAATAACTGTGTGACTTCACTATGCTCACAGCAGGACTGCCATATGCTCTAAAAACTACATTCAAGAGTGGCAGCTTATTGAAAAAATGGGTGAAATGCCTTGAAATAATTCTGAAGACGATAAAAATGTCTTTACCACAGGACTGTTTTCTTCTGGCAGAGAAGTTTCTTTGGTATCAATTTCAAGCACCAGGATAAATTCTATGTAGAGAGCCACAGCTAAGCACTGGGCTGATCTCCCAATCCAGTGGAAGAGAAGGGAGGGGGGACTATATGAGCAAAGGGTCAAGATCATGTTGAGGAAATCCACAGAGACAGCTGACCCGAGCTATTGGGAACTCACTGACTCTGAATGTGGATGACAGTTGTGTGGCTTGGACAGTTTGTGGGGTCTCTCGCAGTGAGTCTAGGATTTATTCCTTGCATGAACTGGCATTTTGGAACCCATTCTCTATAGAATGATACTTTTCTCAGCTAGATACAGGGTGGAGGGGCTGGGTCCTGTCTCAACTTGATATCTCAAACTTTGTTGAATCCCCATGGAAGACCTTACTCTCTGAGGTATGGATGGCGGGTAGGGAAATAGGGGTTAGGTGGTAGGAAAGGGAGGAGGAGAACTGTGTTTGGTATGTAAAAAATTAAATAAAAATTGTCAAAAGAATTCTAGTCACTTTATGTATTTTACAGAGAAAAGAATATGACATGTTCTTGGTGACCACCTCTTTCCCTGATAATGTCTGGTAACTGAGAAGAAGTAGCACATCAACTATTATACTAGTGTTAGCTTCTTCATTTTCATTATTTGAGATTTAATAATATGTTCTACTTTGTGATACAAAGAACCACTGGGCATCCCTATATCCTTCAAAGTAACTACGCAAAGCTCAAAGAATCCTTCTGTCTCAACCTCCCAGTGCTGCGACTATAGTCATGCACACTACTCCTTAACAACCCAATTCAGCAAATATAACTATCTTCCATTTTTGCCGACTTTATACAAAATAACAAATTGTATGCTAACACAAAAAGAAGGTAAACAAAATTTAAAATGAAATATTATTGGATATATTGAAGTGTTTAAAAATAAAAATAATATTAGTAAAACAAGAGCTTTATTTGAGACAATGATTTACTGCAATAATGTGGTCTGCCTTAAAGATCTCCTACAAGTTATATAAAAACTCCAGTCCACCTGAATGATAAAATCAGCATAACTAAAGTGCATGCTTTGAGTTATGAGTAACACTGGATGACATTACTTAAAATTAATACTCACTGATTACTCATCTGTAATAAAATAACTTTCACGAATACTGTAACAAGCTCTTCTGACAAATTGAATATTTTATGTGATAACATTTAAATGCATATAAACCTATTACCAAGTGAATTCTAAAATTTTTCTCTTATTTCACCCAAATGATAATTTTCTAAGCAGTTTAAAATAATTATATATATATATGAATATGTTTAGTGTTTAGAATTATGTTGCCTTGATAATAACATAAATATTCTGAAACAAATATATAACAGAAGTTGGGCATGATACATGTTCTATAATTATGCATTAAATAAGATATCAGGATGCTTCTGAGAATTCATTTTTAGATTACTATAAAAGAACACTGAATACAATTTTTCAGTGTATACAATGTAAATGGATACAGAAAAATTTCAAAAGAAGGAAACTGAAAAGATAAATATTTTTAGCTAATGCCATCCACATATTGACAATTGTTTATTTGTCACATATATTTACTATAGTAATATTACACTTTTTGTATCCAAAATTAACAAGTATAATTATATTACAAAATTTTTATTTAGGTTGAATTTTTGTTTAACCTGCTTCCATTTGTCATTATTTATACTTTTTATATTGTTTTAAAATGAATGTAAGCTTTATAAGATATGACCTAGGAACTCAAGCAAGTGAATGTAATTTGACTACTAAAAAATACAAGATTTGAATGTTCACTGAGAATATTAGTTTGATAGAAAATAGCTTTTGTGTCTTGTTACAGGATTTTACTATAGTTTGTAATTTAGCTATTCAGCATTTTAAAACAGGTTACAAAAGGAAAAAGTATTTTCATTTTTTGTTGTTTAAATATAATAATACATCAAAAAACAATGCTTTTAGGTATAAAATTAGGGTAAAACTCAAAACCATGCAACAAATTATGACTTCATTAATCTCGATTTTCATCAATTTACAAATTTTGGTGACTATCAGAAGTTATTTAAGTGACTACCTGGATTATTGGCACTAATACTGCAGGATCCTATTTATTTACAATGCTAATATATTTTAACTGAGACAAGATCTCAGAAGGAATTAACAAATAGTACTGACTCCACACGCTAATCATATTTATTAAGTATCCCACTATAACCTTAAAATTTTAAATATAAAGAAGATATAAATATAAATATAAATGGAATATTGTCAACTCATCACCTCCGTTGGAACACACTAGTAGGATGGCTGATCCTCATTGAATTTTGAGAACCTAGCTTAATGTATAAATGCTAACGCACTATTAACTTAGATGTATCATATGCTTTCAAATGTGTTTCCCATTTATTTAAAACCCTTTAAAATATTACTGTTCTCTATCTCTCTGTGTCTGTCTCTGTCTCTTCTCTGTCTCTCTGTCTCTTTTTGTCTCTCTGTCTCTCTCTCTCACTGTGTGTGTGTGTTTGTGTGTATGTGTGTGTGTGTGTTTAAGACAGGGTTTTTCTATGTATCGCTGGCTGGCCTAGAACATGCACAGCAGATTTGGCTGACTTTGAACTCATAGAGAGCCACCGGCCTGTCTCTGCCTCCACAGTACAGAAATTAAAATCATGAGACACCTCTACCTGGCTTACCATTACTTTCTAACTAGACTGTATTGTTTCCAGTTAATTCTACCACCAATGAATTAAACGTATTTAATTAATCTCTCAGTCCAAATATTCAGTTCCTCCCTATAATTCACCTTATTTGTACCATTCTCCCACTGTGCTCTCTACTCAAGGATGCTAAATGTTACTTTTTATTTTCCTTCAATGAAAACTCCAACACTGGGTATCTATGAGCTCAGTCCTTGTCTCATGTTTCACTTTTCTTCTCCCAGTGTATGACAGAGAAAATCTAAGACCATGGGGATCTCAGTCATGCTACTGAGGTCTCATTTTCAGATTTATATAGCCGACACTCTTTTGCTGACTTCCCAAGTCAAGATGGCCAACCTATATCACACAGCTCATTTATGATTTTAGCACAACACATGTAACTATCATATCATGACTCACTGTCTTTGTCATGTTTTAGTAGAAAGTCAATGAAGAAGATTTTTTTTCACTTTCCTTTAATACTGGATATTTTGCATGGCTAAAGAAAGCAAGAAGAAAATAATGAAAATGAGAAAAGGGGACAGAATTAAGAGAAAAACCAAGACAAGAAGACGGGAAAAATAAAGAGGAAATGAGAAAGATAAAAATAAGATAAAAGCAAAAATGATTATTCCAAAAACAGGTAAATACATGAATAATTAATTAAATATAGTGGGGATATAATAGTGATGAAAGTAGAAAAATAAATCTAATCAACCGTTATGTGCAATTGTTACTAAATGAAAAGCTACAGCTGAATCCTATTGAGACAATTTAGGGATTTTAAAACACAGATGATACTGTGCCATAGGAAAGTGAACTCATGACTGATTTCATACAAACAAGCAAGCATAGGGTATATCCTTAGGTCTTTTAATGATACCAAAAATCTCTTCTCTTCTATTTTGTAGAATAGTTAATAAGTTAATAATTCAGAGAATAATCACATGTTATCTCAATAACCAAGACAAACATTGAATAATGAATAAGATGTAAACTAATATGTGATATTATCAGATGTAATGAGGAATTTTAAAATAAAAAGGACAGTAATCTATTAGAGAATGATTCATTGACATGATATAATATTTTACCTTTCTTAAACCAACTTCTTTGACTACCTTTTATTTTACATTTTTCAGTTTATTGATTGCTTTATTTGTGTGTGTGTGTGTGTGTGTGTGTGTGTGTATGTGTGTGCATGTGTGCAAATATGGACATGTTCTGTCTCAGTGAACAATTTTATGTCAGGTGAAAACTTACAGAATTTTAAAAATCTATTCCCACCATCTGTTTTCTAGTAATTAAATCCAGGTACTGCAAACCTTTGACCCATACAGCTAACTCGACACACTGTGTCTTAATGTTTTATTTCTCATATTGTAAATAAGAAGTATTCAAAAGCACCTAACATTAATTTAAAGTTCTTAGAATAGACTTCCTCATATAAAATTTTCTCATAACCTTTTGTTCCAACACTAAGACACATCACCCAGGAGACATCACACAGAAAAGATCACACACACTCATCACTGTCTACATGTCTTATCATTTTCTAGTTTTTCCTTCTCTTATATCCATGCAAATTTTTCCTTGAAAATATTTTTATAAAATTTACCCAAAATTGGCAAAAGGAAGAATTTGTAATATGAGTTTACTAATAAATTCCTGTATGGACATTACTCAGTATTCATCAAAATGCGACGAAATAATTTAAAAAGTAATTTTCCCAATGTGATGATGCCATTAACAGTTAAACCAGAGCTAACCTGAACAATATGATGCATACTCTGCAAAAAAAATAATAAACATTAACCGAATTTATGAAAATGCTACTAATTACCTGAAAATATTTAAATATGTTTATAGGAAACAATGCAATTTAATGACATGCATATCAAAGAATTTTTTGACACAGTAGAGATACTTGTCTTAGTAAGGACATCAATCTAGAATGTGAATCAAGACTTTGAATAAGATAGACCCCTTTCACTATATAGACATGTCATTATAAAGTTACTGTGTTTAACAAGCTGGGCTTCAGAGATTGAGATGGCAAGCACTAGGCCTGCTAAGGTCTGCACAAGGTTCTCTGCTTTTATTTTATGGTTGTTATGTTGGTTTACTTGAGGGATCCCAATGGTGGACTTGTTGCCTACTTCGGGTTGCCTTGACTAGCTTTGATATTAGGACTTTCATCTTGTCTTACTGTATGCTACTTAATCCTGTTTGTCTGTCTCTAAGAAAGAGAGAGAGAGAGACAGACAGAGAGAGAGAGAGAGAGAGAGAGAGAGAGAGAGAGAGAGAGAGAGAGAGAGAGATGAGGGAGGACTAGAAGGAGTCGAGGGAGTGTAAACTGTGGTTGGGATGTGATCTATCATCCCTAATAATGAAAAAGCCTGGTGACTGAACATTTTCTTTGAATCTTGTATGTGTTTATAGAGCTACTTGAAAAGAGTGTTAAATGTTAACATTCCTGTTTTGTTTTTAATAAAAACATGGACCTTAATGTGCTATGATGCTTAAATGAGCATTCTTCTATTCAAATTGAAAAGTACTATTTCTTACTTAGAGACTGATAAAGCTGTATTTTCATTTAAGCCTTAAAGTGAGAAACTATAGTGCATATTAATTCTCATTGTTATACAACTTATTGCTCTTAATAAGGAAATAACACCTTATTGATATGAACACTATCCTTAAACATAACGTGACAAAATTGCTGTACTCTTCAAAACCAAAATTGCTGATGTCTAGAAACTTCATATCAAATGTTATAGTGTAAACATTTTTGAAGTTATCTTGTTAGCTTTATATTTTGAAGTAAAAAAAAAGAATAGTGATCATTTTATTTGTGTAGAAGTACATCTCAGGTTACAAGATTCTCTTTTCTTAATTATATATGTTAAAGGCACCAAAAATGTTCATTAAGAGATAACATTATTTATCTCTTTTGGAAAACACATATTGTTTTATAATCTCTAAGGAATATAATATTAAAATAAATTAATGACTACAGAATACAGTATATCTAAATTATTGCAACTATGGTATGGCTGATCATTTTGTGCTAAGGAATACTCCATTATTTCCATCATCTATTATTATGATTATTATCTATTTACAATGTTAATCTTGTACAATCTGATATTTTATATAATTAATAAGATAAATAAAATGATTTATAGAGTGGATATTGAGTGAATTAATGGGAATGAATAAATAGTATTGTGTATATATTAGTGTTAGTTTCTCCCTTATCCTCTCAAAGAAAATAATATGCTCTATAAAATGATTGTGTGAATATATTATCTGAGGCTATAAAAATTGAGAAAAAGTCCGACACATTTAGTTCTACCATATTGTTACATAGTTAAGATCTCATTGAGGTTAATGTTTACTTCAATTTCTTTAGGACTGTAATATGGACATATTGGTATCATAGTTAGCTCTACAAAAAATTGTAAAGAAATATAAATAAATAATTTCAAAATATATTTTATAGTTAACTCAAATAATTCTAATGAATTTTTAATTATGACTACTTAAAAGTTATTAAAAGCATAATTTTTTAAAGTTTATTTTTACTAAGGTCATTTTTTTAAACTTACTTCAACAATCTTATTTACTCTAATTTTACATGTATATTCCAATTCTACACACACATCCATTGAAAACATTTTCTATGGGAGCTAGAAATTTAACTGAATTTCCAGCTTCCAACTTCTAATCAGTCTCCTAGAATTAGATCAAATATATTCCATTTGACATTATTCTTTTACTTTCATTTATAAACACGCTTCTTTCTTCTACTTGCTTCAATATCTTTTAAAAAATATTACGATGGAAATTTTTCTTAAGTTAAATTGTGGATACTTTAAAAAATATGTAGCATACTTAGCTAGTTACAAGTGATTGATAGGGTATACCAGAAAGGTGGAGATGCTTAAGAAAGGCAAGATAAATAAACAGTACACAGAGAGTACTACTCCATGCATAAACTGTACTAAGCACAGACTATCAGTACTGTTCAGTAAACTTCATGTATGTAAAGAAGTTAAGATAAATTTAGTAGATTATAACAAAAATAGTATCATGTTAAATACTTAATCTAAAATTATTTTTTCTTTCTTTTAAAAAATATATTTCTCTAAGGCAGCATGACTAGTTTATTTGTTGTAGTAATGGAGTCAAACTGATTATTCAAAACCATAAATCTAAAGAAAGAGAAGAGAATTTAGACATGAACTAGGTTTCTGACCCTTAAACTTAGGGTTTACGGGGGCTTTCTCTTTTCATAATCTGAAAATATACTTAATTATATAGGAAAATTAATTGGAATTTGTTCCTGGAGTTTAGTATAAGAATGCTTGATAAATACCTATTTTTAAATTATTTATTAATTTAAAACTATTATTTAGAAATAGACATATGAGATAAAACTTATATTTTCATGAGTAAATACATACACTTAAAGCCTCTACAACCAAGTGTCAAATATTATATTAAATTTCAGTTTTCATAGTCTTACTGTGTTCATAAGTACTATGCATTTTAAGATGATTCAATTTTGTCCAGTTAATGAAAAAGGATATATAAACACCTAATGATTATTTAAAATGACCAAAATAAATTAAATCCAATATGTGTACAGAAAAAATAAAATATAAAAAACTATGATACTACAAAATATCATTAATTGATGAAGGTTGAAATCCTACACTACAGGAAACTCTCCAGTGTTTACGCTTTAGGGGATAATTAACCTCAGCAAATTAGCATGTACTGTGCCTTATCTGTATCTGTTCAAAGGAAATTGACTGAATTTTTAATTCATTTCTGTTTAATTAAAGGTAACTTTTGAATTTGAAAATATGTATAAATCTTTTTTAAAAAAGACATTTTATCCTTATATTTGAGGATTTTGAAGCAATACTCAATTAGCAACATAATAGCATGGTTTTATGCAAGTATTATTTTCTTTATTACATTATTTTAATAAAATAGTTAAAATAGTGACAAAATAAAAAAGACAAAATTTTCTTCTAAAATGAAGCAGAGCTATGACAATATAATTAGCCACACTCATTTATAATATCAGTAATTTAAGTGAATGTCCTCGGTAGTTACACTGTGAATATTGATTTCTTGTTTAAACAGACATTTTCAAAATATATCTATGGTTCCACAACTTTACTAGGAAAAAATAGTGCAGCAAGAAAAAGGACCATAATTTTTTTCCTAAAAGGTTCTAAGAGTGCACAAGATAAGTTATACACTTATGATTCACCTACGCATATCACAACAGCAAGGTATGTTTAGATATTCTAATGTTTCTATAAAAGTTTCCTATCAGGAGATAAAATTAGTACCACCTAATGCAAAGGAAGAAGGAAGCAAAGGTGCAGCGTCCAATCGCAATGCGAAACAAAACCATCTTGCTGATCTCAGGAAACATTAAGGCTAGAAAGACAGTAAGGGCCAGAGGAAAAAGATGGCTGCATGATTATATTTCCTATGGATTTCAGAAGTTAGGACCATAGAGTCTCGCTAATATGACTGATTCAACATGAACTCAACAAGAACAGACATGCTATTGTGGACATAGGAACACTTAGGAATCTCAGTGCTACACAAATAATCACAAACAATTAAGGAATGCTGCAAAAAGAGGAAATAATCCTTTTTGGTGCTGAGCATAACAGTTTATTTTTGAGTACTAAATGCTCATCCCTAGAAACATTCATATAAATAGCATCATAACATTGAGCAGCGTGTACATATATATTTAGGAATGCTTCTGTGAGTTTGTGTGAATGTGTGGTGTGTGTATAATGTATTTAGGGATATATTTGTAATGTGTATGTATATATGTATATAGCAACAAAAAATAATAAGTATGAAGGAATGTAGGGTGTGGCCTATGGAAGGATTAAAAAATTGTATAATTATAATCTTAAAAAATAAAATAATTTACAAATCATTTGAAGATGACAAGAAAAGCATGGTGGGTTAGGCAAGCTAAAAGACAATACAGAAGCAGTGAAGGGAAGCAGAAAGAAAGAGAAAATAGACAAAAAAGAAAAGCCGCAGTGCTTGAGAGAGTCGCAGGAGATGAGTCTGGAGACTGGAGTAAGGTTTAGACCAAGGTTCCCTTTTGTGTTGGCCTCATAGGCTTTACCCTTTAAAGGAAATTCTAGAGGCTGGAGAAAAATATGAATTACTTGGTAAAACATACAATGAAGGAAATGATTTGGATTGCATTAACTCTTATTTTAAATAATTCATACACTCTGTACAACTTGTTTCTATCAGTAATGTGTTTTATCGTCTCCTTGCACTGTCAAGTTGGGGGACGTGTAATTTTATGTTCCCTAAAAACATTCTATTTCTCATGAAGCACTCAGGTATTTAGTGTGAACTAGAATAATTTCTTTTAAAAGAACATGACTTTTATATCCACCAGTACCAATTTAGATATTTACACTTTCTTGAAATCATGTCTTTAAAACTGCTTAATGCTAGAGAATTTGTCTGTTATTTTAGGATTTGTCAAAACTTGACTTACATAGAATCATAGGAGTGATGTATATTAAAAGGAATATTCCTGTGTCGTGCCTGCCTTACTTTGTGCTAAAGCTAACAAATGCAATGGACCAATAGAAACATTGTGAGTGTTATCAGATACTGGAGCAACATTAGCATCAATTTAATTAAATTTAATTGGATATAAATAAAACAAATGGATGAAAATAATAACTAATATAACATATAAAAGCCTTCTGTATAGGCTTTTCTCTATTGTGACAATTTAAAAACCATGAAGCATATTTTCCAGGGATATTTGCCCATAGAGTGAGGCCTGTATAAAATCATCATTTTTAAATAAATATAGAAAGGGAATAGTCTTTTGAGTAGCAATTAAATATTTTGGCAGCAGCGGATAAATGGCTTCAAATATATCAAGGTAAGGACTTTGATGTTAAACTTTACATACATATATTTACTTTTTATAGAAAATCGATTTGCAACAAATTTTTACTTTCAGTATTTACTGTTATACTTTAGATCTGAGTGATTATTACTATAACATATACAAACTATTGGTTTGGAATTCAATAGCTTTTCAAAAACATGCTAGTCAATTTGGCAAAGCTTAATTTTCATAACTGTTTATATACTATTATGTCTATAGACAACCTCATAAGTTGTCTTGTTTATTTTTTAAGTAATAAGAATTTTGAGGTAAATTAAAATATCATTTTAGCATCATTCTTTTCTCTTATTAGTCAAAACATTCATGGCAAACAAGATGATGTCAGTAGAATACTTTAAATAAAATTATTGATGATAAATTTTTATTTTAGATTATGTAATTTAAAGAATGTTTGCAAGTACTTCCAGGATAAATTCAAATGGAAATAAACTTCCTTTGGAAATGCAATTTGCTTGACTTACTTCTACTGACTTATGTCCAAGATCTAGATTTCTTCGAGTGTGTGTTTAACATTGTTTTTTAAAGGTAAATATATCATGGTCTTTATAAATCACACATGAGCACACTATGCAAGCCATATAGATATTAAAGGACATATGTGAGTCTGAGAAGGAAATAGGATGCAGGTTTCCTATTTTCAATATATTCCCTAATTAATGCTTCCAGTTATTCATATCTTGATAGAAATAGTCTATCATATTGATAGCACTTGGAGTGTTTGCTCTATATTTAAGCGATTGGCTGTTTAGAAACATAAAAATGGTGCTGTTTTTTCAAACAACTCAAAAGTTACATGTATTGAATTGAAATTATACAATATGTGTTACTTTATTTTCTCTTTTCAAAGAATCTAAATTAATTGTTAATTTTGTTTCATATTATTAACCAATAGCTGTTATATTTTGAAAATTAAAAAACTCTGTTTACATAATTATATATCAGACAATAGTTAATTTAGAATTGCATCATGAAGGTATAAACTAATACTAGATGTTGTACCGTTTTCCCCAAATATTCAATTTTCTTAAGTTCTAATTAGCATTTTTAAATTTTATGTAAATAATTAAAATTTCCACCTGGTATAAATTCTGTTTGCTCATATATATGCATTTTTATAGAAAATGATTGCTTTATTTTTCTGATTTTTCTCAAAATTATATGTGATAGTAAATAATAATAAGTGTTTATTTCTCATTAGGGTAAAAAATACTCCATTCTACCTTTAACCCCTAACTAAATTATTTTTATTGTATTTTTATTTATTTTTAAGTTCTATACTTTCAAATTATTATAATTGAGCCCTTATTATCTACATTGTTCAGACAAATTATGAGGTTTTTTGTAAGTTGGCTAAAATATAGGAAAAAGAGGAAGATATCTGAAGGACAAATTATTTACTTCAGTTTCTACACCTTGGCCAACTTGCAATTCATTGTCTAGTTAGAATCATCACCCAGTATAGCTTTGGCTGTAACTAAATGGGCACAAGTAAAATAACATCGATACCTCTATGAGTAACAACTGCAAGTTCTTTAGTTCTTTCTATCTGTTCAGCATTTCGTGGTCTTCTCCTTGTACTTTGTGTGTCTGCTTGATGTGAAGAGAGCTGGTCCTTGGATGTGTTGGGATCCAGACCTGAATTTCTGAGACTTGTAACTTGCACTCGCTGTTCCTCGGGAAGTCTAGGGCTGGTGACAGCTGAAACACTGGATACAGTAACATCTGCAGGGGTGCTAGCCACAGCAATAGCACCAGTGGCAGTCCTGTTACGCTCCTGTAACTCACCAGTGGAGGTAGTGTGGGTCAATGGAGAAGAACCTGTGGGACACAGTAGCACTAGATGCTAACTTTTTCTTTTGAATTTTACAGTCTTTTGATACGTTTAATAAATTATAATTTCTACTATTACCTTAAGGATAATCACACGGTGAAGTAACATACAATCACACCACTAAAATGTGACCCCCTCCTCCAATATTGTTTTCTGTTTTCTCAATTTATGAATGAAATTACAAATAAAACATTCTAACAGAATCCGTTATGACGGACAAGGATAGAAAAGAAAGTTCTTTATGAGACCCTCAAGTCCTGATTTTCTTCTTTTCATTTTACCAGATTAATTTTAGTAGATACAGATATGACAGAATGAATAACTATGTAACCACACTTTTCTCAAAGTTATGCTTTGAATAATCTGGTTTATATCAGCTCAATTTCTGGTAAAATATCAAGCTTCTCTATTTAAAACAAGTAAGTGCAAAAAAATTGAAATCACATCATGAATAAAAAAAAGTGATGAATAAGTGAGACTCTGAAAGTATTATGTGTAAGTATTCATCCTAATCCCATTTGCCATGCAAGCATCCAATAAGGAAAGATGTTCAATGTCATGAGATATTTTCTTGTTATACTGCTGATATGCTGTCAAAAATGTGTTAATATTTTTTATTACTTGAATTTAAAGTTTTAGTTAAAGTAATTTTAAAATGAATAAAACTAAACAAATAACGTATTTAGAAGTGAAAAAAATGCCCAATGGAACTAGCTAACAAAATAGTTTTTCCAAAATTGTTTTAAAATGGCAATGTATTTATATAAATATTAATAGTTCACTATATAAGTATACTGACTTATAAACATACATTTATGTTGATATATTTTACTACTTTTTAATGTAAAAAATATATGGAACTCCACATTACTCCTCTATATTAAATTTCCAACTTAAAATTTATATGTAGTAAATTAATATTTGTAAAGATTGCAATTCTTGACTTAATATGTTTATTATATAATGAAAATTAATGTTATTGTAGAATCATTAATCTTACTGAGAATAACTTCAGAGAATTTAAAATACTTAACAAGAAGAGAATTATTCAGTTTTGTAGCTTGAACTATTAGTAAAAGTTTTCTGAATATTTTACATGTACGTGAATTACATATAATTTATTTTTATAGATACTTGTCAATAGTTTGCATTTCAGTATACTTAATTAAGAAAACATACATAATGTAGCTTAATCACTCCAGAAGAAGTAAAACCGCATCATCAGTTTAAAAATTTTATTGAGTTCTACCTTCTGATTTAGTTTTTCTTGTGCTATTTATATATTAGGTGGTATAGTTATTCTGTTTGCCCAAAACTCAAAAAGTAAGGCGGGCAATTAGGACCCTTAATTTCTAAGCAAGAAAGTGTAGAGATGACTGCCATGAACTTTTGCAATTTGAATTGCTATATTTATATCAATATTAGAGCATCACAACAATTATATAGTAATTACACATAAAGGAAATAGAGATGAAATATATATGCAAATAAACAGATTATATTGAACAATAGATCAATTAGGATAAAGTTAAGTTTCTATGTTGTTGTGTAAGGGTTAGAATTCACTACATTTACAATAACTATGCAAATATGCCTGTACTACTTACCAAAATAATATTTATTGTGGTTATTCTCTATTCATATATAAAAACAATAATTGCTTATATAACTTCCATGTAGCAATGATGAGTCATTTCTATAAAATAGTAATCTCAATTATTTGAGATTGTGAATGTGAATTTAATTAAACTTTTGCTTTAAAATTGTATAAAAGCCAGATTAAAACCTAGCACTTAAACATTTGTATTGCTTCACTGTAACATCTGAAATTTTATTTGATTTAAAATTTTAATTTTTAAGTGTGTGTGCTTGTGTGGGGGGGATGTTGTGTGTGTGTGGGGGGGTGTATTGGTGGCGTACAAGGGTGTCAGATCACTTACAGGAGAGATAATAGTGGCTTTGAAACCTGTTAGGCATTTTCTGTAACAGAGGTCCTGGTTATTTTAAGAGCTCTGAAGTAGATATTTTTGAGCACTGAACCACCTCTCTGTATGAAAGCTTCGGTTTTAAGCATGTATATCACTTAACTATAAATAAAGCATTCCAAAACTAAATAATAAATTTAGTAAAATAAATAAATTTGTACTCTGTCTAAAACATTACAGGTAAAATAAAATAAAAAGTAAAACATTACAAGTGAGCTGAATGAACACCCCTCACTAAAAGCCATCATAATTAAATTACTTTGAAAAACCATGAATTTGAGAAATAATTTCTTGCTCATTCTTGATTATTATAAATAGGCTTTGGTTACAACTATAATTATTCATCATAGTGTTTCTGATATATTTTAAGAAAGATTTTCTCACACCACCTAAGACATAGATACAAGCCCAGATTAAACTGGGACTTTGAACCTGTGTTTGGTATAATCTAAAAGAAGCATCTTCGAGCAACCCAATCAGAAAGACTTGAGCAATAGTACTAGTAATTATTTGTATGTCCATTATCCGAATAGAACAAGATTTTGTGATGAGAAAAAAACAGCAATAACAAAACAAAACCCTCCAACTCCTCAAAAACAAAGTCCAGTAAAACATGTTTTTTTTTTCCCATCAGATATTTCAGAAATCATTTATGTTTTAAAACACACTCTATTCTTAGTCCTTGTTCATCAGTAAACTAGAATGCAAGCAAAGTGTAAATTTAGATATTCAGATATCTGAGTATTGCTTCAGACCTACGTTAGATTGGTGCCTGAAATAGAGTAGGTACTCAAAAAAAATACAAAGACTATATAAATGGTAGACTGAGTTTAATAATAAAGCTCAAATCAGATTATCACTATTAAGAAGGATAAGTCACATTTTTAACATAATTAATAAGGAATTCCAAATGGGAATAGGAAATGGGTTACATGTAATCTATACTTTCATAAACATCATGCTGAGAAAGTATGAAATCTGCACATTTATAAGCAACCCATTGAACATTAGTACGACTTCATATGTGATAATATACTATGCTGGTATGGTGAGTTTACTTGAAATATTGAGACATTTCTAAATTGAGAAATAAAAATAATTAGTGAAAACAAAAGGAAGAGTTACATTTAAAATAGTTAGATCTATTAAAAAGAGTTATACTGACTCCTCCAATAAAGCAGTAAAAACAACCATTATCATTTTTATAGTCTATTTTGTATTTATTTACATAAAAAATAAACCTATTCAGAATAATGATCCTGGTACCTCTTTAAATTGAGAGTATAAGTGAAATTAAATCTTTCAATCATGAAAATAGATTTCAAGCATGTAAAAATTTAAATAAATTTAATAGCTAAAAATGTCCACACACATAACTATCCACAAACATGTGGCATCTGTGAATGTTGACACAACCTTATAATAAAGTGCAATAACAAGACATTATTATATATAAAATAGTTTTGAGTAAAGTATATCACAAGGCAGTAGTAAATTTATAAAATAGCTTGTCAAATACTAAATCTAATTTTTAAATTTTTCTTAAAAACATGTATGCTGATGTACAATTACAAAATGATTACCTTCAATAGCAAGGCAAAATGGAACAAAACATACAACCAAATTAATGGAAAAAATGTACATTTCAAAATCTGTTCATTACTTAAAATAGAATTATGTATATAAATGTGTTTTAACAGAATTAGATTGTTCTGTAATTAATTAAGCCATTATATTTTAAAATACTATGGATTTAACATGAAACATATCTAAATTATAAATTTACTATTAATAATAAGACATTTACCCATAAAACCAAAGAAAAGTGAAATGATATACATATACAAAACATGCTTATACAAATCAAAAGTATGTGTCACATTTGGAATCATGACAATGGAGAATGACATATGCAACACATGCAAGTTATAATATTCAGAAATGGTGTGCACAATATCCAGTTTGGATTATAATGTTTTAAATAAAAATTATTGTTGCAAAAGTCTCATAACATTAACAATAAATATAAAAGAAACATAATCCATTATAAAATAGCTTAGTGAATGCACATAATTAAATCTTATAACATGACTGTTTTAGAAATTTCTTAAGTAAATATATTCCAATTCAAATTTCATGACACATTGATTTCTCGTTACTGTCTAGGTCACAAAGAAGATAAGAAAGAATATCTGTTAAGCATGAGCACATGGGCCCAAAATTTTAAAATGAATACATTATATGTGTCTTTACAGTACAAGAAGATTATCTCAGCTGGTGGTTTGAGCATTGCTCTGTGCATGTTATCTTCTCTGGTCTTAATTAATTTTACTATTTTATCTGAATCATGTCAATGAAAATTTACAAAGGAAATAATAATAAGACATGTAATGGTGAAAAATGTAATACACATTTAAAATGAAAACATGCAACTCAAAAACTGCACATATTTATATTCAAAATTGAGTAATACCATACGTAAACCAAAATACTTCTAATTTGCAATTATATTTAAGTCATCATTCACATATTTTATTATTTTTGTTCACTAAAGTAATTTGTAGTTTGCTTTCCTTCTTTTTTATAAAAAATAACTTTTAAAAAAATATTTACTTTATTATTTTATGAGTATTTTACTGGCATGTAAATCTGTGGGGCAGAATTGTGTTTTATGTTCTTGGAGAAGTGAGCCTCCAAGTGGAGGTTAAGAATCGAAACAAATTCTTTTGCAACAGTAAGATATGCTCTTAACCATGTGGTCAATCTCTAGCCCTCCTTTTCTTCTTATATTAAACATCATGTATATGAATCTTGCAGGGGAAATTCAAATAGATGAAAGCACTACTAAACTCTTTGAACTTGGTGTTTAAAATCATAGAACGCCTCTGCTTTATTATGTCTGATGTTACTATTTTTAGCATATAATATCTGAGGAAACAGCTAAGTCATGGTGCTTTCAAATAGCAGTAATTCCCTTAAGTTCAAAGCTGTGTCCACTAGGGTCTTGGAGAATTCTTCTGCCAATATGATCACATCAGCATTCCAATTAGAGTAGAGTAATGTAAACTGAGATAGAAAAATCTTTGAAATAATATAAAATAGTGTTTTCTTTTAGTCAACTATTATTCACATAAATCTGTCATTGTCCAGAGCAATTAAAGTTATTATCTAAAGAGAATTAATTTATTAGTCAGCTTTAAAATAGTTCCGTATTGGTCTTATAAAAATATATTTTAAACTGACAAAATTAATTAATGACAAATCTATATTAAATTTTTATATTTAAAAATGCTCCACGAATATAATTTACCCTGGTAATTAAGTGGCAATGTTAAAATTCAATACTACTGTTACCATTATTTAGTTTCTTAAAGGGCTATCAAGAAACATAACCTCATGATGTATAAATAGGTAAGTACATACTAATTTAAAATGTAATGGAGAGTTAAAAAAATGTTTTTCAGACTGTATTGCCAAATGTTCATGTACTCTACATTACACATATGTTTTTTCTTAGTAATAAATTAATAATTAGTTTTACATTGGCTTGGTTACTGCTTATTGAGTAAAAACTATCTCACTGATATAATGACAAAGAGAATAAATAATAAAGTATTTTCCTTTAAATTGAAGTTTATGAGAATTATTTTGCAAATTTACTAGTACTTTAACTCTATCAATATTGTCAATATAATTTTCATAAAATCAGTATTTAACAGATTATTTTCTGTGTCAATTTATCTGACATCTAAAAAGAATCTTATATTCTGAATTATTTGAAATAATGATGAATTCACATGTCAAATAATGATGCTTTGTTTTTGAAAATTATTTGTAGAAAATCAAAATGATCATACAACATTCACAAGACAATTGTGTTTTTCACAATGAAATGTTTACATTTAAATATAAATACATGAATAATATGATATAATTAATTTATCAAAATATGTGAAAAAAGGATTATATTTATAACCAAAAATAAAATCACTGAAACTTTTGTGAGAATCTTGAAATATTTCCTTTCTTAACAATTGACAATTTACTCTTTTATGCATTCATTACAATTAAGCTGCGTTGTCAAGGGGTCGCCACCATATTATTCTCATTTCTTTACATTTTGGAAACCTCTGCTATATATCACTTAAAGGAACCCACAAAACATGATTTCAGTCTTTGTTATAACTAAGCATGAATGTCTTTCAAAGAAGCCACAATGGTAACCTAAATATCTACTAACACAGAGTTTGAATGAGATTAATGGCAAGTGTCCTAGGTTTGCATACATATAACGTGTCTTTCCATATCTTACTGCAACCATTTTTTGACCTGACAGTTTAGACCTTGTTTAAATCATATCTTCTTGTTGAACTTGAGAAACATGGCTGTCACTAGTACCCCCAAATATATATATATATGTATATATATATGTGTGTGTGTGCATTTTCAGTGAAGATTCATAGATATTATTATGAAAAATGCTTTATGCATTCTTCCCGTAATTTTATATCAGAAACACTGCCTTCACACTTACCCTATTTTTAGCAATCCATATATATTAATACTAACTAAAAAGCAGACACTATGTTTTTATATTTATTTACTCTACTTCCTCTTAAAGGATACATTTAATATTTACCAGACCAGAAGATAAACTTGTAAAAATAAATAAAATATTTAAATACACAACTCTCTTTGTTCTCTGAAATATATATTTTACTCTTATTTAGTTATAATTATTGGGTGTTAAATGCCTCATTGTCAATATAGAAATATCACTAAGAAATGTCACCTCTCCACATATACTGAAATGATATACATATAAAGAGATACAATATACCATGCAACTAAATTTATATTTCATATACCAGGATATTAAAATAAAGAGGATTTCATATTTCATGTACAAAAAGGAGTGTGTAAAAATAGGAATAAATAACGTTTCATTAATTTGAAAATTTCTCTTGAATAGTTTCTTAAATTGGCTCTACATTTCCTCTTTCTTTCCTTTTAAGATACCTGTTTCCAAAATGTAAACTTTTATGAAAATGTTTGCGTTTATGGTAAAGGGAGACAAATAGGAAAAGTTGTCCTTATACTAGTACTGATGAAAAAGAATTTGGGGGCCTTGCTCTGACCGTTCATTCTCTTAATGTTTCTGGATACTAGGTAATATTATTTTCTGCAGATATACCTGTTTAGTTTCTTTGTTAGTTCATTCCTTCCTTTCTTCCTTACTTTTTTCCTACATGCTCATTCCATTTTGATTAAAGGGGTGCCATTAATTTTACGAATCAATGTGTTTTGTTTACTTTTATTTGTTGGTTTTCACACAGGTGTTACTCTGTGTAATAGTTCCGGCTGTCTCGGAACTTGCTTTGTAGATTATGCTGGTTCCAAACTCATAGAGATCTGCCTACCTTTGCCTCCCAAGTGCTGGGATTCAAGGTATGAGCTACCACTGTTCAGTTTTAAAGGACTTTTAAAGTATACATTGTGCTAGGTTTATACATATTACATAATTTAAAGGAACCAAGGGTCTGCCTTCCAAAATTTGCTTTCCACAATTATGCTAATCATTAAAGTTCTTTGTAAGGTAGAAATGTTTGGCAGTTTTTTTGGAAGATGTGTGCTGTAGAAAGGAATAAGAAACTTACCATTTTTATTTTTAATGATAGTTACTGAGATCTGATTGACCATAACCTAATAACCGATCCCAAACGATTACCATGTGATTGGAATATCTTGTCTCATTATTAACAACTGGATGCAAGGCACATTTAGGTGGGTAATAAGTATCTAGCCTTCTGCAGGAAAGACTATTATAGGGTTGACTGTGTGTAACTTGCTGAGCATCTGGTGAGAATTGTCATAACTAGGCTTAAGTAATGTAATCTATTAGAAACCAGGGCTAAAGGTCTTATTTTCCTGCATCAGACACTCTGTAGAACATTTGAATATTTTGTAATAGGAAAGTTATACTAGAATAATTTACATGGAAAAAAAAACATTGTCTTTGAAAATACCATATAGAAGGTAAACTGAAAATAGAAATGTTATAATTAAAATAAGTATTGTGATTTTATTGATAAATAGTTTTGAATAGTATAAAATGATGGCAGAGCTTTACATGGTTTATATTTAGCACTAAGTTACTTAGAATTTCAGTTTGATTATGGACAGAGCATGTTTATTTTTAGTCATTATGGAAAGGGAACTGAAAAAGGGGATCACAGATGCCATCAATTTTAAAACTGTTACTTCTGGTCAACCCTCTGACTTATTTCTTGAAAAGTACAGAGTTTAATCCTTAGATGTAAACCTGAAGGTTAATTAGATCTCCTCTTTTTCAAAGCCTCCTTGGAAATGAGATAGAAAAAAATGTTTAATTACAAATGAATTTGATAGAACTAAAGAAAATGTATTTGTTAAAACAGAAAATGGACACTTCAGAAATGTATATATATATATATATATATATATATATATATATATATATATATATACATTTCTATCCTTTTATGTCCTTTTATGTCTTTATAAATGCTATGAACAACCAATAAAATTTGCAATACTATATGTGTGCTAATATCCTATAGGAAATAATTTTTGTTTTATATTTTAACATTTTAAATGTTCTAAGTATAACATTACTACATTGCAACTTTTTACTCTCTATTTCACAGACAATATTAAAAACCATGTGCAGTACAGAAATATACATTATATAATAGAAGACAACCTTAGATCTTTTTCTAAGTAGACTACTGGCAATTTAAATAATTAGAATGCTATGATTTTGGTTCTAATTTGAATATACTAAGAAAAATACCCGGAAAATTATAAAGTGTGCTTGCATGAAGGATGGAAACATATACTTTTGAATTAAAGTATTGCTTTTGAAATTAAAATATCATGACATTATTTTTGGATGAAAATGAGAGAATATTTATTAGAAGTAACAATTTAGAAAATGTGTAGCAGGGGAGCTACAATGTATATTCCAAGCACTGCAAAATTTTTGGTGAAATTAGAATGATGGTAAAGTGATGGACACCAAACATTAAAGAGTCAAGACATTTCATCCTTGCTTCAACAGACAATGCATCAATGAATAATCTCAAGCAGAAGATTGATGTGACATGATTGCCATTTTGGAAAGGTTGTTCTAATTATAAAGGTGACATGGTGTTAAAGACATAAATAAACTGAAGACAGGACAAATATTTAATTTATATACAATGAGGTTATGAGCTTTTTGAAATTAAATTTCTAGACTTAGTAAATACAAATATAAAGTACACTTAGATGTGAATGTCAGATAATCTTCACTAGTTTTGCTTTCATTTTGTTTCTCTTTGTTTAGTTTGGAATACAAGTATAGTCCTGAAGTACTTGGGGCATATTTATGATGAAATATTTATTATTTACTTTAACTGAGCTACTGAACATTATATAACAATTATCATTTAAACCAACCGATTGCTAATTTGGAAAAAACACCTTGCATATATGGTAAATAAAGTTAAGTTAAAAATAACGATTTATTAAAAGGAAGTTTGTTCGATTGATGTGAAGATTTCTGGACTAACACAACATATGTGATGATGTCACAAGGACAATATTTTTGAAAGCTACTCTTTATTAAGCATAAATAAATGGAAAAAAGTTAAGAATGTTTTTGAGGTACTTTACTCCTTAAATTTCTTGATATATTTTGTTAAGTATTAAAATGTTCCATTCTGTTAACCTTGATGTACTATGAAAATGTTATTACCTTAAGAAAAAATACTGAGAGGGAGAACTATGTCACACACGATTTAAAATACAAGCTGTTCTAAAAGCTTAATCCTTAAATCTAATATTTAGGTTAAGTATCAACAAATACTGAATACAGTTTCCCAATCTCTAATTATGCAATAAAACTTTCTGTATTTTTAATCTTTTACAGATGATACAAAATAGGAAGAGAAGAATTTAATTATCCCCCATTGTTTCTCCCCAACAGACAAACACACACACACACACACACACACACACACACACACACACACATTCTTAGAGAGATACCTTATTCTACATAGTGACTACTTCAAACATGGTCTGTGGAATCTCGGTCACTCTAATAGTGTATATGAGGGACTGTACATCTGAATGTCCTGAGTTTATTTAAAATTAAACAATGGACTAGACACATTCTTCCTGATTTTCCACACATTTGTAAATAGTGCTTGGATTCTTACAGAATTCAAGCTATGAGTAAAGGAACAACTTATTTTGACTATTCTTACCCAAAACCACCCGTGTAAAAATTTAACCATGATGCATGCCCTTGAATGTATTTGAATATAAGAACAAAGTAACATTCTCTGCAATTTGCATATGCGTTTCAAATACATAGAACTTCTTAACTTAAAACACAAAACAGTACACAGCAAATATCAAGTTTTATACATTTGAATAATTTAGTTTCTGCTTTATACATATCAATTTTAGTTCTACATTTATTCTTTAGATGGCTTCAGTTTTTCTCTTATAAATTCATTTTAGAAATTGAATGGTAATTTTAAATTATCTTCTGCCCAGAAAATTAGTAAAACCCACTTATCCTCCTCAAGTTTCTGATCATACAGCTACTTGGGTTATTGTCTCTCAACTTTGGCACAAACAAAATATCTGTAGAAATGTGGTTCTTAAACTGTACCTGGTATAATAAGTATTCCAAAACAGAAAACTCTGTAAAACCGTTGCTCATTTTCTGTCTCATAAAAAATATTAACAACACAAAAAATAAATCAAGAAGCATAGACCTAATTTAAGTTATTTTATATGCATTACATGATAAATATTGTCACTTACCCCAGACAGTTTTCTGTATGAATCCTTGGCTTATGTTAGCTATAGGCTTGTTTGCTATTATATATATTTTCCTGACAGGTGTCCTCCAATTTCATCTATTTTCAGGAACTTTATAGTGAAGAAATTTGTATTTTTTAAAAGATTTCTTTCTGTTTTGTTTTGTGTAGATAATGATTTAATTGTATGCTTTCTATTCTTGGATCTATTCATGTAATTGAAGGCTTTTATAGATTTACATTTGTTGAGCCATCTATAAATCTCTGCTGTGAAACCAGAGTCTTTGTTCATGAGGACTATTGATATGTATTTGTCTATTTTTGTTGTCTCCCTTTTTTGGGTAGTATCAGGTAAAATTGCTTTCATAAACAGAATTTGGGTAAGTTCTTTTGTTTCTGGTTCCCAGCACAATTTGAGAAGTATTGGTGTTAGTTCTGCTAGAAAGTCTGGTAAAGTTCTTCTAGTACCATCTCTCTCTGGAGATTTTTAGTTGAGAGAAATTTAATTACAGCTACTATTTCATCGGTTGTCATGAGTATTCTTAATTTTCTTCATTTTAGTTTAAATTTATTAGGTAATATGCATTTTGAAAATAACCCACTTCTTTTAGATTTTGCTGTCTAGTGTAATAAAAAATCTAGAGTATCTTTATGTTTCATTTGATTAATTTAGCTGAAGGTCTAGCAATCTTAATCTTTTCAAATAACTAATTTTTAGTTATATTGATTCTTTGTGTTTTGTACATTTTCTACTTTCCATTTACCAGTCTCTCCCCATGTACTGGTTTAAGTTGGGTTTTGGTCTTGTTCCTGTTAATGTCATAGAGTACATATTAAGTCATTAACTGGAATCTCTAAATATATTTAATACATGTGCCTAATGCTATAAACACATCTTAGTGCTGAAGTAATTATGTCCTATCTATTTGAGTGTGGTATAGTTTTATTTTCATTCAGTTCTAGAAATTAAGTTGATTTACAATTATTCCTTGACTGAATTATTATTCCATAGAGTACTTTATAGACTTTCTGCTAGTGCTAAGTTTTCCATGTCCATTGATATAGAGCCCCTTTCTATTTTGGACTGGTAGAATGCAGGATGTTATTTTACTTTTCATACACCTTTTTAAAATTTTGTTTGCTTTTTTTTAGTATACTTATGCAAAATTGATTTTGGAGAAAGTACTCTTTGGTTTTGGCTGTGATTTTCTGTTGATATCAGTTAGGTGTAATTGTACTTGGTGTCTATATTTTGAAAATTACAATGCCATTCTGATAAATTATTCGTCAGGGATTATGAAATGAGTTCCCTTATCTTTCGGACTAGCTTTGTTTCATTCTATTTATTAGGTAGTTGAATAGCCATGACTGATTTTTCTTCATTCTATTTTCTAGAAATATTTTTTCCATTCTTTTTCACTAAGGTGGTATCTATCACATACAAAGAATTTTGCTTCTCTGATCCAAAATTAAATCAATAGATACTCTTCTGAACTCAGTTCCTCTTTCTAATGCAACACTATAAACTCTATTATTGAACAGAGGCTATTGATACTGAGAGCTATTGTTTGAAATATTAGTATTAGTTTCTGTTATTTTATTGATTTTAGGACTTGTTTTGATTGACTGTCCTGATATTTTTTACTTATTCCCTGTGTAATTTTTGCTCTTCAACTGAAATGTTCCTTCCAATATCCTCTGTAGATTTGGTTTGGTGGGTATAAAGTCTGTTGACCTGTTTTTTATTACAATTAGTTTTCAATTATGTATCAATTTTAATGGATAGTTTTGCTATATGTAAAATCTGAAGTATCATTTGTTTTTCAGAAATTCAAATACATGTATTTAGCCCTTCTGTCTTCATAAGTCTATCAGATAATTGTTTTATTCTGATGGCTTGTCTCTCTAAGTAACTTGGTCTCTCTACTTTAGCTTCTGATATGCTTCCCTTACCCCCGGCATGACATATTTTAATTGTAATATAAAATGGGGAATTTCTTTCCTAGTCCTGTATAGTTTTGTTCTATGTGCTTATTGTACATAGATTATTGGCATCTGTTTTCTGGTTTCGGAAATATCTTCTATTGTTTTTACTAAGACTATTCTCTGTGTTTTTGTTAAGGTATTTCCCTAATATAGCTTTAAGCATCTTAAAACCTTAATTTTTCCATTCATATGATAAAAGAATTATCACTGACTTTTCTGGTTTGCTCAGTACCCCTAAACTGTCTCCTAGTCCTGACTTTCTGCTTCCCAACATAATCTATTTTGACAGAAAGCCTTTCCTTGAGATTTTTCTTTATCTAATTTATTTTTTTTATTAGATCTCATTTTAGTTTTGTTTTATTCAGCAATTTTAAACTTTTTTAATCTCTTGAGTTTTATCCCAGTCATCACCGAGGTGTTAGGACAAAAATGTAATCATTCTTTTGGGTTGTCTTTTGAAGGCAAAGATCAGGTCTTCTGATTCCTTCATTGGGATTCAGCACTGTCACATCGGTAATTTTAGTTTTCTATATGACCTCATTTCTACACTGGAACTTGAACAAGTGAAGTAGCCTTTTAGTTACACCTTTCTATCCTTTTTTGCTGAATTCATCTCTCTTCTTTTAATGAAGTAATGTATAATATCTAAGAGATTATTGTGTTGTCAGAGGTATGAGAGATTTTCTTTGTAGAACTGGTATTGAAATTCTATTCTTATCTATATTTAGAGATTCCAGTAATGTCTGTGCAAAATGATGCTATCCAAGGGTCAGAACACTGTTTCTGATTATCTCTTCTGTTACCTTTAGTGCACTTCTTCAAGTAATATTTGATGATCTGCACCACGGGATTAAGAGATCTCAGGAAGAAAAGTGCATAGGCAGGAAATCATTTGGAACAGCAGGATCAGGGATTTCTTATAGAAAGGGACTTTCCTAACTTTGGAAGGTGAAATCCTCCAGGAGTAGTAGTTTATGCAGTGCGATGTAGTGGGCTTAGTTTGGTCCAGTAGATCAGAAAAAATAAATATCATAAGGGAGATGGATAGCCAATGATGTGGGAAGGAGAAAAGCCTATCTTGTGGGTAGGGGTGGGAGGTCCACATAAGAGGCAGTGAGAAGAAGGGACTGTGAGTAACTATAATGGAAAGGGAAGTAAAGAAATAGCCAGGCCTGTTTGTAGATTGAAAGGAGCTGACCTAGCTAGGGTAGCATAGCACACAAGACTTGGAACAATGGAGCAGGTTCCTGGCATTTAATTTACATTTTCATATTTTATTTTCCAGAAATTAATGAGAAACTGTTCCTATAGATATCACTTTTACTTTATACTTTCCTTTTACACTTATTTAGTGTGTGTGTGTGTGTGTGTGTGTGTGTGTGTGTGCATGTGTGTGTGTGTGCCATGAGCATGTGTGTGTGTCTGCATATGCATTAAGGGAGGTCACTGGACAAACTGTGAGATTTTATTCTCTCATTCTACTATGTCTGCACTGGGATTAAATGTAAGTTATCAGGCACTGCTCTTTCTAGCCTGCCATGTCACATTGCACACCAACATTTTTACATTATTTCTCTATTATCTATGTTCTATAGTATATGTATAGTATTTATCAAATCTGATTCGTTATCAGTACAGATCATGTACATTGAAGGTGAAATTTAAATATGGTGTCAGGGATAAATATCAAATTAATAACAGCAGTAGGTCTGGTTTTCTTTCATTCTTCAATATGTGTGTGTGTGTGTACATATTAAATTTCCCTTCTCTTAGGCATTGTCATAACTAAGACATATCCATGCAAAAATAGATGAGTACATAAAAGCAAGAAAGACCACAAACCATGGCATTATTTCGTATTACTTTAAATGTATTCATAGATTGTCGGCAATTCTTCTTTGAACCAGTTAGTTTTATTCATTTATTTTGCATCCAGACTACAGTTTATTCTCCCATTGCCTCATCCAACCTCCCTTCCACCTCCTACTCCAATTCAGTCTTCCTCTGTTTCTGTTTTAGAAAAAGGCAGGCCTCCCATGGCATATCAAGTTGAAGTAGGACTCAGCTTCTCACCTTGTATAAAAATAGTGTATTTTAATTCTCAAATCACATTAATGCTGCCTTTGGTATGGAGTATATTTATGACTTTCTATATCCAATTGAATTCAGCTTAAATGATTGTGTGTAAGTTGTAAAATTTGTGTGTTGGTTCTTAAAGTGTTTCCATGAGTCTGCCATATATGAACTATGTCAGAGCTATTACGATATTATTCACAAAGAGAAAAAAAATGAAGGACCAGTTAAAAATTCCAACACCAGCTGAAAAGGCCTATGTGGACCTTTCAACCCAGTGAGGCTGGCAGCTGAAGGTAGCCTCTTGATCCACAGAAGATTCCCCCAGTCAGAAGAGTGTGGAAAATAAAACATTGCTGCTTAAAGGGGGCAGAATGGAAGTAAGGTTTACTCTTTCAGTTAGATGATATATACAGTGAAATGTTAGGTTCTATAGGAACAGATAACTGAAGATCTAATCTTGGCGGTGAGCATCAGAAACAGGCTTTCAAGAAAAGTTATATTTAATATAAATGGAAAAAAGGGCATTTATTCTTCACTTACTTTTTCTGCTCTTTTTATTTCCCCTCCCTCTCTTGATAATGTGTTTTAAAATCAAAGCATCCTGATATAAAACAAATCCTCCATACTTATAGGTTTATTGTATATGTTATGATTAGATATTATTTATTTCTAACTAAAACAAATATTATCATGTTATTGTATTGCCTGTATGCAGTCTAATTACTTAGGAACTAATTTAGACAGTTTGACTCTTGCCTGTGATATACAGAGAAACTCTGTCTACAAAGAATGCACACAAACTTTGAGTATTTCTAAGGTCCAATTGTTTGGGATCATCACTAGAAGAAGAAATATGCTTTTTAACTCATAATAATTTGTTCTTATAATCATCACTTCTAGTTGCATTTTTTTTTAACTTCTTAATGTGATGTAAGAGACACTATGGTTCTTTCACAACTGGTAGACAGAATAGTTTAATGAATTACAAATAACTATTATTTGTAATTCATCTCCTATTAAGGAATGTTAAAATCTTCCAAGTAAGGAATGAAATCAGTTCTTGAGTTTCAGTTAGTAGATAGAAGTTGCATAGGATTTTCTGGGACATCAGGGGTTCTCCAAGCTCCCTTTCATACCATATGGCCAATTCCAGAATGTCTGAAAGATGTTCATCTGGCATGCATTTTTATGGAATGTTGTAGTTTGGAATGTGTTCTCCAAAATTGTGTTCTTTTTTTTAGAAAAAAAAAAAACTTTACTATAAAATCCAACTGGATCTATGCCATTCCAGCCTTAATGACTAGTAAATGCTCCTTTACAGGAGAAAATGACTCCAGGTTTAACTAAGATGAAACTTAATATTAGTGTGCACTGAAACTGAAATTAAGTAATATGGCATTAGGTAGAAAAAAATAGGCTGATGTTTTAAATGGATAAAAATAAAAGATATGGTAAATTAAATATTATTAAAAGGTAAAATTATGTATATAAATATCATCTGCTGCAATTTGTGCTGTGCCAGGAAAGTAAGTTACAATAATTAGAATCCACTTATATTGTGGCTGCTACACACACGTTTGACTTTTATAAATGAGAGTAAGATCATTTATAATTATTTCAAAAGCAGTTCTCAGATGGACGGTATATTATATGAGAATAAACATTTGTTTGAAATTAATTTTGGGTTTAATGAAGCTATGATCAAACTATGAGTAAAAGCATGGTCAATTTTCCTTACTTTCGTTATTTATAATTAGAATTTCCAAAGAATTTGTTATAAGCAATATTTTCACCTTGAGTATATCATACTGTATTTATCTTAGAAATTATTTTTAAATCTACCTTGTTTAACATGCAATGTTTTACACTATAGTTAAATTGTTTTTATTTAGAGAGAAATCAATGCTGACATCTCCTAATCTATGATTCTGCTCCCTATGAGGTAACCAGTGAATTATAATGAAATTATAACGCTGCAAAAGAACATTGGTAATTTAGCATGGGAGTACCTAGCATGGTTTATTTTCATTGAATATTTTGAAACAGTGAAATTATTCAATCATAAGTAAATTTACAGAAATGAATCACAATCTGCGGTGACACTCTGAAAGAAATCTGACTCTAGCTTTATCAGCAACTATTTGTGAATAGCGACTAAAATTTTTAGTTTTATTAGTTGTCATTCTTAATGCCTGTACTCCTTCAGTCCTGGTTTAAAAATTACATATCTATATCTATATCTATATATATATATATATAACAATTCTATCTCATTCATAACTTGTCTAATTTTATCATATCTCTATAATATGACTTGAAATGGTGATACATCCAGCCATCCAGCAGGTGATTATTATTTTGTTGTTTGTTTTATATTTTTGATTTATATCTTATTACTCATGACTGTTCTATTCCTGGAATTATGCTGGATAAAAATGTTTATAGAGAAGCAGGATATCACTTAAAAATTTAATAAAATCAATGTACTGTAATTTCACTATTTAGGAGATGAAAACTTAGCCAAGGTGGGCCATCCCAGAATAGCACATCCACTCCAGTCAAGTATGATTTCCTCATCCCAAAGTCAAGATTGGGTTAAGTGTTCTTCTACAGAGCTCCAAGGTGCCAGCCCATGCACAGGAACACAGTCTAATCCCACCCCTCGAGGCTCCACATACTGAGAATTTTTTAAAACTACAAATGACTAGTTGAAACCAATGTTCCAAATAAATATGAGACCAACTGATGAGGGGAAAAGATAAAGTCCACAGTCCCTGAAAAAAAGATATGCTCTGAGTAGCAGGGAGATGTCAATGCAATTAGGACACATCTGACTTTAAATAATACTTTAGCATGACCCATAGAACTAACACATGCACAGGAAAGTACATTAAAACACACGTTCAGGAGACTTACACTTGATCTAAATAAAAAGGACAAAAAATGGCTATGTCTGAGGCTTTATAAAATCAAAGTACCAAATTATAATGGGATATAATATTCAGAGAAGATAATAATATCTGCAGAATGACTAAAATTGTGTGCAAAAAAGAGCTAATGTAATATAATGATGTCTTAGATTTTAAGTGGAACATGTAGCAAAAATGTTTGGAACAGTATTATAAACTACACACTATTATACTAGAATGTAAATGACAAACTCATTTAAAATCTTTTCAATAATTTAGAAAGGTAAAGGTAGACTAAATGATGAAAATGTTCAGCAATGATGCAAAGAATAATTTTTAAGTTGTCTTGTTCAAGGAAGTTCATTTAAAGATGAGGACATTTGTTTATGGCCTGAAACACAAGTAAGAGACATGCCCAGATAAATTTTTATATAATTTCAGAAATAGCCATTTGATGTCTACTTAGACTTTATTTAGAGATGGCAGAATATTTACAAAATAGCTATTATATCACATTTCTTTTAAATATTAACTTCAGATGTGATATTGGCTTGTTACTCTTGTCAAGAGACATAAGAATTCAAATAACTCACACACAAAACATCATATTATGTTTCTATACAAAATCAAAATTCTAGGGATACTTTAAATTACTAGAATAAACAGCCATTGTAAGTATAAGTAAGTATTGGCAGGGAAGTCCCAGAAGTCCTCAGAACAATAGTCTAAATCTAGTGTCATTTTGGTGAGCCTCATTACTGGAGACTTCCCTGTGCTTTGGCGGTAGAACATAGAAATATCAATCACCAACTTATTAGAAAATTCCTTCCTTGTTACAGATAATTCTTAGTGATAGATGTTGCTGTGCAGGCTGCTATGGAAAAAAAATCACAGCTTTTAGTTTTATGTCTGCTTTTTACATCTAAGTCACCCTTGGAAATCTGATGAATATTTCATTTAAAACTTCATTAGTAAATTGAAAATACCTGAAGAGTTTATGTATTTAAATTATGACTAAGTTCCCTTAAATAAGCAACTAAATTAGTGAGTATAGTCATGTGACTGAGTTTTAATTCATTGAAGAGGTTTCTGAATCAATGAGGAATAAAACAGACATAATCAAACAAAAAGGAGAAAGCCCTCGTCTTTAATCTCGGTACCCTTCAATTTTTTCTGTTACTGCAATTCAATTGAAGCAATTTGACCTGTGAAATTTAACTATGCCTTGAATTTTGTTATCACTAGCCATGGGTAATGTATCTGAATTTACCATCTCTGTTCTCATCTAGGATGGTGTGATGCAAGCTAGTGCTGTCTCTGAAGAACAGAGATATCTCTTTCTCTTGTCTCACGAGGCTCAGAATCTATTTAATGAATTCTGTGTTGAGAAATACTTCACTTAGCTTCATTTAAATAATTTATCAAAGGTTCACAACATATAACACAGTAAGTGAGGACATTAAAAACTGGTTACATTGAGGTAATGTAAATTTTACTTATATGATAAGAACATTAATTTATACTCTGACAAATTTGAGGAGTAGGCACTAAAAATTATAATCGTTATCATGTCACAAACCTCTGATGTGGGAAATTTTCTGTATGCTGTGCATATACTTACTTCTTTTTTTACTAATAAAGAGGCTCTTTTGGTCCATGGCAAGGCAACTTGGAGGCAGGTTGGATCTTAAGAAGAGATAAAGGAGGAGGGTAGAGGAAGCAGGAAGCTGAAAGCTGCCTCCAAGAAAGCATGATGTAATGGAACAAAGGTAAAGCCATGGAGCCACGTGGCAATACAGAGATTAATAGAAATTGGTTAAGTTAAGTTATAAGAGCATGTTGGTAATGAACCTCACTATAGGCCAAACAATTTATAATGAATATGTGTCTCAATAATTATTTTATAAGAAGCTGCCAGGACAGGGGTTGGAAAAGCTTCCTCCATCCACATGTCTGGACAGGTCAGAAAACTTCTGGCTCTAGACCTCCTGAATTCCCTCTTATATTAATAAAATTATTTTATAATTTGACCAGTTTTCCTGCACTCTACCCAGTACAATGGCAATCTACACAATATAATTCTCTACATTTTGAGTTCTATTTATTGCATCTAGAGTACACATATACATATAGGTAATACTCAGTCATAAAAGAGAAGCTAATTTTGTATTTTTGACATAAAAGATAAATGCAGAGTGACCTTGTTTTCAGTGAAATTAACTGGTATGCAAAGACAAATATTGCATGATCACATGCACATGTGGATTCTAAATATATTTATTCCATGCAAATAGAAAGCTAAGCCAGATATGGTGATGAATATCTAAAATCATAGCATTCAGAAAGCTAAGACAAGGAAGATTGTGAGTTGAGGACATTATGGGATATATTTGTGGCATCTCACAAAAACAACCCCAAAGAAGTGAAGAAGGCAGAGGGTGGATAAAGTGGAAGAAGGACAGTGGTAACTGAAAAAGAAAATGAAGGGGTTGAGACAGCTTATTTGAAGCTACTGATGGGATAGAGTAATTTGTTTCCTAATCTCTTAGGCCATTAATAAACTCATAGATCTAAAATGTATTAACTATATACTAAAATTATAGAACATTCGTCCTTATACAGTTTACTCACAATTCAAAGTAGTCCAAGTATAAACTAAATAGATAACCAGTTTGTTATATGATGTGGGAATGTCTTTCGGTGTGCTGTGAATATCAATCCTTAAAAAAAGGACTCTTTTGGCCATGGCAGATGCCATAGAAGAAGTTTGTGGGGAATCAGAATAGGCACGAAAGGAAGGGCGGAGTCAGAGACAGATCAACTCAGCTGCCCAAGAAGAAACATGTAAGGAACACAAGTGGGCCACATGTCATGTGCCAGACAAATTAATGGAAATGGGTTGAGTTAAGATGAAAGAGCTAGCTAGCAATGTGCTTGAGCCATAGGCCAAACAGCATAAAGACAAAATAAGTGTCTAAGTTGTTTCTGGGGCTCTAAGCAGCATCAGACGGCTAAGTGGTCTGGTACGGCAGGTCTGTGGCTCTGGACCTCTAGCGGGAACGGGCACACAAACCATATTGAAACAGTTATAATTATTGATTTGTTAATTATATGAGAATTTATGTAGAAATAATTTATGGCAATTAATGTCAGGTACTTCTTAACTAGGCAAATAATAGTTTGAAAATACTTTATCATATCCCCAAATGTAATTATTAATGGAAATTTGAACAAAAGTTGAACATGTTTTGTACACAGTTTGTTATCAACTGAGATCATGTGAACAAAATACTAATTACTAGAAATTCTTATAAGTTTATGTCTTATTACTATTATCATTCTTAAATTTTCCGTTTGGGTGTACTCTATGCATATATTGTGTCTTCCAAGGTCAAAAGATGGTGTCAGATTCCTAGAACTGGATTACAGCCCATGGTGATCAGCCATATATGGGTGTTGGAAATTAAACCAGAGGTCTTAGAAAATCACATTCAGTGGTCTTAACAGCTGAGCCATCTTTCTATTCCTAGATGTAGTTGTCGGAGTTTTATTATTTTTACTTTGAGTATTGTTGCTGTTGTTATTGTTGTTTTTAAGACAGGGTTTCTTTGTAAAGCTCTGACTATTAAAACTAACTCTGTAGACCAACATAACATGACCTCAAGCTGACAAGAGATGCTCCTGGCTCTATCTTGCAAGTGCTGACATTAAAGGTATGTCCCTCCCCTGCCCAACCTTTCCTTTAGTCTTAAAAAGTTATTAACCTATGAATACAAGTTAAGGAGCATTTATGATTACACAAATTTTTAAGTTTCTTTTTTTCATTTACATAGCAAGCACAATTGTCCCTCTCTTTATTCCTTCCAACCCCAAACCCCATCCAATCCTCAGAGACAGTAAGGCCACACATGAGGAGGCACAATGCCTGACATATCAGGTTGAGACAGGACCAAGCCTACCAGCCACCTCCATATCAAGGCAAAGCAAGATGTCCCTCTATAGGGGATGGATTCCAAAAGCCAATTCATGCACTAGGAATAAATCCTGGTCCCACTGCCAGAGGACGCACAAACTTCCCAATCTACACAACTGTGATCCACATTCAGAGGGAGAATTCAGTCCAATTCAGGTTCCCCAGATGTCAATCTAGAATCAGTGAGCTGCCAGTGGCTCAGGTCAGCCGTCTCTGTGGGTTTCCCATCATGATCTTGACCCCTTTACACATATAATCTCTCCTCCCCCTTCTGCTGGACTGGGAGCTTGTCCTAGTGCTTAGCTGTGGATCTCTACATCTGCTAATATCAGTTGCTGAATGAAGGTTCTGTGATAACAATTAGGATGGTCATCAATTTGATTACAGGGGAAGGCTAGTTCAGATACCCTCTCTACTACTGCATGGAGTTTTAGCTAGGGTCACCCTAGTAGTTTCTTGGGTAATTTTCTAGCTCCAGGTTACTTCCTAACCCCAAAATGGCTCCCTCTGTCAAAATATGTCTTTCTTTGCTTTTCCTCTCTGTCTCCCATCCAACCTAACCATCCTGTTCCCTTGTGTTCCCTTCCTATACCTCCTCTCCCCCCGTCTTCCTCACACTCCCATTTTACTCAGATCTTATCTATTTCCCTTTCTGATGGGGATCCATGGATGTCTCTCTTAGGGTCCTCCTTGTTACCTGTCATCTCTTGGGGATTGTAGTCTGGTTATCCTTTGCTTTGTGTCTAATATCCATTTTTGATTGAGTATATACTGTGTTTGTCTTTCTGGTTGTAGATTACCTTTCTTTGGATTTTTTTTCTAGTTCCAGTAATTTGCCTCTTACCCTGGAAAAAATGATCTTTTTCATATCTAAAGCAAACAAGTACAAATATCCTATGGATGAGTGCTGCAGATAGCGTTCTATGATACCTGATGGCTTTTGGTCACTTCCCTATTTTGTTTCCCTCTCAAACCATTTATTTTTCATATGGTGTGTGTTCATATGACATGAGTCATTACAGAGATAGCTTTCTGTTTTAAATATTATAAAATATATTCTGATTATGTTTTTACCTTCTGTCAACTCTGCCAAATTCTTCCCTATCCTCACTACAAAGCTATACCCATTCTTTCTCTTTGTACATTTGAAGACAATAAGGCATCTAATAATAATAAAATAAAATAAGTAAAAATGATAAGAACTAAATTACAGAAAACAAACATACTGGGAAAAAGAAAGAGCCAAAGAAAAAGCATGGGGAGCATATAGCACATAGATCCTCGGGGATCTGGAGAAAAATAAACCTCAAGATCCAGCTATACCACATGTAGGCATATATGCAAAGAACTTGACATCCTACTCCATGGGTACTTTCTAAACATGCTCCATGGGTACTTTCTCAACCATGTTTATTGCTTCTCTATTTATAATAGGTAGATATTAGAAATAACTAATATGGATGTATGACACATTTAAACAATTGAATTTTAATTAGCTGTTAAAAAACAAAACCAAAAACAAGTGAAATTATATAATTTGTAAATAATTTGCAATATTGTGACTGTGAGCCCAAAAGGCAAACATAATTTAGATTCACTTGGACCTGGATATTGGTGGGTGGGTCTTTCATGAGCAGGTTGCAGACTGACAGCGATATGGTTTAGAATAGGGTACTAGGCAAGGGAACAGAGCATGGGTAGTTAGGGATCTTCAACTAGAAAGTATCAACCCAATTACATGAAATGCATTTAAAATTATATGCCTGCAAGATATGATGATGTAATAGTGACATAAAGGATGAGAGAGTAACGAACTTCTCTCTGCTTGAATTGAGGACTCACCTGCTAAAAGAGAAAATATACTCAACGGTAGGTAGGTTTGAAGGCCTCTCTCTCACACATGCTCCCTTTCTCTCCTCCCTTCTCTCTGTGTCTTGGTCTCATAATTCTTTGTCTGGGTTTTCTCTTTAACCATACAGATATTACACACACACACACACACACACACACACACACACACACACACACACACACACACACTCACATTTCTATTACCTTTCTTAGCTAAAATTTTTGAATATACTGTTTCCACAGCCCATCTTTAATCACTTCTTAGTATACATTTCCCAGTTAACCTATTTTTCTAGAATGATCCAAATAGAAGGGATATCATATTCAAAAGCCTCTAACAACAAATATATTACAGTTTCAGAACTAGGCCAAAACCAATATGGCAAGAGACTTGGAGAAGGAAGTCTTTGAAAGAGTAAAATCAAACCCAATCTACTGAAATAAATAAAACTTAATCTCTGGGCAAGATGGAACCTTTGGCGTGATGAGACTTGAAGACCAACCCGTACAGTTTATGTTTCATACTAGCAAACATATTATTTATGGCTGTGAGAACATAGAAGCTGAAGGAACACAAAGGAGAGTCTTTTAGGATCGAGTTGTAATGATTCAAAAAAGACAAGAATTGTATAAAAATAAGTGCTTGCCATCGAAATAGAAGAAGGCTAATCATATCATAAATAGTTTGAAAGTATAGTGGAATAACTCTGCTAATATGAAATGAGATAAATGGTAAGTTTTAATAATTTAAGGTTTTTTTAACTAGAGAAGTATTGTCTAGCTAACGAGAAATCTTGTAAAAATGATATAATGGCAGGATATCAAAAATATATTCAAGAAGATATTAAAATTATAGATCCATGACAAAAATCTAGAATTGGGTATTTTCTAGGCATCAGCATATATAAGACTGGAAGTGCAGGTCAGAAGATCTGAAGTGCAATATTATGAACCATTACCTAAGGTACCTACAAAATTTCAAAGATGATAAGTCACAAACTTTGAGTAGAAGCATTAACTCACATCTTAAATCTAAGAAAAAAATCAATGATGAATTATTAGGAAGGTGTATTTTCTCATAAACAAAATTCAGAACATGCATTAGGAAACAAAAATTATCAACAGTGATACATCTGGTATTCTGTTTGAAGGCAAGAAGAGAACACTGATATCTTTCAGTCATGGAGGAGGACACTGATAAAAAGTGTGATGAAAAGATTGAGAAGAAGAAATGCAGGGAATAAATATTAGAAAAATAACTTAGAGTTTCCTGGAAGAATGGGAGAAAGAGCAGTTTTCAGAAATTGATTACATGGATGGTTTCTTTCTTCTGAGACACTTGTTTTCAGAATTTCTAAAAAGAAAATGTTATCTTAATTTTCTATATACATTTCTAAACGTTGAAAGATTTTCTTTAGTTTTTTTTTTATATTGAATGTTCCTATGTCTAATATTTGATAGGTGATTTTTACCATGGCTTCATCCAAGGTTTCCTTTAACATTCTGAACTTATCAACTTAAATATATATCCACAAAGCTTCAATTTAGATTCTGAGTGTAAGTAGACCTTAGTTTAAAGCCTGTTCTAAATTTCACATTTAGAACATTATTCGTTTTTAGACATACTTATTGTTCTAAGGATACAAATAAAATTTTTAATTAAATGTAGCCCTCTAAACAAAACCATTGTTATTTTATTTTTCTGTTTAAATATTGTTGATTTGTGTAGATATCTTCTATCAAGTTAGTCAAATGAAATTAGTAAAAGTAATTTTAACACATCAACTTTGTATCATATAACTTTATATATAACGTCCCTAATTTCCAGCACACACATACACACACACACACACACACACACACACACACACACACACACACACACACACACGCACACACACACACACACAATACAACTCCTTAATGATCAATACTTTCGCTCTTCTCAACTCCTCAACATTTTTCTGAATAAAGCATTGGAACTCGGGACAGATACTCTATTTTACTTTCACTTGGCCTTCATATCTTTTCACCACATTAGTAATTCCTAATATCTCCAAATTTATAAAGTGTCTTCTTTGAGGTTTTGTACAGGTCCTTCAGACTTGAAGTCCAGGAAATGACCTTATTCTACTCTTCTTCAAGAATTCTTGTCATTTGCATCTCATATTAATGGAGAAATATATCTCTCACTATCTATAGTTATTCTCCAGGCTAAATGCCTCACTCTATCTTCTTCTGGAAATTTTTGATACATGGCATTCACCTTTATAGTTGCTTTGAATTTGTGATTTAACTGGTTTGTGCATTTCAATTATGTAAGTAACCAACAATATAACTATTACATTTGATTATACAATCAATTATCTTTCAAATCTAAGATCTAATAACATTTAGTTTTCATGTTTATTAGATCTGAGAAAGGATATAAAAATCTTGTGTGTGTAACTAGCTTAAAACTTTTGTTACATAAATTCATAATTGGTCATTCTCACCTTGGTGGTAAACTAATAAAGACAGTCTTATCAATTATTTTGCTATAAAACAACATGCCCTTATTCGCTTACATGTCACAATTGACATCCATGCACTTACCGATTTTAATTTGTTGTAAAAGGTTCAAATAAATAAATCATATAGCATTTAAAATATTTTAATATTTAATTAGTATTAAGTTAATAATTTTAAGTTAAATATTTTAGCTTCTTCATATCTTATTATTTATATGAATTTTTTAAAAGATTGAACTTTTATTACCTTAGAAAATGAGGATTTTATGATGTGCTAGCAAACACTGTTGATGTTAATATTTGTAGTGTAATTTATCAGAACCTTAGTTTTTGATATTTTTTTTATTCCAAAATCAATATTAACATTTTAATCTAGATATAGAATGGTTTTAGAATAATTGAAATATTAAAATATCATAGTAGTAACATTTTATTTGTCTGATAGAAATTAAAATAACTTCTTAAAAGTGAAATATAGAAGTTTTAGGATAGGTGATGAATTAAGCAATACAAAAATTTATTGAAATACTTGTAAAATATGCAGAGAATGACAAACATTTAGAAAAGTGAAATCTTAAGGTTTGGTCTGTACATATTCTGTTGCTATGATTTTGGCTCATCCTCGATCATGCCTTCAAATCATAGCACAGGTTTATATTTATATTTATTGTTGAACTATGCTTTTGTACTGTAAATGTTGGTTTAACATAATGCTGATTGGTCAAGTATCTAGATAGACAGTAGAGGCAGGGCAAGCAGACTAGAAGAATAGTAGAATTCTGTGAAGTGTAGAAGGTGTGGGGGGGGGCGACAACGAGATGCAGAGGAAGCATGATGATAATGCTGCTCTGGGTAAGGGTACCAAGTCATGTGGCCAAACATAAATAAAAATATGGCCTAACTTAGAAGAGTTAGTGAGTAATAAGCCTGAGCCATAGATAAAACAGCTTATAATTAATATAAGCTTTTGTGTGATTATTTGGGACTAATCAGCTGTAGGCAGGTCTGGACTCTGGGGTTAGGCCAGGCTAGAAACTTCTGACTACATATAGTTCCACAACATAAAAGTAATTTTAAAACCTATATACTTCGTACAATTATGGATTAATGAAAACTTTTCACACTATAATTATTTGATTCACTATATGTATTTTTTATTTTTTAAAATGACAGATGACTGTCGGATTGAGAAAAAATGTAAAGCCAGTGATAGAAATAGTTTTGATGTAAAATATGATTAATTTTTTGATAATATCTTGTTTAAAAACAGCCTGTGTATAGTATTTTCAGCAAAGTTTTTCATTTTCTTTGAGGAGAAATATGGACTTTTTAATATATGTTACATTCAAATACCAACAATACTACACATTGTAACTCTCTTGTAGGAAATTAAAAATATTGTTTCCTTCAACTAAAATTGATTTTAAATTTCAACCCTACTTAATATTTAATTAAATGGAAATTTCTTTGTAAACCTATTAAGTAAGCTGGATAAGAAATGCAGAAAATGAGTGTGTCATGAAAATACATTATAAAGTATATTGGAAGAATTTTGAATGTAAGATAAGAATCCATCAGGGTCATATGTGCAAAAAGTTATATAAAAGCATAAAATACCAAATCAAAGGCAAGACAGAGGCAGAAGGGTCCTTATGCACTTTAAAAGAAGCTTAACGTTCTGTGTCTTTTATTTGACAATAGAATTTTCATATAAAAGAAACTTGCCTTCTTTTGCTTTTCCTGCAGTCAGTGGTTACAGGATAATCATTCTATTTTAAACATTTAACACTAGATTGAGGAAGAACATTTGCTCTGGGGAAGTTTGATGGTATAAATCTGTCTAACCCAATACAAAGTTTGAAAACAAAATTAAATTTTGTTTGAACACTTCTTCTGCATTTGGGGGAGATTAGACTCTTAATTTTAATAAAGTAATTAAAGTATTTCTGGTTGATATATTAAAAATATTTTAAGATTACATAATTTAATAGGTGGTATTCATGTTTCATGAATTCTCAAAGAAAAGAGCTAGTTTTGAAAGAAAAATGAAAAAGGAAATACACAAAATTAAAATCATTCTAAACATAGGCCAAGATGTGATACAATGCAGTCCTAATACAGCAGGGAATCTGTGAAATACTTGAGCCAATACATTTATCCAACATTAACTGTATTTGATTATATTCTTATAAACACAATAAATAGTATGCAGTAGTCAACTCAAGCTCTACTTCCACTGTGAATAATATATTCTTCTAATCTAGTAAAGAAATCAACTAGGCTCAAAGAAAAAATAACATTCAATTGGAAATGTTCAACAATACGGAACCTACCCAGTACTTAAGATATATTATAAAACTACAATGCACAATATATAGTTTATATTTTACTTTGGTTATATATTTTTACCTACTTATTAAATTAAAAGCCACTTATCCCTGCTTATTTTAATGTTTTCCAAATGGCTACAGGATATGCATACCGTATTAATGTGTGTCACATTGTTCCTATTGTTAAACTTTTGGTTCCTGGTTTACTGAAAAGCTCAGGACCAGGGAGCAGCTAATTAGGAAGTAAGGACACTGAAGGCTTGCACAGGAATGGTCACTGATGGTTTGTCAAGCTGAATCTGTGCTCTTTGGCCGTGAATTCAGTGATCCCCTGACAATGCAACGAGTGGACTTTAAGTTAAAGGACAGCTAGAGTTGTTCTTTCTACAAGACTGATGAAGAAAATACAAACCTTAGAAAACCTCCTGTCTATGTGTCTGTGACTTTTCGCATTCGTGTTTGGACATTTCCTTTCCCTATCATTCCTTTCTGCTTTTATCTCCTTACTATTTCAATAAACAAATTGAGAAAAACTTTACTGAGCTTTTCTTATATTGCTTATTTCTTCATTTTATTCTTTATATTTAAAAATTGTCGTTTTTATCCATGTATCCTACTGTTCACAATCCCTTCCCTCGTCCCATTCCCTCACAGTCAGCCTTCAGCCTCTGCTTTTCCATAATACCATCCCCTCCCCGAAAAGGGCAAGAAGTCCCAAGGTGGGCAGCTCAGCATGGTCCATCCACTTCAGGCAAGTCCGATTTACTCATCACAAAGTCAAGACTGGGTTAGGCGCTCCTCTGCAGGGAAGGGGCTCCAAGGTGCCAGCCCATGCACAGGAACATATTCTGATCCCACCCCTCGAGGCTCCACATACTGCTCATACCAATGGACAGTTGCCTACATTTATAGGGCCTAGCTCCTTTTCCAGATAGTTCCCTAGAGACTGTTCTTGATTCAGTGAGCTCCTCAGAGCTCTGGGGAGCTTTTGTTATATTGTTATGGTCTGAAAATAAATATCTTTTTGGAAGTCTGGCAGGAACATGACTAGGATGTGTAGAGGTTAATGTGAGTCATGAACATTATAAATCATAATTAACTGGGTGTCTGGATGAGGGGAAGATACACTCCATAGTAACAAGGGTGAGTCTAAATTAGATAAATAGTACATTACATGTTAGCATTTTTAACAAAATTGCCCTGTATCTCTTTCACTGTACACTATTTTGGAACTATTCATTAGGTTTGTATATATAATAACAAATTAAAATTTTTAAAAGTTTACCATAAATGCTTATAGATGTATGTATGTGTGTATGTGTGTTACAGTCACAGGAATACAATCTATTGATATCTCACAGTGTTAATTTAAAAGTTATTTGTCAATTTCATAATATGAATTACTGAGTATAATTTTAGCATTATGTCTTTGTATAGTTACATATATTCCTTTTCTATAATGAGGGCCAAAAATATCTCCTAAAAATAATATAACACACAACAGAAAAATAACCCTCAACTAATTACTGTGAATGGCTTGTGTAGTCTATCAAACACTGCTTATTTTACAAATGATGTGCTTGAAAGTGTCTTTGAAGTAAGTTGTAGTCAACCATTCAGTTCAGAAACACTGCTGATGCTACTGCTAGCAACAATAATATAGTAATAGTTTTCCTGATTCTTATTTTCAGACATTCAAAGTGTTTGTGCACACCATCTAATTTAAAAACGACCCTTTGCAACATTGAAATGTAATCTCTATCTGTACATATCTATATGTTAACACTGAGGAAAAACAAAGAACTTCACACATTAAGGTTCATGCCTGCAAATGAAAAATGTGACCTTGTACTTAATGCTTTTCGACAAATCTGCTGTTTCTCAAATAACATCTGATTGAATGCCTCCTTCTCTGCTTTATTATGGTATTAGCTTTTTATCAGCCTCTACTTGTCAGCATTAATGAGTCTTTGGGCAGGTTAAATTCTGCAAATAGTAAGTAATTTTTACACTTGTATATATTTTCCATTGACTACCAACAATAAGGATTCTAAAAATTCAGACAGAAAACTACAGTTTTCTTTTAACCTCCCTCAAGTTTATTGTATTCCTCCAGACTCCTCCTGAAAATTAAATTTCTATAAAGTCCTGATATAATGAAAGGGATAATGGAAGATATCAATTTTACATAGGTTCTTTTATTTTATTTTAGACTGGCCTGCATACTGGAAAAGAGTTTGTAAACTTAAGATTAGCACATAATGAAAAAAAATTTCTTCCTCATCCAATAGAAATAGGTCTAAGCTGTATATTTCTACAAGACCTCTATAGATAGTGATGCTTAGTGAAAAATGTTACAGACACCTACGTCAATATCTTACATATTACTTGATGCACTATATCATTTCTTCTAAAATCAATAATTCATACAAAAAGATCAACTCAAAAAATGTTTATTTGGCATAATTCTTGAGCTGCAGTTAGGTACATGTGAAATAACAGAGAACAAGTGCTTAGTTATGGCACATTATGGTAAGAAAATATCAAAGATCTATGGGTACTATCGCTTAAAATAACTTTCCTTGCTGTTGATGAAAAGTTAGACAAAGGAAATCATGACGTACAAAGGGAAAAACTGACTGTGCTAAAAGAATAGCCATGAGTTCCTTGTGTACAGCAACAGTGATGCCCACAGGTTACTCATTTACTAGGAAGTAATCTTTCTGATAATGAGAACAAATATTTTATGCCAATCACTTGGTCATATTCCTCCACTGTTAAAGATCACAAGCTATTCTTATATGTCTAAAAGAGTTCGGGAAAAGAAATAAGTGTACTAATCTTGAAATCCTTTACCACTCACCCTGAGAAAAGAGTATACATTCAAAAAGATGTTTAAGAGACTGTAACACATGCTAAGTTCCTTCCATTGGCTAAATTGTATGTGAGACATAAACAGAACTTTCACTAATTAGTTTATTGCATTATGACTCTTAAAATTAGTGTACAATTATAAAATATGGTCTGTCAGAATAGTCTTGTCTTCCTGTGTAGCATATTTTATGATAATAGCAAAAATTGAAATCATGTTCTGAAATTCTATAGTATCACAAATTCTATAAGATTATAAAGAATGGTAATAGAATTTTACTTTACTTTAAATTTTTATTATCCAAAAGGCCTATATTATTATATTTACTTGAAATATGATACAAAGCAGTTAATTGTTATTTTGTCATTTTGAATAGAAATATTTATGATGATTCCTGCTTAGTCATATCAAAAATATATTGATCTCAATTAGAAAATAATAAAAATTTATAGACAGAAGAGCTCTAGAAACATTTCAACTACTGATTTTTATTACTGTGTCACTCATGTAGAGATCTGGGATAAAACATTCATAAAATAGTAATTGAGTTGCCTATATAGCTTTGCTTATATGAGAAGATCCATTCATTACAAAATAGTGGAATAAGAAAGAATGAAAGGTATTCAGAAAATTAGGAGCATATATTGAATAGGGAGCAAGCAATATATTTTAAAAACTTAAAACTAACTGAGAGAATCCTTATCCTTGGGCTTTCATTTTATTTTCCTAATATGGCACACTGTTTTCAAAGAATCTTGGATTTTTTTTTTTTTTTGGTACCAGATAGATATATTTACATCAAGACCATTCCAAATATATCATCATATGGCTTAAATAGTTCAAAGTTAATTTTGTTTTGTGACACTGTTAATGTAGCTCAGGTTTATGAGTTAAATAATCAACATTTAAAATACAGTGGTATATCCAAAGGTTTTTGGAATATATTTTCCTTGCAGTTGCAAAATTGATCCAATTAATAGACATTGCTTATAATAAATATGTCCATTGATCCCTAGCTGATCAAAAAATATGAAATACTTTTAACTAATTTTAAAGATTATTTAGGAATATTGTAAATAATATATCTTAAAAGATTGCCTGTAGGGTATTTTCCTACACAAGACAAACATTCAGCACCTCCCAGACCTGCGGGCTTGGCCTCTGAGACACCACAGGTATGAGGATCAGCTATGAACTTCAAAGCTGTAGTCTCACTGTATGGCCAAAAACCAGCTTAAGGTTCTACACCATGAGGACAAGGCTCTCTCTACTTCGCTACCACCTGAAAGGAAGCTCTCTTCTAGATGTGTGGATCCTTTCTCCATTTTCTGCATTTGCAGCATTTCCTGCATTTATATTGTAAGTAGCTTGAAAAAAATACTGACCTTAATAGTATATCTCCTTGTGTTAATAATGGTCTAAGTAATCAGGTCATATTTGACCTCCACATTTGGCACCCAACATTATCACATCAAGGAATAAATAAGTATGAGGAATATACAGATTCCTAGAATTGATTAAATGCTGCAGTTTCTTATATGTCTATGATAGTTATATTAGTATTGACCTTTATAAGATCTACAAATTTACATTAGAAACTGAGAAGGCATAATGCTAAAAAACTTTTAAAAATTATTGTAAGTGTAATTTATATTCAATTAATAAACCCTCATGCATAACAATAACAAAGTTTTTAAGTAAAAATCATGTTGTAACAAACTTTTCTCTATCAGTCAATTGAACATTTCTGAAAATCTACTTCTACTAAACCATGATCATGCATATATGAAAATGAAAATAAGATTTTAAATTTATGCTGAATACTAAGTGCCAATCAGATGGAGCTGCTGACAAATAAGAAAGCTTCCAAGTATCACAATTTATGATACACATGCAGTGTTTATGGAAGAAATATCAGTTTGAGAGTGTTGTTATTAAAAGGTGTTCAATGAGATTTGAGTGTTGATTTATTTTAAAAATAAAAGACAAATGAAGGGAAGTAAAAGTAATATTAAATAGTCCAAGAGGAGATAACATAAAGTTTTAACAAAGAGTGATTCAGTGTAACCAGTTTGGGAAAAGAGTTCCTTTATATTTGATGGAAGATAACCAGTTTAGTATAAGCCTTTGAGGAAAATATTTACATGTGAGAAGGACTCTATTTATTTATTCATTTATTTATTTATCTATTTATTAATATATTTATTTATTTATGCTAAATATTCTTGGAAATCTTATTCACAAAAATATTTGACATACAAGTAGAATATGCAATTTTAAGAATTTAAGCTAATGTCAAAAAGGAAATTAATAAAAGTAAGTTATATGTGTTTATTATTACCCTCTTTACTAGTTAGTTACAGCTCTCAAACACAGCCTAGAGCCATCTGAGGGAGTCTCAGGCAGGTGGAGTATTGTCTTATGCATGTAATTTTCTAAGAGGTTTATAATATGTTTTTTATTGATGTTCACATAGATTTTGGCTAATTCCTCACATTTCCTCCTTTGTATCTGCATGGTTTGGGGGTTTTGTTGCATTTTTATAATTTATTGTTTTTAGTTTTGCTATTTGTGATATATGATCATACTATGTGCACGTGTGTGTGTATGTATGTATGTATGTGTGTGTATATGTGTGTGTATGATGTGTATGTGTATATGTGTATGGAATGTATGTGTGTGTATGTGTGTATGGAATGTATGTGTGTGTGTATGTATAAGTGTGTGGGGGGTGGGTGTGTATGGTGTGTATGGGTCTCTGTGTGTGTCTCTGTGTGTGTACGGAGTGAATGTGTGTGTATGTGTGTGTGTGTGTGTGTGTCTGTGTATGGTGTGGATGTATATGTGTAGTGTGTGTGTGTGTTTGTGTGTTTGTGTATATATGTGCATGTGTCCCTATGCACACAAGCATAGTGTAAAGGAAGGTAGCCGGCCTTTGCTCTATACCATACTTTTTTCTCGCATTTGAGGCAAATAGAAGAATAAATACAGCATTGCATTGCCAGCCTCTGCTTATGTGCTAGCATTGAAAGGCCAGCCTTTGGATAACTCTGATTAAAGAACTGTGCTTTGTTCAAAGAGAATTCAGGTAGTTTGTAAAACAAATTAGGAATCTCTGCTTGGGAAAACACACTGTTGTGTACTCCATTAACTAAGGGAATATCTAAAAATAGCTAATAAATTACAGTTAACATTCCAATAATTTAAAGTTAATCTATTTGGTATTTACTAAGAATACAGAATTAACAAACACATAAACCAAAGGTTTGCTGTAAAACACTCAGTTTTGGGAAATCTGGAGTTCTGTTAAAGCACCGAGTTCAAATTCTGCATTATCAATAATAATTATTGAAAACTTTGGGTCCTAGAGTTATAGGGAATAATGTTTTACTTTCACAGATATTTCTCAAAAATTCTCAATAAATTTGTTTTATGCTACTTTCTACTAATCAAAGTATAATGCAGTATAGCATAAGAACCATGACCATCCTAGATTGCAAGAATCTGCTGTTGCTGCATTACAGATTACTGCTTATAAAATTAACATTTGAAGGTGTTTATGAAATCTACAGCTGCTCATTTGCTTATGTTTAGGGAAACTACTCTTCCAACGTAATCTATGTTTAAAACTATTTGGAAATAAAATTAGAAATAATAAATCGAAAATTTAAAAATAATAAAGTCCAGTAGTAAAACACTTACATTATATATTATTATGATATCATAGTTCTATTTTCTTAAGCCACTTAATTTTTATTTTACTAATGTGTGTGACTGTAAACAAGTGTGCTTGTATATCCCACACTAAAGTTACCTTGCCTTGTATTCCTGATAACAGGAATGAATAAATTAAGCTCCACAAAAATGCTTCCTTTTCTATTTTTATCGATTTATATATGCCTCATTTTCAGTGTCATAAGAAGAAAATCAATAATGAAGAAATTAAACTAATTCTAGAAAATCCCATTGAAGTTAATCTAAGATCAAGGGCAGAACATTGAAAATAATCAAAGATACAAAGATACGAATCTACTAGTAGTTTGTTCCATTGCTGCATAACTAAAAATATAAAACCCCAGTTTGATAATACAGTTCTATAAAATTATATTATACTACAAAGTGCCACTTAACTTGAGGTATACTTTATTTTTCTCACCTTTTTGAATTTAAATAAAATGATAGCCTTGACTTCTATCATTAAATTAGAAGGCTTCCAACTGAAAACAGCCTGAAACTAAGAAGATAATCAGCAACAATAGGGAGAGGTTAATTTTTTGAATCCCAGCTATCCTACATGTCTTATTTCCCTATGCAAAATAATTAGAACCCTCAAGGCTGAAGAATAGGACAAATAAGAGGTGAAGTTAAATACTGGAGCGTCCACAATAATTATTTCTATTGCATATAAAAGTACTCTGGCTTCTGAAATGCATTATGAAAAAGCGTACAAGTTGAACATCTTCTATTAAAATGGTAAAAGAAACTTTAGTTTGAACTGATATTCAATTTACCACGAATCTGAACTAATGAAAACTATGAAAGTAAAATATTCTGTGTATATTTACCTTTAACATACAATATTTTTTGATGACTAATGTTTTCTGTTATGGAAAATAATTAACAAGTAATATAGTTTTACAATATATTTTCACTAAAATTCCATTTATTTTTATAAGAGCGTTATAAAATATTTCTTTAGATAATGTTCCATAAATTAAGTTATTGTACTAGAACTTTTTGTTATAGAAATATCTATTCTCAAATTAGAAAAATCTAATACAACTTATATTCAGCTGATGTTTTTGATAGAAACCAATATATGCAGAGGTCTTTGTATTTAAACTATTCATTGCTGAAATTTATAGGGCAAAAGACATCATATGTTCTGACACTGTTTCAATTAATAAGTGAAAGCTGCCAAGAGTCACTATATTAAATTTGCAAAATAATACCAAAAAATATTTAAAAGCAAAATAAAAAAAATAATGGAATGCATAACTATGGCAGTGTTCTCTAAGACCTGAGCAGTGTCTGATACACTAGGGAGGTAAAACAACTTAGTTACTATCTATGTATGGAGTCTCCCATTGTCTTTGATAGGAAAACACAATATCACTTAGTATTATAGAAGCTCCATTGTTTTTAGTATTTTATCTTCCTGCTAAATTTGCCCCAATGAGTTTTCCAAGGTAACACATCAAAAATTATAGCCTACTCTTTCAAAATTATGCTTGTTTGTAAAGTCAGTAGGTACTAATTCTATTAAGGTTAATTATACTGATAATAACACATATTTAAGGTAATAAAGAACTCATTCCCAATTTCAACTTTTGTGCAAGATTTTGTAGCATGCTTTATGCTGAAGCATGTCATTAAATGCAAATATTGTATCTTCTGCAAAATATATTCTAGAAGTCATAACATTTTTCACTTTGATCATTGTGGTATAAGAATCTATTAGCTGTATTATGTAATTCACTTATGTTCACATTATTTTCTTAGGAAGAATGACATGCTTTTCTGATTTAAATCGCTATTTATAAATGCTAAGGGCACTTTTCTCAGACCACACAATGCAGTTGTGCATACCAAAATCATTTTACACATAAAGGGAGGCAGAGGTGGTTATTAAACATACCTTGGTAGGGAGCACTAAAACCACGAAAGCGGTGATTGCTGTCTGTAACAAAATGCAGTCTGAGCCAGTTTTTGTTGCTGATAATTGGTGGTGGTATATTCATTCCAGACAACCTGAATTATGAAAGACAACAACATAAAAATTTAAAAAGCTTTTCAGCAGTAAACATTCTTACTGACCTGGGACCAAAAGTTATCTACCTGCATGTAATATAGAGAGCAATGGCTTTATATTGATTGTAAAGTTTTTAAGAATATGCAAAATATGTGTGTATTGTAAAATGAATTATAGGAAGGAGTAGAATTTCAGTCATTCTGTTATGATCAGGTACATGTATTATTGATGTCTACTGTAAAATTCACAACCTTATACTACTTGAAACTGATGGTAGATATATCAACTTGATAATAAAGATACTGAGTATTTAAATGATGGTGATACTCATGATATTTTTGTGCAAAGAACCATGAAATATTCATCCTAGATAATAACTCCGCCAAACAACCCATAAACCTAAGGCTAAAGGATTCTTTCTCTAGAGGGTTGAAAGATTCAGAGCATAAGGAAGTCTATTGTGAGATTGTGTCTTCTATATATTACAGGAGAGCTGCACCCATGAAATCTCAATGTAATAGAGTTAATATTACTGTGAAAAGATACCATTAATTGAAGCAGCTTTTACAGGAAAGGGTTTGTTCTTACTTATATCTCCCACACATAGTACATCATAAATTCAGGCAAGGAACTCATTGTAAGAACCTGATTGGATGATATGAAAAAGAAACCATTGAGAAGTCCTACTGATTGGGTTGCTCCTTATGCCTTGCTCAGGCTGTTTTCTTATGCAAACCAGAACCACCCCCTTAGGTGTCATATTAACTGCAGTGAGCTAGACCTTCCCACATCAATCATAATCAAGACAATAGCTCAAAGACTTGCTTATATGCCAATCTCATGGAGGTATATCATCAGTTAAGGTTTCTTCTTATCAGATACATCTAGAGTTTTGTCCAGTTGACAGAAAATAACCATCACACTCAACAAAATGGCTGTCTATCCAAGATCTGAACAATAACAATATCCCTTGACATGAAAGCATGATGCAGGCAAATACCAAAGGTCCAATGAATGGATAATTATCTATCACAATTAAAGACTGTGGAGAGAAGTCCCTTTATCAGGAATGAAAGACCTAGTTCATTATCTAATACCAACTTAAATAACATAGATAGCATTTTGCTTGTGTATATATCCTTATATAAACACATATATGCATATTTGTATATACGTTACATATCTAGATCTATATGTATACATAATATTTAAAGAAAAAATCCATGAATGGGAGGGCATGGAAGGCATTGGTGAGAGGGGAGAGAGAGAGGAAGTAATGTAATGTAGCATACATATAGAACAATGTGAGTTTAGCATAATTTCTAAAGGATAATTTACAATTGTATAAGAGGAAGTGTACTGACCTATCTATATTTCCTCATCTTCAGCTCTCATAGATACTGTCAATACTAAACCGATACTCATTCATGTTCTCCAGACTCTGAATCTCTCTGTCACCTCAGCCCTGTCACTCTCCTACTTGTCTCTCCCACATCCTTTTTCTCTTGGTCTTTTACAAGTTTTGACATCCTTTCTTCTCTGTCCCTGAGAGGAGATTCTTTCTTTAGGCATCTTCTATTCCCTTTAACCTTGAAAAATTAATTGTTCTGTGTTCAGCCACAATTTGTGCTCCTCGATTCATTCATTTATCTTATCTAAGGACACTCTCATGTATTTCTTTATAGGACTGAAATAAATATGATTTGACTTTATTTACTTACTCTTAATCACTGTTAGACAAGCCAGCTTTGAATTTCAAAGGTTAAACCAGATCCTTCTATGTCCTCAGAGAGCACCTTGTATCAATTTGTCTCATTTCCTAGTTTATGTAGTAGTAGATTTTCCATTTTCCCACTATTATAAATTTTCTTGTAGCATGCTAGATCTATTAAATACATTAATTAATTTGAAGTATTGTGATATAGAATTTAATTACTAAGAAATTAATAAATAGAAATTATTGGGGCACAAAACTTAATTTTAAGTGCATAGTTTTGTTCTCATTCGACGACACATTTTTAAGTCTAACTTTATAACTTTATCAAATACTTTAACTTTTATTTATCTGAAACCCATATTGAATCTCCCTTTAAAGAATTTTTACAATGCCTGACATATGTGCTTTGAGACCCAAAATACTTTTCAAAACTGATGGGCAGAATGTCTCTTACTTTTGTGTACATTACTAATTTTTAAATCTTCTTTATCTAAGAACTGATCCTTAAGAATATGTTAACTAACAGATAATAAAAAGCTAATTAAATGAAATCATAACCTGTTACAAATATCTCAAGTAGGGTTCTAAAATTTAGTGACAAAAGTGCTTTTAGAGTTGGAGAAAACTTAGTTTTTAGTATTTAAAAAATTGTTCTTATGTAATTATGTACTTCGGTACAGTTATTTCATGTTTGATCACAGAATTTGATAAACTTATGCAACATATTACTTTTTTATGTCCATTTATGTAAGCATATTAAATGTCATGCTATAATATATGTATTACATAACCCATCTAGAAGCTATTAATACTCTGTATCATTCACCTCAAGAATGGAGTTTATTACATAGCTATAAGAAGTGTCTCTGTGTTTAATTAATATAACCAAACAGAAAAGTTACTAATTTTACAATTTTGATTTTAAAATTTCTATTTGGAGAAAAAGTAGAGTTATCCACTTAATTCACTAGTGGAATGATTCTCGAGAATCATATTCAATTCATGAGCAAGATTCAAGATGATCGTATAGGTAGCCAGACTGAATAGTTTGCTTCTTCTGTGACAGTTGTGTGAACTGGCTAGGTGTGAGGTGTGATTCATTGTTTAGTTGAATGAATTAAGAATAACATAGATAATTGAGGTATAATTCTCAATGTGTTTGATAGGAGTAATTACACATAAAATTAATTGACTAGCTAGAAATGAAACCTGTGAATATGGGTAGCATCACTCCATGGGCTGAAGGGACATGAGTAGTACAGGGGCAAAGGAACAGGTACTCAGAACACCAGCATCTTTTCCTCTCTCCTTCCTAGCCTGCTATGATTTGCATTTAACCACTTCACTTTGCCTTCCCTGTGATGACTAACTCTTGTCATCTAAAAATAATAAATTAAATAAAGATTTCTATACTTAATGTGTTCCAATTTTGTGAGATTATGAGTATTCAAAAGTAATACATTGTACAATCAAAATGTTTAAGCTAAATGCTACCTATATCATATTATATATGATACTCTATAAAAATCCCATATATACATATATATACATACATGTAATAAGTTGTATATGGTACATATACAACAAGTTTTATATAGTAAATCCCATATATTCATTTTAGAAGTTTTGTTGTTCTAGAGAACCCTGACTAACACAGCATTTCATATATACTTTCCAGAATGCTAACAACTTATTTTTCTGTATACATTTATAGCATACATCATACTCAAGAGGAATGAAGTGCAGACATTAAATTGATGAGCTAGTAAAAACCATCCATAGTTGATTTAGGTAACAGACAACAAAATGACAAACATGGTATGTATTCACTTACTTATGAATGTTAGTTATTAAGTTTTTAAGATGTGAATAACCACAACACAATACCTAAAATCACAGAGGTTAGATAAAAATTAATAGACTGGGGAAAAGAAAGACTCTCCCTAGGAAGGGGAAATAGGATAGATAGTACAAATAGACTGGGATGGATATTGGGACATGAGCATCAGCAGGGCAATTGAGGGAATGGGGGTTAGGGAGGAATATGAGGAGGGAAGTTGGAGTATGTTTGAGGCATTGCATGGGATCCTAATACAGTAGAAACTTCTTAAAATATAAACATATATGAAAGAAATCTAAATGGAATCATTAAACAATGGAGGAAATAAGCACCAACTAGCATACTCTCACCAACAAATGAAACTCAATGCTAGTTATTAGTTACATTTAACTTAGTTGTTGGGCAAAGGGACTCCATGGAAACCTCCAAACAATGCATGCTCTTCACAAAGATATCAGTTGCTTTCAAGAAATTGACCTTAAGGTTCTTCTGCTGAAGACAATCCCTGCCTAACTCATGAATCAGATGACACCTAGAGTCTTGAGTACTACTGACTACTGTTATAGTGCTAAATGACACTCAATATGCTGCTAGAGGGAGGAAGGTAAACATCAACCCAAGAACAGAAGTTTGGATCTATTCTTGTGTCCTGGCTACAAGACCCATGAAGAGACCACCAGAGATGGGAACTCTCTGAAATGCAAAAGCAAAGTTTATTGAAAAGTATAAGCCTTGGCAGGGACCCTGTGTGAGCATGTTGTCATAGCAGTGGCCAGAGGAGGTACCCGGTCCTCTGCAAAGCTGAGTTTGGCAAAGAATCACAAGGTTACACATCAGTTATGGGGCTCAGTATGGCTACAATTCTCACTAGCTCCTTTCTTAGGGGCTTTCTAAAATTCTTCTGTTATCTTAGCCAGTTATTTGTTAAATCTTCCTCTATAAACTATCTCCTGTCCTGGGATACTCCATGGTTAATTAGTGACTATCAGAATGCCCTAGGTTTTCTCTGCTATCTCCTGTAATAGGACATTTTGACTTTGTCCTTTCGAGGTCCCTGGAACCTATGTCAGCGGAACTCAGGCCTGTTTCAAGTTGGGTTTAGGGACTTTGCTCAACATGGAGACACTTCTCTGGTTCTTCACTATAATGGCGACCTCTCTGCAAGATACACTGGTGATGCATAGTGGTACAAAATTTGTGGAAGTAAGCAATTTTTATCTGGTTGTACTTAAGGACTATTTTATGAGATAGAAGGAATGTCCTACCTTTTTGTTGATAGCCCAGAACATGAGACTAGATATTGATTCAAATAGATTTTTAAAATATTATTTTGAAACACATGTAAATTTTTTTGTGTGTACTTCAGAGTTCAAGTAACTAAAGATGAAATTGCTGATAACCTAGCAAGTGTGTGAATGTATTCATGCCTGTTTACAGGGAGGCTCATGCTTAAATGTCAATTTTCTCCAAGATACCTATTTTTTCAACATTATCCTTGTAAGAGATGACAGGCAACATTTTATGTATGTATCTGTAGTTTCATGAAAAAATATAAATTGCTTTTATATTATTATTTATTTTATATTATAGTCATAAGGACAATATTGCTTTGTAAGCTGATGCTCTCAGAATGAAGTAAAAGAATAATATCTGCACACACACACATAAATATCAACTGTTTTCCACCCAGCGCTCAAAGTAATTCAGACAAAAGGCAATGGCTTCTCACTAACCAGCACTGGTACAATTATACAAAGAAAAGATGAAAGAAACAAATGAAGATTACTCAGCACATGCTACACACTTTCACAAGAATCAATTAAAAATGAATTGGAGACTTTAATGTAGAATAGAATATTAAAATGTCTATGAGATCATACAAAATAAAATATTGTACTGATAGGTCACTTGGCAAAAAATCTTTGACACATGGACTGGCTTTCTGGATCCAGTTTCCTATAGAGGAATACTTTGCTTAGCCTTAATACAGAGGGGGCGGGCTGGATACTGACTCAACCTGATACCTCAGACTTTGCAGACTCCCCATGGGAGTCCTTATCTTCTATCGGGGTGGAGGTAAGGTTGGTGGGAATAAGCTGGGAGATATGTGATAAAAGGGAAGGAAAGGAGAACTGTGGTTGGTATGTTTAAAAAAAAAACTTTTAAATTTAAAAAAAATAAACAATCTCTTCAAGAAAATACACCAAGAGGCTGTCATTTAGAGTGTTGAAGGAAGGAAATAAAAAGCAGAATGTAATATAATTATACTTAATTTACAACTTTAAAACTATGATTATCAACACATATCTTAATAACTCAATTCGAGATCTGTAATATATGATCAAATTTTATTTTGCATATTTTTTGATTGTATTATGAAGGTGAGAGCTTATTAAAAATCTGTGTAAGAAAGTTTATATTCTAACCATTTGCCTGTTCATTTTCTTATACTAGTTTCATTAATATTCATCTCATCTGTGCAGTGAATTATTTCAGATTATTTCAAGACTGAGTACCTTTGTAATTTGAAGAATTTGCAATTTAATTAAGAGTTTACTTAGAAAGTCAACACATTGAGTTTTCATGTGTATAATTGTATTTTTGCTCTTTGTTCAACTTTAATGTAGCTTATCCGTTGATATAAATTATGGCTATAAATTTGAAGGTAATCAAAGTCTTCATGATTAAAAGATCAAGAGAGGATCAAATAATAGTCTTCAGAAGGCAAAAGCACAGCACAACATAAATATGAAAAGTATGATTCTGAACATTAACTGCAGCAGTTATATGTCAAGAACCAGTTCATTAGCCAAGAGTCAACTAAAGAATTCCCTTCTTCGTCACTCTTTAGATTAGGACAGCATTCTTTAGATTAAGACAGTCCTTGGAAAAGCCACAAGGGAACACACTCACCATTGATTCATAATTGCCTAACATATTGACCTTGGCTGATACTTTTGCCCCATCACTAACCCTCCCTTTTCCTTGTACCTGTAGTCCTGCAAAAGCATATATAAGCAACCTGGAAATAATAAAGATTGACTTTTCGAACAGAGATTTACTTCCTGTTTCATTCTTCGCGTCTCTTGTTTCCCTATCATTCTTTCCCTACAGGTGACAGGGACCCCTTTGAAGTCCCATGGGTCAGGACATGTTGGCACCCAACATGGGGCACCCACCACCTGCTCTAAGTAGAGAAAGTCATTTTCCAGGAAAACTTGGTAGCCAAGTCAAGTTCATCATCACCTCAGGACCACTTGCCTGAGAGACAGATTGTTGCACAGGAGAGGAGATGATGCTAGGTAAGAGGTGATGAACCATGGGACAGGCAACATCATCACAGAATCTGTACATTTCAGGTCTCAAAGAGGCCCTCAAGAAATGAGGAATAAGGGTTAAGAAAGGAGATTTGAAGAATTTTTTTGTTTATGTAGGAGATACGTGTCCTTGGTTTCCCCAAGAGGGAATGATAGATGAGAATGGCTGGAAAAGAATAGGAGACTGTCTCAATGATTATTGTAGGATTTGGGGGCCTGAAAAGGTCCCCATAACAACCTTCTCTTACTGGAATTTAATTAATGACATTTTGAGAGTCCACAAACACACCCCAGATGTGCTTGAGGTCATTAACTCAGGGAGAATAAGCTATGAAGGAAACTTCCTGGCCCCCCTCAACCTGCCCCTCTGTAACTATAAATATGCCAGACAATAAGCCTTCTACAATAACTCCACCCAAAAAAAACATGGCAGGCAGAACAACTCTAAGTGGTCACAGACATACCCCTCTCTTCGCTTTGACTATAATGAACAGTTAACTCTGGCTGAGGAGGCAATTCTGGAGGAGGAGGCAGCTCAATATCACAACCCTCACTGCCCGCCTCTCAGGAGCTAGTCTCCAGCTTCTATTATAAAGGAGCCCTCATTAGTGCATAATAAAAAAAACAGTTTCCCCACTTTGACCAGCTACCACTTTATACTTCTTTCTGCGGTCCTGCTCTGGAGATGCCAAATGCCCCATCCGAAGTAACACTCCCTATGCCAGACTTGTCTTCTCTCTGTCACTCCTTGCAGGTTAGGTGTGAGCACATTCAGCTCCACAAAGAGCTGCGGTCCCTAGATGCAGAGCTCCACAGCCTCACCCTAGGAGAAACAGCAGATACAGTCCAGAAAAGGAAACCAAAAACTCAGCCCCGCCCAGTCCTTGCCTTCCTAGTAACCAGGAGCCAGACAGGCAGATCTTCCCAGCCCACTTCATCTAAGAATGAAACAGAGGCAGGGGAGGAGGAGGAGGAGGAGGAAGGGGAACAGGAAGTGGAAAGAGAGGAAGAGGTGGGGGATGATCCTGGAACAGGAGGACAATCTTACAAGAGATTAAATCTTAGATTTTTTTGAGAAGTTTACATCTGCCTGTGCCCAATATGGTCCCACAGCCCCTTACACCATGACCTTGTTAGAAAATCAAAGCAAGCGTTGGCTCATTCTTAATGACTGCTATTTCCTAACCAATGCTGTGCTCAGTGGAGCCGATTATGTGCTGTGGAAAGTAGACTTTATGGAGAATTGCAGGGAAATTGCTCAGAGGAATGCAGAGAAACCTTCTTCAAGGCCATGGTCCTTGAAAAAACTACCAGGAAGTCAACCTTTGATAAGAACAAAACACAGGTGTGCTTTGCTCCCAGACTCCTGGCACATATCCAGAATGCTGCACTCCATGCTTGGTCATGACTACCTCAGAAAGGCTCAGTAACAACATCTTTGGTCAAGGACCTGATTAGCCTTATAGTGATTTATCTCACCACTTAGTCTCGCTGCAGAGAGAGTTCTGGGGTCAGGCGAAATGAAAGTACCTTTCTTAAGCACCTTGCCTTTGACTTCCTCCCTTGTTATAGAAACAAAAACTGAAGACCTCTGTGAAAGAGGCTTACAAAGTGAAGTCCATTTTTAAAAACTTGTAAAAGTGACAGCCAACTGTTAAGGAGTTAAGCAGGAAAAGAATAGAGAACTGGAAGAAGAGATCAATGCTGGAGCTAAGAAAAAGAGGAATGTGCAGAAAGGAGCGGATGGATCCCTGAAATAGGCTACCCATGAGGATCCACATAGGTTGGACAGAGCTGAGAACAAGTGCAGTATAGTACACAGGATATTAAGGAAGATGAAAGTGTTCCACAGTGAATGTAAAAAAAGAAAGAGATAGTGAGTGATGGAGATGATGTTTAGTTAGCAGACAATGCTGAATCCATGGGAATGCTACACAGAGACCGGGAAGGATGTTGAAAATTAAGGCTTTTCTCTAGATTAAAGGAGGAACAACAACATAGAATATCAAACCCAATCAGCCCCAGGATGGCTGCCAGAGTGATTGGTCAGGCAAATAAACTGCTCATCTACACCCATGGGTAATTCACTTCCCCCTGAGGATAATTCCTCTCTTTCAACAGATGCTGTTACTCTGGCCAGAGAGGATGTTGAGATTCCTGAGGCTGATTTTCCTGATGTCACCCCTCAAGACAGCAAGGATTCAATGCCCTTTTAACCCCCATCAGCCCCTTAATCATACCTGACAGATCATCATGGGGAAAGGGGACACAATTTGGTCTGCATTTAAAGTCACCCATAGATGGCCATACCTTTATCCTGACTTATGTGACTTTGTGCTGCCCTTAAGTAAGAGTCTTGTTTTTATACAGACTATACGGGAATTGCAAGAGATAGCATGAACAAGGTTAGAGAAGGCCTAGAGAAAAGAAAAGGGAAAGAGAAAGGAAGTTGGAAGGTTTAAAATCTGGTTCTCCACTTTCCCCTGGCTCCACCTTGCTCCCCTCAATCCTAGGACCTCTTTTAGGACTATTACTTTTGATTTCATTTGGTTCTTGGATTGTTAACAAACTGACCATCTTCATTAAACAGCAGATTGACTCCACGTCATCTAAACCTATTCAGATCCACTACCACTGCCATGAACTGGTAGACCAATGCTCGGAAGAACCTGAAAAACGATAAACTCCCTACAAGGACTGTGTCACAACCCAAACTGACACACATCTGTCTCTGGAAGGTGTAGACACACTTTCAAAGAGGTCCTGGTGGTACAGGCTGTGGTCAGTCTCAGCGTGAGCAGCATGAAACACCTTCTGTAGCATCCTTATAAGATAAGAAAAAGGCTTAGGACCTTTGTTTCCCCTCTAGAGTTAATGTCCTCAAGTTCACTTGAGTTTTGTCCGTCTTTTAGTTTAAATAAAGGGAGGAAAATGTCAGGAGCCAGTTCATTAGCCAAGAGTCAACAAAAGAATTCCCATCTTCATCACTCTTTAGATTAGGACAGCATTCTTTAGGTTAAGATAGTCCTTGGAAAAGCCACAAGGGAACACACTGACCATTGACTCATAATTGCCTAACACACTGACCTTGGCTCATAATTGACTAACACACTGACCTTGGCTCATAGTTTTGCCCCCTCACTAACCCTCCCTTCTCCTTGTACCTACAGCCCTGCAAAAGCATATATAAGCAGCTAGGAAATAATAAAGATTGCCCACTTGAACCGTAGTGTCCGGTAGTCGTTCTTTGTGTCTCCTGTTTCCCTATCATTCTTTCCCTACAGGTGACAGGGACTCCACTGAAGTCCCACGGGTCAGGACAGTTATGTTACAAATATCCTATTTGAAACTGATCACTCTATAGTCACTTATTCTTTACAATTTGACAAATTGTAGCTCTTTCTACCTCTCTGTGATGGAAGAAGAAGCTAAATATGTGATGTATAAGGGGTGCTCTTGCATATATTCACATAGATAAGCATTTAGAAGATAAATGGAAGATATTTAACTTCAATTTGACAGATATAGACTCTAATCTAGAACCTCTGAGCTTGCCTGCCATATGTGTTTGGTAAGACAATAAGTGTGTTTGGTACAGGGCATGAGTTACTTCAATTGACTGATCTTTAAGTTCATGTAGGCAGACTTTGGTTACTAACCTGGTAAAATTGTTGCTATTATGAGCCATCTTACTGGCATGAAAGACCTCTTTCAAAGCCATGAGTACTAAAGAAGATAAAGTTATGAGCTATGCAGTTATCTGAGGTATGGTGTGTGAACAGCTTCCATAATTACTGGTTATACAACGACCATGAAAACCAATAGGTAGAGATATTTATAGAGGCATAAGGACAAAATTTAAAGGACATTGTATGGTTATTGTAATTATAGCTTTTGTTAAGTGTTATGCTGTTATACTATGTGCAAAAGAGTAGTCTAATTTGCATCCAGCAAAGATCTGAACTGGAGTATTTGGTAAAGTAAAGTTTCTCTCAAGGGCAGAAACAAAGAGAGGTTGTTTAAGTAATTACATGATTCTTTCTTCTGTAATTTGTGAATAGTGACAATAGCAGGAAATATAGAGAATAAAATTGCTTTCTTTTTTAATTTTTATTGAGAACCAACAGAATGTGTGAAAAGGAAAAGAATCAGAGTCAAAAATTACTAGAAATGCTAATTCTAAGACCTGAGAGCCCTTAACTTGGTTAGAATTGTCAAAAGAGGTTATTGAGAAGAACAGCGAGAGGTTAGCTTTGAGTTTGTTGGGGTTGTTGGGCTCAGGAGCCAATGCAGAGCTATTAATTGTACACTGGCTCTTACTAGATCAGTGTGTACCCACAGCAGTTAATGGTGCATTTTTAAATGTGCTAGCCAAGAGAATAACCACACATGAAGATATGGAAATTCTGATCTGTTTCTAGGCCAATATATCTAAAGCCAACCTCAAAGGTGCTATAATATAAAATGATATAATATAAAAAAATGATACTAGGAATTTCTAAACTTTTTCTAACAGTGAAATGTGTGTGTGTGACCTTAGATTCCTGTGTGTGACAGAGTACAAGGAGGCTGTGCTTGAAAGATAATGGGAAAGGAGATATTGGAATTCTCCCACATGACTGCACGTGGCCTTGAGATGTCAGAGTGCTGATGTTTGCTGGTGGTGATCACTTAATTGTCCTATATATTAACCATTTTGTTGGTTTCTTTGTCCATTTCATTAAGTGATATAAGACTGCTAATTCAGCTTATAGTACAGAAGAGGATTTTCATAAGATAGGGTAAGATTATTTTCTTTGAGGAGAATTTTACTCAATTGTAAATCTAAAAGTTTGGCTTTACTGATAACACATAAATCAGTTGTGTTATGAACTACCATAAATAATTTTTATTTAATAGCACTGGATCTTTTGATTTTCTACTTCTATTTTTTCTATTATCTCCTTAGAATATCACTTAGGTTTGATGTTTTGTATTAGCTCACTATGCCTAATATGACTTTTTAAATACTATTCATGCTGTTCAGAAAAGAGTTGCTTTCTTGTGATGAATCCAATGATCATTATTGCGCTCTCATTTTCCATTCAAGTTATGCACGCATATATTATAGTTGAGATGTATATGATGTAGGATCCCATGTTTCTTTTAACTCCTTTTCATGTATGGATTCTTCTTGTTATTTTTCTTTTTTTTATCTTGTCTCTGCCATCTGTAGTGTTGTTTGTGTCCAAATGAATCGACAATACTAAAGATTACTTCAGATATCACTTGTCTGTGACACTAAATTTTTTCTGGGTTGTACTTCACTCTACATTGCCTCTATAACATAAGCATGGTCTTCAAATCACATAAGTGTTTGTCTATATGTCTTACACTTCCTTAAAACTTGAGAAACCAAGCCTAGAAGACGGATTTAGAAGATTCTAAATCCGTGTTAAATGAAAAGCTTAAAATACCACTTAGAACATCAGATCAATCATCTGTGTCATCTTGGGTGAATAGTTACAATGTTATCCTAATATAGATACTCAATTTTTCATATCTTCTGCTGTACTTTCATAGTCTTGAATAATTTTTTAAATACACATCTGTATGTATCTATGTATGTTTCTCACTGACCTTTAATTATATTACAGTCCACAATTTTAAATTTTAATCGTAGATCCCCATCCAGTTTACAACAAAAAAGTATAATGTATATTTTAACATTGAATAAGGCAACTATAAAATTTCCTATATTAAAAACATGAGATATATGGCAAATAACTGACATGTTAAACTTAAGGAGAAATTGAAGTGATTTAGAAAGCACATACCTCTGGAGACACAGAAAATCAAGACTGTTTCTGAGGTATTCTTCATGTAAAAATGAATTACCATCAGGAAACATTGACAATGCTCTTCCAAATAGAAGTACAGTAGAAAAAGAGAGTACAATATATTTGAAGGTGATCAACAATTATTTTATTTTGCTTTACTTATACTATACTAATTAACCAATTAATAGCCTTTCAGCACATAAGAGATTTTCACTTCAGAATCCATCTGAAATATTATTATATAAAAGTTTCAATGAATTTAATTGCTCAGATATTAGTAACAGTCTCAGAAGGATGCTTTCATTATACTATATGGCTTGCTACTTGTCTCTGTAAGCTGTTAACTTACTGAAACTTTGCTTAAACAGAAACTGCGCGTGATCATGAGGCAGTGATGCTAGTTAAGCATTTGACTTCACACAAAACTATATCAACTTAGTTCAATGTGTGTGTGTGTCTGTGTGTGTGTGTGTGTCTGTGTGTGTGTGTGTCTGTGTGTGTGTGTCAGTGTGTGTGTGTCAGTGTGTGTGTGTGTGTGTGTGTGTGTGTGTGTGTGTGTGTGTGTGTGTGTGTGTGTATGAATTTCTCTGTCTTAATCCTGCATTTCGGAGCTAGAATTTGACATTGTGCCAAAGGATGCACAAATTTTTAATATCACTTTTTACTGCAAGACCTGAAAATATGTTCAGGAAAATAAAATATGGGTTCTGTGACCTTCTTTGTATTTTATCTCAAACATCTGGAAAGGTTTAAACAATAAATATTGCTTCTGTTTGCCTTTATTGACTAAAATAAGCTCCCAATATTTAATAAACAAACTAAATTTGTCTTGAAGTAATTGCAAGAAAGGTATTTTTTGGGATCCTGGCAACTTTTGCTTGATTGATATCATCTGAAAGCATTCCCACAAAACATTCTCAGAACTTACTTTTTTAGTGGATTATTTGTTCAGATATGATTGTCTCAGGCTAAATCTCACTGGATCATGGGGAGTTATGTTTATGAGAACTAAATCCATGTCCTACAGAGGGCAACAACCACAGGGAAGAACTCCCTAAACCTTACAACAAAACAGACTGTGTGAACAGGATTTCATGGAGTCACATTTTAATCTTTCATAGGACCTGCCACCAAGTTAAGAAAGGAGTCTACCCACACAAAGGTACCTAAATGAGGTACTTGAACTCTTCCTAACCTAATCCCTTCTTTCACTTTCCTAGGACTAAGTCAATCCTATTACCCTATATAAAACATTATGTGGCTTCTGGTCGACACCTCTATAAATTTTCTTTGCAAAAAAGCACTAAGTAGAGAGTCACAGACCACTATGTATTATTAACTTGTTCCTGGTGCAATCCTTTTCCATAGCTTCTGTAGAAATATTCAGAACCTTGGATTTCTCACCTGGATTTATTGAAGAAAGATCTATGCTCACTCATTAGGACATTTAGGTATTTCCGCTGTTCAACATCTCAGAACCAGTAGCATGTAGAATCATATTAGTCTCTCTCATATTTGGTACAGATAACCTAACCAAAGCTCCATGTCACAGGGAAGTGCTTGTATGTGAAAGTAAGGCTGGAAGATATGTAATTGTAGATTTGGATAACATTTCTTTCTTTCTTCCCTGTGTTTATTTATTTTTAGCAAACTAAGGTTTGATAAGTAAGCTGAATTAATAATTTTTAGTCTCTGTAAGACTACTTTTCCCCTAAAAAATTATAATCTACTTTGAACGGGGAATATGCAGCACATGTGGGACCCAGGGCAGCTTGGCCATGACATATGGGGCCAAAACAGCTTGGCCACACTGCTGCCATGACAGATTTGATAGGAACCAGCTAAAATGTAGGACTGAGCTTCAGTGGATTGGCAAGTACCACGTGGTCCCCAGGAAAAGATGTAAAACTAGCACTACCCAGGAACAGGCCACTCAGCATCCCAAAGAAAATATCTAATTTTCCAGAGGAAATACCTAAGTCCAACCATCATAGATATTACTAGGTGTTTTTATTTTCCTTTCTTAAGGACATCCCTAGAAAATGTCAACCAGTCAGGGTCTTGAACCCTGAAAATCTCCTCACTCTAAATTCTATCATTCTAAAACCCCAGCATGCTTGGGTTGGGCACTCTCTTCGCTCTAACTGTTGCATTGGACAAGTAGAAATACCACCTTAAGCTTGAATAAAGGTTGTTTTGACATATGTCAGTCTCCTTGGTCTTTTAGGGGACCCCAAGATTTGGGTATAATACAACTAATTTCAATAATAATCTAACTGAAATTTTGTCCTCTCTAATTATAAACCTGCCTGAACATTTCCAAAGTATCATACATTCTAAAAAATAGCAAGCTGAGAGTTTATGTTTCTGTAAGGTATTTCTGACTACCAAAGTGCACACTGATGTTTCTCTGCCCCATTAAGAAGAAACATGTGAGTTTTCCAATATTAAAGTCAGTTGTAGTGCTATCAATAAAATTATCCATTATTCAACACAGAACTGGTTTCTATATTCTACAAGGCTGATGTACCAATTGACATTAATGTTATATAACAGGAAACACAAAAGCAAAACACATGAATAAAAATCATATCAACAAATATGAAGATTTTTTAAAAATATAGTTCATATTAAAGTACTTTCACAATCCTGTTTTTGTTTGACACTTTCATTTGTACAAAGATTCTTTAATAAGCAAGTATTTTGAGGCCAGCACATTTTTAAGTGAGCTTAGCCAGGAGTATTAAAAATTAAGAGAAACAATTTAGAACATTATTCTCTTATTAATAATCTATTCAAATTATAATCACATTTTTAAGTTATTCCAGGAAACATCCCTAGCAAATTTATGTCCTTGAATAGAATAAGAAATACCAATAAAGAATTTTTTAAGTCTATTTTTTCTCATGCCAACCACAGATCTCTTCCCCCCCCCCCACTCAATCCCAGGCTTCTACCACTTCACCTCCCTACATCCACTCCTCACAGAGGATAAGACCTCCCATAGGGAGTCAACAAAGCCTGGGATATCAAGTTGAGGCAAGACCAATCCCCTCCCCTGTATCAAGGCTCCAAAAAGCCAGTTCACATACTAAGGATAAATTCTGATCCCACTGGCAAAGGCCCCACCAACTGCTCAGGCCACACAACTGTTATCACATTCAAGGGCCTTTGCAGTCCTTTGCAGGTTCCCCAGCTGTCAGTCCAGAGTCAGTGAGCTCAGGTCGGCTGTCTTATAATCACAAAATTCTTTGTTAGCTTAGTTGTAGGTCCATAAAAATATGATAATAATACACATAATTTGAAAGGGCCAAATAATATTCATGTAGCAAAATATGTCATATAATATCCAATATTTTAATGGTATCATTTAATAAAAAGTAAATTAATGTATCAAGTGCCTTCAGACAACTTGCGTATTCACAAATAAATTTACTCAGCTGTCTCTGATGGGAAAGAAAATAATTTTAAGATATTCATTAGGAAGGTTGAAAATATATTTATAGACATTGTACATTCAGTTACCTACAGAAATAAATTATATATGTTTACTTATCTGATTTATAAGTTTTCTAGCAGAGTTCAGTCAGTCTAAAACGAAAGACTACCACATATTAAATAATAAAATGACGTAATTACCCCACCATTTCAGTGATGTGAAACTCAGACATGTCAAAGACACAATGTTCCTATCAAGCTTTAAAGAGTAGTGCTGAAAATGAAATAAATCTTTAAAAATATAAATGTGTACTTCTCTATGAATCTACCTCAATCTTGTAGAAGCAGAAAAATATTTTGAGATTCAATACTCTTAAATGTAAATCTTGTATCACCCCGTTTAAATGCATTTACAAATGTTATAAATTAAAATAATTAAACATATACATCTAAACACACAAATTAAGTATTTTTATATATTTATTAATATTCATTATTTGAAATATGTGGTTTTAGATGGAATTATCTCATTTACATCAGATAAAAAATCTTCAAAAAACAAAATTTCTAAGTCTGGCAACTGTGATGTACCATTTATTTGTGAAAAGCAGAGTGAAAGGAGGGTGTGTGGTGACATAGTTATCGTCATGTTACAATAAAGCTTGCCTGACGACCAGAGTGAGGAGCTAGTCACCAGTTGACAATAGAGCCAGGTAGTGATGGCACACACCTTAAACCCCAGCTAATGAGATGAGGAAGCAGGAAGAGGGAGAATTCAAGGCCACCCTGGGCTACAAGAGCTTGATCCAGTCTAAAAGAGAAACAGATCGAGGCAGTGGAAGCTCATGCCTTTAATCCCAGCACTAGGGTGGTAGAGACAGTAATATAAGGAGGAAGGAGACAGGACCTCCCCTTCTACATTCAGGCTGAGGAACTGGTAGTAAAAATTTGTGGCTGGCTCTTTGTCTTTCTGATCTCCAGGCAAGTTTTATTTGTTAAAGCAGATAAAAAATATCACCACAAGGGGGGTGTACAATCATTAAAGATTGGTATTTTATAATTTAATTTTAACAGCTAAAAAAAAAGATTCAACATTAAGAGAAAAAACTTCACAGAGTCCATAAGCCTTAATCCATTCCCCCAAACCAACCATATTCCTACCTCCAAATGCTTCCTGAAACACAGCCTCTGGAGAGCCACAGCAGAAGAGATGAGTTACTGTCCTTTCAGGAGGCCAGCCAGGCCATCTAGGACAGCCCCCAGGTCTGGGTAACAGGTCACAAAACATGCCCCCAACCCATCATAGCTCCAGCTACAGGAAAGCAAGCAAGACTCATGCTTGCAAGTCTGACTATCCTACATCCCTCATCAGACCCTCTGTCATAAGCCTCATTCCATTTCCCTAACCCTATCCATCTCCCCAACCTCAGCTGCTTCCTGAGACACAGCCTTGGAGAGCCCCATCACAAGAGTGGTGGCTTCCTGAGGCGTAGACTCTGGAAAGTTTCTACACAAGAGCTCCATCTGCAGATCTCAATTGCTCCCAGAGACAAAGACTCCAATGCTTCTGAGATCTCTAGGAGCTTAAATGGCACCAAGCTCACCTAGTAGACCAAAAACAGCTGACTGAATATATAATTCTTTTTAAAACTTATGTTTTGCTAAGTAAATGCTGTTTTAATGTCTTATATCGAAGGATATGTTGTTGTTTTTAATGAATCCATTCAAGACATTCATTCTCACTACAACTTCCCATGGAACAACGCTTGTTCTTATTCAATAAATCATTGTTTTTTCAACTCTGAATTATCAATCAGGCATGTCTTTTCTATCAAATGTGTATATTGCCAAAGAGTTCTAGTTTATTTGTTAAGAATACGTAAATTTAAAAATGTTTTATATTGTTTTAAAAATAAAGTTCTTCTATAGTAAAGTTATTTTTTTCTATGTTAAAAAATAAGTGAGATTATTTTTGAAGAGTTCTATTTGAAAATTCCTAAACTGTATTGTGATTTTGAATTTTCGAATTGTTACTCTGCTTTATACATAAAGGATTCACATTGATTTTTTTTCTAGTTTTTGCTTGTGGATGGGTGTGTTGTATGGATTAATGACTACATATATGTTTTCATGTGGGTTGGTGGGGGTCAGAGTACTTACATTCTCGTACTCTGGTATAAATCACATCCTGGTATTTTATTTGATCACTGTATACCACGTATGTTGAGGTAGGGTTTCACAACTGATTCCATAATTTACTAATTCAGATGATTGGTTAAGGAATTTGGATGGAGGATCCCTAGTCTCTGTCTCTGAAGCATGTGAGTTTGCACTGGTCCTTGACAGAAATCTAGCAGTTGGTAGATAGTAGGTACTCCAGTTACTCCAGTTCACATCTTCACATTTGTGAAGCAAGCATTTTAACAACAGTGACATCTTCCTAGCTCCTGTAGATGTGTAGACACACTTTAAAATCATAATGAATAATTACCATGCATACACTCATTTGAAGATTTTAAGTTGCAATAAAGTAATGTTAGTGATAAACACTACTGAATATTTAGGCTACTCAACCGTATTATAAGTTTCTAAAGGCCAGGCCTTCATCTGAAATTTATCACTTGGCTATACCATGGGGGCATAACAGGTGCTCAGCAAATGTGTGCCTGAACCGCATTAAATGTCAACACCTAACCTTCAAGAAAAAGCCATCACTTTTTCTCATCAAAGCAAAGAGCAAATGTGACAAGATGATATGTCAATAACAAGTGATGGAAAGGGAAGTATTTCTAGACTTCACTCTAAATTTACCTCCACTTTTTAGACTCTAACAAATTTGGGTTTCTCACAGTTTGTCATCATGCATTTCAGTTACCCATGGGTAGCAGATAGATAGTCATGTATTCCTACAAAACTATAATAAGCATTTACTTTATAACAGTTATTTAATAAATATAATAGTTATTTAAAATTGCATTATCTTTGAATTTTAAAGAACTGGCTCTTTCCTAATACAGATGAGAATTTTATTTCTTTTAGAAACTCCTTTGAAGTTATTCACACAAAAATTTGTAAAACTATTTCACCTGTTTATGTTAAACTGAAGATACTATTTTATACTGAAGTAAGTAGATGAGAGTTCTCTGTAGGCCACATATTTTTGAGATATAAGTTCACAAAATGAAGTCCTGGCTCAGTTCTAATTTCCATGTGCTCTAGGAAAGTTTAAACATCACTGTGATTCTGCACTCTAATCATCCTAGCTGAAGTCACTACTGAAGTCACCCATGTCTGCCACATGCGTGATTTAAACGTACTGCTAAACCTTAAAATACCTATTCCTTATTGGAATATAAGAGTTAGATATATGTTGATGTGGGAATGCCTTTCTGTATGCTGTGAATAGCAATCTTTAAATAAAGGAGCAGTTTGACCAATGACAGGCACCATAGAAAAAGTAGGAGGAGGAATCAGAATAGGTAGGAGGAGCAGGGCGGAGTCAGAAGCCCAAAGGAGCAACATGTAAGGAACACAGGTAAGCCACAGGCCATGTGGTAGGAAAGATTAATAGAAATGGGTTGATTTAAGATTTAAGAGCTAGCTAGCAATGTGCCTGAGCCATAGGCCAAACAGCATGAAGTTAATATAAGTGTCTGAGTCATTTCTGGGGGCCTGAACAGTGGCGGGCAGCTAAGAGGTCTGGGGCTGCAGGTCTGTGAGTCTGAGCCTCTGGCTGCCCAGGGACCGAGAAACTAGTACATTGTAACAATAAGTAAATAAAATACTCAGAAGATCTTGGATTTCTCATCAAACAAGATGGTTCTGTAGTGTTTATTGCATATTAATAAAAATAATGGTAATATTAATCGAGGTAATATTGCTCTTGTAATTTGTGATGTTGATTACTACCTTATTAAAGAAGTGTTATAGTACTTGGGCTGGAAAAATATATAATTACTGTGTATTATAGAAAGCCAAGCCATAATGGCGGGCTGTACAGATGGCTCAGGCTAAGAGCCCATACTATTCTGCCAAAAAACCTCAGCTTGACACAGAGCCTACATCAGGTGCCTCACAACAAACTATAACTACAAGTCTAGGTATATCTGACACTTCTGACTTCTTTGGGCACCTATACTCATATGCACACACCCACAGACAGGCACGCATACATACACATACTTACAAATATAAGACTGCAATTAAAAAAGAGACATCTTAATTTCCTTAAAAAATGAGGTACAGCTCATTACTTACATGAACTGACTACAAATAAAAAATGGTAACTTTGAAAGGGTAGTCTTACCAATAGTTCTTAAGTAAGGGTTCTCTAAATTTCTCTCTCCATAGAAGACACATGCATTTGGCCTGATCTTGGACACTGAAAACCTTCCTTAGAAGACACATGCATTTGGCCTGATCTTGGACACTGAAAACCTTCCTTATTTATGTTTGAATGTGGCCATTATGAAATATGAGTCAATGAGTGGCAAATCAAAGGAAGTAGTATTTCGAAGAAAATATAAAGTGAGTGGCCATTAGCTAGACAGGATAAAACAGGGTCTGAGAATGTATAAAGTAGATCCTGAAGTTCCTAGGGGACGACCGGATTCTGGAAGAATTTACCAAATGGAAGAGGAGGAAAATGTAGCTATTGCCAATATCAAAGAAGTCATAACCACCCCTAACTATCCTAAATATGTTAGGTACAGAACAGGATATGGTCCTTGAGAAAGCAAATAGTCAACACTGAGACCCTAGAATTAGTAGCTATCAGATTTAACCCCCATACAGTTTTTTGCTCATTTCAATAACTATTGAAAAGTCTGTACAAAAAGACTTTCTGAATACAACACCATTGGAAAAGGCATTAAGATCAACAATTAATAAATGGGACCTAGTGAAAAAATTCAAAACTTCAGTAAGGAAAGGGATATGCTCATTCTGCAAAAGTGACAGTCTACAGAATAGCAACATATTTTTACAAATTATGCATCTGTATGAGGGATAATATCCAAAATATATAAAGAACTCATAAAACAAAAACTGGAAAATAGAAAACAAGTAAGGCATTTGAGCCTGAGGCTAGGGAATCAGGTAGACCAAGTGCAGATCTTCACATCTCCTTCCTCTCCTCCAGTTCTGTTAGTCAGCCTGATCTGCAGTGTTGTAGCAGACCACCTGCTGTGGCCTCTACCTCTTCCCTGTCCCCTTCTCTAATGTATTGCAGGCATCTTCTTCCCTGAGCTCCTTGATTATTCTATTATCCCAGCTGCCAATTTCAGCAGTTATTCACAAAGGGCCAACAAGCCAAGCCTTCCAGAGAAGCAAGTAGACCAGAAAAGCAGGTAGGCTAAATACACATACTCACCTCTTCTTTCTCTCCTGAAAATCTGACCCTCTAGTCTCATGCCTAGCTCTGTAACAGACTAACTGTTGTGGACCCTCCATTCTCTGCTCTTTGCCCCATTCCTAGGTGGAATGCATTCAGATCCTTGTGGAACAACCAATTTACCTGTTTCTTATAGACTTTCCATCCTTCCTGAAGCCCATTCCCATTATAAAATGTCAGCCCTCAATACTTAAAAATGTATTTTACACAGATACACAATGATTACACTTATCAGGATGGAAAAAATTCTTATCAAGCAACACAGCTACCATACTTCTAAGAACTATGGGGAGGCAACAGAAACCAAGGAACAATAAACAAACAAATAAATATCTACAAAACAATGACAAGACCAGATCTCAGCATTTATAATTATAGTCTACCCAAACCCAGATGCCCAGAACATTGCATAAAAACACAATTAATAGCAGGCAGAACAATATGTCTTCACTAGAGCCCAGCAACAATGCCATTGCAGGTCCTGAGAAATTCTACTTATCTAAAGAACATGGCAAAGACAACAGAATGACTATAAAAATAATAGAAGTCATTTTAAAAATGAGTGAATCTCTTAAAGACAACTGTGAACATAATACAGTGCCTGGAAATAACTAAGGGGTTCAAGACACAGAAGTGGAAATAAACTAATAAAAGAAACCCAAACTGAGGGAAATACAGAAATGAAAATTCTTGGAACTCAAATAGGAACCTTATAGATAAACTTCACCAACAAAATAAAAGGATAGAAGACAGAGTCTCAGATACTGAAGACATAATAGAAGAAATGTATATCTTGGTTACAGAAAGTGTTAAATTTTGACACAAACATCCAGGAAATTTGTGACACAGAAATGAGCAAATATAAGAACCACAGGAATACAATAAAGAAAAGAAAACCAGCTCAAAGGCATAAAAATATTTTAAACAAAATTACAGAATAAAATCTTGCTAATCTAAAGTACAGGAATCACACAGAACACCAATTAGACTAGCTCATAAAAGTCAATCTTCTTGACACATAATAAATGTACAGAACAGAGAAATTATATTAAAAGTTGAAAGGAAAAAAGACCTAGTAAGATATACAGGTAGACACACAAGAATAACTCCAGACATTTATGTGGAGAATCTAAATGCCAGAACAGATGTTACATACCCCAAGGGATCAGATATACCAGTACAGAGTGCCATATGCAGCAAATTTTTAGTCACAATAGAAATAAGAGATTCCATGACACAACCAAATTTAAGAAGCATCTATCTACATATTTAGCCATACAAAAAGGCTCAAAAGAAAACTCCAGTCTAATAAGGTTAACCACACTATAGAAAACACAGAAAATAAATATTCCCATCAGAAAATAAAGAAAGAAGAGGGGACACACACACACACACACACACACACACACACACACACACACACACACACACCATACACAAATACTATCCTCACAACAACAACAATATAACAGGAGTCCACAAAACCCTGAACTCTCAATATCAATGATCGCAGTGCAGACTCCCACAGAGCCCAAAAAGACACAGACTAACAGAACAAATGTGAAAATAGGAAATAAATTTATTCTGTGCTTAACAAGTATACTTTTCTTTAAAGGAAACTCAAAATAACATTGCTATAGAATATTATTTTAAGGTGTGTTGCCTTTGTCTATGCTGTTGAACATTTGTTTATTGATGTAAAAAGATGTTGCCTTTGCTTATTCTCCATTTGTTTAACTCTCTGAAACTGTATTATTGGCCTGTCTAAATTACCTGGTGGTCTAATAAGGAGCCGACTGGTCAATAGCAAGTCAGAAGACAGAAATAGATGGGGTTGCCAGACAGAGAGAATAAATAGAAGGAGAATCTGGGAGAAAAAGAATGAGTGGGAGAGGAAAGGAGGTCTTTTTGAGGCCAGCCACCCAGCTACACAGCAAGCCATGGAGTAAAAGAAGGATTTACAGAAGTAAGAGAAGGAAAAAAACCAGAGACAAAAGAAAAACAGGATAATTTGAAGTTAAGGAAAGCTGGAAAGAAACAAGACAAGCCAGACATTCATAAGCATAAGCCTCCATATGTGATTTATTTGGAATTTGGGTGACAAACCAAAAGGAGCAAAGAACAAAGCCAGATACCAATTTAACATGGTAAAATTTTAGAAAAATATTTTTTCATCAATTGGTCATGAGAATGAAGCTGGTTAGTTATTTCAATAACTGACTAAATAAACTTTAAAGAAAAACTAAACAGAAGATATGGTTGGAAACAGCATTGCATATTTATCAAAAATTCCACCCAGTGATTGTTGCCATTTTTAATGCAATTGAATCAAACACAAGGACACACAAGCTTATGAAAGAGTCACTACTACTAATTAGATCACATATTGACTCTTACATATTGGTAGTGGGAGACTTCATGTTAACATTGTTGACAAATGACAAAAACAGAACAGAAATGATGTATCTCAGTAATGTTATAAACAAAACAGTCTTAACAAATATATCAGAACATTTCACCCATACACAGAAGAATATACCATCTTCTTAGCACCTCATGGAATTTCTCCAAAACTGCTACATTTGAAGAAACAAAGCAAGTTTCAATAGGTACAAAAAATTGAAACAATACCCTTCATCTATCTGAACACTCTAAATTAAATCTAGATGTCAGAAACAGAAAAACAGAGAGCTTACAAACTCATGGGACTTCAACTATTCATTATTTAATGGGAAAAAATGGGTCAAGACAGAAATGAGAAATTACAGCATTTTGAGAACTGAATGAAAATGAATGAATTACATCACAAACTTATAGAATGAAGGCAATTCTAAGAAGCAAATTCACAGCACTAAGTGCTGGAGAGATTTGATATTAGTAACTTAACAGCACATCCGACAGCTTTAGAACAGTGCTTCTCAACCTTCCTACTGGTGAGGATCTTTAATATAGTTCCACAAGCTGTGGTGAGCCCCAACCATAAAATTATTTTTGTTACTACTTCATAGCTGTAATTATGTTACTGCTATAAATTTTAATGTAAATATTTGATATGTGACCCCTGTGAAAGGTTTGATAGACATCCACCAAAGGGATTGGTGACTCATAAGTTGAAAATTGCTACTTTAGAACAAAAAGAAAAAGTTACCCTCCAAAGGTGTGGACAGCCCAAAATTATCAATTTGGGACTGAAACTAATCAAAGAGAAACATGAAACAGGCAATGAAGCAAAGAGTTTGTTTTTTGAGAAAATCAGTAAGACTGACAAAACTTTATGATAGCTAAAATGCTGAGAGAATATCCAAATTAATAATATAAGAGATGAGAAGGTGTGAACACACATACACACACAAGCACACACACACACATACACACATGCACACATGCACACATGTGCACACATACACACACATGCACACACATATACACACATGCACACACACGTGCACACACACACACACACACACACACACACACACACACACACACACACTAATCTAGAGATATTTAAGAATGCACTTTAAAATCCTTTTAAACTAAATTGGAAAATCTAAGAGAAAAAATTATTTTTTATGCCTACTATTTGCCAAAGTTATGCCAAAATCAGATAAACATTTAAAAACAAAACAAAACTTATAACTCCTAGTCAAATAGAAGCAGTATTTAAATATCTACCAAAGGAAAAAAATAAGAAGTAGGCCAGGTAGATTTTAGTACAGAATTCCTTCAAAGATTTATAGAAGAGTTAATTCTAATACTCTAAGTTACTTTACAAAACAAAAAATGAAATAATATTGCTCAGTAATTTATCCAACCAAAGTTATCCTGATACCTGAACCACATTAATATCCAACAAAGAGAAATAGGAACTGCTTTACCTTATAATTTATATTTGAATATTTGTAATATAAAAACATTTGAATAATCACAAAGAAATAATTGAACTTTTAAAAAATAACAAAAGATTATTTACCATTATCATGTAGAGTGCATCCTAGAGATGAAGAGATGCTTCAATATTAATAAATTGATAAATGTAGTCTACAACATAAATAAATAAAAGACAAAACTACCTAATCTTTTTTTTTTTCATTTAATTCAGAAAATCCCCTTGATGATAAATGATCTAGAATGATTAGGACTACAGAGACATAATCAAGACAGTGTATAGAAAGTTCACAGTCAACATAAATTTAAAAGCAGAGAAATTAAAAGTAATTCTACTAAAATCAAGAACAAGTCAAGGTTATTCATACAGATCCAATATTCTAAGTTATGTCTTAGCTACAACATTAAGACAACATTAAGAGTTTAAGAAGATACAATTGGAAAGGAAGAAATCTAAGTATCATTATTTGTAGAAGAAATGATAGTTTATATAAATGACTTAAAAATTTCACATTGAAACCCCTACAGCTGATAAATTTTTTCAGCAAAATAACTGGATACAAATTAAACTTGCAAATATCAGCATTCATTCTATATAAAATGACAAACTACCAAGAAATAAATCAAAGAAACAATATTTTTCACAGTAGTCTCCAATAATAAAAATTATTTCTGGGTAACTCTAACCAAACAAGTGAAAGACCTGTATTATAGAAACATTAAGACATATAGAAACAAATTGAAGACATCAGAAGTTAGATTTTCCATGCTAATGAACTGTATGCTCAATGTGGCAATCTAGAGATTCAATGCAATCACCATCAAAATATCAATACATTTTATTTTTACAGATAATGAAAGGACATCTTTCAAATTCATATGGAAACCTAAAAAACTCTAAGAAAATTAAAACAATTCTAAATAGTAAAACAACAGCTGAAGGTAATACTGTGTCTGACCTCAAAGTTACAGTAATAAAAACAGCATTGTATTGAAACAAAAACAGATATGTTGATCAGTGGTCTTGAATTGAATACTGATGTAGAATGTATCTGGATGTTGTAAATACCATTGGTTAATATAAAGGCTGTTCTGGCCAACGGCAACTCAGCATGGAAGAAGGTGTGAATTCTAAGCATGAAATTCAGTTACATGATAGAACTAGAAAATATTCATCCTGAATGAGGTAGCACAAAAACAAAAGACAAATATGATATGTATTTGCATATTTGTAGATACCAGCTGCTAAGTCAGTAACAACCAAGCTACAATCTGTAGAGCCACTGAGGTTGGAAATACAATATGTGACTGGGAGGAAGAATGTGGAGGCAGACAGATCTCCCAGGAAATAGACATAGAGAGTAGTATGAAGGGAAGGGGCTAGAATAAGAGAGGAGAGTTAGAGAAGAGGGTTGTGACAGAGGGAATACATTGAGAAACAGCTAACAATTCAGGGTAATTTGGGAGTTCATTTGGAAACCTAAAACAGTAGAAGCCCTCAAAACAAACCGTTATTAAAGGGGATCTCATGCCAAGCAGTAGATGTCCAACACAAGTTAAACTCAAAGACATCTTTCCTGATAAGCTCTTTTTCTCATAATGTTAACACAGGACACGTAACCTCACAGGTCCCTTTGATATTTTATTATGAGATTCCTGTATATGAATATGTTGTCTTTGTGTCTACATGTGTTTATTCCAATTTTTTTCTTATTTTTTCATTGGTTTTTTTTCTTTCCTGTTTTTATTTGATTTTGATCTATTCTAATGTTTAATATTATTACTTATTAAATGTCTGTTTATTTTTCAGTGAGAGACAGAAAGGGTATGGCCCTATATAGGAGGAGATGTGGGTATAAATTTGGAGGAGTCGGGGGAGGGCAGCCATAATTGTATGTATTAGTAAAATCTAATTAAAAGAAATGAAAAGTAATAACAAGCAGAGGAAAAATGACAAATCCAATGTCAAAAAAATAAATAAATAAAAGCTTTCCACATCAATCAATACTGAAGCGGTGGCAGCTGAAGTCAAAGGTTTATAGTCCAGGCCTACCATCAGATTAACCTCACTGTCCAACTCATTGGATTGGGAATAACCTATGTCTGCTAGTCTTGAGGGAAGTTCCATGGAAGTTTGCCTGAGGAACAGAGATGCTCCCTCAGTGAAGTTTACATCAGTCTATGGGATCGTGACTTGGACTAAATTTTGAAGAACAAAAAAGAGAAAGTAAAGAGAAAAACAGGTTTCATCTCAGTTTTTGTTTTTCCCCTACAGCACTAGAGACAAAATGCAAGCAGCTGCTTCAGAAGTCAGTTATCATGACTTCCCTATCACAATAGACTAAGCCTTCCCAAATATTACCCAAACAGCCCTCCCCAACAAAAGTTGCTTTTTGCTCAAATATTCTGCCTAATCTAGAAAAGGCAATAACTGATACAATGCCTATTTCCTGATTGTAAATACTATACAACTTATTTAGTTATTTACATTTGAGATATATGAGGACATGTCAAAATCAAACTTCTGTTCTCTTTGTAACTATGTTCTTCAACATCTAATCATGACAACATTATAGCACAGAAGCCTAACACATTTGAATAATTGAATTATATGTTCTCCTAGGTATCAGCTGGCAAATCCATTTCAAGATATGCACTGCCTTCCCAAATGCTTTTCCACCTAGTTCATTTCCCCCACTGTATTTCCATCATCAAGATGCCTGTTGTATCACCTACATACTTCACCAGCTACCCAATCCCGCGATGACTCTTGATGACTCTATTAAACATTTTCACAAATTGCTTTTCAGCTAGGAGCTAAAGCATTTTTTTTAAAAAAAAATCAAGTAAGTACCATCATATCTCTGAATTTCTTAAACTTGGAATGAAATTTTCACTCTTTATCAATGCTTAGCAAACCCTGGCAGTTCTGGGACTTGCCTGATCTACCACTTCATCACCCATGGGAAATTCTTCCTCCATTGCTCTATAGCTACACTGACATTTCTCATTGCCACTGGCAAGCCTTTGTATTTATTCTTTATTTAGTTTACAATGCCTTTACACTAGATAATTAATTTCAAGTTCGACACTCAAAGGAGTTATTTTTTACATAGCTGTCCTGCAATTTCTTATTTGAAACAGAACTTTCCCATTCTTCACTTATATAATTGCCATCCTCATATTCTTTAGTTCTTCAAATCATTTTGTTTATTTTTATTTTTTGTAATTTGGCTGTTGTAACGTCAGACCTTTGGAAGTAGATACCTCATGTATCTTTGTAACAAAACTATCCTGAGAATAAGGAATATCACAGTCTATTTACAGCTGAAAACCTAGAAATTTTAAGATAAGCATATATTTAACTAAAAAAAAGATTGTTTATAAAATAAGTGTTTTGCTTTAAATTTATCCACTGTTCCAAATAAGGAATTTCTTTATAGCAATATGTTGCCTAAAAGTGGTTTAGTATCATTCATTGATTTTGTAGAGTAAAATTATTCAATCTACCATTATTCAATTAAGTTAAAAAGCAAAATGTGTATTAACATTAAAGATTTGCATTTGAAATAAAAACCAGCAAATAATGGTAAGTATTAAATATATAAACATTTACATATAATATTAGAAAACTTCTGATATTTTATATATGAAATATGGAAAGTTTATTTTTAGAAGACTGATTAATTATTATTACTGTGTCTGTGCTTGAGAGTCACCTTGAACTGTTACAACAATGTATGTTGTAATGTTGTTGTCTGGTCTAATCTGTCTGGTCTTTCTCTTTGCAACAGACAGAGACCATTACAGAAGGCCATAACTGACAAAAATGCAGAGATTTATATCCTAGGCTCAAGATATATCTATGACACAACAGCATGTAAGGTAGGGGACTTTTGTCATGGAGGGTGTGGAAAGATCATGAATGTCAGGTAAGCAAGAAGTTTGATGTGGGATTGTGCAACCTAGAAATTTCAGAAGATACTACTTTGGAGTTTCACCAACATGGCTACCTAAGGATGAGCTGAACAGAAAAGACACAAGCAGACAGGGAACTCTTCATGGGTGCCTCAAACATAGACAAAAATCTATAGGAAACTAAGGAATTTTGAGAGGTAAATAATCTTCCCCATAGAAGAGTACATCATAAGATAAGGATTTTCCCATAAAAATGCTTAGTTTTGAAGACATACATATAAGCAACATTATAAAGACAAAGTAAGTTATACTTTTATATTTAGGAATCTAAAATATTTATTATACTATATATATATTTCTAAGTGTGTAGGGTGTTGTGCACACCATTCCATGTATTTTAAGAACTAGAAGGAGGAAAGCCAAGGGGAAATGATGCGATTCTACTATAAATTTAAAAACTAGGAAGTGATCTAGGGGAATGCATGAATCTCCCAATCAATGGAAAATAGAATAATTTATATATATATAATTATATATATATAATTATATATATATAATTATATATATATATATATATTTATATAATCCATATATATATATGGACCGGAGGCAGGTGGGAATAAGAATCAAAACGATCATGGGGAGGGGGAAGGTATGGGAAAAGATGACTGGAAAGGCTGGGAATTTGGGGCGGGGGATTGTAGAAACCTAACATAGTGGAAACTTCCTGGAACCTATGAGAATGATCCTACCAAGGACTCCTAATGATGGATGATCTGGCGCCCGAATTAGCCATTTTCGGTAACCAGGCTAGGCTCTCAGTTTGGGGACTGGGACACAATCACAAAATCTACAACCCACAGCCTGTTCTGCCTGCAAGATACACTGAGACAATGATGGCTCAGAACTTCTGGAAGTGTTCAACCAATGACCGGTTTAACTTGAGGCCAAGCATCGATAGGATGCCCCCAGCAAGGATCCCATGGGTAGAACCAAATACAATTGAGAAAATGAGTCAATGTAATGATTCATAATATTCTGCTGTAGTGACAGATTGGTACCTAGCCCAAAAGAGGCTTGCTCCAATAGCCAGTGAGAACAGATACGGAGACACACAGCCAAGGCAGAGCTCAAGTTCTCATTCAGAAGATAGAAAGGAAGAATTGAGGGAGGCAGAAAGGGCTAGCTAAGCAGGGCTATAGGGGTTCACAGAGACTAAAATGCCAACAGTATAGCATGAATCAGTCTACGCTACGTCCTCTGCGTATGTGTTATGGTTGTTCAGCTTGGAGGGTTTTCTTTTTGTTTTGGGGGCGGAGGAGTTCTAACCGTAAGAGTGATGGTAGACATGACATTTTTGCATGCTTATGGACTCTTATACTCTTACCGTGTTGCCTCATCCAGTCTTAATATGAGGGTTTGTGCCTAGTCATAGTTTATCTTATTATACTGTGTTTGGCTGATATCACTGGAAGGGATGCTTTTTCCTGGATCTGGGTGGGGGGAGGTATTGGTGGGGACTTGGAGGAGGGCAGAAGGAGAGCAAGCCTAGTCAGGATATATCGTATGAAAGAATAAAGAAAAAAAATACAAAGAAAAGAAAGAGCACGTGGACTTAAATTGCGTGAAGATGTCCATGGAGACCAGAAGACGTCAGTAAATATCCAGGAGCTCCGTAAGAAGAGTTGTCGTCACTGCTGAGCCATCTCTCCAACTCCCGGAAGTTTTGTTTGTAAATCTGTCCACCTCTCTATTTTAATTAGTTTACAAACAACTGCTATGTGTAAAAGCAAGGGATGAATACAACTAAGTAATCTAAAATTTGATGCTTAGATTCTAAAGTCACACACACACACACAAACACACACATACACACCCGTAAGCACACATCCCACACACACACACCAGTACCTAGCAGGTGATAAGTAAAATATTGACAAGAACCCATAAACATTAATATAATTTATTTTATTCCTACAATGGGATAAACAAAAACTATAAACACTTTTGTCTATGGTTCAGAATATTAAGATCATGAAAATCTTAAAACGTATACATTCCATATAGCAAATAAAAATTTCACATATAGACAAAATATCTATATCTTAACGATATAAATGTTAAACCGAAGATGTTGAGTAAAAAATTATTGTATTGAAATTAAAAGCCTGCAATAAAACATACAGATTTACCATTTTAATCACATTCTTATGAATTTCATATTAGTGTAATGAAACACTATGTAATTATGTAATGTTACTTTTGGGATTTCTTGTTGAGAAATATAGTGATTGAAATACCAAACTTCCATAAAAGATGTGTATCTGCAGGGAAATACACATTTAAACACATCTTATGCTTTAAAAAAAAAACTTTAGAAAGTCATAATCTATTTTTTTATTTATTGTTTATTTTTAACCAATAGGTCATTTTGTTTTTCAGACAAAATTTCTTTTGGTTTTTCAAAAGAGGGTTTCTCAGTGTAATCCTGGCTGTTTTGGAACTCACTTTGCAGACTAGATAAGCTTTGTACTCAGAGACCTGTCTGGCTCTGTCTCCTGAAAATTGGCGTTATAGGCATGTACCACAATGTCTGGCTATTCTTTATAATAAACTTTTAAAAATTTTAAAAATAATAATACTGTTTAAAGCCGTGTGTAAATCTAAACTGGAAATTCTAAAAGGAGGAAACTCAAATGACTAAGAAACAATTAGAGAAATGTTGAATATCCTTAGCCATCAGGGCTATGGCTACTTAGAGATTTCATCTTACACTGTTAAGAACACATAAGGTCAATAAAACAAGTGACCCACCCCTTCTCAAAAATAAACATTTTAGAGATTGAAGACTATGGTGTACATACAATATGTACTGATGTTTAATATTTTGTATTTAAGTTAAATATATGCCATTTAAAAAATGAATACTGTAATTGTATGACCGTACCCTGGAATATTAAAAGCTTTATTATTCCCTGGGTTTGTTGACTTTTTTCAATGTACATATAAAAAGATAGATTTATCATCAAAGATGATAAAGCAAAATGTAAGAAACAGCCCCTGAATATGTTCAGATTTATCTAATACTGATTTATTTTATAAATAACTCAGTGTATACTTATATTTTAGTTCTGTTAAAACATATATAACAAAAAACTACACCTAAAGATGCTGGGTTGATAATAAGAACACAGTGATATTTATATTGCAGCTACTACAGATAAACTCTCCCATAGGCACTCTTTATGTTTTAATTAAAACTATTTCATAAATATAGAGAAGAAATTTCCCCAGTGATACCTGTAACCCAACATTTTCCTATAGCATTGCTTATTTTAAAATGCTAAAAGAGCTGAAATTATAATTTTACTCTATCTTTATTTTTAATTAAAATTTAATTTTATCCACTTAAACAATTGTATGCAACCACATTAAATTGTAAGCATATATTAGAGGTTATATAGGTATTCACAAATAACCTGTGATTACTTGTGATTAATGATCAACAATTCAAATTATAGCTAGCATGGCTAAACTAACTGGTGGTATAGCCGTGCCAAAATTAGTAATTTTATTTAAGAAATTACGTAAAACAACATTAGTGCTCCACAATAGATATAAGAATCTGCTCATGACTCCCCCAAGACACTGGTAATGGGGATAATCTAAACAGTTGAAAAAGATGACATGATACTTATCCAAATATTCATCCTTCTAGCCATCTCAGGATAATTTGGATGATTTTGTTTTGTTAGATTTAGATTACATAATCCCAAAGTTACATTTAATTCACTGCATGAAACAAGCCTATTGTATTTGTGTGTGGACATACATCCTAGCACCTGGAAAATGAAAAAGTACAGATCTATGTCTCGTATTCTCATTCTTTCTTTCCTTTGGAGATTTCTATGTAAAGTGCCCTAGAAAAGATACCCTCCACTTATTATCATACATTCATTCATTTTCTCTCTCAGGTTTTAGGTAACTGCATTTGGTTCAGGGTAATAGAAGCTCACACATAAATCAGAGATGATATTTATTCCCTAATTTTTGCTTACTGCTTACACAGAAACCCTTTTGTTTAAAGCTCCCCTGTGTCTATAATACTGCAAATAAGCCGAAGTTATAACAGTATATAAATTAAAATTGTTATTTTCTAAGTACCTTGTGTTTTAGAACTATGAATGACTTTACAATGATCATCTGTGTTTTTTAAATAGAATTTCATCTTGTGCCATCAACACAGAAAAAACAAAACAAAACAAACAAACAAACAAACAACAAAAAAAAAAACAAAAAAAAAAACGGGGATTCAAGGATGGGAATGTGACCTTTGCTGCTGGTTTTTCATCAGAAGTAACCCTTTACATTGTGTTTGTACAGAAGAGATGGGGAGTAGTAAAAGACTCTGAGTTAAAGATAGAGGCAAGTATAGCACCTTTTCATTTTAATAACACAGACAAGTTAATCAACGGCAATTAGCCTAGCAGTAATTAGGGAGCAGTTCAGGGCTTTGATATTATGCCAAGGTCTGAGAGGTACTCTATAGAACTGTGGGCCTTTGAAACCCGGTAATATAAACCTGAACTCACTTAATTAGGAACAAACCAACTGCCTAGATGAAAGCAGCAGAACAGAAGGCTTTGTCCTCCTACCTTATGTCATCTTCCTTGTTTTGTTTTGTTTTCTAATAACCTGTGGTGCTTGTATATTTAATGTATTCTATATTTAAAATATGCTAATATATTAAAAACACATTTTAAGTATAGATAAGTGGGTTGCAAAGCAACATGCTAAAGAAATTGTGGATATGCTTTAGACTAACAAAAGTCAACTGAAATGCAGAAGAAAGGACACTCTGCACCTCTAACTCCATGAGCAGAAATTTGAGAAATAGCAAATGGAGCTTTGATATCTCCCCATGCGACAGAAAAAGAGTAATTTCACTGTCATTGCCCAGGGCTACTCATAACCTTGGAAAATGGTCTGTGTGACCATATTTCTTTTCTACACAATTATTTCCTCCAGTCAGTGTTATCTGACTTTAAGTAGAGGCACTATACTGAAATCTACCTGGAAATCTAATGTTACAAGCCAGTTGGAGATTTTGACAAAATTGTCTACAGGGTCTTAGCTGACTTTCTATTACATACTCACTTTTTCCCCTAAAGCCTATCAGTGTGGATTTCAGTTGTCTTTTATCTGGGCTTGTAGGGTTAGGTATTTCTCTGTTCTTTATTGCTGTTCATGATTTCATGTTCATTGCTCTTGTGTTTTAGACTTGCAAACTTTGTAGAAAAAATATTGTTGTTCAAAGACTATGTTAGTTGAATATTGGTTTTGTATAAAATAGCATTCACTATGGGAGCTAGAGGATATACAATCTATCTCACATAATGCCGTCAAGGTAAATTTTTGAACATCATAATTATATGGATTTAGCTTCTGTGCCAGACCAAGGGCAATGACTTAAGTAACTGACTAGATGTAAGGGGGTAGGGGGCAAATAACAAGCATTGATGGTTTCCTAGTTTGTAAATGACAGGAAAGATATATGTACAGATTTTATTGTTCATACTTTTCAACTAAAGTTTTCATCATAAAGTGGTTTGATTTACAACTGGATCAGTTCTATATGTATTTGATAATTGACTGTTTTAAGTCTAGAACTTATTCTTCTAGATCGATATATATATATATATATATATATATATATATATATATATATGACTTATAATGAAATCATTTTTATTAGGCATCATTAAAGTAAATCATAGCTTCAGTAAAAGTGAGTAAAAAAAGATAACACCATTCTGTAAAAGAGTAAATATAGTAGTTAAACTATTTTATTTTATATGCAAATATGTAGCAATATACTCATTCACTTATCTTCCAATATGAGTCAATATGTTTTCTTTGAAATAAGCTTACTTATTTTATTATTACTTCTTTATATGTAACCAATGTCTCTGTTTATGAAATTTTAAATAATTCAATAACAAGTTTAAAACAAGTTTAAAACTCCTCTTTAATTTTTCAGTTTATTTATGTTAATTTTATTTTTTTCTATTGTTATTCATACTCCAGGGAAATTTACAGGTAATAAAATTTTTTAGTGATTCACTAATTTTTCCCTAGCATTCAGATGATTAAGTTGGGCCAAACCAACTTAAAATTCTTATTCATCAGCATTGCATTAATTTACATATATGCACAAGAACACTGAATTTAACAGGCACAAAACTTCAGAATACATATAAAACTGATTCTGACTAAATGTTAAATTACAGTACATGAAATAAAATTGTGAGACAAATTACATTGAATAGTGATGACTCAGAGCTTGTTTTGCTAAAAATGTATCTCAATATGTTTTTACCAACATTTAAATGTAACCCTTAATCCAAAAGACTGACTAAGTAGGGGTTTCTGAAAGGTGATTTCTATTCTCTCTGATGGTTAAAATAATTGGAGTTATTTTCTGTAGAGAAATAATAACTTCATGAAATATGCAAAAAAAAATGGATGGAACTAGAAAAAATATTATCCTGAGTGAGATAATCCAGGCTCAGAAAGACAAACATGATAAGAATTCACTCACAGTGGATGTTAGATACAGAGCAAAGGCAAATGATTCTACAGTCCTCAACCCCAGAAAAATATAGGTAACAAGGAGGACCCAAAGTGGTCCCTGAGAAGGACAAGCATAGAACAACCTCCAAAGGGGAAATAGTTAAGATCTGCTGGTTAAACTTGGAAGGGGAAAGGGGGAGGGGATGGGGATGGAAACAAAGGAGAGCAGGATGATTAAGTTAGGGGGGAGATGGAGAGGGAGAGCATTGAAAAAGATACCTTGATAGAGGGAGCCATTATGGGGTTAGGGAGAAACCTGGAGCTTGGGAAATTCCCAGGAATCCACAAGGATGACTCCATTTAGGACTACTACTACCAATGGTGGAGGGGGTGCCTGACCTGGCTTTTTCTTATAATTAGACTAGTGACTCTCCTAATTGTCATCTTAGAACTTTATCCCGTAACTGATGGAATCAGATGTAGAGATCCACAGCTGAGCACTGGGTCAAGCTCCTGGAGTTCATTTGAAGAGAGAGAAGAGAGATTATATGAGTAAAGGGGTGAAGATCATGATGGGAGAAAGCACAAAGACAGCTTAGCCAAGCTAGCAGGCGCTCATAGTACAGGACTGACCACTAAGGAACCTGCGTGGGACTGAGCAAGGACCTTGAAATGTGGGTGACAGTTATGTGGCTTGATCTGGTTGTGGGGCTCCCGGAAGTAGAACTAGAATTTATTCCTTGTGCATAAATTGGCTTTTTGTGGAGCCTATTGCCTAATGTGGGATACCTTGCTCAGACTTGCTCAGACTTGATATGCCACACTTTGTTGACTCCCCAGGGTAGGCTTTACCCTTTCTGAAGACTGAATGAGGTGGGGTGGGGGGAAGTGGAGGGGATTCAGAGAAGGCCAGGGAGAGAGAACTGAAGTTAGTATGTAAAATGAAAAAAAAATTAAATTAAAATTACAGATATATACATGTGAATGAAGCTGAAATATCAATAATAATGCCCCAAACTGCTTCTCATCCCTACTACCACAGATCAAAAAGATGTAGACATTGAAGAAGTGTAGCATACTGTGACAATATTGGGTACTTTGTGCTTACAGCTTCCTGTTTAGCAAAAATAGATGTATAACTGCTGAACAACAACTATGAACAAAATAAACATTCTTTTTTTCTGGCTAGCAATAGGTAGGGTTCTGTTATCGTTGTTTAACTGTTTTTGTTTTTGTTTTTTGTTTTTGAATTGGAAACTAATAGCAAAGGAAGTGGAAAAAAGAACACTACAAGGAATCTCGTTTTGACTGAGTCTCTTCAACACTCTGTCTTACCAGGTATTTAAAATTTGTAATACATACTCTGTAAGGCTAATGTGCAGTAAAATGGCATAAATAATCTAAAGTACATTATATTAAGAAAGCTCACTTTTCATCAAGAGAGTCTGATTTTTGATGCAAAATCAAACTCTTAACAAAAAGGTTGCATTGCCTATTGTAAAACTGGATATCTATTTTTTTTTTTTGTTTTTGTTTTTGATTTTTTTGTTTTTTTGCTCACCTGAAAGTCCACCTAAGAATTTCCTGCATTCATGGAATTGTGCCTATACGACTGTGATGGAAATTATATTTCTCGGTTCATGTTGCAAGAATTAGATAAATATACAGGTACCATGTGATGTTAGACATATGTATACTTTGTGTACTGATTTTGGACCTTTGCTTGTTTGCTTAAAGAGCAATTGTCAAGAAAGAATAATTTTTTGATATATTTTACTTTTCATATAAACATTTCCCTTTTCTGAAAAAAATCAAAAAAGAAAAATTCAAATTTTCTTAAAACATTTTACATTTGAATCTTTCCTCTTTTTTCACTGTTAAAAGTTATAACAAGGAATTAAAGTCAAGAAAACAGTGAACTGTGCTATCTATCTATAGTGATGCAATTGAAATTTAAGTTTGGGGGTCTCACATACCCATTTAAATTTTTATAACACAGTAGATTTTGTTGCTCCTGATCTGTTCTGCTAACACTGAATCATTGACAAAAATGATTATTTATACTATGTGTATCCAAACTTTACAAAATGTGCTTGGATACTATATTAGTTTAGAATGAATAGTGGAAATATAATAAAATGTAAATATTTACTATCTGATTGTTTTACTACTATATCAGGCTTATACTTACTTTATTGATGAGTAGTAACTAAATCTATGTTAAACTCACTTGATTTCGTTTGAAAATTAAAACTATAACCTAAAAATTAAGCATATTGTTCAAGGGCACTATCCTATCCATTTGGTTTTAAGTCACTAACTAATCTCAATAAGTCAATCTAAAAACCTCTGATCCACATTGCAGCACTTTATTCTATGTTTAAAATGTGTCTACAAACCAAATATTGTTCTATTCAGCTTGCTCAGCTGAGATTATAATACTGTTTTAATAAAATTTATAGTTATGATATTTAATGAACTATATGACTAAATATTAACTTAAAACACAAATAATTTTTATGTTATATTAAATAGATGATAGACACTATTAAACTTTAGAGTACATTAAATAAATTTTAACTTCTAATATTAATTTTCTAAATCATATTTTCTGTTGTTACAATGACAAATAATTTATTGAATGCTTATATTTTATGTCATTATAATAATCTTATAAAATATCACTTATATATAATTTACAATTTCAGAAATTCTTGAATATCTCAGGCAGTTACCTAAACCTTAAAAAAAATCTTTAATTTTGGGGATTAAATTTAAAAGCCATAAATCCACGAAAATAATAGGATTAATCAATAAAGCAACCTAAGTCAATGAAGAATCTAGTTTAAAGTGGCATCATGATATTAAGCACATACATCATCTGAGTGATCAATCAGCTCTGTTTTTACCCCTGATTCTAACTAAAAAGTCAAATTAGTCAATGAAAAAAAGCAATCTGTTTAGAGGTATCCAGTGAAATTATGGGCTACAGAACAACAACAAAAATCAATCAAACAAACAAACCTACAAAAACTACAGACAGTGGAGCTACATATAACGTTCTTGTGGTTGGTTCAAGTTTCCATAAGCAATATGAATTATAAAAAAAAAAATGTTCCTTCTTATCCAAATATACTTTTTTCACAGGTGAGGCAGGAAATAACATGTTAATCATTTCGCAAAATTTGAATGAATGAGATATATTTATATTACAAGATATATCTATCTATATCCCTATTAATTAAAGGCTGATATTTGCTCTTTCTGGAAATAACAAAAAATACAAATTATAGTATTGACTATTTGCTTCATCTCTAAATGCTCGTCTAGGGAAATAAGGGCTGTGAAAAATGGTGAGGGGAAATTTTAAGCATTTCTTGCTTTATCCTGCAGAGATATAATGTTTCAATATTAAACTAGTCTGTGTAGAGTCAATCTGTACAAAAGGGAATTCTAATATTCTATTATATTGTTATGACTGGAAAACTCATTGCTTGTCAATGGTAAGCAGGAACAAATAAAGGAATCCTCTATAAAAATGAGGCAGAAAGGTACAGAGACCATATCTGGCTATCATAGAACAGGGACAGGCTCAGAAAGACTCCCTAAGGATTTACAGACAATTAAAAGTTGCTGTGGGAGATATTTACTAACTTTCAGTAGCGTAAATGCCCATACGATGCCCATGTTCCCTTAAGTAACTCCAATTAAATTCACTAGATAGAATAAAAAATGGTACAGATAAGAAAGGCATTCCAAAATAGATTTGGAAGTGCATGTTTCAGGCTGGCATTGAGTTAAGTGCCTTTTACAGCTAAGTGACTTTTGCAGGTAAGTGAATTAAGTGCCTTTTATAGTTTCCATTTAATCAAGTTGAAAGCTGCTATGGTCCTTTAATTTGTTAAAGTGGGGAAAACCTAGATAGGTCGACTGACCTGTTCATAATCCTACAGTGAAATATCAAGAAAAAAGAGTTTCAACAAAAGTCTGTCAGTTATCTGCATTTAATAGTTTTTTCAAAGCCTCATAGAAAATATTATTCAGAAACCATGTAATAATAGTAGTATTAATATTGATAACAAATATTATTGATAAACAGTCTTCTAAGTCTTTGTGAGTTCTTAATTATAAGGCTCTTAAGCTAAAAGGCTAATTTTAATTAAAATCTATGGAATTACTTGTATTTTATTGAAGCTACATTTTAATAGACAGATAAAGCTATGCAATGTTTATATTAAATTGTAATATTTAATGTTTGCATTTATGTTTATATTTATATATGATAAAAATTATATATATAAATATATTTTTCTAAGTGAATGAATAAATACACATCCAGAAATGTGTGACTATACATGTAACTTTACATTGTTTTATTTGTGTGGACACTAATCCAATGATAGAGCATGAAATTTTGGAGAATTTGTTTCCATGGCAACTGACAAGTAGTTGAAGTATACAAAGATATATGTTTATGATCCTGAAAGATTTTAATTTAACAACTCTTTATATTTTTCTCCTCCCCCAAATTGAGAATTAGTTTCAGACATACCAAAATTATCTGAATGTAGCTTAAATAATATCTAAATAAGCCTACTGGGGAAAGGCAGTATAGTGTCATTCAGAAACTGCTATCATTATGAAAAGGACAATCCTTAACAAAGGTAAAGACGGTGAATGCTGAGTTTGTAATGAATGTTATGGGTATGTACGGCAATTTAACACAAAGGTAAACTTTATGACAATAATTTAATTAAAAATATAAATGGTTTGAAAATGAGATATAAATAAAAATAAAACACTAATCAAGAATTAAGAAATTGTTTATACATCTTACTTTCAGGAAAAAATAAATGTTTATGTCAATATACCTGAATATTTACATAGAGTTTGAAGTGATCATATCTAGAAAGTATGTACATAATGTGGGAGATTATGTTGTTTCATTGTAAATAATTATCCCACCCACTGATTTAATAAAAAGCACTGATTGGCCAAAGGCACACAGGAAGTGTGGATGGGGCTACCAGACTAGGAAAACTCAGAGAACTGGAGGAACAGAGCAGAATACCAAAGAGAAATCGGAAAAAGTGGAGGACAACTATGCTGCTCTAATAAAGATACCCGTCCACATAGCTGAACAAGATAAGAGTCATGGGTTGGTTTGGGGGTAAAGGGTTAGCAAGTTGTATGCCTGGGCCTTAGGCCGATCAGTGTAAAACTGTTGTGAGCATCTGTGTATCTCTGTGGGTGTGTGGGTCTGTGGGCCTAAACCTTGAGGCTAGGCCTGAAAGTCTGGGCCAGAAACCTCCTACTACAGCATAATACTTTTCTTTTAATAAAACATTTATACAAATATATTTAAATACATATAAATACAAATTTTGGTACATATGTTTATATGAAGTGTGTGTATATGTCTGTGTGTATTTGTCGATCTGTGAGTATGCTACAGAATTTGTGTGTAAAGGTTAGGGACACCTTTCTCAACTCCATCTCCTCTACATTTACTTCTGATCCAAAGATTGAGCTCACATCAGTAGACTTACTTAGAAAAATGTATATGTATATATGTATGCATGAGTAAATATATATGTGTGTATATTGAAAAATTACTGAGTTATTATTTGTAAATTCACAAATAATCTTTAAAAATAAAGAGTTATGACTAGAAATAATTTCTAAAAAAGAAATATGTGAAACTAGTTTAAAAGAGGGGTTAAACTAAGTTCTAATAGAAGGAATCTCATATTCCTCAGATAAGTTATTGAAGAAGTTAGGGTTATCAATTATTATTTGAGTGAAAAGAATTTCATTCTTTAAAAAATCATTACTGCATTTTTAGCTGCAAGAATACTCAATCATTGGCAAATTGAAGATTACTCATGCAAAAAACTGTTCATAAATTCAGTGGTCTACAGTTTGTATGATACAGAGAAGGATCGGTTTTACTGTCATCAAAACAGAACTTTACAAATCGCTCAGACATAAATGCTTCAGATAAAAATATGGATATAACCAGGTGAACATCAGTAACTATCGACTAATGCTTAAGTTACAGTAATAAGGAATTGACTGAAAGTTTGGCCTAGTTATGTTAGTTAATTTGAGAAGAAAACCAAGTATTATTCTATGTAATGTTATGAAATTTAATCCAGCTGAAAGCCTGATGTATTTCCAGTGTATCCTAGTTGAATGCACATTAATCACAGACCAAAGTCAACTGAATATTGAAATATTTTAAGTTGACAACAAAAGTTTATACAAGGAAAGATCGCCTTTCCGTGGTCTAGCTTTTATAAACTATGAAGTGCTATGTAAGCTGACAAATGAGGAAAACAATGAATAACCTATTCAGCTGTGATGCCTCAAACTGTAGAATGATATCAAGATATTCCTGAAGATGAAATATTGGCACTCCAATCTTGTTGGTACCCAAGAGTTGTCTAATTGGAGTTAAGGTCCGCTCAATAGAAGAAACATAGCTGATGCCAGTTCAGTCAAGGATCTTACAAGAGAATCTACTACTATCTTTTCTAGACCGACATGATTGAAGGCATGTCAAACATATTCTTACACCTACAGTAAATGTAGCTTTTATATCAAAGTAGTTTCCCTTTACAGAAAAAAAATGACCAATTTACAGACAACCACATCTAGTCACTGCAGGGATCAATGGAACATGTAGAGTCTCAAATGGACATAATTACAACACAATTTATGAACCTAAAACTCAGGGAACATCATGGAATAGGAGGCAAAAAGATAGTAAGAGCCAGAGATGTAGGAAGTAATTTGTGAGGCTGCATCTCCCAGAAAGGACAGGAACCTACACCATGGTACCTCTGCAATAGAGCTGCCTATACAAGACTTAAACAAAGACATACTAGTAGTAGAAGGGGCATAGCTCAGTGGTGTCAGCCCTAGATGAAAGGTATTGACCTTAAGATCTGCAGAGAGAGAGAGAGAGAGAGAGAGAGAGAGAGAGAGAGAGAGAGAGAGAGAGAGAGAGAGAGAGAGATTTGCTCAGGTGCTCAGGAATGAGGCTCCTAAGTGATTGCCCAGTGGGCCTGAAATTCTAAACATAAAAAGTACACTAAAGAGACTCAAGAGTTGGTGTGGTATGTGTGTGTATAAAATGTCTCTTTTTCCTCATTTCAACAATCAGTAAAAAATACTAGTTGTTGTATGATATGTTCATTTTCCCCCCATTTCATCTGTGAGTTCTTTACTCTTTATAAAGCAGGTGTCCGTATTATGTGGTATTTGCTCCATATAATTAGCTTGAGATTGGTGTCCTGATTTTACTGTTTCTCATATTTTTCAATTCCCTTTTCTTCCTAAGCTTTCTATTCTAGGTATTGTCAATTTGGGTTACTCCCATATCACTCACTGATTTTTTTCCTTTAATCGCTGACATAATTAATTGTTTATCACATATATTAGATTCGACTTTCTTTTTCATTTTTAAAACTCATTCATTTAGTACTTTTTCTTGAAGATAATAAATGATATGAGTGAAATCTCCCAAGGGGATTTTCAAATTCACCAGGGCAGTATTCTGCTCCAGTGTCTTAAATATGTCACAATACACAATAAGGTCTTATTTTATTATTACTCAGTGAGGTGATTTAATGTTTTAAAACAAACTACTCTAGAGAAATCAGGTTTTGAGAAAAATAAGATTAAACATACTAAGATATATTTTACACAATGCTGCAACAGCGTAAGCTAAAAATGGTAAATGATGTTTTAGTAATGTACACTTATTAATAAGTGAACTCCAGTGATACTTAATGTGAGTCATGACTGTCAAAACTATCACAGAGCAGTAGGCCAATCTACCCCTCTAAAGAACAAGCATAATGAAATAGCTAGTTTGCTGAGGATGTAAAATGAGCACATAGGAAAATCAGCATTGTAGAGTCTCATATTCTCATACAGAGGATATTGCTATGCTAATTTTAGAGTTTGAGGAATTTCAATAAGAAAAACTCGAGTTGTTCTAGCCAGCGTAGTAGAGAATGACAGGATTATAATTCAAAGGAAAAGTATTTGCCTCTCACATTTTAACCTGTAACAGTTTTAACAAGACCCGGAATAAAACGTTGGTGTGGCAATAGTAACACGTTTTGCTCACTGTGTACGTACTTCTCTAAACAATGTACCTTCTTGTTCTGTCCCTTTTTATATATCATGTAATCAATGCAGATAACATTTCCTCTATTTTTTCTGATTTGGGCTTTGGAAAACAGATATTTCTTTATGTTAATAGTTTTAAAATGTAGTAACTAATAAATACATGTATCACATGAATTATACATACATGTATAAAATTTATGTGTGAATACTGTTTATTATATATAAAACTCTAATATATACAACTATATATATAAACATAAAAATTTAATACGTATATATGCAAAAGGGTATCTTAGACGACTAAAATTCATATTCTTAAGGGCCAAAAAACACAAGGGTCCCCAGGCTTACTTTCTTCTCTAGGCTGTAAGGAACGGCTTCATGGTTTTTGATGGTGTATTGGAAATCTTTGATATTCTTGGCCATGCAATGTTGTCACCCTATCTTCTCTTACAGAATCCCAGGTAATTTGAGATAGAGTCAAAGCTAGTCATGCCAATTTAACATGACCTTCAGCAGAGACCCATCTTTCTAATAAGGCCCCTTCCACAGGCACTTCAGAAGTCAGTTCATCTCAATAGATTTCTTATACTAAATGTACTTCTTCATTATATATTCTCATGCCCTGTGATAAGTGGATTAGCATGTCCATGTAGAATGACACATCACTGATGTTCAACTGTCTTGCAAAAGAGAGATAGTGATGGTTGCATCAGATCCAAAGTAGTCCCATGTTTCAACATCAAAAGGATAACTATGTTCCCAAAAGACAATAAAGCAGTTTTTACATATTCCCTATCTATTTCCACTTGTGAAACATCTATAAATGTTAGGATTATGATGACCATCAATTTTTGTGCCTGTTTACAAGTCAGCCTACAGCTTTCCTCGTAACAGGGACTCTATTATGAAATAACAAATTTTAGAAGCCTGCTTAATTCCCAGAACTAGATATCCTGTGCCAGAAAATCTCCTGGAAAACATTAATATATCATTTTTCCAAATTCTTAACTCTTTAAAATTTTACTGGCAATATTCTTTCTAGTTCTAATAAGGAAGAAAAAAATCTAAATTCCTAAGAACCATGGACTTAGTCTCATTATTCATGTTCTTCAACTATATAAGGCAAATATTAATAAGAAATCAAGGAACATAGATAAGGTCTGAAGCAACAAAAAAGGGGGGGGAACAATTGTACCTACTAATATATACACTTATTTCCCAGCAAAGACATCAGCTAATATATATTTGGCCAAATAATCAGTTTTACATTCTTTTTGATATGCCCTGCTTCTAAAATCACGTGTACTATAGTGTTTTCCTTTCAATACACAACTAAAAGAGAGAGCATAAAAACAAATACATTTATATACATATTCTACATTTTCTTTAAAAAAATACAAGGTTAATTTTAGTGTTTCCTAGTTTCAACACAGAATATGTTAATCCTGAACTATAAAATAGCTATTCTAAAGTTCCATGGCACCTGAGATTTTAGAATAATTTATACTTTGAGAATTTCTCTAAAATTATAGTGTAGAAAACAAACATATTAGAATAAGGGTTCCTCTGTGCTCCCACCTTAGGCACATTTGAAACAGTACACGCTTCTCTAAATCAGTGTCGACTCATTTCGGCTGGTAGCTTTTTATAGTCTTTCTCTCTCTCTCTTTTCTCTCTCTCTCTGTGTCTATCTCTGTTATGTGAATGTAGGTTTTCTTGACTATGTGGGTGCAAATGAAAGCCAGATAGTTGGCATTCAGATTATCTTCCTCAGTTGGTTCTCCTCCTTACATTCTTTGAGATTAAATCACTCACTGAATGAGTAAATTACTGTGTAGCATTGACTGAATATCCAATGACACTTTGAGATACACCTGTTTCTGTCCTTTAATGCCTGAAAGGATTGCAGCCTTTGGGATTGGAGAGCCCTCTCAGTAGTCAAGGGCACACATAATTCTCTTGTAAGTACCTGGCATTATGTTTCTAGTACCTACATTTGTCAGATCATAACTACCTTTGACTCTATATTTATAGTATGTCACCCTCTCTTCTAACCTCTACAGGCACTTGCATATACATGGTACACATATACACACTGAAACACACACAGGCAAAAATATTAAATGATGATATAATAGATAAAATTTTGAAACAGGCAATATAGCTACAACTGATTCTCACTTAAGAATTAGGATCCTAAACTTGTTCCCTCACTCACTGAAGAAGCAATTTATCCACTTATCCATCTCACCTAAACCAGAATTTATTCTGAAAATTACTTTGCATAACATAAGCATCAATAGTTTCATTTCTTGAAACTATAAATTCCTTGAATTATCGTATCTCTCTGGTTTTGAAAGAGAATGTGTTCTTCACACACACAGAAGGAAAATGGCTTAATTGATTGTAGAAGTAAAAAACATGTGATGTGTAATTGGTCAAAGTGTGTTGGGGGAAAGCATTAGTGTTTCCTATCACTTCTTTTTCTTAAGTACATTGGACAGTGACTTCCTATTCTCTCACAGTTAGGTACCTTTATGTGTTGATCAACCAAATACTAAGAGTGGAAGACATGTACCACTTTCAAACTGCAGTCTGGTAAGCTCCCTTATGACCCTTATTCTCTGTTTTTTTGTTTGTTGGAGTTAAAGCATTGTGCTGCCGTTGTACATACAAGATGGCAAAAGACTAAGTCTCAAGTCAATGCTTACAAGGTAATAGCCAGAGAGGAGCTGATTCTAAAACTGACTCAGACTCCTTGATAATAAAGCACTGTCTAATTAAACCATTGAAGCAATCTGTGCAATTCTATTTCCTAGACCCTTCTCAGTATGTGATGATGACTGTTGTTCTTATTCTTGGAAGAAGAGTACTTGGATCCTTTTGATGTCAATATCCTTGGACAGGAAGATGGTAGGTAGGTGAGGTGAAGCAGAAATCACCTAAGGAAATTTAATCTTACATGTTTTTTAAAATAGCCCTCTAAGAATGCAAGCTCAATATCCAATAGCATATATAAATAACATTGTCCAGAAGTTCATCAAAATATTAAACTGCTAATGTTTTTTTAAATATGACATGCTTACAAATTAGTCATTTTGATTGAAAGAAAGATACAAATATTAGCATAAACAATAAATTAATTGAGAAATGTTAAAGAAGATTTGGGCACTATGAAGGCAAACCAGTGGGTTAAAGTATTTTCTGTGTGGACATATATTGTGATAAATCTCACTTGCAATATACCAAAAACAGGATTAATATTTATTAGGGGGTATTTTAACACTTATGGATACAAATTAAACCTTAGAGTAATTCCTTTGTGATAGGATGATTCAGGCGATGGATGATGATCCAATCTCCAAGAAGGCAGGAACAAAATAGGCCACTAAAGATCCCAGCATCCCTGTTCAATGGGGCTGGCCACACCCTGTTCAGGCTCCCAGGACTCTAGAGACAAGCCTTGCACCTGAATTCCACCACATCTCCTATTATAAGGTAATGTCTGGGGGAGGAAAAGGCCAAGCATAAGCATGGTCAAACTATAACTAAAACTTGATATATATAAGGTATATAATATACTTTTGGAACATTGGTAGATGGTGAGGTATATAAACTACTTTAAACTGTTTATTTGGAATAGGAAAAAAATCTAACACTTGAATGTTTTTTGTTAAAAGATGATAGGATAGTAACTTTAACTATTTATTTTTTAACTTTATTAAGACTTGAGGAGGAAAATATATTACTTGAAAGTCGAAAGCACATGAGAGCAGCTTTTAAAATTTGAAAGAAGACAGCGACATTTAGCCACTTGGACAATTATCTATGTTTTTTGGTGTCATTGGAGCATTTATTATTTTGGCTATAGGCTTATGATATTTGATAGATCTTTCTAGAAACAGGGCATTTTTGGAGGGACTGTCTGTTTAGGCAGGTTTTCTTTGTCTTCATTTGTCATTTTGTTTATTCATGTTGGACATCATGTGTATTGTCAGGAGTCTAGGCTAGGGCAGTGTATTTTTTTGTTTGTTTGTTTGTTTGTTTGTTTTTAATCTAACTGGCCATTTCTTGTCAAAAGGACAAACTTTAAAGGAGTGTTTTTTGATATTTAAAATTATCTTGGGAAAGGAACAGCGATGCCAGGAGTTGCTGTGTCTCTCACAACCACATTTTGAATAATAAAATGTTAAATGTCATATTTTTGGGGGTCTATAAAATAGTTGAAGACTCTTTTTTTACTTAATATATTTTAACCTGTGATGTGGGAATGTCTTTCTGTGTGCTGTCAATATCAGTCTTTAAATAAAGGAGCTGTTTTGAGCCATGACAGGCATCATAGAAAAAGTAGGAGGAGAAATCAGAGCATAGGTAGGAGAAGCAGGGCAGAGTAAGACAGACTGAGCCAGAAGCCCAAAGGAACAACATGTAAGGAACACAGGTGAGCCACGGGCCGTGTGGCAGACAGATTAATGAAAATGGGTTGAGTTAAGGTGAAAGAGCTAGCTAGCAATGTGGCTAAGTCATAGGCCAAACAGCATAAAGTTAATATAAGTGTCTGAGTCATTTCTTGGGGCCTGAGCGGTGGTGGGTGGCTAAGAGGTCTGGGCCTGCAGGTCTGTGGGTCTGGGCCTCTGGCTGCCTGGGACTGAGAAACCTAATTACAACAAACCTGTATCTAGGAAGGTAAGGCCACACAACTGTGGCATGGCAAACTTAAGTCATGTTGACTGACTGTAGTTTCTATCATCTTAAGGATTGAAGCTTATATTGTAAAATTAGGCTATCTATAAAAAGGTGGATAATCTCTGAACAATGACTTTTAGTATGACTATTTAACATCAGTCAGAGGTATATATATCGTGCAAAACGGCAACAGTACTTTAGACGTGTGTGTGTGTGTGTGTGTGTGTGTGTGCGCGCGTGTGTGTGTATATATATAAATTATCTAAACAGAGGTATATAAAACATCTTGTGTACATATTATGACTAGTATAATCATATACTATTTCTAGTATAGCTGAATGGAGGTAGCAATTGCATAGTGGAATTGACAATAATGTGTAAATATTTTAAACAGAGGTGGAAGCATATGTAACATATATCAGTTATAGATTTAATTTATATAAAAGTTATAGATTTAATTTTATACCATTGTATAAGTTGCTTTGAACATATAAAACAGTTTTAGATTTAAATTTGTATTAATATATAAATTATCTCAATCAAACATATAAAATGATTTCATATTTGTATCAATATATAAATATCTATACTAGTGAAAGTTGTCTTTTGCTTATCTTATATATTTGGCTAATAATTGTTTATAGGTAGGTAGAATAATCTGGTTTAGAGCATCGGCTTAGCTAAGGGCATAGTGTTTAGTCCTGGGAGTCTGTGCTCTCTTGTGTCAGCTGAACACTGCCTGCCCTCTGTATGGAATGGGCTAGGGGTTCACCCAGGGAGTTCAGCTATTGCAATAAATCTCACAATATACCAAATACAAAATTAATATTTATTAAAAATATTTTTACACACACATATACAAATTAAACCTTAAGACAATTCTTTGACAATAAAATAATCCAAAAAATAAATACTAATCCAATCTCCAGAAAACCCCAAAACAAGCCACTCAAGTGCCCAACAGCCCCTTTCCAAGGAGGCTGACCTTACCCTGTTCAAGCTCCAAAGACTCTAAAGACATGCCTTCCAACTTTATCAGCTAACACCTAAATTCCACCACAGATATAAGCATCTCAAGTCAATATATAGCTCCCTGGTAATGATACGGATAAAGATGTATCCCTCTGCAATAGTAATCCCCTGATAAACAGGAATAGACAATGATAAATTTCTATCTCAAAAATAAAGTTCAACATTAACCAACCTTTGCTCTCCATGTGGTCAAATAAAGGTACAGAAGTTCATACTTCCAGGACGCAAAAATAAGTGAATTAAATGTAATATATATATATATATATGTATATATATATGTATATATATATGTATATTGAAATATATATTATATATAGAATGTAAAAGTAAGCCAATAGATGAATAAGACATGCTGTTCTCTGGGAAATTGATCAAATTAATGATAGTCATATTAAATAAATTATTCCAGTCTTAGAAAGAGAGATGGACTTCCCCATCATGATCATCTTTGAATTTCAATTTTAGCATCTTCTTTAACATAGTGTTAAAGGAAAAATATCACAATTTCCCACTTTAGCATTGAAATCTGGTGGAAATAGAGTGAGAAAAACATCAGAATTATATCTAATGATTCTTAATCCACCTAACTCCACAGGAAGGATTCATGCCTACCACAGGACACGTCCTCAAAACCTGAGGCTCAGGGGATCACAGGCCCTAGAACAGAGATTCTCTGCCTACCTGATGCTTAACGCTTTAATCAGTTTTTCCTGCTGTGATGACCTTCAACCATAAAAATATTTTACTGCTACCTCATAACTATAATTCTGAAACTGTTATCAATCAAAATATAAATATCTTACTTCCAGACTATCTGATATTCGACCCCTATCATGACCCACAGGTTAAGAACCACTATCCTAGAGATAAACCCATCTATTTTTGCTTTCCCAAATTAATATGGTCTCAAAGTGCATAGTAAACATGTATACTTACAATGATACCTAGTGTTGCCCCCAGCCTTCATCAGAGAAGTTTATTTTCTAGTGTGTAATCTTAATACAGAGACTCATTACTGGTAAAATTGTCAAGGTTATGTGACTGCTGTGCACTCTTTCCTAAATGGTACCTAGGTATCACGCTCTGGAAGGACTAGAAAGTGTTACAAAGAGAGTGGGGGGACAGAAGAGCAAGAAAATGAAGAGGAGTGTTTTGACATGTTGTCATAGGAACATTTCAATGCCCTCCCAAACTCCCAACAACTGTGGCTATCTGCATAAGACTCACACTAGATCTAGAGTGTTGCTGTTCATGAGACACTGTGCTTAGTTGAGGAGATGTGGACAGCAACTTGAGGAACCATTTTTCTTTAGTGATAAGGCCTCTGGTTAAATGCCGTATCACCACTGTTAAACCTAATTAATATTAGTTAGTCATAGATTAAAATGACATGAAAGTGAAATTGAGATTTGGTAGGGAGGACAGTTTCCTGAGTGAATGGAAGAGAATAAGAGAGGGCAATAGGCGTGGATATAATCAAAGGAAATATATGTCTGAAATTGTCAACAACAAATGTATAGATTGAAGCAGCCATTCTCCACTTGTAACAGAACTGACCCTAACAGGACCAATTGGTTTCCTGTTTGTTTGTTGTGGTGGTTGTCTGTTTGGTTTTTTTCTTTTCTTTTTTTGTTCCCTAAGACCTCTGCCACCTATTACCCCCCCCCCCCCCATCCTATACTGACTCAGTTCAGGCTCCAATCATATCCCCAGGTAGTATATCCAGTCTGGAGGCCAATAAGGGTCCTATCTGGGTACAAACAGGAAATATTCTTCCTAATTTTATCTAAACAACAATAACAACAAAAAATCTGACATAACAAAGAGATGCCTGACACTGCTGCCACAGTTACTGACCAATCATAAAATGCTTCACATACCAGCAAGGATCAATACCCAATCATTTCAACATATACCTTTTTTTTTAAAGAGTCAAATTTATTTTTTAAATTTTCCTTCATTTTATTTTATTTATAAATTAATGTCTTTTTTTATCCATATATCCCCTGCTCCCCCTCCCTTCCCTCCCCTTAATCCCTCCCATTCAGCCTCCCCCCACACATCCCTATCCCATCTCCGCAAAGGAGAAGAAGTCCCAAGGTGGGTCAGCTCAGTGTAACATATACTTAACCACAGCTGAATTTCCCTAGCTGTGCTTAAAAGGAGCCTGCAAGCTTCTCTCAGGGTTGTCAGCTCACCACTTTGTCAGATGGTTGACCCCTGCATGCTGGAATTTTTGCTCTCAAGAATTAAACACTCCTGTTGATTGCATATGTGTCTGGTGGTATTCTAGGAATTCTCATGAAACCTAACAAGATGCAGAATATCTCAGATATCTATGAAAAAGAGATTTGGAAGAATAGAGCTTTGTTCTGGTCCTTAAGGCAAGATTGCTTCTATGTGTAAAGATTTGGCTAATTTGTAAACTTATTTCCATTTAAAAAATTTTGTTTAATTACTTTTAATACACTAGGTTACAAGAGTTGTCATCAAAATAATGTGTTAATTATTCTATTTCTGGTCCTGCGTGGAAGAATGCCATTCTTTTGAGATTATAATTATAACATTTTCCTTTTGCTATGTACTTACTGAAGAAGTCTATTTTTAAACACAGTTGCTTACAAATTCTTTCTAGTAGCTTCCCACTTTCCTAAGTTCCATGTCAAAAAGCATACATTTCAGGTCTCCTAAGTCTGCCTGCATCTCCCAAATGCTTCTTCACTTTTACGGGTCCTTATGTCCCATATTTCTCATGATTTATTTTTACTCTTTCAATCTCTTTTCAAGTTTTTTAGGGCTTTATATATACTTACACCATACACAATACACATATACATACAAACATAAGCAAGTACATACACGTATATACACAAATACACACACACATACACACATACTTCATAGGCTAGAGTTCACATATGAGAGAATAATTACAAGTTTTCACATTTTATGTTTACATCATGTTTAATATTTCCAGATCTATCTACTTTCCACACAAATTTCATTTATCTTTATTTACTTTATAAACTTACATATGTGTTTGTGTGTGTGCATATGTACATATTTATGTAGATGCATAGATATATAGTGCATGATCATTAGCCATTTATTTGTTAATCAGCATCTGGCTTGATTTAATAATTTTTATGCTCTTATCTATCTCCAGTCTCTTGGTATCTGCTGAGATTTTTTCAGCCAGTTTGAATGTTTATTTATTTCTTCAAGTTCCAATAATATTGTATTCTAACATCCTTTCAGACTGCTTTCAAATTCTTTTGATTCTGAGGCTAAGACCCCCTGCATGCTGGATTGAGGGCTGAGCAGGAGGACCTGCTGCTTTAGCAAAGGACATGGTTTGGATCCAGCACTCACATAGTAAGTCACAATCATCTAAAATTTCAACTCAGGAGATCCGATGCCCTCTTCTGACTTCCAAGGTGTGCTTGTAATACAGACTTATGCATGCAGCCAAATACTTCTACATGTACAATAAATCTAAAAGAAGTTAAAATACCAAAATCCTGCGACAGGGAATGGAATTCCCACAGGGAATTGTAAAACTATTGCAGCTAAAGCTTCTGTTATCCTCTTAGAAGTAGGTTCTATATGTCCCCTTCCATTATTTTTCTCACTTTTCTAAATATTGTGACTGTTCTTGACAGTGTCTGACATGTAAAGGATACAATTAAATGTATGACACATTCATTAGAATTTATTAAAAGATACTTTATTATGCATACCTCACCATATAGCTTAAAGACTGCATACTTGCACATAGAGAGCCTACAGAGTCAGGCTGTGTGAAAGAGAGGAGAGAGAGAGAGAGAGAGAGAGAGAGAGAGAGAGAGAGAGAGAGAGAGAGAGAGAGAGAGAGAGAGAGAGAGAGAGAGAGAGGAGGGGGAGGGGGAGGGAGAGGGAGAGGGAGAGGGAGAGAGGGAGAGGGAGAGAGGGAGAGGGAGAGGGAGAGGGAGAGGGAGAGGGAGAGGGAGAGGGAGAGAGAGAGAGAGAGAGAGAGAGAGAGAGAGAGAGAGAGAGAGAGAGAGAGAGAGAGAGAGATCTTTCCTTGGCTCTGTCATTACTTGTCTCTTTACATACATGAACCAACACTTCATCCTCACCGATTTTCTTTCTAAAATTGCAATGCATTATTAATTCCATCTTCTTAAGCAAGTTGCCTGTAATTATAATTGTCTTTCTAAAAAAGAAAATGCAACAGCTGCACCTAATCTGAAAATGGATCCTTGGAGAACGTAATTAAGTTATTTCAATTTGGAAACTGAATATTATCAAGAGCTATGGGATGTATAACCTTAAGGCAGACCTTTCCACCAGATTTTTAATAGTATGTCATTTGCAGAAACCTAGAGAACTAGAAAATGAGAATGTAAATTTTTGCATTCTCCAATCAGAACCTTGCTAAATGAGATTATGTTACATAATGTTACATACTATAGTTAGAACATTTGGTAGACAACAGAGCTGAGGAAGCTGAAGCCATATGTTTACTACCTATGTGATACTCCATCTAGCTTTATTTACTTTGTTCCATGCTCATAGATTTTCTACTGTAGTTTCCAACAAATATTGAGTAATTGTTTAAATAACATTTGTTTGGAAAGAAAGCACTTATAAAAGTATGCTTTATATATAAAGATTAATTTTAATAATGTGAAGGGTACTTTCTAAAGATCATGTTATCTCAGACATGAAATAATAATCTTGTGATTCAGAATTATCTCTAGGGGAATTAAATTTTACATATTGCTTATTATTATATTTAGACATTTTAAGAAACACGTTAAGAACAGTTTTTTCAAATACTTACTGCATCTTATTATAATTTTACTTGAACAATGGCCTACTTTTTTGACTGAAATGAAAGAAAAGAAGGTATGTGTTTTAGGATAAATCAGTCGGGTTATAATAGAGTATCAGACAAGCAGTTCCTAAGTGTTTAGAATGTGCATACACAGAATTTAGCAAAAATCTGATTCAAGCTGTAAGAAAACAAAAAAGATAGACACTTTTACTATTAAAGTTATGATTTGGAAACTTTCTAAAACCTATAAAAAAAGTCAACATTTATGAAACTATCTTTTAAGCTCTGTAAAGTAACTTAGTCAGTCTCCAATTGACAGCATGAAACACTTCAGTGGGATGAACAACAGCAAATACAATTACTGATAGAAAAAGTGCCCTGATGTCTGTTGCTCCTCATTCTAAAGAGGACTGAAATTAACTGAAGATTTGGAGATAATTTACTTATGATTTTCCTGGATTATCATTACAAGTTGTATGATATCAATAAGTAGGCATACTAACACAGTGAAAGACAGTCAGGAGGTCTTAGCCTAATGTATATATTTGCAATAAAAATAAGACAATTTATATGAATAATACCATTTAAGATTGTATTAGAAGGCTTGGATTCAGGAAAAGAAAAAAAGAAAATATTAAATTAATAGTATAATAAAAGAAATAATTAAAAACATAAATATATGCAATTTATTTGGGTAGAGTAGGCAGAAAAGTTACTATTCAGTACTAAAGGGAGAATATCTGTTTAAAGTGACATAGCTTTTGAGAAAACAATATAAGTGATACAGTTTAAAAATTAATCTTAAATTGGTTTTATATCACAGTTAAAGACAATAACTATATTTCCTAGATAGTAGATTAATAATCATATTATATCAATTAAATAATTAGAAGGAAGCTACTTTAATTGGCTTCTACATATGACGCAGAAAAGTTTGAAGACACTAGAGAACCTTATATGTTAGATATATGTTGATGAGTATAAAATACAATGTCAGTTATGTTAAGAACAGGATGATAGAACACAATCATAAATAACACTTACAGAGTATTCCACTGTGGAACATGAAGAGTGGTAATTACAGAGAGAGTGGCTCTGGGAAAGTGAGGTAAAAAAGTTAAAGGTGAAATCAAAATAAGAATGACATACGGTTGGGGGAGTGATGTGGTACTGGGGATAAGATAATGCAAGATACACAAGTCTGAAAACATGATTTCAATCCTTTGCATGACATAAAATCTAGGCACAGTAATGTGAATCCTTAACACCAACAACAAGATGGTAGATAGTTGTTACATACAAATGGATTTTGACAACTCCAAGGCCAGCCAGGGTAGCATAAAAATGAAATTCAGGTTCAGTGAAAGGCCCTGTTTTTGGTTCGTTTTATTATTACTTGTTTGTGCAGTATCTTAAAAGGAAATATCTAATGAAGAAGATACCCAATGTCGACCTCTGGTCTCTACACAGAGGAGCACACAAATATATGCCTTCTCCAGCCACCAAACACAAAAATACACATTCTCTCCTATCCCTGCCCCCTAACCCCTGAAACGTAATGAGTCAAACCACTGACTATTTGCTAATTAACTGGTAGAAATCAGAAAATACTGGTATTTTCAATACTCAACTTCTTTTACTGGAGAAATAAAAAGGAATTCATATTGCCAACACAGGATCCCATCTTTTGTCTCTGAGATACTGGGTTGAGATTGCTGGATTGATACTGCTATTGAAATACTATCAAAAAAGGGTGAGGTCACCAAAAACAATTAAAATAAGTTGGGAAAAGGCATGGTCAGAGGCTGCAAGGCATTCTCTACAAATGTTAGGCTGGATCACTATCCTGCACTCACTACCCATGCAGAATCCTTAAAAACGACATAGTCTGTGCCCTTTACATTACTCTTCTGAGACTCGCACTTATGCTATATCACTGATATGATTATAATTCTCCACAGTTGTACTGTTAATCAGTCTGCAAGAAGAGTATTTGGTGACTATGTGGTGTTCCAAAATCTGTCCTATTAAGACAAACTAAAGGTAAAATAAATGTTCTTTTAGCTCCAGTCCTTATATACTTTCACTGTGTTTGTGGATTCTTCTTTGTAAATAGCGTTAACTTTCCTTATTAGTTATGAAACATGTTCTATGCTCTAAAAATTATTTTACAAGTATTAATCATGAATACTCAGCCTACTTTTCATTAAAATACATGAGCATAAAACTTAAATAATACCATAACTCTCTTAACATTGGTCATTTCGCTTTTAGATAAGTCTGAGAGATTTAATAGCTTCACTTGCAGTAAAGCCTTAAACACCCATGTGAGCACTAGATGAAGGTGGAAATCTTCATTTTAAAGTCCATTTTCCTCTGTGGGAAAAGCTAATTTGAATATATTATGAGTTGGTTAAGAGTTCTGCATCATTTTCTTATTCTTTTCAGAGAGTAACAGCTAAGTAGAATGCTCCTAAAAATCCCATCTACATGTAAATGCTTCAGAAAGCAGCACTCACAGTTAACCTTCAGAAACACTCTCCTTGTGACAGACTTAGGCAATGTTCTTCAATCAAAGGTAGCTGACTTGGCTACCAACACATCTGTTTTCAATAATTTCTGGAACATCGAAGAATGCTGAACCAATTTATGTGAGAAAATATTTTGTATGGTAGGTAGATTAAGACTTAAAGGAAATTTCTATTTTGGGCATTATCACTCTCCTGACATTTAGCAACTTAGTTTTGTTAAATATGAATTTCAATGAAATTTTTACAATTAATACTTTGTGTACTAATTATAATCATTGGAATCTTAAATTCTTTTCAAATTTAATAAGAATGAATGAGTGTTTTCCATTACTTCAGCTACCTGTCATAAGCTCATTAAATATTTAAAAACAAGCATTCAACATTTTAGTTAAATGATTGCATTATACTAAATTTATTTTTTAAATAATATTAATCTAATTTTTAATCTACAAATCAAACTTTATTAGGTTTTTCATTCAAGGCCACTGATGCTATCCACAGGATGCAATTTCAAGGCCTTTCCCACATGCATATTCCCAAATTGGCATATATTCAAGACATTTACATAGGAAATAATTAACTGGTCTTGTATAATTTTATATATATGTTAAAATACTTGCATTTCAACTGTGCATATCCCTCACAAGCTTACTAAGTTAATTATAAAGCATTGGAAATAGTGATGTGAATCATGATTGTTCTTTTATTTATTGATGGAATAGTTACAAGAAGCAGAAGTCAATATGTATGCATGAAGACATGTTGTTGTGGCTATTTTCAAATATTCCAGTCTCACTACGATGCTTTCCTTCATGTTTAGCTCACTGATAGGGATGGCCAGCAACAGATTACCTAATATTAGTGTATGCAGGATACAGTGCCTTGTGTTTTCAGACATCCATTGGGAATATTAGAACACTAACTTATGGAAGGTGTTATGGTGAAAAAAATTAATATATTTCTTCTACAAAAGGTAAATAAATGAAGAATAAATTTTGTATAAGCTAATTGGAGTTAACTTTTCACAATATTGTTCAAATAAAATGAATGAATTTGCCATACTTCGTATTTGCTTGTTAGGGTTATAGAAAACTACATATGCAATATTAAAATTTAACTTACTTATATTTTAGAGAAATTTACTATTTTTTTATCATCTTGAAGTCTTTATAAACTAAGGAATAGGGACATTATATTAACCCATGAGTAGGCTATATAGAAAAACTTCAGTATAATTAAAAGCTCACATTTGATTTGAAGTCACTTCTTTCCAGACCCTCATAAATGCTCATGGATAAATCCAGTTCCATCCTTCAATGTTATGGTATCACATAGCCCATTGAATCTGTTGCTTGGCTGTTTCTCTTTAAACTAAGTTGCGCATATTGAAGAAATTTCATTCAAACTCCCAAAATGCTGCTACTAAAATCTCATTGTGCAAAACCTCAAATAGATTCAGATCATTGTGAGAGTTTCCTCCAATTGCTCAGCTGTACTTTTCTAAATCTAGGTCTCTAGCACAAGCATACCATCTTTTATTTCTATGACACGGCTTTGAAATTTTCTTTATATAGAAATCAAACATTTCCAGAAAGGATGTGGCAATGCTTCCAGTCCTGACAGTATAAACACATATCCACGAGCTCTTTATTCTTTCTTCCTATGAAAATGGTAGCAGCGTTATCCTCCTAAACAAAGCCTAATCACTCATTAATACATTGGAGAGAATTTAATAATTCATGCATTGAGTTTTATGGTTGCTCTTTGGAAAAAAGCCTAAATGAAGATGTAAATAAGAATAGAAATATTAGAGTTTCAGACTCTGAATAATATTCAGGAGAGTGTTCTATACAATGTGCGTTTCTAAGAATTATGCAAAACTTTAGTGTACAACTCTAAGGTTTTGTATTTTTCTTAAAAATATAAGCACAAATAGAACCAAGAAAGAGAGCAAATAATTACTAAGAAAGTGGAAAAAAATGAGAATAGTAAAGAGTAAGTAAAATGAGTAAATCACAAACTTGTGACCAGAATACAATAGAAGAACTGCAGGAAAACAAAGGAGACTTTGATGTGTAGAAAAACCGAGAGAGAGAAAGAAAAACACCCATGAAAATCCACAAAGGTGTAGTCAGGAAATATTAAGAAAGGGTTGAGCAAAGGATTTCAGTGTCACAATACTGACAAGATTAAATGTTTCAAATAAATCAAATTCAGAACAGTATTAGGAACTGAAAGTTTGCTGATCATTTTTGAAAAATTCATTTACAAAGAAATAATGGGAACAAATTAAGTTATATCTATTTGAAGGTCTATCCTTCTGGCAAAACAGAGAAAATTATAATCAGAAATATGATTCTGAGTAGGTGAGAAAGAAATGTTTTGTTGTTGATTTTTTTTTTCTTTCTAGTTTTTGAGACAAGGTTTTTCTGTGTACCAGCCCTGGCTGTCCTGGAACTCACTTTGTAGACCAAGCTGGCCTCAGAATCAGAGTTTCACCTGCCTCTGCCTGCCAAGTGCTGGGGTTAAAAACTTGTGTCACAACACCTGGCAAGAAATAGAGAACTGATGTATTCCTGGAAGCAATCTATGGAGATGCTAACCAGTCGTGGTCAAAAATCTATGAGTAAATTTATCAGCATATATCTTAATGTTCAGCATAGTTTTAACCATATATATGTGTGTGTGTGTGTGTGTGTGTGTGTGTGTGTGTGTATATATATATATATATATATATATATATATACACACACATTTGTGTGTGAGAGAGAAATAATCCATGTTAATCACAATATTTTACATGCATTATTCTGAATTTGAATAATGTTAAATTATATTTCTCCTTTGGTATAGAATTTGAGTGTTCCTTTTCCCATTGTAGTCTGATCTGAATCATGATAGTCATTCTTTTAACTCCAGACAGTATTTAAGGTTTAAAACCATATGAATTCTTTATTTCTTTTTTAAACTCCTTGTCATAATTCAGTCACTTATTCACAACACAGAAAATTCTCATGAAAATCTGTCTTGAATTAGTTAGGATTCAGCCAACATGTTAAACTGTAGTCCTTATTATTTTTCTGAGTTCAATGTGTTAATCAGTTTTTCTAACTTTCTTTTATTAATTACAGCCCTTCTGTCATCTGTTCTAAAAGCATCACTATTATAGAATCCTTCATTATGAGCTGTGGTAGTGAGATGAATGATCTTTGCTGACACCTTCTCTCCCTACATAACCTTCTTGGTTCTGTGATGTTCTACATCACCTCAAACATATACCTGTTGTGGGATTCAGGTGTCAGCTGACAAGGTCAAGGGACATTTATACAGAGCACCGGGCCCCCCGACCTGAAGGGGGCGGGGGAAAAGCCCCATTAAAAAGGGTCTGCGGATACGACACGCTCGCTTCCTGGTTCCGGGCTGCGAGAGGGGATTCCATTGTCCGTCCGTCTGCAGACTCCAGTTCCTGTTCAGGTGTTATTATAATCTGTTGCTGGTACCGTGAGTTCTGGATTATATTTTAATAAATATTTTTCTAGTATTGGTGTTCTTGTGGGTAAACTCCGCCTACTATATAATCTTAGTTTAGAACCTTCTTAGTTAGACAAAAGGGGGAGATGTTGTGGGATTCAGGTGTCAGCTGACAAGGTCAAGGGACATTTATACAGAGCACCGGGCCCCCCGACCTGAAGGGGGCGGGGGAAAAGCCCCATTAAAAAGGGTCTGCGGATACGACACGCTCTCTTCCTGGTTCCGGGCTGCGAGAGGGGATTCCATCGTCCGTCCGTCTGCAGACTCCAGTTCCTGTTCAGGTGTTATTATAATCTGTTGCTGGTACCGTGAGTTCTGGATTATATTTTAATAAATATTTTTCTAGTATTGGTGTTCTTGTGGGTAAACTCCGCCTACATATACCCTTTAAGGAAGGTGTACATTCATTATCACTGTTTTGTTTCATTATTAAAATGATTGCCCTAGCTCATTTTTTTCTTTTCTTCTTTAATCTATGATGAGTGATGTGAGTGACTTACTTTAGGAAAAAAATTCATAATCTTATTTATAACAATTGATAAAACATGGAAAAAAATTAGCAAACGATTTTGGGGACTGGAGAGATGGTTCAGTAGTTAAGAATGCTTTCTTGCTTTTGTGGAAGACTAGGGTTCAATTCTCATCACTCCCATGGCAGCTTAGATCAACCCATGTGTTTAGTTGGGACCTGATGATCTTTCTGGTCTCCCTGGGCACTAGATATGCACACAGTACCTCTACGTGCAATCAAACAAATCTTACATGTTTAAATGAGAATGAATAAATAATTTAAAAATATTTTTATAGATCTGTTAACCTCATTCCCATTTCTTTGCTTGGTTTATGTGAAATATTCACCCCATTGCCACTTCATTTATCTCAATACAATTCCAGTTAAACTCTCTTGTCAAACTGCTATCACCAGAATTACCATGTCCCATGATATCCTGTTAATTAATGCATATTCTGTTTGAAAGTTTATTTTATTAGCTAGTCACCCATATTTGAAGAACCATCAGAAGCATGTGGACAGCCCAGTCTATCAAGCATGTTCCTAAGCCCAGCTTCAAAACGAACACATAAACAAACCAACAGTTATCACTACTTGGCATAGCTGGGCAATGGCTGGAATATTTCTCCATTTGATTTTGTGGACATCTTTCTGTGTTGTTCTATGTTCCCCTTTTCTCCATTTTATGTATCCCTTTTTCCTTACCCCAATTTGTAAAACTTTTGGTGGTGAAATGCCCTAATGCTTAGTATTTTTTATTTAGTAACATATTCTAACTTAAAGGGAATGATAGCTATATTTGAATGGTTAGATTTTGATCTACAGATTAGAATTTTCATGCTGAATATGTATGTACTGCCCCTGCATGCAAGAGCCACCTACTCATATGTCAGTGACATCAGCATTTTTCTGTCCAGATCCTACCACCAAAATGTCCTGCCGTTGTTCTTTACATCACTAATGTTATTAAATTTATTCAACTATTAAAGCCAAGCAATCATTTTTTTCCTTTCTCCAATTTCATGTCTTCCTTTCCAAAGATGCTTTTCTAGAAACTAATGAAGTTTTCAACAACTCCTTTTGATACCCTTGTTTGAGAAATTTTAAGTTCTCACCTAAAACCTGAAAATTGACAGTAAGCATCTTCTATAGTTTACTTTCTGTAAACAACCATAAAAATATCTTGTCTAATTGATAAGTTCCATCATGTCAGTATTATGCTCAAACCATGGACTTTATATCTCGCCTGTACTAATGACGAAGTGAGTCCTTATTTGGGGAACACCATTTCTCTTTTCCTCTACAGTTTTCACAGCTGTCCATTAGCAGCCAGAGCCATTTAGCATATGAACCCACGTGAGTTTTATGTACTTTTCTTTGATGTTAGTTTCCCATGGAATACTTATTCCTGATTTGGGTGTGGTATCTTTTCTTACTAGAAAATATTTTCAAATCTATGATCTTAGTAAAACAGAAGATCAGCATATTATAACATTCCTGCTATTTTCACATATTTAATACTTTTACACATTTTTGTTGTTTTGATTATGTTGATTTATATTCATTAAGTAAAGTGAGGAGATTCAAATGCCTTTTTCAGATAGATTATGCATTTGACTTCATTCACTATATAATCCATATGAAAATGTTTATTATATATACTATTTACACATACATTATGGCATAGTCATATGAGAACAAATTCACATTCTTACATTTGTTGACATTTGTGCTTGTTTGATTGCTAGTCCTTCTTACTGGGTTGAAATAGATCCTAAATATATTTTTATTTTATTTTTTTCTGATTCCTAAGAATCAGAAACTTCAATTCATACAATTTTTCATTTTGCTTTGTTAATAAACTTTGTTCTTTGGTTTGGTACATCATACCTGTGTAATACATACTGGTAACTCTCTGCCCATCATCTCTTATCTCTCTCACATGCTTGACAGTCTCCCTTCTTAAAAATCTATTAGAATTCTCAGGAATCTTTTACAGAGGCCTATATCCTAAACCATTTCACAGCATTTCTCTACTAGTCCAGAATTTCAAGTCTTCTCTTAATGTTTTTGATAAAGTTTGATTTTGCTTTGATACTAGATTAGAAAGATGAGTGTTTAGTTTTATTGACAAACATGTGTATATCCACTTTTTCCCAGCAATATTTGTTAAAGATACCGAATTTTGTCTCGTATATAATTTTAGATTGATAATTGTAGGTGTGTGGGTTTATTTCTTGCCCCATTATAACATTTCATGTCTAATGTGTGGGGGTGTAGGGGGAGGAGGGTAGTGCTGGTAGCATTTTATTAATATGTTTCTGTAGTACAGTTTAAAATTTTCCTTATTTATTTTTCATTTTGATCAACATTGCTTTGGTTTCCGTGATTTTCATTCCATATGAATTTTCAGTGTTTTCTCATGAATGTCAATAACTGCACTGGAGTTTTGGTTGGGATTACTTGGAATCAGCAGATCGCTTGGTAGTATAGTCAATTGCTTTTTATTTTAATTTCATCACTTAAAATAACTTTTAACTTATATTTCGATCTTATCCTTCTCTTCCCCAGGTTCTTCCAGATTCTCTCCATGTCTCTAAACACCCAACTTTAAGTTCTTTATAAAACAAAAACCAAAACAAACAAACAAAAAAAAACCAATAGAACTAAACCAAGAAAATAAAACCCTACCAAAATTGAAAGAAAGCCAGCAAAAAACCAAATAACAGCACAAAAACAACTGTGTAATCCATCATATGGTTGTAAACTGCTCACGAACATGAGGCCTGCCATTGAATGGTTGATATAACCAGGGTTGCTCCACTGGAGAAAACTGACTTTTCCTTCCCCAGCAGGTATAAGTGTCAGTACATTTTCATTCTTTCCCACAGTAGCTAGGATTTTATTCACTCATTTATTTATTCATTCATTCACTTTTTGAAAAACGTAGCAAAATAAAAATGAGATAGAACGAAAGCATGACACCAAAGTTGGACTAGACAAGCCAAGAGAAAGAAGAGAAAGAGCCTAAGACAACACAGGAATCAAAGACCCACGTGTTCCAACTCAGACATCCCATAAAAAGAAGCACTAACCCGGAAGCCGTAATATAAACACAGAGGACACAGTGAGTTCATATGAGTATTGTTCATGTTGGTTCAGGGGACCCTGATCACTTGGTGTCTTATACCCACTCTGTCCCTTATAGGTTTTCTGCCTCCTCTTCAGTAGGATTCTCTGATCTCTGAGGGAAGAGATCCGATGGCCACCTTCTGTTTAAGCCTGGGTGTCCCAGGTCCTTCATTCTCTGCGTCATTTCTTGCTATTGGTATCTTTATATTTATTTGTTTCCATCTGTTGCAAGATTAAGATTCTCTGATTATGGATGAATGACGCACTAATTTGTAAGTTTAGCAGAATATCATTAGGAGTCATTTTATCATTACATTATTCTTTGTTTTTTAGAGCAGTCTTGTGTGATTTTGCCCTAGACTCCTGGGTTATTTAGTCTGAGGTTCTTGGTCATCCAAGTAGTTCTGGGTATGTCTTCCGTCTCACAGAGTGTGCTTTAACTCAAATGGATAATACTCCATAAGCTCTGTTCCATTACCATAGCATAACTTTCATGTAATGCACCATTGTAGATAACAGATTTCAACAGATTTCTAGCTGGCCTGTTAATTAAATTTCTCTTTTGATAATGCACAAAGTACTATCCTAAAGACACAGGAATGTAGAAGGCCCTACGGAAGCTCTGGCTCAACATTTCCATGTCTCAATGAGTCCTGTTGGTGTTTTTTTTTTGTTGTTGTTGTTTTTTTTGTTTGTTTGTTTTGTTTTTTTTCCTCAGCTATTGGGCCTTACAAACAGTTTGTTGAGAACAACCTATCATCTTGGCAAAAGCATCAGAGGTTGTGGATTACTATGTGGTCCCTTTGGCTAACAACTCAAATAGATGTAAGTCAATCCCTGTACTGGAAAGCTTCATATGGTGACATGCATTGCCAGGTGGAACTCTGTTTTCCTCATTATTTCATGATTTCTTTTAGATAATCTTAATATTTGCTTATGTTTTAGGACATTTATACAGTATTAGGCTTCCATTGCTAGCATTCCAATGACACTTAATTTTAGCTGTTTTCTCTTATTCCCTCCTTCATCCCCTGACTCCTTCCCCTCCCATTTGAACCTCCCACCTCAGCACTACCTCCCATCCTTAGATATTTATTCTATTCCATTTGCTAAGGAGACTTGGATTATTGATCTACTTCATACCTACTATGTAGAACTGTATCATTCTATAGATCTTTGTGCTTCTGTGTATTGCAACTTGGTTATCATTGACTTTGAAGTTAATATCCATATATAAATAAATATATACAATCTATGTATTTCTGGTTCTGGGATAGTTCACCAAGATAATTTTATTTTTTATAGTTCCATACATTTGCCTACAACTTTTATATCATTTTTAACTACTGGGTAATACTCCAGTGTATAAATGTATCACATTTTTTCTATTCCTCTGTTGCAGGATATATCTGTTGTTTCTATTTTCTGGCTATTATGGATAGTGTGGTAATAGTCGATCAACTGTACTTGTGGTAGGATGAAGAAGCCTTGGGGTATATGCTTAAGTGTGGAATAGCCAGACTTTGACGTTGTTTGGTTCCCATCTTCCTGAGGATTCAACACCGCTGACTTCCAAAGTGGCTGCACAAGTTTGTACTCCCACCAGCAACGGATGCGTCTTCCTCTTACTCCACATTCTTCCCAGGTTGATCTGTCACTTATTTGTATGATCCTAGCCATTTGAAGGGTGTAGTAGGAAATCTCAAAGTAGTTTTAATTTGCATTTTTCTGATGGATAAGTGCTGTTTAGACAATTGAATTTCCTGTGTTGAGAATTTTTCGTATAGATCTGAACACCTTCATTAATTAGTTTTCTTAAATCTATTTTCCTGAGTTATTTACATATGTTAAATATTAAGTATCTATTGAATTTGGAGTTGATTAATTTTTCCTATTCTGTAAGCTACCATTCTGTTCAAATAATGATGCTTCTCAGTTTCATGAGGTTCCATTATTTTTGCTGATCATAGTACTTTTACTAACATTGTACTGTTCAGAAAGTCTTCTCCTATGCCAATGTATTCAAGACACATCTTTCTCTTCTATCATGTTCCATGTATCTGGTTTTATTGTCAAGGTTTTTGATCCACAAGGAGTTTTGATAGGATCTAAGAGTTGATTATTGAATCTACTTTTAAAAAGCAATTACCAGTTTTAAATATTTTACTTTGGATTGGCTTTTTTGTATATTATATACAAATTGTGTATATTGATACAAAGTTGAGATAAATTTTGTTACTATACACGTATTTCTACTCTTGTTCAATGTATTGTACTTATACCTATTCTTCATCTAATAATGTAATACAAATTGCTAGTCGTTAAGAGTTATCATTACCAACTAATTAGGGTATAAGGAAATGCAAGTTCATAGTTAGACTTTATAACCAAACTTATACTTATACTAGATATGTTTTAAAGGTCAACAGAGATATATTTTAGATGAACAGGTCTTCTTCAAATACTTCAGAGATCTATAGAATATGGCATTTAAGATATTCTAATAACAAGTTTATTTTTATTTTATGAGAATAAAACATTTGCTCCTGGCAGCATTAATGTATTTCAGGGAAGATGATTGGCACTGAAGAAACTCCATATGGAGTTGACTTTCTTTGTGGCAAAAGCTAGCCACTTGGGAAGAAAGTGCCTTTGCCTCCACTGCTGACAGTATGATGTCCAAAATGGACAAGGAGACACACACACACAAAAGAACTGCCAACCTTTGGTATGAGAATGGTACTTAAGAATATCCTGCTTCACAGAGAAGTCAGGTATACCAGTACTATAGGCCAAGGATGGATGCTTCAATAATGCAGAGAAAGCTTGGGTTTCATTATTCATATATTTTTTTGAAATAGTTTGCTTACACATCCTGTTTACTTAGTTAATATTATTTCCTTCTTGGGTCTCTGAGAGAATTGAAGATGAGTTACTTATAGTTATAGTTTCCTAGAGGCAGGTTTATTTTAAAATTCACTAAAAGGTTAAAGTGCATAAGTTTGAGAGACATCAAAAGATGATTTTCAGTTAATAATACAAATTAGATAGAAAGTGAATTTAGGTATAATCCTGTGGACTCACCAAAATAGAATAAATAATGGAATATTTTATTTGAATTTGTCAATTATTTCTTCCTTGCCAATACTGATGTAATTATTTCTTCTATATGTTGTATATAGTTATTGTACCTGTTGCACATAGTTTTTTATATTATGTATAACCTTTTGTATTTTTCACACAAAAGGTTAAGTGTGGTGATATATTGTATACTTAACAAAATAAGTCTAGAATATCAGAGGACAGAATCACCCACAGTCAAGCCATGAAAGTCAGAGTGTCATTACATGCCTTTTTTACATCACCCAGGAGACAGAGCTCTTTCTGGATTTCTGTGAGTTCGAGGCCTAAGAACCAAAGAGTAGTAGCTCACACTTTTAATCCTAACTCTAGGATTCTGATACAGATGATACAGAGTTGAACCAGGAATCAGAACAGCTTGGAAGGGAAGATATATAAGGCAGAAGAAGGCAGAAATTCCTTTATTCTGTAGAAGGAACCAGTCAGGCTGAGGACCCTTTAAGATACCACTTACCCTGTTCTCTGTTCTGCCAGAGGAGTTGGCTGCATGAAAATGGACTGTGGTCTGTTTGCTCTTTATGATATTCCAGCTTTTCCCCCATATCTGGCTCCAGGTTTTCATGACACGCTACCCAGAGTTAGTGTGATACAGTTGAGTTTTATACAGTGTGCTAAGTTGAAACTATTGTGATTCTTCTACATGCAGCAACCCAGTTTGACCAGCATCATTTGCTGATCTTCTTTCCAGTGTGTATTTCTGTCCTTATCTTCATAATGGTGTGGATATATGACTTCAACATGACCCTCTTTAAACAACTGGTCTGTACTTGGTCCTTGTGTTTGAAATTTTAATCAGAAGAAGATCAATGCCTCACTGCTTACTCACCCCTCTCTAGAGCTCTATGACGAGTTGAGAAGGTTATATATATAAGAATATATAAGAATTCTTAAACCAATGCCACTTTAAAAGTAGTGTATCATTTTCGTGATCATATTTTATGTGGTTGATGGTCTTGGTTTTGGTAGAACAGTTTTAATTAACTGCTGGTAATTTTATACCCTGATTTTATAACTTATAAAAATTTAAACGAATGATATTTGTGTTATTTAAGTAGTCACATACAATTATTCATCAATAGTAGCGTTTCTTTAAATTTTTATTTATATAAATAAATGAGTTTATTTATATGACTTTCATTTAACATGACAAGTTACCTAATTGTTGGGAAATCATATAATGCATTTATTCATGAGCAAAAGGAAATAATGTGGGTAATACAGTACAATGAAGTATCTTATTCTATTTATATTAGGGTTTTGCCACATGTATGTCTATGCCACATACCCTAGAAATAGAGGTACAGACAGTTGTAAACTACTAGGTAGAAGATAGAAATCGAAACTGTGTTCCTTGGAAGAGTGGCCAAAGTGGGTCAGTGCTCTTAACCACTGAGACATCCCTCCAGTTACACAAGAAACTGTCTATAGGAAGGTAAATATGACATAATCCAGAGAATAGAAGGATTAAAATTAGTTTCTAGAATTCAGTGGATACAAAAGACCAATTACTATAAGACTACTTCCATTTTCCTCATTATGCCAAGAATATAAATATTGTACAAGCATCGATGAGATGGCTTCTTTATCAGATATAATAAAATTTTTAAAAACTCATGATATAATTATTTGGTTTTACATGAACTAAATATGAATTACTGTAGAATTATAAGTTCTAAAACAGTTTTCTTTAAATTCTCTACAGATTTAGATCAGGACTAGTTCATGTTTCATCATATCCTTACACATAATTACTGTGGCTAAAAAATAAAAACACATAAATGTGGCTGTGAAAGTCCTGAAAGTAGAGAAGAAATAATCATGGGTGTTAGTAGATGAGCTTTCTTTATTATTGATTAAATGGTAGCATTTATGATGAAAACGCATTACAAATTATTGGAAGCCTAGTGAGCTGTGAATTTCTCAAGCATGCACCTATCATTCTTTTTTCTTCAGGTTAACAATGGAAGAACTCTACTTTTAAATTCTTCCTGCCATCTCTGTGTTATATTTTATTCTCTAAGACAGTACCCTACCTCTCCAAATGCACTTGCTTAGTCTTCTTTTCAAGATTATCTTCTCATACTCAGGCAGTACTGCAACTTCAAACTCCTACAGTTAATGCAAATCTCAGAATGCATAGGGTTCCAATTCTAAAGTTGACTTTCTTTCAACAGTGTTCAGATCATAGACTATCATCTTTGCATTCACCAATTGCTTAAGTCAACAGCACACATTGATATTTCAATACTATCTTTCTTTTCATTCTTGACCATTCTTGGAATTGTTTTCACTATAATTCTTCTGTCTCTAGTGACTGGGCTCTCTTAATGGATTCCTGTAGTTACTCCTTAAGTGACATTTCTAAACCTAATCAATCTATAGTTAGAATCATTTTGTACACGTCATAAAAATAATCATTAGACATTTCAGATCTTGTGAACTTAACTGTTTCAGATAAATTTTTATGTCTCTGAAATAATTCAAACATCTTTCCAGGACTTCAAAGGTTTTCCCTCTTCTAGTGTTTGGCCAGATATTTACTTCCCCAATGAATCTTTATTATCGTTTTTAGTCAAATATGTTCTCAAAACAGTATGTGGAAATGTAAAAACAATATAAGCAAAGACATTATTCAAAGTATATTACTCCCAAATGCATCTTTTAAAAGTAAAATGTTCATTAGACCACGTGTTGAGTCTCTAAAGAAAAATTCTGTCTTCAAGCAAATTTGCTTCAGCTATAACAAGGTGACTAAATGGTGTGTTAATGTAAATTAAGGCAAGTTACTGCCAGGACTACCCACTTAATTTTGAAAATACAGCTAAGTTTGGACTATCATGATGAAGAACAGCACTATAGGTGGTAGGAAGAACAGATCTGAAATCCTTGTCATAATAACATACAGATGATCCTTACTGATCCAGCGACATAAATAGTGATGGAAAGCAGACTGTCTAAATTCTATTGTCACACCAGCAGCTCAATCCATGAAAGTCTCTCCCTGTTCTGACATTTTTTAAAGATTTTTTAAAAATATCCATACAATCCTTTAATCAAACCAAATAGTGTTCCCCACTTTGTTTCAGATGATGTCATCAATTCTAGCTTAATTAAAGTTATGTACTTACCATATTGTAGGTGGTTCAGAACCTTCTATTTCTAGGTAATCATATTTTTCTTCCATTTGGAAATCAGTAAATATAAGTGAAATTGTGTCCCCGGGCTCTGCTACAATGGTCCATGTGCAGTCTGCATTGTTATGATACTCATTAGGAAAACCCGGACTGGATATGATGCCACTGGATCCTCTCATTGTCCCTCCACAAGCATCTTCGGCTGTTAAAACAAATGAGGAAACATTAAAATCTAATTATTGCAAATTTAACTGAGTCAACTCGGTGTTTATGAAGTAAAATAACAGCGCAGGCTTGATGCTCACTAAGTCTGTGTGAAATCTTTGTTTCATACATAAATATAAAACACATCTTAAAAATTTATAACCATTGCTTGAAGATACATATACTTGCTTGTAAGTGAAAAAAACAAAACAAATAAACAAAAAACAAACAAACAAAAAACAACCCTGCAGAATTAGGTCCGTTATAATCTGATTGATTTCATGGTTAAATAATGAAATGTGTCAAACACAGAAAAGTATTTCCTACCGTCAGCAGCAAAAAACTGTGAATTCTTTCATACATTTTTAGAGTTTGTAGAATGTTTTTATTTTGTAATGTGTTTATAAAGACATGAGACAGTATAAAATGGCTTGATAGTGGAATGCTTCGAAAGCTGTTGAAAAATATTGGTGAGGGGCACAATTGAAATTAAAGTATATGTTGCATACACAGAATAATTAAATGGCAATAACAATTAACTAATCAATTTACAGGAAATATAAGTCCATAATACAATGCACATATTTTAATACATGTCTGAAATATGTGTATATATACACAGATGTATATTATTACATATAACATTGCAGTATAATTTAGAATATTTATCCATAATGACACTGTTTAGTCCAATCAAGTTAATAGTTTACAAATTTACTTGTGCTGTAAATTACATTTGATTGTGCTGTTGCTTAGACAAGCTCAGGGAGATCCTTTAGTGTAAGTCAAATGAGGAATTGTCCATTTCTATAATGACCAATTACTATTTAATGTGATAGAACACCTCAGAGCTTTAATAAATAGAAATGAAAATATTATTTTATTTAACTCCATAATGGACAGGCAGTAACATGATGTTGTTAGTGGGAATAACATTATTACTACTTTGTATGAATCAAATTGCATTATTTTTTTACATCAAACCTCATATGTTTAGCAGCATAATTTATAACCTCACTAAAATCATATTTAATTTGCTTCACACATTCTTGTAAATGTGGTGCATGTTCTTATGTTGTTTTTACATGCTGTCTCTAGTTTCTGTTATTTTTAGAGGTTATTCTATAATTACACAATTCTCTCTTCCCACTAATCCCTCCAAACAGTCTCACACAACCTTCTAATGAGGATGAACTCATGGTTTTCTTTAGTCCTTATGTCATGTTGCTACACTTTTTTTTCTTACCAACATATATATGATGGAAACATACACAAGAATTAAGGAAAAAAAGCCTATGAATATGAAAAAGAGAAAGGATGAATGTATAAGAAGTTTGGTGGGGGGAGGCTTAAAGAAGGGGGAACAAATGTAATTATAGTATAATCCCAAATATGTAAAAGAAAATATTAAAAGGGTGTTTAATAGAACTATTTCTTTAGAAATTCTAGGTAGGCAAGAAGCTACATAGTTACTTGAAGCATTCTTGATGTGAAATTTAAATTATATTCATTTGGCCACCTATTTGAAGTATTTATTAAGTATCACAAAGACTTATACAAATCTATGCAGCGACAATACTGATCAAATTTACTATCAACCTTGGTCTCTTGCATTAATCTATTCTGTAATGAGGTAAGCACCAAGAAAATAAGAAATTCCCCACTATGTTTCTGTAAATAGTGATAGAAATAATGATAATTGTGTTTCCTTCTTTACTGCCAAAGATAAACTACCGTTGTGCATTCTGGCATACTAGAATAGTTGAATTTTAGTATTCCCAAAAGATTACTTTTATGTTTATAGTCACATTCGTAGAAATGTTATCAAAGCAAATTAAATTAGAATAGTCTCATTAGGAAATTATTACAAAGTTTGTATCAGCTCTACTTATTTCTAAATCTATTGGTCATAATTTTCAAACTACATTTAACTGTAAGTATGTAATATATCCAGGCACATATCCATGAACCACATGTAGGAAGTTTTCAAAATCTGTCCTGTAGAGTTTAGAAAAAAAAAACAAACCACCAAACCAGCCATTTGAAATATCAATAGCAATGTGGACATTGAAGATAAAGGAAAACAGGCAAAAATGAAAAATAGAGAAAAAGAAAAATTATTTTGGAGTTCAGACTATTCCAATTATTTGAAGAAAAAGAAGTTGTTTCCTATTTTTTTAAATGTATTCCACTCAATTAGCAATTAAAATTGTTTTATTTGATTTTTAACACTATAATATAAATATGCTATGGAAAAAATTTTACTTCAATAGTATTTAATGGAAGTTTTTTGTTATAAACTTTTAGTAGTAATGTTAATCTCTGTATTCCAAGCGGGGTTAAAGGCACTAATTATTAGTTGCAGATTAAAAGAAAATCTTAAAATTTACTTCAAAATAATTTTTACAAGTTACTAAAATTAAATTTTTATTTACTTTTCATCTCTGAAACACTAATTTTGATACTGAAAATTAGAGACCTTGATATTTTTACAGAAAACCACATAATTCACTTAAATGATATGAATTATCTACCCTGCTATTAGTTTCTACTGGAATTGCTTATGGTGAGAATGAGTTATAGGAAATAGGGCTGTTTGTTTCCTAAGCCAAACGGACTGTGTATTGCAGAAGATGAGCGGGCATGGCCAAAGGCAGATGCTCAGCATACTATCACACATCAGACTTTATTATGAGACACGTCTTTGCAACTGTCCCTAGCTGAATCCAAACCCTCACTGTCACTGGAGGAAACTGACATCTGTGGACTTTATCATTTCTTCCCATGATAGGCATCTCTTTATAGTGTCTCTTAATTAGATTACTGGGTCATTAGCAGTTAAATATGGAAAACGGAAGCCCATTCTGTTATAATACTTATAATTAATAAAGTGACTGTATAAATTCATTGTTTAAAGAGAAACCATTCATATAGACAAGAAATTACAACTAAAGCACATACACCTTCTGGACTGATAGTTTTATATTTGGCAAGTTACAATTTTAAAGGTTTAAAGAAAATACATAATTTATGGGGATGGGGTGGGGGGGAGGGGTGAGGCTGAAGGCTAACTGGGAGGGATTCAGAGGAGGGAAGGGAGGGAGAGTTTTAATTTAAAAAAAAACAAAAAAAATAAAACGAAAAACCCACTGAAAAACAGTGAGGGTTCACTCATTTTCTATTTTTTTAGTGTTTCTATGAATTATGTTAATTTTGATAAATAGATTATGAGGACATTGGGGTACAGTTGTCCATATTATCCATAGAAATGTCTTAAAAGGTCACTTATGTTCATTATTTTATTTTCTAGATATAATGGCCTTGAGAAACTACTAAGGCTATATATTAAAGATAAAAGTATTATAAATAGGGTTAGCATTTAAAATAGCAGCCTTCTAGACTGTAGACTCTGAAAACATGAAGATAGATGTTCTTTTTTTCAAAATTTAGAATGCTATTGTTCAAATAAGGATGGAATATAGTAGGGAGTCCATATGTACTTGCTCAGCAAAGTATGTAATGAATAAAACATGATTACATAAATTGGCCCCCAGGAAGTATTCTCGGTTTTAAACTATCCATAGAGTAGAGAAAATCCAGAATCTCGAATAATACATAACTATTGAAATATATAAATCTAAAAGTGCTTTGATTTTAAATTTCTCATCTCTAGAATTGTGAGAATGATGGGAATTGATGAAGACAAAATGGTGGTTACAATGTAACAACAAGAACAGACTGTGAATAAGCTTTCAATTAGGTAGCTTTCTGAGGCAGCTATGTATCCTGTTACAATATGAGCATGGCAGCTAGTAAGCTCCTGTTGTGGCTTACTAAAGAATTTGTCTGTCAATCAGGACAAGGAAATAACAGAAAAATACCACTAACAGTGACCCTCAACTGAGTTACTAGTCATCACTTCTTCCTGTTTCACCAGCTCATGGGTTTGAGTTGGTGTTGAGTATATAGACTATGGGAGAATGATGGTTGTGGAGCTTTATTGACTCACTGTTTAGTGAATCATTCATGCTAGACATGAGATTATTGGCTGATATGGCTGACAAAAAGTTATGCATATTCCCAACCATTGGTTCAAAGACTGAATCAGAAGGAAATCCCCTTTTGATCTGTCAGTACCACCATTTGAAGAAAACATTTAAACTGTAATTACTTTATGAAGGATAAGGCCTAAAGAATGGGGATAGTGTCTTCTAAAGAATCATCACATGGAGCCATTCACTTCTTCCAGCTGATGAAGATATAGGATGAGGAATTAGACTATGGATTTCAGTCTTTTATTTTATATATAATATAAAGAACTACATAACAAAGACATTAAAAGAATAAGAAAATTATAATGTAATCTTAAGAAACAGCCCTGTCCTAAAAGAAACCATAAGGGGGTCACCGTAGCAATGCCTCAAGAGAGAGCTAAAGATAAAGCCTCAATTATAAAGAATAATTATCAAAAGCAGAATATTGGTAGAAATATAGAAGATAAAGGTGATTTCAATGACATTTAATGGGATAAGAGGAAGAATATTAGAAGTCAAGTTATATAGTAAAAGAAACATGGTCCTTACAAAAAAAAAAAAAATAAGAAAGAAAGAAAAGAAGTCTGTAGATCACTGAACCGTAACTACAGCCATTTAATATTTGACAAAGATGATAAAGGCATATACTTCAGAAAACATGGCATCTTCAAACAGTGGTGTCCAGAGATCTGAATGTCTTCATTGACAGAAATAAAGGGTGGCTTAAACCTATTACTCTGCGGAAAACTAATGCCAAATGGATCAAAGACCTCAATGCCAACCTTCAAAGACTGGAACCATTAGAGCTAAGCAAAGGCATCACTGTATGTGACAAAGGTGCAGAACAGGACTTTCTGACTAGGAATCCACTTGCCTAAGATATAGGCCCACAACATGCCAAGTGAGACATGATAACACTAACAAGTTTCTGCACAGAGAAAGGTCAATTTGTCTGGTGAAATGGAATCCAGATATTATTATTTAGAATATGTAAACAACTATAAAAGCTTAGTTTTTCTTTTAAAAGTGGGCTTGGGATCTAAATAGATTTTTCAAATCAAAATGATGAAGAAATGTCTTAAAAATGTTCAGCATCCTTACAGTTCCAGTAAGGAAAATGAAAATCAGAACAATTTTGAGACTTCATTTTGTCTTGACCAGTAAGACAAAACTCAAGAAAATAATCTAAACAAATGCTAGAGCGTATTTGGGGAAAGTGAGGAACACTAATTGAATGTAGGGTTGTAAACTGGTTAATTAAGTCTACATATCAGTGCCAAGAATCTAAAAAAATTGTTAAAAATAAATTTACTTTCTGATTCAATTTATGCCCAAAAGAATTGACAGCCTACTCCACTCATGCATATTTGCTGTTGTTCTATTCTCAATAGAAGGAAAATGAGAACAGTCTAAATGTCCTTAAACCAAAAACAAATCAATAATTAAAATGTGGTGCATATACATTATAGGTACTATCCAGCTGCTGAGAAAAATGAAATTATGAAATCTTACTGATAGAAATATAAAATAGCATACTGTGTGATCTAACTTTGATCCATAAAGACAAATGTCACACATTCTCTCTCATCTGAAGTTTCTAGCTCCAAATCATCAGATGTGAGTATATGACATTGAGTAAATCCAAAAACCAGGAAACTAAAAAGGAATATTATATGGCTGGGTGAGGAGAGAGCAGAATCCCAGGATAACAAAGAACACTCACATCTCCTGGGAAAGTGGAATAGAAGAGATTTTGTGGGTGGACTATGGGCAAATGGGGCTGAGAACGTGAGAAATCAGGTGGGGATTTGGTGAGGTTAATCAAAGAGACAACTTAAAAGACTGTCATTTCAGCATCGGGTAGCAAACTGGTGCAATGGAAACTCCCAGGAATCCACACGGATGACACAAGATAAGACATCTAGCAATAGGGAATAAGTAATCTGAACTCACCAACTCCTGTGACCTGGCAGGACTAGGAAATGGGACACCAACAATCCACATAACCTTCAAACTACAGTCTGTCTGTCCTGCCTATGAGATGTGCTGAGGTAAGGGTGACACAGAGACTGTGGTAAGGGCCAACCAATAACTGATCCGGTTTGAGACCCATGCTAGGAATGTAATACCACCCTGACACTGACTGTAGTGCCAGCTCCTAGAGGCTGGATGGACCAGTGATCTAAGATAAAATCAAATACAGGTGGACAAAAAATAATTCCAAAATAATGATTCCTAAGGATATCTCTTATACTCATAGATTTGTGTGTAGCCCAGTTAACATCAGAGAGAGTTCATCCAGCAGCTGGTGGAAAGAAACACAAAGACCCACAGTCAAATGAGGAATCCTCCTAAAAATGGGAAGGAAGGAGGTAGAAGCCAGAAGGTCCAATGACCTCTCTCTGTGTCTCGCTGTCACACAGACACACAGACACACACAGACACACACAGACACAGACACACACACACACACACACACACACACAAACACACACACACTCCAAAAAATACAAATGAAAATCACAAAATCAACTAGCCCAGGCTCATAGGGGCTCACAAATATTGTACAGCCAGGAAGGTCCCTGAAACTGACTCTGCATATACGTTACAGGCATGTAGCCTGTTCTTCTTGTGGAACACTTAACAATGAAAGTAGTAGCTGTCGCTGACTCTTTTGCTGGCTTTTGAGACCCTTCCCTCCTAGTTAGTTGCTTTGCCCAGCTTTAATACTAAGGGAGATGCCTAGCCTTACTGCAATTTGTATGTCATGTTCTCTTGATATCCATGGGAGGCCTGCTATTTTCTGAATCATAAAAAAAGAGAAATAATGGACAGAGTCAAAAGGGAGGTGGGGGAGGGTCTGGGAAAAGGAGAGAGAGGGGAAACTGGGGTTGGGTTGTAAAATAAATAAGTAAATGTAATAAAAATCATGGTGCACGTAGTTTCCTATTTAACATTATAGTATCCTTCTTGGATTTCTGGTAATACCAATATCCTTATTATAAAATTGAACTATCTAAGCAAGCGGAACTATAGCTTAAGTGATACTACACAAATTGTTTCTAAAGAGACACAAAATGGATATGATATTAGCTATAAGATCAAGGTGGGTTACTCAAGCTACAAAGGGTATTTTTAAATGGGTAAGAAATACATATTTATAAAGTTAATATTATTAATAGCATGTCAAGGCTTATTTCTTCCAAATTTGTGTGCTGATAATTATATAGACATTGAATGGACTAATTATGTCAAGTGACTCTTCAAAAAGAAACATTCTAGGAATAAGAACTGTCAAACAATTGGGATTTAACTTTGATGAATGATTGAACAACTTTCTCCTACACATTCCAGGTCATTTAAAGAACCATTTATGGTTTTATTTATTTGCATGAAGTCTTATTTAACAGTGTAGAATTTGAGAATAATTGAAAACACATGAATCTACTCATTTATTTTGTGGAAGAACTATCTCATTTTAATTACAAAATAAGTAAATAAGTAAATAAGCCTCCTAGAAACAGAAATTAGCCAGTCCTTTTTTATTTTTAATGTCAGTGTTAAAAACCACTCACACTTGGGAAGTGTTATTTTTATATATAATATAGCTTAGGTAAAACTGAATTGAAAAGTCTAGGGAGTTATCATTGACTTGCCAACGAACAGGAAACATTTCTTACAAAGTTAGTCTTTTACATTTCTATTCAAGCGTGTTGATTCTATGATTCACATCTTCTCATGAATAGATACAAGTTACTTTATCTTTTTATAACATTTTCTTCTAAAAGTGGTTATGACACAGTCTTTAAACATTGTTTCTCATACCTTTCTGATTAACACATTGCTCTTTAAATTCAGAGATACTTTACCAATATTTAAGAACAAGGGCAATAAATGAATCTTTTGCTTGATACCAATGACTCAGTTACCAATTTAAAAAATGCTCCCCCTATTCTCTTGTCTTGAGTGATGTGATGTGCCTCATCATGTCTCCTTATGTCTCATGTTGATAAAGGAAATATTATATCAGCATATGTTTCTTTTCTACTTCAGTTGTATTTTACAAACCATGAGGAGGAAGTCAAGGATATTTCAAATAAAACCTAATCATATCTCATACTATGTCTTTCATAGCATTCTAGTGGCTATTGTTGGAATAAAGTCAGTGTTCTTACCACATAATGAGTATGTGATTTTATGTGCATATATATGTATGTGTGCTTGTGGTGTATATGCAAGTGTGTGCAATGCACACATAAACCAGAGGACAATCTTGGGTATCAGTCTACCATCCAATCTGTTTTTTAACACAAATTGCTTACTGAATCCTGTAGCTTGCCTCTTATAGTAGTCTACTTGGCTAGTAAACCTCATGGATCTGCCTGTCTCCACTTCCTGAGATTTGGGATTATAGGCATGAACCGGCATGCTTATAAGTTTGACAGTGCTGGGGATAAAATTTAAGTCTGTATGTTTATGTGGCAAACATTTTAATGACTGAATTATCTTCTTAACCCCTTGCTGTGTTTTTAAATGATCTCAATCCATACATTTTCAGTATACTAGGCTACAAAACCTATGCTTTGTTTGTTTGTTTTTATTTTCTGAATATTTGGGAACCTAAAGAGAAGCAGATAGATAAGGAATACAAAAGTCAGGTCCCTGACTGAAAGCATTCGGGTCTGGAAGACACTGTGAGAATTTGCAGAAAGACACACGGATTTGTTTCTAAACAGGGCAATTAGAGAAAGGGGACAAGGGACAGTGTCGGGGGGGTGGTTGTAACCAAGAACCCTGTCAAATACTCAAACCAGCATTGGTTTGATTGAATTCCAGCCTTAGGCCTTGCCCATCTCAAAAAAACAAAGTGACTTTTTCCCCAGTGACTGTGTCTTCTTATTTTCCCTGTATTTAATTATTGGTACCTGCCAGAGAACAGATTTGATAAACTCACATGCAACCACCAGCAACTCAGTTACAATGCGTGTTAAAATTGAAGTTTCCCTAAGAATTCAGGCAGCTGGAACAGAGCTATAGGTAATGTCAAGGGAGGAAGAAAAAAAAATAGTGCATGGGTAACATGAATGTGAAAGGGAAGTCATGCAATAAGAATGGCTCACTTTATCAGGAGATGGGAGAATAAGGTAGAGGAGAGAATATGGGGAGACAACTAACACTAAATACTTCTCAAAGCCACACAGGAACCTATCACCTTAGAAGTTTATATGTACATGCATATGCATATATATGCATGTGTGTATGTGCAAAATATATGCATATGTATCTATACACAGTTAAATAGAGTTACCTTGTAATAGAAAAATACTACTCCCCAAAAGCATACTCAATCAACAAATAAGTAAAATCGAACAAGGTATTACTTAATGGGTTGCTTTTTTGAAGATTGTTCTTCAATAGAGTCTTGAAGACCATCAAACACTAGAGGCTATTACAATTGATAATACGGTGAAATCTGGGTATGCCAAAACCTGATGAAAAGTACCTGTTTTGGAAGAATCATTTACTTGATTCACAGGACATGGAAAACTTAAGCTAGTGATGATCTGGAAGCTTCATCCATACCATGTAGTTTTATAGTACTAGAAGATGTTACAAATGGCACTGGGAAGGAAAAGGAGTGAACAGTCTTGCACATATGTAAACTAAACATGCTATAATAACCACTGCCTTGTCAAGATTTTCTCACTAACATAGCAGTGTATCACTGTTAGAGAGCAATCTATCAACTATTTTATTGGAAGTTGCTCGTGTTTACTTTAATTCAACAAAGCTCCTTTCAACTTTAGTACCTTAATAATTCAAGGTGAATATATTATGCCATGCTTATTATCAGTCTTCATTGACAAATAACTATATTGTCTAAAGTATTGTGTCCGTCTCTATCACAATAACTTATCACATTTTCTTCAGTCAAACTATCATTATCCAGTAATGTATTTTATTCTATTTTTATTATTTTCTCATTTACAATTGAAATATGAACTCCATGGGAAACTTATTATTGATGCATAAGTATTAAAATAATAATGGTTTTATCTTAAGAATGTAGAACAAAGTTAATATTTGATTTTTATCTGAAGGATATATTATCTGATTAAGTTTGGTCTTTTGTTTTATTTCTTCAGCACCATATGTTCTATTTAAATTTCAATGTCCTCAAACAACAAAATTTCTAATCTCTCTTATATTCATTGACTGAAAATTCTGAATTGGTTTCTTGGTTTTCAAGGCATTCTTATTTGATAGTGAAATTTCATTGACTTGAATTTTATAAGCAGTTACTTTGTTATATTTTTTGTCTTATAATTATTATAGGAATATTATTTTTCTTGGTGCTAGGAGTTTCCTGTGATGTGATGACACATTTGTCTCAGTATTCCCTCTGACAAAATTGTCCCAGCAGGAGAGTGGAGTTGGTGCTATCAGCCTCATACCTTTCCCTTTTCCTTGCCATCTTTACCAGTTAACTGACAGCTTCACTCTGCTGCTTGTTTATCATTTTCTACTACAAAACAGAGTAGTAAAAATATAATAAAAAGTGAGATAAAAAGTAATGAATCCTTTTCTCATGAAATGTCTCTTGAAAAATGCCAAGTATTAGGCAACTGCAGTATAATTTGAGGAATTCTACATTGCCTATTTGCTTAAATGTTGATACCTTCTCAGTGTGTTCCTGAAATTTGTATTTTTAAATGTCTACTTGCTTGGGGAACTATCACACCCTAGTGAAATCTAGAGGAAACTGTATTTTAAATAAACACAATATAAGCAATGTAAATTGGTGACTATTAACACTTGTATACTCAAATATGCTATTCCAAGTTATTAAAAGAGATCATAAAAGTAGTTACAAATGCTAATTCCTCATATTTGATCAGGATAGAATGTCAGAAATATATTGTAATATCACTCTGTACACTGTAATTATGTGAAAGCATTAGATTTTAAGTTCAGATGAAAAATAAACAAAAATATCAAATTCAATATAGAAGCAGTTTTAAGAGAATAGCAGAATGCTCTCTTCAGACAAATAGACAAATGCTTTTCTTATTTCACAGGAAAGAAAACTGAGGAGGGAAATCTAGGAACATTTTCTAATGAAGTCAAAGAAATTCACTTGGAAAATGACTTAAGTCACTGAACAAACTACATAATAATATTTTAAATCTGAGAACTGTTAAAGAAAAGGAATAGGTATACAATAGCGAAGATGGTATATACAAAAGAAGTAGCTAAGTTCTAAAAGGGACCATAAAAACCATATACACATCCAGACATGTTCTTTGTGCTTTTTCTAAATCATCTTCAGAGTAGATCAAAGTACAAAGTATAATAATTAGCAGTATTTTTCAAAATAACCTATTAAAAATTATATATATTCCTCATTAGAATTAACATATTACATTTCAAAATTGTTTTATTTGAAAATTACAATAATAAAACAAATGATTTGTGAAAATACAATATTTCTATGGAGGTTTTTACGTTATAGTGAAAATTATTTTTGGTAAAATGGGTATTAAAGAAGACCACGTAAATGTGCGTTTGTTTTATAATAATTTGCATAATACATTAAAAACACTATGTAAATACAATTTTTAATGTCTTTTTAAATAAATAAATGAGAAAAGAGTCATCTAAAATTAGATTATAAACGCTGGGTTAAATGGTAAAAGTTGCTTTGAATGTAAGAGAACATGGGTTTTATTCTAGAGCACGCACCCAAGAAGCCAGGTATGGTGGCTTAATCTTGAAATCAATCCCACTCCTTTAGGGAAGACACAGGTATAGATACTTGGGACTTTCTGACCTCCTTGGCTACTCAAAAAAGGGGAAATCTAAGTCAGTGAGAGGTCTTGCTTTAGAACAGTAGATGGACTGTGGCTGAGAGTGCCAACAATGTTGCCATAATCTTTTTACACACTTTTATACATGTGCATATGTACACAGATGGTATAGATACCTGATGTGGGAATGTCCTTCTGTATGCTGTAAATATCAATATTTATATAAAGGGGATGTTTTGGCCCATGATAGACACTATAGATAAAGTAGGTGGGGGAATCAAAATAGGTAGGAAACGAAGGGTGGAGTCAGAGACAGATGATCCAGCTGCCAAAGAAGAAACGTGTGAGGAACACAGGTGAGCCACAGGCTGACTACGATGAAAAAGCTAGCTAGCAGTGTGCCTGAGTCATAGACCAAACAGCATGAAGTTAATATAAGCATCTGAATCATTTTGGGGGACCTGATCAGCTGCGGGCAGCTAAGGGGTCTGGTGCTTAGGTCTGTAGGTCTGGACCTCTGGCCGCCCAGGACCAAGAAACCTTATTGTAACAGATGGTGTCCCTGAATGGGTCAAATACCCACTACAGCCAATAAAGATTAGAAAGGGCTATAGCACACAGAAGCTGAGCCAAAGCAGCTTTTAAATTGAATATCTGAAGTGGGTCATTATATAGATAGCTTGGCTCTGGGCCACTGAACAAAATGGTGCTGGTGGACTGGAGGCAGGAGCATAAGTTGCAACCAGGCCAGTTCCCAAAGTCTCACAGAAGACTTGGTAGCATGTGATTCATTTAAGGTTTCTGTTTACTTTGAATAAAAGGGAAACAGAGTCAAAAGTTTTCTTAGTAGCAGCATTTCTTGGGTCTGCTCTGTTTACTGGCGGTGAACAGAGACATGGCCCCTTTAAGAGAACTTACTGATTCAGCTTTATCTGCAAACACTGTATGGCTCTTTAAAAGAGTGTATTTTAAAAGCTCTTCTGGTTGAAAAATGATTAAGGATTCATAATAAAACAGATTCAGATGGGAAAAAAAAACCTGTAAATGGGTTACAATGTGTGTAAAAGTTACGTAGGCTTCAGAGAGAAAAGAAAGAGGGTAGAGAAAGTCTCTAAAAAGAAATAGATGAACAAAAATATAATAAGCCATGTAAAGATGGAACAGATACCTTCACCTTCGCACACATGCACATACACATAAACACATAGATGTAAAAATATATAACTTAAACATGTATACACACAAAGGCACACTCTCTCAAGTGAGTTTAAAATAACCAGCTTATAGCAGATTCACTGTATTTGGTTGTTTATATTACAGTTTCTCAGTGTAGCAGGAAGTGACTAATACATAGCCTCAAAAGTAATTAAAATGCTATCATTAAAAGATGGCAGAGTGCTCATTCATAAATAAGACATTCATGTTAAACCATTCAATGCCCAGGGGACATAATATAAAGGAAATGTAGGGAAAGTAAGAAATAGAGATGCGTAGCACAAAGACATTTGGTATGCCATTCCCATTTTACTCATGAATCACTACAGCTATGGATACCATTAAACAATTGAATACTAGACATTTTAAGATAATGTGTAAGTGAAGTACCTTTGAGTCCCATATTGTATCAGTGAATATCTAGTGTAAATTAATAATTGCTGATAATAATCTCTTTTTAGTCATGGTACAATCATGGATAAGGCACTAACTCATTTCCTACCGATAAGCAACTATAATGAAATTTAGTGGGTAGCATTGAGACAAAGGAGAATGGAAAAGGGTAATGGGGGAGGGAAAATATAGCCTAAAATCATTTCATATGTTAAAATTTGTTAAAGGATGAAACAAGAATAGTTAAAGGAAATTGTGTACCAAGATAAAATCATTCTCTTGAAAATTCACAATTTTGCAAGATTGAGAAACCACCAAGCTCCACAAACATACATAAAACATATATATGGTAACGTGTGTGTGTGTGTGTGTGTGTGTGTGTGGATGTGTGTGTGTTAGAAAATCACACCAAATCTTGTTGTATTCAGAACACATTTATCAAAAGCTGTAGCTAATCACTGGTCAGTTTTAAACCTTGGGCTTCTTGTGGCTCATCTATGATGCTGCAACCTACTATTTATCTGGGTCACCTTTTCAGTTAGCATGTGCACAGGGACTGAAAACTAATCTTTATGGAACCCAAAGCCAATTATAACTGGGAAAAGAAACCAAAGCCAAATGTAAATGGGTTCTGGAGAATGAGTTCTTGTGTATAATGTTTTCTGTTGGCATGATGAATGAAACTTTGGCGCCATGGACATGTTAAAAATGAACAGGGATAAAGAACACCCAAAATTCCATTTGGATTCTCAGAAGCAGCAATACTGAAGATTTTTTCTAAATGGTTAATTTTAGCATTTGTCCAAATGTCAGTGAGCCAGTTAGTGAGGTGAAACTACACTTTAAATTATGTCCAAAGGCTTTAAAAAAAATACAGAGTTAACATTTGCATAAAATCAGTTATTCTGTGCCTTATGTTTCCAAATCAATTTAGCTTTGTGTGCTAATATTTTACTAGAGCCCTGGAGATAAAGAGGCATGCAGGTCAGCCATGTGTGCTGCTAAATCCCCAAAGGAAACCTTCACACTAACAAGCAAAAGATTGACACCAGACAAGATTAGCAAAAGAATTAGTTATGCACAATCAACTGTGTTATATATTGGGAAGGGTACATGCATCTGCTTCTCTTGTTCTAAAATTTTTTTTAAAAGCCAAAAGCTTGTCTGTAAGAAGTGTTAATACCTCCAGCACTTTACTATGTGCATCTAAATGTACTATTCTTTTATGTGATGGATTTATTACATGAAAGATGCAAGTTTCATTATTACTGTACATGCTAGTAATAGTAAGATCCACACATAAAAACTACAATGATCCTTGTTATTTAATTTCCAGTTGAAAGAAAAATATTACAGTGAAAAGCCTCTTTTGCAGTCTTTCAATATAGGGTTAAGTAGGATTATAGCCTAACCTTTAAAATGATATATGGGACTGAAAATTTCCAAACCAAGCAACCACCAAACATAAACTTTCAAATAATAATATAAAAGGATTTATTATTTGAAATTGCTGTTAAAATATAGTGTAATTGCAGGATTTAATAACTCAAGCTTATCATCCTAGGACTGGAATCTCCAAGAAGGGAACTCAAGGACAGTCCAGCCTAGTGAGGATTTCAGGCTTCCCTTTACTGCAGGACACAGTCTCAAACAATGTTGACTTACTTTTAAAATTGAAATCTTAATACTTAGGAAGAGACCTTTTTTTCCTACTTAGTTGCATTGTGCAGCCTCAACATGACAGTTTGTGTCTTGTCCTGTTGTATTTTGTTGTATCCTGTTTGGCTCTATCTTTTGGAAGCCTGCTCTTTTCTGATGGGAAATGGCGGGAGAGTGGATCTGGGAAAGGGTAGGGGAAAGGCAGATCTGGGAGGAGTGGAGAGTGGGGAAACTGTGGCAGGTATGTATTTCATGAAAAAGAATTTATTTTCATTAAAACTGAAATGGGAAATAATAAATTATAATAAGAATTCAATGTCCTTAATACTTTTCCATAAACCTCTTATATCATCAGGTATTTCAAATGTGAATATGGATTATTTTTTAAGTTAAGCTGTTATTAAAACATAATAAATTAACTGCTAATAAAATTGTAGGAAGTGGGATTAGTCATTTCATACTTAGTGAATCTCTTTCCATTCTTAGATGCAGAAGGAAGCAAATCATTCCAGCTGAGGTACTTCTGTCAATTATGTGATTTCCTTCTTGAGACATCATTTCCTTCTCTACTTGAAGTCTACAGGCACTAAATTAATTGCAGCATTCACTGGTTCTAACAGTTTCATTGATTGAATATATACCCTGTGCAAATATGTTAGACACTATATTTTTATTTTTTTATTACAGTCTTATAAGCAAAACTCTGTCATAACTCAGAACTTCTTCCTATACTTATAGTATAAGATTACATTAAATACTGTAAACAATGTGTGCTTTTCAATGTACTATCCTACCCCAAAGACACAATGCCAGGAACACTGTGATGAATGTTTCATCCTATCTGGCAATAGATAATTAGGCCTAAAGGTGCAATTATAGTTGATAATCAACTGCTGCAATTAAGGAACAAGTGAGGTTTCTGATGAAGTAATGAGGAGACCACGCCCAGTTATTCCAACAGGCTCAGTCTAATCACACAAATTCGAGAGAGAGAGAGAGAGAGAAAGAGAGAGGGGGGGCAGTACTTTTGGCTGTGAAAACAGGAAGAAAGTGGTGGAGCCCTAAGAGACTGAAAATCTTCTAGAGACCAGAAAGGGAAAGGGAGGAATTTATTTACAACCCTAAAGGATTAAAGTATTACAGGCTCCACACCTGTGGACCAGTAACCTGCAGCAGACCCTTGACCAAGAATAAAGATATGATAAAACGTTACTGTACATCTGCGGTCACTTATTGAAGTGGCAATGTAAAGTTAATGCAAACCTTTTAAATAGCTGTTTCTAGTATCTGAACAACTTTGAAATCTAACATTTTTAGCCAGCAGGGGGAGATTAGTAAAAATGATCTAGCATGTCTTTTAGATTTCATTGACTCAAAGACAAACATAATACATTTACAATAATTATCAATCCAGATTGAGCCGCACTTTGAAGCTGCATTTTACGTTGTAGAAACCAGTATGAAAAAAATGCAGTAATTTTGTTTAGAGGAAAGAATAATGATGAGGTTATAATTAGTAGTATTTATAGATATAAGCAAGTTGTATATCTAACTCAGCAATAATATTTTATTTTTTAAATGTGTATATCCTTTAATACCATTATAATGGTTTTAATATATTTTTGCTTCTTCATTATTCAATAAACCTAACATAGTATTTGCTATCTGTTCACCATATGCATGGATGATAATTGCGTATATTCACTTTACACTTTATGGTAATTAAATATAAAATATACTTTATCAATATCAAATGAATAACTATTTTTACAATTTGCTTACAATATGGCTTATTGCTGTTTATTATAAATGAAACATTATTAGACTTCAGTCATATCCACTCATGCTTTTGAACTACATTGTATAATGTATAGATTTCACAGACTTTAAGGTTTACACACATACAGCATTCAAATCTTGGACCGTTATAGAAAAATATTTACCACCAAGTGAACTATAACAAAACAAGTTGTACTATATATAAAGGTTTTCAAATGATTAATTGATATGGATCCCAGTCCTTCCACATATGTATTCCTAAATTAATTACCTAACTTCACATTTCTGTTTGGCATAGGATTGAGATTCCCACATTATTTTCTATTTTCTTTTTCTCTGGAATAAACATCTCTAATTTTGTGGGTTGACTCCAAGCATAAAGCATAATAGACATAGCAATGTGTGAGTCAACTGCTTGCAACTGAACTCTGTGAAGATGAGGGGCTTTAGCTTGCTTTAAGCCTTTTCTTCCTGCCTTACTAGATAGAGACATCACCTGACTTACCTTGAATTTCAATCTGCCTCTTTCGATCACATCCATTTAGGTAACAATGTACAAAATATCTCTCTACTTAGATGTACCCACATGACCTTTTAAAAATCTGCCTTACAAGCAAGTTCACTGAAGCATTTTTCTATGCTGAACAATACCTTTTGCTATGTAACAAATACATCCAAAACTCACTCTTGAGGAAAAAAAATTAAAATCGGAATTAGCACAACACCACTCTTTATTTTCCATGAATCTGTAACAATATGAAGTACCCATTACTATCTTACATATAAAAAAAAAGTATATAATTGGACACAAATTTTTAAAAAGTAGCAATGCAAGAATGGGTAAAACTAATGTATGTTTGTGTGTGTGTGTATGTGTGTATTTGTGTGTGTATGTGTGTGTATGTGTGTGTATGTGTGTGTATGTGTGTGTACGTGTGTGTATGTGTGTGTGTGTATGTGTGTATGTGTGTGTATGTGTGTGTGTATGTGTGTGTATGTGTGTGTGTATGTGTGTATGTGTGTGTGTGTGTTTTGCTCTGTTTTCATTTGGCAAATAAGGTTCACATAGAAGAAGCATCTCAAAGGAATAGTAAACATGCTTCATTTAAATTCTTTATGGAAAAAGATAAACAGGCATAATTATTTCTCAGAGCAATATAAGAATATTTTATACTTAATATACAAATAACTTACTGTATAATAACAAAAATACTGTACATAATAGCTTTAAGACATTCCTTATTATAACCTTCAAGTAAATTTAGTAAATAAAGCAGCCATACTGGTCTCAATCTACTGTTCATGGTCATTAATTATTCCCAATAAGTATTCATTTCTCCATAAATATCATTTTATCTACAATGGGACCTTTGATTGTAGAGGGATTAAGCATTAAAAAGCACAGTCTTGGGAAGCTACTAGAGTGCTAATATTTCAAATTATTTATATATATATATATATATATACACACACACACACACAGAGAGAGAGAGAGAGAGAGAGAGAGAGAGAGAGAGAGAGAGAGAGAGAGAGAGAGAGAGAGAGAGAGAGATAGGAGTCACCAGCAAGGCTGATAAAACGCATTGTCATTGTTGTGCAGTTTAACAAGGCCACCTGCTTGAACAGAGATTATGTCACATCAGGGTTTTGTCATATTTGCCACCCCCAGTTTCTGTTTGCACCTCTGCATCCATGTGATTGCTCTTTTCTCATCTATGGAAATAACAGATTTCTATGTCAAAAATGTTTTCACTGAGTTTAAGAGTAGTCGCTGGGGAACCATAGTGAAAAGGAGCTAGGTCTTCTAAGGATAGGCAACTGCTAATTGGCAGTATGTGGAGGCTGGAGGGGTGGGATCAGACTGTGTTCCTTTTCATGGGCTGGCACCTTGGAGCCCATTCCCGCAGAGGAGCACCTAACTCAGACTTGATATTGGGATGAGGAATCAGACCTTCATGGAGTGGATGTGCATTACCGTCTTCTGGCACTTGAGAACACCATACATGTGTACAGTGTACATACATACATGCAGAAAAGAAAGTTAAACACATAAAATAAAACTAAACACATCTGAAGTTATTTAAAAATAGAAAAAGAGCTCGAAGAAAATGGCAGCAGAGAGTCAGATAGATGAAGAGTTAACTGGATCAGGGATCCTAGCATTTGGAAAGCAAAGTGGACACAGGGATTTTTTTCCTATGAGAGGAAATGGGGTTTGGTTCAATCAAAGCATATATACATGTATTAAGTTCTCAGATAATAAGTATTCAGCACTAATATCTGTGAAAACAGTGTTTACCTGGTTTTATTTTAGTATATTTGTCTTTTATTATTTGCTGGTTTGTTTACTTCTTTTTGACATGCTGAATACTATTTAAGGGGCTCACATATACTAAGCAGATGCTCTACCATTGTACCCCAAGGTTTTTAAAATAATTAAACTATATCATTGAAATAATATGCATGTATTATTCAAGTAAGAATTTAAAATTAGAGGTAAAACTGTTGCACAAATAGAAGAAACTCATAGCCAGATCTCAGGGAAAGGCTGAAATATCAAAGAGAGGAAACACCACAGTCAAATCTCATCCAGCTATCTTCTAGCTTCCTCAGCCATGCTCCTTGTGGCTTCTACTGCCTTCATCTGTCTTTCTATGCCTGCCTTAAATACCTTTATCACCTAGTTGTTTCACATCTAGATTAAAATTAAAGGTGAAGGCTACTACTATTTGGTAGTTAGCCTTGAACTCACAGAAACACAGAAAGTTCTCCTCTGTCTCTGAAGTTATGTTGGGAGCCTGTAACTCTGTAAACCAAGCTGGCTTCAAATTCAGATCTGCTGGGATTAAAGGCATAGGTCATTACTTCCTGATATCCCCTGTACTGAGATTAAAGGCGCAAATCACCATTCTCTGATCCTCCTGGATTGACTATGGGTAGATCTCTGATATTTCAGAATGGTTTTATTAAATATGAAACATATCACCACATAAAATTTTGTGTGCTGTCAAGATAAATTTAGCATCAGACTTATCTATCTTTACAGGATCATATTGTATGTTTGATAGGTAGAGAAAAGGATGGAAGAGATAGCACACAGAGAAAGGGGGAAGGCACACATGAAAGAAGTCAGGAACACAGATGAACTGTTTAAGTCCCTAACTGATGAAGAAAAGGAAACGGTGGAGAAGAAAGAGATAGAAGGACCCACCAAAAAGTGAAATTAAGATGAGTGCTATAAAAACCCTTTTAACGAAATTAAAATTAAAAAAAAATTGTCTTGTGGGATAGAAAGAGACATGTATGTTAGTTTGGCAAGAGACTGTGGAGCTCGCACTCCCAAATGGAATATCTTCTTCTAACCTTGTCCCAAAAAGTTCAGGAATCCATACAAAAGAGGAGATGCAAAGATGGTGAGAGTCCGAAATGATGGATGACAGAGGTCACAAGACCTACACAGGTCCATGTCAGAAGGGATCCTAGCACTGAGAGGGGGAAAATGGACACAAGTTCCCACTCCTAACCAAGAAGTTATTTGTAAGTGATAGTCTCTGTCAGAGGAAAGATCAGTGAACTCTAATGAAGACTCGATGGGCATATTAATCACCCTTAAAGGTAAGCCCCATGCCTAGAAGTGGTTGGTCAGAATAAAAACTAACAAAACAACAAAAACCTAATGGTTCTTTGTGTTTGTGTGTGTGTGTGTGTGTGTGTGTGTGTGTGTGTGTGTGTGTGTGTGTGTGTGTGTACTTTTTGTTTCAATTTGGTGTTTGGATATATTGTCCTTTTTCTTTTTTGGACATTTTTTTTGTAATTGTTTTTGGTTTTTGTGTGTCTTGTTCATTTATTCATTTTTTTTTTCTACAGAGAAAGAAAAGTAGAACATTAAAGGAGGTGAGAAGGGTAGATCGGAAGATATGGGAGGAGCCATTCGAGATGAAAAACAGATCAAAATATATTGTTTAAAATATTTTTAATTAAAACATAGAAAAAATACTCATTACTCTGGGGAGAGAACCTTTTAAAGGATTAAATAGGAAAGGTCTGATAGGGAAAGGCAAATTGGAATCAAGGAATGATAATAATTCTTGGTATATTAAAGTATTTAGGAAATAATGAGAAGCTGGACTTCAGTGGGTTGATAAAATAGGTGGTTTTGTTATCAGCACTATAAGATTATGCTATTATGACAGTCTAGAAAGACAGGAGCACAGAAAGCATGTTGAAGACAAATGAATGTTAACATTTTTATATCAAAAGAATAAAAATCAAAACAATCTTTTCAGTGTGGTTAATAAATGGGTCTTGGATAAGAAAGATTTGAGATAAATGTGCAGGAAATATATACACTAAAAGGAGTCAGGGAAGGATAAGGGGAGGAGAGGAGAGGCAGATGAGCTGCAGGTGCATCATCACATTGCTGTCTGTGTTATCACTGGGTATCATTTCACATTTGTTGGGATCCTTCTCTTCTTTCACTTAGTGAATTTTACAGCTCTCTGTTACCATCCAAATAAGAAATTACCTTCTAGATAACCACTTCACTATCTGGCACCTTCTTCACAAATAGAACCTTTAGCATTTTCTTACAATATTATCTCAGTTACTGTTTCTCTTGAGAACTCGTTTCTGGTTTCTGACTTTTGCAGGCAAAGTGACAATTACCCTCAGGTGTTTGGCCAGGAATCTAGCACTGTGTGCTAGGAATGTATTGATTATCTACATCTTCAGGACACTGTGGGCCATGCTTGGCTCTGCCTCTGTTCCCTTTATACTGTAAGAGCAAGGTGATCCTCGAAAGTAATTGTCACATAAGAAGAACACATCAGGAATCACACTTAAAAAAATATTATCAAATGATTGCAATGTCCATTTAGATACGTCGTGTGAATTTTAAGCTAAATACTAGGAAAATAAGGATGTAAGTCTATTTCCACTTATCCTCCTTTTCTTATGCATTCATTTATTCAATTAGCTGCTACATGCATAATTAACATCTGTTGAGCAATTACTTTGTACTTAGCTATGTTGCAGATCTTGGGTAAAAGCATTACTATCAAACCTTCCCTCTAGCAGAACTCTGTATTTCTACCTTCCACTACACACATTTCCTACACCTGGTTCACTAGCAGATGGTGTTCATGTTATGTCTGAGGGATACTGACTGTCAAATTCTCCACATTACCAAATACACTCCATTAGACGTTATATTATCGTATCCTCCTCTTGGCTTGGATCTTAGCAAAACTATAATCTTTTTTTTTTTTCTCAGAATCTCATGCAACAGAGAAATGATATCTAAACTTAAAATTGAAGTCATATTATCATCCTTCTATAGTATGTCAAATATATATTTATTCCTTTTAATCTCAAAGCATCCTTCACTGAGTTACCTAATTATTCTCTTGTATTATATTGTAAGCTTTACCCTAATCATAGGGGTCTTCTTTCATGCATCATTACTACACTTAATCCTAAGATTAACGTCTTATATTTGACCTTTTTTTTTCTTTATTCTGGTGGTTATTAGGGCTATACTCATCCATATTGTAGACCTTAGTTTAATTGTCAAAACTGAGAAAAAAATCTTTATTGACCACTTTATTTTGACATTTTTATTTTCTTTCACCACATCCTGTTTTTACTATTAAATAATTTTCTTTGTGTATCAGTTAGGATTATATATTGTTTTTTCTAATATCATGAAAGTTGACACTAGAGTTATTAAACTTAGTGCATAATAAAGTCCTTAACATGTAGTTCAGATTTTTATCACACAGTATAGGATAGAATAATATGTCAGGGCAACTTTATTAACATGCCAGTCAGATAGAGATTTGTTATCTCTAACAAATAACAGGTATGTGTTATACCTATTCATTCAACATGTGATTATTAATCACCTGATAATACCAAGCAGTGTTAGAAATTAAGAATAGATAGATTAATTAAAATATTACTTTCAAATCGTTCCATATCCATTAAAAATGTCTATCTTCTACATAAATAAGCAACATGCAAACACCAAGTAGCAGCAGATTCCTGTGAAGGGAGACACCATGAAAAGATGCACGTATTTGTACGTTATTAAAGTACAGTCATTACTTTTTATATTTATATTGCTACTATATCTGTGAGATAATGCTCTAGTATACTGTGATGGTTTGTTACTTGAATTGGTTTAGTAAAATGCTAATTGGCCAATGGCTAGGCAGAAAATAGAGGCAGGGTATCCAGACTAGGAAAAGTTTGGGAAGAGGAAAGGCAGAGTGACAGATGTCAGTCAGACACAAAAGGAAAAAGGATGAGACTGCTGCACTGAGCATAGGTACCATGCCACATGTGTAAACATAGATATAAACTATAGTTTAATTTAAATGTAAGAGCTGTATAGTAATAAGCTTGATCTACTGACCTACTAGTTATTATAAAATTAGGTTTCTGAGTAAATTATTTGAGAAATGCCTCCTGGGTAGTTGAGAGTTTCTGGCCAGGACAGAAACTTGTGATGACATTACTAGTAAAGTTTTTGTGGAATTTACATAGGGGTTAATTTACAAGAACAGTTGTCTAACTATCATGTACTTTTATTGATAATGGCTTTCCCTCAAATATCCAAAAGCAATATGATCATATAAAGCATTAATCAACAAATATTAAATATATATTACTTTCATCACCCTGAGTTTTGCTTGTTTCTTTCAGATAATTCGTATTCTATTCCATACCCTTGTCTAAGATTTCACTGAACTGATGACTGACATAGAATGACAAGTGATACATAATTAAGGAAAAAGTTATCATATAATGTCAATTTTTTCCAAAGTATTCATTTATAATTGAAATATTACTAAATGACGGAAAGCTAAATTATTGATTGTTGTGGATAGCGTGGCACATACTCTATAAACATATAGTGAAATCTTGATATAGTCTTGATAGTTAAATTTGATAATTTTAGCAGAAAACACCAGCTAAATTATTCTAATTTATCTTTGCCAAATTTCATACACACTCCAACATTTTATCATTACTGCCAACCTGAAGTATTTTATGCTTTGGCATGTACTATAGCTACTCACAAATGTACTTTACCAAAGTATACAATTATTAAGAATAATTATAGTATCATAATACCTTGGGTAGCTGATAGGTAGTTTTTGTCAACTTCATATAAGCTATAGTCATGTTGAAAGAGAGAACCTAGGTGAAGAACTTGTTACTATTCGATTGGCCTAAAGGCAAGCATGGGAGGTCATATCCTGATCAGTGTAGGGCCTAGCCCACTGTGGGAAGTGCTGCCCTTGGTTGGTTGCCTTGGGTTATATAAAAAAAGCAAACCAACCAATTTACTGGGAGCTTGCTGTTTGCAGAATTCCTCAATGCATATTCTGCTCCAATTCCTTCCTTCAGATTCTTACCATGATTTTCTTTATTATAGACTGTGCTCAGGGCATCTAAGCCAAATAATCTCTTTCTTTCCTACATTGGTTTTGTGAGTCAAAAGTTTTTTACAGGAACATGAAGTACCTAAATCATTATGTAACTTAGAAGAAGAATAGCATTTTCCTGTACAGTTACTTAACAAAACTTATCAATATGAATTGAGACCCAAATACTATATATATTTGTTATTACTTATTCATAAGTATTCTACTGACTTCAAAAATATTTGTAGGGTAGAGATACTTGTCTTTTTTTTCTCATTTTTGATTTAAATTTTTGAGAATAGTAACAAAATTACTAAAAGTAAATACTTTTAAAAAAGCACTAGTAGGTCTGTCCTAATTTAACTTATACCAACTTTTACTATAACTATATTTACTTATCACTATATTAAGTGAAGATTTTAATTCAGACAAATACAGTCATTAATTCTAAATATATATAACACACTGATATTGTGTTTTATTTCTGCTCTAAAATGTTTTTATCAATTTATAGCAAGTCATTTTTGGCATGAATCAGATGCTTAATACTACTACAGTATGACCAAATTTTCTGTGAAGTGATATGATGTTTTTATTTTTCACCAAAGAGAACTGGAAATGTAAATATGCTAATATATTTATACTTCAGATTGTTTGTTACATAATTAAGTATCTACAAACATTAGTCAAAAATTCATTTGGGCATGGATAATCAACCCAAAGCAAAACAATAAAAATTGATTTTACATTTTGAAGTCTAGTATGCAGAAATATGAAAATGGATATGTGGTGTTTGGCAGTTATGATTTGACTGAGCATTTTGTGGAAGTCACATAGATAGAAAATTCTGCTTATGTGAAATGTGATTTAGGATGTAAGGCTGTGGGGAGCCTTATATCTCATCAGCTCCATGGAGGGAGTCAGATCAAGGACACAAAATTACAAACACAAATTAATCTCTAAGTTATTTCTTTGGCATTATAGATCAATATGTCAGAAACAAACCTTAAAAGACTAACAGCAGCACATAAACCCTAGAACAATTGATGGCAGGACTAGGGGCCTAGTTTGAATAATTCACAAAATGAGATTCACTTTCTAAAATTTCTGAAAGAAAACTAAGGAAATAGATCAGTAAAGAAAAAGATAAAAGCAAAAACAGAGAGAGTCTGGAAGCCAAATGAACAAACTCGGTGTTTGCAAGTAACCATACAGCTGGAAGAGATGATCAACACATTAATTAAATACATTTTCTTAGCAAACGAATTTATAGTATTTATATGTAGTACCTACATCTGGAGCACACATTTCTTTGGTAGGACAGAAGATTTTATATTTACAAATTATTAGATGCATTCAAAATATTATTGTAATAAAATATATAAATATTCAAAACCTCTGGAACCATAAGCCTAAAGAGTGTTTTCTGCTAGATGGCTCAAGAATGCCATTCACTATAAAAAGAACTAAAAGGTTAGAGTTACCACGCATTTGAAAGGTACCTAGGCATCAGCAGACTTATAAAATAATGTTCACAACTGACCACTTTTACTATATGCTGCCTGAGTTTTTAGCTGTATCATAGCACAGAAAACAACATTAAAATTATGTTTTAGAATCATAGGAATCTGTTAATTGTAATATTTTAGCATAGATGATGCTAAATAAGTATCAAATGTAGCATGCTACATAAATAAAACATCTTCTTATACGGAAAATATGTTGACAAATCATTTCTGTTCTTTCAGTGTAGCTTATAGTTATTTATTTAGCAATATGAGGTAATACTATCTACCTATGCAAGCTTTCATCTCAAAGGGGACAAGAGATAGTTGATTCTGGAACTAAATATGAATGATCATTAGTTGGGTAACCATGGCCTGGGGACCATATTAATGTATCATTCAATTCAATTTCAAGCATGATAACCTTTTTATTAAGTTTAGATAATTACAAAATAGAGAACATGATTAATCAATATAGACTTAAAATATATTAACAAAAGTCATAAACTGGGCGTGTCAGAGTAAAGGCAGTAAACCTTTGCTGTAGGCATCAAATATTATCTGATAGAATTCTTAGCTTCTGGAAATTAGGTTGAAAAACGTATCTAATAACTACAAAAATGTTAGACCACATTATAGAGGAAGAAATATATAAATATTTACATTAAATACATTATATCTTATATTAAATATGTATATATATACCTCAAGATAATTTAATTCTAGATTGGTTGCATTCCTACCACTAATATTTTCCAAGTTAAAATCAGTTGAACAGACTATGTAGGTTACAACTATATTTCTACAAACTTGAATTCAATAATAATAATGTCTTAATTTAAGACTGCTTTAAAAATATTTTTGAGCTTAATTTTTCTATCAAGTCAACTTAACAGTAGAAATCACCAAGGTTTTGTTTTAAAATACTGTTCTTTCAATTTCAGTATATTATACTTTGTTGGTTTTACTCATGTTTCTGTGTATCTTAGTCTTGCTGATTCAGCAGATCAACTCAATACTTTAGATTTGCATGTAGCCCAACACGTTCTTTGGGACCATTGATTTTTTTTTTTTTCCATTTGAACTTTCATTAGCTACCTAGGGTTGTAGTTCCAGATCATACTTTACTGTCCTGTTATGATCTCCAGATAAGTTTAACATGATGTGTTTTGTGTGTGTGTGTGTGTGTGTGTGTGTTGCTTGTTGGTTTGTTTTATGTTCTTATTCCTTAGATATCTCAGTTTTCTCAAGGTTCAAATATGCTAAAAGCTAATCTTTCCCAATTCAAATATTTTTTAGTCCAAAATTCCTAATCTCAGTGACTGATCATATGTATACCATCTCTTTTCTCTGCCTTGATAATTCTTCATCATCTATGCACAGAGCTGGTGGACATTAAATCTCTCATTCTTTTAATTTCCTTCTCAAAGATAACTGAGCCCCAGGATGTGGAAATGCATTTGTGTGTGCTGTATCTTTAAATAAAGGAGCTGGTTTGGGCCATGGCAGGTACCGTAGAATAGGTGGGAGGAGAGTCAGAGCTTAGGTGAGAGAAGCAGGGTGGAGTCAAGGAGACCGAGCTGAAGCCGCACAGAGAACAACATGTAAAGAACACGGGTGAGCTACGGGCAGGGCCCACGTGGGCCACAGATGAATAGAAATGGGTTGATTTAAGATGTAAGAGCTAGCTAGCAATGTGCCTGAGCCATAGGCCAAACAACATGAAGTAAATAGAAGCGTCTGAGTCGTTTCTGGGGACCAGGGCGGCGGGCAGAAAAGCAGTTCCGGCGGCAGGTCTGTGGATCCGGGACCTCTGGGGCATAGGACCCGCGAACATACTACAACACCAGGATACTTTAGTCAACTCCTCCAGTACAAAGAAATTCATTGACAATGGAAAAATAACACCCCTTTTATGGAAGGCTTTTTGCTGGCTTGAGTGAGATTGAAACCAGTAGGCTAATATGAATGCTTGGTACCCAGTTGTTGGAACTCTTTGGGAAAGATTAGAGGGTCTGACCTTATTTGAGAAAGATTCTCTTGTTGGAGGAGGTATGTTTTGCTTTTGTTTCAACATCATGCCTGACTGCTTGCTCCTAAATTCTATTCCATGAAAACCATGGGCTCTAACTTTCTGTAACTGTGAGACCCAAATTAAATGCTTCTTTTATAAATCTCCATGGTCATAGTATCTCTTCATGACAATAGAAAATTAACTAATACAGTTTCTATGTCAAAAAGAACAAAATTATGATCAGCTGGGAACTTTGGCCTGACCCTGATAACCTCCTTGCAGTCCAAATTGTGCTGTATTCAGGCCCAAGTCTTTTCCTAGAAATGCAGACAGGACTATAGCAATTATACCAACACATCTCGTCCCTTCCTGCTCTTTAGTAGTTTCCTTGTGTTCTGTGTGTAAAGTTGAAATCAGAGATGTTTCTGAGCCTTGACAGATGGTCATATCTCTAAATAATTTTGTCTCCATAGATCCAACACCAACCTCACAGGTACTATAATCCAAATGTTCCAGATTTGTTAGTTCCTTAAAATACCTAATAGCGTTCTTCCTCTTATATTTGACCGTATCATTGTTCCACATCTATATTTTTCTATCTCTCTTCATAAGGTCCATTTACACTCTTTCTTTCTTTATCCATCTATTTATTTATTCATTTAATTATTTATTCATTTGTTGATTTATTCACTCACTTTTCTTCTCCATGATTGAAATTGACTATCACTGACTGGCCTTTCTTTGTCCTGTAGTTATCATATTATATGCACTCTATTGCATTCTGTAACTGGGTTTCTGTGAGAAAAGAGATATGTCTTTTGAGTTTCTAATCAATAGACATTTTCATTATTAAGTGGCAACCAAATGTTGAATACTGTGATAGTCCTTCATAAATTCATGCTAAATGGAGTAAGTAATAAAAAAAAACAGAAAAGATGTTCCCTATGAACACCTTAATAGTACCAATACCCGTTTCATTCTTTTAAAGTGTTTACACAAGTATCTGACATAACACGTGCAGAAAAAATGAAATACAATTCTTACTAAATTCTTGGTATATATCAAAACAACAAATTTCAATTTAATAAGAATACCACAATACCAGCATATTGTTGTAAAACAGAATTAAAATTGAGTACACTGCTGTCACAACATTTATGATAATTTAAATCATAATCTTTCATAGTGTTTTTTAAAGATTTCTGAATGTCCAGTAAGTGATTACATATGTTTATATACTTAAAGTAAGTAAATCATGTCTGATAATCATGGTGCAAAAAACCTAAACAGTATAGTTTTTAAATTAATACAAAATCTTGTAGGCTTAAGACAGCTTATTAGAGTGTGATTAAATAGCTAAATTATAAAAATGTTTAAAGAATTCCAAAAATTAACATGAAATTTTATCTCTACAAATTTTCTAAGATCATACTGCTTATAGAAAATATTCAAAATATTGCTCAAAATAGTGTTACACAAATTCAAGTTCTTTATTTTGAATTCAGAACATTAAGTTAGTTTTCTTAAAATGTATGAGATTCCTCACATTTCCATATCTTTCCAAGTAATGGTTTAAATATTTTCCCCAAACCTGATTACTCATTATCAAAGATATCCAACTCTTAGGCTTTTTTGGTATAATCCCAGTCTATGTTTAGCTGGGAGATGAAAGTGGTATATTTTCTTCAAGCCTAAATTCACCACTTTTCGGGGGGGGGGGACTAACTCCTTTGGAAATAACTTGAGCATTTACATATGTTTTTCCATCAAAGATAGAGTCTCTAAGGTGCCACAGCTGGGGAACCATCTGCAAGCTAAATGAAGTTCCAACAGCAAATGCATGCCAGCAATGCAGAATGGAGCCACAAAGTTCTGATTGGGTTTGAATTAGTAAAATATTTCTAATTTCATACAAAATAAGTTATTCTTCAATAGCTACTCTGAAAATGATATTGTAGGAAAGGTTTTATAACACATATTCTATAAGGAAAATGACTAACTCCTACCTATGATGAGGTACATTCATGCATGTTTCTAATGTTTCCATTCATTCATTCATTCATTCATTCAGCAGGTATTTAGTGAATATATATCATTATAGACACCATAGCTAAGTAATAAGCAAGGCAGTGTACTATCTTTTCAAAATATTCCCCAGACATAAACATACTCACACAATGTGAGTAAGGCTTTAGAGCCTATAATTATGACAGATTATTCCCCCTGTAAGACTGATATCTAACAGCAATGTTATTATGGATGCTATCATCAGCTAGGTTTACTTAATCAAAAACTAATCTTTCTGTCTTTGATCTGCCCCTGTGAGTTGTTAGAATAGTCTAAGTTGTTTTTATTGACCTTAAGGCAGCAAACTGCTGTGGGAATAAGTGTCATGTGATAGAACATCAGGCAACTTTCAGAACCTGAGAAACTCAGGTTCTCATTAGGGCATAAAAGTAATAAATTTAAATAGTGTTGGAATAAATTCTGTTTCAACATTCTCTTCCACTTCCATATATTTGTGACAACCTACACTTCTGTTATTATTAAGAAACATAAGACTAGTATGAGTCTTAGAAAAAAATTTAAAACAATCTTAGACAAATATTTGGAACAACTGTAAGATTGATAGTAATGCAATTTCTGGTAGAAAAAGAAAAATTAAACCTTTTTGACAAATGAAACAACTTTCAATTATTTGAATATTCACTAAGTAGTTATTAGTGACATGAGTTTAGGAAATGCCCTAAAATGATTTAACTTTGACGATAAAGGGTCCATCAAATTAGTAGGTACAAAGCTTCTATGGTCATTGCTCACAGCTCCTTGTCTAGGTCTCTGCTCCAGGCAAAAGCAATCCAGTGTTTCACTGCTATATAAACACGTCTTCATGAATATTCTAGTCCTGTTATCTCTGGTATTTAATGCACTTATTTTTAATTTATGGAACTTCACAGACATATGATAAATTTTTCTTAACTTTAAAATTGAGCCAATATCCTTAGGCAAGCCATCGGAAGCTCTTTGGGTAAATAATTGTTTTAAGTCATAATACAAGAAACAAAGTTTAATGTATATGGCATCTTATGAAGTAGTAAGAATGGTATAAGTTAATAGAAAGTAAATATCTATAGGAAAAATTAATATGCTTAATTTTAAAATAAAAATTTAACAGAAGTCTTTATCAACTCAGAGAAACTTAGTTTCACAAGTGTTTTGATAAAAGAATCAATAGAATCAAAGTATCAACTTTGATACATTCAAACAATCCATGCTTTAAAGTCAATACCGTCAAAATAAAAACTATATTTTGTACCATGTACAATATTATCTTGAGACAAAACTTCACTCCTTTGCAAATTATTAGAGCTTTGATTAGGACAAGTTTTGTAAGACACAAGAGCAACTTATTGGCTGACAAGGGAATATAACTAGGTGGAACCAGTTCTGGTATAACGGACAGGAATATGTAAATAAGGAACGTGTCTTTAGTTATGAAGTAACAGTCCACATTCAAATTCATATCCTCATAGCCTTGAGAAGCAGGAAGGCTTATGGAATGAAACTGAGCAGTAAGGCATTTGCCTTGGAAGTCCAGGACACTGTGTTCGTCCTCAGCCAGCACAAAAGCAAAAATAAATAAATAAATAAATAAATAAATAAATAAATAAATGAATATAAATAAATGAATGAATGAATGAATGAATGAACAAACAAATAAGTAAACAAACGACAGCAGCGAAAAGTCAAAAGAACACTGGGAAACTTGAAATTATATGCTTTGAAATATCATTTATTTTATTTTTATTTATTTTATTTCAAAAAATGACAATTTTATCTATGTATCCCCCGGCTCCCCTCCCTTCCCTCCTCCCAATCCCTCCTGTCAGCCTTCAAGCTTTCAGCCTCCCCGCTCCCCATCCTCCTAATCCCTCCCCCAATTATTTCTTATAGGGAATTTTCAGCATAAAAACACGCAGCATAAAGCTCACATGGCCAGTCCTATGTGAAACAATATAGTATGTTATTAAAACTATTTCAAAAATCTTTGAAAAAATAGTAAGATTTTTGCCTTACTATCAGAGATTCTGATTCCATCTGCCGCAGGTATACCTGAACATCCTAGATGTTTCATCCAAGATTGCACACCAGGTTAGATAAATGTTCATAGAGCTTAAAAATCCAGTGAGTAAAAGAAGCAAAGAGCAAGCAACGTCTAGTAGCACACCACTTACGCAAATTTAAGAAGCTTGGAAATAAGCCTCCATAAAGGTTCAATATACTAAGACATTTTCTGTGCTTCTTGTGTGGAGAAATGCGCCAAAAATATGGGAAGTACATAAAAGAGAATCCAACATACAGATACTCAGACATAAAAGATTGCAACTTTCTGAAAAATCGGTCTTCCAGTTGGCAAAGATTTTTAACAACAATGGTCTGAGACTGTGAGATGCTATTCCTTCTATATTTTGTTTTTAAACTACATATAATAGTCGGAATTGCACTATAAATTAAGCAGAGGCAGAAGATTAATTTTAATCACCTGTAGAGAGTTGAAACTTATAAATATTACTAAATGTAAACTTACTGAATTGAATAATTTGACAGCAGAAGAATCTTTCACAGTGATGATGGCCCCTGAAAATGACTGCTATGAAAACTGCTTTGAGAAAATCAGGAGAAAATTGACTACAGTATTATGATTATTTTATATTTATTCATTTACTGTGGATCTTGATATTGAACCTTGTTCCTGTGGCTGTTAGGCAAACACTGCATCACTAAACTCTACTCCCAGATTTCTTCTCTCTTTTCCTTTCCTTTTCTTTCTTTCTTCCCTACTTTCCTCCTCACTTCCCTTCTTTCTTAGCTAGTATTTATTTATTTTGACAATTTTACTACTTAGCCTTGGCTAGTTTTCAATCTTCCCTTAAACCCAGGCATGTCTTTCTTTTTAAATCTTCCTATCTTGTTTCCTGAGTTTTGAGGATTAATGCCCACCACCCACTATGCATCTAAACTAAAATGCATGAAAACAGAACACCTAGCATCAGAATTAGAATTTAAAGAACAAGTTTTATATTCAGAGACACTTCTTTGGCATTTTTTTTCTAAACCTCTGAAATTCATTTTAGTTCTATAAATAGCTATTAAGTATCAACTATAGGTTAAACACTGCGGATACAAAATGCAAGCAAAAGAGCTTGTTATAGCAATAATGCCTATGTGCATGAATATTTATACTTAGAGAAAGAGAAGACTGAATACAAGGAAAGGCAGAAGTAAGCTTTCAACAATGTAGTGAAATGTTGAGATTAATGGCCAGGGAGTAGATAAAGGCAAGACATGTGTTGTGGCAATAGCAACTTTAAACTTTGGTTCAAGGTGAAGTCACATAAGGTTCATCCAAATATACTGAATAAGTCTGCTTTGCTGTGGAGAGGAGAACTATTTAAATGTTCAAAATTTTTCACATTTTTTTTTCTATTCCTATTATCACAGTGTATGATTTCATTCTTTGTCACTTCAAATTTGAATTTAAGAAATACAAAATTATCTGTTCTTTTGCATAATGGCCAAGCTAGGTCCCTTAAGTAAAGTCAATGTGAACTGAATTAATTTCATTTGGAAAAATATAAGTTTTAAGGCTTTAAAGAGACTAATGGAAAATTAAATATAAAGAGTCAAACTTTATAATTGTAACTGAGACTATACAAGAGTACAATTAATGATAAAATAGTCACAATTGTTTAGGAAGCAACACATCGAAAGTAAAAGTTATTTCTGTACCTTATACTCTAAGTACAGATTACCCTTATCCAAGGGATAAAAAACACAGAAACTATAAGGATTTAAGTATCAAGTAACAGTTCATCATTTTTTTTTGACTTTTCTAGAATGTAAGAATCCAGGGACCTTCCATAGTTTTGTTTTGTTTTAATAAATAAGGATTACCATGCAGATATGTAAGTGTAAGCACAGCAAGACCATCCAAAGTTTGTCAGTAAAAAGTCAGTAGAGACATCTATCTCCTCTGTCTGTTATTTGTCTCTTTGTGGGTGAGCTGGTGAAGCAAACAAGTGTGGTGGGATTCAGTGTCAGCTGATAAGGTACAAAGACACCTATTCAGAGTCCGAGGATCCAGAAGGTGGAGTGGCCAACCCTATTCATAAGGGGCTGCTGGAATCTTGGAAAGCCCTGTTTCCTGGTTCCAGACTGCTGGAGAGAGCAGTTCAGCATCCATCATCCACTGCATGGATAATCCAGTCTATCAGACATCTATATAGGCTGTTACCTGTATTGTGTTATTAATATTTTAATAAATATTAATCTTGGATTGGTGTATTATAAGAGAATTTCCACCATCAAACAAGGATCAGTTATAACACAGATAATCTAAATTGTTGAAGGTGGGAAGGAATAGCATGTGCAGACAGTAAGGCAACATCTTTTGCATTAGACAGAGTTCATTATTCACAGAAATGGTCAAACAGAGGATGGGTATTGGACAGATGGAAAAGAAAACATGAGAGTTTATGAATATCTTTCTGAAGTTGATTCCAAGTGACCAAATAAAAAAAAGTTTATAATTTTGATAGGAAATGTATTATTAAGATCATAATATTAATTAAGGATGTATAAGCAATACACTTGTTCCTAACGTATGTTGTTGCAATGAGTTTTTTGGTCCCGGGCGGCCAGAGGCCCAGACCCCTTAGCCGCCCAGTTGCCTGCCACTGTTGCTCAGGCCCCCAAAAATGACTCAGATGCTTATATTAACTTTATGCTGTTTGGCCTATGGCTCAGGCACATTGCTAGCTAGATCTTACATCTTAAATCAACCCATTTATATTAAGCTGTCTGCCACATGGCCCGTGGCTCACCTGTGTTCCTTAAATGTTGTTCCTTGGGCAGCTTGCTCTATCTGCCCCTGACTCCCCCCTTCCTTTCCTACCTATTCTGATTCTTCTGCCTACCTTTTTTATGGTGCCTGTCAAGGGCCAAAACAGCTCCTTTATTTAAAGATTGAGATTTATAGCATACAGAAAGGCATTCTCACATCAGTATGTAGCATGAAATTTAGGTATGATATATTCAATATGTAATTTTATACAAGATTTAGAGTTTAAATTATTCAACTGATTGTAAACACATAAATTGGAAAATAATAATGTGGAAAAGAAAAGGATAGAAAAACTTTTAGATAACGTAATTTTCTATATGAGCTTCAAATTATTTTCTGTTTAAACTTTTTATCAACATTTTATTAGTTTTTATTTAAAAATATTTTTTATATCAACACTGCCCCAACTCACTCCTCTCTTCCCAGTTCTTCCCCAGATTTTACCCACATTTCCCCATCTATTCCTCAGAGAGGGTAAGGACTCCCAGGGTGAGTGGATTTAGTCTGGCATATTCTGTTGAGGTGGAATCTAGACCCTCCTCCCAGTATCAAGGCTGAAAGCAGCAGGTGGTGGTGGAGAGGCGGGTGGGGGGTTCTCTTTAGGGAATTGGCTCTAAGAAGCCAGTTCATTCCCCAGGAAAAAATTCTGGTCCTACTGCCAGAAGCTCCACAAGCTCCCCATGTTGTTTGACTGACATCTACATTCAGAGGGTTTAATTCCATTCCATGAAGGTTCCTCATCTATCATCGGTTGAACACCTGATTTAGTCAAAAATGGAATTGGAAAAAAGACCTTCGACAAATGATGCTGTCATAATTGTTTGGTGGTGAGTAGAAAAATGCAAATAGATCCATAGCTATTACCCTGAACTCAAGTCCAAGTGAATCTGAGACCTCAGCATAAACCCAGTTACATTGAACCAATAGAAAAGAAAGTGAGAATTACCCTTGAGAACATTGGCATCAGAGACCACTTCCTAAATATAACACCAGCAGCACAGACACTGAGAGAAACAATTAATAAAAAGAACCTCCTGATACAGAGAAGCTTCTGTGAGACAAAGGACACAGTCAACACAAAAGGACACAAAACAACAGCTTACAGAATAAGAAAAGATTTTTAGAAACCCCACATCTGACAGATGACTGATCCCTAAAATATATAAAGAACTCAAGAATCTAGAGACCACCAAAACAAATAACACAATTAAAAAATGAGGTTCAGAACTAAATAGGAAATTCTCGACAGAAAAACTCCAAATGGCTAAAGGATATTTAAAGAATTGCTCAACATCTTTAGCCATCAGAAAAATTTAAATCAAAACTACTTTGAGATACTATCTTATACCTGCCAGATTGGCCAAGATCAAAAATACAGATGACAATCAATGCTGGAGGGAATGTAGAGTAAGGAGACCACTTCTCCATTGCTGGTGGGAATGCAAACTTGTACAGACAACTTCAAATTGTTTTACTTCTAAAATGGAGAGCTAGATATGGAATTAAGGTTATACAGTTACTCACTTTCTTACATTTTCTAACCTTAAATTACATTATGATGGGCAAAAATCCAACTTTTGAGTATTTTAAACTTTTATAGAACAGCTAGATCTTAATTAGAAGGAAAATCTTGGAAAGGTGAATTGAATTTTTATTACACTTAAAACAAAATTTATATGAATAATCTCTCTTTTCAGATTTATTAACATGTCATATAAAATGAGTATGTTAGTCAATTGTACACAATTTCAATATTTCTTCAGAAACTATGATTATGTAAGAACTGATTATTTCTCTGAAAAACAGTTAAAATATTTAAATTGTAAGTTGTTTTATTAACCAACATTTTTCTTGCTTTTGCCCATAATATATTGTAATCTTATTTTTTCTCATGTCCATTTATTTCTGTACTACTTTGCTATAGCAAAAACAGTATACAGCAGTAAGAACTCTGTTGTTTTTGGTTTATACCTGTACCCTCAGGTACTAAGAAAACAAAATGAATAAAAAACGAATTGGATGAAGTCATAGCTTCTCTCTCTTTATCTTCTTTATTTTACATACTTATACCATTCCCACCCCCCATTCTGCCTCTAAACCTTCTACATAATATTCCTTTCTTTCAAATTCAGTCTCATTTTTCATTAATAGTACATGTATATGAACATATCCCCTAAATATGTAAATACAATCTTCTGAGTCTAGATGATGTTACTTATATGTATGCTTTCAGGGCTGACCATTTGGTATTGAATAATCAACATGTGTGCCCTTCCCCCAGGGATAGGTATTTTTTTCACTCTCAGAATTTTTTTATTTGTCTTTAGGTGTTCTTCTTATGTATTTTCACTCTGCCCAGCTCTATATATCAGTTGCAATTTTCTGAAAGATATTAAAGGATAATGACCGCTTCTGTCATATACAGATAGAAATAAAGAATGACCTCACATTTATTAGCTTTCTATTAAAATTGTAGAACAAGAGGCAGAAAAATAAAACATACATGCACTGTCAGTAAGAAGATGAAATAACATGATCCATCATCCAAGGAGAAAATTGTTCAAAGTTTAAAAAGCACGGGAATGGATTTGCAGAACACAGGCTTTCTCAGCTGTGGTGCAGACATTGCTAAGAAATCTGTTCTGCCTTGCTGTGCCCAATGGGCAATGTGTTCTCTTAGAACTGATCTGATTGTGAAGCACAGGTGGGTTTTAATACTTTGATTAATAAATTGAGTCCTTTGTCTTTGACCTGGAATCCTCCTCTGTCTTCCAAGCATCTATTACCCAGTGGCAGACTCACTTCAAAGCTTTTGTAAAGGGCAAAATCACATACATTTTGGTGGTGTCCTATTTTTCATTTTTGATATTTAAAGCTGTATTGAAATTGGGGTGTTTCTACAAAGTATAATCTTTTACCTCCACAGTTCACTAGTGCAAATGCCTATACTTTAAAACATTGTTATGCTCAAATGTTCTTATATTTCTTAAAAAGTAATTTAAACAAATAAATCTATTGAGCATTGATGGAGTTGAAGACTAGGATGTTTTCTTTCATACTATTTGTATGTTTGCATTTAACATTTCAGAAATAGATACTGAAAATTCAGAGTTAGTAAAAATTTGTAGAGCTTGAGATATATATTATGAGTATGGCTTTCCAAATGCATGACTTCTCCTTGCTGAATTTAAATGTAATTTTGTGACAGCTGTAAAAATAGCTATCTCATATGGAAAAGTGAAGTAATCAAATTTATGCTATCCTCTGAAAGTCGCTCTGATAAATAAAGCATTGTAAATGTAAAGCCACAATGCTGCTCCTTCCAGGAAGATTTCCAGGAAATGTAATTCTTTTAAATGTTTTTATAAATCACCTTTCACAAGGAAGACTTTAGAAATCATTTTCAACCACAAAATATTTGAAAACAAAGGGGTAAAATTGCATAAAGTGTTTATTTACCATCAGCTAGTACAGAAAAAAACATTGCCGTTATCAGTAGATGTACTGCAAATATAGTTTAAAAAGTTGAATCTGCACTTAACTTATATGGAACCTTCATTGTCAGAACAAAGACTAAATAAATAAATAATGAAAAGCAAATTGTGCAGTAGATATTAGCAGAAAGGTGTGGTGGGATTCAGGTGTCAGCTGATAAGGTCTGAAGACACTTATCTAGGGTCCCGGGCTCCTGAAGGCAAATACGGTTTCATCAACTAAGACCCCCTGACAAAACCTGTGATGAAAAGTGATGGTCCTATCAGCTTCAGGGCTGCAGACTATGATCCAGTCTCTAGAACCTGTGAAATATTCAACGCCCATAATCAGCAAAAAATCATAATTAAAAAACTACACCCAAATTCCCAAAATATTGTTTATAAATTTTTGCTTTCATTACAAATAGTTAATGGTCATACTTAGTCTCTTTCTAAGAAAAAAAAAAGGAGATATGGTATACAAATTATTTTTTTAAAAAAGTTAGATTATTGAATTTACTTAGATCAAGAAATCAGCTGTTAATCTCAAAATGTCTTACATTGATATAAATTTTGGTTTATTGATACAAATTTAAGGTCAATTCTCTTATGCTATATGTATTTTTCTACTCTTGCTTAAGATATGAGGTTTATATAACTTATTTAAAATTATAATGTATAGCTAAGAAATGCATGTTAGTTAGAATTTTAGGTATACAAAGATATAATTCAATTAGATAGGTAATCATCAAACACTTCTAAGACCTACAGAATATGGCATTTAAATGTTTTAAAACATTAGACTTTTCTAGACAGTGAAACAGGTCTGTTACTGGCAGCACCAATTTACTTCAAGAAAAAAAAATAGGCATTAAAGAAACTCCATATAGAGATTAGTTTCTTTGTGGCATCGATTAGCCACTGGACATGAACCTGTTGTTATATTGTCTGCTTGACAGTGTGCTGTTTAAACTGGACGTGCAGGTTCCATGAAAAGGTAACTTCTAAACTTTGGCAAAACAAACTAAGATGATCATTCAGGTTCATGTTTTACACCAATAGACTAGATTTTGTAACTGTAATTCTTGCTTAATAGCTATTTTGTTATAGGCAAATTTGCTATGTTAAAATTGAAACCTTTTTGATTAGACAAAAAGAGAGATGATGTGGGAATGTCTTTCTCAGATAGCTTTTTGATATGCTGATATCATTTCAGTTATATTAATAGATTCTTGATGTGGGAATGTCTTTCTGTATGCTGTGAATATCAATCTTCAAATAAAAGAGCTGTTTTGTCCAATGGCAGGCACCATAGAAAAAGTAGAAGGAAAAATCACAGCATAGGTAAGAGAAGCAGGGTGGAGTCAGGCAGACTGAGCCACCCGCCCAAGAAGAAACATGTAAGGAACACAGATGAGCCATGGGCCACACGGCAGACAGATTAATGAAAATGGGTTGAGTTAAGATGAAGAGCAAGCTAGCAATGTGCCTGAGCCATAGACCAAACAGCATAAAGTTAATATAAGTGTCTAAATCATTTTTGGGGCCTAATCAGCAGCGGGCGGCTAAGGGGTCCGAGACTGCAGGTCTGTGGGTCTGTACCTCTGGCAGCTGGGAGCCAAGAATCCTCATTATTACAGAAAGGAGGGCTGTAATCTCTAAACCATGCATTGATTCTATCATGACTAAGACAAGGAAGTCAACACATTTGTAGAACTCCACATTTGTAAAACTGGATCACTTACACAAGGAAATCCACTCATATATTGTTTGAGTATTTTGTATTTTATTTGAGATGAAGTTGGCACAATAAAATAGACCTGAATATTGTTACTTGAATGGCCATGTCAAAAAGCCTGTCACTTTAAAATTTGAGTTACATGATTCTATTCTTGGAACATATTGAAGAAGGTACTGAGCTTTTTATTCACTCTTTCAAATGTCATAAGCCAAGTTACTGAGGATAAAAGCAAACCCACACTTAAAGGTACTTATAACATCCATAATAGTATACTATGAAGAGATGTAGGATCTGAATATATGTGTGTGTGTGTGTGTGTGTGTGTGTGTGTGTGTGTGTGTGTGTGTGTACACACACTTAAATACTTAAATATATATGCATAGTAGGATTTTAGCATACTATGGTGTTGAAATAATTCTGATAAGCAGATAATGTGCCTCTTTTTTTTCCTTTCATGACATTTAGGGGAAGATAAAAGACTAATAAAATTATTTAATGGTTATACCAAATATTCTTTAAAAGTTGAGAAGGCTGTTTCCCAACTTTTCCCATATTTCTCAGACATCTTTAGGATTCCTTGGTCTCTCGGCCACTATTTATAGTTCTTTTAGCTGATACAAATATACTTCTTTATTAGAAATATCAGAAAAGGCATCAATACTTTAAAGCTGGAGATCAGTTGTATGAAAGTATTCACATATATTCTAGATGTCATGCCAGCCTCTCACTTTTCTGTTGCTTGTGAGATAAATGCTACAATACTTCTTGCCAGTGTAATACAAATGGGTGGACTTTGTAGTTCTTTCTAACTAAAAATAAAGCTCCCAGATAGTAGTTTTATTCATTTTTAATCCTGATTACCTTTCTCTGTGTTGATTTTCTAATATCATCTAAAAGCAATTGGAGGAACAATTCAGGGGATGGAGGCCTTTGAGTTTCCCAAACTTATGGCGGGCAGATCCAAACTCTTTGTTAGCACTGAATAAATTAAACATGGTATAACATTTTATTTTTATATACTATGATTCTATTTGTTAGTGTCATATGATTACCCCTTCTTTATTAGTCAGACATGATTTTACATCTAAGTTCAGACTTAATTTTAAAATTTTTAAGATTTCTTAAAGTTTTGCTTTGTAGCCTAAGCTATTATTTTATCACAATATCTGCGCGCATATTCATTGTATTGTTCATCTTAGATTGAATTGTCTACAAAGGTATCAGTATTTAAACCTCATTTTCATTAAGAAAAATCAATGACCAGTTGCATCCCCTGCTATGCAGGAGAACAGCCGAGACAACCTTCCCAGCTCCCTTGTTTCCATCTCCCATGGATCCCACAGATATTTACCCTCTTTTTACCTCACCTTGATCCATGCCCATTATTTGTCCCAGACCCAAAGCCCAGCAGACACTCCCTGACAATAAAAGAGTAACTTGTGATGATATATTGTATATTTAATAAAATCAGCCTGGAATATCAGGGAACATACTCACTCAGTCAAGTCCTGAAGGTCAGAGATTAGTGACGCACACCTTCAATCCCATTACTCTGGATGACCAAGTAGTGACTCACACCTTTAATGTCATCACTGAGGAGACAGAGTAGCTAGTTCGTCTAACAACCAAACAATAGTAGCTTACACTTATAATCCTAACTCTAGAATTATGATACAGAAAAGAATGGAAGTAAATACGCTGAGTGGGGAAGATATTTGAGGTGGGAGAAGGCAGAAATAAACTGACTCTGTAGAAGTAACCAGCTAAGTTGAGGACCTTTGAAGACAGCATTTACCCTGTTCAGCCTGAGAAGTTGGCTGGATGAGAATTGACTGTATTCTGTTTCTTCTCTCTGATATTCCAGCTTTTCCTGCATATCTGCCTTGGGGTTTTCCTTATACGCTAACTAGAGTTAGGGCAACAGTCACTTTTCCCAGGGCAACAATGAGGCTGATGTTGATTCCATAGTGCTCCTTCTGTTCCTCCATCTTCAATCCCCAGTCACCAGCTCTGTAGCAGAAAACCTGCTGTGGTCTCCCTCTCTGACACCATCCTCAGTGGATAACAAAGATTTCACTCAAGCTTCCTTTCTCAACTCGTCTCATAACTCCAGCCTCCAATTCCAGTATGTCCCCAGGGATTATATCAGGAGAGCAGGGCAGGGAAAGGGGTTCACAAAAACTACAGCAAAGAATATTCAAACAGAGCTGTATCTGAATAAAGAGACTAAAAAATACCTTATATGAAAATAACAGAGGCCTTTAAAAAGAAAATGAATATATCCCATAAATCAATTTAGGAAAACACAAGCACACAGTACACATAAACAAACTAAACAGTTCCAGACTTTAAGTTGAAAGTAGAATTGATATATATATATATATATATATATATATATATATATATATATATATATATATGAGATATGATCTCAATCCTCAGAGTAAATTTTAGAAATGAAACATGTGGGAATTCAAACAGAAATTTCATAGCCAAGTTTTACCAGTAGAATATGAGAGATGGAAGAAAGAATATCAGGCCTTGAATATGTGAGAGAAAAAAAATGAATATAGTGTTCAAAAATGTTAAATCTAAAGTACTTCTGAAATAAAAGATAGAGAAAATATAAAACACTATTAAGGACCAAACAAGTTTGAAAAAAATGGGAATAGAGGTAGGAAGAGAACCCAATTCTAAGACCAAGGAAATATTTTCAAAGAAATCATAAAAGAAAAAATTTAATAACCTAAAGAAGGAAGTGTATAAAAGATACAAGAAGCAAACAGAACACCTAATAAATTTGACTAGAAAATAAAGGCCTCTTACCACAGATAATGTACTAAACATATAAAACAGAGAAAAAACATTAAAACCTGCAAGAAAAAAAAAAAAAGAACATGTATTACATAAAGGCAGACCTATTAGAATTACATCTCAATTCTCAGTGGAGATTCTAAAAGCCAGAGGGCCTAGACAAATTTGTTTCAGACTCTAAGAAACCATAAATGCCAGCCTACACTACTGTATCCAGCAAAACATTCCATTACCACCAGAAATGGAAAAACATGATATTCTATGATAAAGAAAAATTCAAATAATATATATCCACAAATAAATTAATCTGATAGTAGGTGGTTAACTATACACATGAAAACACAGATAATGCATTATCATAAACCATCTAAATCAAAAGATGAGAAGTAAACACAAACACGTAAACCCTACCTCCATGACCACCATAACAAATAACAAGAATGAAGCATCATTGGTGACTGATACCTCTCAAGAGCAATGGTCTCAATTCCTCAATAAAAAGGATCAGACTAAAAGAAAGAATGCAAAACCAGGACCCATTCTGAACATCAAAGATGTAATCTCAGGATAAATAGTTGGAAAAAATGAATCTAAGAAACAAGCTGATAAAGCCATTTAAATATGTAACACAATAGATTTCAAACTAAAATTAATTAGAAAAGATAGTTAAGGAGTTATATACTGATAAAAATTTTATATATCAAGATAGTATTTCAATTCTTAACATTCATGTTACAAACACAAGGGAACCCATGCTTCTAAAGAGACACTACTTAAGTCACATATTGTTCCTCACACATTGATTGTGTGAGACTTCTTATAACCCATCTCCACCAATATACAGGTCATCAAGATAGAAGCTAAAGTGAGAAATGCTAGAGCTAATATATGTTATAAACCAAATGGGCCTTTGCAAATCATTTCACCAAAACAAAAGAATAGACTTTCTTGTTTGGACTCATTTAACTTTCTTGAAAATCAAGCACATAGTCAAACAAAAAGCACATTTCAACAGACACAAGCAAATTGAAATAACACTACATCATACTTGGCTACTATAGATTAAAGATAGATATCAACAGCAGAAGACTTACATACTCATGGAAAGTGAACAAAGATAGAAATAAAGAAAAAATAAAGGCTCTAGAATTGAATAAAAATGATTATATATCATCTCCAAAGTTATGGGACATGATTGAACTGGTTCTAAGAGTAAAATACATTATCTACCTTGAGAGATGCCATACTAGCAACTTAACAGCACACCAAAGAAGAAAGCACACCCAAGGTATCACACTACCAGTATTGCAAGAAATAATATAATGTGGACAAAAATAAATAAAATAGTGTCAAAGAATAATAAAAATTAATCAATTAAAAATTTGGTACATTGAGAAAAGCAGTGAGATCAGCAAAGCTTTATCCAAAATAACTAAAAGGAGTAGAGAGAATATTCAAATTAAGAAAGATAGAAATGAAGGGGCACAATACAAATCACAGAGGAAATTCAGAGATCTTAGGGTATATTTTAAAACCCATATTCTTCCATATTTTAAAGACTAAAAAAAAGTAGATAATTTTCTCAGTATTTATCACTTAACAAATTCAAATTAAATCAAATAAGCAATTTAAATATATCTGCCTTATAAAATATTATTATTAAAGTATGTTACTTTTATGTCACATTTGTTTAATTCTGTGAAGCTGTGTTACTGTGCCTGTCTAAAACACAGTATATCTAACTAAGAACTGAATAGTCAGTCAAAAGGCAGGAGAAAGGTTAGGCTGGGCTGGCAGGCAGAGAGAAGATAGTAGCAAACCTCCAACTGAGCCATGAAGTTTGGGATTGATTTTCTCACTGGAGTAGTAGGTGGTAGTAGTCACAAAATGAGGACAGAGGTCCACAATGCTTAGCAGTTTAGTACTTTAAAGTTTACTCATGTGATCAAAAAAGGCTATCCAGACATAGAAGTATCCAGACATAAAAACTTCTAAATAGGTTACAATGTACAAGGGCCTAAGACAAGAAAAAAATGTATAGTCATAAAAAAAGAGAATACTTTAAAATAAAGAGTTTAAAGAGAGAAGTAAAAAGTTATTAAAAAAAAGAGATAAAGCCATGTAAGATCAAAAATATATGGGTAATCTGGATCTTGTGTGTTACTGTGTTGACTTCATTTTTTTTTTTTAATTTTGATTATTGAATGCAAAGGACAGCTGCAAAGAGACTTGGAATTGAAAGAGGGGCTGTTAAAATAAATCAGTTATACACTTTACGAATCCATTAACTTTTGAAAAGTCAAAAATGGAAGCCAATGTGGGGTTCGAAAAAAACTGGGTGCTAGGGAAACATCATAGAACTTGCAGGATGTCCCTGGCCAAGTCTCCCAACAATAGTGGAGGGGGTGCCTAAGTAGGGATTCCCCTATAATCAAATGAGTAATCATCCTAAGTGTCATCACAGAACCTACATCCAAAAAAGAATAGAGGTGGAGGCAGAGATCCATGACTGAGCACTGTTCAGAGCTCCTTGTTCAGCTGAGAGCAGAGGAGGAGAGTCTGTATGAGCAAGGGGATGGGGATTATGAGAAAAATTCCCATGGTGATGGCTGGCTGGAGCTCTGGGGGAGTTCACTGAATCAAGAATAGCCACTGGAGAACCATTGGGAGGGGGAGGTAAGCCCTCCAAGAGTTGGCAATTTTCGACTGACATGAGCAGTATGTGGAGCCATGAGGGGTGAGATCAGACTGTGTTCCTGTTTATGGGTTGGCACCTTACAACCCATTCCCTGAAGAGGAACACCTATCCCAACGTTTACTTTGGGATGAGTGAATCAGACTTGCCTGGAGTGTATGTGCCATGGTGAACTGACCCTCCTTGGGACTTCTCACCCTTTTCAGGAAGAGGATGAGTGGGTGAGGAAGGGTGAGGCTGAGGGCTAACTGGGAGGAATTGGGAAGAGGGAAGGGAGAACAAAGGGGGATACAGTGATAAAAATGACATTTTTAATAAAAACGAAATATATATATTTGTCAAATGGTACTCTTTAGAAAAGACTATTTGTTTTTGTTTCCACAGGAGATAAGAAGCTGTGATTTACTTTAGGATTAATATGGATCAGGTTTGATCAATCAAGACCTCCTGAATCTTGACATGTGATATTTATCAACTAAGATAATAGCTGGTCTTCCCAGGATTTGGATATTATCTTAAAATTTTCTCAGGGACCCTAAAGATGCTTTGTCCACAACCATCAGGAAGCAGTTGGAGAAAACACCCCCCACACTCTCAAGAATTGGAGAGCATGGAAGGTTTATGGTTGTTTGTTATGTTATGAATGATTGTTATAATTAATGTGAATATAAGAATATAAGATAAAAAGACAACTATTAATCTTAGATATTTTTAATTGGCCTAGATTTTAAATAATGGTACAAATTCAAAGCTAATTTTATTATACTGTATATAACTTTTCATTTTTATTTAAAGGTATTTTTGTATATTGGTATAAATTTAAATTTATTTTGTTATTATAAATATTTATGTTTCTATACTTGTCTAAGAGATTTTAGTATATTGATGTGACATTAAGGTTGTTTTGTTAAATAGAAATATGTTTCTACTCTTGTTTAAAGTATTGTGCCTATTTAGTTCATTTAAAATTTAAGGTAAATTTCTAGTTTTGGAAAGCAATTATTGTAAACTATATAGGACAATCAAAAAACATATTCAGTAGTTAGTCATTTATGACCACCAGATTTGTAGATACGTTAGGTATGTTTTCAAGGTTAATGGATATAATTTAGATAGATGGTTTTCAAATGCTTCAAAGATCTATAAAATATAGCATTTAAATTGTTTTGTTAACTGAAAGTTTTTCAAGACAGTGAGACACATCCATTCTTGACAGCATCCATTTTTCAGAGAAGATGATGGGCATTGAAGAAACTCTTTATGGTGTTTGCTTTCATTGTGGCAAGGTTAGTCACTTGACAAAGAAACAGCTCTTGCCTTTGACTGCTGGCAATGTGTTGTGCAGACTGGACCTGCAAGTCACACAGGAAGAAGACTTTTGAACTTTGTCAAAATAAGGCAGGGCAGTCCTTTAAAGTTCCTGCGTCACAGAAGAATCTGTCAGATATTCTGCAGGACACAGAGAAAAGTGACTAAAAAACTTTCTCAATACAGAGCACAACAGTCACTCAAATTTCCTGCTTCACTAAAAAATCTGCCATATACTATGGGTCTGTAGGCTGAAGATGGATGCCCCAGTGTTGCAGAAAGAAACTTTGTCTGACTGTCCAGGTGACTAAATGTCTCTGCTGTTACATACTATTGCACTAGGTTTTTTATTGAGTTGAAGACTAGATAGTTATAGTTTCAGTTTTCCTTTATTGTGATAGAATGTAGGTTAGGTATAAAACTTTGGATTTCTAAGATAAAATAGATAATACATTATTTCCTCTGAATATGTTAACTACAAATAGACAGAATACTGTGAATGTAATCCTTAATTGATAATTGCTATTGTATATACTCTTACTTGTAGTGGGATTATGTTCTGTTCCATTGTAAATAATTGACCTTCCTACTAGTTTAATAAAAATGCTTGTTGGCATAAAGCAAACAGGAAATGAGAGCAGGACTATGAGACAAAGAAAACTCTGGGAACAGAAAGAGCAGAACAGAGACAACAGCAGAGAAGTCAGCAGACTCAGAGGAAGAAGACAGCCATGCTGCTCTGAGAAAAGGTACCAAGCCACATGGCTAAACAGATTAATGGAAATAGATGGGGTAAGATGAAGAGCTAGCCAGCAATATGTCTGAGCTACAGGTCAATCAGCATAAAATTAATATAAGCTTCTGTGTGTTTCTTCGGAACTTTGGGATTGCTGATCAAGGTCTTGGGGTTAGTCCTCTTACTTACTATACACTTACTATAACACTTAACTACATTTCACTTAAAGCCTTTTCTTTTTATTAGATAAAAGAGAGAAATGTAGAATATTATTTTAGGGTATGTTAATTCTGTTATGTTGCATTTGTTTAATTCCATGAATCTGTGTTACTGTGCCTATCTAAAACAGCCGATGGTATAATAAAGAACTTAATGGCCAATAGCAAAGGCAGTAGAAAGGATAGGCTGGGCTGGCAGGCAGATAGTATAAGCAAGAGGAGAAATATTGGAAAAAAGAAGAAGCCAGAGAAGAAGGGGGAACTAGGGGCCAGTCACCTAGCTAAACAGCAAGCTAGGAAGAAACAAAAATAGGTATATAAAAATAGAAATGGAAAATCCCAGAGGAAAAAGATAGATGGAATAAATTAAGTTAAAGAAAGCTGGCTAGAAATAAGCCAGGCTAAGGCTAGGCATTTATAATTAAGAGTAAGCATCCAAAACTGATTTATTTGGGAGCTGGTTGAAAGCCCTCACAAAAGAGAAAAAAGAGAAAAAAATAACACCTAAAGTCTTCCAACTTAAAAACTCAAGGACCAGCTGGTTTTACTGCAGAATTCTACCAAAATTTCAAGGAAGTTGAGAGAGATGGAAACACAAGAAACATACCAAAATATAATAAAAGTAGATTACAGCAAGCCTGCTGCCAACTTCAACTAAATGGAGAAAAATTCAACCTCTTCCATTAAATCAGAAATAAGACAAGGTTTTAACTCCCAATAATTATTGAATATCATACTTGAAGATTTAGCTAAAATAAAAAGACAACTTGTACAAATCAACTGGAAGAAAATTTGAAAGGAAGAAGTCAAAGAATCTGTTATTTGCAGATGATGTGATAGCGTTTATAAGTGACTTTAAAAATTCCACCACAGTACTTGTAAAGCTAATAAACACTTTCAGCAAAGAAATTTGACACAAAGTTAGCTCACAAAAAGTCAGTAGCTCTGCCATGTATATGGCAAACAGACTGGAGAGAAATCAGGGTAACAACACCTTTCACCATAGCTTCACATAACAAAAAAATATATTGGGGTAACTCTAACCAAGCAAGTGAAGCAATTGTATTTAAACCTTCAAGTCTTTGAAGAAAAAAAAATGAAAAAAAAATCAGAAGATGGAAGTAGCTGCCACATTCATGAATTGGTAAAATTGGCATAGTAAAAATGGTTATCCTACCTAAAGCAAACTAGAGATTCAGTGCATTGAATTCTGATGCAACTCCCATCAAAATTTCAACACAATTCTTCACAGATGCTGAAAGAGAAATTCTCAACGTCATATGCAAACCTACCAAAAAGAATAATCCTAAACAATAAATGAACTTCAGGAGGGCTCATCATTCCTAATCTCAAGCAGCAATACATAACTATAGCAATAAAAAACAGCATGGTATTGGCATAAAAACAAATATGTTGATCAAAGGAGTCAAACTGAAGAGTCAGTCGTAAACCCACACACCTATAGATACCTGTTGTTTCATAACAAAAGCAGAAGTACACAATAGAAAGAAGAGTTCACATCTTCAGAAATGTTCCTGGTCAAACTGGATGTCTGCTTGTAGAACAATGCTAATAGAATATACCCATTAATTACTATGCATAAAACTCAACTCCAAATGTATCAATGCAATTACACTGGATCTGATGGAAAAAAAAAGTTTGAATTATCCTGACCTTATTTAAAGAGAAGACTTTCTGGACAGAATACAATAGCACAGGCACTAAGATCAACAATTAATAACTAGTACCTCATGAAACTATGATGCTTATGTAAGGCAAAGGACATTGTAAATTGGGAAAAGTGGCAGCCTACAGAATGTACCAACTTTACATCCAAAATAATACTAATACTTAAAATGAAAATACTTTATTTCTAAAACCCAAATAACCCAATTAAAAATGGTGAACAGATCTAAATAAAGAATTCTCAATAGATGAGTTTCAAATGCCTAAAAAACACTTAAAGAAATGCTTAATAGCATTAGCAGGTAGGAAAATGAAAATCAAAAGTAATTGATATTCCATTTTATATCTATCAGAATTACAAACACAATGAAAAGTTATAGCCCATTCTACTCCTTCATTGTAGAAGGGAGTAAATACTTATACAGCTGCTATGGAAATCTATATTTTATTTTTTTCAGAAAGATAGAATTCATCTACCTCAAGATCTATATATACCAAACTTTGGCATATACCCAAAGGACATTTCATCTTACCACAGAGACACTTGCTCAACCGTGTTCAGTTCTGCTCTTTTTGTAATAAACAAGCTAAAATATATGAAGATCTTAATGAATTCTCCGGTAATGAGAGATATATAAGCCATACTGGCCATCTCTGGTCACCAAATGAATCTTACAGTGACAGGAGGACTAGATGTTATTGGCCAAATGGGTAACATGGACAATAGGTTGCTCTCCATAAACTGACACCAAGACCTCATTGCTAGAAACCACACCCTCACAACTTATTGAACATAGAGAGGTGAAGCTCATGCTTACATACAATCTTCATTCTTCATGGTCCTAGTGTCTGTGATATGGAAAGCTTCTCTAAAGATTATCATAAGAGAAACATAAACATTAATCCAAACACAATACATTCAATCTACAATATGTCCTGGTTGTAAAATATGCTAAGGCAATGATGGCAAAACCTTATGGGTGATAACAACTAATGTCTTATTTGACTTAAGATCCACTCATTAAGTCTAGCTAGCACAGAGACATGGGTTAAACCAAATACTACTGTACTAAAACACAAAGTAATAGTAAAATGACTCCTGATATTCTACTATACTCATAAATTAGCAATGTATACAGCCATTATCAAAGTGGCTTCTTCTTGCAGCAGATGGGAATAAATACAGGGTCCCATAGTCCGATATTATGCAAGGAGAGACCTAGGAACACACAGTTTTAAATGAAATGTTTCTATTAAATCTTTCCCACAAGAGCTCAGGGAACCTAACAGAAGAGGCCGAAAGTGTGGGGAAGTCTAAGAGTTTGGAGGACTCCAGGAAAACAATGCCCTGTAACCAACTGAGCCAAGTTCATATGAACTCATAGAGCCTGAAGCAATAATCACAGGGACTACACAGGTCTATATCAGGACTTATGCATGTATAGTATAACATTCAGTTGGTACCATTATGGGACTCTTGAATGAGTGAATGTGGGGGGGTCTCTGTTTCTTCTGTCTCTTGGGGTTCTTTTATTTTTATGTCAGCTTTCTTTTCTAACTTTGAAATGATAGTTTTTCTTTTATCTTATTGTATTTTATTTTGTTAAGTTTGAAAAATGAGATAGAATGAAGCTCTTATTAAGTAATTACTAAATTTTATTAATACTTTGTTCTAGCAAAATAATAGGAAATACCTAGAGGTCACTTCATTAACTCAGAACAAGATGAACAGATTGCATTATTTATATCTACATAAAACAATAAAAATGCCCTGATAGTCCCTATGTATGAATTATCATAAAATACAGAAGGAAATCTTCACTGTCTTCAAACTAGTCAGAAACTGGTCCTAAGGAAAAATTATTTAAAAGAGACCAAACCGTCTTTGAAGTTGAAAACTTTGGAAATGAGTGTAGCTAATGCTATTTATTTCCACTTAAAATATAAAAATGATAGAAATGCAATATATATATTTTTAAATTATGAAATCAAATAATCTCATTTGTTTCTCTCTATGAAATGTGTTAATGAGTTTTAATGGCAACTCATCTGGAAATCTGTGTGCCAAAATAGATTGGAAAATAATCTTACCAAACATTTTTCAACACTCACTCTGCAAAGGCACAGCAAAGTTAGTTAACATTAAGATCACTAATTAATGTTGTAAACCACAGTCTTATCTATTCATATTTGATGATCATCATAGATTCTGCTGGGAAAATGGGGATGTAGTAATTGAGAGAATGTGCTGAAAAAAATTAACATCATTAGAAATCTTTGCATGTTCTAGATTATTACAAAGATCTTACAGAGAAGAGCTCTAATTTAGCAGGATGTAATTAAAATCTTTTATGAAACCTGAAGAAATTTTAATCTACAGTAACTACAGATTTGTAATCTGTAAAAAAGATGAACATGGTACTAAGTGATCATTTTAATTAACGTAAACAGTGGCATTTGTACATTTCTAGAATTCTGGTAGGAATGGGGAATTTATAAATATTTATGCCAGCATTTTTAATATAATACAAAATAGAAGGTTTCCACAATTATTCTCTATGAACTACAAAGTTTATGTGCATGTTGATGGGCACACCCTCTTTCCTGGTGTTCTTTCCTTTGTGATAGACATATAAACTTGAAAAGGCCAGTTTAATAACAATTGTACTTGCTTATCACTTCACAAGCGTTCAAACATACCCAGTGTCTTGCATAGAGCTAAAGAGAAAATTATAAAATCATTATTATGGGGTTTTAAACACTTTAAAAATACAAAAAGGGTTCAGTGATATGTCTTCTTCCTATAGCTATAAAAGTTATATAGCCTTATACACATGATACATGACCCTTGCTCCTACCCTAAAATGTGCCAGATCCGTTTATGTTGTTTAAATTTGTAAAGGTTGAAAAAGTGCTTAGTAAAGAGAGAAGGAAAAGCGTTTATTACTATTTAAGATATTTATTTTCCTTTCATCTACATTAGGGGTCCAGATCCATTCCATGAAGGTTTGTCAGCTATTATTTCTGGGTCTATGAGCTTCCACCAGCAGGAGACTCTCTACTTCATAGGTCTCCCCAAAATGATCATGATCCCTTTGCTCACGTAATCTCCTCTGGCTCAGGTAGGTGTTTAGTTATGGATCTCGGCATCTGCTTCCATTAGCTGCTGGCTGAAGATTCTACAATGGTAATTAGGGTTGTCATTCATATGATTATAGGAAAAGACCAGTTTAGGCACTGTCTCCATCACTGCTTAGAGTCCTAGCTCAGCTCATCCTATGGCTTCTTGGGTGTTCCCTGATATCAGGTTTCTCTCTGATCACATGATGGTTCCCTTTATCAGGATATCCACTTCTTTGCTCTCCTTCTCTGTTAATCGCTGCCCCACCCACCCCATCCCATTCTCTCCTGTTCTTGTCTTACCTCCCCTTGTTCAGCCTGCACCAGTTTCTGGAGCCTCTTGTACTCAGACTAGAGTCTATCTTGGGTCCATGAACTGCCTACTCGAAGTTCATGTCAAGCAGGCAAACACCTTTCTCTGCATTGATACTTGGGTGAGGGATTTAGCCCTATATCAACTGGATAGCAGGACTGAATTGAATCACCACCCCCTGCCAAAAAAAAATTTAAAACGATATTTATTTTAAATATAGTAGAGGATCAAAATAGTTCAAAGATGTAGGTTATTTTACGATTATATGTATCATAGGACAACTTGTTGGTTGTTATTTGAGGAGAAATGATGGATGTTTTCAAACAGTAAGATTAAAGGAAAGGCTATTCATTGGGACATTACTCAGTGGTTAGCGTACATGCCACTGTGACTAGAGCAACACAATGTCATTATTACTACCTATATATAATAATTCCTAAATCTAATTATGTTCTAATTATGAAGTTACATTACTAATGACATTATTTATGTTAATGAAATGCTACAAGTTTTTAGTATATAAAACATCTAAAAATAATAGTTCTTTTGAAGGAATATGTGAGAAATACAATCAGACAACTTCCGAATGGTTAAATTATAATGTGCAAATAATATTGTATTAATGAAAATCTACAAATTCTCGATAAGTATAATTGAAATAAATACAAATTATCTAATAATAATATAAATAAATAAATAACTATGTATTTTAACTGTAATAATTGATTATCTCTTTCAATGTGGAAATAAAGATTTAACTTATTTCTTAAGATTTCCTTTGAGTGACAAAATATAAAAGAAAATGAGGAGCACATTAATTCAAACACATTATTTTTATTGTATTTTAGGTAATTAATTTGTAAACCAGATTCCAAACAAATGAAACATTCACTTTTCTTAAGTATGAAAGTGAGGCACAACGAAGTTTAGACAGCTGGTTGTACTGAATTTGATTTTGCCCCTACATAGACATTGACATAAATTGTTCTCTAGATATGGTCCTTAATCATCTTCTCAGTATCAAGATGTAAAACAGCCTTGGAAAGCTCATTCCCTAAGCTTATATTACTGATATGATTATGGATGAACAATATGAAATTATTATGTGATTGCTTTATGATGTGTTGCAAAAGATATTATTCATACTGCATTTTTTTAGTTTGAGAGACTGAAATCTAATTATATTTTATAGATATATTTATATGACAAGTGAATAGATGCTAAATTTAAACTGACTCCTAGGATATATGAATAAAGAACTTGATGTTCATATATTAAACCTGGTTTTGGTTCTATCAAATTCTCATGTTACTTTCCTTCATTATCATTTGTCTGATTTGCATTTATGTTATTTTTTTTTTACAGACAATGCATTTCAGCTGTGTCAGCTACTTTTTAAAAATTAGCTATGAGTTAAATATAAGTACGTACTAAGTGGCCTTAATTTTTAAAAGTATGTTGATTACTTTGGTAACTACCACTCTTAAAAAAATAGAAAATAAAGACATCCTTCTCCTAGTCATGGATATTAATTTATACAGAAAATTAGAAAAATAAACAAAAACTAATCTATCTTCCATGCACCAAGTTTAAAATATTTAATAATCACATAGTTAAAAGAATATTATTCACTTTTTCTGTCAGATGCAGAATTGATGAAACTTAAGAAACACTAGATGATGATTTTGACTTACTTGAGAGTGTCTATCATGCAACATGATGATGATGTAAATGGTCTTTGATACTTGTCAAATTTTCCTAGTGACCTTACCCCGTATCAGAAGAATTTATGCTCTTGCCTTGGCTCATGAAATGATATGCACAAAATGCTCTTTTCATCTTCATTGCTACCAAATGTTTATATTCACATTCCAGAATATGATAAAAGGGTTTTCTTTAGGGAGAGGGGGGAATTAAAAGAATGGGGAAAAGCAAACTGGTGTAAAGGGGTTAAGTTCAATAATGGAATAGAAAGCATTAAATGATGTAGAGTATTTGATAGGTGGGCAAAATAAGGATAGGAATACAGAGGGGATTAATAATCACATAGAAAATTACTGCTATAGAAGCTTTATAACATATATTCATATGCATATATATCAAATACACAAAGAGACACATGTTACAATAAGGTTTCCTGGTCTCGGGCAGTCAAAGGTCCAGACCCACAGACCTGCAGTGCCAGACTGCTTAGCCATGCACAACTGCTTAGTCACCCCAAAAATGACTCAGACACTTATTATATTAAGTTCATGCTGTTTGGCCTATAGCTTAGGCACCTTGCTAGCTTGCTCTTTCATCTTAACCCATTTCCAATAATCTATCCTGCCACGGGGCCTATGGCTCACCTGTATTCCTTATGTGTTGCTCTTTGAGCGGCTGGGTTGATCTGCTCTGGCTTGCCCTTCTCCTACCTATGCTCTGATTTCTCCTCCTACTTTTTCTGTGGTGCCTGTCATGGACCAAAACAGCTCCTTTATTTAAAGATTGATGTTCACAGCATACAGAAAGACATTCCCACATTAGACATCCATATATAATCATCCCATGCATACGTATATATGGGATTATTATAGCCCAAGTTATTCCCTATTTCTTAGTTATACTTTGGCAAAAGAAACTCACAGTTACAAGCACTTCTTACATTTATAAAGACAAATTTCACCTATAGCAAATTTTAAAACATAAAGTGAAGACAAACTCCTGAGTAGCTGCCTATAGAATATATTTACATATTTCAGTTAACAACTTTCTTCTGTATTTAAGTATTATTAACAAATGAATAAAATATGATTCAAATTTAGGGATTTTTCTCAATAAAATATTTTTGTAATATTCTTCATTTTAAATAATAATCTGGTATTATTACCCCATATCTATTGAGTCATGTTTTTGTTTCTTAAATATTACTTCTAAATATATATGTGTATAGACAAACAGTTGTATATTACATATTGAATAAATGGTATTTTTATTTACTATGCTTTTTGAAATACTTTCCAGAGATTGGATAGAGTCATGTCTATGCAATAAACCTCATCGAATGAGCTAAATTACTATTTTTACATGATTTTTGCTTCAATTTACATATCAAGCATCTACCTAAAATTTTGCTCCTGCTTCTCTTTCTCCATTTATGAAGTTTTATGACTAATATCAATTCTATATTTTGGTATTATTTATATTTTTGAAGGATTACTTAGGATTTCTGACAGGAAATAGCATGTGCAGCAAAGCAGTCTGCTGTTGTTTTCCAAATAGTTTTTTTCTTATCATATTTTGGGTGAAAGATACTCCTATATTTAAATAAAACATGAAAGGCTTTTGCTCTCATAATCGTTAACCTGAATGTGTTTCTCTTTGTAAGTATGTGTTGCAGATAAATGTTTTGCATGTATGTGCTATCAATCATTTCATGAGACTTGTTCCAATAGACTATATCACAATTGCATTACCCATGTCACAACTTTTCCAATAGCATGTCATCAAAATAATCTCACTCAATGTTTTATGTGTTCACACCATTTGCCTTATCATTCCTCTTCCTGAACTTCTATATGAATATCCCTAACATACACATGGCACAATAAATTTTTAAAACTATTAATATAAAAGTCATAAATTCCCAATATAAACTAAAGTTATAAGTGGCTCAATAATTATAGATTAATACACTTACCCTCTAAAAATCTTTTTAAATAAGGTAACAGGGCAGGGTTCAGTAACAGAGGGAAGGGTTCAAATGAAGCATTATAACTCATGAGTGTCTTTTGTAGTGATTTTTGGAGATATGAATTTAAATGCTTTTCTGAATTCAGATTACTAACTTGAGAACTTTCAATCTAAGCGTCTATATTGATTCTCCACTACTAAGACAGCTCTTAATTTGAACGAAGTGTTGGGCATACTGGGTTGAGAAGGTAAGCTACATGAAAGCTCACTGGGAATAAATCTCACAGAAGTGTCTGTCAAAGGAAGGGGCTGCAGAAAATTCAAGTGTTCCAGGTGTGAGCACAAGCGTTAAATTTTAGTTTCTATAGGATTTTGTTTAGCAGGCATGTAGCTGCCTTTTTCAAACACTAGCAGATGTTGCTGATAAAGTCACTCCTGCTTTTCAACAAGATAACACTTGTTCCATGCCCACTAGGTTTATATGACATTTGTTTCTTTCTTAATTAAACTACCATTGGTAGGAAGCAGAAAAGAATTTTCAAAGTAAAGGTTTCACTAAGAACAGAGTTTGAGTAAACGCTATGGGAAGCAATAAACAGATCATTACAGAATTATCAGCCCCCTGCACAGTTATAAATTAAAGAATCAGTATGCTCTCAAATGGCAAGGAGCAGAGGACTAAGGCATGCATGCTCTCTATTCCCTTTTAAACAGAATCTCAATGACATACTCTGAAAACACACTAGTCTATTCTTTAAGTTTTAATAAAAACGTGTTGGTTAGTGGGAGATAAAGTTGAGCATGGAAAATTAGATCATATGCTCTATGAAGTATGACATAGAAAAACTAAGCTTAGCTAGTGAATATTAGTAACACATGAGGACTACTTTTGAGGCTGGAAAGAAAAATTTATACTTTCTACATGAATTATTCCCTCACTTAGAATGTTCTTGCTCTATATGGTTTGTATTTTTAGTAATCCTCTGTGAATTCTTCTCTTAAATTTCTGTCCCTAGATGAACTTCGATGCTCTCAACTGGGAGACACTTCGTCAAGGTGCCCAACCATTCTACAGATCTTATCATTAAGCCAATTATCGCCATTATTGTAATTGCTTGATTACATTACAGTCTGCCCCATTGGACCACAGGCTCTTAAAGTCAGAATTTGTTTCTTAATCAATCTTTCATTCCTTAGCATATAAAATACTGCTTTTCACAAGGTAGTATGCTAATGAACACATTTGAAAAAGTGCAATCATTAGTTTTAGTCATTGGGAAAAATAAAAGGTGAGCTTGGCCGACTGGAGTTAAGCAGGCAACATTTCCAAGTGCAGAGGATGCCAGTTTTTAATAAATTAGGACCCACAAAGGTTATAGTGAAAGTCAAACTAAATATGCCTGCAGGACCTTGGGAAGCAGGAGAAAAGAAGTCGGATGTATACCAAGGCAAAAAAATTAACCTTGGAACAGAAAGGTAATCTAAACAAAAATATGGAATATTGAATCTAGTGTTAGAGCAGGACCACTTCTGTTTCCTAACTAAATCTCCCTCTTTTAAGGGGAAGATACAGTAAGAGTTTCAAAGGGAAGTGGAGTGATTGAGCTAGATGCACTTCTATTAGTGATTACAATAAACTACAATTGATTCAGGGTATATACTCACCTGCTTGCCTAGCAAGGTCTTGGAGTAGGCCTTAGTGGCTTGCGAAGACATTTAATATTAACTCAGTTGCGATTCTTCATCATTCTATACTAACTCAGTAGTTTGTAAGTTCGCAAACTATCTTTGTCTCTCACAAGATCTAATTAGTAGGTAGAAAATGAGTATTTAGACCAGGGTTACAGTCTGTAGCTTAAAAATCTATTATCTGAATTTAAATGGCCAGTATCTTGAATCAGAGATTCATATTAAATATTGTTGATGACAATCCGCTGTGAACACTTGACAGATTTCTTGTTTATATTTCAAGTTCTCTTAGAACACTAAATTTTAAGTGTTCATAAAATAATTTAGTGAATATGTCATGTGGTGCTTTAAAATATACTGTATGCCTTTTTGAAGATTCACATATGATTTTGTCTCTACTTACTATAAAACAAATTATTCTGTGTTAAGTGTAAATTAATTTTTTGAAATTTCAAAGTTGGGAAGAGAAGGTGTTTTAAGCCTAGCTTCCCTACTAACCCTTCCTAAATCCTGAGACATTTCTCCACTGACATTCTCCTATGTCTGCACATCTTTTGAACACATTCCAGCTGACCTTTGTGTAGACTATCTTTACACAGACATCTGTTTGTAAAACAGTCTGATGTCTTCCAGCAGAGCTGAGGACAAAATTTGCTTATAGCCTTGCAAGAGAGAGATAATGGCTCCCCAGAGATCAAATAAGGGCACATTGTTCCACATGCACACGAACAAATCAGGTCCATACTGAGAAGGCTTGTTTCCTAGTATGTGAGCAGATGTCTCACACCTTTGTATTATCCGGTAGAACAGGAAATTGGAGGTTGCAAATTGAAGATATTGTAAAATTTTGATATTTTGAATCTTAGCTTTGCTGTTCGTAAAAAGGAAAAAAACTGTCATTTATTTTTTACCTAAAAATAGCATTCTTTCATGGCCATTGAAAAAGAAAACTTTTCAAATAAATTTCAGAACTTCACAATCCCTGATGCTTATTATTTAAGCAATCATAATATATTTTTAAAAAAATCTGGAGTTTAATTTTCCATTTTTAACTTAAGAGATACAATGCTTCTAAATGCTTTGTCTGTTTGAAGTGTTCGGCATAAACCTAACTATAGTAATCATAGCAGCAGCAGAAGCATCTGCAGAGGCAGCAAACAGCAGTACTAGGGAACCACCAACACAGAGACCAACTTGGAAAGAATCTGGATTATGTACCACACACAATAAACAGCATAGAAAGGCTGTCCTATTTAGCATTTCTATAACTGTAGCAGTTTTTTAAGAAGCCATCTCATTGACTAGAGAGACAAATTAACTCAAGTTTTTCATGTGATTTTCCTGAGATCAATCATATGCCAATTGAGCTGGCAAAAGAAGTTATATGTGTATGGGTCATAAACAGAAATACTTAGAAGGCAGTTTGATGGTCACAACATGTCCATTTAGTAAAGCCAATAAAAGTGGTTTTCCTATGTGGGTCCACGAATTCCATACTATGAAAATTTTTACAAGGTTTTCTATAACAGTTGTGGATTTTCCCTTTGAATTCATAGTGGCAGTAACTATACAAGGTCAGGCCTGTTCACACCTTCTAACAGGTAGGAAAAGACTTCACCAGGCCTCGATTGTTCCTGAAAAGCTACTGGCATTAATGATTGGTATGGGGGGAGGAATCTTTAGCTTTTTGGTCACTGGTTAGGTTTCCCATGTTCTATTAAATAAGATCCCCTACCAAATTAACAGTAATTAAACTTGGTGGGCTTCACATATGCACATAAACACCTAAAACTAGGAAAAACTACTTGGGGAAAAAAATAAATGCTTCTGCATAAGGGAGAGAAAATTTAGCCAAGTATATTTGTGGTAAACCCATATGGGATGAAAATGGCAAAATTCATAAAGTCAGCACAACTGCTTGACAAAGATCCAGCAAAGATGAGCCCCATAGTCACTACCATGCCACCTTTGGGTTTTATTTCTACCTGTTGCATACCTGGGATACTTTTAATATTTGCTCAATTTAGGAATATTGGATTTATGTAAATTTTCCTATGAATCATTTATGCCTTCTTCCAGGAATGCTGCTTCTAAGCTTATTCAGGACAGTCCTGAACATACCACCACCCAACTTCCCACTTCTAAGGGGCTATTCTAATACTAAAGGTATTTCTTACATCTTGGATGTCATGACACACATAAAGAAGCCAGAGATCTCTTTATGAGATTATAAGCCACTCTTGAAACATCGGATCCTGTACTTATAGAGGAAAAAGATATTCAAAACAACATAAACTCAAAATCATCAGTAAGATTTGCTGAGCTGGAGGAGCTAGTCACAGCTCTGAATGCAAAACTTTTCACACTGCACACTCATATAGTTATGTGGTATATGCAGTAGCAATGTTAGATTAACTGAAGTTATCTCTGCCCTACACAGAAACTGACAGGACGAGAATGACCTAGAAAGATGCTAAAAGATTAAGACATTATACCTCCCCTTCTAAGATGTTTGCTCATGCAAGACCACTATGGCAGCTTATGACCAATGAACAACAGAAAGCCAGGACTAGATTTACAAAAAATTTACAAAAATTTAAATGTGAACATTGGATTATTCTAATATTTGAATAATAACTGTATCAGCTATGATCTGGGCACTCTGGCCATTAAGAGTTAATACTTTTGATTGTGAGCTTAGCATTTAACAGCTGCGCCATCACTCCAGCCCACAAAACTGGAAAACCTAAAAGAAATGAACAATTTTCTGGATTGATACCACTTACCAAAATTAAATCAAGACCAGATAAGCAACTAAAGAGACCTGTTACCCCTAAGGAAATAGAAGCAGAATTAAAAGTCTCCTAACCAACAGAAGCTCAGGGCAAAAGTTTCACCACAGAAATCTAACAAAATTTTAAAGAACTAATAATGATACTCCTCAAACTGCTCCATGCAAAAGAAACAGAAGAAACGTTGGCAAACTCTTTTTGTGAGGCTACAGTCACCTGATACCCAAACCACCACACAAAGATGCGACAAAGAGAATTACAGACCAATTTCCCTCATAAACATTGATGAGAAAATGTTCAATAAAATACTGACAAACTGACTCAAAGAACACACAGAAATCATTCACTCTGATAAAATAGACTTCATCCCAGAAATGCATGGATGGTTCAACATACAAAAAACTGAAAATCTGTCCATATCATTCACAATATAAACAAACTGAATGAAAAAAGCCAAATGACCCTTGCATTAGATGATGAAAGTGTCTTGACAAAAATCTAACATCCTTACTTAATAAAGGTCTTGGAAGAATCAGGGATACAAGAAACATACCTAAATATATCAGAGAGCCAACATCAAATGAAATGAAGAGAAAGTCAAATCTATTTTACTAAAATTGGGAATAAGACAAGGCTGTCTACTCTTTCCATATGTATTCAATATAGTACTCAAAGTTCTAGCTAGGGCAATAAGACAAGAAGAGAAAATCAAGGAGACACATATTGGAAAGAATGAAGGAAAATTTTCTCTGTTTGCAGATAATATAATAGTATACATAAATGCCCTCAAAAATTCTACCAGGAAACTCCTACAGCTGATAACCTTCAAAAATGTTATAGGATACAAGACTAATTCAAAAGAATCAATAGTCCTCTTATGCATAAATGCTAAGTGGGAAACATCAAAAATAAATCAGGGAAACATCATCCTTTACAATAGCCACAAATAACATAAAATAGCTGGCGGTAACTCTAAGCAAATAAGTGGAACACCAGTATGACAAGAACATTAATACTCTAAAGAAATTGAAGAGGATATCAGAAAATAGATCTTCCATGCTTTTGGATAAGTAGGATCAACATAGTAAAAATGGCAGTCTTACCAAAATAAATCTACAGATTCAATGCAATCCCTGTAAAATTCTTGATGGGACGGTGAGTAGGAAAAGGAAGGGGAGGGGTAATAGTGGTTGGTGTGTAAAAACAAGAACAAAAAAAATAAATAAGGAAATTTAATACAGAAAGAAGAGAGTTAATGGCACATTGCTTGGGACATGGCTATATGCCCAGGCTAGATTGAAGACTTTGTTTTGGTCTAATGTCCTTGTAGTCACCAAAGCAACCATCTTGAGAACAGGTTGTCATATGCCTTTAGATTCTTAAAACTTGTGTTATAGAGTTAATGAGTAAAAATGATAACTCTGTTTATTAGTGATGTCAAAACTTGAGGGAAAATGATTGAAAATTACAACTCTGTTCTGTCATAATTTATTAATGATGGCTAAAAGATGAGCAAGAGGAGGTGAAACACATGTCCAAAGATAAAAATAAAATGATATATGATTTGGATCATCATGAATGTATCCCTGCTTAATGAATTTTGCATAAATAAAGAAGCACTCTGGCCGCTAGTCAGTCAGGATATTAGATTCTCCTGATCACCATGGCCTGGCTCATCTCCATTTCCCTGGGACCTGTTCTGCAGAGATGGTTCCTGTCAGTGTAGGGCAGCACACACAAAGATGTGCTTCCCTCTGTCCATCCATCCGAAAATGAAACTGAGAAGTATCCCATGTCTGATTCCTCTGTTGCCATTCTTACATTCACCCATCTTCAGACCTTGCCATCACTGAGATTCCAGAAGGTTTGAATGAAATAATAATTTATTGGTATACATATATAAAAATCTAAAAATGTAAGATGTATGTGGTTTCATTGGTTACTATGACATCCATCTGCAGCCACTTGCTTTATATAAAATTAATAGTGTTTTATATTTGTAGTTTCACAGTCCTAGCTTCTACTCAGTGAGGAATTAAAGAAACATTAGCTCAATAGATTGATGAAATATATCACAATAAGAAAGAAATTCAAGAATAAACAATGTTGATCTCCAAAAGTTCTGTGGGAAAGATTCTAGTGTGCTTAGCTGTATTCAACTATTTTCTATACTTTAAGCACTGAACCATTATTAATGCCAAATATAATTATATTTCTTCATAAAATACATAATTTTGTATTATCAGTATTAAAATGTTTTTCTAATGCAAATTTAAAATATGTATGTCTGCATTTTATCATAAATGTAAAAATGTTTTTAAATACAACTATCTGATACTACATTAAAATACTTTTGTTATAGCTAGTATTGAAGCATGATTTTATATTTGATATTCAGTATCTGATATAAATAGATGATATATTGTAGAGAAAGATAGACAGTATAGACAATAGGTAAATGATTAATAGTTATTCTTAATATTCTCTTACTTTTAACATAATTCACTGTTAAACAGATTTCAAACTATACATATATAGATGTCTGTGAGTGTGTCCGTCCGTGTGTGTTTATTTATTTTTACCTCTGCAGATGGGTACAGGGAAATCCCAGGAAGCTGTATTAACTGAATTGGCTATGCAGGTAAGTTGAGGATGACCATCAAGGATGTAACCAGTTACACAGCTGTAGCGGATCTTGTCCCCAACGTCAAACCTTGTACCATACAGTACACCTTTGGGTGGAACTCCTGGGTTTCCACAGGAGCTACTCTGCAATTCTGTAATACAAAAGGAAAAAAAAAAGGGGAATATGGAGTTATTTAAATATATTTTAATATTTTATAATTATAAAGTTATATCAAAATTTGACTATCATTTTCCTGTGGAGAAAAGTCATAATGAAAATTTAGCGATTTCTCTTTTAGTTCTGAGAAGATTAACTGGGAAAAGTGACTACACTTCCCTACATCAGAAATATCATTATTTCTGCTACAAATTTTTAGTTAACATAAATTATTCAATTTTCAAGGGAAGCTTTAAAATTACTATCATTTATTACAGAATTCCAAAACTGAGATAAACATAATTTATATGGTATCTTAAAAATCGTATTTGAATGACAGAGCAGATATATGATTTCACCTATACTAAACCATGGACCCTTACCTATAAAAAGCATGTACATTTTGAGTAAATATCTTTTTTATTTAATGATAAAATATATTTGACAGAAAATTAACAAATCTTAACGTAAAAAAAAAATAGATTACTATTTGGCTCACCTTTTTGCCTTACTCTGAATATTTAATAATAGTAGTAGTAACAAATTCAAGGATCTATGACATTTTAAAGGAATCAGTACAAACTTCCTGAGAGTTCAACGATATAAATTCAGAAAAAATCAATTATATATACATATGTGTGTATAAGCATATTAAACTTATTATTGTCATAGTAGATTTGTATTACAAATATTAATCAACCAAACTAAAATGAACTAACAAAAGAATAGAGAGTATACAAATTTAAGTAAATAGGTTAGTTACTAGTGCTATACAAATGTTAATTTCCCAGAAGGTACAATTTTATTATAGTTCTTAGGCAGTTAAAAGTAAGGTGAGATAATTAAAAGTATAAGAGATGACTATACATAAAATTTCAAAGAACTGATATTAAAAGTGAAACATATTTCCATTTTATTCTGTTATTAATTCCGTGTGAGGTATTAGTTAGTTCCTGGCAAAACCATTATGTCAAACCAATGTATTATAAGCTGCAATAACTTTGAAAAATCATGTATAATAATGGATAACTGAAACTTTACAAGAATGCAATTATGTAAGCCATGGTTTCTTTACAACTTGATTCTGGTAATTTTTGATGTTCTCTCTTTATGATTTTTTTTTTTTGCTTTCTTTTGCTTTATGCTTACACTCACTCCTCTGTGTGTGTGTGTGTGTGTTTTATCAGCATGAGTGTGCAGTTATGAATGACCATGAGTGTCGATGTGGCAGGCAGAGCAGGTGGTGACCCAAGTAGAATTGATATATTTCCCTCTGACTCCTTTTTCTACTGCCTTGACAACCCTCTCACTGAACTAGAAGCTCATACTTCTGCTAGGATTTTGGCCAGTGGTTGGATTTATTGGCACAGGAAATCATGTCCCAGATTTTACAAGGGATTCAAACTTGAGCATTCATATTTGAAGAGTAAATGCTTTCACTTGGTATACCAGTTCCTCTGATTCTGGTTGTGTTTTCAAAATTACATTAATTTTCCTCATAATTTTGGTAATGCTAATGAAAAAACTTACTGATCAATTTGAAGTACAAGGTCACTGTACTTGATAAAAAAAAATAAGAATGGAGAACTCTGAACTAATAATTTGCTTTAGAGGCAAAATATTTATTCTCATTTTCTAATAGTTATTTTAGGTTTCACAAATTCAAAAGAATCCATGGCTTACTGCCTGTCAGTCCAGCCAAAATATTGCAAACTCCAGATTGAGAGTGAGAAGCAGTCTCAAGAGAATAGAGAAGAAAGTCATAGAGATGAAGTTCAATGTGCATTCATTACACACACACACACACACACACACACACACACACACACACACACACACACACCTGCAACACACACACCTGCAACTCAAATTCAAATACATTGAACATCAGAATATTTTAAATGTTTATTTTTCTGGAATAACCCTATGAATGACACTTGTTGGAATCTATGCTCAAGTTAGTAAATTTTGGTAAATGGAATAAGAACTCAACCCTTTGAGTAGAGTAATAACAAAGGAATACTTTTAATGAAAGTACCACATTGGACCTTATAATCAAAATGCTTCCTCTCCCATACACACTCAAAAATAATTAAGGTCAGGACTTCAATTAATATAATGTTATATATCTAGGAGAAATGGAGTTTGCAATGCTTCCACCAGTAATGGTTTGGCAAGGAAAGAAAAGGTACATAAGAAAGTTCCTATGGCTTTTATGCTTAGTTTTAACTTATATTTAAATTAACAAAGAAACGTTACCTTGACAAGGAAATTAAAGGAAAATATGACATATACCACAGATGCAGTTGATGAATAATAGAATAGTGAAACATCATAAATTACTTAACTTCTATTCTTGTGACCAAATAGTATGTAATCCCACAAACTCAGAATATTTATGTTTTCCAAATAAAGCCCAAAATATATGGTTCTGCAGTGTGTCTAGTCTTTAATTTCTAGTAGGTGACAGTGTGGTGTAACCTTGTTTATTACCTACTCAATATGAAATTATCTACCCATGATTATCTATGGTATGTAAAATGTTTCACATTTAGGTTTCATTGATCCTTGTACTTTTTATATTGCCCATGGAATTTATTTTTTTTCCTTTTCAACCTTTTACAATTTTCCTCTCAGCTGTTTATGTCCAAATAAAATTTAGAAGAGAAAGCTAGGTCATCAGTTCAACAGTTGTATTCTCTACTACTACTAAAGTGTGTGTATGTGTGTGTGTGTGTGTGTGTGTGTGTGTGTGTGTGTGTGTGTGTGTGTGTATGATACTGGGTATTATGTGGGTATTATTGTGGGTATAATGCTGCCATGTGTGTTGACACATCTGTGTGGATGTGGGGAGTGTGTATATGTATGCTGAGGCCTGAAGTTAATATCGACATCTTCCTTTGTTTGCTTCTACTAAATTTATTAAGGTTTGTTCTCTTTCTGAATTCAAAATTTGCAGATTTTTTTTTCAGTTCCACTGGCTAGACTGCTCCAGAGACTTTCTTTTTCTACTTCTAGAGGTTGCCATTCTAGGTGATTTTCATGCTCCCTGACTTATTTAAAAATAGTTCTGGCAATGATGGTCAATCTTTAGGCTTGTGGAAAACACTTTCCTCACTGAAAGTGCCACTCCATTCTCTACTGCTTTTATAGACTTGATCTAAAAACACAGTCCTGCATGCAAGGTTTTAAATTGTGTTTTTGTTTTGTTTTAACAAATCAGATGGCTAGGTTTCACTAAGTTTTTCAAACTTTTATCATCCTTCACCAGAGTGAAGAAAAGTAGAAGTAATTAGTAAAGAAAAATATAAAAAATAGTTATTGCAACTGGGAGGTGGTGACACACACCTTTTATCCCAGCACTTTGAAGGCACATTTAACAGATATCTATGATTTCTAATTCAGCATGGTCTGCAGAGTGAGTTCCAGGACAGTAAAGGTTACACAGAAAAACCTTGTTTCAAAAAAACACAACTACAACAACAAAAAAAATCATTGCATATTTGTCAAGTGTTTACAGTAAGTGTCATATTGTCTAAATATTGTGAAAATACTGTTAATAAAAGTAGAAAATTAAGTAATACAAAGAAAGTAGAGATTTAAGTGCCAGGCGACCTTATCCTATTTACAGTTAATAACTGGATTGCTGAAGAGATATAGTGACTACATTTACTGATGATGAAAGCAGTATATCCGTTTATTTTCATGAAAATAAAGTTTCACTAAGCCTGAAATTTTCCTTCTCATTTCCATCATGCTGAGTGGGGAAAGAATGGAATTGATGAGAATAAATTAGCATTAGTTTAATTATACTTTTTGCTTGACCTTGAACATATATGAAAAATAAATTTAAATAAAAGAAACTTTATATGCTTACTAGACATAAATTCTAACATTAGAATGTATATGATACAGGTTCACAGATAAGATAGGAGTCAGCAGCTTGGTGACTGAACAGATTCCTCCCAAAAATGAATCTGACGGGTTTTTTTTTTTTTCTCAAACTGTACATATATTTCAAGAATCCTTCTGTTATGCTTACTATTCTACCTGTAACAAATAATAGAGTAAATTAAAGCATGTCTTTTTTAAAGCTGTAATTATGCAGGTTTAATTATGTTTTATTTTCTAATAAATGGAAAACTTTGTGATTTATATGAATGCAAGTTGGCAACAAAAACCATTGTGAACTCTAAACAATGTTGGATGCAGCAAATATTATCCTAGGAAAGATAGAGGAAAATAATGAAAATCCAATTTTTGCTACTGAATTAGAGTTTAATGACAAGCTTCCATGAAATTTTACTATTGTATATACTTTATATGTATATAAAGATAAAATATTCTGCAACGCTCACAACTTTATTTAGCCAGACAAAGCTTTTATGATTCTTAATGACAACATCACCATTACTTTGTAATGGATACCATTAAGGTTACTACCACCTCTTATTTCCTGAGCTTACATAGATTTACTCCTGTTTGCTTTGGTGTTAGCCCATGGACATACTCTCTTTTAAGCATTTATGAACTTATGAAACACATACTACACATACTCTCTACACTACTGGGAAGGAAACTCAGGCTTAAGTATTTTAAGCAACTTGTCCACTGAATACTACTAATATATGGTCAGTATGGAGGTCAAGGCTTGTTTATTGACTTAAAAGTTCAAGAATGCTCCAGAGATCAATACAGATTGTTACCTAAGGACATCATATTTGCTATACCACTGCTACTTAACAAAATATTTTATGATAATCATCTGAGACAGTGACAAAGTATGTTGCTGCCATTTATGATGTTTATTGCAATGATGAGCAAATGTAATAAATCATCACAGAATGTAAATAAGCTCATAACATGGGTTCAAAACATAAGCAAGTAACAGTAAAAGCATAAGGTGAGGAAACAAAGCATGAATTAAGAATAAGTAGGAGAGATATATTATAATGAAGTTAACCTTATTTGTGAGCTTAAGTAATATATGAGTTGGGGTTTAAATAACTGTTAGGAATTTCAACTGGATTGCTTAAAACTGAGTGTTATAGACCTCAAAGCCAGTATGTATATTTGAAAATTAAGTATAAGAATCAAATTACTGCCATATGTATTATGTTAGGTATTATCATGAGAACAAAAAGAAATCATTCTGAAAATGTTGCTCATAAGTTTTATTTAGGAAAAACTGAGAAGCACACACAAATAAACACACACATTCACACAAAATACACACACAGAGACACACACATACAAAACACACACACATGCACACACACACAAATACAACACACACATACACTCACACACACACAAGGCACAGAAACACAAGCACATACATGCACACACACATATACACACACATACATGCACACACATGCACACACACGTGCACACACACAGGCACAGAAACACATGCATATGCATATGCACATTTGTGTGAAGATATGTATATATAACAAAATTGGGGATCTTAAAAATATTTCCTACTTTCGAGTAAATATAATGAATAGTTTTCAAAAGTAAGGTTTTTAGCAATGTATCAAGCACAAATTCTGACCTTGAAAATTGGAATGACAGAAATGAAAGAAAGGAAAAGGACACCCTGAGAACAGAATTGCATAATTACTCCGTCAAAGAGATGAAGCATGGTCCTGCTGAGATCAATTAACAGTACTTTAAAACATTGTAAAATTATATCTACTAAGGGAAGCAAAATTCAAGTTGCTTGTACTTCTTCCAGAAAATTAATCTCAGCATTTTATTTCCCAGATGATTAAAAATCATTTAGGAGAGTATAACATCAAATACAGGTAAAGTGCTTTGCACCTAGTACCTCTCAGTCAGAGCCTTAAAAAAATACTTGGCAAATAAATGTGCTTTCTAACTTTTTACTGGTACATAATGTTCTCTGTTACAGTCCTGAACCATTTCCTTTACCTAGGACATAAATGAAAACATTTATGGGAATGTCCTCAGAGACGTCAGGGCAAGCATTTTGTGAATATTTTCAGACACTTACTGTAGTTATCCTGTCCCCTGGACTTTTCTTCTATTACATATAACAGAATGAATCCATTTCTTTATACCTCATTTCATCACTATTATACAATTTGGGGACTTTAGAACAAGGGTTCTGACTCATCTTGATGAATCTAGTATTTAGAACATTGTGTCGCTGGCAAGCACACAAGGATTGAGTTAGCTTAGTAATTTAATTCAATATGAAAATGCAAAAGATAATCATCACACAAAGTTTTTTTTGACAAATGCTTAAACAGAAAAAAATGGAGCTGAACTAGTATAAACAGAGCAGCAGGCATATGTTGAATTAACTGTGTTACAATAAGCACCGAATAACATTTGCAAGGTGTGATTTGTTTTTCTTTAAACACCAAATTTCATTGTTAAGCTTTTCAAATTTATTGTCCTTTGGAAAATGCATCCAGTTTTATAAGCCAGTTTCAGTCCATGAACATAATTTCTAAGATTCCAGCCATGCTATGGCTTTCACTGTGGACCAAGACAGGAAGTAAACATGAGACAATATTTGTTGTTTTCAGAAGTAAAAAGACCCTTCAGAAGACTGAGATTTGCTAACCAAAATGAAATATTTATTCTTGTTAGAGTATTTCAATGTACAAAAAGAAATTATAATAAATTATTGGCTGATAATAAAGAAAAAAATCCAATAACCAAGACTGCCTTGGCTGTTGATTTTTTTCTAAGAGAAAAATAAATTACTAAATTGATCGTGAGGGCAGGATGGGAACATTGTTTGAAACATGTGACAAGGACTAGTGAAATGACTCAGTGTTTGAGAAGTCTTCCTGCTCCTGTAAAGGACCTGGGTTTGCTTCCCAGCACCACCCATAAGTTGGCTCAGAATATGTGCCTCAGTCCAAGGAAACGGATGCACTCTTCTGGCCTCTGGAGTTAGAGGGTGTGCATGTGGCATTCATGGATATATTCAGGAAAGGCATTTATAAGAATAAGATGAAAATAAACACTTAAATAATATGTTTCAAGCAGCATCTAATTTTGTTGGCATCATTTTTTAATATAAAGATACATTTTAAGATTGATAGAAAAGCTATTTGATTTGTGAATAAGAGAATATAAATTGTTTCTGTTTCAAATATCAATGCTTCTTTTATGCCAAGAATGTTGTAGTACATACAATAAATTTTAGAAATCATGTATTTTAATTCTATGATTATCAAGTAAGATAGCTTGATAGGATTATAATAAATTGTAGCATCTAATTACAAGAAAATACATAATAATATAAAAATCAGGTGTTTCTAGAGTAATATCTACTTTAAAGTTTCTGAGAATGAAAGATGCTGCATCTGCCATGGGACAATCTTTTATCACTTGATTCAGAATAGCAGGAAAATGTTCAGAAGCCCTTCTTTCCTCGTGACAGAATTGGGGCAAGTATCTGTATTAAAACTTTAGCACTCTTGGAATTTAATTCTTTAAAAGGGTATGCTAAGCTTATCAGAAATAATTTGCTGGATTATATAATCATTCAATATGATGAGTGAAAGATGCCTGTGTATTTCAGCAATTACTCCATCATGAAATAATTACTGAACTTTGAGGCCTAAATGTCAAAGGGGTCTAACAAATATGACACCATTTATTCCTTGTTAACCTTAAAATTCAGCTGAAAAATGATGAAGGGTGCACAATATGACCTTCTAAATATTAAAGTTTGTCCTAAAGTCTGAAATTTAAAAATAATTTGTTTTCATTTTATAAGTCTCTATCTCTATCTATTTTTCTCTGTCTGTCTGTCTGTCTAACTGAGAGAGTAAGTGAGTGAGTGTCACAAAGGCTTAATTTCTGTAGAGGACAACAGTGGATATTAAGTATTTTGGAACTGTAGTTACTGGCAGTTGTGATCTGCCAAATGTAAGTGCTCATGTTCCCTGTAAAAGCATCAGTTTATTCATTGTGTGTGTAAAATTGTATGTGCACACCAACATGCACAGGTTGTGTACATGTGGATGCATTCACAGGTCATGCAAAAATAGAGATTTTAGGAGTTGGTTCTCTGCTCCACCAAGTGTCTGGGTTTTGAAAGCTGAATTTTCATTTGTCAAGGATAATATCAAGCCATCTGGCCCCACCTGATTTCACCTCCTAAAAACACTTACATAAAATGAAGACCACTATATGAAAGAAGCATTCTTTACTTTAAAGTCAAATGATGTCGTTTATTTGAGTAAGACTCACAGAGGATCAGTGGAAAGATGGTTGAGATGGTCGAGGGTAATAGAGAGCAGGTGGACACAAATAGACAATTATTTTTAAGAGAATAAACAAAATAAAATTCCTAAGGGAATTTTGGGTATGTTTTCGAGAAACATACTTAGTTATCTTAGTTCTTTCCAGTAATACCCTACTGCTGCTTCTGGGTTAGGGATTAAGATTAAAATCATACAAATAAGATGCTGTTATTTCTCTTTATGTGACCCTGATTAGTCTAGGGAAATGGGCAAAAGCCTGAGGTCAACAGAAGCCCAAACTTCTTTCTTCTTTCTGCTTTTTCATCTCTGGGAACTCAAGGTAAAGTTGAGTTGATAAAGATACTGAATTTCAGGCTGTCCTGTTAAATGGGAGTGATCCTAAGAAAGATAACTCTTCCTTCCTTGCTGTGCTAGGTTTCTTTCTGTTGCTCTGATGAAACTCCTTGACCAAAAGTCACCTTAGGGGAAGAAGAGTTTATTTCATCTTATCCTTCAAAGTGACAGTCCATCATTGAGGAAGTAGAAGTCAGAAAGAAGAAAACACTGGGTACACTGCCTGCTGATGCAATCTCAGGCTCACTAATGCTTAGTTAGATTTCTTATATTGCCTATGACCAGCCGCTTTGGGACCCCATTACCCACAGTGAGCTATGCTCTACAACATCAATTAATAATCAACAAAAATCACCAGAAATATATATATATTTCTCATAGGCAAATCTAAACAAGAATTTATCAATCCAATTTTCCCTCTCAAATGATTAGTTTACCAAGCTGTTCATAGTTAAATCCATGGAAAAACCTCATATTATTATAACCTACTATAATTCTAGTATGTTTAGAATCAACGGCAGGGTTATTTTCTAATGCTTGAATTATTTTGTTTCTCTTGAGGTTAACTGTAATTCCTCAGTAAGGTGAAAAATTTGTTGAACAGGTAATGAATGTCTGCAGTAATTAAGTATGTAAAAGCAAAATGGAGGACAAAGCAAAAATTATGGACATTACATTTTCTGAAACAAAAGTGAGAAAGAGGCATGCGCTCTGGCAGTCTACACTTCCCATAGTCTTGCACCTACATTTAAACACTTCTTTCGTGTTCACGTTCTCTGTGATCAAAGTGATGTGGAAAGTTGATTCTTTATCTTTGTGCTAGAACATATCAATTGATACAGGTTTGGTGGTTGAAGTTTGCCTTTGTAATTGACTAAACAGGGATTTACAAATAATAATTTATTTATTTGGCCCAAATTCCCTCTGATAACATTAGAGACTGCTTTGTTTGCCCCTAGTCATGTGCCAGCAAATACTCATTCCAAACACATCTGTTATTATCCTTAACCAGGCTCCCTTCAACAGAATCAAGCAATAGATATAGGCAGGAATACAGAATTCTCCATTTTTGTTTAAATTCACCATAGGACTGTACAGCCAGAAACAAACGCCACACTTTAGTACATTGTCAAGCCATCCATTTCTTTTGGCTCTTTAGAATTCTGTCCATTTCACTGTGAGCTACTACTGTACCACTTTTAATAAATATACAGAAGGGAAAACTTGTCTAACTTATAATGAGTTTTATTGATACTCTTTGACTACAGCATGATGTCATGTTGAATATTCTTGTTTCAGCATATTTTTTTCAATGCCATACCAGTCATAAAAAGTATTTTTGAAAATTATAAATTGGTAATATTATTCATAGGAGTAGAGTGTGATATACATTTTATAACTACCAAATAATTAGTCTATTTAGGTCAAAATTATATTTAAATTTATCTAGAATCTCTATTGTGTGCCTCTAAATTCTCAAAAGCAGAGACAGACTGGAGTTACTTGCTTTCTGAATGTACAACTCATAGATCAGGGGAATCATAACAAAGGACAAAAATATGATCACTGTTATTTACCCAAAGGAGGGTAGAATATAATAGAAACTGCTTATTCTAATTTATTTCTCTGTTATGATAAAACACTGATGAAAATCAAGTGGACAGGGGAAAACACTTGTTTGATTACAAATTATATTTCATCATTGAGGGAAGGAAGGACAGAAGCTTGAGGCAGGAACCAGAAGTCAAGAAGAGAAACATAGACCTTGAGAGAAAGATGCTTGCAGGTTTTCCCAGCTATATTTCTTATATATCCTTTTTACAGAGCTACCATTCGAGTGGGCTGAAAGTGCTTTAATCTATGAATAATAATAATAATAAATCCTACAGGCCTAACAGTTCCTCAGTGAGATGTCTTCTTCTAAGATACATCTAGACCTGTGTCAAATTGTCAAAGACTAACTATAACAGTGCTCTAGTCATACTCCAGTTACAGCAATAAAATCAATATGCACAGTCTGCAAAGAAATTGCACATGTCTGAAACTCATGTCCCATTTACAAGTAAGTGCATTGAATTGCTGAAATCTAATTATCATTAGCCACAGGAGACAAAAAGTGGATTAGTTTGGCTCATAGAATTTGAAATAGTGAAATGGAGATTGATGGAGTTTGTTTCATCACACTGACAAACACGTAGGTTCCTCTCATCTATCACACTCTTGTTTATATAGTAACATTCATCAAATAGCCCCATACAGTCTCTCATCTTCTGTATACACGAGAAAGCCCAAGCCCCTTGGTAAAGGTTACAATTTTCATAAACACACCACATTCTAAATCTCCAAAAAGAAAAATGTGATAGCGTTTTTAAGATGCATTATTTCAGCCAGATAGTCACTCATCTCTATATGATATGCATGTTCTTTATTCATGGCTAACACCATTTTGAAGCACCTGACATTTATTTCTTTGACTATTTGGTGACTTAATGTTCTAAAACAAATCAATTTCAAATTTCTCCAGGGAACTTTTACAACTTATTGTGTTAAAGAATTATCTTAGTTCAAAGATTTGGAAACAGAAAAATAGAAAATAAAAATACATTGAAATTGTGTGTGTGTGTGTGTGTGTGTATGTGTGGTATAGTGTTGTGTGTATGTGTTATGTGTGTGTGTTTGGTGTGTGTGTTGTATGTATGTGTGTGGTGTATATGTATGTGTTTGTGTGTCTCTGTGTATATGTGTATTCGTGTATCTGTGTGTGTATGTGTGTGGTGTATTTGTATGTGTTTGTGTGTCTCTGTGTGTGTATGTGTGTGTTTGTGTGTCTGTGTGTGTGTGGTGTGTATGTGTGTGGTGTATATGTGTGTGTGTTTGGTGTGTGTGTTGTATGTATGTGTTTAGCATGTGTGGTATGTGTGTATGTGTGTGTGGTGTGTATGTGTGTGTATTTGTGTGTATGTGTGTGTATGTGTTTGGTATGTGTGTGGTTGTGCATGTGTGTGTGTTTGTGTGTCTGTGTGTGTATATGTGTGGTATGTGTGTGTGTTTGGTGTGTGTGTGTGTGGTGTGTATATGTATGTGTGTGTGTGTTGTGTTGTGTATGAACACAAACACATGGATATCGAAGAAAGAACAACTTTGCTTCCTTAATTATAAACCATCCATCATTTTTCTTTTAATATGAGATCTTTCACTGGCTTGTATCTCAACAAGTCCAGTAGGATGAGTGGCCAGAAAACCCAAGGGATGCATCTGCCCCTGCTTCTTCAGTGCTTGGATTATAAGGGTACGTCACCACACCAGTTAGGTTTTGTTTGTTTGTTTGTTTTTGGATTTTTTTGTTTCTTTGTTTTATTTTCTTTTGTTTTTCCTTTACATAGGTTTTGGGATCAGACTCAGGCACCTGTATTTGCAAAACAAACCACTTGCATAGTGACTTATTATATTAGTTTTCCAAATATCTTTTGAAATAAAATTATATCCCTTTGGTGTCTAAATCCACAAAGAAATGAGGTACAGACAACAGTTCTTGTGAGAATCGTGAGGAGGTAAGCTCCAGAGGCATAAAATGACAAGACTGCAGTGGACCATGCCTCTATTCTTCTCTAATACTGCTCAACCTCCATTTCTGTGGAAGTGTTTTGTAAGTGTAAGAGAAAACTTACAACAAACTTAAGGACTCGTATTAGTTATGCATTCTTAGAGTTGTTTTGGTTTTGAGAGTGAATTATACTGGGATAATTCCCACTAATGAAATCAAATCAACCTCACTTTAAACTCCATCCCTGCCATTTACTAGTCTGTGGTCAATGAGGCTTCTAATACTTTAGTTTCATCTTAGGTTTCAGCCTCATTACTGAGATTTATCGCTGTTTTTTGTTTTGTTTGTTTTAATGAAAATTAATGAGAACTCAGTCTGAATTTAACAATGTGATGGTTTTCTTGATCACATCGTATTCTAATGTTCATTTCATGATTGCTTGAAACATACTCAAAAGATATCCACTGTGGGTGAACATATTATCCTAAGAAAAAATTTATTTATGAGCCTTAAGTTTATTAAGTGTGCCTGATTTCAATCCATTCAAACTATATTAGATTTAGTAATGGCAAAGATTTTCCAATTATACCTTTTCATTTTAATTCAGCTCATTTATTCTTACTGAGCTCTTAACATTTAGTATGTATTTACCTTTTGAACATTGACATGTACTAATCACGCTAACTAGTTTTGTTACTGGTTATAGCTCCTGGTAATTTATAAAAGAAAGTGTTCACTGAGGTTATAAAAAAATAATTGAAACCAATTATGAAATTATCTTTCCATTCAAGTGTTTAAGCTAGACTCTTACTTCACTTTTAACTGTCAGTCTACATATTTTCCATATATGACCTACCAAAAAGCATTTCAAGCTTTATTCAGTGAGCAAGCATACTTATGTTTAAAATTAATAGAAGCTAGACATGAATTGAGTGAAGATTGTAGTTATTAGGATTGTAATAGGAATATAAGAAAGAATTAAGTATCATTGGACCTTCTTATTTTAATTAAGTACCCAACCACTCTTAATCAAGCATATAATTAAATTTAAGAGGAAGTGTATTGTCTAGTAATTGCCATTGATTATTAATACTATGCTTATTTATGCATGCAAATTCTATAATGACATATATCTCCAAACTGTTCCTGAATGACAATAACTGAGTTCTGCATAATGAAACTATTAATGAAATGGAATCTTGCAAGAAATGTCAGGCAAGAAAATAGCTCCGATTATATAGTTCTTTCTAAATTCTCACTTAAAAAATCTGAACACATCATATAAATGTTTACAAAATAACATCAGTAATTTTTCACTTTATCTTTTATTCAGTCACAGTGTGGATTTAGTAAAAATAATATACTTGGGCAGAAATAAATCGAAACACCATATTTTGTAAGAAAGCCTAGTTCAATCATTATTTTAGCGTTTAATTAAATGATATTTCTTCCATTTTCTCACAGTAGAACTTACAATACCTGAATTAAATCCTTGTGTTTTCTTCTTTCACTCTCTATTTTTTAATTAATTAATTATTAATATTGTATTTGTTGTTTTCCAAGACAATATTACCCTGTGTAACAGCTTGGTAGACCAGGCAAGCCTTGTATTCACAGAGATTCACCTGGGTCTGCCTCAGTTTCTAGGATTGACTGAATGCACCACCACTGAACCAATTAGTTACTTATTAATGCCATTTCATAATCACTTGTTGTTTTTGTAAAATTCCACTTTCTAGCTGGTTCATAGAAGGAGTGTTTGTTTTGTAAATAGGACCAAAATCCCATGACTAAATTTCTTATGTTCCAGAGGAAAATCTTAATACTATTTTTAAGGTCTCATTTCCAAATATGTTCTCAACTTTGTATTATCCTTACTTTCTTAGTATTTCCTCTTACCATTTATTATCTATAACACATCACATACTTTTTTTTTATTATCTTTATTATCCAGGTCTAGCCATAACTTCCAACTCTCAAATGTAACAAAAAAGTACCATGTTATTCCAGATCCAAATATGTGTTTCTCCTGTGGCACAAATTTAAAAAAAATCAGAAAGTGGCTGGTTATTCCCTTTCAGAGCACAGAATCACTATTGAGGTAATGGGTACATCTTGACAAGCAAGTAATCATTATAGCACAGAGCAACCACAGGTGAGCAAGACTATTGACTTTTCTTCCAAGGCTATCTGCATAGCACCTTCTAGAACTCTGCAGGAGATCAAGAAGGGACCGTGTTTTCCATTCAGTACCTAGTTCTGGTGGAAAACAAAAATTAATGACTACAAGTCTGTAAGATACACCTGAACAATAAATACAGTATACCTCACATATTGGGTGTTTTCCTTTGTTAGTCTCTGGTTTCTGTACAGACAACTCCAATAAAATATTTTATATGAATTTGATATATATGAACTCTTAGCAGATATGTTTGCCTGCATAAGACTTGCAGAATGGTTAATATTACAATGTGGAAAGGGGCAGGTCTCACAAACCCCACTACTAGCTGAGAATACCTATCTATTTACCTATCATCTATCTATTTATAAATCATCTATCTACCATCTATCTATCTATCTATCTATCTATCTATCTATCTATCTATCTATCTATCTATCTATCATCTATCTATGTATCTATCTACCTAGCCATATATATATATAATCAGCTATCTTCTCTATCATCTCTATCTTCCTATTTTCTATAAGCCTATGAATCTTCTAAAATACTGTTTCCATGTCCTTTTCAAACATCTCTAACATGAATTGTGTCTTCTCTCACCTTTCCTTTGCTCTACACTTTACCCCCCTCTCCGTAATATTTTAAATAAAGCTTAAAATATTTTAAATAATATTTTACAGATGTCAACATACCACATAAACACATTTGTATGCTAATGTTCATTTATAGTAAAAATACTAGATTAGAAAACTAGCTTATGAGTTGTTTTTTATACAAAAAAATACAACTGTCTGTATTTCTGCAAAGCCGTGTGATGTTTTGATATATTTATATAATATGGCACTGTTACATCAAGCTAAAATTCAAATTCATCAGTTTGTTTGCATGCTACATTTTTTTTTTATTTTTGAGACAAAGTTTCTCTAGGTAGCTCTGGCTATTCTGAAACTTGCTCTATAGGCCAGACTTGCCTAGAACTCAGAGACATCCACATGTTTCTGTCTCCACAGTGCTGAGATTAAAGGTACATGCCACCATTTTCCAGTACATGTTACATTTTTAATAGCAGGATACTTGAAACACATTCTTAGTTGGTTTGAAGTGCTTAATTAATTATTAAAAACTATTGTTACACTACTGAAAAATATACATCAAAACCTATTCTTACCAGTTATGTGATAGTCCACATTCTTTAAACACAGACTTTTTCATTTTATTCTTCATACAAGATTGATTTTAGTTCATTTCAAATACAATCAAGACTATGTCCCTGTCCTTCTGTAGTTGATGAATTTACTGATACCAATGGCCTCCAGAGACATTCGTATTGTTAAAATTATTTAATTTTGATTTTTTAATAATTTATTTTTTAAAAAAGATCTTTTTTTTCATGTATCACCTGGCTTGCCTACCTTTCCCTCCTCCCAATCCCTCTGTCTGTTCTTCAGCTTCTCTGCCCCCCATCCCATCCCTCCATCCTCTCCTCAAAAAGGGCAAGAAGTTCCAAGTTAGGTCAGCTTAGTGTGATGCATCCACTCCAGGCAGGTCCAGTTCCCTCATCCCAATATCAGGACCGGTCAGGTGCTCCTCTGCAAGGAATGGGCTCCAAGGTACCAACTCCACATACTGCCTATCCCAATGGACAGCTGCATCCCCTTGGAGGGCCTAGCTCTTTTTCCGGTGGTTCCCCAGTGGCTGTTCTTGATTCAGTGAGCTCCCCAGAGCTCCAGCCAGCCATCTCTGTAGGAATTTTCCGCATAATCCCTATCCCCTTGCTCATACATACTCTCCTCCCCTGTTCTCCAGAGGGACCACAAGCTCTGCCCAGTGCTTGGCCATGGATCTTTGCCTCCACCTCTATTCATTGTTGGATGTAAGTTCTGTGATGACACTTAGCTTGGTTATTCCTTTGACTATAGGGGAAGTCTGTTTAGGCACCTCCTCCACTATTGGTTGGAGACCTAGCCAGGGACATCCTGTGAGTTCCTGACTAGCTCAGTCGGTAGATCATGAGACTCTTAATTTTGATTTTTTTAAAACCAAATCATATTTTGTTGTGTATATTTAATACATTTTAACCATTTTTTTCATAGATAAATACATGGGTTACTTTCTTATCTGTGTATTTGCAAATAGTACACCAGTTTAGAGTTTAGATATGTTCAATATATGCATACATTTCTTGATTTTTATATACAGAAGTAGAATTGTCTTTGAAAAATTCAGTGTTTCTCTAAACGAGTAAGCTAATCTACAGTCTCCAGCATGTATGACAGTTTTTTCCTAATGCATCCAGACAAATGGATTATATTTCTGGTCTATAATTACAACCCTTTGAATTTACTATTTCTTTCCAACTTTCAAAGTTTTATATTTTTAAAGTTTATATTTTTGTGAATTTTAATCAAGTATTTCAAGTATTTTTAAGCCTTTAAAAATATATAATTTATGCCCCCATTTAGATAATATTCTTGATATTCCTGGATGATTTATCTCATTAATTGGATATTTTTAAAAAATGTTTATTATTTAATGTCTTTGCTTTGTTCTTACATTACCACTTTTGTTGGCATACTTTGCCTTTGATTCCCATTTTCTAGAACTACGTATCTTCCTCACCTTTGAGCACTCTCTTTGGGGTCATGTAGAAACCATCCTATGAGCATTATCTGCTCAATGTTTGCAAATGTTTGTATCTTTTACTGGACAACTACACATGGTATTTTCTTTATGCATTTTTGAAGTTTTCTTTTATTTCTCTGGTCTCTGTTGTTCCAGCTTCCTGTTTGTTTTGAACTGTGGCCTCTTTGCAAAAGAATTCACGAACAGTGAAATAACATTTGTTTGCTATTTACAAGCACAATTGGTAAGCAAGAAGCTGAGTGGATTCTCTGAGTGCCTTGGTGACTTTTAAAATGTTTGCTCTTGACTGTGGGATGATTGTCTTGATTGTGTTGTTGAGAGACTCATTATAACAGCAGGTTATTTTTTTTTTTCTATTGAACTACTTATAGTCTTCACAAAAGAATTTCAGTCACCACCTAGAGAACACATACCTAGTTGACAGCTTTCTATGAGGCAAAGTAGTGAAGAGTATGCACATGGAATATATCAATATTTTGAGGCATTCACACAATCCACTGATTCTCATATTTGACCTGCATTTAGCTATGAGGTACAGACTGAGGTACTCATTTGATTAAAAAATACATCCTGCTAGGATATAGAAAGGGTAGTTGTCTGGCTATTGGGCTTGTGAACATTTCTTTGTTTCTGATTTAGAAGAAAGCAATCTTCTTTTTAGGATGACCTTCACTGCCTGTTTTAGAAGTTTCTGCTGGCACAAATTATTTTGTCTTCTAGTTATAAATTGGCTTGTCTCCTACTTCTCTTTTAAAGACATAACTCTCAATCTTCTGATGAATTTTAAACACACCTGCTGTACTTTTAGCTGCATTTTGTTTGCTTTCAGAAAAAGTCTCACTTGATAGCTCATATTAGTCTATAAATCACTTAATAGCGCATATTTACCCCAAACTTGAGGTGATCCTCCTGCCTCATTATCCCATGTTAGCTTTACAGGAAGAGGGACCAAGACATCTTATCTGTACTCCATTTAATTACTAGCTCCTATAATAGCATTTGCTTGTCTTTAATCTCCTAACATTAAATACCATCATCTTTGTGTCATTTCATATTCCCTTTTGTTATTCTGTATGCTTCAGAAAATAATAATAGACCCTATGTTTACTAAACATTCTGCTGTAAATATAACATGTATTCAACTAATGGAAAACTTGAACTAAACAACCAACAGGAAATTGATTTAAAAGAGATACATGATAGGGGTAAATTACAGAGAAAATGGAGAGTTTTGGAGTCATGACACAATATTTTAGAATGCTATAGCTGTGAGTTATTGTCACTGTACATGTGTCAAATCTTATAGGATGCATAGCAGCAAGAATCAATTTTAATCCAAACTATGGACTCTACATTATAAATACATATTATCCGAATCCACTGCTCTGCTACAGGACACTCATAGTACATAGTAGGTAGGATTAATTGAAATTACTCTCGAACCTCTGCTCAGTTTTGTGGTGAACCTAAATATGCTCTACAAGAGTGGCTTAAATTATAGGTTAAAATTATGGAGCCCAGAAATATGGATAAACAGATTGAGGTGATTCTTACTAAACTAATCATCTGGGTTTTATTCCTGCCACCCACATAGTGGAAAGAAAATAAAACAATTCAAAGATGTGTTCTGACCAGCTCATGAGTCCACTCCTTCATATACAATCACATACAAAACTAATCAATAAAATTATTTATTGGCAAAATAATGTCAAAAACAAATGAACAGAAAACAATAGCAAAAAAAAAAAAAAAAACCAACAAAAAAAAACATGTCTTTAGTTCCAGCACTCAGGAGGCAGAGGCAAGTGGATTTCTGTGCCTTCAAGGAAAGCATGATCTGCAAAAGGTATTCCAGCACAATGGTGATATATATTTAATAAAATTAGTCTGAAATATCAGAGAGTCAAACTTTGAGACAAGCCTAAGAGCTAGACAGTGGTGGTGGTGGTGAACACTGTTATTCCCAGCATTTGAGAGACAGAGGCAGGAATATCTCTGTGAGTTTGAGGCCAGCCTGGTCTACAAATTAAGTTCCAGAACAGCCAGGGCCATTAGACAGAAAATACTTTCTCACAACAACAAACAAGCAAACAAAAACGGGAAGCTAACACTTTTACACTAAAGAACTCGTGTCTTAAAAAAGGCGGGAGGGAGAAGGGGAGCGATGTCATACAATTTGATAACCTTTCATAATCTTATTATTGATGAACAAACCTTCATAGTGGCCTTCATAAGGCTTATAACTAAATAGCCTTTACTTTGACAATAAGTAACATATTTAAAAAATACGTTTTGTTAATTGTAGTGAGTCATAGTGACACGGCTTAAATTGAAATGGTCCTCACAGGCTAATGCTTTTAGTGCTGATGCTCCAGCTAGTAGTGCTTCTTGGAGAAGTGTGGCAGTCTTCCTGACACTGAAAGCACATCTTTGAAGGTCACATATCTTCACAATGATGGAACTGTGAGTCACACTCAGCTTTTTTCCCATTAAGTTGTTTGTATCGGGCTGGTATTACAGCCATTTCTGTACAGAAGTAATGAATATGTGTGTGACTTGATGCTTATCACTCACCTTCCACTATCTGACATATTCTGACATTCCAGCTGTAGCCATCATCTCCTACCTGCACCACTTGCATGCTGTTCTCTTTCTTCCAATGAGGAATAACTTGATTCTGTTTCCATGTTCTGTTCATGACATCAACATGACCAAGGTTATGTAGGAGTTAAATGTTGCCCTTTATATTGCATTCGAGAAAGGGGGCTATTGAGTTTATTTGCTCTTGTGCAAGGCATACTCAGCACTGAGAAGCTGCCATTCTCTCAGCTAAAGTATTCGTACTGCTCTTATATATTCCAGCTTCAGGTACTTGTAAAAGACTTTTGTGTTCCAGGAAGAAAACATGATTTGTGAAGTAGCTAGACTACAAGATGATTTTTGGAAAGGCTTAAATTAAATTTCTGTGTCTTATAAATCACAAATAAAGCACTTTGAATCTAAGCAGAAAAATGCTATGTGTAGGCCAGGGATAGCAGTCACTTTGGGGATGATTAGAGTTATAGAAAGTGCTAAAAGCTTAGTTAAACCAGAATTTGAGTTTAACAAAGAATAATTTATTTTTGTAAATATATGTCTATTATTATTGATGAATTGTATAGTTTCATTTACTAAATTTGTCAATGTATATGTTGGAGGTTTAAGATCTCATTTTTAAAAATGCAAGAATTATTTTTTTTATTTTTATTTTTTTATGTATCGAGTTACATTCATAAGTAATTTGAAAGCTTTTTTCTTTTCTTTGTTTTCAGATGCTTTTATTTAAAATAGATTTTTTCTCACTAAATATATATATATATATATATATATATGTATATATGTGTTACAGCTTCCCTTCCCTCTGCTCCTCCTTCTTCTTCCCTTCTCACTGATTTAATCCCATTCTATCTTTCAATAGAAACAAAAGATGTAAAAAGATATGAAAAATGTAAAACTAGCTTATCAGAACAGGACAAAGGAAACAAAGAAAGAAGAGAGCAAAGGAAAGCCCAAGAGACACAGATGCAGAGCCCACTCACCCATCCACACGGGGATCACAAGAAACACTGAGCTGGAAACAGTAATAGATATGCAAAGAACCTCTATGGGGAAAATATAGAAGGTGTGTGTGTGTGTATGTGTGTATGTGTGTCTGTGTGTGTGTGTGTGTGTGTGTGTGTGTGTGTGTGTGTGTGCGTGTGTGTGTGTGTGTGTGTGTGTGTGTGTCTGTTGTGGAGATGTCTTTCTATAAGCTGTGAATAAAGGACTGTTTTGGCCATGCCAGCACCATAGAAAAAGTAGGCAGGAAATCAGAGCATAGGTAGGAGAAGGAGGGTGGAGTCACAGAGAGATTCATCTAGCCACTGAAGAAGGAACACGTAATGAAATGGGTAAGCCATGGGCCATGTATCAAGACAGAATAATAGAAATGGGTTGAATTAAGATGAAAGATCTAGCTGGCAATAAGCCTAAGCCATAGACCAAACATCATGAAATTAATATAAGCATATGAGTCATCTTGGGGTGGGGGGGAGGGGCAGATAGTGGAGTTAGTCTGGGATCGTGGAGCTAGTCTGGGCCAGAAACCTCCTTGTTACTCACATCCCAATGTGGGCCAAATACCCCATAAATCTGAGAAAGCTTAAAAAGAGTTCTAGAGCACAGAAACAGAGTCAAGAGAAGCTTCCAAGTTGTATCTCTGAAGTGGGTCATGGTGCAGAGATGACGTGGCATTCAGGCCACAAACAAAATGGTGGCAGACTCATGGCCAAGGCAGAGCTGTATATTTTAAAATTTTAAAAGCTCTTCTGGTTATAAAATGATTAAGGATTCACAATAAAATCATCTACAAATGGGTTACAAAGTGTATAAAAAAGAATATGTAAGCTGAGAGAAAAAAAGGTACAGAAATTTCTTTTAAAATAAGAAATACAGTAATAAAATATAAACTATGTAAAGATAGAAAATATACATAGAATCTGGATTATGGTTATTGTGTTTTCTTTAAATTATTTAAATTATTAAAAACTATTAATGAGCTAATGGCAGAAAGACAATTAATTGCAAAGGCTGCTAAGTTAAACAAGAATATATATTTTAAAGGTATCTTGACTTTGAAATTTATGTCTAAGGATATGTTGCTTTGGGAAAGAGGTTCTGCTGTTGTTTCCAGAGAAGATGAGAACCTGTGGATTGTTTCTAGGCTAATATGGCTTCATCAACCAAGACCCCCTGAAAATTCTCCGATGGAAGTGATGGTCACATCAACTGCAAGGCTACAGATTAAGATGATCCAGCCTCAGGACCCTCATAAGATTGCCAGTGCCCCTTAATCAGCAAGAAGTAGTAAGAAAATGCTATGCCCAAATTCCCAAAATATGATTCATAAATGTTTGTTTTCATTACAAATTGTTAATGGTCATAGTCAATCTCCTTCTTAGGAAAAAAGGGGATATAGTATATTAATGATTTTATAAAGATAGATTATTTTATTTATTTTAATCCAAAATTTAACTTAATTTTAAAATACTTTACATTGGTATTGATTTTGGTTTATTGGTTCAAATTAAAGTCAATTTTTTTATGATGTATGTATTTTTCTACTCTTGTTTAAGGTATGATATTTATATAACTCATTTAAAATGTATAATTAAGAAATGCAGATTAACAGTCATCTGTGAAAACCAAACTCATAGTCATGTTAGGTTGATTTTTTAGGTATACAAAGACGTATTTAAATTAGATAGGTAATCTTTAAACACTTATAAGATCTACAGAATATGGCATTTAAAATATTTTAAGAACTTAGACTTTTCTGGACAGTGAGACAGGTATGCTTCTGGCAGCACCAATCTACTTCAAGAGAAAAACGGGCATCAAAGAAATTCCATAAGGAGTTTACTTTCTTTGTGGTAATGATTAGCCTTTGGACAAGAACCTGTTCTTGTATTAACTGCTTGAGAGTATACTGTATAAACTAGATATGCATATTCCATGGGAATGTGACCTTTGAACTTTGGTAGAATAAGCCAAGATGTTCCTTCAGGTTCCTGCTTTGCAGAGAAAACTACCAGACACTCTTCAGGATAAAAAAAGTGACTGAAAAATTATTCCAGAATGGGTGGAGCAGTCCTTCAGATTTCCTGCATCACTGAAAAGTATGCCAGAGATTCTGAACCTGTAGGCTGAAGATAGATGTCCTAACTTTACAAAGAAACTTTGGGTGACTGTCCAGGCAGATAGGTGTCATCTCTGTCATTTCTGTATTTTGGAAGTTGTTCGCACATCCTCTTTACTTGGGTAATATTATACCCTTCTGTGGTCTTTGATGTAGTTGAAGATTAGATGGTTATAAGTAGTTTTCTTTAGTTATTATAAAAGGTATATTAGATATGAAACTTTAGACTCACAAGGATAAGGTCAATGATAGAATATTTTCTTTAATTTTGCTAATACAGGTAGACTAGATATTGTAACTGTAATTCTTGTTTGATAGCTATTTTGTTAAATGTAATTTTGCTATGTTGAAATTGAAACCTTCGTTTTTGATTAGACATAAAAGGGGAAATGATGTGGGAATGTCTTTCTATATGCTGTGAATGAAGGACTGTTTTGGTCATGGCTAGGACAGTAGAAAAAGTAGGCAGGGTGTTGCATGAATAAATGAAACTCAGGGATAGATAATTGAGAAAGTCTGAGATATTAGAGAGAATAAACACCACAGTCACATCTTACCCAGATGTCTTCCAGCTTCCTTAGCCTGGCTTCTCTTGGCTTCCTCTGTCTTTCTATGCCTGCCTTAAATACTCTCTTGGTAAATTAAGGCGTGTTCCCACCACTGCCTGCTTGGGAGCCTGGAAATTCTTCTGTAATCCAAAAGAGCCTGAATTCAGTTGGGATTAAGGGCATAGGTCACCACTCCCAGTATACTCCCTGTGCTGTGAATCACCACTCTCTCATCCTCCTAGAGTGACTGTGGTTAGATCTCTGAAACTTCTGGAGCTTTCATTAAATCCCCACACAGACTATGGGCAGATTCCCTCTGATATCTCTGAAACTTTTGGAGTTTTTATTAAATCCCCACAGCAGGGAATTCAGAGAGTAGGTAGGAGAAGGAGGGAGGATTCACAGAGAGACCGATGGCCCAGCTGCCCAAGGAAGCAACATGTAAAGAAGACAGGTGAGCCACGGGCAGCATGGCAGACAGGTTAATGAGAATGGGTTGAATTTAGATGAAAGAGATAACAAGCAATGAGACTAGCCCATAGGCCAAACAGCATGAAATTAATATAAGCATCTGAGTCCTTTTCTGTGGGTGGGGGGAAGCAACAGCAGGCAGCTCTAGTCTGGGCCAGTAACCGCCTGTTACATTTGTGTGTATTATAAAATAAAGAAACTGAAGATGTTTTTTAAAAGGGAAATCCCTGACACCATATTATAAGATAAGAAACCTCCAAAGATGCTATCGAGTTTGTTCAGCCAGCCATCTACTGCTGGGCATTCAGCCACCCCTTAAGAGAAGTTTGTTTCCTCAGTGAACTTTATTTGGAGAAAACAAAATGTTCATTTGCAAGTAGTTATAATTTAGAGATAGTTTCTGAGCTAAGATTGGGGCATATGTCCATGTTTTCAGATCGAGAACACTGTCTGATACAGATGTGTCTAGATGCTGTGCATACTGCTTCAGTTTGTAAGTTCATGTATGAGTAGTGTTAGTTTAGTCTGGCAAATGAGATGTACATGTACTACCAGATGCCACACAAGAGTTTATTCTGGGGAGTTGCCAACAGAGAAAGAGAGAGAGGATGAGGGGAAGGAGAGAGATAGTGTGTGGGCACAGATTTACAGATTTATGTAGCCACACCCAGGGGCGTGCCCTCTATACATGGTTTTCTGATGGTGCCATGTTGGGTTTACCATGTGGCTACTATGTGCCATGAATCATTACAAGTAGATCCTGCTGAACTAGAGGACCATGTTTTCTTAGTTCCCTCTTACACTCATTCTATCTCCTCTTCTGCATGATTTTCTGAATTCCAAAGGTAGGTTTTAATGGAAACATTCTGTTTAGGGCTGAATGTTCCAAGTTATCTCATTCTTTACATACCATCTGGCTCTGAATCTCTGTGTTTGTTCCTAGCTGCTAAGGGAAGACATTTCTCTGGTGATTGCTGATCAAACCACTGATCTATGAGCATAGCACAATGTCCTTAAGAATCTATTTATGACTACTGTTTTTGGTTTTGGATTCATATGTTTACAACAGTAGTATTTGGTTTTAACCTAGGTCCCTGAGCTATCTAGTCTCAGGTTCTTGGTCACAGAAGCAGTGTCTAGTATGGGTTCTTACTAGTCCAAAGGGTCTTTAGTCAAATCAGATTCTGGATAGTTACGACCATAAGCTTTGAGACACCCCTACACTAGTATATCTTCTTGCAGGCTGGATGCCATTGTAGATCAAAGTGTTTGTAGCTGGCTTGGTGTTTATATTTGTTAACAGAGTATAAATCACCTTCCTGTGCCAAAGACCTTAGCTCATAGGGGTAAAAACTCTATGCAGGTACACATTTGATTACCCTTTTTCAATGAGTTATATGGCTATTGTCTTCAGCTAATTCTTTTTTGAAAAAAACATGGTTCCTCTAATGCACTAGGAACTGTAGTTTTACTTTAGCTGAAGAAAAAGAGTTTATTCATAACATTTTATTTAATTTATACATTGAAATGTTTAAAATAATTTGTAGATTTTGTATATTAGTGTTTGTAAAGACCCGAATTTATTCTGATTATTTTATATTTTTAGTTTGTTTCATTTTTTGGTTTTGTTGTTGTTGGGGGTGGTTTGGTAGATAAGACCAGCTTTGATTCAAAATTAAGACCATTTATTTCTACTGTCTTAGTTTCTGGAGTCACTAAATTGTAGGACTAGCACCCTAGTTAGAACTAATTAGTCTCTCTTCTTGTACTTTTTGAGAGTACACAGCCCTCCACACAGACTTGGGAGGGCCACTTACAGAATACAATCAAGGATGTCATCTTTCCCAAACTGGATTCATTTACTGGGAAATTTCACTTTTTAACAAGAACCAAATTGGTTTCAAGAGATGTATTCAAATCTTACAAGGTTCTTCTTCTTCTTCCTCCTCCTCTTCCTCTTCCTTCTCCTCCTCATATTCTTCTTCTTCCTCTTTCCTCCTCCTTTTCCTTCTCAATTTTTGAAATTACAATATTATTGCAACTTTTCTCCTCTTCCTTTCAAACATCCCATATAACCTTTATATCTCTCTTTCAAATTTATCTCCGTTTGTTTAAAGTCTTCCTAACCTAAACATTTTGAAATCAAATGGCTTCTGAAATTTTTGCTCTCATATTCTCTCTCTCTGTGTCTCTCTTTTCATGTGTATAGTATATATGTTACTTCCTTTCTCTTGTTATATCTCGCTGTTTGTACCTGTTTATGCTTCACTAATTTGGATTTATAAAATGGGTTAAAACATTCACTATTGAGATGACTATCTTCAAAATGAATTTTTAATGATCCAGATTGTTCATTTTTGAATAAGTGTCCTTGTTTTTAGACTAAAATGATAGTCTAAATCTAGAACACTGGTTCAGAAAAGCATCTATTTCAACTTTAGTACAATGAATATATTTGATCCATTGTTCACTACGCTGAGTACTATCCAGCTGACTTCTGATCCAGAAACACAGGTAAAAGTGAAGATGCTGAACAGTAATATTTATATTTAATTTTAATATTAGTAATGCTTTATAGAAGTACTATTATACTTCATTGAGAATAAGTATGGGCATATTGATTCCTAAGACTTATCTGTGTGTTTTGGGTTACTATGGTTGTCATTTCAAAACAAAGTGTTTTCTAGCATACAAATGTGATCTGAATGGGAAATTACTTTAAACTGTGCCTCAGGTTGCAGCTTGAATTTGACTTATCAAATCTTTAACTTTAAAATGCCTTATCTTTGTATTTTCCTACTGTATTGTATTTCAGCTGGAAGTTTTCCATCACATAAAATGTACATGCATACCAATACTGGAAGATAATTTTGTCATTTTTATGTGAAGTGGAAAAAAAAATGAGGTTCAGTCACCAAGAAAAGTCTGCCCAAAGAGAAATAATACATAACACAGAGAGGATATTATTTTAATGTGAATAAAATAATTTTTACCCTCTTCAAATGTTGAATTCCATCTCTCTGAAAATTCCCAGAACTTTACAAAGCTGGGTCAAAATGGTGAGTGCCCTAGAATGAACAGGCCTAAGTATTACAAACTAACAAGGCATGTGTGTACACAAGTGTTCGGAAATGCCTAGAACTGAGGGTGAGCGTCATGGCTGAAAGTGCACTTCTAGGTGAAAGGCTTGATTTTTAACATTAGTAATGAGGACACTGTGTAATTACAGGTTGACAAATCCAACGATTTTCTCCAGCCGAACCCTCTTCTTTATACTTCACATTTATACTCCCAATTGCCTATTTAACATCTCCATTATAGTTTATGGACACCTCAAATTTAACATGTCCAAAACAGATGTCAGGCTTTTTTCATTAGTCTTTTTATCTTTACTTAGCCAGAATGCAGTATTCTAAGCCAGTGAAAGAAAAGTAAAAGACCAGTATCATTTCTCTACCTTTTCTTGTTCTTTTTTTTCTTTCAATTTATCTTGCAATACAGTTCTCATCTTTACACTTCTTCATGCTCACAGCTAAACCCTTTCAAAAATGCAAAATGCTGACCCTGGCTGGTTTGCCTGCTCTATGTGGCGAGGCTAATTCCTAATTAGCCTCTCCACAACTCAAACCTATAGAAGTGTCTCCGGCACAGCAGCTATCTTAAAAGATGTACCAGATCATATTTTTTCTGCTTATCTAGTAACTCATTTCTGTTATAGTAATAACCACAACGTAGTGTTATTTCTTTATAATATATTATATTTAAGCTCACAGACTTCTTCCTCTTCCTAGACAGATTCCACCTTATATGTATTTCACCCTTCCCCCATTGGCTAAATCTGTCACTGCCTCAGAGGACCAGCTTTTCTTTCCTCTCTATTTTTATTCTCCATGCTCCTAACATATGTGAAAAATAATTACTATACTCTGTATTTACTTTTTATTTTATTATTTGTACAACATATGTGATTTTTTTTCCAGAACAGCTATTTGTTCAGTAATAGTTCTCGGTGTATCCCATAGGGCCTGGCATCTGAAAGTGCTAAGTAGCTGCAGGCTGCCTTGTTGAGCTACAGAGTTCACAGAGATGCCAGATCGAATGTCAGATTGAAGGTTGCTCTATAAACAAACTGTTACCTGTCTCAATGTTTGTCCAAGGGTCAACATCACAACAAAGCTCCTCATGTACTATTTTGATCCAGCTTTCATGGAATGTTGGTTAATTGCTTATCCTTGCCTGTCCTCTGGTCACAGTTCAGACAGAATGATTCTAAACAGATGAATAATAGGAGTTCCATTTAAAATCTGGACACACCAGCTCTTTATTGTCTGGACCTTGACTGGAATCATTTCAATGTTGAAGTTCATTGAAAATGTGTTTACTTTCCACTTTCACATCATTGTCTGCCTGTGTTCTACAATTTCAAAAATTCTGTGTAGTTCATTATCAGAAGTTCATTTAAATTTGAAATGCAGAACTTCAAAATAACAGCCAACTTTTCTATTCTTAGGTGTCTCAAGATGATCTACATGAGAAGCTCGTAAGTTCTGAGCCAAAAGGTATTTAGTGCAAATTTATTTAATGTTGTTGTTTTATAAATACACTACATATTACTAGGAATTGTGGAGTTTACAATACCAGCATGAAGTCTTCACATATCAATAGTTACTGAAACAGTTTCTGTATTGATTACATGTTTTCAATTCTATGAGGCCGTTTCTCTTCAATATTACAAAACTTAGCATTTAAGATAAATTCTTAAATAAAGCTTCATGGTAAAAAGTTTAATTAAATTTTTGTCCTATGTAATTTAAATCATGTCATGATTATTTAATTTGTAAAATCCATTTTATAATTTATAGGATAAAAATACAAATGCCAGTCAATTCTATATGTATTTTCTCCCACACTGAGTAAAATGATTTTACTTTATAAAAGCTATTTTTAACAATTTTATATATGGTACATACCATGCAGATATACACAACCAGTATGCCTAGTGCTTCACCACAAAAACAGCCAGATAGCTGGGGAAAGTAAAGGGGAGCCAAAAACATTGCCGTGTTGATGTCCATTTTACACAAATGTAAATTTGCTAGAATCATGCCAAATGGTAACACTTACATCATATCCATTCTGTTGCTATAAACCAGCGCTTGTACACAGCAACTTTCTGCTGGATAATGGCTGCTGTTTTTGCTTAAAATTAATTGCACATGTGTTTAATTACATAGCAGCTCTTGAAAATGATTATATAAAATGTTATTTCTTCTTGGTCTTGCTCGCATCTCCCAAATTATAGTTCTCTATCTCTGAAAGCAACAATGAATTTTAATAAAGGGCATGGTTTGCAAATTGCTACTGCCAGGACGCTGTCGGTGACTAAAAAGCTTCTTTTAGAAATTGAATCAAGTTCTACTGTCTTTGCTCACTTGCAAGCAAAACGGGATTTACTTCTCTCAGCCTCCAGAGGGCGCTGAGAAGATCTGTTGAAACTGGAGGGCATCTATCAACTTGCAAAGTCCTTCATCATCCACTTGTTTTTGTTATTATTGTTCAGTTTTGTTGCTGCTGTTTTTAAAAATTTCAGAATGCATTGTTACTTTATCTATACTATTCATCAATAACTAATATCATCATGGTAAAAGGAAGTATGCCTTCATTTCTGACCCAGTGTGAAATGATGCCTTGGTATTTGGTCTCTACTGGGAGCAATCTCTTGAACGCTATTGCTAACTGTAAAGTAGTTCGGCACTAAGTTTAAATGTATATTTTTCGATTATATTAAAGAGATTTTCTTTTTTACTATACCATATATAATAACATCTTTGGGCGATAACTTCTATTTAAAAAAAAAACAAAACAAACAAATAAACAAACAAAAAAACATTCCTGTCTTGGGAATTCAAGGAGGCATTAAGGTGTTAATCTAAAATCTGAACTATAGATATATATTGTACTTGAGCCATTTCATAAAGTAACTGCCACACAATTCTGAAAACGTAGCACTAATCTAACTGCAGCTGTAGGTGGGAAGCCAACCAAGCAGTGAAAAGGGACCATGCATAAAATTTCAGCCATTAACAATCATATGTTCCCTACTAACAAGGCAGAAAAGAGAGGAAATGACTGTTAGCTAAAACCTCTATTTATTCTACTGTATTGATTTAAATTTTGGGGAAAAATTCCTGTGTGCTATCAAGGTTAATTAATGTTTGATAAAGTGTAGTTATCTTCAAAATAAGCATAGGCACAGAAGTCATAGTTTGGATAATCAGTGATATGTGTATTTAAACTATTTTACTTTCATTACTGCTTTAATTATTTTGAAACAACTTAAAATAATTTTTTTTGTTTTTTCTTTAATCTTAAAATGTGGATCATAATCGTATGAACCCTTTGCCATAAAATGTACAATTGTAATATTGCTAATTAGAGATTAAAAAGAAACTACAATAGAATGAAAATCCTTCAAAATGAACATTTTTCAAAAATAGAAATACAATATTTATCCTGTTTAAACATTGAACAATTTGAACCAAGCTCTTAGGAACTCAAGAACTTTAAACCCATAGCTATAAGCCTGCATGGGACCAGACTAGGGCCTCTGCATGTGGGAGGAAGTTGTGTAGCTTGGTCCTTTCCAGAGGCCCCTGGCTGTGGGATCAGGATCTATCCAAAGCAGGCGTATGAACTGGCTCTTTGGAGTCATTCATTGTGATGGGATGGCTTGCTCAGCCTTAACATAGCAAGGAGCAGCTTGATCCTGCTTTGCTGACACTCCATGGGAGGCCCTATCCTTTCTGGAGGATGGAGTGGGGCATGGGATGGAAATGCTGGGGGAGAGAGAGGAGGATTTGTGGTTGGTATGTAAAATGAATATTTTTTCTTAAAAATAATACATAAATTGAAGTTTTATTTCTTACAAAAGTGTGTGTGTGTGTGTGTGTGTGTGTGTGTGTGTGTGTGTGTGTGTGTGTGTGTGTGTGTGTGTGCATTCTTGTGTGAGTACTTAGGATCCATAATGTTCTCCAGTTTTAAATTACAGGTTGTGTAAGTCTTGGATTCTAAAATGTCTGATTATTGTAAATATCACATTTTGCTTTTTACAAAGTTCTGAAAGAGAACTTGTTTCTCTGACTTTTATAGAAACCTGTTTAAGTTCACCCCAGACTGTTATTGTTTGGGAATTTCATGAATGTTATGCAATGTATTTTGATCAAATACTCCCTTCTCTCCCTCCTCTCTCCTCTCCCTCCTCTCCCTCCTCTCCCTCCTCTCCCTCCTCTCCCTCCACTCCCTCCTCTCCCTCCTCCCCCTCCTCTCCCTCAACTCCCTCCTCTCCCTCAACTCCCTCCTCTCCCTCCTCTCCCTCCTCTCCCTCGACTCCTCCTCTCCCTCCTCCCCCTCCTCTCCCTCCACTCCCTCCTCTCCCTCCTCTCCCTCCTCCCCCTCCTCTCCCTCCACTCCCTCCACTCCCTCCTCTCCCTCCTCTCCCTCCTCTCCCTCCTCTCCCTCCCTCTCTTCTAAGTCTTTTTATGCTTCTCCCATCATTTCTCCCCTCAGAATGCTACACTACATATCGTACTGATTTCTACAGATAAACTCTCTTTAGATGACCTACATGGCCTTACAAAGGTCTTCTGTAAGCCATCATGAATCTTTAAATCACAAAATAGAGTTATAGTAAGTTGTCAGATTCACAAAGCATATCAGATGGAGGTCAGTGTTTAGGCCCTAATATTCATAAACTACCTTATATAATTCAAAGATTAATTTATTTCAAATCAAAATACATTTTAAAAGTGCAATTCAGGTTTTACAAACATCATAATACCAGTAACATAAAAAAAATCCTCCACACTTACATGCTTGTTATGGTCGCCACAATAAAAAAAAAAGTTTTCAAAAATGACCAATGAAATATTGAACCTATAATGGCACTATATAGAATATTTAAATAAGGAAATGATGTTTATTCTCTAGTATATTTACACAATACTTTTATAGAAATTTATGTTGTCTATGAAGCAACAGTAATAGAACCTTGTCCTAATATCTGCTCTTTAATTATTAAGGAATATTAAATAGATGCATTCAGAAAATTGTTGCACACAGCTATTTATAAAAAGCACAAGTTAACATTTATAACACTGAAAGCATTTAATACATAAGACTACACATAGTTTATATTTCAATTAAGACACATTTATCATGTTCTTGCCATGTTCATGTATTGTCTTAGACTTAGCTATAACACTCAGGTCATTAATCGTGCTGCAATGCTCTTTGGATGGGCTCTCTCTCTCTCTTTGGCTTCCCAGTGTTTGTGATCTCTGTGGATGATGGAGTTAGGAAATTGCACCTAGAGTGTAATGTAAAATAGAAATGATAAATGTAAATGAAAGACTTTTCTCAAAAAGTAAGAGAGGAGCAGATCACCAAAGATGCCCCTTTAGGTAGACTTTATGATATTCTAAAGTCTCGGTGACAACAGCTTTCCTGGAAAACCTTGTGCCATTCAGATGTTTGATAGTCTCACTATATCTGGCTGTTACAAGAGCAGATAACAGTGAGTCAATGTTTTTTGTTGTTTTGGTTTTTTTAAAAAAAAAAAAAATCTGAGAACAGGATACATTTGCCCCTGTTAGGTAGTTATTATTTATGGTTCTACTGAAATTCAGATTTCATGCTTCTACCTAGGGCCAGATGCATGATTGTGAGTTTTCTTCCTCTTATGATATCCTAGTATGATATAGTTCCAACTTCTGTTTATTAGTTGTAGATTATAATGAATGAAATCCATCACAAAGATAATCTAAATCTGGCGATATCTGAAAGGCTGCCTCACAAAACTGAATTATCTGTAGCTACAGACTTGATAACATAATAAATACCTGAATAACCACTACCAAGAATCAGTTGTTACGTTTCTAATTAAATAAACATGAGAAAAATCAAGACATGTGAGTTTAAAAGTGTATATTGGTTCCATAGAGGAGATCTAAATAAAACCTGGGTGGACTGATTCTTGAACCCAGCTCTGTGCTACCACGCTGATCATGCTTCCTCCAGGGAGGAATTCACTTTATCATTCTCCACCCTGAGTTCCTAGAAAGTTCTAAGAGATAAAATGCAAATATATATAGACTTTAGGCACTCACAATAAAACTATATATATTAGATACTCCAATATGTCTCAATAAAATCAATTGGATAATCAAAACTCCTACTATTTTATAGATCAAGAAAATTCCATATGGATATACCAAACAGAACAAAGAAGAGGAAGCATTTAAAAGTTTATTGCTGGAAAGTGCATTTGTTGGAGAGGTACAATTTCTTAATTCACTAACAATCTCATAATTACAGTGAGCTCTCTCAAACATTTTACCTATCAAATTCAATATAAATCTTACTAAAGTAAGTTCTCTGTAAGCTATAGCATCCTTGTCTAGAAATAAGAACAAAGGGTCAAATATTAATTTATTTTCCTTTAAGCTTTCTTTAATAGTCTGCATAGACACCAAGTACTGTGCAGTAAGAGGCTCAGAGTCACCCAGAAATCCATCTAAGGCAGGGAAGAAAGTCACCGAGCCTCTAAATTTGGATGTCACGCTAGCAATAAAAAGAGTCTAATTTGTACCTTCCTCAGAGGAGAATTGGGACTGATGGCTACTCTCCACCTACTTTACCCTTGACTTTGACAAACGCCTCTTCACATTGTTTTTTTGACTCAGAGAAGGCAAAGGGGAGTCTCATGCAATTTGTCATTCTTGTGTCTTATCTGCTATATCCAAATTATAATGTTTATGCTATTGTATAAAACCTAAATACGTCTTTAATTTCCTATCACAGAATAAAATCTTTTCTCAAATAAGATAATGTAATGTAATTTTCTTTGACAATAACTCAAGGATATATAAATGAAGTCACTAATGCGAAGTTTTTTAAAAAATATAAACGGTATTCAAATCAAGTTATTTTTCTAAAAAAATTTTGGACAATATTCTTTAATATTTATTCTTTAATTCATTAATCACCTGTATCTGTTGTCTGATTTGAAAGTATATTGTTTACCTTTATTTTGTTAATTTAAAGAATTTAACTATATATTCTAATTGTTCGACTGTCACATATATGTATATATTTTCTTATAAAAATTCTCTAGTACTGAAAGTCAGATACATAAATGTTGCAAAAGTAATACCAAAAATATTCTACCTTCAAAAACTCATGATTCATTGGAATTACAGAATTTAATTAATAATATAAACCATGAAGTCACATGGTGGAAAATGTATGTGTGACATAGCAGAAATGATAGGAAAATGCTTGAATGGAGAATACATCAGTAGAACCAGAATCACATGCTCCAACAGTTATTATCCTTTTTAAGAGATTCTTCTCCATTTGGTAATAAAGACTCTTTTATTTCCAGTTATAGATATATCTCCCACTGTATTTGTGTGTTCATTTTACTTGTCATTGTTTGCAGGAAGAACAAACGCATGATGCATCTAACTTGGGAGAAGACACATGGTATTTTGTATAACCAAGGCAGCCCTTTAGCACCCATTTGAATTTCTTTGCTTCTTTGGAAACAAAGTCTCTTTGTAGCTAACTATGGCTTTAAGATGTAGTAATCTCCCTGATTCAGCCTCTCAGCCCACTACTTACTTCATGGTTACTCTTTTATGGTGGTGCACACATTCGAATTATAGATTTACAAATGCTATACATAGAACTAGATTTTTATTCTTGGTAGATTGGAATAAAGATACATATTTTTATCTTCCATGTCATGAAGACATTTCCAAGAAAATTATTTCTGAAATGATAATTTTTTTCTACCACTATCTTTAAATTACACAATGGAAAACACTCCATAGAAAATTTAGTAGTTCTGTTATGCCCTAATAATGAATTATTTGATACATAAACTAAATACTGAAAATGTATTTGTAATAGCTACCAAACATTTAAATTATCTAGTATTAAATTTACCCAAGGACATTAAAAATCTGTGTAGTAAGATATGTCCAAGTAATTGTTGAAATACTTGAAAACAAACCTTAGCCTCAAATGGAAAAGTTATCAATTGTTCATGTATTTGAAGAACTAATGCTGTAAAATACTGTTAAAATGTTGTCAATATAGCATGTGCCCTACATGCCTCAAATCCCAGCAGAAACAATAGTGTGAATTCTAGGCCATTTTGAGTTTTATATGAAGGCATTCACCCTTCTTCCCCTCTATGTGTGCCTGGCTTAAATTGCACATGGAATCATGGACTAAGTAGAAACCCTAGGAATAAATTATTGCATATAATACGGTCAATGAGATTTGACAAATGCAGTGAGAACACATATAGAAGAAAAAACAGTAAAGGCCTTGGGGAGAATGGAAAAATTATTCCCATGAACATGGGAAACACTTGAACTCTCTCTCACCTGATTGTTTTTTAAAAATATCAGTTCATAATGAAGAAACATTTAAACGGATACCTAAAATTGGAGTGGCAAAACAAACAAACAAACAGACTTAAGAAACTAAATCCAGCCAGACAGAACAAAGAGCTTAGTAACAAAAGAGCTTAGTATAGCAAAGGAAAATGCATTAAGAGTTTAGAGGCAATATGGGAGAAGTGTTTTATAACTATACGTGTAATAGAGAATTAACATGCAAAATAAATATCCAAAACATCAATAAAAAATACATAAAAAATTAAGAATATAAAATAAACATTTGTTCACAACCTAACATAGCAAATTACCAACAGCTACTCAGAATGTGATTTGGGTCTTAGAGTGCTTACCAAGTCCTGGAGCCAATTAAAAGTTCAACAGGAGATCAGCTATGGTATTATATTTGTTGACAGTTCCACAGTGGAAGACCTCCTATCCAATAATATTTGGTTACCACAAATTAGTCTGGAATGGTTTTAAAATAGCACATAAATTGGAAAATAAAATGGGATGAATTGAGACAAGGTTGTGAAAGGTAGCTGAATATGGACAAAACACAGTTGTGTTCAACTTCCCAAGACTAGTAACTTAAAAAAAAAAAAACAAAAAAAAAAAAAAACTTCTAAGTACTGAGGAGCATATGGAACTTGATGTTATTACAAGTTAAATAAGCCAGGCACAGAAGGACAGGTATGCCTGTTGTCACTTATATACAGAATTATTTAGATCTTAAGGGTAACAGCAGTTTTCTTCTAAATCTGAGATTAGAAAGAGGTGTTGAATGGCCAAGTGTTGGTAAATGAGAACTAAGTTATATTTTGGTAAGAAAAGGAAATGAAATTTACATAATGGGATAGTGACTAGAGATAACAATACACTGTATATATCAGAACCTAGATTGAATAATGTCGAAGATTAAAACACTATACATTTCAATATTAATTATATTAAGTAGATATAATTAAACTAAATCATTATATTTTTAAAAAATGGCATCACAGGGTACACCACTGTATTTTCACATTATTTATCTCTTATGAAAATATCAAACTAAATCTAACTGTGCAAGCATGAGGAAATTAGGTACATTTTTCATACAGAGTAACCTACAATATCTTTTGTTCTTTTATACATAGAAACCAAATTGATTCAGAAAATTTGGAAGAATTTCTGAACGTAATGTTGTGAATGGATGGTGCAACAATGATATAATTACATTATAATTTCTGTTGTGTAGATCATATAAAATATAGTTTCATGATATTAGTTCTAAGAATATCTTGAACTCATAGTTACTTGATATCTATGGTAGCCAATGATCTTAAAGTAAGTAAGTATCCACAGCTACTGAAATATTTTAGAATTATTGATGTAGCACATTAACATCAGTATATTTAATTACAAAAATGTGTCCATTAATCAGATAACTAATGTAGTTTATGTAAGTCAAAACTTCTTAAATAATTTACACAAATATTCCAAGCTAAAAATGCAAGATAGTACATTATTGTTTATTGATTATGTTTAAAGATAGATAATAAAAATTCACTGTATGTATCATTTAAAAATATTTTTTGGTTTATGATTTTGAAAACAAAATTTATTAGTTACTCTTTAAAGTTTTAAGATAAATACTGGTGTGGTTCAATGAAGAGTATCAAAATCAAACTAAATTACTGACTCACAAAGATTTGTAAAGTTTTAATTCAGTATTTCTTTAAAAGGAAAAAAAAATAAGAGAAAAATTAAATAATGTAGACAATCCAATCAGTTCCTTGAAAATTTAAAGATGAGTGATTTAATCTTTCTCAGGTTATTGCTCCTTTGTTTGTAATGATGCCAGTAAAATTATTAATCAGAAAGGAAGTGTCTCTGAGTTAATTGTATCTGACCTTGGAAAAATCATTATCTTCTAAATGGACATTCAACTGAAGATAAAATAATTTCAGTCAAACTTTGGGTCATTGACTCACAACTGCAAATATTTTCTCTGAATGTTATTCATTGTCATGTAAATCTACCAGCTAATTAACTTTAGTCTAAAATTATGTTTTGTACACTACAAACATTTCAGGAATGTATCAGAATCAATGGTAAAACTTCACATGTTTACTTTTCTTTCTCTTTATATACACTGTTTATCTCTACAGTACATATTAGAATGGTTTCACTCATTTGGGGTAACATTTCATATATATAACTTTTATTTTAAGTTCATTATATTTGGAAGGTACCTTCATTACATGCCCTTTAGTCTCATTTGTTATAGATGTTTTGAAGGAAATTTGAAGACACAGAGACACATCAAACCTCCAAAGACTTCTTGGATACTATAGATTTTTCATATGTGGTTGATGGAAAAGATTGCTAATAAAGTTCAGAAAATATTAGGAAATATTTACACATATTTTACCTATGCTGGGTCTAGCACTCCAGCATAAAGAAAAATCCATCTTACATAAAAATAGCAAGAACAAAACATTTATTAATCATAATTAATGTGATCAAAGATTTAGAAATATTAGCCCTAAAGAAAAGTTGAATTAGTTATTCACTTAAAAACATGAATTATTTTGATAGATAAATATTGACTAATAATGTTCTTGGTATATTTGCTATTAATAAAACACTATGACAAGGAATATATACATTAAAATATACATCTAAACTACACAATATAATATCCTCATATTACTACGTTTATATTCATATAGTAACATTTAGGAAGGGACGTTTCATACTGACCATTGGGATCAATGCATTCCACTAGGAATGTAGGAGAAGCCTAGAGTTCTTTTCTAAGAATTCTAACAATTCTAGCACTGCATTTTTTCAAGTTGTGAGCATAAACATGTATTGTAATTTTACTGCTTATACTGGCTTTCTAAAATCTGAAAACATTAAAGGTAAATAATTACAGACTTGATATTTTACCATGAACTATTAAAAGTAGATAAAATATTTAGAGTCTTAAGGCACTGATAAGAAATAGAACATCATATTCTGTGAAAGAAGAAAGATGTGTGAAGTGACTCCCATGTTTTATCTCAAAGTTTTACAACCATAGGCTATGTGGATGCCTAGGGTCTGCCAAGTTGGTGTTCAAGGGCCAGGCCGCTGAGAGGGCCTTACTGATCTGGGTGACATGATGCCACTGCAACCATGGTGATGTGCAGACCAGAGCTCTTGCATATGGCCATGTCTGAGACTGTGGACCTGCTTAAACTGGCGTCTATATTGAGGTCCAGGTCCTTGTAACTGTAAATCCGAGGGCTTTGTTGAGCTGGCTGTACCATCACTGATCCTGGGATAGCTGGCCCTGCCCCTTACTGGATATTGCAGTAGGAGAGCTAGCCCATCCTTTAGGGGATAGTAAAGCCCTCCTTCGAGAAAGATGGCTTCACCCCTCACCTCACGGGTACGCCTCACCTGGACAGCACACTAGATCTGACCCTGTTGGAGGTCCTGAGAGCATGAGAGCAGAACCAGCCACCCCCCCACACACATCATATGTCACATTTTGGCATGATTGAGAGAAAGACGCCTTCTTCCCTCACCCATCATCACCTATGGTAAGTGAGAGATCTGGCTCAAGAGTGGGAGAACTATCCCTGCCTCTCACCTGAGGCAGCAAACTAAAGTGAGCCCTGCATCCCATTAAAGCAGGGCACTAAAGCTGACTCTGTTGTTGGGGGCACAGGTGAGCTAGCTCTGAGGGCATGAGAGAGAGAGGTAACTTAGCACTTCCTTCCCTGTTTGCCCCCATAACAATTGGGAGCAAGGGCCCTGCACCTCACCTGTGGGTGAGCTCAGGTGAGCTCACTTGAGAACAGGAGAAGTGGTCTCATTCCTTGCTGCAGGCTGAATTGATCAGCTGGGGCAGTGCCTGAGAGCTCACTCTGGGAGTGAAAGGGAAATGGTGGGCTGGCCAACGCAGCTACCACCAAGGCCCAGGACCAAGGCTATGATTTAGCCCACCCCAACATCCCCCTTATCTATGTACTGCAGCAGCACGTGAAGGGATGAACCTACAGATCCAAAACTGCAGGATTTACATGGCACAGGTCAACATGATACCCAAGAGAAGACCTAATGATAGCCCATTATCAATGCTGTGGCAGAAGCCAGAGGCCTCAAAGCAGGCAAATAACTCAGAGCAAAGTATAATTATGAGTAAAGAAGGACTAAAGAGAAAATTGTTATGGAAGCCACACTGTAGCTTCCAGGATGAGATGATTCCTCCTTCTTTTCTGCTTCTCCTCCTCCTCCAATTTTTCCTCTTCCTCTTTCGTTTTGTTTGTTTGGTTTGGTTTTGTTTGGTTGATTTTCAAATTTTGTTTTGTTTTGGGGGAGGTTGCAAAGACAGAGGGCAGAAGCTAGGGGACAGGGAAGTAAGTGGAATCACGCACGATGTGAAATCCACAACGAATCAAAAGTAAGTTAAAAGAACTTTAAAAATAATAAATATTAAGACAAAGAGAAACAAGTTGTGTTATTGACTCTTAATCGCTTAAATGACTGAGACCCCAGTGGCTTTATTAATTTTGCTTGTCCGTTATTTTTCTCTGCTCCATGGTTCTTTTGGTGGTTTTTATTTACCCCAAACCCAAGCCTATATCAAAGCATCTAAATCTGACCTTTCTTAAATTTAGTATGTTCATCTTTTAAACATTTACAAGCATCAGACTTTTTATCTGTTTGGTTCAGAACCATGTCCACCTAAGGTCATACCAAACGTATTTATTTATTATACATTCAAAATGGTACTTACATTTAATTACTAAAGCCTTATTTCTTTACCTCAAGCCTTTCTACAAGCTGCTGTACCATATACTACTTGTTCACTTTTAACCTTAGTATCATGGAATTATAAGGGCAGGCAAGAACTTCATTATTTTAATACTAGACCCTTAGAACCTAAAAAGAGTTCAAAGCCACGTAGATTCTCAATAATCTTCTATTTCAAGCAAGCGAAAATTGGTAAATGTACATGAAGTATAAATAAAACTCAGGAATTTGTAAAACTCAAGTAAATGATGAAGATGAAATCAGTATTATTGTACTAGAAAATGAGATAAAAATCTGCATGATATGTCTAAATTATAAAATAGTATGTTAGAATTAGTTTTTTCTTTAAATTTTATCTGAAACAATTTTTGAAAAATCTCAAAATTTTATTTCCTACTTAAGAAAACTGGAGATCTCCCCTGACCGTGAGATTGCTGTTTCAAACTAGGCAGCGTAAATAGAAGATACAGTATTAAATATCATTGAATTACTGTAGTAAAATGCCTATCAACATACTTGGGAAAAATTATAAAATATAGAATATACATAACATAAAGACATTAGTTTCTGTATGCAAAGAAATATTATAATAGTAAGCAAAGTAAGTACAAGAAAAATTTAAAGTTCAACAAACTTAAAAAAAAAGTTTATTCCATGGAAAAAAAAAGAGTATCTTTAACAAATGTGTTGGCATAGCTGGATGGTAGTATGCAGAAGAATGTAAATAAATCCAAACCTGTCACCCTACACAAAACTCAAATCCCAGTGGATCAAAGACTTCAACACAAACTCAGATACACTGAACTTGGTAGAAAAGAAAGTGTGAAATCTCCTCCAACGCAATGGCACAGGTGATCGCTTCCCAAATATAACATTAGTAGCACAGACACTAAGAACAACAACCAGTAAGTGGGACCTCCTGAAGATGAGAAGGCTTTGTAAAGCAAAGAAAACAGTCAATAAGACAAAATGACAGCTTACAGAATGGGAAAAAGATCTTCACCAACTCTACATTGGACAGAGGACTGATCTCTAAAATATATAGAGAACTCAAGAAACTAGAGCCCCAAACCCTAAATAACCCAATTTAAAAATGGAGTTTAGACCTAAAAAGGAATTTTCAATAAAAGAATTACAAATGGCTGAAAGGCACTTAAAAATTGCTCAACATCTTTAGCCATCAGAGAAATGCAAATCAAAACAACTTTGAGATACCATCCTACACCTCTCAGAATGGCTAAGATCAAAAACACAGATGACAGTCTATGCTGGAGAGGATGCAGAACAAAGGGAACACTCCTCCATTGTTGGTGAGAGTGTAAACTTGCACAGCCACTCTGGAATATAGTATGGCTATTCCTCTGAAAACTGGGAATCAATCTCCCTAAGGATCCAGCAATAGTACTATTGGGCATATACCCAACGGTTGCACATTCATACCCCAAAGCAAAGAATACCCAAGCTGCAAACCACAACCCCTGAACAGCTCAGGATTAGAAGGCATTTAAGAGAGACACACAGAGGCTCCCCTAAGAAGAGAAAATAGAGATCACCTTAGAAAATTGGGGTCATAACAGGTTCCAGTCAAGAAGATTTGGGAACAAATCTTGATAAAAGAAGATAGTTGAGTGAACAGAGCAAGAGGGAGATGGAGGGAGATGGATATCTCGACAGAGGAAGCCAATGTTGGGTTGGAAAGACAATGGGTGCTAGGGAAATATCTAAGAACTCACAGGATATCCCTGGCCAAGTATCTAAATAATGGTGGATTGGGTGCCTAAATGGGACCTTCCCTATAATCAAATGAGTAAACACCCTAGGTATCATCACAGAACCTGCATCCAACAAGGAATGGAGGTAGAGGTGGAGATCCATGGCTGTGCACTGGGAAGAGCTCCTGGTCCAGCTGAGAGCAGGGGAGGAGAGTCTGTATGAGCAAGGGGATAGGGATTATAAGGATGGTTCCCATGGTGATGGCTGGCTGCAGCTTTGGGGAGCTCACTGAATCAGGAATTGCCATTGGAGACACATCTGAAAGAAGAGCTTGACCCTCTGGGGGTGGGCAGCTTTAGACTGGCATGAGTAGTGTGTGGAGCCATGAGGGGTGAGATCAGACAGTGTTCCTGTTCATGGGCTGGCACTTTGGAGCCCATTCCCTATAGAGGAACACCCAGCCCGGCATTGACTTTTGGATGATTGAATTGGACTTGCCTGGAGTGGATATGCCATGCAGGGCTAGCCCACCTTGGGAAATTTTGCCCTTTGGGAGAGGGGATGGGTGGATGGGGAGGGTCGAGGCTGAGGGCTGGCTGGGAAGGATTGAGAGGGGGAGAGAAGGGGAAGGGGAGCAGGGTTATACATTGATGGAGATGATTTTTTTTTTTTTAATGAAAAACAAGTTCAAAGGCTGGTGAGATTAGTCATTGGCTGAGAGCACTGACTGCTTTTCTGGAGGTCATGGTCCTTTCTCTTCTTCAACTCTCCCCTCATCTTCCCCTATTCCACTCCCCATCTACTCCTTTTAGGGGGTAAGTCGCCCTTAGTAGTTAACATGGGCTGGCATACCAAGTTGGGGAAGGATTAAGTCTCTTCCACCCCACACCCATGCTGCATTAAGGCTGATGAAGGAATCCTCCACAGGAATGGGCTCTAAAAACCACTTCATACACCTTTAATAAGTCGTGGTCCTATTGCCAGAAGACCCACAGACAGATCAAGCCACCCAACCATCATCAACATTCAAAGGGCCTAATGCTTTCCCAGCAGGCTATGCAGCTGTCAATCCAGAGTCTGTGAGCTCCCACTAGCTCTAGTCTGCTGTTTTGTGGTTTTTCCCATCATGATTTTGACCCCCTTTGCTTCTATAGTCCCTCCTCCCTCTCTTAAACTGAATTCCAGGACCTTCACCAAATGGTTGGCTGTCTCTGTACCTGCTTCCATCAGTCACTGGATGTAGGTTCTATGATGACATTTAAAGTAGTCACCAATCTGAGTACAGGGGAAGGTTAGTTCATGCACCCTAGGAGTCATAACTGGGGACATCCTCGTGGGTTCCTTGGGATTTCTCTCCACCAGGTTTCTCCCTAACCCCATAATGGCTTCTGTGGTGATAGGTTTCATATTTAATAAAAACAAGTCTGAAATATCAGAGAGAAGATCTACCCACAGTCCATCTAGGAAGATTAGAGAGTGGTAATTTACACCTTTAATCCCAGCACCAATAAAGGCCAGGAGTGGTGACCTACTCTCTTAATCCCAGCAGATCTAAATTTGAGGCCAGCTTGGTTTACAGAGGGAATTCCAAGCTCCCAGGCATGCAGTGGTGGTGTCAGCCCTTTAATCCCATAACTCCAGAGTCATGAGATCTTTCTGTGTTTCTGTGAGTTCAATGCTAACTAGCAAATAGTAGTAGCACACACCTTTAATCTTAACCTGGATGTGAAGCATCTGGGTGACAGGCGAAGGCAGTAGAAATCACAAGGAGCAAGGCTGAGGAAGCTGGAAGACAGCTGGGTGAGATTTGACTGTGGTGTTTACTCTCTGATATCTCAGCCTTTCCCTGAGATCTGGCTCCAAGTTTCCTTTAACATAACAGAATTTGTGCAACAGGCTCCATCTATCAAGATATCACTATCGTTCCTCTTCCTCTCAGTTCCTTCCCCAACATGGTCATCTGGCACCTCATGTTCCCCACCATCTCTTACCCCCACTTTCCAGTTTCCTCATGAGACTGTAACTTTTTCTCCTTCTTTGGGCAATCCATACCTGTCCCTCTTAGGGTCCTCCTCTTCAGAGAATTAAATAACTATCTTTTATTATAACTTCAAGGATCACATGGTTGTTTTGTGTGTCTAAGGTGTTCTCAGATAAAATGTTTTCAATAAATGCTAAACTGAGTTGTATGTTTGCTCTTATGGGATAATGTTGCTCTTCTATTATTTTCCCTAATGACAACATTCCAGAACAATTCATAATGAAGTTAACTTTTTCAACTCCTTCCTTAATTAGTCCTGTTTGTTGGTTGTAATTTTCATTTGTAGAATGACTCTCATCTTTTTAGACATTATGACATATTTTGCAAAATGTTAAATTTGAGAAGTTCATCCAATGTTGTTGTTTTAAAATGTATTTTCACATGTGTGGGAATGCATTTGTGAGTGCTGTATCTTTAAATAAAGGAGCTGGTTTGGGCCATGGCAGGTACGTAGGTAGGAGGAGAAATCAGAGCTTAGGTAGGGGAAGCAGGGCGGAGTTAGAGGCAGACGGCGCGGAAGCCACCGAAAGAGCAACATGTAAGCACGGGTGAGCTGCGGGCCCCCACGTGGCCCGCGGATTAATAGAAATGGGTTGATTTAAGATATAGGAGCTAGCTAGCAATGTGCCTGAGCCATAGGCCAAACAGCATGGACTTAATGTAAGCCTCTGAGTTATTTTTGGGGACCTGGGCGGCTGGGCAGCTGAGGGGTCTGGCACGGCAGGTCTGTGGGTCCAGATCTCTGGCTGCCCCGGACCGGCGAACTCGTTACAACACACATGAGTTTATATTGTATTGTTTTCTGCATATATGTGTGATTTTCTTGAGATAATTTCACATTCAGGAGTGGAGTAAAGAAAGAGCAACACTTGTGATCATACTTCTACTGCTTATTTCCTTGGCTTTTTCTTAAAAATACTACTTAGAATTATTCAATTATTTTGATTTTTTTCATGCTTTACATAATACAACATGTCATCTTAGTACTTGTAATTGCAGAAAAAAATGAGTAAATAAAATATCAAGGGTAAAGGTTTCACCTCAGATTTAGAACTCAGGCTTATTACTTATAACAACCTATATTTCATCTTTAATAGGTGTATGCAAACACACACACACACACACACACACACACACACACACACAGAGACAGAGAGAGAGAGAGAGAGAGAGAGAGAGAGAGAGAGAGAGAGAGAGGGAGAGAAGGGAGAGAGAGAGAGAATATAGCAAGACAATGTTGAGTGTTGTTGTCAATGTATATGTGTTTGTTACAGAGTATTGTGAGGTTTTTTACTATATCATATTCATTGAATTCTGCAAAGTTTCACCTGTATTTTCTTTGCCCCCCCCCCCCCGCCGGCCATTAAATCCAGTTTGTGCTGCTCATAAATTTTTAGATGTGTGACCTTCCACTGCTACAATGGTTGACTTATCAGGACTATGCTTTTAGAGAAAACTGGTTCTTTCCATCAGTAACTATCCATTGCCAATAGCTCCTCCTAAACTCCCTCTCTCTTACTGATATTTGGTCTGGCTTCATCAAGTCTTGTGCATGCTGTCATAATCATCATGAGTTTATATGTGTCTGCTCTAGTTAGTCTAGAAGACACTATTTCTTTATAGTCACCTTCTGCTCCTGATTCTTCAACTTCTTCTGTCTCATGGTTTGTTATGACTTGTGAATCTTAGGAAAGTGTGTGATACAGATGTCTCTTTGAATCTTGGACAATTGTGAAGTTTTGAGTTAACCACTATATACTACAAACAGAAGCTTTTCAAATGTGGGTCAAGAGATGCATTATCCTGTGAGCTTAAAAACACATAGCTCCATGATACTCAATAGTCTCTCCCAGAATTGGGGAGGTAAGCATGACTGATTGGTACCTTCACCATACTGAAAAGTCAAGCTAGGTGGAGCCAGCAGCTAAAGGTCCTAGCCACACAGTTTGCAAACTTAAAAACTCTTGTGGTCTAGAGTCCAGTCTCCATGACCCATGCCCTGGAACACTACCTTTGAAACCCTACCCCATTTACCTCTCTCCTAAATACTGGCCAGCAGGAAAAAAAAACCCTGCAGGCCAGAGCTCTTCAGTAAAACCAGGTTGCTAGATATCCCATCTCCAAAACCTGTACCAACCCTCAGTCCATCCATCACTCAGAGACTTCAGCAGCTACCTGAGGCTCATAGTTCCTCAGCACCTATTGGAGGTACTTAACGCTATTATAATATTCTTGTTTGTTTCTAGAGGCCAATGCTAATAACTTGACTATCTCCTAATTAAGCTCTGGATATTGTAAAATATATAATAGCCTGTATCCTATCAGACAACCTAAAGTTAGAGTTTAACGATAACATAAACCCCAGAAAGGCTACAAACACATGGAAACTAAATATTTCTCAATTCAACCACCACTTTGTCAAGAAAGAAGTAAAGAAAGAAAAGAAAAATGTATAGCACTATATGCTTACATAAAATCTTCGAGAAATCTCACATAAGAGACTTTAACAGCACAGTTGATAGCTTTAGAATAATTAGAAGCAAATCATGCTGATTAAGTAGACAGCAGGAAATAACCAAATTCAGGGCTGAAATCAATAAAATTGAAAGAAAGAGAACAATATGAAGAATCAATGAATCAGAGTTTGTTCTTTGAGAAAATCAACAAGCTAGACAAGCCCTTATCCAACTAACCAAAAGGCAGAGGGAGAGGGAGATAGAGAAAGAGAGAGAATCCAAATTAATAGAATAAAAGTGAAGAGGGTGTCATAACAGCAGACACCCAGAAAATCCACAGAATCTTTAACTTATACTTCAAAAACATGTATTCCACTAACTTGAAAAAAAATAATTGGATAGCTTTCTGGACAGGTACCACTAACCAAAATTAAATCATACCAGATAAATGACCTAAGTATACTTATAAACTTCAAGTAAATAGAAACTGTTATTAAAAGTCTCACAAGGGAAAATAAAGCCCAGGGCCAAATGGTTTTAGCACAGAATTCTACCAAAATTTCAAAGAAGAAATAATACCATTACTCCTCAAATTGTTCCACACAATAGAAACAGAAGGACCATTGCAAAACTCTTTTTATGAGGCTACAATCATTGTGATACCCAAGCCACTAAAAGATAAAACAAAGAAAGAATTGCAGACCATCTCCCTCACAAGCATTGATGTAAAAATACTCAAAAGAATACTACCAAACCAAATTCATGAACATATCATAAGAATCATCCACCATGATCAAGTAGGTTTCATCCCAAAGATGCAGGGATGGTTCAACACATGAAAATCTTGCAATGTCATCCATCATATAAACAACCTGAAAGAAAAAAACAAACAAACACATAATCATCTCATTAGATGCTGAAAAGCCTTGACAAAATCTAGTATTCCTTCATAATAAAAGTATTTAAAAGATCAGGGTTAGGAGAAAATACCTAACCATAATAATGGCAATATACAGTAAGCCCACGATCGATATTAAACTAATAAAGAAAAACTCAAAGCAATCCCACTAAAATAAGGAACAAGACATTGCCATTGACTATCCCCATATCTATTCAATAGAGTTTTCAAAGTCTTAGCTAAAAAATATAAGATAACAAAAACAGATCAAAGGGATAGAAATTTAAAAGAAAGAAGTCAAACTATCACTATTTTCAGATGAAACAATAGTATATATAAGTGCCCCCCCAATACTATGAGGCCTTTCTACAACTGATTAACAATTTCAGCAATGTAGCAGAGTATAAGATTAACTTTGAAAAAAAATCAATATTCCTCCTATATACAAATGGTAAAAAGGCTGAAATGGAAATCAGGGAAACATCATCCTTTATAAAAGCTGCAAACAACATTAAATATTTTATGCTAACTCTAGTCAAAGAAGTGACAAACCTACATGACAGAAATGTTAAGTCATTGAAGAAAGAAATTAAATAAGATATTAGAAAATGGAAAGATCTCCTATGCTCTTGAATAAGTAGAATCAACATAGTAAAAATAGCAATCTTACCAAAAGCAATCTACAAATTCAATGCAATCCCCACCAAAATATGAACACAATTCTTCATAGAACTTGAAAGAACAATACTCAACTTCATATGATATATATGTAAAGCAGGATTTCCAAAAGAATTCTGTTCAATAATCAAACTTCAGGAGTTCAGGAGGCATCAACATCCCTGACTTCAAGCTCTACTATATGGATACAATAATAAAATCAGTTTATTACTGGCATAGACATAGACTTGTGGATCAATGGAATCAAATCAAAAACTCTGATATCAATTCAGACATCAATAATATTCCTGATTTTTGACAAAGAGGCCAAAAATTTACAGTGGAAAAATTATAGCATCTTCAACAAATGGTGCTGGTATAACTGGATGGGGTTATGTAGAATAATGCAAATAGATCCATATCTATCAATGTGGACAAAACTCAAGTCCAAGTAGATCAAAGACCTCAACATAAATCCAGTTACTTTGTACCTGATTTTGAAAAGTGGAAAATACCCTTAAATGCATTGGCACAGGAGACCACTTTCTAAATATAATGCCTGGAGTACAGACACTGAAAATAACAACTAATAGACAGAACCATCTGAAACTGAGGAGGTTCTGTAAGGCCAAAGAATGATCAATAAGACTAAACAAGCACCTACAGAACGGAAAAGGATATTTACTAACCCTTCACTAGACAGAGGACTGATCTCTAAAATATATAGAGATCTCAAGAAATTAGAGGTAAAAAAAACAAAATAACCCAATTGGAAAATGGAATACAGAGCTAAGTAGGGAATTCTTCGCAGAAGAACTCCAATTGGCTGAAAAACACTTATAGAATTGCTCAACAATCTTAACCATCAGAGAAATGCAAATCTAAACAACTCTGATTTATCATCTTATACCTGTCAGAATGGCTAAGATCAAAAACATAAATGACACTCTATGCTGGAGGGGTTATGAATCAAGGAGAACACTCCATCATTGTTGGCAGGAGTGTAAAGTTGTGCAGCCACTTTGGAAAGCAGTATGGCAATTCCTCAGAAAACTAGGAATCAATCTACCCAATGATCCAGCAATACTGGCACTGCGCATCTATGCGAAGGATGCACATTCTTACCCCAAGGGCATTAGCTCAACTGTGTTCATACTAGCAATATTTGTATTAGCCAGAACCTGTAAGCAACATAGATGCCCCTCAACTGAAGAAATGATTTAAAAGATGTGATACATTTAAAAACTGAAGTACTACTCAGGAAAAAAAAAATGACACCTTGAATTTTGCAGGCAAATGGATGCATCTGGAGAGTATCATCCTGAGTGAGGTAAACAGACCCACAACGACAGAAATGGTATGTACTCATTCAATACACACAACACAACACAACACACACACACACACACACACACACACACACACAGACACACACACACAGACACACACACACAGCATCTAGGTAACAATAAAAAGTTAAAGGAGACCTCTATAGATCCCTCTGGGAAGGGAAAGTAGGGAAGATCTCCTGAAAAAAATATGTGATCATACAAGGTGGGGAGGTGGAGAAGAGGAGGTGAGAAGAGAACAAGAGAGAATGCGATGGTAGTACATGGGGTTGGGGGGGGAGGCAATAGAGAGGGAGAGAAAAGAAGTGAATATCCTGACAGAGGGAGCCACTGTAGGACTGTTAAGACACCAGTTGAGACTCCAAGCAGTAGTAGAGAGGGGGCCTAAACTGGCCTTTCTCTATTATCATAAGAATGACCATCCTAATTGCCACTATAGAACCTGTATCCAGCAGCTGATGGAGGTAGATCCACAGGGAAACACCAGGCTGAGCTACTATTGCAGCTAAACAGAGAGAGAAGAGATTGAATGTGTGGAGGGATCAGGATCATGATGAGGAGATCCATGAAGTAGGTAGTAGCCCCATACTGTTGGAAGTTCACAGACTCTGAAATAACAGCTGACCAAACTTCATGGAATGAATCTGGACCCTCTGAATGCAGATGACAGTTAAAAGGCATGGGCAGTTTCTGGAGTCTCTTGCACTCGGGCCAGAGTCTATCCTGGGTCTTCCATGAACTGGCTTCTCCAAGCCCATGCCTAGAAGAAAAACACCTTTCAAAGACTTGATTCTTGGGTGAGGGACGTGGCCCTTTCTTATCTAGATATGCCAGACTGAATTAACTCACATTGGGATTCCTTGCCTTCTCTGGGGAGTAGAGGGGGGAATGTGAGGGAGGAGGAATGAAGCTGAGGGAGGACTCAGAAAAGGAGCAGAGGTGGGAACAGTAGTGGGTATGGAAAATTAAAAAAAAAAAAACTCTCCTGGTCAAAAAATGATTAAGATACACAATAAAACAGATTTTGGGGAGGGGGCAACCTCTAAACAGGTCTACAATGTATATAAAACAAAACATAGGCTTGGGAGAGAAAAGTCAAAAGATAAAGTCATTTAAAATAGAAATAGAGTAATAGAAATATATGCCACATATAGTTGGGGAAAAAGAGTCTGGATTGTGTATGTTATTTTATTTACTTTTAATTTTTTACTATTAATGAGATGACTGAAGAAAGGCATTTGATTATAAAGGCTGCTAAGTTAAACTAACATATATATTTTAAAGATATCTTGACTTTGAATCTTGGGTCTAACACTCAGTTGCACGTAGGTTCTATAATGACACTTAGAGTAGTTATTTATTTGATTATAGGAAAAGTCCTGTTTAGACACCTCCTCCAGTATTGATTGGAGAACTCCTGAGAGTTCTAGAAGGTTTAACTACCACTCAGTCTGGTAATTTTCCAACTCACATTGGCTATCTCTATAAGGATATCCATAAAAGAATAGACATGGAGGCAGAGATCCGCGGCTGAGCACTGGGCAGAGCTCATGGTTCAGCTGAGAGCAAGAGAGGAGAGTCTATATGAGTAATGAGATAGGGATTATGAGGAAAATTCTCATAGTGATGGCAGGTTGGAGCTCTGAGGAGCTCACTGAATCAAGAATAGCCACTGGGGAACCATCTCAAAGGGGAGCTAGGCCTGGAAAAGGAGCTAGTCCCTCCAAGGATAGGCAACTGTAGATTGGCATGGACCATATGCAGAGCCTCGAAGGGTGGGATCAAACTGTATTCCTGTGCATGGGCTGGCACCTTGGAGCCCATTCCCTGCAGAGGAACACGTACTCCAGTCTTAACTTTGGGATGAGGAAATTGGACTTGTCTGGAGTGGATATGACATCCTGAGCTGACCCACCTTGGGACTTCTTGCCCTTTTGAGGAAGAGGACAGGTAGATGGAGAAGGGCAAGGCTGAAGGCTGACGGGGAGGAATTGGGAGAAAGGAAAGGAGGGGAATCAGGGAGATGCATAGATAAAAATGACCTTTGTAAAAAATAATAAAATGAAAAAAAACTATTTAAAAAAATTAAAAGACCTTTGGAAAAGAAGGTCTGCTTTTGTTTCCTCAGAAGTTGAGAACCTACGTATTGCTTCAAGTCTAATACGGTTTGATCGACCAAGACCCCCAATATTAAATTGGTGAAGATTATGAGTCCTCACAGACTACTACAGTCAATATTTAGCCATAATTCTAATTTTTTTTCAGGAATCCCAGAAGAGTGCCAGCACTCCTAATCAGCAGGAAATAGTGTGGAAAGTACAACCAAATTCCCCCCAAAATTGTACTTTTTGTTTTTTATTATAAAAGGTTACTTTTCATAGGAAATCTTTTTCTAGGGAAAAAGGGGGATTTGCTATAAAAATATCTTTTGAAAAAAATAGATTATTGAATCTACATGGATCCGAAAAAAACAACTGTTAATCTCAAAATACTTTACATTGATATAGTTTTTAGTTTATTGATACAAATTTAAAATTAATTTTGTTTGTTACACTCTATGTTTATTTCTACTTTTGTTGAAGACATGTTTATGCAATTCCTATAAAGCTGTAATGTAGAATTAAATACATATTAATAGTTAATCATCTATGATATTCAAACTTATAATCATGTTAGTTAGATTTTTAAATATGTAAAGATATATTTCAATTGGATAGGTAATCTTCAAATACTTCATAGACCTACAGAATAGGGCATTAAAATAGGGCATATTTTAAAATCTTAGACGTTTTCTGAACAATGAGGCATATCTGCTCCTGGCAGCATCAGGAACATCTAAGAAACTCCATATAATGTTTACTTTCTTTGTGGCAAAAGTTAGTCACTGAAAAGGAAATTTTACTTCAACTGCTTGAGAGTTGTTTAAACTGAAATACAGGACCCATAGAAAAAAAAATATTGAACTTTGACAGAACAAGCCAAGATGTTCTTTCAGGTTTCTGTTTCACAGAGAAAACTTCCAGACATTGTACAGAACATAGGGGGAAGCAACTGAAATACCTTGACAAAATGGGTGGAGCAATGCTTCAAATTTCCTCCTTTACTAAAACATCTGCTAGAGTGTTCAGTCTTGTAGGCTAAATATGGATGCCCCAAAAGTACAAAGGAGCTTTGGGTGACTGTCTAGGTATTCAAATGTCTCTGTGATTTTCAAAATTTGGAAGTTGCTTACAGTACTTTTCCTTACTCAGGTAACATTATATCATTTGGTTGTCTTTGATGGAGTTGAATACTAGATAGTTATAATTTTCCTTAGTTATAATAAAAGGTAAATTAGTTATAAAACTATCGCCTCACAGAAATAGGATAGTTAGTGGAATATTTTTCTTTAATTTTGCTAAATACAAAGAGACTAGATATTGTTTTCATAATTTTTGCTTGATGTCTGTTTTGTTATATGTAAATTTACTATGTTAAAATTGAAACCTTCATTTTTGATTAGACAAAAAAAGAGGTAGTGATGTGGGATGTCTTTCTGTGTGCTGTGAATATCATTGATTAATAAAAGGACTGTTTGGCCTATGACAAGTCATCTTAAAGAAACTCAAGCTGAGATAAAGGAAAAAGAGGGAATCGTCAAGAGATACAACAGGCTGCTGCCCAGAAAGCAAGATGTAATGGGACACACATAAAGTCATGGAGCCACATTGCAAGACATAGATTAATAGAGATGGTTTGAGTTAAGTTATAAGAGCTAGTTGGTAATGAGTCTGAGCCATAGACCAGTTTATAATTAATATAAGTATATGAGTAATGATTATATAAGTGGCTGAGAAACCTTGAGTCCAGACCTCATGGTTAGGGCAGGCCATAAACTCTGATCACACCTTGAATATATGCCTGAGAGTGTTAACATTGGGTCTTCAGGTAGATTGATTCTCAATTGTCTGAGAAGTCACCATACTGATTTTCAAAGTGGCTGTAGAAGTTTGTACGCCCACGGAGGCAACCAAAACAAGCTATTGTGAACTCACAAACCTTAGACCCATCTTTGTGTAGCCTGAGTGGAACTGGACTAGGCCCTCTGCATATGGGAGATATAGTGTAGCTTGGGCTGTTTAAGGGACTCCTAGCAGTGGGATAAGGATCTACACTCAGTGAATTAAATAGATTTTAGAGCCCATTACATATGGAGGGACACCTTACTCAGCTTTTATATGGGGATTGGAGGGACTAGACCTGCCTCAACTGAATGTACTTGGCTTTGCTTATTCCCAGTGGGAGATGTTACCCTTTCCAAGGAGGAAATGGGGGGTTAGGGAGGAAGGATGAGGGGGAATTGGGAGAAGGGAGGATAGGAGGATCTGTGATTGGTATGTAAAATGAGTTTTTAAAAAATTTTAAGTAAAAAGAGATGTACTATCCTACAGGTATAAAAATAAATCATGAAGAGCCATTTTAATACTATGTCCACTTAGCAGACTATAATCTTTAATCTATAATATAAGAGCTTAGGCACTGAGTCAAGATATGTCACAGATAATTGTATTATATTCTGCAGTTTGTTTATTTAGGGAACTTTGGAAGTTGTGAAAGTTTATGGTTTCCTCATGTATAGAATCAGATTAAAAAGTAATTGTTCCATGTAGTTGTGATAAAAACAAATTATACTAAGTAGTATAAAACATTTATAAAATGGCATAAAAAGGAATAAGTGGTAGTACATTGTTTGAGTTTATAAATGTTTATACAGAAAAATTTCAATGTATTTCAATATCATTTGAAGCATAAAATATATAAATAATTTACATAACATTATTGAATTTTTAATATCTTATATTTTCATTCATATATTACATGTATTACATATTCTAGTTTGAAGTAACTGTCTTATGTGTGTATGCATGTGTGTTTGTTGTCCATTTACATGTATATGTGTCTATTTGCATGTGTGAGTGTGCATACACTTGTGTACATGTATATGTGAAGGCAGATGTTAGGTATATTCCTATATTATCTATGTTATATTTAAAAATAAAATCTCTCAATTAGTAATTGAGTTACTAATCTATGAGCTGAACTACCTGGCTCTACTTCTTCTGCACACTGATTTTGGAAGCACCTTTACAAAGACACTAGTAATTCAACCTTAGTCTCTGATCAAATCAACTGACCAATATCATGATGTATCTTCCATCTGAGTGATGGTATACAGTCTTATTTATTACAAAATATACTCAAAAAATTTCAGTGTCTGGGGATCATTGACTTTAGAAATTCATATAAGTCCCCTAAATTTTGCCATTATTTTTTCTGCTTTTTTAAAAAAAATCATATGAATAAAATGTACCTATGACTATTTTTTTAACTCTGCTGTAAAAAAAATTATTACTTTGTGATAGGCTATTATTTAGGCTGAGATTATTTTTCTGTTTTGCTTCAGTAACCTTACTAAACAACAAAAATATAGCTACCATTTTCACGTATTGATAATTACAATCAAATCTTTAGATAAATTCACAAATGGAAGCACAATTCATTATAATATGGATAAACTAGTATGAATTATTTCTAATAATGTTGCTTTATGTCTATTTTCCTTGGTGTTCCACATATAAATGTGAGGCATTATTTACTTTCTTAAAACATGCACACTTAATATTTATTTGCTCTTATTATATAGGGTTAGTAATCTCAATTAATGCTATGGTTTTAATGTAAAATGTTTCCCACAGGCTCAAATGTTTGAATACTTGTTTCATTGCTGGGGATGTTATGTTGGAAAGGTTGGGACCTTCTAGTTACGCTATGGAGGGCAACAGTAGTGGATCTAGACTGTGGGGAAAAATCTGATTCAGAGAGTATCACGTTGCTGCATGAGCAGCACAGATGTGAAGGAGCCAATTTATGTTACTCCAGCAGTGTAAGTTAAGACACTTCAACCATCACAAGCTTCACTGTACCTTCTTTAGTATGAGGCTGATTTAAATTAAATTGTATTCCATGAATTGTATCTCTTAGAAGTTTATCATAGCAATGAGCAAAATTAAAATACCTATATATTCTATATAAGAAATTTAGTCTTTTATCTTTCTTTTAAAGATTAATTTTGATAATAATCATTTTAACAAATATTCAAAATAATTTATTAGCAATAAATTTTAAACTTAATATTTTTAAACCTTAAATGTGTTATTTGAGGAAATTAAAATGCTATTTTATCTCTGAAAAGAATTTGTTGTTGTAATTACTACAAGATAATGGGAATCACCTGTCACTTCCAACATGTGGCGTGGAGAAACAATAGATGCAATGGGAATAATTTTCTATTTTTATCTCTAGTGTAGATCTTTGAATTCGTGATTCCTCTTACCTGAGTTTCATTTTGACCAAACAAAAGTAAGATTTTTATTATATCAAGATTTATTAGATTATTGGAATGTAACATTAGGAGCTTTGTGCAATGAATTAAAATTCACCTTGAAAGATACTTTTCCACTATCAATAACGTAGAAAAAAAATAAACATCACTGGTTTTTGTCTCTTACATATTTTTATGCTTCTAGTTGGTAGAAACTGATGACTTCAGAGGAAGAAGGATTTAAATTCTACTCTTTCCCAGTGCTAGTTTAAATATATGTTTATGATAATTGCAAAAAAGTCATGAAAAGCAATGTTGTTTACAAATCCCCAGGGTTCTCAAAATAGGCCATCAAAGTAACTTAAAGATACTGGAGAGTGAAGATAGGAAGCTAATTTCCTTTAGACATTTACAAAAATATCTAAGAAGGACATTTAGAAAATTGAAAATTGCTTCTCCCTCTCTCTCTCTCTCTCTCTCTCTCTCTCTCTCTCTCTCTCTCTCTCTCTCTCTCTCTCTCTCTCTGTGTGTGTGTGTGTTGTTTCTTTACTGAGTATTAAGTCTTAATGCATTGGTTTTAGATGTCATTTCTAATACATTTTAAATATTTCCTATGTCAATGAGATGTGAATATGCTAAGAAATGCAGGTCTTAATTTAAAAAAAATCACATGAAAATACTAAAACTAGTCAATCACAACATAAGAGGAACAAATAAGTAAGAAATAGAATCTGAGAAAGTAAAAGGAATTTTTAAGCATTGGCTATTCTTGACAATATCTAATAGGAGAAATGTCTTCGTCATTGTGGTGATTTGAAAGAAAATTACCTCCAGAGGGTGTGGCACTATTAGGAGGCGTGGATTTGTTTGAGTAACTGTGGTCTTGTTGGAGGAAGTGTCCCAGTGTATGGGTGGGCACTTAGGTCTCAAACTATGCTCAGTGTGACACACAATAGTTTCTCCTGCAGGCAGATCAAGATATAGAACTCTCAGATACTTCTTTACCTACCACTGAATCTGCCAGCATGATGCTGTGAAGATAATGTGCTAAACCTCTGAAACTATTGCCATTGTCATGGTGTTATTTCACAGTAATAGAAACCCTAACTCAGACAATTATGCTAATATTAATAAGGTATTGTAACATTTATTTTCTTTCTTAGCAATATATACCATCTAGAGAGTATGATCTATTCGTCTCACATTGATATCATACTGATGTAAGTAATCCCTCGCAGAAATTTTACATGGGTATCAACTAATCACTTTAACCTCACAAATATTAAAATTGGCATGGAATAATTGAGCCATTACATGAGTCAAAATGTATCTGCATTTTAAATTTAGAGAAATTTGCATGGTTGCACATAATTTGAGACTGCAAAAATATTCTAAAATTTTACCCTTGCAAATCAAATGCAGTTACACAGATGTTATTTATAAGTGTGTTTGACAAAGCAGATGTTTGACCTGGAGTCATGCCTGTCACACAGATGGTCCAGCTGGAGGTTGATTTCCATAGCTCTTGTGGACTGGTTTGTCCCATGATTCACTTGAATTTAATACATGCACAAGTGGCTTCTTGAAAGGACATACTATTGCTATTTCATTGTTACTGCGTTTCTTTAAAGTTTAAGGCACAGCTTCGCAGTAAGAAGCAACATGTAGCAGAAGGATAATAAGATCATTTTTGTGTTGAAATCTCTAATACCTGCTTGTCTTCTATTGAGAAAGAGAAAGGGTTTGGATCCACCAGAGAGGAGATGTTTAGGGTAACTGGGAGGAATTGGGGAGGAGAAAACAATAATCAGAATACAATGAATTAAAAAAATCTATTTTCAATCAAAGAAAGAAGAAGAAAAGAACTTTATGCAATTCTCTATACTTTGCTACTGTGGGTAGACATTTAAGCATCCTGGCCAAATTTGTATTTGATCATATCTGTGTTCACCAGTCATTTTAAAATTTTAATCCTTTAAACAGGGTGGATCTATCAAATCATGCTATTTTTATCGTCTTTTCATTACTCATTTAATATTGATTATTAATGTCATAAACACAAATTACATTTGCTATTCTTTATATTTTGAAACCATTCATTTTTTTCTTTATAAGAAAGCATGTATCATTTATGGTTTAATGATCTATTGACATGCTTACATTGCACACTTTCTATACTTAATGGCTACCTAACCATATTATCATATTTATTAATTGTAGAAATCTAGTAGGTAATAAAAATGAATATGAAATTGATAACACAATTGTCATACTGAAATAATATGATTAAATGCAAATTAAAATCTGCATTACAAATCTAGATTTCATTTAGTTTCCTTAAGAGACATGGGATAAACCCATGAATGTTTCTCAGATTAAAGGGATAGAATTTCCTATGACTTCAATATAATGTCTTAATTGATGGACATATCATTTACATTTTAAAGAAATTGTAAGAAATGTCTGCATTATGATAGCATCACAGGTGGTTAATACTCAACACGGTGTTTTCTCCAAGAACCTAAGCTAATAAAAACTGAAGTATAATGTCCACATTTCTTCCCTCTCTATTCATTAAGTATTCACTTGACAAAGATTCATCTTCCAAACTTAAAAATTTAAGCCAATAATTCAGCCACTCAAAGAAATTAACCCATAATGCTATCATCATATACAAATATGTCAGTATTATTAATCATTGGTTATATTTAGTAGGATATAAGGTCTCATTGATGGTGAGTAGATAAAGTAGAGTTAGACTGTCAGTAGTAGCAATTTCTCTGTCTACACATACTTTGTAAGAACTAATTTTTATCAATGTTTCATTTGAAACACTATACTCATCAGTGATAAAATTTAAGAGAATAAGTTTATTTCAAGTAATTCATATCCCTGAAGCTATTTTGAAGGAAGGTTTCACTTATAATATGTTGAAAGAATACTCATTATTTCCTTGTGTCTTAACATCCCCTGAGTTTATCTTTCTTTATTGGACATTTAACTTAATTGAGTAAACAAAAAGCAAGGTCTTTGTTAGATACTTAGATGCCATTTTCCTCAGAGACTGTTAGAACTTTCAACATTAAACTTAATGAAAATGATGTTCTATACCTGTAGTATATAGTATAATGAAACACACAAGATGTAGGATGATTTAAGAAGATTCTTTGTTCAAAACTTACCTATTTGTAGCAGAGTGGAAAGGTACTACAGGGCTACATAAAGATATATAGACTATTTTATTATTGGGGAAAGAAGAAATAATGAGCTCTAAAGTGGGTTGGTTAGTACCATGGTTCATGTATTGCACTACAGGAAATCTGGCCAGAATACAAAGAAACAGCTACAGAAACTGTAAAGGCAGAATGAAAGCAGATAATTATATGTGCATGGAATTGACAGTTAGCAAAGGCACTAGAAGTATAACACACTGAGAGGGAGAAAAATGTTCTTAATAGCTTGTATCTCAGATGTCTCATTGTAATGAATTTCACTAAAAGTTAGGAACCATAAGACCATGTTATATGAATCAGTTCATTTGTTTGCAGACTTGAGTAGAAGTTATGTTCATTTAAAGACAAAATTAAAAATGAAGTCTCCTGTATACATTTGTCTGCAAAAATTGTATTTTTATTCATTATCAAATTTAGTAAATAAGTCATTGCCCTAGTGAGATGGGCATATTGGTGAGCCATAATATAGAAAAGTAATGTGAGATCATGAAATATCACTAAGAAAAAATTAATTCTGTTTTGGCAATCCATAGAAAATCCATTGAAAATATAAATGCCTATTGTAAATTTACAAAAAAGGATATTCTAGATATAACAGATGTAGAGTTTATCTGTTTTCAGAACTTCCTATAACTTCTCCTATTCCTTTTTCATAGAAGGAATTTCTATTTATTCCCAGATAAAGCACTTATATTGGCTACATACAATTACAAATGACATGTAATTTCATCTAACACAGATTTTTGTGCTTTAATTTTCCTTTCTATTTCCATATTGTTGATCATTTATCTCGGCTCCATACCCTGCGCAGACAAGGCTTGACTGCTGGGTTTACCACTGTGTCTACCATGTTGAACATGGTGCTTACTACAGAGAGAAAAAACATCAAGACACTGTTGAACTGAGTTAACTGTCTCCACATAAGCATGTCTGTGGGAGGTTGCAATAATAGGTTCTGGGTCCTTTGGTTTCTGATGTTTGCAGCTAACACACGGTTAGAAATTAAAGAGAAGCCGAATTGCTAGTGAAGACCTTCTTTAAATAGTTTTTCTCTCTTTCCAGATGTTTGAAAATTGCCTAAAGCAGGTGCTGAATAGAAAATTATAACATCTGTTGACTCAATTAGAGTAAGTTTAAGATCATTCAACATATTTGAACCTCGGTTTTAACTCTTACAGACTTGTATGATGGGTAGAAAAAATCCACAAAATTCCTCCAAGTTTTAGAATTCTACTCCATGTTTTTTGTAATGCCAGACTTCCAGACCATGGTTAGGTATATTCACATAATCTCCAATTTATTTGCACAGCCTGAGAGATATTCGAAGCGAACCTAAAGATAGATGTCATTAAAATCACAGGGTTATGAATTTAGATATTTTTAGTTCATTGTCAAAGAATTTAATGGAAGTTTTCTCTACGGGAATAAAAAGAAGAATGTATGCAAAAGCAAACCACAGTGTATCAAACACTCACATAAATGAGAACTTACTGCTTCCACATTTTAACCACATTTCATCTAAATAATTTACACTACACTGAACACACTGATTTTTAAATACCGGCTCCCTGGTGGTTTACCTCAAACACTGATCTTTAGTTGGTTTCTAATGTTTTTCCTGATGTGATATTTTCACATCTTTGAACATCGCAACTCACTTATAGTAATTTCTCTAAAATTTTCATTTATAGCCTTCAGGATAAGTTTTTTTCACTAATCATATTGTATTACATGAATTGGATTTAAAGCAATCACAATTTTATAGTTTAGTTAGCAAATGTTGGCTTTTTCCTTCTCTCTTCCTTAATAGAAATATGGAAATGTAACTTTAAAAATTATACAGAAATATAATTATACAAAATAATAAACTTTCACACATAGCCATATTTAAGCTCTATTTCATTATTTCATTCATGTTGAACATATATATATATATATATTTGTTTATATTGATACACAAGTTTGTGAACTAAGATTATTTTAGTTATTGGACTTTTTATATGTATTTACAACTATTTTCTAGGCTTCTTTTCTTCTACCACATGAATAACACAAGGATGGATATTTGGTGATGGCCTCACATCTTTGAACATAGATATACAAATTGTTCCAAAATCATAGTACCAATTTCCATGATGATAATTGTAAGTAACATTAGTATATATGTAGGAGCATTTTTGAGTTTGCCGATATGCTTCCTGAGAAACTGTATCTCAAGTATGTTCCTGTAGATATGTTAATAAACAAAAATTTAGATTAATCATTTTGCTTCAGATAATGTCAATTTCTTTAATTTTCTAAATAAATTTTGAGTGTACTTTTCATTTGAATGTTTTTGTAAAGATTAGACAAAATACAAAATAATTTCAACCATGGATGCATGCACACACACACACACACACACACATATATATTTCATATATACATATGGACATTAAAAAGATCGAGTATTATAGAGACATGTGAGCATTTAGAAACAGAAAAGGTAAAAAGGGTATAATGTGATTTTGTTATCTCAAAAAATATTTTTAGAAAGTTCAAAGTGTTATAATTCAACTATTATAAAACAAAAAGGTGTCAATAGAGACTATTCGAAAAGTGAAGAAATGGATAACGTTAACATAAGCAATGACAAAGTAACAATTCAACAGCAGGGCAATGCAAATGCTTTCCTGTGGCTGAACTTTCTAAAGTGGGAAGAACTCATATCTGGATTCAAAAGGTCTTCTTCAGCTTCACTTCTCCATCTCTTCCTAATGAATCCACGTAAAACACACAGCTTCCTTCCTAGGTCAAATCAATTCCCTATACGAGTTTTTCTGGCTGTCTCACACTCTTAGTGTTTACTATATCCTGGAGACTTTCAAGCTTCTTCTTTACCAATGGCATCTCAGAGGATCTGTATGGGAAATTTTAAAATACTTCAAAGAGCCAAGCCTTAGTTTTGCTCCATATTTCTCTAAATCTTGCATCTTCTGAGTATTTAAAACCAGTATTTTATGAATAATGTTTGCCGCAATGCCAAGGTATAGCTCAAGGAGTAGCCTGGCCCATTTAGAAAACGGAGTCTGTGTGTCAACTCAAGGGCACAATTCCTATTGTATGAATGAAGCAGAGTTCGACTCAGTCACATTGATAACCACTTTCTCAGCCCCACTATCGGCAGAACATACAGATGCTTTGTCAAAATATTAAATGAATAATTCTTAGCCCAGTTCTTTATTTTTTTAAAATGTTACTTATCTCTGAAACTTCATATGTCAAGCCTGAACTGTTTGTCTTGGTGTTCTTATTTTTCAAGCTAACATTAGTTTGGCTCATTAAACATTGAACACTTAATAGCTTTTCCAGCCCAAAGTTTCAAAGTCTTCCAAAGACTAAAAATCAAAATGGACTGGTTCATCACTGGAATAAACCCTATTTCATGCCACCAATTTTCGTGTTAGCTTCATATCTGATGCAATGATTAAATCCTTTAAAAAGGCATGACAGCACAGGAAAGTTTGTATTCAGGTTATAATTTCATGTTATAGTCTAACATTTTGGGAAAGTCAAGGCAGAAACTCCGTCACATCATATCACAGTCAAGAACAGAGAGAAAAATAAATATGTCCCTACTGTCAAATTGCATTTTTAGAAATTGTTCTTACTTGTGAGGCTTATGAGGATTCAGGGCCCCCACTATGAAACAGTGTCACCAATAGTGGGCTCTGTCTTCTCATATCATTAAGAAGACAACTCCTTACAAATGAATCCTCATGCCAACCTGATCTAAGAAATCCATCAACTGAAAACCTTCTCAAGTGATTTGAGATTTTCAAAAGTGGGCATTTAACAACTTGTGAATAAAAATTTACTTTCTTCCAAGTGTCATTGATCAGGAAACATATGATTATTAAAGGTAGGGGGCATGTCCAGTGCTATAGATGTCCAACAGCAACTGAATTCAATGACATCTTTAAAGGTTCCTTGTCTCAAAAAAAGCCTACCACCTTTTCTCTCTCATTATTTTATATCTGTATTCTCCCCTCTTGTAACCTACAGTTTGCTTCAATACATGCTATGGCTTCAGTTTAGTGCTTTTATGGGATTCCTGAGTGTGGGAATAAGTGGTGTATGTTTCCTGTGCCTCCTTTTGGGACTTTTTCCTTCCACTTATTTTGTTCAATACTGTAGTGTTTTTTTTTTATTTTATTTTATTATTACACTTTAGGAGCCTATTCGTTTTGTAGTGAAAGAAAGAAAGTGTTTGGATCCAGATGAGAGGTGAGCTGAGGAATAACTGAGAGAAGTAGAGGAAAGAAAAATCCTAATCAGGATATATTAATTAAGAAAAAAATCTGTTTTCAACAAAAGGAAAGGTAAAATTGACATTTAAAACAAACTATCATGGTCATTGTCAAAAATAGTACTAATAACCATCACATATTACTTTCTTGGAGGTGTGGATTAATTATTTAGAATGTCACTTAGGCTCATAATAAAATGTAAGCCTAAAGTGAGATCGAGTATATTTTCATTTCCAATAAACTTTCATGTGATGATAGTGCTGCCAAGTCTGTGGGATACATTTTAAATAACAAACACAACACAGATTGGCAATAAAGGTTAAATATGAATATGTGAAGTTTTCATCTCTCATCTGATTATAAAACAGACTTCTTATCAGTCTTATAGTAGGAGTAGTGCTCATTGGGATGGAACCTAACATTTGGGGTAAGACAACACCTGGCCTTCACTATGGTCTTTGGTCACCCATAAGTGGCATTTATTGGCTCATTGCCTGTTTTAGAAACATTACTCTCATAAAAAAAAATGAACCCAAACCAAAGACAGAAACTCTCTGAGTGATTTTATTAGAAGTGTTCCTCCCATAAATGTGTTTCCAACTGCAACAGATTTAATGTTTCATAACATTATGCTTTTATGTAGGTGGAACATTTCATTTTCATCTTTCAATTTTCTGCCCTAGAAATATTTTTAAAGTTAGATTAAAGACAAATTAGGGTTTGAATATCCAGGTAGTTGTAATTCAACATGTACTGATTGATCAACACAAATTTAAATATATTATTTCTGGAATATTTGGAGGTCTGCCTTCATGTTTTAATAAGATAAATTGTAGAAATATGTAGAAATAAATAGTAAGATTATAAAATTAAAGAATAATCATATTTGAAGTGAAATTATAATGTCAATTTGATAACCCATATTAGAGCAAATTAATATGCAGTAATTATTATTCATTTGATAATTATATAGATATTAGTGGTCATATACTTATGACTTATTTCTAATCAAGTATCACAACTGAATCCATTGTAACATAGGAAGTAATTTTTAGATTCCTTTAAATAAATATGCATCCATAGAGTAAAATATGAAGGTAAATCATTCCAAGAAAAAATATCTTTTAAGTTCCTCAAATTAAAAACTATTTATTTATAAACAAAGTAAAATATTAATTACCAGTGAGATTTGGTCTATAATAAGTTAGAAGATGAAATACTTTTTTATTCTACTCAAAAGAAAGCCTCAGTTAAGAAGAAAAAAATTACACTGAAGAAATTAACAAATACAAAGTAAACCTTAATATGACAAGATCAGATCATAGAAGTTCACTGTATGTAACATGTAATTAAATATAAAAATATCAATTAAAATCAAGGAGCCAAGGCTGGAGAGATGGCTCAGCAGTAAACAACACCTACTCCCCTAATAGGGGACAAATGTTTAGTTCCCAGAACCCACATCAAGAAACTCACAGCAATTTTTGAGGCTCTAGAGGCCTTAATGCTCTCTTTTGGCTTCTGAAAGTACCATATTCATAGGCACCAAAATCATACTTAGACACATTTTATATATAACTAAAAATAATAAAAATAAGTATTTATCACTCCTTGCTGAAGGCTACATTAGGTGAGCGAGCCAGGGCAATGCTAGAGAATACATGGGGTAGTGAAGATAAAGAAAGCTAGAGAGTTGACCACCCCAGCTACCATGCCGTCCCAGCATCGGGGCTATGTGTTGGCCCAACCCAACTTCCATGGAATCTATGATCTGTTAGTGCATGTTTAGGGGACAACTTACAGATACAGAAACAGCGGGATCTCCATGACACAGGACAACACAGGATATCCAAGAGGAGCCCCAGAGAGAACCTATTATTGGAGTTGCAGCAGAAACAGAAGCCTGAATTCAGACCAATGACTGCTGGCAATGAACATTTCCAGGAACAGACTAAAGGGTAAACTGTGGGTCTCAGCTACAGTTTCCAAGGCAGATGATTCTTCTTCTTCTTCTTCTTCTTCTTCTTCTTCTTCTTCTTCTTCTTCTTCTTCTTCTTCTTCTTCTTCTTCTTCTTCTTCTTCTTCTTCTTCTTCTTCTTCCCTCCTCCTCCTTCCCCTCTTCCTCCTTCTCCTCTTCTTGTTGTTTTGTTTGTTTGTTTTTTCTTTGTTTGTTTGCTTTCTTTGTGTATTGGTTTTTCTTTGAAATTTTGTTTTGATTAAAGTTGCTAGTCTTATCACACTGCATAATGTGAAATCCTCAGAGATTCAATAAAAGTAAAATAAAAAATAAATACATAAATCTTTACTTCACAAATTAAAAATAAATGCTTTTAAAATAACTTTTGAAAGTTAAGTAAAAAAGGATGAAAAAATATACTTTTGGAAGTAAACTTTAAAAGGTTTTATTTGTAACTAATAAAACAAAATACACACAATAATACAGAAAACTTTTAAAAAGCATTCATGCTTGCTGATGAGTACTGTTTTTTTTTCTGGGATATATACCAATTATATGTATATAATTATCAACAAAAACACAACTATAAAAATAAAGGAAAGTAATACTAAAAAACATATTTAATACAAGGACTGATACTGTACTGCAGGATTCCAGAAGCCATTATACATCCCAATGTCATTGAACTTGTGGCAGTTTTCATGACTGGCCCTCTCTGGAATCCTGGGACTAAAGGTGTGTATTCTACATCATGTATGACTACTGACTGAGAGTGATTAGGAATTAGAAAAAAAGATAAATCTTCTAGAAGATCAAAGATGCTGGCTATCATTTGTTATTAAAGTACACAGACATCAGACTTCTCAGTCCTAGAAAAATCAGCCGTCATCTTACCAAGAGCACATATTTCCCATACCAGTTCTCTGAATACCATTTTCTACTGATTGAAGAAGTCCAGTTAGGATCTGAAATTAAAATTTTTATTTATCTAAAATACACATTTGGAGCTTTAAAGTCCAACTGACTATAAAGTCAGTATTGAACGTAACTTTTCTTTGTTTTAAAGATTACTGTTCTCTACCTTTGAAATTCTTGACTTTAAAAATCATCCTTTAAATCATAGTTTCATAAAAGCAAGATTAACACAACACCAACACCTCAGAGCACTGCAGACATCTGAGAGATTTGTGAACAATCATCTCAGTCTTAGCCACTTCTCATCTTTGATACCTTTGTTGCTGGAGAAATCTCCCTCGAGTCCTTTGCTAGTCAACCTGTCAAATTAATCTTAGTGACAGACACTGGCATCTAGTCTATTAATGTATGCCATGTAGAATTTAATTAAGGCCACAAGAAAGGACTGTAAGCAGAAGGATGATGTCAAGCTACAGAATTGATATCAGTTATGCTTGGTAGGGAACCAGATGAGCCAAGTGCTTAAAAGTCATGACCTTCGAGAACAGGCACCAACCTCCACACAAGATATAAGCTAAGTATCAGCTTTCAAGGGAGACAAGATCTCTGTAAGTGAACTCCTTCCTGCTGAGCTTCACTTCAAATAGAGTTCAATGTCTTCAAGTACACATTCTTGCATTTGGATTTTGTAGGTAGAAAATGTATCAAAAGAAATTATTGTGTCAATAAATTAAAATAATATCTCCAGAAGATTTATTTTTGAGGTATTAACTTACATTATTTGTATCTTTTCTTCTGAGCAACTTTATTTTTCTTCATTCCAATAGATTATTTTGAAATTTTCTATGAAAGGTGACTAGAAGTGAAACACACATCGCACACATATATTCTGCAGTATATATACATACACATGGATACGTATTTGCATATATATATATATATATATATATAGTCTTCAACACATATACATGTGTGTATCATCTATATGTATAAATTTGTATATGTATATTCTAGAGTATGTGTTATATGTATTCTGAGACATTTTATAGTAATAAGACAAAAAAAACCTATTCACCTATAAATCCCAGAGAAACTGAAGGAAGAAGCAAACTTTACGCTTACTTCAATGATAGAAAAATAAAGTTACTTTCCGTTTACACCTAGGCCTTGAGTTTTCACATATAAAGAAACACCTAGATCAACATTCTTTAAAGAAAAATGTGAACAATGAAAATAGCCATGCAATGTTGATAAATACCTTCAACATGGCTTTTCAAAAATAAATTTATGGATTCTTAACCACTAAGAAAATGCACACACACACACACACACACACACACACACACACACACACACACACGCACGCACGCACGCACGCACGCACGGACGGATGGATGGACGTTTTGCTAAAAAACAAAATAAAATTAAAAAAAAAAAAAGTCTTTAAGATAGAAGGCCAAGTTGCAAAATAGGGGTAAAGAGAACAGGTTTTCATGCAAGAAAACACTTTAAAATTTCACAGCAAGAGAAACTTCACCTGAGACACAATGTATTAGAAATTCCAAAGAATAAATGTCACTTCAAAAGAAAAATTCAATTTGAGTAGGAGACTTCTTCCTGTCCTCTGACACGCATCACTGACTTGTTTATAAACGTTCTAGAAAAAAAGATGCTTTTCCATTTCTTAATAGGTCTTGATGTGCAGTGAATACTAGAGGGCAAGATAAATGTTTATATGAAGAATAAGGAACATATATGTTGAAGATTGGTGGGATTTTTTTCTTAATAGCAGTTTCAACTTGTTTCCAAAGTTCACTGACTGCATTATGAAATTTAGAGGGAAATTGTGTTTTAAATTTTAATAGGAACAATTATTAAAGCTCAATGTCTAGTGACAGTTTAGTAGAAGGTTCTGCAGTTCTTAATGTAAAACACATTTTAGAGTCCACTGCATTTTAGGAAAATGTAATGATTCATTCTTGTTTTACCACAATGAACATGATTAAAATACAAGAGTACTTTTCATGTTAGGCTATTCTTTTTGTTCAACACATATCAGCTATCAAATCAAAAGTAAAAACCATTTAATTTTTGAATGTACAAGATCTAAAATATGCACTCCATATTCTTATTGTGAACTCTTTTGCAACATGCAAGCCTTACAATAAGTAAAAAATAAAAATAAGTTGCTATTGGTCCTTTGCAGAGTTACTGAAGCTCACTGATCTGAAAATCGTATACTAAATTTCACAGCAAAATCAAAAAATTAGGCAGTCATTAAATTGTGGCCAGTATCTACAACATCTATCCATTATGATATTTCAATTTTGATCTAGATGAGATTTTTATTGTCTTGAATTTTAAAGGAGAGTGGTTGATTGGAGCATATTTTACATAAATATATAATACAGGTCACACATTTAATATTTAGGCATGAAATGTTTAAATGCATATTTTCTAATACCATGATTTTAAATTATATTATACAAGAGATGGAGTTTTCTAAATTTGTGGGCACATAAATTATAGCTAGAATATAATGTACACTTCCAAGAATCTGTTACTGCTTAGTAATAGGTAATAATCATTTTAAAAAGAAAGTAACTAAGGAGTGCTTATAGATTTGATTTTTAGCCTACCATGATTTTTGAGTCCTATTTAAAAGGTTACAATTTAGGAACATTACAGGAAAACCCACATAAACCACTAGCCTGCTTCATGGAAACTCTGAGTCTGAGTCAACAACAAGGAAGCATGCTAGGCCCTATCCATATATGTGACTGCTGTGTAGCTTAGGCTATTTGTGGAACTCCCGGCAAAGGGAGCAGGCTTTAACTGGTGTTTTGATTTCCTTTTTGGAACCTATTACTCATGCTGAATAGCTTTGCCTAGTCTGAATAGAGGGAAGTGGTTGGTCTATAGCAACTTGATATGTCATGCTTTGGTGAAGCATATAGAAGACCTGTTCCTTTTGAGAAATTATGGAGGAGGGTGGATTGGGGTGGGGAGGAAAGGAGAAGGAGAGTAGGAGTAGAAAGATAGAAGGGAGGAGAGGCTATGGTCATAATACAAAATAAATAAGTTAAAACGTTACAACGATCTACATAGATTAAAAATAAATTTCACAACCTATGGCAAACATCTATTAGTTAAAAAGTCATTAAATTTTAAGTTGTAATTTTGTTTCAATTTTCAGTTTTCTTAGAAAAATTTTATGCATAATAGATAGAATGTTTGACCTATGACTGATGGAGAAAGATTTGATGTAAAAATTTACAAAGCTTTTTTTTATAAGATAACTTTATCAAATCCCTCCCATCAGGGCTCTAGAAAGCCTGTAGAAATGGAAGAAGAAAGAGTATAAGACCCATTAAAAAATCTCTGATGGGAACAGATGACCAACATTTCAGAACACGTTTGTTGCAGTTTCCTCTGTGTTCCGCAATCAGACAGCTTCAAGGCTGCTGGCTAGGATGATCCAGGGTCACAGACAACACTCCTCAGGACTAGTCCATAATCTTAACTTTTCTTTGGGTCCCCATAAGACTACCAGTGCCACAATCAGCAGGAAGTAGTCTAGAGAAAATACTCACATTCCCCCCAAATGGATTATGAATGTTTGTGTTTGTCTAGAGGATTGGTTATAAGTTGTTATGAACAAAACCAGGAAACAGCTAAACAAAGGAGATTAGATTTGGAGTTCTTGTTTTGAAAAAGAAAAGACAAGGGAAAATGTGTGGGACTTTTGTACTGTAAATACTTGTCCTCTTAGTTTAATAAAACTCTCGTTGGTCAGTGGGCATGCAGGAAATATAAACAGGGCTTCCAGACTAGGAAAATACTGGGAAGAAGAAAGCTAGAGAAGCAAAAGCCAGCTAGAGGCAGAGGAAGAAAGATGAGAATGATTTATTGAGCAAAGGTACCAAGCCACATGGCTAATACAGATAGGAACTATGGATTAATGTAAGTGTAAGAGCTAGTTAGTAATATGCTTGAACTACTGGCCCAAAAGTTAATGTAACATTAAGTCTCAGTGTTATTTCAAAAGCAGCTCTGGGACCTGGTATATAGAACACAGAAACTAGAGACTCCATTGGTTGTTTTGTACAATAAAGATAGTATTAAATGGTGTTAATACAAGCTACTATATATAAATTTATATTTGGACTTTTCCTTTCCATTCTTTTTGATACAATTGAAATTATAGAGTTTTATGCCACTTCCTGTTTAACTCTGGGTGTTAGATAAGAAGCTTATAATATAACAATTAAAATTTTTTAAAATTCCAACATGTTTTTAGTATGAAAAGTCAAACAATCGAGTAATGAGATCTTTCCTTCTACCATGTGAGTCCTGGAGATAGAACTGAGCTTATGAGGCTTGACAGCAAGAGCTTTTACTCAACAAGCCATTTTTCAAAGCCCTCACAATTGAAATTTTGTTCCTTAATTTTTCTAAACAATTTTCTTTCAAAGTAATATCTTATGATTGATTAGGAGTTTTGACACTTTCTATTGCTCCTCTATTTTAAAGGAAGTTTCTGTTTGACCTCACTATTCTGTGTTTAAAAATATACATCCAACTAAATCATAACTGGTAATTGGTACAAAATTAATACAAAACAGATTCTTTTCTAAATCTCAACTATATTTTTAATCTAAAACAAAGCATAATCATTAAAAGCTAATTCTTACGATTTTCTTCTATCAGAATTCTCTCAAGCGTCTCAGCAAATATCTGCTGAGTAATGGTTAGTGATGTGGGAATGTCTTTCTCTGTGCTGTGAATATCAATCTTTAGATAAAGCAGCTGTTTTGGCCCATGACAGGCACCATAGAAAAAGTAGGAGGGGAAATCACAACATAGGTAGGAGAAGCAGGGTGGAGTCAGAAAGATGAAGCAAGCCGCCCAGAAGAAGCATGTAAGGAACACAGGTGAGCCACCGGCCACATGGCAGACAGATTAATGAGAATGGGTTGAATTTAGATGAAAGAACCAGCTAGCAATGTGCCTGAGCCATAGACACAACAGCATGAACTTATAATATAAGTATCTGAGTCATTTTTGGAGTAAAAGGCAGTGGCCAGAGGCTAAGGGGTCTGGGGCTGCAGGTCTGTGGGTCTGGACCTCTGGCCACTCGAGACCTTAAGCCTCATTGTACAGGTTAGACACCAAAAATGCTTTGGAAATCTTTTACATATTAATTTTCTAAGGAAAAATAACAAAATCTATTCCCAAATTAAATAACAATAGCAAAATATTCTTATAAACATTAAAAATTCTTATTTTATAGCTAGTCTCAAAATTCCAAAATTAGTACAAATTATAAGAAAATATTACAAAGTGTCTGAATACAGTGTATAAAGTGAAATCATATATTAAGACTCCTACCAGAACCTTCTATTCATTAGTTGTCCATTATTTCAACAAAATTTACAATAACATTAAAATGAGCAATGGAAATGTGATTGAATTGCACTAAGACCTTCCTTTACAGTATTAAATAAAGAAGCCTCTACTCCAACACAAAGGGAAAACTATAATTGATGATTCATTTGTCTAAATTGAAGACAACTGCTCATTTCCTTTCTAACTAATTATGTAATTTATTATTTCTTACAAAAGCATACACAGTTACAGAGATCATTGCATCATGTTTATATACTTGTCTGATCATATTTGGTTCTCATTCATCACATTCACTCCCCAGCCTGCCTCATCCATTCTGTTCCTCTTACGGTTCCCCCTCTTCTACCTAAACAACTTTATCTTCTGCCTTCAGGTCATAGGAATTACACACGAACATACATATACAAATACACAACATAAATACACACACAAATACACACATGAACACTCACACAAATACACACATGAACACACACAGGATGGTAGTCAGAAGTTTCTTTGTCCAGCCCACCTGGTCCCACAGCCATTTAGTTTCAGATACTTACACAAACTCTTATATTAATTATAAATTGTTTGGTCTATGACTCAGCCTTATTACTCAAACTAACCCATGATTATTATCCATGTTTAGTCATGTGGCTTGGTACCTTTGTTTGGAATCAATGCAACATTCTCCTCTTTTTCCACTGTGACTTGCTGATAACACACACTTTCCAGAATTCTCCTATCTGGTTCCCTCATCTCTACTTCCTGTCTACCTTCAAGCCAATCAGTATTTTATCAAACCAATATTTACAGTGGCAAATATTTACAGTGTACAAGAACATAGTCCCACAGGACAGGATCATAGACTCTGCATATGATATGAATCATGTAGTACCTATTATTTTGCACATGCTTATTTTTAATTATATATGCTTATTTCCTACTTAAAATTATGGTTTTTGTTTCCATTAATTCTTTTGTATATTTAACAGGTTTGTTTTGCTTTAAAACTGAAAAAATTATATATGTGTGTGTGGTATTTATACATTTATATGTGTATTTTATAGATGTGTATAGTTTTATAGTATCTTTACATTTCTATATACAACGTAAGATTGGCATATCCATGAAAGCCTGTGTTTCTTTTTTCCCTCAGTCTGATTTATTTTGATTTTGGTTGTTTCCTCTTATTTCATAACTTTTCCGACAAAAAACAGTTTCTTCACCTTTATAGCTGAAAATTTCCATTATATGCATAATCCATTTTGTTGATGAGCATCTCTGCTGCTTTCACTTTTTTACTTAATGTAAATATTTCACACCCCACCCCCACAAATTGATGTATGTGAATCTGTTCTATGATGGTTTGGAACCATTAGGATTTTTACCTTAGAGGAAAAAACTCTGAGTGAGTCATTTATTTTTCACATTTTAGTTTCATTGTGTTAGTGTTTATATGTGAAGGTTTGTTTATATCTGTGTGCTTATGTGTATGTGTATGCACACTTCAGTGCCACTGAAAGCAAATTGACATAACTTCCAGGACACAGTGCTCTCCTTCTACAGCATAAATTCCATGGGTTGAATTCTCCATATCCTCACCACCATGTGTTTATATTTTTGATATTGCTATTGTTTTTGCTGGTTTTAAGTACTAGCCATTTTGATTAAGATGAGATTGAATCTCAAAACATGCAATCTAAACTGAATGAAATAACAAAAAAATACAGTTTAATTATGTATATATCTAATCATTAGCCTATTATAACATTTACCATAGTGAATAAACACACTAGAATATACAATTATAACAAAAGAAAAGCTTAAGGACCACTCACTGACTGCTAAAGAATAAAAGGGCATATAGATTTCAGGATGTCAATGGAAACATCGGTGAAAATTAAAATTTCCTCTTAGATTTTCAAAGACATCGAATGCCTTCTTGTAACTTTTGTGCCTTCTTGTAACTTTTGTGATTAAAATATCTTAGTGGTCAGTGTCCATGAGCATATCAGTGATGAATCTAAGACAAATCCTATTTCTCCTGACTGTGAAAATATGTAAGACATTTACAGTGTATGATAATAATGCTTAAAATAGAATTTGATCTAGTGACAATTTAATCACATTTTGTGATTAACACAAATGCTATTATTTGTTTGGATCAAGGACTTATGGGAACTGTGCTAATTAATGGGATTAGCTATTGGAGGCGGATACAAGATGAGCCTTTTGTTTGCTTGCTTGATTTTTTAGGCAGGGTTTTTTTGGGTAGCCATGTCTGTCCTGGAACTCACATTGTAGACCAGGCTGGACTCAGATGCACAGATATCCTACTGCCCCTGCCTCACAAGTGCTGGGATTAAGGTCATGAGCCACAACCACTTGATGGGGTTTGTCTTTTTATAACTTTATGTGGATTACTTGATATTTTGCTATTTATAGAAGTCAAATAATTTGTGATTTACAGAAGTCAATTTCCATGAATGAAAGAATTTTTTAATTATAAAAGAGTTGATGAGTAGGAAACAGCAACCATTTTTGTATTTAAGTATGGAAAGTAATTATCATTAAAATGGCAATGTTATAGGAAGGAAAAATAATAGAGTTTAGTTCCAACAAAACCAGGCATTCCATTTAAATATAACAAAACTGTGGCTCAAAGGTGCTTCTCTAGAATAATATAATTACAAAATGAACCTGAGAACTAGAAATAAAAAATTATAAACAATCGATCCATTAGTCATATTGTATATCATAAAAAGAACAGTTTCAGCTGGATCCTGAGCCTTGTTCAGGTGTTTAAAATAAGCAATTTCAGTGTAGGGATATCTTCGGGTGGTTATTTTTAAATATGTAAGTGAAGAAAAACCTGCTTAAAAGTAACATTGAAGAAAAATGAACAAAGGATAAAGACAAAGAGGCTTAAAGGGGAAAACAGCTTGAGTCTGTCACTGAGTACCTTGGGCCATTAATGTTTAACAGCTTGCATGCTCCTTGGAAGAAAGACGAAGAAAACATTCAAAAGAAAAGAATCTACCTTTATAGTTTTTGGACTTATATAAACAACTCCCAAGCACTTAATGCTTCATATCCACTGATAGTAAAATACTGTTGGGACAATCTGGGCCATAAATCATTTCTTTGATAATCTGAGTTTTCTCCAGAACACAGCTATCTAAAAGTCTATTGATTCTATTACTTTTTCTCCCTGTAAAGATTTTAGAAACAATACATATTTAACAGAATTGCTTTTCATTGAAGCAAGGACCATAAGAATTACACATATAAAATATCAGTCTATTAGTGTTCTCCGTTGTTTCCACTCACCAAATTGTATGTACTCTAAAAGTGCTATTATGAACTTTCTAGTATCAGACCTCATGGTAGGTGTTCAAAATATGTTTTGGGAAACATTATTAAATCAACAGATCTGTATTGCATGTAATGTTTACTATTATAACTATAATAATTTTAAGTTAGTAAAATGTTATATACAAAGTGATAATAAGTTATAATATATGACATTTCTTTTTCTAAAACAATGACCATCTCTGATGTTCTTTTTTGGTCTTTCTAGTCAACATTATCTACTTACTTATTTTCTGTGCTTTTCAGTGTGCCTGTGAAAGATTATGTGAACCATGTGCATGCATGATTCCAGAGAAGCTACAGGCAGGTTTCTGTTCCCATGAAATTGCAGTTATAGTTTTCAGTTACTACACAGATGTTGGGAAACAAATCTGGGTCTTCTGCAAGAAATGATTGAGCTCTTATCTGCTCATCTTTTCAGTTTCTCTATCCATTTTTATCTTATTTACAGTAATTTCTTTTTATTCTGGACTTCAACTTAAAATCCAAAAGAAGATCATCTTCCCAACACACATTGTTTAGCTGTTAATAAAATAAAGTTTTGAAATTTTAAAAAGGTATATGAATAGAACTAGAAACAAACATCTAGGGTTTTGTTATCCAGTCCTAGAAACACAAACATTGTATATTTTCTCTTATACATGGATATTAGCTTTAAAACTTTGATTATGTTTTTTATTTAGAATTATCACAGAGGTTAGGTAGCTACTAAAGGACAAGCCAGCAGGGAGGCAGGAATTTCCCAGTGAAAGGGAGATAGAAGATAGTGTTATAAAGAGCTTAAAGGGGCGATTATAGTAGGATTAAAGGGGGAAGGTATCAGAGGACAATGTAAAGGAGAGAGAACTAATACTTAAGGCCTCATGAAAAGTAACATGGAAACCTACTGTAGAGACTTCCTACATTATGTAATGTATGAGTTTCCATATATTGGAGGAGAAAATGTTTCACCTATCTGTATGTGACCAAGTGATACACCCTCATCAAGAATGCATTACATCTTATCAAAGAGAGTTTCGGCTGGTGCTCAAGAAGTTTTATCCTCAGTGAATCTACTTGACATGCTGCTTGGTGGGAAAAGTAATTCCTAACAGCACATAACTATAAGCTATGTAGCTTATAATAGTGACTTGCCTGCAGGACGTAGTGGTGGAATCGTGTCACCAATGTCATGAGGGTAATCAACCACCTTTTGATTGGACTTAAGGCCCAGTTCAATATATCACCCCATACCAGATTCAGCTAAAGGGTCTAAGAATTTGACACTTAGGTCACAAGCCCTAAGAGGAAAAAATAACATACTGCTATAAATCAGCTAACATACTGCTAACACATACATACATACACACACACACACACACACACACACACACACACACACACACACACACACACATATATATATATGTTTAACTCTTAGCCCTCATCAATAAACTTCTTGCAATAGATATTAATTAACACAGCGAACCAAAGTTAAACAATCAACAGGGAGAGACATTGGAGCACTCAGCCCTGTAGAGGGATTCAGGTGTCAGCTGATAAGGTCCTAAGACGCTTATCCAGGGTCCTGAGCTCCTGGAGGGGATGTGGCCAACCCCATTGAGAAGGGGCTTCTGGGACACGAGGCCCCGCTTCCTGGTTCCTGGCTGTTGGAGAGACAGGATCGGAATCTATCGTCCGTCCATCGCTTGGCCACCTTTCCATACTCCAGTCCTTGTTCAGGTGCTACTATAAACTGTTACCTGCACCGTGAGTGTTGGTTTATATTTTAATAAATATCTATCCTGCACTGGTGCCTTCTAAGTAAACTTCGCCTACACAGCCCCAAATGGGAGTTTTGTAAAATACTCCCTGAATCTGAATTGCCATTAAAGTTTATGACTGCTTATATCTAAATGATAAATGTTATCCATGTACTTGTGCTTATTATGGTTTGTACCTTGAAAGTTCTGCAAAAGCCTTTGTGGAAGGCTTGGTTTCCAGCCAGAACAATGGTTTGGATGTAAAAATTTTGAAGATGAAATTTTTCTGTTCCCTGACTACCATGCTGTGAGACATTTTGCCATTGAAAAACTTGTCTTGGTTGCCCACCACAGGTCAAAAGAAAAGGAGCTAAGTGTCCAGAGTCAAAAATCTCGGAAACCCTTCTGTAAAATGACATTTTTTCTCTCATTAGTTGATTATTTTAAGTGTTTCATCACAAGTAAGGAAAACTAACACATTGTCCTTTCTGATACTGGCACATATTGCTCATCAGAAACTTAAATATACATAAAAATGAGTGCCAAAAATCACTGATGAACATTGTCTCATTAAAATTTTAGAAGCTGAAAGTAGAGACACTTAGAGGTAAGATTTCAGGAAACTAAAATTTCAGGAAAAGAAGTGTAAAATAGAGCAACCTTGGGAACACAGAAAATATTTTAAGAAGAAATAAAACTAAAATGTATTCAATTCTTTTCTAATAATTTACTTATATTTATGTGTACATTATGTGCCTGAATTTATGGCATGGATATGCATGTGTCAATAAGTGTAGAAGAAGGCATAAGATCTCATAAAGCAGAGTTACAGACAATTGTATCTTCCTGGAGACCATCAAGCACTCTTTATCTATTGGTCCATCTCTCCAACCTTGGATGTACTAAATTCTGAAGACTGGTACAAAAGTTTGAGAATTATTCCTTAAATTTGGAAATTGTTTTTAATATTTATGCTGAGCAGTTTACCACAGCTGAGATAAACTGATGTGGGAATGTCTTTCTATATGCTGTGAATATCAATCTTTAAATAAAGGAGCTGTTTTGGCCCATGACAAGCACCATTGAAAAAGTAGGTGGGGAAATCACAGCATAGGTAAGAGAAGCAGTGCGGAGTCAGACAGACCGAGCCAGCTGCCCAAGAAGAAGCATGTAAGGAACACAGGTGAGCCATAGGCCACAAAGCAGACAGATTAATGAGAATGGGTTGAGCTAAGATGAAGGAGCAAGCTAGCAATGTGCCTGAGCCATAGGCCAAATAGCATGAACTTAATACAAGCATCTGAATCATGATTGGGGGCCAAAGCAGTGGTGGGCGGCTAAGGGGTCTGGGGCTGCAGGTCTGTGGGTCTGGACCTCTGGCTGCCTGGGACCAAGAAACCTCATTGTAACAATAATCTATAAGAAAGAAATATTTATTTTGGACTATATAATCAGAGGTATTTAGACACTGTCACTCAGATTGCTTTGACCTGTGGTGACCAATCATGTCAAGTAAACAAGGTGTTCAACAGATAAAAATGAGGGAACATAAATAGAGAATTGTTCTTCAGAATTGGTATATTGCTACATTATCTTGAAATTAAGAGATTTGACTAAATATTAGAGCAAGGTCAGATAGGTATGAATAGTAAGGAAGAGTCAATCATAGTACTACAGACAACCTTGTCAGAGCCTTTTATACAGAAGTAGCAAAAGGATGGAACTACAGCAGAAGATAATGCAGACGTGGGAGATGATCATTTATTTGATCATGTTTATCCTACTAAGAACTAATGTAGCATGCCTTTGTGGAAAACAATGGGTGAGATTTATTAGAAACAAATTGATAATACATAAAAGATGCACCTAATCATACACTGTGATAATTTTATTTACCAGTATTTCATTAGTATTGGGTACTTCAATAATATCATTTCTAATGACTGAGCATGATAATATAATTGAATATAAGTTTTAAATGTGCAACCATGACAAAAATTGACTTGTGTGATGAATGTCTCTCAGTATTCTATAAAAGCTCTCGGTGAAAGGGCAGACGTTGATTAGTGGAAAATTAACTATTCAGTTACTGACATTGTTAGCATATTTTCCACTGTAAATAAAACCATATCAGTTTGACTCAAGAAACTTAATTTAATAATATTTGGCTATAGTTGAAGATATTTAAAGATAATTGAAATGTAGTCTATGATAGTTCCGGTTAATTTCTTAAATTGATAATATGGAAACTAAATAAGACACAAATAGACTGTTTTTAATTTATGAAAAATAAGAATTTACAGTCCTAAATTAGGTGAGCTTGAAATTACTATTTACATTACAGAAATCTTTATGCTATCTAAGTAAAAATTTTCTTATCAGAAACCTTTCACTTCCTCATATAATCTGAAAAAATAAATAAATATCTTCTGCTGGCTTTAATGAAGCGAACTTGAACTACTTCATTTGCAAATCTCTCATATGAACACTCAATCTTAATTATTTGGCTTGATTTTATATCAATATTTTATTTCCATTGTTATGGTTTAAGAAAACAGTTGTGGTATTCTCCTATCCATCAACTAATTGTATGTATAACAAAATTATTAACAATATTTTTTATGTAATATCACCTTCATGATGATATAGTTTTGTTCTTTATTTAGATTTTTATTAAATATATAATTCAGATCATGGTCAAATTATTTATCATGTGGACTGAAAATAACTTACTGCCTATTTTTTTAGTATAATAATCACATTTTAATCCTATTTGGTTGCAAAACTTACTATCATAGTATCTGATATGTAGTGACAAAAGTATATTGAGATTAAACCAGCTTGTCATTTAAGAATTTTTTTATTCATTTAGCATACTAAACAGAGACACACCCCACTTCTCCTGTTTCCTACTATAGCCCCCTCCCACCTTACCCCCAACACTTGTTCCAAAAGGGTAAATGTGGGAGGTTGTGTTGCTTCACTGTAAATAATTGTCCCACCCACTGGCTTAATAAAAAGCGCTGATTGGCCAATGGCAGACAGGAAGTGTTGGCGGGGCTACCAGACTAAGAAAATCTCTGAGAACAGGAAGCACAGAGCAGAATGCCAGAGAGAAGCAGAGGACGATTATGCTGCTCTAAGAAAAGGTACCGAGCTTCATGGCTGAACAAGATGAGTCTTGGGTAAGATGAAGGGTAGAGAGCTAGCAAGTGATATGCCTGAACCTTAGGTCAATCAGCCTCAAATTAATGAAAGCATCTGTGTGTCTCAGAGGGACCACGGGACTGCGGGACTGGGGGTCTGTGGGTCCTAAACCTTGAGGTTAGGCTCAAAAGAACAGGCCAGAAATCATGCACTACAAATGGCAGCCCAATGTGGGTAAAATATACCCACATAAAGCCATAGAAAGCTTAAAAATGGTCTAAAGCACAGAAATGAAGCCCGAAACAGCTTCTGAGTTGTGTCTCTGACGTGAGCCATGGTACAGAGACACCCTGGTGAAGCACGTGGGCTTGAGCTACAATGGCGGGCTTTTGGAGTACAGCTTAATGTGTAAAATGGCTGGCTCCTGATGTCTCACAGGACCCTCAATATAAGGAAAAAGTTATAAATGATTTATTTAAGGTTTATGTTCATAAAGAGAAAAAAAGAACAGAATCAAAGATGGCTTCTTAGTGTTGATGTTTTCCTGGATCAGCTCTGTTTGCCTGAGGCAAACTGAAGCTTGGCTTTTTGAAGAGAAGTTTCCTGACTCAACCTTAGAGGCAAAATTTGTGAGTTTTTTAAGAGGCCCTGCTGCCAAATACTTAAATGGAGTTAATGAGCAGCAGATGGCAAAGCTTTACTTGGTAATTATATGGACCCTAAAATTTCCCAGAGAACCTGGGTTAAAAAGATAAATTCTATGAAATTAGACTAGGAGCTGGGTGGAGCCATTCACCCATCCTACCAACCTTGAATCCTGGCAGATTAAAGGTGTGTTCAGAAATTGAAAGAAATAGAAGAATCCACGTGGAGTTGATCACCCTAGCCAAGCAAAGATGTGGTCAGAGACAGAAAAAGTTAAGAAATAAATATACAGTAGAGACAGAGTTTTTTTTAAAAAAAAGTCTAAGTGGTTTAAAGTGTGTTAAAATATATATATTTTTATATATTATATATATATATATATATATATATATATATATATATACATAGGCTTAGAGAAAGAAAAGAAGAAAGGTAGAGAAAGCCTTTAAAAAAGAAATAGAGTAAAATAAATAAATTTTAAAAAAGCCACTTAAAGACAGAAAATACAAAGAGTGCTTGGATACTATATATTATTGTCTTATGTTTAAGCTTCTTGACTGAAAATGACTTAGTAAAAGCTGCTGAAAGACAGTTGATTATAAATGTTGTTGGATTAATTCAACATACATATTTTGTAAATGAGTTTACTTTAAAATTGAAATGCCAAGATACACTATTTTGGAGAAGAGTTTTTCTTTTTATTTTCACAGAAAATGAGAGGCTGTGGATTTATTCTTATATAAAGAACATAAAGTTTGATAGAGAAAGACCCCCTGAAAAATCTCCAATGGAAATGGATGGCCCAGATGATACAGAATTTCAGAGCACCTCTGTTCAAGTTTCTTGAGCTCTGTATCCAAGACAATTTCAAGGAGACTGGCTGAGATGACCCAACCTTACAGACTATTCCACTAAAGACTTGTTCATAATTCTACATTTTTCTTTGGATTCCTATGAGATTGCCAGCATCCCATTCAGCAGGAAGTATCCTAGAGAACGATGCCCACATTCCCAAAACATGGACTATGGATGTTTGTGTTGTTTATAAGTTGTTATAAATAAGGGGGGGGGAAGAATATTAGATTATTTGTAATAATGATTATAATAATTATTATATATTATTATATATATTATTCTTTTTGTTTTAAGAAGAGAAAAGGGGATATGTGGGAGATTGTGTTGCTTCATTGTAAATAATTGTCCTACCCACTGGTTTAATGAAAAGCACTGATTGGCAAAAGGCAGGCAGGAAATATGGGCAGGGCTACCAGACTAAGAAAAACTCTGAGAACAGGAAGCACAGATGAAGAGTAGAGAGCTAGCAAGTGATATGCCTGAGCCTTAGGTCAATCAGCCTCAAATTAATGAAGGCATCTGTGTGTTTCTGTGGGACTGTGGGACTGTGGGACTGTGGGACTGTGGGACTGCGGGTCTGCTGGCCTAGACCTTGAGGTTAGGCCCGAAAGTCAGGGCCAGAAACTTCCTACTACACATAAGGTTATCAAAGCCTGGTTATATTCAATTGAGACAGATTCATGCCCTTCCACCTTCTGTTAAAATTGAGCAAGCTATTCCATCATAGGTAATGGGCTCCATGAAGCCAGAGATACATCCTGATCTCACTGCTCAGGGCCCCTCAAACAAACCAAGCCATACAACTGTCTCCCTTAAGCAGAGGGCCTAGTCTGGTCCCTAGGCCCCACAGCTCTCAGCCTAAAGTTTATGAGTACCCATGGCCTTGGTTCAGATTTCCCCATCATGATCTTGGAATCCCCTCTCACCCTTCCTGCACAACATGCTCTTATAATTCCTCTTGCCTTTCTTCAACTGGACTCTTGGAACTTGGCCTAGAGCTTGGCTGTGGATCACTGCATCTGCTTCCATCAGTTACTGGATGAAGGCTTTTTGGTGACAAGGTTATCACCAATCTTGTTATTGGAATAGGCCAGTTCCAATAGTAGAACTACCTCCATTATTTCTAGTGTACTAAGCTGGGGTCATTTAGTATTCCCGTGATTTTCCCAGTACCAGGTTACTCTCTAACCCTGTAATGTCTCCTCTATCAAGATCTCTGATTGTTCTTCCTCTCCGTCCTTTCTCAGGCACAACCTTCCCATTCCCTCATGTTCTCATTCATCCCCCACCCCTTCCCTCAATTTCCCCCCTCATCCTCAATTTTCTTTAGAGTCTCATCTATTTCCCCTTCCCAGTGAGATTCATGCAACCCTCTTAGGGTCCTTCTTGTTAGCGCGCTTCTCTGGAGCTGTGGGCTGTAGTCCGCTTATCCTTTGTTTTACGTTTTTTATCCACTTATGACTGAGTAAATTCTACCTTTTTCTCTCTGGATCTAGACTTCCCAAAAAAGAGACTTCAACCAATCTACTTATGTGAGGAAAACCTCCCTGCCTTCAAAACATGAGGAAAAGAACAGCTGTTTAGTATACATTAATCAGGTTTTAGAATTCATTGTGTTGACTCTATCAATTGTTTCCTTATGGACATTTTTTTCCATTTGTCTTTTGATGTTGGAAGGGTTTTCTCTACTATGATCTGATAGGTTCTGCTGTATTTATTCTATCATTCTGTTTTCATATTTACTCCTTTAAGTCATTTTAAAAATACTCTGTGGAAACTACATAGGAAATTGACATTCTAATATTACCATAAACTAAAGCCTGCAATAATTAGCAAAAAATATAAAGAGATGAAACTTAATATAGATAGATACAATCCTCTGAAATGAAATGGGCACACTACATACTGCAGAGAGTGTTCAATATCCATCCACCAGAATTAAGAAGAAGTTAGAGGAAAGCCAAGAGGAGCCAGGCTGAGGAAGCTGGAAGACAAGTGGGTAAGATCGGACTGTGGTATCTACTCTCTCTAATATCTCCAACTTTCTCAGAGATCTATCCCTGAGCTTCATTTACTCATGCAACACCCATATCTATAAAAGGATTATTTTTCCCCCTCAATCCAGAAACTTGATAGTTATCAGTTCTTTTAGTTTTTGAAAATACATTCTTCTCTCATGCAGTACATCCCAACCACAATTTCCCCTCCCTCCATTCCTTCCTCTCCTCCAGATCCTTTCATTTTTCCTGCAAGAAAGAGATAGCCTCCAAGTTGAAAATTATATAGTTGCTGAATGAACTCTTGAGGTAACAAATAATTATAGAGTAAGTTTTACGTAGGTTTCACATACTTCCATAAACACTATCTCCTGGAGAATATTTGCTGGTGTATCAGCTGCCCTGAGCTGTGAGCAGGCAGCTCAAAACTGCAACAGACAATTTTTCCACCTCTATTAGAACATTTGTCTTTACAACTGAAAGAATCTTGTGCATATGGTGTATCATTTCTTCCCTTGGTTCAACTCAAGCATCGATGTATGGTACATTGACAACATTGTGAGTCCCACGAAACTTTTAAAAGTGGTACAGCCAATATACTCTTCTGCACAAAAAGCACTTGCGACACCATCACAAGAAATTTCTTATTGGAATAATTCAACAGCATAGACAAAATAGGTAGCAGGTCATTTCTGTCCCTTTCATTAAATGCTTTTCAAAGAAGTTAAATGACATTGCATATATGATAGTATCTGTGAACATATTTGTTATTTATTATCTTGTGGTAGAACATGAGAGATACTAAGTATAATGTATTAAATGACAGTTATGGAACAAACTAATTGGAATAATATTTTCTGATATGTTGAAATCTAGGAAATCAAACAAAAGTTTTAAAACTTATGTTTGAGCAGGCTGTGGTGGGGCATGCCTTTTATCTCAGCACTCAAGAGGAAGAGTCAGGCAGATATATATAATTTCAAGGCCAGACTAGTCTACAAAGTGAGTTTCAAGACAGCCTGGGCTGTTACACACACTCACACGCGCGCGCGCGCGCGCGCACACACACACACACACACACACAGACACACACACACACAAACCCTGTCTCAGGAAAAGAAAATAAAAACACCAAAAACTTATCTTTAAACAACTTACTATGGTTTTGGTAAAAAGGAAAACAAATTAAATAATTTCTAGCCCAAACTCATGGTATAACATAATGCAATGAATATATAATATCAACTGTAAAAACTTTAAAATTTTACTGGCTTTGTAAGGCAAAAATGTTTTCATAGTTTTATTATAATTAAATTAGTAAGCTTCTTCAACTAATCGTTATTCTAACATTTTTACAAAAGTAAAAACTCACGGCAGCTGGTATATGTGACACATTTAGCAACATATTTAAAACAAATATAATCACTGCAAGATGTGATTAAATATTCCTTTCTAAATAATAAGAGTAATCTTTTTATATGACCCTATCCTTGCCATATGAAGCAGTAAGATTAGGTATTATAAACTTAGCATTTGATTGCTTTATAAAGTAATCTTTACTAAGACAGTAAAGATTTTCAGTCACACAAAATACTCATTAGCGTGTAAAAATAATTTTATATATTATGTTCTAAGCAATTAAAAATTGTATCTGCCTTCTTGCACTTTCCTATGTTTTATTCAAATATATATATATATATATTTAAGCTCAAACATATATATATATAACATGTTCCCTCATTATCAATACTAATGCTTATCTATACTCTATATGAGCTGAGTTTTAGCAAACATTCATCAAATAATTTCAGTTTGCCTGGGATGTGCTGAAATTGGAGACAGGTATACTTAATATATATAATTTAGCACATATATATAATTTAGCACATGACCTTAAGGTTCCTTTATATTTTTGTGATTAAAATATCCAAACCATGGGGATCAATAATAAGGCAAGGTATGGATACTCTGAGCATAAAAAAAACAGGCTGTAATATTAAATGCAGCTTTGTATTTCTGAAATTGTATTCTAAAATGTCTACATCTGAACAAAATGAAGTAGAACATGGAAATGGACTAAGATTCATACAGAGAATGTCCTGGGCCAAAAAGAGAGACTAGAGTAAAGCTGGAGTCATTTATAAAAACATCATTCATGAGAAATTTAGATTATGTTCATGTGATTGTTATGTAAATTCACACCACTCATAGCTCTAAACAAGACTTGAGATTCAGGCATTTGTGGAGGCTGTGCGTGCTACATGTTGCTAAGATATGGGATGTACAAGCTGTTACTTCTTTCTTTCTAACAAGTTCAAACCACTGAAGCCATTCTAGCAAATATAGTAAATTATAGCTACCTTTTTTGAAATGGAGACACAGCATGAAAATCAATAAATACACATGTGTATATCCAAATTCAGATTTCATTAAACATTGTGTTTAAGAGGTGGATTGATCCTCACATTAGAAACTTCTTCTGCCCTTTCTCTTTCCAATTCCTCCCCAACTCTTTCCTCTTACGGATCCACTTACTTTCTGTAGCTAATCAGAAAACGCACAGGCTTTTAAGGAATAATAATCAAATAAAACAGTGGAATAGGAAAAACAGACAGAAGGAAGGAGATCAAGGATGAGCATAAGGAACAGATATAGACACAGAGACCCATTCGCCCACTCAGAAGTTCTATAGATACACTAAACCAGAGGCAGTAGTGTATACCCAAAAGTCGTGTATGGTGAAAAAAAAAAAAAAAAAAGAAAAAAAAACTTAAGCAAAGTTAAAATTGTTTAAAAGATAATTTTTAAAAATCTCTGATATGAAAGTATAATAAACACTTTAATTTTGTTTAAATATATTGTCTGTGTAATAAAAAGTATTTGGAACTAGAATATTTCAATGGCTAAATACATCCACTCTGTGGAAATCCAAATATAAAAAAATTCCACCAGACCGCAGGCAAAGAACAAGAATTCTGTCATGTATCCTGAAATATGGCATCTGTCTTTATAAAATACATTTATTTTTTAATTTAATATTGGTAATATTATAGCATAGCATTGTTTTGTCTAAAACAAACATGTGTTGATGGTCTCTGAAAAATAAATAACATAAGTAGAATCTTAGTGGTCTAACTTTTCTTTTCTATGCTTAGCATCTATTAAAACAAAGTATCTATAGAACTCTTGATACATTATAAAATGTATTTACTTTGTTCAAATTATCTTAACACATTGAAAATTATTCTTAGTTTAGCAATATGTTTATACTATGATATACCTGATCAGAATCGTTTAAGTGTAAATTGAAGTCAGGCATTTAAAACTTATCCAAACTATGTACAGATTACAATGGTTTAGAATTTCAATAAATACTTGAAACTGGCCAGTGCTATTTCATTCTTCATTTCTTGCTTTTTGAAAATGTACACACAATTTCCAGGGTGTGAAAATTCACATAACCCTATTGTGACTAGACAAAGAAACATTTCTATGAATGCCCCACACTATTAGACTTGTCAGCCACATTTTTCATACCACTGAATTAAATTACAAAATTATGGTGATCAGCACAGAGACAGTTATCTGGTAGATGCACAGAGCATAAGAGGTTGCTGAAAGCTCAGTCCTAAATGGAACATACATACAGAACTCCCTCCTTTCAGACGTCTTGTTGATACAGCAGAACAGCTGTACATGTGAATGCACAGTGAATCTGACGTGAACAAAATCCACGCAAGCTCAAACCAGACCTAATCCCAGAACAAGGAGGGGAGTTATCCACTAAGTATCAACCCTAGATGAGACACAATTGGCAGTAGTTAACTTCTAGAAGAAGGAGAAGATATTTCCTCTAAGACTAGAGACTTGTAAGTGAAACACTGTCCAGGTATAGACCACACATCTAATAACACCTAGCCAAAACAGAACGATCTTCAATGGCTTAAAAAAGAAGAAGAAAAACTTGAAAATTTGGGTAGTTTGGGAGGGTAAGTTTGAGGACATGGATCTAGGAGGTGTTGGAGTAGAGGAGGTAATATGATCAATGCATGTATGAAATTATCAAAGAACAAGTAAAACTATTTTTCAAGGGACCAACATATGTCTGATGTATGTTAATAGTATGTGAAAAGGCATAGCAAACAAGTTTATCATTTGTTCCATAAAAACATTTCTAATGAATGGGGTTCTTATCAACTTTTACAATTGTATGTATTAGTGTTTTAGAAAACATGATGGCCTTTTACTTCTTGTTGAGAATTAACACTAAAATTTATATAAGTTCTGTGAATAAATATTTCCAAATAGTAACAAAAATGTAAGCAAATAGTAGATAATAATGTAAAAGAATAAAGAAATGAAAAGTTGAATATTGAGAGTAAAATAATATGTATAAATTTTGAAATTCAAAGTTTGATTCCAAGAAAATTAACAAAAAATTATTTTCATTACATGGCAAAGAGTTTACTAAAGTCTCTATTAAAACAAATCTGGAAATTCCACCTCCATTATTTTAATTCAGTGGTCTACAGTAGCAGAATAAGGTTAGTAACAATACAAAACTTCTTGGAGCCCACTCCCTGCAGAGGAACACCCAGCCCAGCCTTGACTTTGGGATGAGTGAATCGGACTTGCCTAGAGTGTATGTGCCTTGAGCTGACCCACCTTGGAACTTCTTGTTCTTTTGGGGGAGGGAATGGGTGGATGGGGAGGAGTGAGGCTGGAGGCTGACTGGGAGGGATTGGAAGAAGGGAAGGGAGGGGAGGCAGGAGGATTCATAAATCAAATTACATTTTTAAAATAAAATAAATTTTAAAAACCAGAAAAGCCTAAAAAGGAGAAAAAAACTTCTTGTGTGGAATATTAATTAAAAATATGTTATGTTCTTTTATGCTGTGAAGTATTTCTTTAATTATGCAAAGATGTGTTGCATTTTTTAAAGTTGAATTTATTTAAATCTTTAAAGTTGTGTTATTTTGCCTATGTAAAACACTTGATTGGTCCTTTAAAGAACTTAATGACCAATAGTTAGGCGGAAGATAGAAATAAGTGGGACTGGCATGTAGAAATAATGAACAGAAAGAAAAAAGAAGGATAAGGCCAGTCACAAAGCCACAGAGACAGAAATAGGATAAAAAGAAAGGAAAGATATATAGAATAATGAAAGGTAAAAAAATTTCAGAGACAAAACATAAAAGATGAGAAATAAATAATTTAAGTTAGGAAAAGTGTCTAGAAACAAGCCAAGCTAGAGACAGGCATTCCTCAGTAAGAACAAGTCTTCTTATATTCATTTGGGAGCTGGGTGGCCTGAGGCAGAGGACAAAGAGTAAATAAACAAGAAACAAACAAAACCCTACAACTTCTGATGAAGATCACAATTAGATTTTTTAGCCACTTATTTTACACTGGATAAATTGATTAGAACTGTTTGATAATTCATTTTCTACTTATGGGAAAAATATGAGATTTGGAAAGAATTGTAACAATCCTTTGTTCTATTATTGTGGAAGTAAGCAGATCTAACTAAAAATGTACAGCATCACTGCCCGAATAATTCAGTGAGGCTTGGCTCATGTTGAGACACAAAATCATGGTTTAAAGGAGACATATCTGTAGTAGGCATGTCTGCCTTCCAACTCTTAGGAAGCATACATCTCAGTTCCACAAGCTTGAAGGACTATCATACAGAATAACAATCAGAATAAGCTTCATGGTTGAGATCTTCCAGTATTTTAGATGAGAGTTAAGCTCACATTTTTACTTAACTTTGTGAGACATCCAAACCTACAGGACTACATCTTTGTGTCAGACTAGGAAAATGACGGTAAAATGTTATTGCAGCTGCAGAAATACTATACCCAGTGAAAATATCAAAGTTGTGGCCAGTTTTTCACAGTTACCTGATTAACTGACTGCATCATAAACACTTACAATTAGAACATTTCAAATTGCATTTGAAAATTTTATGTCAATATTATCTGAAAAAAAGATGACAGAAATTTAGCAATGACAAACATACTGAGAAATAGAGATTTATTTATAATAACAATGAAAGCTATTGAGATGTTTTTGAAAATGGATTTATAAAACTTGACAGCCAAACCAGAGAACATGCTAACATCAAAAGTTACCACCTGTTATCATATTTTTCAATATGCATTGCACTTGTTTGAAGTATAAACCAACCTAAAAATAACTTTATGCTTAATAAATAGAAGATAGAAAATTTTTTTAAAAGCACTTAGAAAATATTGGGTTTCTAACATCCTAAGTATTGTTAAAACTACACTTAAAGAGTTGTGATGGTGGTAATGAATATGTATGAATTAGCTTGCCAAGACTAATAATAAATGCTTAGCTATTGAATAAAATCTTGCAAAAATGATTACAACAAGAAAAGTAAGTCTCTGAATTAATTTTCTCTAGAAAGAGAAAAGAGTTATGTATGCATACAAAAGTGTATGCATTAGAAAATTTTCTTCAGAACTTTTACATAAGTCTTTATGTATGATGCATATCTTTAATACTTTATTTCTCTTGTGAAATAGATTTTCTAGAAAGAAATAAAACTCTGGAGCAGATAATATCTATTTTGCAACTTTCTCAGATGTAAATAATTTAAATTAGTGTTGTTGGATTTGTGGGTTTCTTGTGATTGTGTTCTAGTAGTCCTGTAAACATCCTATTATACATTGCATATTCATATATACATGTACATACATATACAGAAGTAGGTTAGAAGCTTTCTGATGATTTACTTAGTACTGTATTTTGCATATAAATAATAATACATCTTTCATTTTATATATCATAATGGCAGTGTTAGATCAGATGTGATAGGCTACATTATAAAAACATAAGCCTAGAATGAAACACCGAAGTCTGATAGAATACCACTGTGGGTAAGAGGGCAGATTTTCTTATATAATGTAAAACTCTTGTGGAATAATGAAAAACATGTGTGTCCATAATTTGTATGAGAAATATTCAGAATACATTGTTTTAGTCATTAGATATTTTATTCATTGAAAAATAAAAATTTGTATTTCTATATATTTCAGCATCCTCAGCAGAGGTGGGATTTCTCTATACCACACAATTGCTTTTTGACCACACTGTTTTTTACTCTAAAATGTGGTTTATTAAGACCTTATATTGATTTAATTCTTATCTATTAAGGAAATAGACACTAGTTGCTTCAATGGTAAGGCATAACCTGATTGTGAAAAAGTAAAGTCCACTAACTATAGTCATTTATAGTACATTAGTGATTGATAATAAAGCAAGTTCCTTGGAATTAGTGATTCTGATACCCCCTTCTGGACACCCATGGTACTGCATATATATATATATATATATACATATATATATATATATATATATATATATGTATATATATATATATATATATGGTGCACATACATTTATTCAGGCCAACATTATACATAAAGTAAAAACAAATATTTTATTTTTTAATGCATTTCTTCATAAGATTTGAGATAATTAGATGAGATAGCCACTCTTTCTGATCTTTATGGTGATTCATCACACCTGAAGAATTCTGGCTTAAAAACATTGAAGTGAGAATTGGCACCTTTTTTTATTACCATCACCTACCTTCATAATATACTTTAAATCCATGAGCGCTAACAGCAAAATCACTGGTCAGCCGTAGTGAGAACACAGATTTGGTACTTGTCACTGGTGGTGGTAGGTGGAATCCTGTTAACCTATAGGATAAAATGAAGTTCTTAGTGATGTAATCATTAGCAGAACAGGATTTCTAGGACAATTAGAAGTCATGTTATCAAGTTCATTTTTCTGTATATTTATACATAAATATATTTCTTTCCAATAATAAATTAACCATCAATGTACAAGGATATTAAATATATAGTTAATAATGAAAGTATATGTATAATACATTTTAGAATGTATCAAAAATATAATTTCTATTAAAATTCTCATTAGTTCAAACTTTAGAAATAAGGACTATGGGAATTTATGTTGTTTAAGAGTATTGTATGCCATTATTATTAGAAAGTGATCTTTTATAAGAAAATTGTCTTAAATACACAATTCATGTGATGTTTTTAATGTGTGTGTAGATCAATGTCCTTCAACTATCAATACAAGACTTGAGAAATAAAAAGTATATAGGAGAGAGTGGAAATTAAATACTCAAGTTTAAATAGTTTAAAATAGTTTTTATTTTGTGCTTGCTCTATGACAAAATGCAACTAATTCAGATACCAACCCCAAACATGTATCTATTACTTCTTAAGATAGCACACAATTTGTATAGGTTCACAGGCATTTTTATGCATATTTACCATTATACGTAGTTGTTAAGTTGTTAAGGAGTAATATATGGTAAATTTTTGATGAAGTAGTTATTTATAGCTTAAGACTAATTACGGTTATAATTCCCTTATAGCGTATGACATACTTTGGGGTAACTGGATTGTCTTTCTTAATGGCACTGAAGGATAAATGACCAGTGACTACGAGTACTCATTTAAGTCACTGATTGAACTTGATAGAGTAATAGCAGTTTTAAGTGCCATTATTTCTCTTGTACTTTGAAATGTCAATGCAATAAATATGGCAAATAATGTCCAGAAATGTTAATGAAGATTGTTTTAACTGTGCACTATGAGGATGCAGTTGGGATGAATAAAACGATAAACACACACAAAAACACATCAGGCAGAAAACCAATTTCATCTTTATAAATTTTTACTAAATAACTGGCAATAGCTCAATAAAAACAAGTTCTAATGTGATTAAAAAATAAAATGAAAAGAGAAAATGTCTTTTGCCTTCAAATCTCAATGCTTCATATATTGGGAACTGTAGTATGAGGTTTCTGGCCCAGAATTTCAGGCCTTGCCTCAAGATTTAGGTCTGCAGACCCACAGACCCACAGAGACACACAGATGCTTTCAGTAGTTTTAGGCTGATTGGCCGAAGGCCCAGGCATATATAACTTGCTAACTCTTTACCCTTAAACTAATCCATGACTCTTATCCTGTTCCGCCATGTGGCTCAGTACCATTTCTCAGAGCAGCATAGCTGTCCCCTGCTTCTTCTGGTTTCTCTCTGGTATTCTGCTCTGTTCTTCCTGTTCCAGAGTTTTCTTAGTCTGGTAGCCCTGCACACACTTCCTATCTGCCTTTGGCCAATCAGCGCTTTTTATTAAACCAGGGGGTGGGACAATTATTTACAATGGAACAACATAATCCCCCTACAGGGAACCATGGTTTTAAAGAATTCATGTGTTCACAAACAGCAATATTAACTTATTCATATTAATATTAAAACATAATTGGGCTTTTAAGAGCTTTTCCAATACTTTTACTTAAAATACATAAATATTCTAGCAGCTTCTTTACATTCCAACACATAGTCATACCTTTCAATAGTTCACTTGCTTTGTAAGCCATATCCCTTAAGGTATAAACAATTTTATATGATAATAACCCTTTGTGGTATATGCATGAATGTGTTTATTTTACATGTGCACCAGGAGAGTATGTTTGCACATATGTGCTTTTGGAAGCCAAGCATCAATATTGAATATATTCCTTGATTATTATCTGCTTTATTTGAGAGAACATGGCTATCACCAAACCCGGGCCTCATTGATAATGAGTCTCTTTCAATAGAGTTCAAAGAATCCTCCTATCTACCCTTGAGCACTGGTATTACAGACATGCACTGCTACTTCTGTGCTTAACATAAATGCCACAATTTAAAAATCAGGTCTTCATGCTTATACTCAAAGACTTTACAAAGTGCACTTTCTACCCAGACCTTGAGTGTCAGAGTTGTTTCCTAGTTAGAGTTGTATCTGTTATCAAAATCATATAATAGACCTGTACTTATATTGTTATCAAAGCACATCTCACTTCTATTAAGCTCAGGAAACATCCTCAGCATAACCAAGTTACTTTAAAATTCAATGACACTGTCCTTATATATTAAATATTTCAGAACATTCATAATAAAGAATAGGTGCATTTCAATTCTATCCCTGGTACAAGTTACCGCAGCCTTATGCAATGTTTATTAGTACCTCAATATAGGCCTGTCCAGAGCACAGCTCAGCTTATTATCTGCTTATAGTCTCACAAGCTCCAATTAAGTTGTCCAGTAGGCTTAATGGCTTTCTGAAAGCTCTGAACTTTACCAGCCTCTAATTCAAAGTAAGAAGGCTACTGACAGAATTCAGCTTCACGTAGTTGTGGAGTTAAGCACTCTGCTTCCCCATTGGCTGAAGAAATGAATTGCTCTCAGATTCAGGACCTTGTTTGTGTCCATGATTTCTTCCTTTGACAGTTGAGCAGGATCTACTGGTTTCTTTCTTTCTAGTAATCTTTCCTTCTATTTGGCTTCACCTTTAAGCTTATTTCTCTTATGCCTTCAACTATAGAAAGCATTTCCTTTTAGTTCTAATGTAACTAAATTACAATAAATTGATTTCTGTTTTAGCATCTGTAATATTTATTCAACCTGCAAGTTTTCTTGCTCATTCTATCACACGTTTTCTATTGTTCTTACAGAAACAATATGTTATAGTTGGATATACTATTCAAAGTTGAAACTAACTAACTACATATCTAAGGTAAATATACCTTTAGATTTGATTAATAGGATATGTAGAAATGTGTAGTATGACTTTATTTTTTTCTTAATTTTGTATTTCATAAAAATGATAAATTAGAATTATAAAAATTCTAAATTGGCATATTGCTCATTAAGCAATAAAACAATGCTTATAATACTAAATTCTGGTTTCCTGTCCCCTTGTTTAATGTTCCTCCAAACAGGCAGCAATCATCCTGACTTCTATCAAATGATAGATTTTCACATTTAAATGATTTATATGCACTAAAACACATGAAATTACACTGCCTCTGGATTATTTGACTTAATAGTATATTTGTTCTATGACAACAGAATAGAATTGATCATTGTTATGCAGGATTCTAGTCCATGAATATTTCTTATTTATTTTTCTTCCAGTGTGTAGACATTTGTTCTCCAGATAGATCTTTTATAAGCAGTATTTCCATAAATATTTTACATGTTTTGAAATCATATTCACATAATTCTATGGTGAACACACACACACACACACACACACACACACACACATATATGGAAATGCAGTATCTTCTCATTACTTCCTCAATAAAAACATTTCTCTACTGCAATATAACTATTGCACCTTTACCGTTACTCCTTTTAATGGGACTTAAGGCTCTATGAAAACACACATTTTACTGGAAATCTAACTACTGAGGGCTAGTGAGGTCATCATGTCCCTTAAATAAGAACTTACTACTGTCCCTTTATTAAGGCAGCAAAATTATCAGTGCATTTTAAATATTTAACTCTATATCCACAAATAAGTGTCATTAAAGAAATTTCTCCTTTCAACAGTCAGAGATCATTACAACACCCACAACTGCTTAAAACACAGGAACCATGGTATGTCCAGCCCAGTGGATGTATCTACAACACAGCTCTTGCACCTCAAGCTTGAGGAACATAAGAGAAGAGAAAATATAAAGATTCTCAAAGCCAGAAGCTCAGGAAGCCTTCTGTGAGATTCCAGAAATGACAAGGAAACTAATAAAAATGATATCTGGCCAATATGACTACCTAAACAGGATGAAAGGAAGGAAACCACCAATATGCATGCTATGGTGAAAGGCAGAAAATTTATGGGATCAGACTGCTGAGCTAAGAAATACACCCAATTAATGGATACTGAGAGTAAGAGAAATTGTCTTTCATTAGGGATGAGCTCCCTCATTGGTTAACCAATTTCAAGTGGTAAGTTCTGAAATCATATACATGCAAGTACCATTATATGGACTAGACAAATGACATCATTTCTATATCTATGCATGTATGTATCTAAAGTGTGTGTGTGTGTGTGTGTGTGTGTGTGTGTGTGTGTGTGTGTGTATGTGTGTGTGTGTGTGTGTGTGTGTTTTACCAAAAGGATTTAGGGTAGAATCAAGGGAATTATGAATGGAAGTGATCAGTTAGGAAAGAAAAAGGGAATTTATATAATTAAGTTTTAATTATAGAAAAATAAACAGAGATAAATGTTTTTTTAAAAAAGTATTTTCCACATAGAAAGGTGCAGAATGTATTTCTACAATCATAGAGCATTCTCAGAAAAAATGGAAAGTCCCAATATTTCTAATGCACAGATTTATCAGGAAACTTGGTCAAATCAAAAGCAGACAACTAAATCATATTTGATATATCCTATGACTAATGGTCTTTGAATCCAGGCTTAGAGCCACAGAACTCTTTAATATATCATCTTACACGGATAAAGGAACATTACAGACATAATCAAGAGATGGAAGCCATTCTGTTTATTTGAATAGCTCCAGGGAATTCACAGAATAGAGGCAGTAGTTAGAGTGAAAGATGAAATCACAGAATCAGATGTGAGAGTGACTCAGTTTCTGCCTTTGAAGATGGAAGCAGAGTATAAGTCAAGTAATGTCAGATATCTAGGAGAAACTGGTAAAGGAAGGAACAGAGCATCTCATACCTTCACACACACACACAAAAAATGTGCCCGTGAGCAACTACATTTCACTCAGTGAAATTCAGTTTGAACTGCAGCGCTACAGTCACGAGGTTACACTATCATATTGTCAGGGACTAGTCCTAGGAATGGAAGCTAGTGCACAGCTTTTTTTGTACATTAGAAACATGAAGTATCTACATAAATATCAGCACTTTCCATAATTGACCATGGAATCCCTTTGGAACCTAGTGACCACTCTCAAACTCATGTATTCAGAACATTTTGCACAGTGTTTATTTGTTTATTATTTTAAAATATCTCTACATTGAATGAACATACATCAAATTTCCATTTTGAAAACTTTTATCAAATTCACAGTAGAACCCTTTTGTTATTATTTTTAATTGTTCTTTTTAAACATTACTTTCTTGTATTACTTAGGCATGAGAGTATTTTTGCCTCCATTTATGTCTGTGTATCACATTGTTCATATAAAAACCAGAAAAGAACATCAGACCCTCTGGGCCTGGAGTTACAGGCAGTTTTGGGTCAGAACGTAAGTGCTAACACTCAAAAAACATTATGGAAAAGCAAACAGGACTCTTAACCACTGACCATCTCTCAGCAGAGACCAACATCTAGTTTTCCTAGTGAATTTATAGTTTAGACTTTCTTTGCTTTTATTGAACTGGTTAAACCATTAAATATTTTACATGGAAATATTAAAATATCAATTATATATATTACACCAAATTTGCACACACACATATTTAAATAATCTATTTTAAGCAGTCTTTAGATATTTATATCAGTAGTCATTCAATATAATAGAGAAAGAAAATATGATTTTTTATAGTAAAGGCTAGTTGTCTGCAGTTATACTTAAACAATCATGTACTGAAATGATATGTATGCAGAGATTATATTTTGTGTTTCACTTCAAATAGTGAAGGAAGAGCATGATAGTTATATCCTGAGTATTTATAGTAACTTCTTTTTCTACCTCTGTAAAATTTGATTTGGAATAACATGATGACTCATATCCCATACTAACATTTAATTTCTATTATAGGTGATATCTTGAATTTTTATTTCTCATTTTCATTTTAAGCTTCAAGAAGACAACTTGGTGATCTCACTATTCTACCACTCTTCAGCTAATGCCTATGGTTTAAATAAGTGCTCAATAAGTACCTATGCAATTAATCAGTTGAGTTGGCTATTTTTGTCCCTAAAATTTGAGGATCTTTGATGAACAGAAGACAGAAAGGTTTTAAGAGCTAAAGTGAATGGATTACATCATGAAAATGGGGCTTTACAGACACAACAGGGCATTTGCACATATGAACTCATGATCATGTACAGGCAAAAAAAGATCTGCCGTGCAAGCTTGAGTTTGGCAGAGCCCCACATAGAGAGTAGGTTGCATGTAATTCCCCAACTATTAGGCACTATTAGCATTTGCTGGCTACTAAAAGAGGAAGGGTAAGAATTTATGTTCTTTTTAATGATATGTCTTCTATTAGACTGACCAGACAGAGAAGGCCCCATTCCTAAGATTTTCTAAGAAATAGAAGTTAGACTTCATGGAAAAGAAGAGGGGTGCAGAACCAGAGTTTAACTGGAGATATATGAATGTGCAAAATGAAGAAGTATAAATTATACATAAAAATTCAGCAAAGTGTACCACCTTGTTAGATTAATTTTCAATAAAGAATGAGCTTTGCTAACCACTGGTGATTTTTTTTTTATTAATGCCCTAGCATCTAAGGTAGAGAATGCTTTTTCCTGTGACTTTGTAACCATCACAAGGCTCAGTGGCTTAAAGTAGTGTTGTTTTTAAAATTCATGCTCTAATCTATCTCACATACTTATCATGAAACCCCTGTAGGCTTATGAGGACACAAAGATGAATTACAAATAAGTTTTGCCTTCATTGAAGAACCATTTGTCTCATGGAAAATCATAGTGAGGGAAGAAATGGATTGGGGTCAGAAGTTATATGTGTTTCTATGCTTCAGTGTGTGTCAGATGCATGAATTTAAATAGCTTATGATGATTTCTGAGCTGTCATTTTTCCAACAGCAAAGAAATTATGGCTGTCCTATGGACCTTCTTTTAAGGAAAATACCACTGAAGTCACTGTACCACTTCATCACATATTCCAGTGAGGGAAACATAAATGACAGCATAATCATTTAACAATACATAGCAGTGAATGTCTGGATTGTCTGAATCAGTACAAATGACTTCATAAAAATATTTTATCCATAATATATTATGATATTTTATCACCTAGAAAATGTAAATGCAGGTGAAATGCAAATATATTTGGACACTTAAATTCAGATCTCATATTTTAAAGCTTTCAAATAATATTAGCTTTGTTTGAAAATATACAATAATTGTATCTTAAGTGAAACTTCAAGTAGTCTTGTGTAAGGTTCAAAGCTTCCCTTTAATTTCTGAGGTCAGTAATGAACAGAACATAATGCTGAGCAAGTGGCTTCTTCATGGACCCACATGAAATTTCTAGGCAATGGGAATTTTTTACACTTTCATGAGTTGTTTCTTATCAGTCTGCTACTTATGTAGTTAGAGACTGAATCACTACAGTTTCCTGCCTCCTTTGGAGAACTAGCCTTGTCACATTTTTCTCACAAAGTGGGGGAACTTTTATAGTGTTTCATTATGTAATAACTCTAAGTAGTTAGAGGGTTAATTTAATAAATCAATTAAAATTTTTATCAATTTCTAATATCCATTGAACTAAAATAGTCACTAAATGATTAATTAAAATTGAAAGAAATTTAAATCATAAGAAAACTACTTAAAATACCAATATGTATGTTCTTTTAGTAATAAACAAGGATCATTTGTAAGATAGGAGAGATATGATGTTATACTGTAGAAGTGAAATGATGGGAAAGTTTAAGCAAGAAGTAAAGGTGGTATCACCATCTCATATTTCAAGTAGTACTACAAAGCCTAAGTAGAAAAATAAATGTTGTATTGGATCAGCACAAAACCAAAACAATCGATTGATCAATGGAATCAAATCAAGACCAAGATATAAATCCACACAGCATTTACACAAGATTTTTTTTTTTACAAAGAAGCCAGAAATATACACTGGGAACAAAACAGTGTTTTTAACCAATTATATTGGTCAAACTAGGTGCCAGTATGTAGATCAGTTCAAATAAATTCATATGTATCATCCTACACAAAACTTAACTCCAAAAGGATTCCAATCTCAACATAAATCATGATATACTGAACCCAAATAAAGAAAAATAGGAAAGACCCTTGAACTTGCTTTTCAAAGAAAAGACTTTTTGAACAGAACATCATTAGTGTAAGCACTAAGAACAACGATTAATGGCACCTCAAAAAAAAAAAAAACTGAAAATCTTTTGCACTGTGAAAGATGTCATCATTCAGACAAAGTGGCAGTCTAGCAGCAAATCTGAAAATATTTTAACCAATTACACATCCAATAGCGAATATCAAAAATATATAAAGATCTTTATAAAGATGTGTTAAGAAAATAAATAAAAGAATTAAAAATGTTGTTTGGATCTAAACAGAGAATTGGTAATAGAGAAAAATCAAACTGAAATACTATGAATGGTCAGACAATTTCCTTAGCCCTCAGGGAAATAGAAATCAAAACCACTTTGAGGTTCAATCTTATACCTGCCAATATGTTTAAGATCAATAAAACAAGTGACAGCTCATACTGGTAAGAATGTGGAGCAAGGGTTCACTCCTTCATTGCTTGTGGAAATTCAAGCATGTATAGTTGCTATGGAAATACAAACTTGTACAGTTGCTATGGAAATAGGATGCTGGATCTTCAGAAAAGATAAAAATCTATGTACTTTAAAATCCAAATCTACCATTCTTGGGTATATACCCAGAAGATGCTTCGATCTAACACAAAGTTATTCACTCAACCATCTTCACTATTAATCTATTAATAATAGCCAGAAATTGGAAGTGATATATATGTTCCTCACTGGGAAAATATGCTGATTTATAGAGATAAAGAAAATAAGATGAATTTACGGAGAGGATCACTCGACCATTAAAAAGATATATGCCAAAAAGATGTTGAATAGTACCACAGGGACACTCCCTCAACTATATTCATAGCAGCTTTATTTATAATATCTAGAACTTGGGAACAACCTAGATGCTCCTCAACTGAAGAATAGACAAAGAAAATATGGTATATTTGTGCAATGGTGTATTTTTTAAGTGTTAAAAACAAGGACACCAGGAAATTTGAAGGCAAGTGGATATAACTTAAAAAAAAAAAAAAAAAAAAAAGCCTGAGTGAGGTAATCCAGAACCAAAAAACAAATAAGATATGCATTCATTCGTAAGTGGATATTAGCTCTAAAAAAGGGGGTGGGTAACCATATTACAATCCATAGACCCAGAGAGGCTAGGTGACAAGGAGGGCCGGAGAGGGGATACGTGGATCTCCCTGTGAAGGGGAAATAGAAGAAATCTCCTTGGGTGGACTGGAGGGGTGTGGAGATGAATATTTTGGGGACCAGACTGCTGGGGGTGGGTGGAAAAGGGTATAACTGAAAGACATGATTGGAAAGTGTGGGATATCAGGGTCAGGTCCAAACCTAATTCAAGGGAACCCTGCCCTTCCCCCCCCCCCCCCCCCCCCCCCCCCCGCCAAGAAAAAACCCTACAAGGATGATTGCAACTAAGATTCCTAGTAACAGTATGCATTGCTGGCATTGGCTATTCCCTATGCTGAGATTTCTGACTATCCCAATTGTTGTCAGAGAGACTTCATCCAGTAACTGATGGTAACAGATGTGAAGACCCACAGTCAAACAATAGGCTGAGCTCAGAGAATCCTTAAAAGAAAGGGAGGAAGGATTGTAGGAGCCAGAGGGATAAAAGATGTGACAAGGAAAACCCAAAGAAACTAGTATCCTGGCTCATAGAAATTCACAGAGTTTGAACCAACAATCAGAGGTCCTAGATGGATTCAACCTAGGCCCTCTACATGTAGATGATAGATGTAGCTTAGTCTACTTGTGGGACTCCTAACAATGAGATGTTAGGCTGTCTCTAATGCTTGGCTGGCTCTTGGGAACATATTCCTCATACTGGATTGCCTTTCCAGCCTTAATAAAGGGGAGGTGCTTATTTTAACCTCAACTTCTTATTTCATGCTTTGTTGATACCAATGGGAAGCTTGTCCCTTTCTGAATAGGGACATAGGAAGCGATGATGCAGGTTCAAAAAGTGGTATGGGAAGGGGATGGAAGGAGAGGGGCAAGGTAAACTGCATTTGGAATATAAAATTAATTAATTAATTTAAAAATCACATCATTAAATTTGTAATTAAATGTTTAAAACTAGAAAAATAATCATTCTGAGTAACATATCCCAGATCAAGAAAGACAAACACAGTATGTGATTGCTCATAAGTGAACACTAACTGTTAATTCATTGATAACCAAGTTACAATCCATAGAACCACAAAGGTCAAGGTACAGAGTAGGGGCCTAGACAGTAAAAAGATATCACTATGAATGGAAAATAAGATAGAAAGATATGGTTGTTTGCAGAGCAAAATGGAAGGACAAATGAGAAATGGGGTTAAGGCTATTAGGGAAGAAATATGAGAAAAATCTGCTAAAATTAAGGGACAAACCTAATACACTAGAAGCTTCCTAAAATATATACATATATGAAGGCAATCTAAATGAAATTGTCACATAATGAGAAGCAGTCCAAACTGGTCATCTCTTGTCACCAAATGAAGTTGTCAGTATCAGGATTCCATTACATATAAGTAAGTCACTGGCCTTAAGGGTCCCATGGGAAAACTCAAACAACACAGATTATAGGTTGCCAAGACTATAGCCTGTTTCCCACAAACTGACTTTAAGGGAACATTGCTTAAAACAACACCTATACAACTCATTGAATATGAAGAAGTTGAGATGGAGGCTACATATAGCCTTAACTCCAACATACTAACAATAACTTTGCTACAAGATGTACTCTGCTAACAAAAAGAAATGAAAACACTAGGCAGCCTCAAAACCTTTACTCTACAACAGTGTACTGTCTACAAATTATGCTCGGGCAAGGGTGACACAAAGCTTGTGAAAGTAACCAAACGGTACTTTATTTGACTTAAGGCCCATTCCACAAGATGGAACTCATACCTTAGACTTCTTTGTTGATCAAAAGTCAGAGACCATACTGGCCAGGGACTGAAAATAGAAGCAAATACTACTGTTCTAAACAATAACGTAGCAATAAAGTAACTCATAATGACATTGTGACATACTCATATAGCAGTGACTTGTTCAGCCATTCAACTGTCATCAAAGACACTTTCTCCTGTGGCAGATAGGAACAAAACCAGAGACCCTCAGCCATATGCTTTGCAGAAAGTAAAATACTTTATTTAGAACACTCAATCTTAAATTAGATTTCTCCATCAAGTTCCACCCATTGGGATCAGAAAACCATGGATAAGAGGAAATAGAGTTATAATAACCAGAGGGATTGGAGACACCAAGATAACAGGGCCCTCTGAATCTACACGCTCAAAGCTCATATGAAGTCCCAGAGACTGAGGCAGCATACATAGCTTCCGCATGTGTCTCTGCCAGGTCCTGTGTGTATATGTCATGACTTTCAGCTTGGTGTTTTAATGGGATCCCGGAGTGTAGGAACAAGTTAGCCTCTAATTTTTGTGCCTTATCTTGTGTTCTTTTTCTTCTATTTGTCTTGTCAAACTCCACTGTGACAGATTTGCTTTATCTTATTTTATTTTATCTTGTTATATTTTAAAGTAATCAGAGTGGGTTAGTCATATGAATAATACCTTTAACATTATCTAACTATATTTAATTGTATGAATTTCTGGAAGATTTTTACCTATGCTATTTCTAAAAAAAATTAAATGATGTGTATTTTAATATTTCTTATAAACATATAATATTTAAATTTTTCCTGGTAAAGCAAACATTATAAAAGCTATCACATTAATTTGAAAGGTTATTATAACATAATAAAACTTTTAATTATATTTTAAAAAGTAAATATGAATTTGAATAATGGAAGAAGAGGAGAAAATATAATAAAACGCAAAAATGTGTAAGAGACTAAATGAAGAAGATAAGAAAAGAAGGAGAGTCAATGGTTTTTTTTAATTGAAACTGTTTATATCACTGATATTCCATAGTGTTTAGAAAGCTCAATAACAAAATGCATGTTGATATCCAGAACCTAAGTATATTCACCACACATTATATCCATCAATACTCTGACTCACAATCAAACTCCATTTCTCTACACTCAGCATATTCCTAAAAGCATTGTTTATACAGCATGTTCATAGTGATGCCTCATTACCGTAAGATGTTTGTAATTTAATTATTTAAAAAATTACCATCCTTTGACAATCCTTAAAGTAATAGAGATATATACAAAAATCTTTTGCTGAAACAAAATTTTCCAATATGATTTCAAATTACATGTGAAAACTTTGGGAAAGCTGATATTTATAGTAACGTGCTTTATGGCAATACATCAAGCATAACCTATTTACATTGGAGGCATGAAGCATATCATAATGATTCAAGGCAATGCCAAAATATCAAGGACTGTATTATAGCAAAAGATAAATGTGGCAACATTTTAACAATTGTATCAACTCAGATTAATTAACTAAAGCATCAATAAAGCAACAACGAACCTTGTAATATTTGGATCTGTATTAGGACCGTGTATTGGTCATCTTACTATAGCAAAGTGAAGCAAATATTAAAACTGTAAGTACAAATGTGCCTTAAATAATTATGATATTTGATACTAGATATTTGTCACTTGAGAATGATAGAAAAGATCAGGTAGCTTAAATGTTTAGAGGGAAATAATCTCTAACATCTGTAAACACACTTCTATGGTGTTTACACCATGATGAAATGATGTGGGAATGTGTTTATATATGCTGTGAATCTCAATCTTTAAATAAAGGAGCTGTTTTGGGCCATGACAGGCACCATAGAGGAAGTAGGAGGAGAAATCAGAGCATAGGTAGGAGAAGCAGGGCGTAGTCAGAGGCAGATCGAGCTGAAGCCGCCCAAGAAGAAACATGTAAGGAACACAGGTAATCCACGGGCCACGTGGCAAGCAGATTAATAGAAATGGGTTGATTTAAGATGTAAGAGCTAGCTAGCAATGTGCCTGAGCCATAGGCCAAACAGCATAAAGTTAATATAAGCGTCTGAGTCATTTCTGGGGGTCTGAGCGGCGGGCGGCTGAGAGGTCTCGGGCGGCAGGTCTGTAGGTCTCTGGGCCTCTAGCCACCCGGGACCCGAGAACCCTCCTACTACAATGAAATGATGTGATAATAGATTTTTGAGAATGAATTACTGTCAGTAAGTGACAAATGTCTGTGATATCTCAGGGTATACACTGTCTGGAAAGGCAAATACACTATGTTAGAAACATTGGCTAGCTATAAATAGTATTAATAAAATAGATCAGTTAAGTGAGAACTAAGTGAATTGGATGTATATTAAGGTCAATATAAATATGGATAAATGTAATCAGCCTATAATTTCTTCTGTTTTCTCTTCTACTGTTTTGAAGAATCCAAAAAGCATAGAACCAGAATGCCCCTAATTACCTATTACGTTTTACCAAGTAAGACACTTCTGTAAGCCTTTCTACTTCGTTGTAATGTTCACTGGATATTGTGATGTAAGAACTGAGGCTTGTTCACTTTGCTTAGCTGTTTATGTCTTCAAAAGCATTATTTATTGTAGGAAAATTGGAGTTCATTACTGGTATTTTCTTGAAAATAGTCCAAATTCTGCATTTACTAAGAGTCATAAAGACCACAGGATCTAAATGTCTCAGTCATCAATAAGCTTTAAATTTTCTTATTAAACATCTTTCAGCTTGGGCTATTTAAGTTTTTCTGAATCTTGAAAGTTAAACGGAGGATTAAACTACTATGTACTGAATAAATAATTCTTCCCTCAAACACACACACACACACACACACACACACACACACACACACACACACACACACACACACACACACACACACATACAATCAGAGAATTTCTCCAAATCACTCTTTGCAGAAAAACACTGTCTTTATAAATTGTTCTTCACAGTGAGTATAAAATTTGTATTTCAAGCTCAATATTATGCATATGTCCCAGGAAATAAATAATAAAATATTTTAAAAGCAGTAATTTCAACTGGTATTTTTCTCCTGTGAATAATTCAGAATAATTACTTATTTCTGCGACTTCCTTTTCATTCATAGAATCATGGATCTTTAATTGCAAAGGCAATCTCAAAAAACCACTGAGAAAACAAATTGTAATAAATTTATGCTTCATAACTAATAAAGGTCTGATATTTAACTTTATCTTAAAATGTGTTCACCTTGAACATTCTCCAACTAATGAGTCCATCTTTTTTAAGCTTTCCAGCCTTTGAAAAGCAGTAGACTGTAACAACTATCTCACATTCTAGCATTTATAATTGGAAAACAAATTTGTTTTTTAGCAATTCAACACGAGTTTAGCAGCTTTAAATATAAAAAAAAACTATAACTAAGAGGTTATTAGTAAATGTTATCTCACAGTGATGTTAAAAATGATATCAAATGAAATTTATAAAAATGCTTACAAAATCTGACATATCCTTATATTATCTTTCTAATTATTCTGATGTTAAACCCACTCAGAGTTTATCTTAATACACTCATACTCAGTAAAGAATCTGCCATATGTACATAATAAGCATGAATGTATGAGTTCTTTCTGTTTTTTATTCTTATGTGGCATGATTAGCTTTTTAAAGTTTCTGATGCCTTGACTTTTCCCATAGTGATGAACTATTACCTGGAACTGTGAGCCAAATAAACACTTTCTGTCCTGGGTTGTTATTATCAGACTGTTTTATAACTGTAACAGGAAAACAGGCCTAGAAGAGCTATTATATATTGTAAATAGAGTCAAATAGTTGTGTATAGCCTCTTAGTGGCTGACAGGCATATAGGGAAGATCCTAAGATTGCAGAGAAGGTCAGTAACTCAGGACTTGGACGGTGGATAGACCATTTTTATAATATTTTGTTCAAAAATTTGACTTTAACTTACTGTGAAGTTGAAATGAGTAATTATAGAAATATCAGGACTAGAGAAGATTCAGGTTGCTACTAATAATGCAGTCGTCACTATTACAGATCATCACTAAAAAGAAGCCTCTTGGGTTATAGTTATAATGGAGAGTGTGTTTTGAGGACAAACCCTCCAATTGGATGCGCCATTTTTAAAGATCTAAGTTTATTAAAAGAGAAAACACCCAGAATGACAATTTCTTACTCCTTGAAAGCAACTACCAAAAAGAGAAGGTAGTACAGCTTTGGTCCAAGGGCGTTACGCTACATTCTTATATGACAGCAGAGCTTACAAAACTGCTCAGGTTTTGTACATCCTGGTCTTGGACACATCCATGATGTTTATTGAGGGGATCAGAAATGGGAAGGTGGATCCAGTCAATATGTGTAAATATTATAGTCCCTGCAGTGAGAATATGAAAAGATATGTCAAGATATGAAATTGAATCCTCCACTAAAATGAAGATCCCTAATAATAGAGATGCCAGAATGAACCATGAGGCATCCATCAAGGCAGACAATGGCTATAATGTGGAGCTATCATAATCCTAATAGAAAAGCCATACCTTCAACATAAAACAAGATAAACATGATAGAAGAAACAATAAGGAATAAATTTGATTCCATTGGCACTGAGAAGGACTTTTTCAAAGAACAGCAATATCACAGGGATTAAAATCAACAGTTAATAAGTGGTGTACGGTGAAGCTAAAATATTCTGTACAACAGAGTATATTACCAGTTGACCAAAGTGGCAGCCTACAGAATAAGGAAGAAGGTTTCCCAATTTCACATTTAATAGAGAGTTAATATTTACAATATACAAATGAGGGGGAATATCTGAACATAAAGTAAACAAGTAATTAATGTCTAAAATGGAGTATAGAATCAGAAAGATCTCAAAAGATGAATCCCAAGAGTCTGATAACCACTTTTTAAAATGTTTCAGTCCTTAGCTATCACTGAAATGTAAATTTATAAACCTGCTTTGAATTCCATCTTACTCCAGTCTTGGCTCAGCCTTTCTCATATCCCTACGGTCCATAAAGCTTAGGGAGATCAAAATATTTTGCAATCTTCTATTTGTAAAATAGAAAAATTAGAATTCCAAAGAAGTTTCTCTGGGTCTGAAATAAATATTTTTCATACAATAGACTATTCATATCACAATTTGGATTTTAAAAAATATGAGAGCAGAAATATTTGGAGTTGCACATAAGAAGAGAAAAATTTCTTCCCAAAGGAAAGTAACAGAAATATAATACTTTTCAATTTAATAAATGTTGAGATTGAAAATAATTATATGAAACAAAATTAAACTAATCAAGTGTGTTCATATTAGTAGTTTGAAAAAATGTTAACACAATAATGGTAGAAAACTTATAATCATAATATATTTTCAAATACATATTTTCAGTAATAATGTTGACACTTAAATGTATGATTCTAGAAGTGATTTCTGTACAAAGAATTGACCAGAACAGACATAGTAATACCTCATGAAGGCTATTCTATCAGAATATTAGTAGAAATATTCTCTCTATCTGTCAGTACATATGGATCCTGGGTAAGAAACAATGTTAAAGATTCTGTTTGTGATAAAGGAAGAAATGATCTAAATAGTTTGTTACCATTTGCCATTGAGGCTATTAGCCTTTTCCATGAAAATGTCCCTGTACTATTGCATTTATTTGGTGATTGCTATTGTTATATTTGTTTCAAATAATACTTTTATAATACTTAAATCTTTTCACTAAAGGAAACAATTCTTAGAAACAAAATATATTGGTAGATATTTCCAGAATGACTTTATTTGATCATTTTCAAAGTTTTATTCTCATTTTTGATATAAAGATTAATGATTTAAAAAGATCAACATATAAAGTCATAAAATATTTGTTTATTGAGAACATAAAGTTGCTTCCTGTCAAATAATCAACAGTCATTTTGTTACACCATATTACAGAGGAGAAATGAATGTTTCTGAAGAGTGACTTTCAGAAGAAATATCACCAGTCAATTATAAACAGAAATGCTGCCTACTTTCTGAATATCAGTTCTGTTTTATGGAAATCACACTAGTGGAAATAAGTACTCTCACATGTTTCAATAAAGGATTAAGTAAACCTAATCCATGGAATGAAATGTTTGAACTTACTCATTGTAATTCTGTTTTCAGCTCAATTTTAATGGTTTCATGTATTCATTTGCTTTTTTCAGCTAGAGCCATCTTAATGATTCTTGGCCACATGCCTAGTAACAACAAATGGTTGTGTATATTCTTGAATTCTTGCTTTTCTTGGATTTGAAAGAGCCTTTTATGTTCACAAAAAGTTTCAGAAATCCTGTGTGTCCTTGAGAACCATCCAATCATTAAGTTGAATCTTTCACAGAGAAAAATGGTATCTAAAGAAAAGAGTCATTAACTGCCTAAGGTGCATCACGATTTTAATTGACTATTTTTTGAATTCATTAGCATGGCCAATGGCAATGCAGTAAGTCTTCAGTAAGTTATACTGTTGAGGAAGGGACTACTAGCTACAATGTAACAACTTTTTAAAGCTTATTTAAAGGGAAAGAATTGAGGAATTTCTGTGTGTCTAGGGGTCTGTATGAATATACAATGCTAACAGTAAACAAGTGACTTCTCATGGTGAGTATCATTAATAGTTTAAAAGAATTAGAAAATCTTATCATCGCATTTCATTTTACTGAAGTGGTTATTCAGATTGCATATTCAGTTTATGTCCGGGTACCTACATGCAAACTATACTGTTAAATCAAAGGATCAAATTTCTGTACTCTTTTAGACCTGTAGATAATCAGAACACAAGGACAAGTTCCAGCTTAGAAGAAGAAATCTTCAAAGCCAGAAAATTACATTGAATTCTATTACTCTCAATCTAATCTTTGTGACAGTCTAGAGACAGGAACATGGAAAGAAATGCCATCAAGCAGAGCAAAATCACCAAAGTGTGTAGTTATAAAATATTTTATGGCCATTTGTTTCTATTATCTAATAAGTCATTCAGATATGTTCTAATACTGTTCATCTGGAAGGTGTTCCTAACCTCATTTCACCTACAGCAAATGAGAGAGGTGATTCATTGACATTGAAAAGAACAGAAAATCAAATGAATGAAGATTTTTATCATGAAGATAAAAGCGTTGTTTGGAAAACTCAAGAAATAAAAGAGAGAAGAAAACCAGCAAGATAAATAATATAAGAAATGCTCAGGACCACTCACCAGGCACCAGGCACGGCTGTCATTTTCTGAATAGGAAGTTTTGACAGTTACATAAGTGGAAACCTACACTACAGTTGCTGCATTTCCTTCTGATTTCCTTTTTTGCACCTTACTTTCAGGTATTTGGATTTGTCAAGAATCTACCAAATTACTACGACAGATAGTAATCTGCAATGAAATATATTGCATTATTTTATTGTGTTGTTTTAAATTTACTTTAATTAAATAAATACATGCATCTGTGCATATATGAACATTAGCGCATGTGTCTGTGAAGATCAGAAAAGAAACATCATTGAATCCCCAAGACCAAGAGTTACAAGTAATTGTAAACCATCAAACATTAGCATTGTGAAGTAAACCTTAGTCCTAAGCATCCATCACTGAACCTAAAATCATTCCTGCACATATACTTGTTTTCTGTTCAAGGATGAGTAGCAATAAGAGAATTTATGGGCAATAATGAAGTGTACTGCAGCACTTAATAAACAGTACATGCATTGGTTGTATATAGTTACAAAGTAAAAATATGGGAGCTGATCAATTTTATTGAGAAATAGTGAGTAAAAAATAGAGTTTTCTATAGCAGAACAGTGAAACAGTCATTTTGCAAAATGTTCTTTCATCTAAACTATGACTGACCAGAGCAACCTCCTGGAAGACATAAGGTATCAAATTGTCGCATTTAAATTTCTTAAAATATATTTCATGTTAACTCTTCATTTTAATAGCCAAAGGGAATGAAGTGGGCACAGATGCTTTCACAACTGACAATTTACAGACCTTATTATAAACATTAGAAAAAAATATATATATATATATTTGTTACAATTTAAAATATTTCTCATCGATGAGTTCTGTCAATAAATGGAAAAGCTACTCACATAATCTAATGAGACTACTGTATCATATACATTTGTCAAACACATATAATGGAGAATTGTCTATGCTTGTTTCTCAGTAATACCAAGATGACTAATAAAATTAAAACTATGCAAGGTATTTCAATCAATATTCAGAATAGGGTGAATATATTTCAATCAATGCTGAGAGGAGAATGTGAATAAATTTCATATGTACATCTACTCTGAAATATAAAGAAAAAACTAATAAGTACTTCAAGTGTTGGTGAAGATGTAGGCCAACGATAACTTGCACAATAATGGTGTAGTAAAAATATTTTAATGGCAGCCTTTTCACTTCTTATAAATTAAGAAAATATCTTAATAATTAAGCATGGAGAAAATAAAACAAGAAGACTGTAAATTGTGTGATAAGGAAGAATATAACAAAGGTAAATCACACTTGATCATAAAAAGAGGATCGAAAGGAAATTGTTCCCTTTTTTAGTTTTGAATATGTGCTGCATTGTTTTGTGTTAGGTAATGGATAAGTGTTCAATATATATTTGATAATTAAAGTGTAAAATCCAATGTGATGCTACATATAATCAGAATGGCTATTTTAACTATAAAGAGAGAAGTTTTTAAGATATATACAATTTGAGTCTGGTTATCATACCGTGTGGTGCAACTGAAGTTTTTTAACCAATTTCTAGTTTCATGTATGGGTGTTTTACTTGCATATATGTCTGTGAACCACCTGTGCAGTGCCCTCATTGGCCAGAGGAGGGTGATGGATCTCTGGGAAGGGGAATTGCTGAGAGTTGCTAGCAACTATTTGGGTATTGGGAAGTAAATCTAGGTTTTCTAACAGAACAAACATTGTTTTTAAGTGCTGAACCTTCCGACTAGCCCTATGCTAAAATTTTATAAATTCCAAACTTTTATTTTCAATTGAATGAACAAATACCTTTTTTGGAGCCAAAGGAAAATACATAAACAAGATTTGTATAATGTTTATGCATCTTTATTCAGAAAAGTCCAAAATTTAAACCACCTAAATATTTGTTTTCTGTTCAAGGATAAATAGCAATAAGAGAATCTATTTCACTATAATGAAACTTTGAAGGGGGTATGGTGGTAAGGTGAGGAAATGAAGGGGTAATGGATGGCAGATTCAATGAGAGTACATTACATACTCATATGAAATTCTCAAAGTGTGAAGAATATAAACCAGGTACCCCTGAACAAAATAGAAAACATAAACATTAGAACTGTGACATTTTCTTCTTCCATGCATCTTATTTTATGATTATAATTTATGTGAATATAAATTAACTCCTGAAACCTTCTTTTAGTAAGTACACCAAGATTATAATTGCTACACCTTACACATTTCTTCTTGATGATTACATAATTTTTATGTTGTTTTCATTATGTTTTGGACACAACACCTTTGTTCTTGAAAATGTGTCTTCAAATCTCTTTACCTTCACCATGTTAGGTAATTATAATAAATATGTTCCATAATTAACTCTAATTTTTCAGTTTAACCTTTTTCTACACAACTGAACTTATATAGAATTTTTTCCAAATATATTATCAATAATTGTTCAAATCCAGTCCTTTAGGTATTTCTTACAATACAATTTAAAGTATCAATTTTGTGCCTAAGAACTTGTTGCTTCATGTGAATGCTAATAAAGAATCATATACATTAATTCTTAAAGATGTATATTTATAAACAATGTTGACCCTCTTAAACTAATTGTTATTTTATTCCATAAAATATTGAAAAATTTTATATTATTATTTTTATTTAAGAAAATTTCCATCCCCTCTCTCTCTTTATCTCTTTCCTCACTCTGTGCTCCAGGTTTTCTCCTAGTAATACAGAATTCTTTAACATGATAGTTACTGGTGCGTGTATGCCTCAGAATAGTTATAGAGGCAGATTTTACTCCTATCAATTAGTGTGTCATTAGGTCTCAGGAAAAAATAAACTAAGAATTTACTATTAAACTAATAATTTACCACTATACAAGAAATTTCTCAAAATTACTAACATATATACATTTCAAGATAGTATCTATGTCAACAGACTTTCCTTAAGGATTTTGTATTTACATGCTTTGCTTTCTTTAAATATAACCTATTTTTATGTAAAGTGTTTTTAAAATGTAATGGGATTGAATTATGTGTACTGACCTTGAATATTAAATAACCAGATAATTGCTGGATATCTCATCCTACAAAATTCCTGCATTAATAAAATGTGAGTTTATAATAAACCTGACATTATTTATTGTAAAATAGCCTAAATTGCTTCTTTAAGATTATTTAGCATTACAGTATAACGAATTGTGAGACTTAGCATAGATTGCACACCCCACTCATAAGAAAATAAGACAAGGGGAACTTTTTTTGACAATACATTAAAGAAAAACTCTATTACACTTGACTCACTCAGTGCTCAGTAATACAGACAAAGCTAGATTAGAACAGACTTGAGTCCCAGAAAATCTGGTAATGGCCCAAATTCTATCATTTTCTCCTGTAATTGCTCTGATAGACTCCCAACTCTGTCTTAAACTTCAGACTTTAGGTAGGTATCTCTAGGCATTCTACAAACGTGACTTTCCACCTTCTCCTTAGCTGTTTTCTCATTTATATATGCAATTTTCAGAGCTAGAATCTCAGCATTACCTGTTGCTTTCACAAAGATATCTCTCATTTATTGCCATTTCTTCATAGATGTCATTGGCTCTATATCAACTCATCTTTCATGGCTGTATTTAAAATAATGTCATTTTCTGATCAAATAGCTACCTGATTCTTTACAACAGGGTAAAAAAAAAGAGCATCAATGAAGAACATACAGAATCATTCTAAACACTTTTGCTGGTTGTATTCAGGGGTCAGAAACTCTAGAAGTCTCAAGGCTAAATGGGAACTGTCTGCATAATATAATTGAGCATGCTAAACTAGAGAAAGGAAACATCTTGACTGGGCCATCCTTGGACAGACAGAAGAATTCATCCCAGAGAAATAAGGATCTATGGGAGCAGAATTCATGCGCCAGGATAATCTAGGGAATTCTATATTATACACAGACTATAAAACGTTGTGAAGATTTGGCGGAAAGTTTTGCCTCTGGTTAATTTAATGAAAATAGCGTTTCCTTTTTGATGACAGAAACAACAGCATTTGGTTTAAGGCACAATACATCTGTTTTGCTTTGTTTTGTTTTCCATTACAAATACCTGAATGATTTGTTAAACTCAAACAGAAGAGGATCACAGTATATGTCATATAAAATATAAGACAGAAGGCTTTCTGATCAATAATACTACCAAATTTCTATAGTTATTTTGGTTTTACTATCATGGAAATACTGTTTACTATTAAATGAGGTTCCTTAATGCTACTGTCTGAGCTTTCAGATGTATAAATTTGAAAGTGTAAAAGTAGTCAGAAAAATAAAAATAATATGAAGCATCCTGTTTCAGGATTACCCTAATATGATGCCTATGAACCACATCAATGTTGCACAATAACCCTAAGGTTACAATAATAGCATGCATACCTTGCTGTAACCAACGGCTCTCTAATTGGACTTAAGACCCACTCAACAAATGGAAGACCAAGCCTCAAGCTAGAAAGTTAGCTATTCAATGCTAGTGATGTCATGATCGTTGATTAAAATATCTGCCACCATTAATTCACTAAATAAACAGAAACCCTAACAAAACATAAACATTTGTCCTTATACCCCCAAATAAGTGCAATCTTTACCCCTCTCAAGGAAACTTCTTTTTGCAAAGATAGAGACCGCTACAGAAAACTACAACCAATTAAAAGGCAGAACCATAAAACCCAGTACCAATAGACATATCTATAAAATAATCTTGCATCTAAGTTCAAAAAAAAGATACAGAGAATGATATTTGAAGATTTTTAGAATCAGATATCAGGAAGTTTATTTTCAGACTGTGTCTTTTAGGAATAACAAAATCTATACTCATAGAACCACCAACAGGGCTGCTGCCCAAAGGTGAGCTGGACAAGGATGACACCAATGGAAGTGTCAATCTGGACAGAAAAAAAGCCCACAATTCCTCACTCTCAAATATCAAAATGTATTTAACAGATTAATACTCACAAGAAAGTCAAACAAAAGAGCAATTCCTAGAAATTAAGAGTTATCTTATTGAAACAGTCTGTGGCTTCAGTGTGAAAACATCTCTGTATGATAAGAGGAATGTCAAGGGCACCAAATCATCATCACCTCAGATTTGTGACATAAATCCAGCAAGCTATATTTCAAAACAGAAACCTTTGGAACTCAGAAAAAGTAATGAAATAATAAATATAAAATTTTTGAAGAAAGAACAGCAGATTAACCATAAGGACATAAATTAACCGAGAATGTGATACCAGGTGATAGAGAAAAAGGTAAGAACGCAGTGAGTCAAAAGAACAGGCAAAGACAAGACAGATCCTGCCAGTACCACTTCCAGCTTCTAATCAAACAGCAATTTGTGTGCCTAAGCACAGTCTAGCTGGCATTAAGGTTGCTACTTGGATTTTTTCTCTCAGTCTTTCTCACTAAATTCAGCATTGGCATTAGCAACAGTATTGAATTTCTTTAAGCACAAAGACCAACACATGCAGACAGTGTCTTCAGTAAGCAAAACAGAACATGATACATACTAGAACACAGTCCTCTCTCATAGAAATACCACAGATAAATAGATAAGCTTTCTGTTTACATTACTATAGATTACATATTAGATAACATTCTTTTTGTTATTATCTTGTTCATCTATTTGGTCAATATTGCCAAAATGTGAGCAGGTTTTACTTTATTCAAACTTCATAAACAGAATGAATTGCATAGATCTAATACTAAACAGAGAATTTTGGTTCGCAATGATGGCTTTGTGTCTCTCTACATTTTGCAGTTTTTTTTCTTGGACATGTAACTTTTTTTTCACCATTATGTTAAAGATGATATTAACAAAGGTAAATACTTTATAATGTGCAGATAGAGCAACATTAAATTCTGAATGAAAGGTTCTGGAGAAATGACTCAAGTTAAGAGCAGTGGCTGCTGAGCAGACTACCTAGGTTCAATTCCAAGCATCCATTCAGTGCTCACAGATGCCTGTAATTTCTTGTCCAGGGAATCTGATGCCTTCTTTTAACTTCCAAATGGACTAGGTATACATGTGGTATACAGACAGACATGCTGGAAAAGTATTCCTACAGTAAAAGTAAATATATACAAATTTAAAAATCTCAATTAAAAGTGTTTCTGATAAATTTATTAATAATTCATTACATTATAAAATTAAAATCTCTGTAAATTAAGTATTGTTTCCAATTTACATGTCAAAATGACAAGAGAAGAATAGGTTAATTATTAAAATACCGTTATCTTTTAACATCCCAGAGTTCATAGTCTTTTGTTTTTAATTGAGAATTTCATACATTCATATTATATGTTTTGATAAAATTCCATCTCACACATCCTTTCGTTTCAATTCCCTATCGTGTACATTTTTCTCTCCTAAAATGTGCTCTTTTTAAAAAATAACTTGTTTGAATATTACAATTACATAAGTTCTCAATTCTGTTTTTTCCTTACAAACCCTTCCATGTAGTCTACCTCTTGAACTCTTTCATGGATTTTTTTTCTATGATCATTGAATGGAATACATATTTACATATATGTATATTTGTTATAGTTGTGTTAAGAATATGCATATGTACTCCTAAATATATATATATACATAACCTGATGTTTTCATTTAATGTTACTTATTTGTATATGTTTTCAGGGTTGACCATTTGGTTTTAGATAATCAATTTGGGGCTTTCCTCTGGGAGACTATTTCTCTTGTGCTTACTATTCTTTAGTTTCCTGTAGTTCTTTGTCTAGAGTTAGCCTTCTCCGTGTGTAATAGTATCTCTCTTGTTTAGTTACTGTTAAGGTGCTTATTTTTATCAGACTTCCTATGTACAGCTTCTGACATTTTTATTCAGTCTCACAGCATTAAGCCCACCAAATCCATTTGATGCTGCCTGTATGAATTACTTGGGTATAAAATCATTAGCAGGAGTGTGAGGAAGCTTTCTGAGACCTCATCTATGAAGAAACTGACTATTCCTCTCACAACTGTTGTCAATTGCTCAAAACTTCACATCAAAAAAATTTATTTTCTTTTTCTTTTCTTTTTCCTTATTTTCAGGAGTTGATAATTAACACAGAGGCTCACAACTAGTCAATCTATAAAGAATAGAGAACATTCTTAGCTCTAAATAGGATATCTATATCACTCCTCTTTCTCCACTGCTGAGGGATTATAAGGAAGGGGCAGAAAGACTATAAGTGATAGAGATAATGGACATCTACTGTGTAAGACTTGCTAGAACACTGCATATATGACCACATTTTTAAAAGAAAAAAATTATGTTCTCTATGTGTGTGTGTGTGTGTGTACACACACACACACAAAGAATACCATAGTATATCTATATATGCCTTAGACAATTTTGAAAGGTTACTTTATCTTTTACATTTACATTAGTTATTCATATTACATCACTGATGTGCAGCAAAATTACATATCAGTGTAGTTTTCATTCATATTATTATAGCTATCATAAAATTCTTGAACTTCCTTTGTTATCTCTTAAGTCTATGTTTTTGGTTGGATGTGAATAGACATGGGAAGTATAGTTATTTGAATAAAAATTGCCTCCATAGCACCATAGGGACTGGCACTATTAAGAAGTGTTGACTTGTTGGAGTATGTGTCACTTTATTGAAGGAGGTGGAGTTTGAGGTCTTAGGTGCTCAAACCAGGCCAAGTGTGGCACTCTCTCTGCTGTTTACCAATCTAGATGCAGAACTCTCAACTATCTCTCCAACACCATGTCTACATGTACGCTGCATGATTCCCACTATAGTGACAATGGATCAAAACTCTGAACTGTACACTAGCCCTAATTAAATGCTTTCCATTATAAGAGCTGTGATGGTCATGGCATCTCTTCACTATAATAAAAAGAATATCTGAGACAAAAGGAAGCCATCATTTTACCAAGTACCCACTAGTGCTCATTCACACATGCTTATAAGCGTGTTTCCCTCCTTGACTTGATGTTATGTCATTAAGAATAAACATCTATATTCTAATGACATTTTCACTGTCAATGAAAGAATACTGCTTAAAACAGACGCCTTACAGTGTGTGTTTCCAATGATATAATTGAATGAATTCAGTGAGGTAAGATGAAGAGTAAGTCAGAAGCATCCAATATATCAAAGTAGTGAAAACTAGAGAAAAACAAATAATATATCCCCACTCAGAATCAACTCTATAAACTTTCCACCTCATAAACAAATATTTTGGACCATTAATTCAGTTTCCATTGCCCCTAAAGCTGTAAACAATTCAAATGTGTACCAAAGAGATGTTATATTGTGAAGCTGTCAATATGAATTTTCTCTAAAATTGTCAGAAGTGAGTTGATAGTATTTCTCACTGTTAAGTTGCTTAGTGTTATTAGCATCACACACCTTCCCCAAACAGCACTTGAGCAAGAAATGTATCACTCTAACAAAAATATTACTTCTGGATGCATCCTTTTCCTCATCGTATTATTATTTGCAACTAATGTGAGAGGACAATGAGAATAACAATCTATTTAAAACACAAATGACTGACCCCATGCTAAACCACATGTTATACCTGCTAGGAAACCGGGTAATCTGCCTGCAATTGTTCTCCCCTTTCTCTTCCTTCCCAGACCTAATACCCTAGCCTTTTCCCAAGTGCTGCAACAGAATCCAGCTTCAGCATTTCCATCCCCTAAATCACCTGTGGGTTCCACATACCAGCCTTGTCTAACTTTCTTTCCTATGACTGATCACTGTACCTGAGTCCTCCAACTCTAGCAAGCATCCTCTGCTAAAATACAAGCCATGCCTACTAGAAAACATGGAAAGCTGCCCAAAGATCATCTTCTTCTTCTTCTTCTTCTTCTTCTTCTTCTTCTTCTTCTTCTTCTTCTTCTTCTTCTTCTTCTTCTTCTTCTTCTTCTTCTTCTTCTTCTTCTTCTTCTTCTTCTTCTCCTCCTCTCTCTCTCTCTCCCTCTCTCTCTCTCTCTCTCTCTCTCTCTCTCTCTCTCTCTCTCTCTCTCTCTCTCTCTCTCTCTCTCTCTCTCTCTCTCTCTCTCTCTTCCCCGAGACTCAATTCCCCAGCCTTTTCCCAGGCACTACAACAGACCACCAGCTTCAGCCATCCCTCAGTCCTGTACACATCTCCTGTGGATCCAACAATCCACCCCCTCTTAAATTCCCTCCCCATTCTCTCCTTTCCTCCATACCCCAACTCTAATAGGCTTCTCCTTCTAACAGAAGGGTCACTCTTCCAGGGGCAACAAGTAAGTTGAAGCAGACTTACACCTCTCTTACTACTCCTGAGATGCAATCCTCCCAGTCTCATTCCAAGTTCGGTGGCTGGAAACCCATTGTGGTCTCCTTCTACTGTATGACCCCAATCCCAATGGATCAGAAAGATTCTTATTTATCCTTCCTTCCCACAACTCATCCCAGGATCCCTGATGCCAGCACCAGAAGGCATTCCCTGTGAAAGCACAGTCATCACACTTTTCTAAAAATCCAAAGAGGAAACAGACCAAGAAACAATTCATCCAGCTAACAGAGACAATTCCAGAAATCAGCCCTGAGACTTATCATCACAAATTCAGATGCGTATACACCAGCACAAAATTTCAAGCTAAAATAGCCATGGCAATATTTGCAAGTAGACCCCATCTATCCTACAACAGCAGGTCAGCATATTCTAATATAGTTGAGTCCAAGAAAACACCTTTTATTATGATGATAGAGGTCATTAATGAGGAAATAGAAAACTCTGTTCAGGAAACTCAGAAAAACACAAACAAACAATGTCAGAAATAAAAAAAAAATGTTTAAGATGTGAAATTGGAAAAAATAAACAAACTGAGAAAATTTCAAAAGGGAAAAAAATAGGAATTTGAACAGTAACTACAGAGTTAAGCTGCACAGATAGAATGCAAGAGGAGGAAGAGAGAATCTCAGGCAATGAAGATACAAGATATTGATATTTTGAGCAAAGAAAATTTTGAATATATGAAACTCCTGACACAAAACATCTGGAAAATCTAGGTAACTATAAAAACACCAAACATAAGAACAGCAAGAGTAGAGGGAAGGGAAGTAGCCCAACTCAACGGCTCTGAAAATGTTTTCAACATAATCATAGAAGAAAATTTTTCTAACATAAAGATGCCTATACAGGTGCAAGACGCTTCCACAACACCAAATAGAATGAACCCAGAAATAATTCCCCCTCACCACATAGTAATCAAAATATTAAACATGCAGAATAAGGAAAGAATACTACACAGTGTAAGGGAAAAGGGCCAAATAATATTTGTAGGGCGACCTATTAGAAGTTCACCTGGCTTCTCACTGGAGACTATGAAATCCATTAGGGCCAAGAGATCACAAATGCCAACCCAGACCACTATATCCAGCAACGTTTTCAATCACTGTAGTTGGTGAAAATAAAATATTCCATAATAAAATAGGATTTCAACATTACCTATCTACAAATTTAACCCTATAGAAGGAAAACTACAAACTAAGTGGTTACCTACAACCATCAAAATATAGGAAATAAATAATCTCACACCAGCAAAAAAGGAACATAAACACACACACACAATGCAAATGGACTGAATATTGTTAACGTAATTCATACTTGATAATTATTATTTTTTATATTTTTTACTATTTTAAAGCTAAAACCTTTCTTTTAATTTATTTTCCCATATTTGTTTAACTATGCAAAGATATGTTGCATTTTTTAATTATGTAAAGAGAATTTCATTTGTTTAAATATGGAAACAAGTGTTGCTGTTTCACATAGCCTTCCCAAGCTCCTGATTGGTCTAATAAAAAGTTAAGTGGCCAATAGTGAGGGAGAAGATACAGGTGGAACAGTCAGGCAGGGATAGTAAGTAGGAGGAAGAATTAGGGTTGAGAAAGAAAGAGAGCAGACAGGAAGACACCATGGGCCAGTCAGTCATCAAGGGGACAGGAAAGTAGAATCTAGGACATTCAGAAAAGCAAAAAGGCCGATGAATAGAAACCGGTTAAAATAAGTAACAAGAGCTCAGGACAAGTCTAAGCTAAAGTAATCTTTGGTAATCAATAATAAGCTTTCATGTCTTTATTTGGAAAGCTGGTTGATAGCCTAAAGAAAATTCCAATTACACACTCTCATCAATTACACTTTACTCAGGCAAACATAAGAATTACCAGGGTTAACAGAAGTCATAAACCAAATCGACATAACATACGTTTCCAGAGCATTTTATCCAGACACAAAAGAATATACGGTCTCCTATGTACTTCACAAGGAGAAAACTCTGTATCTCGATACACTGGGACACACATCAGCTCTAAACAGATTCACAAAATTTGAAAAAAATAAAATAAACCCTGTATCCTATCACACCACCATGGATTAAAACTTAATATCAAGGAGAATAAAAACAACAAAAAGCTTACAATCTCATAGAAACTGAGCACCTCTCTGCTGAATAAAAAATGGGTCAAGAGAGAAATAAGAAAGAAATTAAAGATTTCTTGAATTTGATAAAATTTAATTAGCAGCACACACAAATTTATGGGACACAATGAAAATTATTCTAAGAGACACGTTCACAGCAATATTGGCCAAGATCAAAGAAGTAAATTTGAGTGATCTTATACTAACAATGTAACACAAAGCTTTTGTTCTAGCTCTAGAACATAAAAAACAATCACACTCAAGAGAAAAAAGATGGGAAGAAATAATCACTAATCACTAAAAGAAAGAGAACAGTGTAGAGAAATCATGAAACAAAGAATTGGTTCTATGAGAAAATCAACAAAAGAGACAAACCTTATCAAAGCCAATTAATAGAAAGGCAGATTAACAATCTAGATTAACAAAATTATAAACAAAGATGGGGACATAACAACAGAGACATAAAAAATTAAGAGAATCATAAAGATGTCTTTTAAAATGTGTAGGAGAAAGAGAAGGAAAATTGTCAACTTGATTTTATGAGCATACAGTTACCATAATACAAAAAACACGGAGAAATAATACTCGGTAAAGACAAGAATTACAGATCAATTTCCTTTATGAACATATGTGCAAAAATACTCAATGAAATACTTGCAAACAAAATCTAAGAACACATAAGAGATTATCCACCATGATCATTTAGAATTCACCCCAGAGCTGCAGGTAGAGTTCAATATGTGAAAATCAGTGAATGTCATCTACCATATAAACAAACAGAGCAAGAAAATTTATAATCATCTCATTAGATGAAGAACAGGTCCTTGATACAACCCAACACTTCTTTATGGAAAAAGCCCTGTATAAATCAGAAATATATGGGAAATACCTAAACATAATAAAGGTAGTTGACAGCAAACCTATAGCCAAAATCAAATTAAATGTTCAGAAACTGTAAGAAAATTCTGCTAAAATAAACAAGACTAGGTTGTTAATGTCTCCATATCTGTTTAATAGAGAAACTAAGCTTGAAACTAGAGCAATAAAGACAGTTTGGAGAGTTCAAGTGATACAAACTGAAAAGGAAGAAGTGAAATTTATTGCTATTGGCAGATGAAATGATAATGTAAGCAAGAGACCCTAAAAATTTCATCAAGGTACTCCTGTTCTGGATTTCCTGGATATCCGTAGTTATGTTCCCTTTTTTCTTTCTGATTCTGTTAATTTGGATACTCTCATTCCTCTTTTTGGTTAGTTTGGGTAAGGGTTTATCTAGTTGATTTTCTCAAAGAAGCAACTCTTGCATTCTCTTTGATTCACTGATTCTTTATATTGTTCTTTTTTTAAAAAAAAAAAAAATACTGATAAGCACTTTCAGTAATGTGGTTCAATTCAAAATTGTTTTTTAAAAAATCAGTACCCCACCTACATACAAACATCAAGCAGACTGAGAAAAATTCAGGGAAATTTAGCCTTTCACATTAGCCACAAATAATACAATATATTGGGGTAACAAATTTCTGATTTAAATTAAGGCCTACTCTATGAAAAGTAACCCACACCTGACACTGCTTAGGTAACCATGACAAGATAATAGATATCCTGAGACCTAGAGTAAAACCAACTACTAGTAGTTAAAGTAAAATAAATAATATAAAATAAAATAGAATGATTCCTAATGATAAACTGCTGTACTCATAGATCAGTTCCTTATCCAGTCATCATCAAAGACATTTTTTTTCTGGGATCAGGTGAGAACAGATGCATAACCTCCAACCAGAAATTATGTGGACAGTGAATCTAAATTTGAATTCTCCATCAAATTCCTTCCTTCAGAGAAAGAGGAAGAGGAGGCAAAAGATTATAGGAACCAGAAGGTATGGAGGACATCAGGAGAACCCAGCCTGAGTCAGCTAGGCAGGTGCCTCTGAGCTCAGAGAAATGGATGAAGCAAGCACATCTGGACCTAGGTCTGCCCTAGGTCCTCTGCATATATATTACAGCTATTAGCTTAGTAATTTTATGGGAAGTGTGAATATAGGAATGAGGTCTCTGACCCGTACCTACTCTTGGGACTCTTTTCCTCCTGTTGTGTTTCCATGTCTATGATAGCTTTTGCTTTATATTATATATCTTATTTTATTGTGTTTGGCTGTTATTTCTTAGAAACGTGTTCTTTTCTAATGAGAGATATGAAGGCAATAGGTCTAGAAGGGAGGAGAATTGGGGTGTAACTCTAAAAAGTAGAGGGAGGGGACATGATCAAGAGATACTGTATTAGAAAAGAATCTATTTTTGATAAAGGAAAAACGCAAATGATTAATGTTAAACTTTTTAGAATGTGAAATGTAGGAAGTTAATGCTGAAGAATTTCTTTTGAAGAAGAAAAACATAGACATAGTATCAACCATTAGGAACAGTGACAGATTTAACTACTCATTTTGACACACAAGAAAGTATGAAAGCACTAATTAACATTTAATATTATTTGTTTAGAATATTATAAATTAGAAGCAAGAAAATGTTGACCGTTCAAAAACTATATGTGGAAACAATAATAAATCTAGGAATATGTTATGTATTTTCTTACATTCTGTTAAAGTTATAAATCATTTAAAATTATGAATTTTCTAAAATAGAAAAATGTCTATTTTAAATAAAACATAACTATTTTAAATAACATTCTAAAACATTAACAAGAAATGAACAAATTTACATTATTAATAGACTATCTTCAGAAATATAATATTTCAGGTCTGGCAAGATGGCTCAGGTATTAAAAGTCAAGGCTATTCTTATAGAGGACCAACCAGGCTTCAATTCCCAGGACCCATAGGGTCATTCTATGTAAGGTATGTGACTGCCTTATCTGGACTTTACACCAAATGAGCATGCATACACAAAATGGGCCTACATGCACAGACATGTATGCAGGTAAACAACCCATACACATGATTTATATGTGTGTGTGTGTGTGTGTGTATACAATGCACATTATATATATTTCTGTACGTGTGTGTGTGTAAAATTTCATTGTAGAATCAGAAATATATTTGTACAAAAAAGTTATTTTCTTCAATTATTTAAATATTTTCTCTGAAATTTATTATATAAATTCTGAATTTAAAGTGTCTTTTTAATACCACTGCATATTGCATTAGACACAACCTCTGAAAGACATCTTCTAGAGTATAATTTTATTTTGCCCCAAGTTATGAACACAATTAATGAAGCGTTGAGTTAATTAACTAAAATTCCAAACACCATAATTATTTTAAAGGGTTCATTCAATTTGTATTTATCTATGTAGAAGTAATGATCAATAGTTTCAGGAAGTCAGATCTATGGAGAAAATTCAATCACAGAATTTTCAAATGAATAGTACTTACTTGTTCAATATGAATTTATTATATAACAAACCATGTGATAAGCATTTTCTGTGAAACAAATAAATACAAATAAATACAACTCACTTGCAATCTCCCACTGAGAATGCACTCACCTTGTCCTAAAGTTCGTAGGGTGAGGGTGTCCGTCATATAAGGATAAATAGTCATATTCCTCTTCCAGTGCAAATGACTGAAAAACAATTTGTATTCTATTTCGTTCTTCTGCTATTATCACCCATGTACAGTTCGCACCATTTGGATATCCATACGGGAAACCAGGGCTTTCTATGGTGCCATTAAGTCCTTTTAAAGTTCCACCACATGTATAAATAAATCCTGCAACAAAAATAAATGAATTGTAATTGTTATAGAAGACAAAACAAAACCAGGAGATATACTTAAAAATTCTTTAAGACCAATATTGACAACAAATTTTACATGACATTTTAATAATTAGCTATATTTTGTGTCTATGTTACATATGTATATATATTCATATAACATATATATGCGACATCTGATATATAATATGAATGACAAATAATAGAATTGCAATTTATCATATTTAACTTAATAACCTTAAATTAGTTGGCAAAAACATCCATTATGTTTGGTTAATTTTCCATTAACAAATAAAATTCCTAAACATATCAATTTCCTTCACATTCTTTTCAATCTAATTCTGGAAAAATGTAAACAGGGTTAGAAAATAACTATACAATGCACAATGGGTCTGAAAGACTTAAATCCATCTGTTTTGGAATAGCATGCTTTGAAATATACTCATTTATACCTATATTGAGTTTTAAGAAAAATGTGCTCCCTGAATTAAAAGAGAAAGATGTGTGCAGTTAAGTGTATGTAATTAATCACTCTCATTGCAGTGGTTGGTTCATTTTTGGCTAATCATAAGTTAAGTAGATCAAAGTGGCTGTAAAACTTGTGAAGACAAATGCATTAAATAAATTAAAACTGGACATTTGGTAACAATGATCTTAATTTTGATACTAATTTAGAGGGAGGTCTAAGCACACAAGTAGCTTGTCCCTCTGAGATATTTTGACATCTTACAGTATTTTTAGAAAACTAGTTTGTTTTATTATACTGATAAAGACTCCTTTAAAAGCAAGGCCACGTTCAGAAATTAAGAAGGAAGAGCTGGACTGAGATAGACAGAGGCTATGTTTAAATGTTCACATCCATTTTGTTCCTCAGATCACAGCAATAGCTTGCACTTGCTTAGACAGCCAGATCGCTACACGATAGCCGTTTGCTCTAGATTAGCTGACTATAATGGATCTACTCCTAAGAGCCTGTCTCATGGTTGGACGGATAAACACAAAACTCTCCTTGATCCTTACATAGTTTCCAAGTCTGCAACTACAAGGTCTGCACATAGCCTAGTGTTTATCCTGGTAAAGGAATGAAATTCTTGTTATATTTTGACTTTTTAAAATCTTACCAAGAATTTAGATCAGATAAAGGCTTTAAAAGGTAATAATTGCCTATATTAATGAATTTTTTGCTCATTCATCAAAAGCCAAATAGGGCATTTTATGATATTCAAAAGCAAATAAATAAATAAATATTCAAAGGTCTTTTCAAATTGCTTCCTGCACAGCAATTACTTTAAAGCCTTAGGTTAATTAGCTATCACCCATTTCTATTAGTTTTCTGCCTGAACAGCTTCCAATTTGAACTTCATAACAAAATGCAAGCATGAATCCTCTCAGCTACAACCTGATCTATGGGCTGTTTTATATATTCTCAAGCCCCATAACCCTGATGATTTTAGACAAAGGACATATGTCTGAAAATAACACACTCATTTGTCTGCTCATTTCTTAAGGGGCTGCTGATTCATACATTGTAAATTGTTTTCTTTAGGCAAATTGAAACTGCATCTAATTTTAATAACCTCTCTTCTCTATACTCTTATTTTATTTTTCTTCTAAGTTAGAAAAAGCATATTACATATAAACGTGAAGTAGTTTTTCTAAAGTTAATATTTTGAATAAAAGTAATTTAAAATCGGAAATAAAATTTGAAACATTAAAAATAAAGTTTACCCTGTTATTAACAGTCAGACTTCCCCTATTATCAAATGAACAACACCTTAAGTGTCATCACAGAACCTACATCCAACAATGAATAGAGGTGGAGGCAGAGATCCATGACAGCACTGGGCCAACCTCCTGGTCCAGCTCAGAGCAGGGGAGGAGAGTCTTTATGAGCAAGGGAATAAGAATTATAAGGATATTCCCACAGAGATCACTGGCTGGAGCTCTGGGGAGCTCACTGAATCAAGTACAGCCACTGAGAAACCATCTGAAAAGGAGACAGGCCCTCCAAGGATGGGCAACTGTCAATTGGCATAGACAGTATGTGGGGCTTCAAGGAGTGGGATCAGTGTTCCCATGCTTGGGCTGGAACCTTGGAGTCCATTCCCTGCAGAGGAACACCTAACCCAGTCTTGATATTGAGATGAGGAAATCGGACTTGCGTGGAATGGATGTGCCAAGCTGAGCTGATCCATCTTGGGACTTCTTGCCCTTTTGGTGGAGGGGATGGGGGGATGAGGAGGGAGGAAGATAATAAAAGTTTCCTTTTCTATGTTTTATTCTAGGTATTTAAATGCCTTTGAGTTTTAGAATGCACTTTATATGTTTTGCAATACACATTTTGTACAAAAGTACCAGTCCTCTACTACTTAATGCACGTATTTCTAATGCCTATCCAATCAGTTTTCCCTTGATCAGTTCATGTGTCTGTTGTTTCTTATCTCACAGGTGATAGTATACATATCTTCTACAAAATAAAACAAATCAAAAAGGTAAAATTTAAGCTTTTAGGTTTTTTCTCTCGCATCATAACTTCTCAATAATAAGAGATGTGAGGTGAAGGAAGACTTATAGGCACTCACAGCAGTGAAACTATTCTAATATACTGCAATATTTTTAAGGCATAATCTATATCTGCTCATACCTTAAATGTTCCCCTAATTTTAAGGATTATTCTAATCAAAATATGTCATAGCTCAAAATTTATACCTTAATCTCAAAAAATTAAAATATAGAACACAGGATAATAAGTTTGTACAGCAGAAGTAGACTCACAAGAAATCAGACACATACATGGAAATGATGCTGGCAAAATTTCCCACTACTGACATATATTCTTAATATCACAAAGGGCACAGAGAATATGTAGTTAATTGTTTGAGATTTGTAAGTAATTTAGAAAAATTTTTGAAAACTCTATTTAGAGAAAGACATCTAATTTTGCCTTTCTAAAGCACTCTGTTTGCCTCCTAAGTAAATGTAATATAATTAATATTTTAAATTTTACACTTCACCTTTTGTGAACAAAAGTTTTATAAACCTCTTTCTTTGACACATTTATCTAGACATGCTGATAAAATGTTGCTGGTCACATATTCTTTTGGCTTACATATCCCTTTTTAAAAAAATATACTGGTCTACACTCTCCCATATTATGTTGAATCAAGGTTGTATTTCTTTAAGAACATTCTGGTTACAATTACTTGTAAATTTTTTTTCTTTTTGTCTGCACTATGATGCACAATCCAGAAACATAGTTTCTTTTATATCAAGATAATTAATTTGCCCTTAATTTTGAATAAGAATCAACATGTAAAACTTCTACCCAAATCACCTATTCTATGTGATTATTTAAGGGAATTTGATACTGCTTCACCTTCACAAATTCTATGAATGTGTACACACACACATACACACACACACACATACATACATACACACACACACACACACACACACACACACACACACACACACACACACACCTCTTTCTCTTGCCTATTTACTTTAGGTTTTTGAACTAGGTTCTTACTATATGCTTAAGAAAACTTTTCATTCACCTTGAATATTATGTTTGCCTTCAGCTCAAAATCTGCTACCCCAGTCTCTATGATTGCAGTTGCTCAAATATGTCTGGAGTATGTGTGAGCATCATCTGGAAAGCTCACAACTATAAACCATGTTCATGTGGTCTCTGAATTGCTAATTTATAGAAATTATCTAGTGTTATTGTATATATAAAGTATATATATATACTTTACTCAGCATATTTATATTGTGATTTCTTCTGGTTCTGATTTCAAACCTTTAACCTCAGAGAAAATAAGCCTGAAGATTTCTGATAGCTGATTTTTCCAGGTTTACAGATATTTCAAATTTATAGGCATGACATTTCAAGCCTTTTACTTTCAAACCTTTTGATAGTTGAGTCAGTTTACCTAATACATTTCAGAAAAAAAAAAATCTGGGAACAACTCATTAAAAGAAAGCAGTCACAGAAATGCAAATAAATCCTAAGTAAATGCTTCAGTATTAAAGGTTTAGAAATAGATGTAATGAACTATGTCAAGTATAATTTTAAACCTTCAGATATTTTAAGTTATATTTGAATTTCCTATGGCTACAAAGGGTTATTTAAAATACTGACATATATTAACTTATAAAAATCAAATTTAGGGGAAGTAAGATGGATCTGGTATGAGGACACGTGCTGTCATGTCTAATGGTCTGAGTTTGATTCCACAATGTACATGGTGAAAAGTTGTTATCATAGCTGCAAAGTTATTCTCTGACCTCTAGATATGTTCAGACATTTTTTCTTTGGCACATGTATCCACACATTCATGCACATATCCAAAATAAATTACTTCAAATTTGAATTTACAATGAAGTTTTAAAAAAATATAACGTATTCAAGTGAAACATTTCAAATTTTTTCATTTAATTTTAAGTCAGAATTTTTACAAGAAGTGCATTAATATGGTTTATTGTTTAATGCAAATAATCTCAAAAAAATCCTAGATAGTTATAGACTTTTCTTTTGAGTGAGATATATTTTAGTCAATAGCAATTTGAAATACTAGAGATGATGTTTTTTAACTGATAAAAATTATCAATATCAGTTTTTTCATAACTGGGATATATACTAAACCTATGAAAATATGAGTAATACAAAAGAAAAACTGTTCAAGCTATCAGTAAGGCATGTGGCATTGCAATTCAAACTACTTGTAACCTTAACTGATACTTGACATTCATGCATAGCATCTACAGCTACAGAATCTCAGTAAAACAGTATACTTACTAGAAAAATAAAACGGCTTAGCTCTACAATAAATTCCTCCCCTACATAGACTGTCCTCACTGTTCCACATGCCTTGTAATTGACTGAAAACCTATTTGCCAATATTATCAATCATGAGAGGCAGAGCCATACCATTCATACCTTTCTTATTCATAGAAATGACTGCATATTTAAAGCTCTATCCATTGACCCTGGTGAAAAATAATAATAGAAATACACCTGTCTAATTTGCTACAAAAGGTAAAAGAGATAATAATATGATCAAAACCAAAAAGGAAGATCTGTTAAAAAAAAAAAAAAAACAAAGAAAACAAAAACAAAAACAAGATGCCCATTGTAGACTTTGCAACACTCTTTAAAACACTTGAGGATTTAAGTTTCTGTCGGCCCATATACACACTGAGGAAAGACTTGAGTTTTCCTAGACGTCTCACCTGAGAATTATGTGAGGTCCAGCCCAAAGAATTGGAAGCTAAGATAAATATTTTTTATTCATTTTTATTTAATTTTTTAAACATACCCACAAACTGTCTACTCTTCCTCCCCTTCTCCCAATCTTCTCCTCACCCTATCCCCCTATCCATTTCTTACAGAGGGTAAAGACTCCCATTGTGAGTGAGTCAGTGCTGTCTGGCATACCCAGTAGAGGTAGAACCAAGCACTTCCACCCAGTATCAAAGCTGAGCAAGGGTTCTCTGTAAAGAATGGGCTCCAAGAAACCAATTCATGCACTAGAATTAAATTCCACTGCCAGATGCCCACAACTGGCTACATCATTTGACTGTCATCCACATTTGGAGGGCTGATTTCAGTTCTACAGCTGTCATTTCAGAGTCAGTGAGCTCTCAATAACCTGTTCAGCTGTCTGTGTGGGTTTTGTCACCATGATTTTGAACCCTTTGCTAAGATGAACCTCTACATTTTTTTATAATATTGAAAGTATACTCAAATACTTATGCAGAATTTCTTAAAAGAAGGGAGGCACATTGACTCATGACATTTGAAGAAAATACCTGATTCATCTATCAAGCGTCATGAAGATAATTGATCATAAGGTTCATAGATATTCTTTTGAAAAGACAAATTTTAATTCAACCAGAAGGCAAATAGCATAAGAATTATAACAACAAAAAAATATAAATACACAACATACATTCAAGGAAAGAGGTTATCTTCTCCCCCCTCCAGCCACAAAAAAATAATAATTCCAGCATTTATAACAATAAATGTTTTTACAAAAATCATCAATGCTGCTATATCACAGGGCTTGAAGTCACACTTCTAATGAAGTAGCTATTGGCATTTTATAAATAGCCAAGAAATGAGAGGTTTTATGTGTGTGCAGATGTGTGTGTGTCTTTCTGCATAACTGCATTTTGAGGACACAAAATACAGAAGCTTCAAAAGGTAGGGTGGGTCTGAGAAGAGTTGACACAAGGAAGTGAACACGATGAAAATACACTGAAGAAAATTTTCAAAGTACTAATATATATATATATGTATATATATATAAATATATACATATATATATATATATTATGATGGCATGGAAATATCCAATGATTGAAAGGCATAATAAAAAGTGCATGTTGACAGAAAGGGGGACAAGAGGTGAACACTTGTCTCAAAATAAAACAACAAAACCCGAACAACCACCGTCAACAAAAACAACAAAAGATGTCAAATAAAGATCCGATACGGTAGCTCAAGATACTCCTTAGATACTTTAGTCCAAAGTAAGTTGCAATCAAAATAGTGAAGAAAGAAACAAACAAAATAAAAATTAGATATATTAAATTTAAACTTAATGAAAAAAATGCTTTCTTAAAAACATCAAGGAAATGATAAAACTTTACTTAGAAAAACCAGAAAGTGATCTAACCTAATAAAGCAAATGTGGGAAATAAAACCAAACACTACAGAAATCTATAGAATCATCAAGATTATTTTTGAAAAAACTATACACCAAAAATTTGGTAACTTAGAGGTTATGTATTAATTTTTAGTGACATAAGTCTTAGCACTATGGGCTCAAAAGACAATGTGTAGCAAGACTGAATCCCCAATAATATTTTTCCAACTAATGAATACAGCTAGATTTGTGGTTAAGTTTTATAGAAAGTTTCAGAAAGAGCTAATTTCAGTTAGTCTTCAGTTATCTAAAGTATTGAACTGGATGGGAGGATCCCTTCTAAGTCCATTATTTGAGCCTAGCATGATTGAAAATCACAATCAAATGAGGATACAGATAAACACCATGAAGACGCAGACCTATCTTATATAGATACAAAATCACCAACAAAATATTAGCTAATAGATTTTCTCAGCTAATAAGAGCATATACATTCTAGTAAATGGGACTTATAATGAAGCTACAAATATAAACAACCTTATAGTCAACAAGAATAATAAATAATATCAATGGTAATTTTATATTTTGTTAGTGGTAATTCTGGAGACTAAAGCACACATCTCAATCATTACATTAAATGTATTAAATTGGAAAATAAATAGTTATTAATTCCTGAACAAAACAAGAGCATCACATTATAAATAAAACTATGTATTCTTAAATTTAAACTATAATTTTGCATAAATAATTAAATGCATGATTATATTTGTAATTGCAAATATACTAAGTTGTACTATGAAACATCCAGAAGACACTGTAAATGTTTCAATCAGTGAACGTCCATTTGTATTTGGTTCCATATTTATTCCTTCATCATTCAGTCTGTAACACCAGCTTGATTTTTCTTGCATCTGAAATTATTTTGCATTATTGGTTCTAATTATCCAAAACATATTCTTACTTGTTTAATTTGGTACAAACAAAACCAAAATAAGTAAACAAAGAAAAGAGTAGCACTTTCTAATATTGTGCCCCTTATTTGGTTGGAAGTCCTTCACCCAGTGAACTATTCCTTCAGAACCCTTAGTGCCCAATCCTATCTACTGAAATATGTTCAGTCTTTGTAAAGGTTCCCCATTCAAAACCTTCTTCAGCTAACCTTATTTTAAAAAGAATGATACATAAATTAAATTATAATAATAAGATGAAATACTCTGTCAATCAAAAGAAAATTTTCAGAGAACTCAGTTCAAGGCAGAATCATTCACTATGTCTGAGGTGCTAGAATGCATGTTTATTTTTTTTTCAATTTCATTTATAAGTGGTTTGCATGTATTGTAGGCGTGTCTTGAACCCTCTTTGTAGCCAAGGATAACTTTAAATTTCTGATCCCCCTTCTTCCTCCTTTTTCCTCTTCTCCACTAAAACTAAAGTTTGAGACTTAATTTTATCCATTGAACTTTAAAGTCTGAGGATAGTAATATATAGACACTAATACTATGCTAATATACAATAAGCTACAGTAGGAGTCTCTGAAGGAATATAACTACTCTTGGGGAAGTAAAGAATTTTTAAGTTTTGAGCTGTTATCTCAGCAACTTAAACTAATTGAATATCTTAATTTTACCATGACTTTGCTCATATCAGATTAATGTTATTTAGGTTTAATGTAACTGACAATATTGTTCAAATGCCAACTTCCCTCCCATGAATATCAGATTTAGTAGCTTATTAGATATGATAGATACTCTCATCTTTCTTATGTGTCCCAAATACTATTCTTTTCTTTCTTAGTAGGATAAAATAGATACTGCTTTTCTAAATTTATTGGCACTTTATATTTAACATCTATGTGTTAATTTGCATGTTTAGCCCAGGGTTACCTAGAATATTCACTATTTTTCAAAATAAGACATACAAAGCTATAGAAAATCCAGGTATTTGAAATCCCAAAGGTATTTGAAAGATCTAACAAATACACAGTAAGACTTTATACAAAAGTTCCAAGTTGTAAATCGCAATAGGTGGGAGGCTTTTTAATCAGACCAGACTCCTTTGGAAAAGCATTACTAGATTTAATAAATACTTCACTGTAGTGTCTCAGAGTAGGAACTTTCTCATTGCTTTCTAGCTTCAAATCCTCAGTTGATCATGCATTCTTAAAAGCATAAATTATTCCTATAAATTAAATTCCTGGCTAATAATTGTAAAATCTAAATTATTCCCAAAACATCAGTAGTAGAGATATGAAAAGTTAATCAGTACATTGTATAAAAGGTAAAATTTAAAAATAAAATAAAGGTATAATAAAAATACTTTCAAGCTGTGCTGGTTAACTGTAAAAGAAACTTAAAAGACAGATATAGTTTGCTTAGTTTTGATGTTCTGTAGTCAAATGAGATATAATTTAGAAAAGAGGAATCCATGTTAAAGCTTTAAATTTTTAGAACTATAGGTTTCCTGAAACATAACCATATATTATATATCTTATTATTTATAATAAATGTACTGGGTAGGTTGAAATTTTCACATAGTCAGAGGGAAATTGATTAATAAGTCAATATAATGCTTATAAATTATATTTTTCTGTCTTGAATACCTTAATATCTTACATTTTAGTCACTAAAATGCAGTGAATCATAACTAATTACACCTTGTAAAATTTAGGTGTCCTAAACTTAAAATCCTTAATATGAAGACAACAATTTTGAATAATCTCAAATCTTCACAACACTGGATAATCTTAAGAATACAAGTGTGTGTGTGTATGTTTGTCTATGCATGTGTGTCTGTGTGTGATTATGTATGTGTGTATATATATGTGTATGTGTATATGTGTATATATATGTGTGTGAGTATATATGTGTGTATTTGTGTGTGTATATGTGTGTGTGTCTATGTGTATATATATATGTGTGTGTATATGTGTGTATGTGTGTATAAATATGTGTGTATATGTTTGTGTGTGTACATGCTGTAACAACTAATGAAAACCAAACTTAATTAAAACATTCTTTTTTCTCTTTAAATGAAATATTTTTTTATATTTACCTTCTCATAACCTTTAATTTAATAAGTTAAGCTTTGGTTATGCGTAAAGCTGGATAATTACCTACCAGACAAGGAGCTCTGTGATGCAGACAGCCTTTCTGAGCCAACCAGGATGTTAAATTTATCTTTGACAATTCTTGTGTGGATCAGCAATGACTCCTGCAAAGCTCATAGAATACTAGAAAAGGTATCTATAATTTAATCTTCTAAAATTATAACAGCTTTGACTATCTGACTTTCAATATTTCTTCTACATTTTCATTTATTTCAGCTATGGAATATTTACATAATGTATAAATGTCAAGATTTAAGTTTCTAAGTGATATTGAACAATTTTATATGCACATAGTTTAAGACTATGGTGATGGACTGTATTTGTATATAACATTTACAATGCCCGAATGGTTATTGAAAACTAAAACAGTATACCATTCTAAGTTCAAAATATATCTGTATGATGAGAATGGTTTTTTCATTCTAAATATTTATATCCTTTTCCCTATTTCTTGCTGTCCTGAGATGCTGGCCCATGAAGATATAATTCAGATATGGTTTTCAGATATGCTAAGACTCTATGTACATTCTGTCATTGTAAGATAGAGGCAGAGTTTTTTTTTAATGGAAGAAGACATTTACTATTCAGAGGAGAGATCATCTTTCTTTAATGTGACCATGAATATTATTCATCATGTGGATGTGTAAACTTACTGTAAAATTCTAAAACTCAGCAGATGTCCTGATAATGTAGGGCCACATCCTAGCGAAGAAGATCTCTACATATTGTCCTGAATGTAAACGGTTCACCTCATCTCTACACCTGTTCGTTATTCAAGGCAAATACATTGTTTCATGTTTAATTTATTTGTCCTTAATTAAAGAAGACAAAGATCTTGCTTTGAGATTTAGTTCTGTTCATTCAAGCATTTCCAAATAATGATTCATTTAATCTTCTCAATAACCCTGTGAGGTGCATCCTCTGATCTCAATTTTCAGTTGCAACAATAGACACAGGAGGAAAGAATATTTGGAAGTATTGGAGTTGATAGGTACCAACTAACAGAGCAGGGATTTGAATACACATATACTCTTGCGTGTAATTTCATACAGTTGCAGGTTTCTACATACCGAATTCTACCTCCAGCAGTTTTTCACTGTTGTTTAAAGATTTCTTCCCCTTTCTCATCATTGCTCAGCCGTAACATATATAGCTTTGAAAACAAATTCTACAGATGTAGTTCGATGGTCAGTTAAAAACTGGTATACCAGCAAGCTCCTTTGGGCCTTTTCTTTTTATTTATTTATTTTTTTTCTTTTCAAAACAGTGTCACACGATGTAGCCCTGGATATCGTAGAACTCACTATGTAAATCAGGCTGGACTGGTATACACAGAGATCTACCTGTCTCTACCTCCCAACCTCCCAAGTGCTGGAACTGAAAGTGTATGTCCTTATTCCTGGCTGCTCCTTTAAATTTTGCATCCTATTTTCTAATTGTGATATAACTCAGCAACAATTTTCAAAATACTAGTTAAAAACATAAATGTTCTGTATCATTTCTAATTCCACTGATAAGATGGGATAGTATTGATAGCGCAGTATTTTACTCTGTGACTCCTATATTTTTATCTGTTGTAAAAGTCTTATCTGATTTTATTCAGACTAAATATTTCTCAATAATGTGTGTGTGTGTGTGTGTGTGTGTGTGTGTGTTGATATATGTGTATGTGAGTCTGTCTGTGCAGATTAGAATACCACCTCCGTTGTCTTCCTCAATCTCTCATTGATTATATTTTGAGACAGTGTTTCGTTGAATCTAAATCATGTGAATTTAGCAAATCTGAATGACAAATGGTATTCAGAGATCATTCCGCCTATGCCTTTTCAGGACTGGGGATACTTTAGTGCATATCTGTCCAGCCTTCCTTTGGTGGCTATGGGTTGGACTGAAGCCCTTGCTTGTGTAGTCAATGCTTTAATAGCTGAGCCTTTCTCCAGCTTCTTTACATCACATTTTAAATCAATATTAAGGTTTCTAAAAGTCTATGAGGAGTATATTAGAAAATTGCCACAACGCATCAAATTAGAAAATGATTTAGAATAATAGAGTAATCCATATTGTTGTTCTATTGTTAAAATTTGTTGTTTAGGGGAATATAAACAAATTCTCTTTCCTATACCCCTATAGGCAGCTTATAACTGTGGGCAACGCTTGCTTTCCTTTGTTTCCAAATGACAAACTACACTTCAGGGAAAGTGCTTCATCTCAATTGCTATACTTGGGGTCTTCCTAATTCAATCACCCTTTCCCTAACTCATTCAAAAACCGAAAGTAAGAGGTAAGCTGTCTGTCATGTTTTCTTCTGAAATACTTTATATAAAAATAAATAAATAAACCTTTGACAGAGAGCAGTGGTCTGTAAAGAAGCGAAGAAAAATATTTCTATGTCAATAAAGAAGTTACAAGCCTTTCATAGCTATATTCTAACTTATCTATCTTTTGACAGTTATTTTCCTTACTACAGCAGCAATAATGTGATTTTTTTTCTTTGTATTGTTGCTCTGGACATCGTAACCTGGTGCTAATAATAATGTCTGTGGTTATCTCCTTCCACACCTCTGTGGCTCTTGCCTTGGGCCTGGAGTTACTATTTACTTGAGAAGACACAGTATACTGAAAGATTTGTAAGGTGAAAACTCAACATTTTTGTAGTTCTGGAAAGTAGAAGATAGAATCCTTTGGCACATCAGAAAACAAATCACAAAGACTTCTAAATTCCACCGCATGCTTTCTTTCTGGAGCAGTTGGAAAGCAAGAATTTGAGTGACAGATATGATGACATTATCATTTGGGGGACACAATTCCGTAGGTGATGTTATGCAGGGAAATAAAGGAGGTGGAAGAGAGATTGTCATTGAATTGGTTTTCATAGCACTGACGGTGTAATTTAGTTTAACAGTAGTGACAGTCCAGCTTGAACTTGCTGACAGATGGCTGCTGGCAAAAAAGATATGGTTGAGACTTACTGTTAAGATACAAGCTTTCATGTTAACTGAACAATATTTTTTTTTAAAAGAGCATTTCAAGGGATGATGAAAATAAAGAGAAATGATATTATACAACACTCATATTGTATGAAGTGAATCTCAGTACTTGTGGGAGGACAGAAGCAGGCAGAAGGGAGATAACATAACTCGCTAGGGGTGGGTGAGTACCTCCAAGAAAAATAAGCCCATAAAAAAAAAGAGTTTTAGTTAGTGGGTTTTTTGGGGGGAGGGGGACTATATGTCAAAGGATTCTCAGAAAAAAAGGGCAAAGTTGCCAGATAGGTAAAAGGGAGAGACATTGTCATCTCTGGCACTTAAACAGAAACTAGTACAAATGGGGTATTTTTTATAGGTCATGAACCACATGTACACTTTGCAAACTTGAATAGTTCCCTTGGGATCTTGAATTGTCTTCATGAGTCTGAAGGTGATTATTAAACAATACCCATTGGAATTTTCTTCTAAATATTTTAATATGTATTATAAAATGCTAAGGTAGCTTCTGTTGTTATTCTCATTTTATAGAAACTAGAATGCAAGCTTGGGGTGATATAACATCTCAGTCTAGCATAGACTCTTATAAGGAAAGTATGATTGTCTTCCAAACAGACACTAAACAAAAGACCTTACAGGGAAACATCTAATGCAGCTTATTAGACCAGAACTCACAGTAAACTCTTTCCATACTAGAAAATAAAGCTTTAGGAACAAATAATATAAAAAGAAATCTATTGGTTATTCATAAATAATCTAGAGATTAAGGAAGTGTGGGTAGAGCACTAGAAGAAACTGTGTCTGTATACAGATTGTTTTTATTTTAAAATGTTTCTTCTTGAGCAGACATAACATCTTATTGACAAGGGAGAATTAGAAATTCCCTGTTCTCAGGCAAAATTTGTGGTTTGGGATTTATTTGTTTCTTTGTTTTATTTTCCCAAAGCTTAGATACATTAAGATCAATCTTCCAATATTCTTCAGTTTTAGTTTTCCATGTATTATACACAATTCTACATGGCTTCATTAGTAAAAGTGCATTCGCTTTAAAACACCATTAGACAATATTCAATGATATGATATTCATTTAACTCTGCTTCTTTCAATTAGGTCTTTCAAGTTAAGTTTTTTATATACTCCTAAAATCTTGGTCCGAGATACAGGTAGAGATTTAATAGACTTCCTTGAGTCTGTTTTTCATTGTTCTGTAAGGAGAGCATCACAACTTCAGTGCCTCCATGTGTCATGATGTTTATAAAAATGGATACAAGAGCACCAGAAACATATCTTAAATAGGAGTACTCTCTATATATCTCATTCTCCAAGACCTACATGTAAAAGTCTATGCCTCTGGTAAGGATTGTTTATTTAATGATCCTTACATTTTCATCATTTTCATTTAAGAGATTTTTTAAATTTATTATTATTATTATTATTTACATTCCAGCCACAGTTCTGTTTTCCCCTCTCATTCTCTGACTCATTCCCCAGCTTCCTCTTCCCAGCCACTCCTAAAAGAGGATAATTCCTGCAACAAGAAGTCAAAAAAGTCTGGGACCAAGCTGAAGCAGGACCAAGGTCCTCTCCATCCCGTCTGCATCTAGGCTGAGAAGGCATCCTTCGATAGGGAATAGGGTCCAAAATTCAGGTCGTGCACCAGGGAAAAATCCTGGTCTGAGTTAAATCTTTCATCATTTTTAAACCTGCTCCAACTGCAAGTTTCTAACATTAAATAGAACATGTGCTGAATAAGTAGTATTTAAGCCATTCCATTTAAAGTTTGACTTTGTAAATTATTATACTATAAGCTTATTATTCTTTTCACATTGGATGCATATAGAATGAATATCTTACCACAAATAAATGACTAGCTCATGAAATTTTATCATCACTGTTAGAAGTAAAAAAAGATACAATAAGGGGCACAGATGCTGAATATTCTTGTAGAGGTACATAAACCTTGTTGTAGCTACGGTTTGCAGAATAACAACTTAAAAGATAAAAAAAAGAATTTCTAAAATTTTGAATACAGTTTATTCTAATAAATAGCTTATTTTAAAATCATGCACATAATTTTACATGACGTTGATTTTATTTTCCTTGAAAATAGCTACTCTTCAGAAAAATTTTAAAAAAAATTAAATTCATACACAGTCTTAAAATAGGTTACATTCCATAATATAATATGTGTTTACTCTAAATATTTTATCTCATGTCTTTGTGCTGACGGTATTCTAGGCAGTAAGTGGCAAAATCTGTTTATCCTCTCTAAATCTGGGCAGTATGTCTGATTCCCTAGAAGTACCTGCATTAGAAGTCAGTTCTTTGCCTTGCTCATGAGAAGAGAAGGGGTCATAAGCTTCTAGCTGGAAGCCTGGGGACCCATGAGAGATGCTTAACCTCCAGAAAAGAAACCAATAGCTAAGCCCAACTACTACTGCACATGTGCAAGATGATGTCAGGAAAAAAAAGTGAATTAAACAATTTTCAGTGCTGCAGTTCCAGCTGAAGCCCTAGGTTAAACACAATCTCATGATTGACTACAGACAACATTTAGAGAGAGAAATTCCATACTGCTGAGCACAAATAGCCTAGATAATGCTATAAATTTATATATAGTAGTTCATGTATTTATTTTATTTTTTGAGATTATTATATAATTACATCATTTCCCCTTCCATTTTCTACCTCAACCCCCCATATAGCCTTGCTTTTTTTCTTTCAATTTATGGCCCCTTTTATTATTAATTGTTGTTATGCATACATGTTATGTATTAAGAAAATATAAAATATCTCCAGTCTGTATATTACTTTTATGTCTGTTTTCTGGGCTGATTGGGTAGAACTAGATAACCAGCTGGTTGTTCTTCCCTGGGGAAAACTATTTCTTCTGCTCTCAGTGTTCCTTAGTTGCCTGTAGCTCTTTCTGTATGGTTGAGACTTTGAGGGAGTGAACAGAGTCTAATAAGATGACATGTAATAATAAGTTGACTATCTGTGAGACTCTGTCTCCTAGGAGATGTCAGAAGTTGAGCCCACAAAAACTTAGCAACATGATTACCTTAATATATCATTGTTTTACTTGTAAAACATTTGTAGATGATTTTCTACAAAGAACTTGGTAATTTAAGGAGACTAGAAAGAAGTTGAAAAAATTTAATGTAAAGATTCAATTTCAAGATCTGGTCAAATATTCCAATTGGAAAATAGAGATATTTCTTAAAAGGAATATACAATGTCATATGTGACTTATTCAAACCATCCCTGTAAACAAGGAGAATTTCTGTTGAGAAATCAAATAATTACTGATCAAACATACTCCGATATCCTAATTAGATATCCTTCTCATTAGAAGAAAAATCTGAACATATCAAGCATAAAAATCAATTTAAAGATTTCCACTTCTTTAAAAACCTGCTTAAAAGTTAGAATATTTTGGAATCTTCTCATTTCTCCTAATGACACTCATTTGGTGTTTTTACTCTTTATTAACTTATGGTATCTAATTTGCAGGTTCTTAAAAGAAAGATGGAACCATGTCCATGACTGATATTTTTCTGTAGATTTCCATTAGCGTTGGAATTATTGTATGTACTACTATATGATTTTTCTGAACTCCTACATTTTCTTCTTCATCCAGAATTCATGTCTTTCTCAATGGTCTCTCTCAAGTCCAGATCCCTGTCATACTGAAGCTGAACACCCTCCCACAGAATATTCTTCTCCCTCGCTGTGTCCCTCTCTTTAGTTTTAAGTTCTATGTATTTTTTAAAACACCAATGTAGGGGATTATGTTGTTTCATGGTAAACAACTGTCCCACCCATTGGTTTAATAAAAAACGCTGGTTGGCCAAAGGCAGGCAGGAAGTGTGGGTGGGGCTACCAGACTAAGAACACTCTTGAGAACAGGAAGCACAGAGCAGAATGCAAGAGAGAAGCCTGAGGAAGCAGAGGGCAACCATGCTGCTCTAAAGAAAGGTACTGAGCCACATGGCTGAACAGGACAAAAGTAATGGGTTAGATGAAGGGTAGGGAGCTAGCAGGTTATATGCCTGGGCCTTCGGCTGACCAGTCTAAAACTATAGTAAGCCTCTGTGTGTCACTGTGGGACTGTAGGGCTGCAGGACTGCCGGTCTGTGGGTCCTAAACTTTGAGGTCTGGCCTGAAAGTTCGAGCCAGAAACCTCCTACTACACACCAAAGTGTTTCATTTGACTTACATTCTCTCTGAACTCAATTCTCAGCCATTGGCCCTGCCTATACGTTATACTAGCATTAGGTAAATACATGCACACATCATTGTACTCATCACACTCCATTAGTGTGCTTTCTCTGTGATGGAAGGGATCTTTTAGTTCTTTACCTTTTACACAGCTTAGAGAAAAAAAATACTAGAAAATTTATTACTTATTATATGAGTGAATATCTGATGACATAGAAAATGATGGGACAGTATTTTATGATGTTTGCAGTGATTTGCAAATATGTTGATTCCTTTCTACTGAGTTTAAAAATTCTGTAACATTGAAGTTAAAGCCAAAACAATTGAATGAATATTTCTGAAGAAAAAAGGAAACAATTACCTTTAATAATGATGGAAGCATTTCTTTGCTCACAACATATATACAGAAATATTTCATACTATTAATTGTAGTCAGTAGAGAGTAATAAATATTTACAATTTAACCATGATAGTTTTAGAAATGATTTAAGAGAAATTGATAGAGTAAAAGAAATTAATTGAATTTCTTCAATTATTGAATAACAATTCAAATTATTGAATAAAATGTGTGATTTTCATTTAAATTTATTATCCAAATAAAAGAAATGTCTACCTATTGTATTTGTGAATTTAGACAGCAAACATGCAAAGTATTTTGTAGAAACTCTCTTCTTTATTCCTAGAAAAAACCTTAGGAGATTATCATATCCCTTATGAAAGTTTACTCATGATGGCATAGGTAATATCTAACACAGTCATTATCATGTTTTAGGTTTAAGCTCCTAGATCTTTGTTATCAAAAAAATGAAAAATGGAAGGAAGTTCTAGAAGTTATAAACATATAGTCTGGTTTTCTTTTCTTTTCACTATCTGACTAAAGCAATTTATAGGAGAGAAAATTTAGTCTAGCAAACAGTTCCAGGTTACAATCTATCACAGTGAGGAAGTCAAGGCAACAAGAGGATGAAAAAAGGTCTTCATACGGCATTCATATTCAGAAAGAGCCATGGATGCATACATGTAGTGCCCTTCTTATCTTCTCACATTTTATACAGCCCAGATTATGCTGACTAGGTTATGATACCATCCCCAATTGGCAGACATTGCTACCTAATTTAATATAGTCAAGAAACCCCACAGATATATTATAAGCCCTTTCCCAGGTGAGTCTAGATTTTGTCAATTTGACAGTACTAGCCATCATGAGAAAAGTCTTTTTAGAAGACAGTTTCTACTTAAGTCTAATGGCTTTTATTATTATTAAAGACACATCAACCTCTTTTCCTGTAAATTGAATTAAGTTATAATTCACATGACTGTCTACCATTTTAAAGTCTAATTATTGACAAATAACATGTTCCTAACATACTTCATGGTTACTTCTTGCCCTTAAACAGAGATCCTTCTGAGTTCTACTTGTAACCTTAGAAAGTATTTTCTTTGTGTATGAAATTATTATATGGACTGTCAAAAGCATTAATCCACATCGTGGTACATCCTGAGTTTAAGCATTCATACCTTCTAATGAGATGGTAAGGCCCCGAAGAAATGAACAAAAAAAGGTCAAGTTCTGATGAAGCAGAAACTGGAGTTATTGTCTCACCATCTAAATAAAACCTGAACGGACATTTGCTGGACCAACATGTCTTGCTCTTTTCTGATTCCTCTGCCTTGCTACAAACCAATAGATAATATTCCTACAGCAAGCCAAAAAGGTCTGTTCTGCTATTGGGCCACTTCCTCTTCCAGAAGCTAACTACCAAGTTCTAGATAACAAAATATTGCAGTCCAAAAATCAAAAGTCCTCTTTGGCTCACCTGATTAACATACATAATTAAAACTAAACTGTGGGGGATATTTTCAAATATAATAAAAAAACATTCAGAGATATCAGAGGGATCTAACCACAGTCAGTCTAGAAAGATCAGACAGTGGAAACTCACACCTTTAATTCCAGCACAGGGACCTACACCCTTAATCCAATCTGAGTTCTAGGTCATATTAGGTTACAAAAGGAGTTCCAGGAAGGCAGTGGTGGTGCCACACCTTAACTGAGTGAAGAAGGTATTTAAGGCAGACATAGAAAGACAGAGGAGGTAGAAGAAGTCAGGAGGAGCGAGGCTGAGGAAGCTGGAAGACAGCTGGGTGAGATCTGACTGTGGTGTTTCCTCTCTCTGATATCTCAGCCTTTCCCAGAGATCTGGCCCTGAGTTTCCTTTATTCGTGCCACACTAAACACCTCAATTTAACACAGGGTTTCTCCTTTTCCTTTCTAAACTGCCAGGTTCCTGTGTGTCACAGCTCTCTCCTATCTATCCAGATGTCCACCCCACCTTCCCCCCCAATAAATATCCCCATCCCATCTCTCCTGTTTCCTTCCTTCCCTCCCTCATTCTCTGTCTTCTGTGTTTGTCTCTCTATCCCTGCTATCACTCTGGAGAAAATAAATCTCCTTTTGATGAGAACTTGGCCTGGTAGTCCTAGCCTATGCATCTCCTTTCACCAGTACACTGGAACTAGTGCAGTGAAGCAGCTCACTGTCCTAATGATTTGTGTAAAACAGCTTTAAAGGTTTTCCTGAGTGACACTTAAGATTATATAGAGAATATGTCTAAAGAAGGAAACATTGAAAGTGCTATAAGGATGGACTAATTAAATACCCTAAAGAGCACCAAAGCTTGTTTGTAGAGAAGAAATCGTCAAAACATTTAATAGATGGAGAAGGTAATCTGATAGTAAGCAGGAGATATAAAAACACCCACATCTAAAAGATCGATAGCTAAGGTTGAATTCATATTGAATTTTCCGTTAATGGTAAGCCTTGAAATAATTTACCATCTGTTTTTGGAAATATACGGTAAGAGTTCAATGCATCGAATCGTGGTTTAGTAAGTTGAAATTAATGACTAGGCTTAAAAAAAACAAAATGGGAGAAAGTGAAGTGCTGGAAGGAAGATGTGTTTAACAGTCTCCAAAATAAAGTATACCTTTCTGGAGGGAGACTCAATAAGTAAGCAAAACGTACAGAATTTAGAAAGTAAAGAGTATTATGATGGACTAGGTCATCAAAAGTGAAAACAAATCAGACATAATTCTGAAATAAGATGGTGTTGAGTATAAGAGAGGAACAAAGAGAGAGTTACTTGTAGACGGAAAATAAAGAAATTTTGACTGGAGAAAAAGACACTTGCATATATGAATCAAAGTGGTCTATGCATAATTTTGAAGCAATTTTGCATATGAATGTTGGGAACAAGAAGCTGTAGGGAGAATGGTGGATAAAAGATTTTTGTGCAAAATTCTCTGCTAACAAGACCAATTTGTAGTTGAGCTGTTTATATCCCATTGACTATAAAGAGCAGTAATTATGTACAACAGTGAAACACTAAATTATTCAATTGCCTCAAATTTGTTAACCTCACATTCTTTTTCCCATGTGCCCGTTTTAAGCCCATCCTCTGCATCAAGGCATTTTTAGATTTGTTTGAAATCTGGCATTATTTTATTCCAAGTGAGTTTATTTAAAACAACTTTTGCTTCATTCGGAGAAACTTTAGTTGTGGTGGTTGCATTGCTTTGTTTTGATCTCTTGCCTGCTCTTTATGCTGATCTTATTAGTTCTGTTAAAGAAAACTCAAAGATTGTATAAGGTTTGACATCAGTGTTTCACATGTAAAAAGAAATTTCCTTGGGCCATGTAATGATTCATGCTATGAATAATATTTCTAATATTTTGTCTTCTGCTACTTTATTTTTTTAATCACTAGCTAGAATACATCTTTCAGGAACTGCTTTACTTCTTAAATTCTTGAAGATATTGAAGGGATGTTACTCTACTCAAGCCTGTTTCTTTGGCAGGCTTCTCCCCCATTCTTTCTGCCTTGCTAAAAAATATTAGATTACATTTCTAAAGCTTTGCACCAAGGTCTGACCTTATTTGGTCATTTCCTCCTCCTGAGGCTGACTACCAAAGTTCAGCAATCCAAAGCTCCCTCTGATTCACCTAATTAACATACTCAAGTAAAATTAAGCACCTCATTCTAACATGAAGTTTCCCCCTTTACCTTTGCAAACTGCCATTTGCCTATCTACCCTCTATCCAGAGTCCTTGTGCCTCCTGGACATACACTCCTTGCCCCTTTCCCTTGCTCCCTTCCCCTTTTCTCTCACCCTCTCTCTCCTTTACCACAGCATCTTAGTCCATTATAGCACAGACTTCCCCCTCTCCTCCTCTGCCATATTATCCCTGTATGGTCATTTGTGGCTGTTTCTTGTCTGAGTCAGAAAACAAGCTACTTTAACTTTCTTTCCTGCTTAATAAAGGATCTCTCTGTGGAAAAAAAGTGCTTGGGTGTGGTTAATTGTGTCTGTTCAGGGTCCAAGGGGAAGTCCCTGCTGTGCAGTGGTCTTCTTCAGATAGTGTAGATCTTCTGTTTGTCTTGGTGACCTACTTTACTCTTCAAAGCTTTATACGGATACACTGCCCTTAACTCCTGACATTTTTATATTTTTTTTAACAAAAGACATTTGGATAATATTATAAAAAATGAATACAAACATAAAATTCTGATATTGTTTTTATGCCTATGGGTTATTTAATGACAGTAATGTGTGTGCATTTCAAGATTGCACTGTTGAAAGTAACAGGAAAAACAGAATTCAGTATGTCAAAGAGAGATAAAATGTCCCCTTGACTTTCCTTCTTACATAACTTTCTCATTCCCAGAGTGTAAAATTATTTGAACAGGGCCTTTTCAAAGGTTTTCAACTGAGCTGAACGCTCAAGCACTTGAAACGCCAAAAAATTATAAATTGAGTTGGCGGAAAATAGCAGGAATTTATTCACCCAGAGTGAATTTCCTTTAGCTTTAGAGAGAGAATGGTGACTTCATACAAGGAAGAGCAAAACATTCAATCATTTTCTGAAAAATGGTGGAATCACCCTTCAATATCCATGCAAAATGGGTTGTTCCAGGATGCCGACTGAAAATGCTAATACTGCCAATATTATTCATGGTTGTTCATGTCTCTTAGAAGATGTGATGATAGCCATAGATAGCCTACATAAATTCTCGTGTACACATTAAATCATTGCCAAATATGAAGGCTTCCTATCATAAGGTAATACTAAGTAAAGATTTTTTTCAGGAAAAAGTAATGGAAAATGTGCAAACTCAATGCAAAATATAGATGTGGAACAAAAAATTAAGAGCCAATTTCTTATAATACGAGCTGTGCTAAATTATGAAAGGTTTACATAGGATAATGAAAATGAGAAGTTCTTGATAAATGTATTTTAACATAGTTTGATTTTTATTTCTTATACATATGGGGTACCTTTGGTTCCCCAATGTCAGGAGGAAGCTTCTGATCTCCTGGAGTTAGAGTTACCCCAGTTGTAAGTACCCTAATGTGGCTAACAGGAAATTAATCAAGGTCTCTTGAAGTGAAGTGAGCCCTCTTAACCTCTGAGCCATCCCTCCAACCTAAACATAAATATTTCATGGAAACTCTGAGAAACTGTGTGAACAGTACTAGTTAAAACTATGAAATTTTATCCCAATACATGTAGCATAAATAATTCTCATAGTTTCTATTTTATACCTAATAGAATAAATTATAGTTTCTCTGTGATATAGTACTATGGACCAACTTTTGTCCTGTCATGAAATATAGGTGAGAAGGAAATCAGCAATTGAAAACATTTACCTGATACTCAGAAAATCTGAATGTTCTCCACTAGAAGATAGTGGGAAGTAGTGATATATAAAAAGAAACTGGTATCAAAGTTATCTTATACATTCTTCAACATGTAGCCCAATATTTTCTAAACATTCCTGAAAAAGTGTATCTTACAAATATTGTATGCTAGAACCTATACACTATATACTTCTGATCTAGTTTCCTACACCATGGCAAAGTCCTCATTAGATATGCATATTCTGCTAACTGATAGGAGCCCAGTATTAGGATGATTATCCAACTTGAATCAGACATTCAGATGAATCATAAAATGACAAATGCAAATTAAACAGTCTAGACACAAAACCTAAAAGTCTCATGACGACAAAAAGTCAAACTCACCAACTCTATGGTGAGTCAATAGTAAGCAGATAAATTATTCTCTAAGTGTCTTTTATCTGAGATATCAATATCATAGTTGTAAACAAAAACTCCCACTTCATGGAAAGGTCCATAAAGATCCAAACATCTCCAATATGCAAAATTTACCAAGATGCCATGGGAACATTAAGTACTCAAAAATGAACAGAATGAAATAAGTACATAAATATTTCAGGCAATAAACTAAGTATGTCACTTTTTCCATGAAAACACAACAAATCTCAAGCAAGTTGAATGACCTAAAAAGGGGGAACTCATACCTAGCAGTGATCTTTTTATTTAATAGCCTATAGTATTGGGGGGGACACCATCCCCTGTCATTAGGTGATACCATTTAAGTCTCAGTATAGATGCATTTCTATTTGGGAAGTGTCTACACTTGTAGGTTTCCATCGAGCTGTTCAGAGAGCTTCAGCATTAGTTATCCTTCCTCATACTCCCTCCTCTACCTTAACCCCCAATCCTAATCCATTAACTCCTCTTTTGTTCCAACTTTCCCTTCAAGTTTTTTCTTCTTTCCCTTTCCTTCCCTTCCCAACATCCACATTCATTTCTTTTGGAATTGCTCACTGAATCCAAGCCTTATCTTAACCAATGGCTGTTAAATATGTAGCCAAAATCTACAAGCTACTAGTAAGAAAAATACTCAAGATTATTTGGAGATATCTCAAAATTTGTAGGAAAGTGATTCATTTAATTTTCTGATAAAATAATTAAGTCTGATCATTTCTATAAAAATATGTAGAGCATTAGAACCTGTCAGAACTTGGATGGTGAAACTGAATGGGAGATGCTGTCGGTACACCTCAGAAAGAGCAAGGAGATTGGCCTTTTGGGAGTTTCTGACAACTGTGGTCCCACTTCCTATATGACTGATTGTGGTGGGATTAAGGCGTCAGCCAATAAGGTCAGAAGACGCTTCCGGGACCCTGGAGGACCCTGGAGGGGGCGTGGGCAACCCCATTGATAAGTGGCTGCTGGGACACGAGGAGCGCTCTTCCTGGTTCCCGGCTGCTGGCTGCTGGACAGACAGAATCAGAATCCATCGTCCTTCCATCGCGTGTCCATCGCTCGTCCATCGCTTGGATCTGCAAGTCCTACCAGTCCTTGTTCAGGTGCCACTATAAGCTGTTACTAATATCGTGAGTGTTGATTTATATTCCAATAAATATTAATTTTGGACTGGACCCTTTAAAGTAAACTCCATCTACAACTGATGATGCAAACAGAACATAGGAAGATGGCAATACCCAAATGAGAAGAGGCAGTTGGCAATTTTTTCAGGCTCCACTTCTGATATAGCCATTTGTCATAATTTGCAGTAAATGTTGCAAGCAACAATTAAACTTGAAATTTAAAGGTTCCAAACTTGAAAAGCATTGAAAGTCATTAGTATCATATTCAATATTGTAATTTTAGTTGCAATTTACTAGATGAATTTTGAAATGGAGCAAATGTGAGAGAGGAGAAATACAACCAATTTGCTTAAGGGGGTAAATATTCATAACCAAGTTCCTGAAATGTGTACCTTCAAAATAGCAGAAGTTGTTTAGAATTATCAGAGGTATGTACTCACAATTATATAGTAAATTGAATTTATAAAATAATTAAAATTACAAGACATACACTTATGTGTACAAAAAATTGAGGATTTTTGACAAAACATTTACATGGGCCTACAATAGCATCAGTCATTCTTGCTTACATATTTCATCTTTATGTACTAAATATTATTATTTCCTTATCATGTAGAATAGCTCTAAGGAAGAATTTTATTGACTGTAAGTTAAAGGAGAAAGTTGTTCAATGGGATATATTTAGGAAAAATAAAACAATTTTGTAAAAGTTTGATGTTGATGTCACAATAATCCACGTTTATCTGAAATGTTACATTGTAGTACGAGGTTTCTAGCCTGGACTTTCAGGCCTAACCTCAAGGTTTAGGCCCACAGACCAACAGACCCACAATCCAGCAGAGACACACAGATGCTTTCAATAGTTTTCAGCTGATCAGCCTAAGGCCCAGGCATACAACTTGATAGCTCTCTACCCTTCATCTAGCCCATGACTCATCCTGTTCAGCCATGCAGCTCAGTACCTTTCTTTAGAGCAGCATAGTTGTCCTCTGCTTCTTCAGGCTTCTCTCTGGCGTTCTGCTATGTGCTTCCAGTTCTCAAGAGTTTTCTTAGTCTGGTAGCCCCGCCCACACTTCCTGTCTGCCTTTGGCCAATCAGTGCTTTTTATTAAACCAGTGGGTGGAACAATTATTTTCCATGAAACAACACAGTCCCCTACACTACATCATGAAACAAATTTCCATTTATGATAATGCTGGCTACTATGATTCTTGTTTTTGCATACATGTGTGTGCATGGCTGTGTATATGTATATAAAATGTGAAAATATGACATACATTAAAATATATTAATAATAATCAAATAGAAATTTTATAGAAACATAATATATAATGAAGGTCATCTTGTTGTGTTACATGCTTCTTTCTTCATGAGCAATTTTTGTCCCATACTTTTTATGCCTCAACATACTTTTGTTAATTGTTTGGGAGTATTGTACAATGCATCCCTATTGTTTTTACTTTCCATTCCTCCCAGGTTCACCCTCCCACACTGGTGCCCCTCGAAAGAATACTATGTGATAAAACACCCAATGGCCAGCCCCTTAAAGAAAACTGAATTCTCTCTCTCTCTTTGCTACACCCTCCACCTCCAAAAACCATCAACTGTAAAGAACTACACTTAAGGACTCTTCAATAGCTTCCTGTCTGGACTTTTTTTTTGTGGATGGGGAAGAGTGAGGGTTGGAAATTTGTATTACAAAAGCCTTCAATGTCTCTCATTCTCAGTTATGAGTTTTCAATCATCGATACCACTGCAAAAGAATTTTCCTTGCCCATAATTCTCATAGTCATCATAGATCATGGACTTCCACATGGTTTTCTACAGCAGCATAGATCATGGTCATCATCATGCCCTCTGGTAGCACCATAGATAATAGAATTTTCCTGTTCTTTGTGATGATGTGAAATGATAGATGCCTAGGTGACATGGTGAACTCAAGCAAATGATAGAGACTTTGGAGTGGAGAATTGCCAACTACTAACTTTGTTTTTTAAACAACTTTTCATTTCATTTTAAGCACAATGAATATTTTGTCTGCACATATGTTGTAAATCACATTCATGCCTGGTATACTCAATGGCCCTGGAACTAGAGGATGATTATGAGAAGCCACGAGAGTGTTGGAAATTGAAGCCTGGCTCTTCTAGTAGTCTTGGCCACTGAGCCAACTCACCAGTTCAATTTATGAGGGAGGATTATAGAGCTATAATGGTATTATTTAACCTCAAAAAATAACTGAAATCATGGAAAGCAAATCAACGATGAGGCTTCCTGGTCTAACTCCTGTCCCTCTACAGCACCTTGTAGTTTTCCATCTTAACTTTTGCTTTTTGATCTCTGAAATTTTTTATTAAATATTTTAAATGATGATGATATTTATATTATAATTATTCATGAGGACATAATATCTATCTAGTGCTTCTGTACATAAATCAATTTTATGGTGAATGACTAGACACATCCTTGCTTAAAGTTATATGCCATGTCATATATAACACATGTGACTTTGAGTATGTTACAAAAATTCATGTGACAATGTGCAGATGATCTGCACATTCTCAAGCCAGACAAAAATCTCAGTGAGAAAGGATTTCTGCACAAGGGCCTATCTCTAACCAAGACAAATGATAGTTGCTGAGCAAGGAAAATTCAGCTTTCTTTAACGGAGTGACACTAGATATATTAACCATGCTCTAAGGTAGGCCTCCTGCACAAGGGTCCAACATAAGCTGGAATTAATGTTTCATAATTACTTTTTCTTTTGTTCTTGCCTTGAAGATAGAAGGAGAAGAGGCAGATCGCAAGAGGTGATGATGGTGAGGAAAGGACTGATATAGATGCCTTACTTGCCACCCTGGCCATAGTGATGTGCCAGCCTAGGCTGCTACTAAGGGCCATGTCTGGGTCTGGAGCTCTGCCACAGCTCAGGTCTGTGTTGATACATATATATATATATATATATATACATTTCCTTTGGCTAAAGACTCAGAGATATTCGGTTGGAGGATTCCTAAAAACAGGCCTGAGGTTGGCTGGGTGACTGTGGTTTGTTTCTGGCATTCTAGGTTTTCTCCAATATCTGGCTCCAGATTTTCATTGTAAACTAACTAGAGTTCCTGCAATAAAGGTCTGTGGCTCCTGTTACAACTGAAAGCAGAAGGGTTCTGGCTGCTCTGAGTTGGCCTGGCTGCTCCCTAGAAAAAGCACAGAAGTACTGGCCCTGGCCCTCACCAAGTGCAGTACTCCAAACAGACCCTGCACCTCAAATAGGAGGCAGAATAGGGCTGTCACTGTTGATGGGGTACAAGAGAACAGGCCCTGAAATGGGAAAGCTAGGCCCACTGTCTGACATGTGACATATGTGAAGGGAAGAGATAAACCCCTCTTGGGCCTAGCCCATTGCCCCTTGTCCCTTACCACTTAGTGCAAGTAGGAAAAGCTGATCATAGGCTCACAATAGTTGGAGAACTGACTCTGACCCTTATGGGCTGCAGCACTCAGAAGAGAAGGCTGCACTAGCTTGGGCAAAACAGTAGAGCTGGCCCCTTATGGTGTGAGTGCAAGGGCATAAAAACAGCAGAATTGGAACCTCTCATTGCTGTCCGCTTCATTGAGTGACCTACCTGGGGCAGTGCTAGAGGGCTCACCTGGGTAGAGAAGATGAAGAAAGCTGGTTCAACAACCCAGCTACCAACCAGGCCCAGAACCAGAGTTATGAATTGGTCTACCCAAAATGTGAAGGTGTCAGACTTGCAGCTTTAAGCTTATTGAATCTCCATTCCCCAGGACAACAAGAGGATATCCAAGAAAAGTCCCAGTGAGAACCCAGGATTGACAGTGTAGCTGAAGCCAGAGGCCACAATCCAGGCAGAGATTCTACAATGAGCATTTGTGAGTGGGGTTGATTGGACAAAAGAATATGTTGTGCGACACCGGCAGCTCCCAATGCCATTAGGATGAATGAGATGAGAGGTAGAAAAGACAAAGAAGCAAGTGGTTTTTGGTTGTTTATTTGTATTTAATTAATATGGTGGATATTACTTTGTGGGATATGCTGTAGGGTGAGGGATGAATTTGGAAGAAGCAGATTGAGGTACATTATTTGAAATTTCCAAAGAATCAATAAAGAATTATGTTATAAAAAATACAAAATTAAAAAAAAATTAGAAAAAGAACATGATGTTAGACACTTGGGTGGGGAGGATCTAAGAGGAGTGGGTGGCCAAAATGGATATGATAAAACAATATTGTATCAATTTTCAAAGTATAAAATAGAAGTTATTGCTAAATATCAGGCTAGGGAGTAACTTTAGTTGTGAGATATCCTTGTCTAACTAGAAATTGAAGTATGCCAAACTCAACTCAAGAATAAATACATCCGTAATGCAATGATGAATATTTAAGTAATGTTCACTATGTTAGTTTACTTATTAATGAATGTATACTTTGGATCTGAAAAAAATAAACATTTGTGAGAATTTTTAGTTTCTCATATTGTTTTATAACACACCCATAACTAAAGATCAGAGAATAGTAATGGAAACACTCCATCTACTGACTTCAAAGTTTACTGCAAACCCATTATAGTCATATGATTTTATTATTGCTTGTCTTCCACAGTATCTCTGCCTCTAAATAAAACTTTAGAATTTGAAATTAAATATGGACCTATTAATAATTTAAAGTAATAAGAAAAATGTGTGTCCTGATACCACATACATAGTTTCAAAGCAAAAGACTTTTTAAGTAGATAGTGACAAATTGAAATGTATTATGTCAATGGAAGAAGTTATTATGATACATACTACTCATAATTATTCTTGACAATATTATTTTAGATCATATTTTAATGGTGATGATTATTGAACTAAGGGACTAATGCATGCTAGTCAAGTGCTATGCCACAGAGCTGTATTCTTATCTCAAAAATATTTTATTAATATTAATTCAATATTGCCTTAATTAGTTTCAAGTTTATTTGATAAGATATTATTATGAAGGCAACTAACAGAAGAAGGGAATTTATTGGTAGGGAGTATGGCAGCAACAGACAGGCATGGCACTGTAGCTAAGAACTTATATCTGATTCACAAGTACAAGAAAGAGCTAGACATTGAATGGCCTGATTTCTTAGAGCCTCAAAGCCCACCTCCACTTTTTACAATACCAAACATACTGATCCTATCTATTGTAGTTGTATAGAAATGGTCCAGAGGCTCATAGGGAGTGGAATTATTTTAAACAGGATTAGAACCTGTGGCCTTGTAGCTGTGGCCTTATCAAACCAAGTGTGTCACTGGGGTCAGGTTTTGAGGTTTCAGAAGCTCAAGTCAAGCCCAATGGCTCCCTCTCTCCCTGCTGCCCATTGATTCAGAGATCCAGATGTAGAATGCTTGGTTCCTTCTCCAACACCATGTTATCCTGTGGCCCCTCACATTTTCTGTCATGGTAATAATGGCCTAACCCTCTGAACCTCTAAGCCAGCACCAATTAAATGTTCTACTTCATAAGAGTTGCTGTGATTTTGGTGTCTCATCATGGCAATAGAAATGTTACCCAAGCATTTTGACGAACTGTAGCACAGTCATTCATTCTCATTCATTCCACCACATAGTGTGTTATTTCAGTGATTTAGATTTCTCTAAGGGTCATATAACACAATGTTTTTGTTCTATCATATGGCTTTGAAATGTATGATTCTAGAGGCTTCTCCTGAGTTCGTTTTCTTCTGTTGCTTTGCTTTCTTTAAATTTGAGTATTTTTTTTGTTTCATTCTATTATGTTTTTTGTTGTTATTTCTTAAAAGACTGTTTCTTTTTTCTGTAAGAGACAGAAGTAGAGAAGTAACTGAGAGGAGAAGAGGAAGGATAAATTGTAATAGGATATATTGAATAAGAAAACAATCAGTTGTATAAAGTTGCTGGCCAGGACTTTCCAGCCTAGCCTCGAGTTTCAGACCTGGAGAACAGTATAGGTGTCCTTTGGATCTGCTTCTCTGGTTCTCCTGTGATATCTCTGCTCTATTCTTCCTGTTCCCAGAGTTTTCTTAGTCTGGTAGCCCCACCCACACTTCCTGTCTTCCTTTGGCCAATCAGCATTTTTATTAAACCAGTAGGCAGGACAGTTATACACAAAGTAACAACACAATCCCACTACATTACCCCTTTTCTCTTTTTAAAACAAGAACCATAAATCTAATATCCTTTTTCTCCATTACCTATAATGACTTATAATCAGCACTGTAAACAAACACAAACATCTGTAATCCATTTTTGGGGAATGTAGGTGTAGTTCTCTAGGCTACTATCCACTAAAGGGGGCACTGGCAATCCCATGGGGATCCAAAGAAAATTTAGTATTATAGACAAGTCTTTAGTGAAGTAGTCTCTGAGGCTAGATTATCTCAGTCAGTCCCCTTAAAGTTGTTGTGGATGTAGAACCCAGAGAAAACAGGCACCATAGGTGCTCTGAAATGCTGAATCATCTGGGTCATCCATTTCCATTGGAGACTTTTCAGGGGTCTTCCTCTGTCAAACTTTCTTTTCTTTACCCAGGAATAATCCCACAACCTCTCAATAAATCACAGCCTCTTGTCTCCAAAGTAGTTTTTCTTTTGATTTCAATTTTAATGTCAACTCATTTACTATATATGTAAATTGAATTAATCTAGCAGCATTTATAATCAAATGTCTTTTACTACTTCATTTTTCAGTCAAAAATCTCAAAGACTATATCATATAATATCCAAACACTGTTTGTATTTTCCGTCTATACATAGCTTGTTATTTTTTTACTCTATTTCTTTTTAAGGACTTGCTCTATTCTTTTTTCCTTTTTCTTTTCTCTATTAAGCCTCTGTATATATTTTTAACATACTCTAAAACATTCAGAGTTTATTTTTTGAATCTGTCTTTACTGCACATTTCTCATTTCTTATCTTTTTTTTTGTTTGTTTCTGACCACACCTTTAATCTGCCAAGGTGTGGCTAAAGATTATAGGCTTTTCTAGAATGACTGGATGGCTCCAGCCAGCTCCTAATCTAGCATCATAAAATTTAGCTTTTTAACATAGGTACTGGTAGGATTAACACTCAATTACCACTTTTGGCAATTTTAGGGTTCATATAATCACCAAGTAAAGCACTGCCATCTGTTGTTCATGAAGTCAAATTAAGTATTTGGCAGCAGGACCTCTTGAAAGACTCACAAGTGTTTTGTCTCTAAGGCTGAATCAAGAAACTTCTCTTAAAAAAGCCTAACTTCTGCTTGCCCAGCAAACAGAGCTGATCTAAGAGAACACCGTCACTAAGAAGCCATCTTTGATTCTGTTTCTTTTTTGTCATTAACAGAAACCTTAAATCCACCATATACAGCTCCTTGCTTACATTGAGGCTCAGGAACTGGATTTGTTCATCTTAAATTGAATGCAGCGAACACACCATTTTATAATTTAATCCCATATATCACACAGTCTCTTTCCCATAGCCCACTTGAGAGACAGAACTCAGACTGTTTTTAAGCTTTCTATGGCTTTATGTGGGTATATTTTACCCACATTGGGCACTATTTGATGTATTAATGCTTCTGGACTAGACTTTCCAGCCTAAAGTTTCAGAACTGCAGACCTGCAGACCTCTTAGTCCAACTGAAATAGATACTTACATTAATTGTACACTGATTGACCTGGGGCCCAGGCGTATAACGTGCTTGCTCTTTACTCTTAAACTAACCCATGACTCTTATCCTGTTCAGCCATGTGGCTTGGTACCTTTTCTCAGAGCAGCACAGGTGTCTTCCGCATTTGCTTCTCTGGTGTGTCATGGCATCTTGGCACTGTTCTTCCTGTTCCCAGAGTTTTCTTAGTCTGGTAGCCCCGCCCATACTTCCTGATTGCCTTTGGTGAATCAGCATTTTTATTAAACCAGTAGGTGGGACAATTATATATAATATAACAACATAATCCCAGTACAACAATCTATTTTGAATCAAAGGAGGAATAATTCAAAATTAATGTATTACTAGTCCATCATAGACTATTTAGACTTGTACATATAAAAATTCAGTTTTCAACAACTGAACTGAAAATATAACCTCATTAAGAATAAAACATTTTGTTGGGAAAAATCAGTATGCTTCATGCATTATTTTAAGCCCCATCTATTGTTATACTGGATTTTAAACACATGGGTGGTGCTAGTTATTATTTCTACTAATTCATAAAACATTACTCATAAGAAACTATTAATTTCCAACATAATAGTTGATTCTTCATCTTTAAACTACATATTTGAGAAATTGGTGTTTTGAATTGAATACTTAAAACCATATTTATATTCATAAATGTACTATGCAAATTTAAAAGCACATTAAAATTATTAGAAAATCTGTGTGAGCTGTTTATTATAGTGTTCCTGGGAGAAAGGCCACACTGTGTCAGTGCTTCAGAATGTTTGTGTCAAAAGCTTATCTCCTCTTTGCACTTTCCTGACACCACCAAAGTTCTTTCTACTTCTAATTTTCCAGCTGGAATTGTGTGAACGTGGGATAATGCTATTGTACAGTATAAATATTTGATACTCATAGCATTTTAAGAAAATACTGATTGGTGAGTAGGTAGGGCAGGAAGTACAGGTGGGGCAAGTAAACAATGAGAATTCTGGGAGGAGGAAAGGGAGCACATCAGACACCAGCCAGATGCAGAGGAAGCAAGAGGAGAATGCTGGACTGAACAGGTACCAACCTATGTGGCTAAACATAGATAAGAATTATGGGTAAGTTTAAGTGAGAGACCTCGCCAAAAATAAGCCTGAACTACTGGCCCAGCCTTTTTACTATATTATTAAATCTTTGAGTCAATTATTTCATAAGTCAGGTGTGGAACCAGCCAGTAGGCCAGATAAACATCCAGCTACATGTGACTACGAAAATAAGCACATCATATGCTCAATGGGAGAGTTAAATAATAATTTAGAGATTATTAAGTTAGATGATACAGACAAGATGCTTATTTTGAAATTTTAATTTGTTCAGATGTTTGATATCAGAATAAACTGTACAAAAAAATAAGAACCACCTTATTACAGTGAAAAGTCTTTACATCTTTGGTCATGCTTGCTTCATCACCTGACAAAATGCTGTTAGAGATAAACCAATGTATTGTGTATTAGCTAGGGTTTGTATTGCTGTGATGAAATACCATGACCACAAGCAAATTGGAGAGGAAATAATTTATTTGGCTTATACTTCCACACCATAGTCCTTCTGTGAAGAGCGTCAGAACAGGGACTCAAAGCAGAGCAGGACCCTGGAGCTGATAGCTAAGGCAGAGGTCATAAATGAATTCTGCTACTTACTGGCTTGCTCAGCCTGCTTGATTTATCTTTTCCTCATGCATTTTTCTGTTTATTTTTGTTAAAAACTTTAAATTTTAACAAAATAAAATATAATAAAATCAAACAAAAACCATCACATCAAAGTTGGTCAAGGCAAACTCACAGCAAGAAAGGACCCCAAGTAAGGTTAAATAATTAGAAACCCACTCATTCACTCATTCAGAAGCCCTGTAAAAATACTAAAGCAAAAGCTAATATATATATATATATATATATATATATATATATATATATATGCAGAAGACCTGCTACTTTCATTGCATAAAGGTTGACTATTAATTTTGTATTTGTTCCCATCGGCTGAAGAAGAAGCTTCTCTGATGATGTCATCCTGATTTCTTGTGGAATACAGGATCTTCTGTCCAAGGACAGCTCCTCCCACAACAAACTGGGTTTTCCCCCATCAATTAATAAGTAAGAAAACACCCCGACCTACATCCAGATCTTATGTAGGAATTTGCTCAACTGAGGTTTTCTTTACGATAACTCTAGTTTTTGTCAAGTTGACATAAAACTAGCCAGCACTTATTATTTCATATTTCTCTAAATATCATTTTTAAGATATGAAATAATTTTAAATATGCCTTTGTTTTGGTATTTGTTTCCAGATTCTTTTTTGAGACAAGAACTCTCTATTATGTATCTTTGGCTATTCAGGAAATTGCTAGGTAAACCAGGCAGACCTGCAACCCATAGAAAACTACATGCCTCTACATCCAAAATTCTTGATTAAAGGACTATGTTACCATGTCTAGCTTTCTTTTAAGTCTCTTCATTTTTCTTAAGGTTGTTTAAATGCTAACTTGTAACAGCAAGTGAAAAAAGTTCTATGCTTATACAATGACTATACAAAATTATTTTTCTCTAGAAATTGGAATAATTTTTCCAAAAAGTAAATCACTACAAAATTACATAAAAATAAAATTTATGAAAACAATTATAACATATAAGAAACACAAGCAATGTATATTTTGATTTAAAGCCCATAACCATAATAACCTATAACAAATGTGCATTCTAATAGACTTAATATTATTGGAAAGATAATAACAGTTTTGTTCTTTCATTCCAGATTCCACTTTCTTCTATTCCTAGTGATCTGTCCTATTTCACTTCCCTCACCTGATCTATCTGTTTCCCCTGGTTTACTCTATTCCTAAGCTCTGTGGGTCTATGGATTATAACTTAGTTATCTTTGACTTAACAGCAAATATCCACATATAAATGCATGCATACCATATTTGTCTTTTGGGGGCTGGATTATTCTCCCTTAGGACAATTTTTTTTTTCTGGTTCATTCATTTACATATGAATTTCTTGATATCTTAAAAACAAACAAACGAAAACCAGAAATTCTCTTCTCACTGCATATATATTGCGGCTACCAGTTTAGTTTTCCATAGATTCCTGATTATACAAACAAGCAGGCCTATAATTATTCTGCCTTCTCTTGGGAGCTTTTTCTTATGTTTGTCTTTTCTACTCTGATGAGATAGTTTGGTTTTAAAATTCGTTAAATTTATTTATTTATTTTTTATCTCTTAAGGTCTGTTAATTTTCTAATGAGATACAGAAAAGAGTTAAACCAGATGTTAGGTAGGTTAGGAGGAACTGGAAGTGGTACAGGGAGGGAAGACCATTAAGATATTGTGTGGGAGGAAAAAAATATTTTAATCCCAGCACTCAGGAGGCAAAAGCAGATGAATCTGTCTACAGTGCAAATTCCAGGGTAGTCTTCAAAGCTACACAGATAAACCCTGGCCTTGCAAAAGAATTAATAGGTCATAAGAAAAATTTTAAAAGTGTAATCTGTTGATACTTAACCACAGTATCAAAAGTAATTAAAAAAAGAAAGATGCCCAACTGAGGATATATTTCATTCATAGAAATTTGCCTAATGATGATTCAGTATGGCTTTCCAGAAACAAAATTTAGAAGATAGAAAAAGAAATGTCTTAGTAAAAAGATAGAATAATTAAAGCAAGAGGAATGAGTGGAACCAAAAGCAAAAGGCTTCTAAGGCTTCTTCCACTGGGTAACTTAGAGTATGTACAGTAACCATGATAGTCTGTTCAAGTGTCTATAATTCTCCCTTGATAAGAAAAGTACAGAAACAAAAAAAATCTTAAAGAAATTACTTCTAAAAACAAGTTTAATCTGAAAAGCAGATACAAAGAAATCCATTATTGTTATACAAGCAAAACTGGGTAGCATTTCTCTTCATTTCAAATAACCTTTCCATAGTATACAATTTACCTTACTAGAAAAAAAGTGCTCAGTTAAGATTGTGTGCTGCTATTGACCTCAGCTCCCGTACCACGATGAAAAGTTTTATATTTTTCCAATGATAATTATGATAAATATATATGACTATAAGATTTTAAATAGATTGCCTTTAAGCTTTCTAAACCTATGAGAATATCCAATTCACAAAAGCATCAGGGGCCAAGAAACCTGCAGCTGCATAGAGTAGGCTCACATCAGCTACACCTGCAGAGTGGTTTCTGTGTCCTTAATCCTGCCAAAAATAACTTACAAAATGTGCAGGTGCAGAGATGGAGACCAATGCATCCCATTATACTCTGATTCTAGCTTTCCAACAGAAGGAGCCTGCATTAATAGAATCTGAACAATTTTGCAGCTCTAATGCATAACCCATTCACGCAGAAGTAACATTTGTGATTCATGAGATACTAAATCTGTTCAATTGATTTTCATGAGTGAAACTAATTAACCTTTTTACATTATTTCTAGTACCACAATATAGGAAAACTGTAGTTGAAAATATTCAGACCTAAACTCAAATGAAACCCTTAGAGTAAAAAAAAAAAAAAAAAAAAAAAAAAAGAACATTTAAAGTCCCTTAAATTTAAGGTTACCATAAACAGAGCCTACACAACACAATAAGATGAATGCATGCACACAGTCTGAATAGATAGATGGCTCTCTAGAAGTTGATAATACAATGCTGGATCTTTCATGTGGAATTTTTTTAAAGATAGGTCAATTTTCTATAATGAATGTTAACAAATTGGTTTGTGAGCAACAATGTAAAATAACAGTTATTATTTAAGTAAATTAATAGAATGGAAAATGTGTGCTGTACCAAAAGTGTTAAAATTCTAAGAGGTTTGTAATACTTATAACAACCTTTTGCTATAGATACTGGTATACATCATTATTATCATTGAGAAAACAGTAGAGAAATCAGTTTGCAGTAACTAACAGCCACTTAGAAATATAGAGCAAATTGAGGCTAAATATTTGTGGAATTTATGAATGATTATTAATACAATTTAGAGGGCACTTAATAATTTTCATTTAATTATGCCTCATAATTCTTGATTTTAGGTTCACAGTCAAATTAGAAAATATGGTTTACTGAATGTGTATCTAATTATTTTTTCATTGCTAGTTGCCTATGTTCATGTTTATATTTTATATTTAAGTTTTCTCTTGTATATGATTTGAACACATTTTCTCTAATACTGTGGTTTATTATCTTATAAGAATGTTTGTATATGTTGACTATGTCACCTATTACCTAAATCTCAGGAATACTTTCCTCCATGGTTCAGTTTACTAGATTCTGTATTTTTTCATAGAATGAATTGTTTCTAATTTTGCTGTAATAAACTATCATTAACATAAGGGCTTTAAACAATAAGAATTTCTTCTACCAGTTACAGAAAGCAGAAATTCAGTATCATTTCAATGGATTTTGTCCCTCTGTGAACCAGAGAAGACCGTGGACTTCATTGAATCATCCAAGTTTCGCCCTCTGGTGGATTCTGGCATTATTTGTTTGTGGGCACGCATATACTCTTTCTGTTTTCATTCATATATATATAAATTTGCCTCGTACTTTCACATTGCTGTTTATCACTAAAGGAAGTCATAACAAGAAATCAAACAGAGCAGGAGCTGATGCAGAAGCTACGGAATGGAAGTACTTACTAGCTTGCTTTTTCTGTCTTGCTCAGATGCTTTCTTTTAGAAGCCAGGACAACCAGGCTGGGAAGATACCATCTGCCATGGGCTGCCCTCCCCCCATCGTCACTAATTTTAAAAATGCCTTACACCTGTATCTCATGGAGATCTTTTTTCGCTGATGACTCTACCTGTGTCAGGTTGACACACAAAACCAGCCAGTACACCCTATGACTCTAACTCAAATATATTACACTTAAATATTATCCAGGTGATTTGTAACAATCACTCCATGTCAGAGTCATAACTTAATTCTATCTATAAGGAGTCATTTTTTCCTTATCTGCTAATATTTAAAATAGCCATGGTTTATGTCCTGAAAACTTCAAATGTGCGTTAATCAGCGTCCTAGAAAAAAAGGGGTTTTTTGTTGTTGTTGTTATTGTAAGACACGATTTCAAAATTCTTTAATTTCATGAGTTGTTTTATGTCTGAGTCTAAAAAAAGAACTCACTCATGAACACAAATACAATAAATTTTCCGATAATCATTTTGCAGGAAGTTTAAAGTTTTCTCACTTTATAATAATAGCTTTGATTGTGGGAAAGACTATCTTAACTTGTGGCATAAGGGTAAATTCAATTTACCCACACAGAATAATTCTGTATTGATGAAGTTAATCAATGCAATAATGAAACATTTTATTTTATAATCCTTAGTCTAAGTACATGACAGTCACATTTCCCTCAATCTATATATTCAGTATTTCATTAAAGATTAGGTTTTTACATCCTAAGCATTGATTTTTTAAAGTTTAACAACCCAAATTATTTTTCTAAATTCCATTCTATATGCATATTTAGGATATAGTACTTTGGAGTTCAAACAACAGTTTAAAGAAAATGTTTCTTTTTGATATATTTATATAATGAAATACAATCATATCTATTCCCAGATCAACTCTTGAATTTCTCTCGTGTCCCTCTCAATTTGTTTTTCTGTGTTTGATATCCACTAATTCTAGTCAATGTTGCCCGTATATGCATGAGTATATGAACAACTGAACCATGAAAAACCTTCCGGTGGCCATTTAATAAAATTAGAAAAGATGAAAAAGAGAAGGATTCCTTCGCCCTGAAGCAACTATCAATGGCCAGAAGGTCTTCAATGAGGAGTGTGGTTGAAGATTTTCCACCCTATCTATGAAAGGATATTGGCTTGCTTGATCTCCTGTAGGTGCTGTAGAAGCAATCACAGCCTTCCAAATTCATTGATACGTACTTTAGCTATATCATGAGACAGAACTGCACAGCTCTTCTATTCATCCTTCAGCTCCTTTACTATTTCCACCCCCCCCCCAATATTATCATTCAACCAAGAATATTTTTTTACATGCTATGGAGTTGGTATGTTCACTATCTAAACTATTTTTAAAAATAAGTCTATACATTTATCTAGACAAAACACAACAGGCAGATGAAGTTTAGTATGAAAATACGTACACAACATAGGCCATTGTGTCTTGCCTGTTGTTAGCTCCAATCCATTTCCCTGGCTTATTTTTATTGTGTGTTTACTTTGTGTATCTGGTCAAAGAGCTCTTGGAACATTTATTTTAGAGGCGCTATTTTTCTAAAATGCAGTGCAGAATATAAGGCAGATATAATAATTACTAAAATACTTATTTCATTATTACAAAGTATCTTCATAATTCACACCTGTAAATTTCCTTACTTGAAAGAAACATACATGGAAAGACTATAAGTCCGACTATTATAATTTCACCATGATGAAATGTTGGCTTATTGTGTCTTATACATCAGATAACTCTTCTGAATTAAATCACATTAATTTTAGTTTCTATATTTTAAGACATAGGTAACTATATTTTCTGATAGATCAACTTATCTCTAAGTGTCAATTTTAGAGATGAATCAGAGATCCAAAAATAACTTATCCATTAAATATAAGATAATGAGGTTTTTCTATTAAGTTCAGAGTAACTGAGTTTATGTTGAGGCCTTTGATCCACTTGGACTTGAGCTTTGTGCAAGATGATAAATATGGATTTATTTGAATTCTTCTACAAACCCCATCCAGTTATGCCAGCACCATTTGTTGAAGATGTTATCATTTTTTTTCTACTGTATGTTTATAGCCTCTTTGTCAAAACTCAGGTGTTCATAGGTGAGTGGATTGTCAGGGCCTTTAATTCAAATCAATTGATCTATCAGTCTGTTTTTATGTCAGTACCAAGCTGTTTTTATTACTTTAGCTCTTTAGTATACCTCAAAATCACAGATGATGATGCCTTCTGAATTTCTATTATTGAACAGGAATTTTTTTTTTTGTTTTGGCTATCCTGAATCTTTTGTTTTTCCACATGAAGTTGAGTATTGTTCTTTTGAAGTCTGTGAAGAATTGTGTTGGGATTTTGATGGGATTGCACTGAATCTGTAGATTGCTGTAACATTGCCATTTCTACTATTTTGATCTTACCTATCCAAGAACATAGGGGATCTTTCCATTTTCTGATGCCTTCTTCAATTTCATTCTTCAATGACTTAAAGTTCTTCTCATAAAAGTCTTTCACTTCTTTGGTTAGAGTTACCCTAAGATATTTAATGTTATTTGCCACTATTGTAATGGGTGATGTTTCGCTGAATTTTTTTTTCAGCTCTTTTATCATTTGTGTATAGGAGAGCAATTGATATTTTTTAATAGATCTTGTATCCTGCTACTATGTTCATAATATCATTATTGAAAATATTCAGAACCTGTAAACAATCCAGATTCCCCTCAACTGAAGATGAACCTAATAGCAGTAGCCCACACCTTTAATCTTAACTCTAGAATGAGATGCAGAATTTAACCCAGAAGTGAAATATCTGAGTGAAGAAGGTATTTAAGGCAGGCATAGGAAGACAGAGATTTACTCTACAGAAGAGACGAGGAGCAAGAGGGAGCCAATGAGGTGTTAGAAAGAAACGTGGTGCTACGGAAACATCCAAGAACCCACAAAATGTCTCCTGCTAGGACCCCAAGCAATAGTAGATAGGGTTCCTAAACCGGACTTCCCCTATAGTCAAGTGAATGACCACCCTAAATGTTATTATAGAACCTTCCTTCATTCAGCAACTGATGGAGGCAGAAGCAGAGATTGATAGCTAAGTACCATGTCAAGCTTCCAGTCCAGCTGAAGAAAGGAAGGAGAGAGTATATGAGCAAAGGGATCAGAATCATGAGGAGCAGACCCACAGAGATGGCTGACTGGAGCTACTGGAGGCTCACTGATTCTGAAATAACTGCTGAGGCAGCTTCTTGGAAGGGAACTAAACCCTTCAAATGTAGATGACAGTCACAGTCAAACAGCATGGAGCCTCTTGCTGTAGGATAAGACAATGTTCAAAGTGTATGAATTGACTTCTTGAAGCCCAATGCCTACAAAGGAATGCCTTACTCAGCCTTGATACTTGGGGGAGGGACTTGGAACTACTTCAACTCCATATGTCAGACAGTACTGACTCACTTGAGGACTCCTTGCCCTCCCTGGGGAGTAAATGGGGGATGGAGGTAGTTTGAGGGAGGACAGGGAAGAGGGGAGGGAGGGGGAGCAGAAGAGGGTATGAGAAAAAACATTAAATTTAAAAAGATATTGAGGTTATAAAAGTGCATGGATAGGTTGGATTTTTATAAAAAATAAAATAAAATATCTAAGCATAATTTAACTTTCTTTTGGATACTTGCTTTGTAGAATCAATATAAACAGTTCAAAACTGATTTTCTCACATTCAGCTATTTAGTTAGACTATTCCATGATATTTTTGTTTCCTAACAACAACATTATGGACTCTTTCTTTCTCTCTCTTTCTCTCTTTCTTCCTTCTTTCCTTCCTTTTTTTTTCAAGACAACAAAATTAACACAAAGATAAGCATAGGCAAGTTTCATCAAAAAATTTCCTTTTGGGGGAGTTCTTTTGTGTTTTTACTGTATTTATTTTGTTTTCTGGAACTATCATTCTATTCCATTTATACAACCATAAGTAAATTGTGAGAAAAATATTAACTACAGTAAAGTATAATTGTTTCTGTCTGAGATATTTTTTTTCTAAATATGATAAAAAGAAAACAAAGATTTACTGCAATCAATAATGTTCTGAAGTGAAAATGAGAAATTATTTTCCTTCTTTACCTCATTTGCCACCATTGAACATATTAGGTTCTATTTATGAATAACTTTATAGATAATTTTCCATTAAGATAATCACTCTCAGCAAGCCAGCAGGACACAAATTCAGCGTGCCCCCCAAAATCAATAGTTCTTCTGTATACCAATAAGAAACTCACCAAGAAAGAAATTATGAAACTATCTCATGTACAATAGCTCTTTTTAAATACTTTAAATAAACATAATAAATAATATAAAATAATTATTTTATGAATAGTGTTGAGAGCAAACAAAATGGAAAAACTCTAGTATGTGGAAAATTCTTCCACGAACATAAATAGGCAAAAATTATTATTATCAAAATTAATCATTACTAAAAGCAATTATCCTAGTCAATAAAATTCCTATATACCCTGTAGGCGGAGTTTACCCACAAGGACACCAATACCAGATAGATATTTATTAGAATATAAACCAACACTTACGGTACAGGCAACAGATTACAATAGCACCTGAACAGGGACCGGAGTCTGCAGACAGACGGACGACGTGAGCCTCCCTCCAGCAGTCAGGAACCAGGAAGAGAGCCTCTCAGCGTCTCGGCAACCCCTTATCAATGGGGTTGGCCACACCCCCTCCAGGAGCCCAGGACCCTGGATAAGCTTCCCTGGACCCCACCAGCTGACACCCGAATCCCACAACAATACCCCAATGGCATCATTTGAACTATGAAAAATCCTAAACTTTTCTGAATTATGAAAACCTTAATAGCTAAGAGAGTTCTAACCAGAAAGAGTTGTTTTGATTGTATCACAGAACCACGTATCGTATATGTACCTCAAAGAAACCTACAGTGCTATGGTCACTTCACTTTATTTTTACACGAAAGCATAATAAATATCTATTGGTGTGAAAAAAAAATCTGCCTCTTTAACAATGCAGGGAAAACATGGTTTTAATGTGTGGAAGACAAGAACTAGGATCTTACCTATTCTCTCAACAAGGATCAATTAAAAACATATGAAAGATATTAATGTGAAGCCTCAAGTGTTTGAAGTACTACAGAAATTTTTTTCAATATTTAGAAACAGGAAAAACCAAAACCAAACCCCAAACCCAAAAGAGACAAAAACAAGATCTCATGAAAAGAAATCTAATAGCACGAGAAACAGCCTAAAGAATTGGCAAATGGAATTCTATGAAATTTAAATAATTAAAGAAAATATCAATTACCAGAGAGACAGCCTGAAAACTGGGAATACATGAATTTCAGCTATACAATGGACATGTGATTAGTATATAGAATATGTAAACAACTAAAACTAATCTACAAAAAGCATATCTTTCAGTTAATAACTGAACAGAATTCTGGAAGAAAATAAAACTGCCAATAAATATTAGCAAAGTGTTCAACCTCCTCAGGCATCAAGGAAAGACACATTATTTTCTATAACATTAGTACTGTAAAATATTTATAAATAATAAAATACAAATAAGAATTACAAACATATATGCATTTTGATATCTGATATGTATATAGTATACTGAGTGTCTCCTGAGAAATTCAGGAATCATATTAAAGATATGTTTGGTATGTTCTTTTATCTTTTCTCAATATTATATTGCATATGAACTAAACTCATTGTCAGAAACTGTACTATTTTCTCAGTTCTACGCTCCTATGTTATCACTTGCTTATGTGATAGTTACCTAATGCATAAGAAAAGGGTTCATAAGCTTCGTGTTAGTCAGCTGCAGTAGAAAGTTATCATTAAATTTAGTGGAAGGTTGGTGAAAGAGTATGCTTCAGACTTGCTGAATTAAATTTACATGAGGACAGGATGTTGCCTATTGGCCTAGAGTTTAGACTGCAAAGACTATTGAAACGGTTAAATTCTTGGTGCAGTGCATGCTTGGAAAAACAATTTCCAAACTAAGATAAGCTGGGCTTTAAGTATCATGTAACTTGAAAATAGTAAAAAGTATTATAACTTTTTACCTTGAATGTATTCCCATTAATCTGTAGTATGAAGTTTCTGTCCCAGACTCTCTACTCTGCCCCCCAGTCTCCGGGCCAGGGCTTTCTAGCCTAACCTGGTGGCCCAGACTTTCAGACTCACAGTCCCATAGTCCCATCGAAACACACAGACATTTGTATTAATTGTACATTGATTGACCTGGAGCCCAGGCATATAACTTTCTAGCTCTTGCTTTTAATTTAACCAATGATTCTTATCCTGTTCAGCCATGTGGCTCGGTACATTTTCTCAGAGCAGCATAGTTGTCCACTACATCTTCTGGCTTCTCTGGCAACTCTGTGGTTTCTCTGCTCTGTTTTTCCTGTTCCCAGAGTTTTTTTAGTCTGTCTGCCTTTGGCTAATCAGCGTTTTTATTTAACCAGTGTGCAGGACAGTTATTTACAACAGAAAAACATAAATCCACTACATTAACTCATAGTTAGAACCCTTTATTTTCATAATATTTTCAATACCTGCTTTAATGTGTATAAAGTTACTGGGTTGAAGGCTCTTTGGATGTTTGGGGTTCAAAGATTATTACTGATAATGCTTAATATAAGAGGTCACAACTATCTTGAGAGAGAAAAGTTAAAATTAATAATGATTTACCTATTCGCGTGAAATGTTAGGTCACTAAATCTCAATTTAATTGTTTGTATCCATCCAGTAGGGAGCGCTTTGAGTTTTTTTTCCAGAATAAAGAAGCTTAGATTTTTGCCTCAAAATTGTAGTAATAAGATCATGTTTTTCCCTCTACCAATCGAAAAGTATGGGAAAAGAATATTTATGTCCAAGTTTTAGAGTTGAAGATGAAAACATTCATTTTGTTATCAATGTAATTGAAGGACATAATAGTTACATTTTCATAATGTCTGCAGAACTACTACTCTCAAGTCCCACACACCAAGAAGAATGTAATTCTCAAATGAAATTTGTGAATGGAAGCTTTTTGCCAACAGTGATTCATGCATAGATGGTGTTGAAAAACTCTGTGCCTTCTACCCATAACACATGGTTCAAATTTGTACTCGAAAATCATTCAGAAAAATAGTTTTTACACTTATTGATCTGAAAAAAATTGTTCATATTGGTGTTTGAGAAAACGAAATAATTGAAGATATTATTTTTGAATATTTGTGTGCATTTTTAAACATTTGTATACCTAATATCTTCTACTTACATCTTTGTCCCATATTTTCAGCTTTAATTTTATATGAAGTTTTAAAATGCTGAAAAAAAATATATGTCTGTGGATGTATACAACCCAACACTTTCAGCTTGTACACATAGGTACTCATGTCTATGAATATGAGGACATTGTTTGCTTCATTAAGATTTTGGAATATCGTCAAACTTTTTGCTTTCTTTGAAATAACTCTTCAAAATTAAAACATCAAAAATTAGAGAAGTTCTGGCGATTCATCAGTTTAATTGATGAAATAACAGAAAGTACTTAATATTTGCCATTTATCTGAGTGTCACATAAGGAAAGAGGTGACTTAATGTCTACGTTCAAATCTACATGTGCTGTTGGAATTTCATTTAACATGTTATTTTCTGTAATCATTACTACCAGTAAGGGTCACTGCCTATATGCTCAAGGTATCAGTACCACTGAATGTAAGTAAGTATATACAACCTCACCTCTGTGAAGCTTTGGTGAAAATAAATAATTTACAATATTTAAATATTTAATTGAATAAAATACAAATTTTAAATAATTTAAAATAATAAATAAATAAATATTTAATTAAATAAATAATAATCATACTGACCACAATTTTGCCTCCCACTCCTCCTTCCATTCACCTCTCAGCTTCCCACTTCACCCTCATCCACTCCTCAGAGGGAGTGAGACCTCCTATGGAGAATCAATAAAGTCTGGTTTATTGAGTCAATGCAGTATCAAGACCCTCATCCCTGTATCAAGGCTGAGTAAGGTATTTTTCTATATGGAATAGGCTTCAAAAAAACAGTTCATGCACTAGAGATAAATCCCGCTCCCACTGCCAGAGGCCCTATAAGCTGCCCACACCAGAAAACTGTCAAATACATCTAGAGTGCCTAGTTAAGTCCCATGCAGGCTCCCCACTTGTCAAACCAGAGTCAGTGAGCTCCCAAAAACTAGAATCAGCCATCTCTGTGGGATTCTTCATCATGATCTTGACCCCTTTACTCATACAATCTCTCCTCCTTCTCTTCTACTGAACTGGGAGCTTGGCAGAGGCAGAGGAAGGGGGAGCTCTGAGTTTGTAGACCAACCTTATCTACATCGTGAGTTCCAGGATAGCCAGAACTACACAGAGAAACCCTATCTTGTAAATAAAACAATAGCAACAAAAAATTCGCCTCTTTTTGTTTCCTAACACTCCAACTCACTCTTTTCTTAAGCTCTGAGAAAGAAAGTATTTATTTGACTTAGAAGTTTTAATATTTCATGGAGGCAAAGTACAATAGAAACCTAAGACCAGGACCTGGAGGAGGTTGTGGGAATGCATTTGTGAGTGCTGTATCTTTAAATAAAGGAGCTGGTTTGGGCCATGGCAGGTACGTAGAATAGGTAGGAGGAGAAATCAGAGCTTAGGTAAGAGAAGCAGGGCAGAGTTAGAGGCAGACCGCGCGGAAGCCGCCCAAGGAGCAGCATGTAAGGAGACACGGGTAAGCCACGAGCCACGTGGCCAACAGATTAATAGAAATGGGTTGATTTAAGATATAAGAGCTAGCTAGCAATGTGCCTGAGCCATAGGCCAAACAGCATGGACTTAATATAAGCCTCTGAGTTATTTTTGGGGACCTGGGCGGCTGGGCAGCTGAGGGGTCTGGCACGGCAGGTCTGTGGGTCTCAAATCTCTGGCCGCCCGGGACCCAGAGAAACCCTACTACAACAGATGGCGCATCCAACGTGGGCCGATTATCCACTTAGAGCCTGACAAAAATTAAAAAGAGTTCTAGATCGCAGAAACTGATCAAAGGCAGCTTCCAAATTGTGTATGTAAATCGGGTCTTTGTACAAACAAAGCATGGTCCGGGTCACACTCAAAATGGCGCCGGCGGCGGGCTGGCGGCAGGCAGTATAGGCTGCAATCAGACAGGTTCCTGGGGACTCACAGAGGACTCAGTAATGTGATTGATTTTAGATTTCTGCTTATTTTGAACAAAAGAGAAACAAATTTTCTTCGTGGCAGCATTTTCTTAGGTGTGCTCTGTTTACGGTCCGCTTAAGAAAACTTAGTGATTCAGCCTAATTTGCAAAAACTGTGCTTCTTTTTGGAGAATTATTTTAAAAGCTCTTAAAGTTAGAAGATGATTAAAGATTCACAATAAAACAGATTCAGATAAAAAGAAAACCTGTAAACGGGTTACAATGTTTGTAAAAGGTACATAGGCTTCAGAGAGAAAATAAAGAGGTTAGAAAAAGTTTTTAAAGCGAGAAATAGAGTGATAAAAATATAATAAGCCACGTAAAGATGGAAAATAGACACAAAATCTGGATTTTGGTTGTTATTGTGTTTTCTTTTAATTTTTTAACTGTTAATGAGCTAACTGCAAAAAGACAATGGATTGCAAAGGCTACTAAGTTAAACAAGAATGTATATTTTAAAGGTATTTTGATTTTGAAATTTGTGTCTAAGGATTTATTGCTTTGGAAGAGTTCTGTTTCTGTTTCCACAGATGAGAACCTGTGGATTGCTTCCAGGCAAATGTGGTTTCATCAACCAAGACCCCCTGAAAAAACCTCTGATGAGAAGAGATGGCCAGAACAGCTTCAGAGCTGCAGACTGATTCAGCCTCAACAACCGTGAGACTTTCAACGCCCCTTAATCAGCAGGAAGTAGTAATAGAAAAACAACGCCCAAATTCCCCAAATATTATTTCTAGATGTTTGTTTTCATTATAAATGGTTAATGTCATAGTTAATCTCTTTCTAAGAAGAAAAAGGGGATATGGTATATAAATGATTTTTTAAAAATTAGATTATTAAATTTACTTAGATCAGGAAATCAGCTGTTAATCTCAAAATGCTTTACATTGGTATAGATTTTGGTTTATTGATACAAATTTAAGGTCAATTTTGTTATGCTGTATATGTTTTTCTATTCTTGTTTAAGGTATGATGTTCATGTAACTGTTTTAAAATTGTAGTGTATAATTAAGAAATAAAGGTTAATAGTCACTTTTGATAATCAAACTTATAGTTAGGTTAGTTAGGATTTTTAAGTATACAAAGATATATTTCAATTAAATAGATAATCTTCAAATACTTCTAAGACCTACAGAATATGGCATTTAAAATATTTTAAGAGCTTAGACTTTTCTGGACAGTGAGACAGGTCTATACCTGGCAGCACTAATTTACTTCAACAGGAAAATGGGCATTGAAGAAACTCCATATAGAGTCTCATCTATTTGTGGTAATGGTAAGCCACTGGAGAAGAAACTGTTCTTATATTGACTGCTTGACAGTATGCTGTTTAAACTGGACATGCAGGTTCCCTAAGAAGATGACCTCTGAACTTTGGCAGAACAAGCCTAGATGGTCATTCAGGTACCTGCTTTGCAGGGAAAACTGTCAGACATTCTTCAGGACTCAAGGAGAAACAACGGATGAACTGTGTCAGAATGAGAAGAGCAGATTTCCTGCTTCACTGAAATGAAAAGAGACTTTGGGCCTGTAGGCTGAAGATGGATGCCCCAACTTTATAAAGGAACTTTGGGTGACTGTCCAGGCAGATAGGTGTCATCTCTGTCCTTTTTAGATTTTAGAAGTCGCTTGCATTTCTGGTTTACTTGGGTAAATATATCCTTCTGTGGTCTTTGATGTAGTTGAAGATTAGATAGCTATAGGTATAGTTTTTCTTAGTCATTTAAAAGATATATTAGATATGAAACTTTATATTCATAAAGATAAGGTAGATGATAGAATATTTTCTTTAATTTTGCTAAATGCAAATAGACTAGATATTGTAACTGTAATTCTTGCTTGATAGCTATTTTGTTATATGTAATTTTGCTATGTTAAAATTGAAACCTTCCTTTTTGATTAGAGAGAAAGGGGGAAGTGATGTGGGAATGCATTTGTGTATGCTGTGAATCTCAATCTTTAAGTAAAGGAGCTGTTTTGGGTCATGGCAGGCACCATAGAAGAAGTGGGAGGAGAAATCAGAGCTTAGGTAGGAGAAGCAGGGTGGAGTCAGAGGCAGACCGAGCCAGCCACCCAAGGAGCAACATGTAAGGAGGCATGGGTGAGCCGTGGACCACGGGCCACGTGGCCAACAGATTAATAGAAATGGGTTGATTTAAGATATGAGAGCTAGCTAGCAATGTGCCTGAGCCATAGGCCAAACGGCATAAAGTTAATAGAAGCGTCTGAGTCATTTCTGGGGACCCAGGCGGAGGTGGGCGGCTAAGCGGTCCCGGGCGGCAGGTCTGTGGGGCTCAGATCTCTGGCTGCCCAGGACCTGAGACCCCACTACTACAGGAGGTAACTGAAAAAAAAAGAAAAAAAAAAACCCAGCTTCCTTTGTTTTTTTTCAGCTATCTTTTTTATATATCCCAGGATCACTGGACCAGGATGGTACTTCCCACAATATTATGTGACCTACCACATTAATTGGGAATTAAGTCAGTTCCCCATAGACATGCCCACATGACAATCTGCTGGAGGTCAGCTGGTGTTTCCTTTTCTTAGACAATTCAAATTAAGCCCAAGATATGCCATCATGTAATGAAACATATAATTTTGGTGTAAAACACTTTCACAATCATTCAAGTTATGTGTCTATATTATATATTTATAGTTCATGCTCAGCTGTAGGCAAATTAAGGGTATTTGGCAGAATTTCAAAAAAAAAAAAGAAAATAAAAACACAACACACACACAAACAAAGAAAAAGCAGGAGTTGTTTCTCCCATGATTTTACTCATAACATGATCCAATGACTCAGACTCTGCACAGCCTTTTGCAGAGTCTATCTGCACATTTCTATAGAAGAGCGAAAGATGTTCCCATTACTGAGCCACCATAATACATGAAAGATGTAGGAATTAACAGAAGGCTGGGATAAATGCTCTGTGTCTTTCAATGACATACTAGAATGCTAAGAGGTGAATGTTTTTTTTTGTTTATTAATTATCTAAGTAAATAAATAAAACATTTCAACATTAACTACTAAATGACTACATAACAAATTCTGTCAAAATACTGATTTTGCAAATAGACAATAATTTTCTGTCTCATAATATGTCTACCCCAGGACCTAGAAGAAAGCTAAACAAGGAGAGATGTTTACTACCAAATGTGATTGCCTTAGCTCAGTATTGGAATCATGAACTGGAAGAAAATAAACTCTTATCATAACTTGACTTCTGACATCCATAAAAAGTACCATGGCGCACACACACACACACACACACACACACACACACACACACACACACACACACACATCTGTGAATTAAAATACATAAATGAAGAAGTAATAACCTCAGAGATGATACCTTATTGCCCTACAGTCTATTAGCCATCTTTGTTCCAATTCTGGCTTCATTAATTTAGCACTTTTCTTTATTATAGGTACATTAGTAGGACACTGATGATTTTTGGAATTGGTTTTGCTCTTTTGCACTACTTCTGATTTGCTTGTTACTAAGATACAGTTGCCTATATATAGCACTAGCTTTCTGAAAATTATACCAAATATATCCATAAAGAGTTAAATTCAAGACACAATGTCTCATCATGTCCCATCAAAACAGTTTTTGTCTCAAACAGCTAGAACTGTATAGACTCTTTAAAATGTAGCCTTGGGATTTGATTTGTGGGGTTTCTTTTTTCAGGTTGACAAGATAACTACCATCATTAGATATCACACCAGTAAAACATTTAATTTCAGAATAAAATATTTTATGGTCGTTCAACTGTAATATCTTTATAATAGGCTTATAATTTAAGACCAGTTCTGAAGGAACAGCAAAGATTCTTGCAAATGTGGCTACAGTATTTGATGGCAGCCTGACGTTTCTAACCATTACAGACAGGTGTGCAAGTCACACATCATGAAGAAAATTTTTTTTTGTTAATTAAGATGTGAATCATCTACTTTAAAACATTCTTCACTGATGGATGATAACATAATACTAACAAGAAAATAAATGGTTTTTAAAATGTATTTCAATATACAAAAATAAGATAATTTATACTTCTTAAACACTGCTTCAAAATAAGTCAAATATTTTAAAAACAGATAAAATCCATGTAATTGGGGGGAAAGGGAGATGAACCCAAACTATTGCTTAAGATTTCTCAATGTCTTTTTATAAATATTAACATGAATAAAAGTGTTTATATGAAACTGGCATTAAATTTTCCTTAAAAACAAGTTTACATATGTTTCTATATTTGTGTATACATACACAAATATCTCCAACATTTGCATACATATATACATATATATTGCAAGTACCTGAAAGAATAGAAAGCAATTTGAAAATTCTCTTTTGAACATAAACATTTTACTTAAAATAGAAATTTTTATTGCTTAAATGTGCAGAGAATTTAATTTTGACTTTAATATTTTCCGTGTTTTATATTTTTAACTTTTCAGACAGTTTGAATATAAAACCCCTGATCGCATAGGGAGCGGCACTGTTAAGAGATGTGACTTTGTTGGAGGGATATTCCCTTGTAGTAGGAACTGTGTCACTGTAGGGTAGGCTTTCAGATTTCTTATGAATGGAATACCACCCAATGTTTTATTCAACTTCCTCTTGCCAGAAAGATGTAGAACTCACAGCTAACACTAAAGCACCACATCTGCCTGCACATGCTCATGCTCCCCATCATGTAGATAATGGAAAGAAGCTCTAAAACTGTTTAATTAAATGTTTTTCTTATAAGAGTTGCCATGGCCATGGTGTGTACTCACAGCAATGATATTCATAACTAAGACAACTATAAGCATGTGTATAAATTTTCTTACACAATCATATACTATAATTTTTGTAATAACACACACATATATATTGCACTATTTCTCAATTTAAATGTTCAAAGTGAAGAGAGTTTCTGTACTTTTTGTTTTTTTCCTTTCAAATATATTAATATGTAATAAATTAAAATTTTTAAAGCAGATAAAACATACATTTTTTGTTTTAATATTTTATATTAATTTAATATTTTTATATTAATATTTAATATTTTTAAATTAGCTTTTAGTTTTGCAGTGATGTTAAACAAAACTTCTGAACCACACACAAACCAAATGTTTTTGTTTTTTTAATGAAGATAAGAATACATAATCATATTGAGTATATGTAAATATAGATGTTTAGATATATGTCTATAAATGTAAATACAAGTATGTCATTCTATCTTCCGTAACAATTGTAGGGCTTATCTAATTTGTGTAGCTTTGGATAGATGTTGATAAGTAAGAAGTAAATACTGAATATAGAACAAAATATTGTGAATTGGAAGTTTTCCAGAATATTTTGTATGTAGCACAAGTCTGTCACATAAGTTTTATTTTTATTCCAAGTTATCATTATATAACAAGTTTCATACTTGATTCTTGGTAAAAAATATGAAATGTATAAGACATCAATTTTAGAAACTATAGAAGTACTGTTAATTGGAAGAGCATTTGATGTGGAATTGGACCATCTGTGTATGCCTCTTCAATCATGCCACTTAGTTTTGAGATCTATGTTGTGATTCTTTCAAGAATATAGCCAACAAGTTCTCAACAGAAATTTAGACTATCAGTGGAATTTTTCACCAAAGTGTATCTATTTAACATTTATATCTGGTTAAAAGTTTCAAAATAGATGTAGTCTAAAGAATAAATGTAAGGAAAAAATGTGAAACTAAATTATAAATGCATGCATTCCTGAAAAAAATTCAAAATCAATTCATCTTCAAAATGTTGATCTAAATTTAGCGTTGCAAAGATAAACTACTCAAAGAATTAAATAAAATGAACAAACTGTTTAAGCTGACATAGTAAAAAACTTCCTTTAAATAATAGCATATATTCCATATTTTTGGATCCTCCATAATTTCTAACATAGAAAAGGGTAACAACAATAATATTCATATTAATCAACATTAATAATGAAACATATATAGCAAATACCAAAACATTGTTTTGTACAGTAGGCATAAACTTTAGGAGAACATTTAATCTTTCTTCACATATTTGCTAAACACAATGTACTTTAAGATGCGGAGTAATGAGGAAGAGATAACATGAAGGGCTTGATGCCTGAATAGATTTTTTTTCATTTGCATTCACTTATTTAGTAAATAGCCATAAGTTCTGTGTCAACACTGAAATAATAGAGAACCAAATGCCATCTTACTGGAATACACTTAGGGAAAATTATATTATTTGCAAGTAATTTAATTATGAAGCATGAATATTGTTTGAATAAAATTTAAAAATCATATATTTTCATCCTGATAGAATAATAGTAATTGTTCTCAGTTATATAAGACAATAATAGCATCCAAGAAATAAGAGCAATTGTGAAAGACTGAAGAATGGTTACAAGTCAGCTAGCCGTTCTCAGAGTAAAATGATGGGCCTTGGTTGTGGAGGAAGCTCCTGGGGACTTCAAAGTAGAAGAATGTTTGATGTTTTAAAAGACAGATTCCAACATAGGAAATGTTTCTCTCCAGTAGACATTGAACACATATTTAAGGTGATATTTGACTGTGTGTGTATGAAGGAGGTGCCATGGGAGAAACAGAGAAAGGGAGAGAAAGGTATTCAATTAGTATAAGTAAAAATACTGCCCAAAAGAGAATATCATTATACACTTCACATTAAAGGGAAAATGCCACATGAAATGCAAAGCTTGAGTCACTGAGTCAGCTGAAAGAAGTTCAAGGCCCTGGAGATTGCACAGATTCTGAAAAACAGCTGAAGAAGAAAGGCTATTATTGGCAGGAAGTGTGTTTCTGTTCTATGAAGTTGCTTTTATTATCCTTAGTTTTAAGCAAGAAAATGACAATGGGAATAAAAAGCATTCACACACTGTTTGTATGTAAGATTAAGACTAGAGAAAAACCATAGTGCAATAGTCTCAGTAAAGTAGATATTGTAATAACCCAAGAGGAACATAAATAATGCAAAATTGCTCTGGGAAGAAGGCAGCGAAAATGGAATATAGAAGATGAATCAAGATGACGGGCATGGTGAAAGTGAACTTTGCAGTAAATTGTATTGTTTAAGGCAGAAAGAATGAATAAGATTACCATACTCACATCTAAACAGGTCCAGGGTCAATAAGAAGACAGATAGAATATGCTTATGAACTAGGCTTGGGATCATTCCCAAATCTTCCAATTCTCTTCCTTTCTCAGTGACATAAGGTTATAAATGAGATTCATTCTAGTAGTAGGACCTCTATGTATTTTAGTTTCTTTTAACAAATCTGTATTTATTATACAAATACAAAATAAAAAGCAAATAGTATATTTTAGGGGCATTAGTTGTGTAGAAGTATTTTTATCAATGAAGAGCTGCATTATTTATAACATAATTCACATTTCCATTTTATCATATTGCTTTTGGGTTCTTCCCCTACCAACATTCAACTAAGGAAAATTGTGATCACCAAAAAAAAAAAAAAAAATCCTGTCAAAGGACATTCAGTTTGGTCCTTTATAGTAGAACATTACCTAACACTCCCACAAAAAAAAAAAAAACCACAAAAAAAAAACCACAAAAAAAAAAAACCCACTCTTCCCTATACCTGAATATTCTCTTCTATTGCTAGTTTGCGGTGCTTCTTTTTAATCATTCACGACATATACCAGTTACATCACTGATTACTAAATAATTACAACACTTAGCATATGTAAATTTAGATGTTTCTGCTAGGTCTTAATTTTAACTTTTGGAATAAATACATTTTCACATGTTTGTCATGATACATTTTAATTTTTATTAGTTCTTTGAGAGTTTGCAATGTATTATATTTTGATATGTCACAGTTTCACCTTCTCCCAGATCAACCATCACTCACCTACCCAATCGTCTCTGAGCCTTCCTATTTGCTTATTTTGTATGTCTGTGGGCAAAAAAACCTGCTGCTAGTATCCAAGAGATTTAGTGACTGTGCATCAACATGTCTCATTTCAAATCTCAAAAGCCCAATGATAACTAATCACAATAAAGCCAGAAAAAAGTTGTTAAACTATTTCTTCTTTTGTAAGTAGAGCAAATCAAATATGTATAAGGAGAAATTACTTTTTTACTTGCAAATAAGTTGCAGAGTAAACCCCAATTAGCCTTAGGATGCTTCAAATTCTCTTGATGCCTCTTATATGAATGTGACTCTGAGACAAAAAGTTTTGCATAACATAATATGTAGCCAGAACAAATTAAAAAAGTGTAATCTAAAACAAATAAGTGGACTGGGGTGAAGACAGGCAAACAGACAGAGACACAGAGATGCCAGAGGGACACACAGGAAGACCAAGCTCAAAAGGTTGCTTCTAATTGCTCCCATCAGGGCCCTTGAGACCCTCAGCCCTCTCAGCTAGGAATAGATCTGGCTTTTGCCTCCACACATGAATGCCAAATACACACAAGGTTTCTTGAATTTAAGAAAAATAATTTTTCTTAATGAAATTGCCAAATTATTTTCAGGGACTTTCTCCTTATCTGCCCTAACTCATACAAATTCTTTATTATAGGAGGAAAGTAGTACATTTACCTAAATGCTTGTAGAAGCACAATTAATTTTTTTCATAAAACAAAGCTTTGGTATTATATAGGCAATTGGAGGATTACCAGTGATTTTATAAAAGAAACATTAAAACATAGAAAGAGGAAATAATAAAAACAGAATATTTATGGTCTAAGAACAGATACAGATGTTTCAAACCTGAAATTTGTTGTCTTGAGGACTTGAGAGGCTTCATTTTAGAAAAGGGTATAAAATTGGAAAGTTAAGTTTTTGCTTTTTATTTTGTCTGTTTTACCATGAAACAGTATTGTATTTATTTTACATATTGTTACTGAGAATGAGTATTTTCCTAAGAAACTGAAAAGGTTCAGTTTGATATGATCCCACATATGATATAACGTATGACCTATTCTTACTCAAATCAACACAAGAGAATATCTATTAATGGTATTTCATTTAAATGTATTTCATTTGATGAATGGCACATACTTAGAACAGCTGAGCAGCTCTTTACCATAGTCGAGGAAGAAAATAAGAAATTGATTATCAGTAATCTTGGTTTTTGTTAACTCTTATCTATAATAAGAAATGCATACATTGTCTCTATTCACTAGAGTTTTATAATTTTATAATTCTTCTATTATAAATTTCAGCTTGTGTCTGTTACTTTTCTTACTGATGTGACTAGATACAAAAGTCATTGAAGGCAGTAGGAGTCTATTTTGTCTTACAGCTTGAGGGCATACAGTCCATCGTGGTGAGAAAGGCATGAACTGCTAGATGTGCTGCAGCTGTTTACATTGTCTCTAGTCAGGAAGTAAAAACAGGAGAGAAGGATATAGGGAGAAGAAAGGAAAGAGAGACAGAGGCGGTGCTGCTCATTTACTTTTTAGCAAAATCATAATTTCTAAAATTTCTTTGGATTTTAGTGTGTGTGTGTGTCTGTGCATTTGAGTGTGTGTATATGTGTATATGTGTGTATGTACATGTGTGTGTATGTGTGCATGTGTCTGTGTGCACGTGTGTATGTGTGCGTGCATGTGTGTGCATGTGTGTGTGTATATGTGTGTGTGCATGTGTGTATGTGTGCGTGCATGTGTGTCTATGTGTGTATATGTGTGTATGTGTGTGTGCATGTGTGTGTATATGTGTGAGTGCATGTGTGTCTATGTGTGTATGTGTGTATGTATGTGTGTGCATGTGTGTGCATGTGTGTGCATGCACAACTGAATCATTTCTCCCCTTCTTTTCCACCTTCCAACACTGTCCATATACCTGAGTCCTATTGCTCCATCTCAAATTTACCATCTCATTATCTGAAGACATAACGCTGATGTGTAGTCCTAAACATGGCTTTAATTATATTCACCCATCTCCAGTTAAAAAGAGAAATTCTTATTTTAAAAAAAAAAACACTAGTTAAATTACTTATTCTTGTTTTACAAGACCTATGTGTGTGGGCGCATGCGTGCTCGCACCCCACCCCCAAGTCTGGAATTCTGGTGTAACACAGACTAGTTGGCAACAAAAGTTAACAGAAATTGGAAGAGGAAGGAGAGAGTAACAAGAAGTAAATATGAACACAGAAAAGCTTGTGAAACTATCCAGAATATAGTCCAATTAGGAAAGTTTATGAAATTGAAAAGAAGTGCAGGTGCCTGTGTTGATGTAAAAATTATGAAGATAATTCGTCAGCTGTGCAAATTTGTACTATAAAGAGATACATTTTAAGGAACCAACGGGCGAGTAAAAATAAAACGATAGCAACCGAAGTCCCATCGCATCACCACTATTGCAATCCAAATGAGAGCATTGAAGAAGGCTGGATGAAGTCACCAGTGGAAATAGTGGTTTTCACCTTTCCATAGAGACAGTTGAAGAACTTGGCCAGTTTGGACGCAGCAGAGGCATGCCTGCCTTAGATTGATGACAATAACATCCAACAAGATGAAGGCTCTGAGAATCTCAGAACTCAGGAGGCAGAAGCAGGTGTGTCTCTGAGTTCAAGGCCAACATCGCCTAGAAGGATAGTTTTAGGACAGTCAGGCTACACAGAGGAATACTGTCTTGAAAAATACCAAGAGGAGGGGAAGATGAAGGAGGCTCTGAAAGAGACTGTGAAAAAGTGTCGTGACCTGTTGGTTTCCAAATGGATACATATGATCCTGATAGTGATGTACAGTCAGCACTAGTATTATATTTCCCAGAAACCTCGCTTATCTGTGACTTCTATCTGAGTTAATTTCCAGAAATTATATTATTTAATTCAGATAAGCAATTTCTCATTAATTAACTGATCGTTTTACTAATGATTCTGTAGTTTTTATGTTTCTTTACATTTCGATGTAAACTCTTTTACTACACACAATGTCTGTCACCAGCTAGATTGTTGTATCTTTTTGAATTATCTCCTCTTTTGATTATGAGATTATAATTCAATTACATAATTTTTGCCATCCCTTTTTCTCTCAAGACCAACCCAATTTGCAGCATCTTTGTGATGGGGCAAATCGGTTTCCAGTTCCCCATTTTCTATTCCTTCTCTAACTGGAAAGACAATTGTGTTCTCATGTATCACCACCTGTTTTCCCTGTGGTTAAAATTAAGCATAGAAACAGGAATAAACTGAATCTGCTCTAGCATCTCACCTTTACCAAGTTTATGATCATAATAAGAAACATGCATTTCCACTTATTGAGTGGTTCTTCCTTAAAACTGTAATGTGCCACAATTGTCACAATTTCTTAAAATATGAAACTTTCTCTTTTCAGCTCTACTATAGTTCTGAAGACAAAAAGAAAATTAAACTTTAGCGTTTTCGTGCCTCTACATATTAAGTGCCTTCTGTCATTTAAATGGCACTCATACTATGTTTAATATATAAATTGGGTTTCTTTTAAGAAAGTGCAAGTATCTTTCTTGGAGGTTTTGAGTGTGAATTTATGAATCTAGTATATTATTTTGGGGCCACTACCCAATACAAATGCCTTAGTAGGTATGAGAAAAGGAAGAAACTGTAAGCTTTGATAAAACAGTTGATAATCCTTAGCTGATATGACAACAGGGTCCGTCATTTACCCTGGAGAAACAACTCAGGGATGTATAAGAAATTATACATGTTGAGAAGGTTGCAAAGGGCAGGAAATGGAGCTTACAAGAGAGATGATGTACTATACTACAATTTAGAAAGTTGTTCTGCAAAAACATCTAAGAGTGGAAATAAGTTCAAAAGTGATGTCTAAAGCCACACGAATGTTGTTCTACAAGTAAACACAAAGAAACAGAAAGGTCACTACAGACTCTCCTTGGGGTCTGATTTCTAATGCTACTTATAGGATGAACCCAGTAGAATGTCAGCTGCAAAGATAAACTGTACTTGCCTGATCCCAGCTATGCTATGTAAAACACAGTCAAAGTAAAATTTAGATAATATAGAACAGCTTAATAACTAAAACTTGCATAAACCTACTTAGTTTTTAAATGTTTGTTGAAGGCTCCTACTGAGTAAAATAAATTAGAAATCTAGAAAAACAGTAAAGGTAATATTCATTCAAAACTGATTTAAAAGACAGAATGGTTTACCATTAAACTTTAATATAAATTGTTTATGCCACACTGCAATGATGCAATGTGTAATACAAATGAGATTACTAAGTTAGTAGACAGTTCCTGGAATATGTGGTTTTTTTTATACTAGTTAAGAATTCAGTTTCTGGATGTGCTTGATAAAGTTTGGTATGACTTCACTCCATGGTATTCCCTCATGCTTTGGGGCTTTGGCTTTCTAGTCAGAACAGAAATGGTAAATAAAAGTCTTTTCTTTAGGGTATGTATCAGGGTTCACGAAATACTTGTGAGTCCCTCAGCATTTTTTTTTTTTTTTGGAGAGGATAATATCCCCCAAGGGAACTGCATGGAAAAAGATAAAGTGCCCAAGACAATATTTGGAAAGCAATAATGTTTATACTTTATGACACAGTATGAAAAGGGGGGAAAAAGAAATTGGAAAACACTAAAAAGGCAATTCAAGAAAGATAGACCCTGCAACTATGCTGCCGTTTCAATTTGCATTTTTATTAAAATCCAGTTGCACTATTTTCTCATATTTAGAAGCTATAAAATTTTCTTTATAAGGACAATCTATTTATGCTCATTAAATTTTATTTTGATCTTTCCATGCTGTTCACTTAGACATTTGTATGAACACTTAAGCATAAAGTTGACATAAACAGACAGTAGGAAACTACAAAACAATGCTACTACATCCCATTAAATGAGCCTTGAATATTAGTTGCAGTTCTAAAAAGATAGTGCCGAAATACGAAGCATTTTAGAATAGCACAGACTTTTGAAAGGTATAGCCCTTTGGTCCAGAATTGTCTTCTTCTCTCTACTCTGCCTTTTAATTCTGCAGACAAAAAAATATATAAATGATTCTGTAGAGGATGATAAAGTATCTTCCTGGACACGCTTCTTGTTTTGAAGGTTTGGAAGCTGTAGGCAATTAAACATAGTGAGTATTTTCACATAGCTCACATTCCTGTAGACAGTTAAATAAACTGTGTCCCTTCACATAACTCACTTTCCTGTAGACAATAGGACAAACTGTGTACCTTCCTATGGATCACTTTACTCTTCTCACTTGTAAGAACAGAATGTCAGTGAGGTGATTTGACAGAGTTGAGTTGATTCATAAAAGTAATTTAAATTTTATCTGCTCAGGGAGAATGCAAAATAAAAAGGCAGCTGTGAAATTTATTTTCATATATCCCCCCACTGTGTGTGTGCATCTGTCTCTATTTATTTATTTATTATTTTCTTATCATATTAATATGAAACCATGGCATAATCATAAAATATTTTAACAACAAAAAATGATTTTTCTGTGCTAATTACATATATGTATCTATACTAACTAACCTTCCACAAAAGCATGATTCCTCAATCATCTCTATCAAATTTAGTTAAGGTAGTTATTAAACAAGTTTACTGTTTGCTGCCTAGTTTTTCTGGAAACAATCAATATGAGTTAAGAACTGGAATTATATTTCTGTCACTTCAAATGCCTTTTAGGAAGATTAAATGAGACAGTATTTTCAGAAAACTTTAAAAGTGATATTCTTTATTTGTAAGAATGGCCTGAAGGAACAAAATTCCTGGAGATGTGCTTGCTAAAGAACATATATTATAAAAATAAAGCCAGGATAATGGTAATTTTAATTTAGAAAATAAGCATAATTTTAATTGGTTATTTTTCTTTGTCATGAGCTATTCTGTAATATATCAAGATTATTCAAAATAAAGGACATGATGATATTCAGATTCAAACTGCATTATAGAATTCAATGCTACCTGGGAAAGTGATGGCCATACCTCCCTGGGAATGAGGGAAGAGATCTTCACCACTGTTCCCTTCCTGAATTTTCAGTTCTCCATATCACCTTCATCCCTGTACAGACCATATTCAAGGGCCTGAACTACCTGTCTGATACCACTGCCTACAATTGCACAGTTCCATGTGGCAGACCCAAAAGTTCTTCCTCCTGTGGACCCACTCATCATCACAAACCTTGTAGCCCATCCTCTTTCCTTCATCCTAGGACACAATGTCTAGGAAAATATGCTACACTGAATACCCAGCTCAGAGATATAAAGGCAATCCACATGTACTACACACTCCTAAGTCAGAGAGATAAACAGAATCAAAGGGACAAAACTCCTTCTCAACAAAGGCAAGACCAGATTTTTACACCTACGTTTACAGTCATTCCAATCCCAGATACCTAGACATCACTGTATAAAGAAAACCCATAACATCCAGGCAATATATCTCCAACATAACAAGCAGCCCTACTATAGTAGAACCCCAAGGAATTAAATATATCTGAAAAACAAAACAAGAACTTCAAAGTATGTTTAAGAACCTTGTTTTAAAAGTATGTTTAAGAAAATATAAATAAATCCACTAAGGAAGTTAATGGAAACACAAATTAACAGGGTAAAAAAAATGAAGGAAAATTTTAAGGCAGGAAAATAAAATCAAATCAATAAATAAAACCTGAACTTGGGAAAAAGTGAAAATAAATACTTTCCAGGTTTTTTCTGGAAGGAAATTTAAATTCCTTTTTCTGGAAAGGAATGTGAACTGGAGCCCATAGGTAGGCCTCACCAACAACATAAGTGGAAGAGAGAATTGAAGGCATTGAAACAAATTTAAATATAAAATATTTCTGCTACAAAATATCCAAGAAATTTGGGGCATTAATAAAAGATCAAATATGAGGATAATAGGCTAGAGGAAGGAAGAGAACTAAGTAGAAGTCATAGAAAGTATTTTCAACAAAATCATAAAAGAATTTCTCCAACCTAAAGGGAAAGATAATTGATGAAGTACAAGAAGCATATAGACCAACAGACCACTAAAGAGAAGGTACCACAATGCGTAATCATCAATAACTAACCACACAGAACAATGAGAAGAGGAGGAGGGGGGAAAGATTAATAAAAGCTGCAAGAGCAAAAGACCCAGTAGCATATAAAGTACATCTATTATAACATGTGACTTCTCGAAAGAAACCCCCCAACCTAGGAAAGTCTGAACAGGTATTTACAAACCTAAACCAGAAGCCAGCCCAGGTACTATACTCAACAAAACTTAAATAATAATAGGCTGAGAAATAAAAGTATTCCATGATAAAAAACCAAATTTTAGCAGTATTTGTCCAGATCTAGAAGGCAATAGAAAGAAAATTCCAACCAAAAAAATACAAGGAATAAACTCTATCAGACCAGCCAATCAAAAGAGGAAAAAACATACGCTGTAAAGACAAAAAAATGAGAATCAACAAACACTGACACCTGATAAATCTTAACATCAATGGTCTCAGTTCTCCAATAAAATGTAACAGACTAATAGATATGAAAACAATCCCTTCTGCTATATCCAAAGCCACACATTAACATGAGGGAAAGATAGTATCCTCAAGATAAAAGTGTACAAAAAAAGAAATTCCAAACACATGAACCCAATAAATAAGATAATGTAGTCATTTTATTAACTGATTTTAAACCAAAACTAATCTTGAGAGATAATGAAGCACAGTATGTATTCATCAAAGAGAATTACCTTGGTCTCATAGACAGGCGATTCAGACAAAAATAAACAGAGAAAACATTCAGCTAAGTGACGTCATCAACCAAATGGGCCTAGCAGATATTTACAGAACGTTGCTCCTAAACAGAAAAGAATATGCCCTTTCTCTGCAGCTCATGGAATTTTCTCCAACAGTGACCACATAATTGGACACAAAATAAGTCTCAACAGACGTGAAAAAATTGACACAATGCCCTCCATGGTACCTGACCACCACAGAATAAAATGTCAACAACAGGAAATACTAAAAGTTTACACAGTCATAGAAACTGAACGCCTAACTCACTACTAAATGGGAAAAAAAAATGGTTCAAGACAAATTTGAAAAGAAATTTCAAGCTTTCTATAATTGAATGAAAATAAAAACTCATGAATCACTCTGGGAAGGGGAAACACAATAGATTTTGCAGGTGGAAAGTGGGTGGGTGGGGATGGGAACAGGAAGGATCAGGTCTGGGAGGAAAAGAATGGGGGCAGAGAATATGGGAAGAGATGATGGGAAGAGCCGAGAACTTGGGAGGCTGTATATAAAACTAGTGCAGTGGAAATTTTTGGAACCTATTAGGGTAGCCTAGGAAGAACTCCTAGTAATGGAGGATTTGGTCCTGAGCTAGCTGTCTTCTATAACCAATCTATGCTCCCAGTAGTTGGATTGGGATACCACACCAGCCACAAAACTGAGGACCCCCAACCTGTCTTTCCTGCAAGATGTCCGAGGCAATGTTAACTAAGAATTTGTGAGAGCAGCCATCAAATGACTGGTCTAACCTGATGGTCAAGCCACAGAGGGAGACCATCCTCACCACTGCCTGTATGTCCAGGAACCTGTAGCTGGATGCCCAGAGACCTAAGGTAGAATCAAATGTAAAAGACAAACAGCAAACAAACAAGAATAAGAAAACAAAATAAAATAGTTAATAAAATGATTTCTAATAATAGTCTGCTATAGTCACAGATCAGTGCCTAGCTCAATCATCACCAGAGAAGCTTCCTCCAGCAACTGATACAGTCAGATCAAGAGACCCACAACCAAAAATCAGGCTTAGTTAAGGCATTCCCATGGGTTAAAAGAGAGGAAAAATAGCTAGAGGTGTTGAGGACACCAGGAGAACACGGCCCACAGACCAAATAATCCGAAGCAGCAATTATGGAGCCTGCAGACATCTGCACTAGATCATTTCCATGTGCTTCTTTAGCTTGAGGATTTTGTGGGGTAGGAGTGGTTCTGATGATTTTGCCTGTTTATGGGACCCCTTTCCTCCCATTGGGTAGCCTCCTCCAGCCTTTGTACGAGGCTTTGTGTCTACTCTTATTGAATCCTGTTATGCCATATTCGTTAATATCCCTGGGAGACTTGTTCTTTCCCGAAGGGAAATGGAAGATAAGTCAGTCTGTGGGAGTGGGGAGTGGGGGATGGGTGGAACTGGGAGGAGAAGTGAGAGCAGAGGAGAGGCTGCAGTCAGGATGCATTGTAAGACTTGTAAGACGGAATAAGTAAAGTCATTTGAAACACAAAATGCCCAAACTTGTAGAGCACAAAAATGCAGTTCTAAGAGGCAAGTTCATAACACTAAATGCTTACATGACAAAACCAAAATAAAACAAGCAAATAAAAGCTGAAGTAAGTTAATAGCGCACCTGAAAGTTCTAAAAACATAGTATGCAAAAAAGTATGATGTGGTGGGATTCAGGTGTTAGCTGATAAGGTCCAAAGATGTTTATCCAAGGTTCCAGGCTCCTGAAGGGGGAGTGGCCAACCCCATTCATAAGGGGCTGCTGGGACCTCCGTTTCCTGGTTCCTGACTGCTAGAGAGACGGGTTTGGCATCCATTGTCTACTACTCGGATATCCGGTCTATCAGGCGCCAATATAAACTGTTACCTGTATCGTGAGTGTTGGTTTATAATTTAATAAATATTAATCTTGGATTGGTGCATTTTAAGAAAAACTCTGCCTACAGTATACAGCAAGAAAAATAAAACTTGGGGCTTAAATAAAGTAGATATAATAAAAATAAAAGAATCAATGAAATGAATAGTTGATTCTTTAGTTAATTCAAAGTAATACAAGATAAATTAGGAATATTCAGATTAATAAAATTAAGGACAGAGGAAGTCAGATGTGTTCAGCAGCAGGACCTCTGTGTATATGCTATGACTGTTAGGTTGGTATTTTTGTAAGATGCCTAAGAGTGGGAGAAAGGGTGTCTCTGACTCTCATGCTTGCTCTTGGGACTCTTTTCCTCCTGTTGGGTTGTGCTGTCCAGCTTTTTATGAGGGCTTAATTTTATTGGATATGTTTAATTTTTTTGGTTGTTGTCTCTGAATGCCTGTTTCTTTCTTAAAAAAAATATATATGAGAGAAGATTCTGTTTTCAATTAAAATTTACAAATATAAGAAACAAAATAAGTAAGAACAAAAGAAAATATAACAACAGACATCAAAATAATACTGAGACTCTTAAAGACACTTTTTAACATTCTGTACTCTAGGAAAATGAGAAACCTAAAGAAATGCTAAAATTTTTGATGAACACAATCTACCAATTTTGCATCAAGATCAAGTAAATAATTTAAACATAAAAGCAGGCCTATAATCCCTCCTGAAATATAAGTAGTATCTAAAAGTACCCAAACTGAAAGTCCAGGCTCAGAAATACTCACCATGAAAATCTACCAGAATTTCACAGAAGAATTAATACTAATTATGTTTCAAATAATAATCATTCTGGGGCTAAAATATCTGTGATATTTAAAACCACATAAAAACCCGCAAAAGAAAGATAATTGCAGACCAATTTCCATTATAAACATAGATGAAATTTTCTCAATAAAATACATGCAACTCTTTCTTGACCCTGCCACCTGTGCTAAGCTGTGGAGCTAACCCTCCCCATTACCATTGCAGCATGTAGGAGAGTGGAGCACAAAAGAGCTGACGCTCTTATCAGAGGTGTTGGTTAGCTGGTCCCAGTGTTGTGAGCATGAGAGAGCTGTCCCTATTACTCACCTGTCTTGTGGTTGCATGGGCTGAGAGATGTCTCCCTTCAGCCTTTCCCCCTCCCCTCACCCCGTCCCTATTAATATCTGAGGCAGGTGAAGAGCTGATCCTGTGGTCATAGGAGCCTGAGAATTGTTCCCTGTCCTTATCAGCTTCAGCAGCCCTTACACCTCACATGGGCAACACAGTAGAACTGGCCCTGAATGTGTAGGTGTGGCAAAACAGAGCCTGTGGATATGAAAGTGGGAAAATGGGTTTCAACTTTTGCTCATTGTAGCAAGGAGTGAACTAGCCAGGGCAATGCTGGAAAGTTCATCCTGGTGGGAAAGAAAGGGGAGAGCTGGCCGGCTAACCAACTCTACAAATACCTAGGCCCAAAACAAGGGTTATGTGTTGGTCCACCCCAGCATCCACCCTATCTGTGATCTGCACAGCACATAGTAGAGAAGAGGAAGAAGGAGGTTGAGAGCAGAAGGGCGGCCCTGTGGACCCAAGGCTGCAGGGTCTCCAGGACACACAGCAGCAAAGGATAGTTCATCTGGTGGTATGAAAGGAAATGGCCCCCAAGGAAGTGGCAGTATTAGCAGTTGTGTTTCTGTTGAAGTGGTGTGTCCTTGTTGGAGGAAGTAAGTCACTGTGGACTATGGGGAGAACAGCTAAAACAAAGGACCATTTGAGAAACCTAATATAGTAGGTTTATTTTCATGAAATACATAGACATTTATAAAAGAAATATAACAAAATTAACAAATAATGAGAGACAAAACCCCAACTATGTTTCTCGCAACTTCATATTTGATTATCAATGCTGGGAATGTGTTACATCTAACATAGCTGTTGGCAAAAGTGCTCAATGAAAGCCTCCAACAACCTACACTATTATCAAAGCTATTGGTCACCAATGATTGAAAGGCCCTATTGCTGAAGACAATACCTATATAATTCTCTAAAATTGGAAAACTCAAGTTTGTCCCTACCTAGAAACTCCCCTCCTATTGATTAGTACTCATGGTGCCAGGAGGTACTTATTATGCTTCAAGAGGAGAAAGATAAACTCCAGACCACCACCAACACTTTGATCAACATCGGTGACCTGCATGCAAGGCGTACTGGTACAAACATAGCAGAAATTTGTGGAGTAGCCAACCACTATCTGGTTAGATTTAAAGCTCATCCCATGAAATGGAGTCTATGGCTGACACTGTCTAGGTGACCCAAAGCATAAGACTAGATAGGCCATGGACCTTGGAGAAAACTAAATGCTTCTGGTTGGCTAAAATAATATAACTATAAATGTCTCCTTAAAAATCTGTATTTACAGATCAATATCTTGTTTAGCTATAGGAGACGCGTTCTCCTTCAGTAAAAGAGAACAATTAAAAGAAATAGGTTGATAACTGGCAAATAAGCGGCTAATAAGAGACCTTCAAATAGTCACTTCTAAAGGGGATGCCTCTGTTAAATCAATCCCCTCAGGTCTTAGGAACCTCTATCGAAGACAAAACAGAAAGATTGTAAAAGCCAGTAGGGATGAAAAATACCAAGAAAGCAAAGTGTTAATGATGCAATAAGAACTTATGAATAGATTAACTCACAAATACTGTAGCAGCATGCACAAGTCCGGTGCAGTTCTAAGCCAAATGGCCCTCACTGTGGATGTGCCACACTGAGCTGACCCACCTTGGGACTTCTTGCCCTTTTCAGGGAGGGGATGGGTGAATGGGGAGGGGTGAGACTAACTGGGAGGGATTGGGAGGAGGGAAGGGATGGGGAGCAGGGGGATACATAGATTGAAATGACATTTTTAAATAAAATAAATAAATTAATTTTTTTTTGAAAAAGAAAGGTGAAGTAGATACAAGAGCCCATCTCTGACCCAGAATGCAAGTTCAACTAATAACAGCTCACAAAGGGAAAAAATAATTTTCTCTCAAAGAGTCTTATTGGATAGACAAACCACAGTTAAGGGTTGGTTCCTTTCTAACTCTCTCTCTCTCTCTCTCTCTCTCTCTCTCTCTCTCTCTCTCTCTCTCTCTCTCTCACACACACACACACACACACACACACACACACACACACATACACACACATACACACACACACACACACACACAATGGTATTTGCAGAGAGGTTTCCTTATCATCCTCTGCTAGAACATTTTAACCTTATAGATCTGCTCATATATTAGGTTTAGAATTTTGTTTCTATGGGTTTTGGGAGATAAGTAAATGTGTTGATGGCAGAGCCTCTGTGTTTCTTGTAGTTTGTCTTTGGCTTTTTTTGCTTGTTTATTTGTCTCTTTTACTCCACTTTGGATTTGGGTGTGTAGGGAAATGGGGGGAAATCTCGGAAATTTGTTTATTTATTGGGGGTGGTGTAGTTTGACACAGTTTTCTCTGTGTAACCCTGAATGTCCTGGATTTCTCTCTGTAGACCAAGCTGGCCTTGAATTTAGAAAATTGCTTTTCTCGGCCTCCTGAGTGCTGGTATTAAAGCCATGCACTATCCTCATTTGGAAAATTATTTTTACACAGGAATAAATAAAGTTCCTTTTTTAAATTAATATATTAAGTGAGAAAATCACTGCTTAGTTATCCAATAAGAAGTTCACCCAAATCCTGGTTTGTTTATGTCTGTGAGTCAAACACTTGCCTGTGTTTTCATCTGTAACATTTCCTGCAAATCCACAGCACAGCAATGCCCGAAGCCTTTACCTGTAGGTGCCCCTGTATAAACCTTTATCCATTTCTACATGTCCTTTCTCTTCATTCTTGATATGGATAATTAAACTTTTTGGTATATTTTAGAAACTGCTTGTTTTACTACTGAACATTCATCCCACATAATTATACTGAACTTTCTACCTATAATTGTTATAGAACTATCATAATAAAATGCATTTTTTTGTAATTCTGTTTCTTCTATAAGTAAACCATGTTCTCTCTAGATATTGTGTATTCATAATTACCTAATTAATATTTTAAGTAAAAAATACAAATAAATAATGAAATGCCTTTTTTGTTTGTCTGTTTGTGATCTATAAATATGAGAATCTAGATCTTCAGTAAAATACTTCACAATTCTTGAGAATTGACTGTGGTCTGTTTCTTCTTTCTGATATTCCAGATTTTCCCCAATATCTGGTTCTGAGATCTCATTAAATACCAACTAGAATGTGTGTTTAATCAGTATACATTCTATAAAAAGAAATTTAATTTTATTTAAAAATTCAAGCTAAATTCCTTATTTATTTATTTATTTATTAATTAACCTATTCCCTGGCTCCAACATATAAGTCTAGACATGGAGAAGAGGGGTGCAGTTACCTTTCATCATCACAGCGAGTGACCTCACACTGATGAGTCTGAAATGAGATAATGTCTGTAAAAAATGTTCTTTAAACTTTAAAGTGCAAGGGACTGACACATTATGTTGTAAGTGCAGTGTTACTCCGTATCACTTGGATGCTTTATAAAGTCTTAATAGTCAAGGATACCTTAGTTGACTATTGTGTTTCAAAGACAAGGTGAGGCATGAATAAGACAAAATTCGTATTCTCAAAGCATTTAATTAGAACAGAGAACACAAGAGGGGGGATTTATATCTTTCAGGTGGTAAAAACTAGCAAAATATCTAGGGAGAGTTGCAACAAGTGCAAAGGTATGTATCAGCTTGAGTGTTTACTCAGAAGAGAAGTGTAACATAGAAGCATCTATTACTGGACATGTTCACCCAGCACAGTCATAGCACCATCACCTCCAGTTATACATACTCATGTGCTTGGTGCAGTACCAATGTTAAGTCTCTATTTGCCCATAACCATTCACTTAGTGTTTGATCATGTTTGTTTGCTATGGTGGTGATATAGGTACTAAATTAAAGTTGTAAGTAGAGGTCGATCCATGTTTAGATTTATATTTTATGTGTAGAGGTGAAATCAGGCTAAAGACAACCTAATCCCTCTCATACACAATAATATTATCAATATGATATGTAAAGTAGTACAGACATGAATGTAGAGGATTTTAGGGTGGGAAATGAAGGGCTGAGTTCTAATTTCTGGTTTGGGTACTGTAATGGGACTATGTTACGTTATATAATCGTCCTGCCCACTGATTTAATAAAACTGTTGATTGTTCAAAATCTGACAGAAATGTGTGGGCAAGGCTACCAGGCTAAAACTCAAGTAACAGGAAGAACAGAGCAGAAATGCCACAGAGATGCCACAAACACACCAGAGAAGCAGATGCAGAGGACACCTATGCTGTTCTGAGAAAAGGTACTGAGCCACATGGCTGAACAGGAATCATGGGTTAGTTTAAGGGCCTGGGCCCGTGGTCAAGCAGCATACAATTAATATAAGCATCTGTGTGTTTCGTTGGGGCTATGGGACTATAAGCCGGAAAGTCTGGGCCATGAGGCTATGGCCAGAAAGTCCAGGCCAGAAACCTATTACAACAGAGTACAAAACAATAATTTGTTACATTATTCTGAGAAAAAATTATTTTAAATAGAAAATAATTTGTTTAAAATATTTTAATTGTCTGATTTGGTTTCAATCTTACTGAATTTGGGTTACTTAGCACATTTTGTGGACCATTAGAATTGGATCAAGAAACTGGGTAATTTTCATTCACAACATTTAAACATCCCAACACCGTCAGATCCAAACATAGTTGTCTTTCTGAATTACATAAATATACTATGACCCTAAAATAGACTGCCAAACTAGCAAATTCCCATCAAGGAAATTCAAACAGAAAAAAAAAAAAAAAGATTTACATGATTACAGTTTCTAAAGCCCTGAATTTACCAGCATGCATTCCTTTCAGAAAAGACATCCTCAGCTCTCTGAACTGCTCCTTTCACAATTTTAGCTGTGTTGATTTTCATCTCAAAGATATTTTTAGTATATGGATATTAGCTTCTGAGACATATTTGGTAATCAAATAAGGTACCTGTTTATCATGATCTTCTAAAATGCCATGGAAATAATTACAGAGAAAGTGTATGACTCCTGGAAGGCTTTGGAGTTACGGCTGCTAGACCTCCACATTAACACTTTCATGTTTTCTTCTTATTCATTGAAGGGTGGTACTCATGGAATTACGTCTTCTTTAAAGTGACAATTTATTACACACATGTCATTAACCAAAAAAATAATAATCCTGAATTAGTCAGTTTTATGAAAATTTGTCTCCCTGTAGGCTGTGTGTACTGTCAGCACTATAAAGTACAGCAGGGGCACAGAGTGAGGTATACCTTAACATCTTCCTGTACTTAAAATTATCTATGCCCATGGCATGTGTATACTCTCCTATTTCAAAACTCCGTAGTGTATTCACTATTCTTATAGCTTTGAATATGCTTATTTTCTTAAGTTTCTTTTATTTCCCTAAACTAAGGAAATACTCATCAATTTCTAGAATTAAAAACAAAAAATTATCAATGGCACTGACTTATTTTTAAAAACTTAGACACTTTGCTTTTTAACTGCCATGTATCACCTATCTATCTATCTATCTATCTATCTATCTATCTATCTATCTATCTATCTATCTATCTATCTGTAGGTGGAGTTTTACTTACAAGGCACCAGTCCGAAATTAATATTTATTAGAATATAAATCAACACTCATGATATTAGTAACAGCTTATAGTGGCACCTGAACAAGGACTGGTGTATCCAAGCGATGGATGCACGATGGAAGGATGATGGACCCCAGCGAGATTTGAACTCATGACCCCTGGTTTACAATTGCACTAGTTATGATATATGCACAAGATGTTTTATATACCTCTGTTTAGATGATATATATGTATATACATGTCTAAAATGCTGTGGCCACTTTACATAGTAATATGCCCCTGCTAATGTTTGATAGTCATACTAAAAGTCATTGTTTAGAGATTATACACCACTTATACAGGTATTCTAATTTTTAGCACAGGGTTTATTCCTTAAGATGATAAGAACTACTGTCAACATTACTTAAGGTCCCATACCCCAGTCATCTCAGATACAGGTTAGAATATCATAGATAGACAGAAATCTTCAACCATTTCATAGACCCAGAGAATATGGCATTTAACATTTGAAATTCAGCCATGAGAGGCACGACGACTCCTGGTGTTACTGCTCCTTTCCCGAGATGGTATGAGCATCGAGGATACTCCATTGGAGTTTGTCCTTTTGGCAGAGAATGGCCGTTTGAGTAAGGAATTGTCCTTACCTTGATTGCTGACAGTACACACATGGTGTCCAAGTTGGATGAACAAGTTGATGGATGGAGACTGATGAAACCTGCCTGGACAGGATAAGACAGTCCCTCCAAAATTGCCCTGCTTGTGAAAAGATCTGTCAGATACCATAGGCCTGTAGCCAATATGATAGATGCTCCAACGGCGCACAAAACCAGAAGTGATTGTCTAGGTAGCTGTGTTGCTGTCCTCTCCCAAATTTTGGAAGCCACTACTACCATATACTTCTGACTTTCAAGTGATATATCTTTCTTCTCAGGTCTTGAAGGGATTGAAGAATAGGTATTTACGGTTACTAACTCATAATAATTCCTATTGTACATATTCTTAGTTTAGAACCTTCTTAGACAAAAGGGGGAGATGTGGCGGGATTAAGGTGTCAGCTGATAAGGTCCGAAGATGCTTAGCCAGGAGCCTGGGACCCTGGAGGAGGTGTGGCCAACCTGTAGGGGGTGTGGCCAACCCCATTGATAAGAGGCTGCTGGGACAGGAGGACATGCTCTTCCTGGTTCCTGGCTGCTGGCTGCTGGAGAGATAGGATCGGAATCCATCGTCCTTCCATCGCATGTCCATCGCTCGTCCATCGCTTGGATATGCCAGTCCTTGTTCAGGTGCTACTATAAGCTGTTACTAATATCGTAAGTGTTGATTTATATTCTAATAAATATTAATTTTGGACTGGTGCCTTGTAAGTAAAACTCCACCTACATGTATCTATCAGAATCATCTGAAAAGCAGAAAGTGATATTAGTTTCTTATTGTTCATGAAGAAAGAAAGAATATCATACTATAATTTTAAATAATATGTCCATGAGCACACAAGTTTTGAAAGTCAAACTATCTGATTTAAAGTCTACCTTCACCAACCCAGGTGTTTGATTCTAGACTTGCTTAATAATTTAAATTCAAACATAAAAACATATTTTGATTTGCGTGAGGTTCAGGTTTCTTTCTCATGAAGCACGAATTAAGACCATCAAGATGATATTATTCTTCCACAGGTGAAAAAGTAAACACAGTACAAAAAGCCTATGTCTAGAAATTGTAAAATGTTAAATGATAATATTGATAGCATTTACTATGATGATTGTGTCATGGTGAGAGTTTTAAAGGTTAATTATTTTATTAGTATTGTTCCTATTTTCTTCTTTTCGCTCCTTGTTCTAGATCGTCTTGCTGCATTTCATTACGTACAGTTTAAAACCTATAGGTAATGTCATTTTTTAATGAAAATATGTCATCACATTAGATTATCTACTAAGAGTAGCTATTATTTTGGGTACTTCCCATCTGCAGTAAATGTCCTGAAATAGTAAAAGAATTAATATGTATCCTATAGTGAAAGGAGGGGTGGGCCCATCACTGTGGACTACAGTCCTAACTTGGACTCAGTTCTAGATATACATAGTCTCAGAAACTTGAAAATTGAGAAGGTTCTCATCATTTTAGATTTAGATTTAGATTATTTATTGGGGAGTGGTGTAGTTTGACACAGGTTTTCTCTGTGTAAACCTGAATGTCCTGGATTTCTCTCTGTAGACCAAGCTGGCCTTGAATTTAGAAAATTGCTTTTCTCTGCCTCCTGAGTGCTAGATTAAAGCCGTGCACTATCCTCATTTGGAAAATTATTTTTACACAAGAATAAAGAAAGTTCCTTCTTTAATATATTAAGTGAGAAAATCACTGCTTAGTTATCCAATAAGAAGTTCACCCAAATCCTGGTTTGTTTATGTCTGTGAGTCAAACACTTGCCTGTGTTTTCATCTGTAACATTTCCTGCAAATCCACAGCACAGCAATGCCCAAAGCCTTTACCTGTAGTTGCCCCTGTATAAACCCTTATCCATTTCTACATGTCCTTTCTCTTCATTCTTAATGAGGATAATTAAACTGTTTGGTATATTTTAGAAACCGCTTGTTTTTCTACTGAACATTCATCCTACAATAATCATACTAAACTTTCTACCTATAATTGTTATATAACCACCATAATAAATTGCATTTATTTTTTGTAATTCTGTTCTTCTATAAGTAAACCATGTTCTCTCTAGATGATTGTATAATATTTCATAATTACTTAATATTTTAAGTAAAAAATACAAAGAAGTAATGAAATGCCTTCTCTTTTTGTCTGTTTGTGATCCTGTGAACGTGAGAATCTAGATCCTCAGTAAAATACTTCACAATGCTTGAGCAAGTAACAGTTTCTTAAAAAAAAATGAATGAGACATCCAAATAGGCACTGTCTATGGTCATGTCCTCTTAGGAGTTCCTATAGATATTCCTATGATACGTTCATTCATCAAAGTAAATTGAAAAACATTTCTAGGCCCCACAATTATAATATAAAATTTAATAATATTTGAAATGAGTATCACCCATTAATGTTACTGAATTAAAATTCGTATGTGGAGAAACAGAAGTATAATTCCTAATAGTGTTATCTTATTACTAAAGAACCAGATGTTTTTCAGAATTCAGTAGCCTCTATGCATTAGAAATTAGGAACTTTCATGATGCAGGAAGTATTGCCAAATATTAACAAATAGTCAGTTATCTTGTTAAAATTAAATAGATGGAGTTTAGTGTACACATAAATTTAGTGAAACATAGTTTGAGGTGTTAGGGAATTGCCAGATTATAGCCAAGTGGAGCAAAAGCTGACCTACATATGGGAACTAACATTAGGCTGTACACACTATATTCAAAGAGTTCCTCTGATTGGTTTATTATAATGAAGCATTGCAATAATTAAAATAGCAACTCAATATGTGAAAATGTTCCTGTAGGTTCCCATGGTGGCAACATGACAGAATTAGTTTGTATATGAGGTTTTGAAAAAATTCTTCACAGGCTCCCATGGCTTTAGAAGTAATTATTTGCATTAGAATAGTAATTCCATAACTGTGACAGTGAATTAAAGGACATTATGATTTAGTTGAGGATATATTTTAATTAGTAAATAGATACCTAATAAATCTGTAACCTTAATATAAGAAAAGATATTTTAAAAAATTCTGTGATAGTCATCCTGGAATCATGAACTATGTAAGAATGCCAGCTGTGAAGAAGAGTAAAAACATAGTTAAAAGTACAAAAAGTACTGGACACAACAAAAGACCCAGATATGTAATGTGACTTAAAATAAAAGTTTCAAGATGGGGCATTGGGGCCTAGAGAGATGGTTTACTGATTAAGGATGCTCACTGACCTACTGGAGGATCAGAATCCAGAACCGAACAACTACACAAATGAATGTGAATCCAGATCCAACTAATCCACATCTCACTTTCTGGCCTCTGTGGGTGCACTGACCTGTGTGGGCAGTCAGAAGCACACACAGAAACATGTACATTGCAAGCAGTTGGAGGTCACATAAATTAGTAACACAAATGATGGTTGACAGTCTAGCCAATTTACTCTCTTTTAGTTCCAACTTATGATACTACTGCATGTTGGATTAAAAAATATATTTAAAAGTTCAAATAAGAAGGGAACCAACATATCTTGAAATATCATACTTATAATGGTAACTAACTCTAGTAGGAGGTTTCTGGCCCTGAATTTCGAGCCTAACCTCAAGGTTTAGGCCCACAGACCCACAGACCCACAGAGACACACAGATACTTTAATTAATTTGAAGCTGATTGACCTAAGGCTCAGACATATCACTTGCTAGCTCTCTCCCCTTCATCTACCCCATGATCTTAACTTGTTCAGCCATGGGGCTCGGTACCTTTTCTCACAGCAGCATAGTTGTCCTCTGCTTCTTCCGGCTTCTCTCTGGCATTCTGCTCTGTTCTTCCAGTTCCCAGAGTTCTCTTAGTCTGGTAGCCCCACCCATACTTCCTGTCTGCCTTTGACCAATCAGCGCTTTTTATTAAACCAGTGGGTGGGACAATTATTTACAATGAAACAACACAATCCCATGGAAAAAAAATAAGAATGTCTGGATACTGTATATTATTGTCTTATCTTTAAGCTTCTTGACTGAAAATGACTTAGTAAAAGCTGCTAAAAGACAGTTGATTATAAATACTGTTGGTTTAATTCAACCTATATATTTTTGTAAATGAGTTTACCTTAAAATTGAAAGTAGCAAAGATATGCTACTTTGGAGAAGAGTTTTTCTTTTTATTTTCACAGAAAATGAGAGGCTGTGGATTTATTCTTAGATAAAGAACATAAAGTTTGATAGAGGAAGACCCCCTGAAAAATCTCCAATGGAAATGGATGTCCAAGATGATACAGAATTTCAGAGCACCTCTGTTGAAGTTACTTGAGCTCTGTATCCAGAACAACTTCAAGGAGAGTGGCTGAGATGACCCAGTCTTACAGGCTACTCTACTAAAGACTTATGCATAATCCTACATTTTTCTTTGGATTCCCATGAGATTGCCAAAGCCCCCATTCAGCAGGAAGTAGCCTAGAGAACAATGTCCACATTCCCAAAACATTGATTATGGATGTTTGTGTTTATTTACAGTGTTGTTTATAAGTTGTTATAGATAAGGAGGGAAAAGAATATTAGACCTGGAGTCCTTTTGTTTTAAGAAGAGAAAAGGGGATATGTGGGGGATTGTGTTGTTTCATTGAAAATAATTATCCCACCCACTGGTTTAATAAAAAGCGCTGATTGGCCAAAGACAGGCAGGAAGTGTGGGCAGGGCTACCAGACTAAGAAAAACTCTGAGAACAGGAAGTACAGAGCAGAACACCAGAGAGAAGCCAGAAGAAGCAGAGGACAACTATGCTACTCTAAGAAAAGGTACTGAGCCACATGGCTGAACAAGGTAAGAGTCATGGGTTAGATGAAGGGTAGAGAGTTAGCAAGTTATATGCCTGGGCCTGAGGCTGATCAGCCAAAAAGTATTGTAAACATCTGTGTGTCTCTACGGGTCTGTGGGTCTGTGGGCCTAAACCTTGAGGTTAAGCCCGAAATTCAGGGCCAGAATCCTCCAACTACAGCTAACAGATTTTGTACACATACCGTTTGAGATCATTCTATATCACCAACATTCAGTGTTGTCAAGATCACAGTGAAGTATTGTGCATTGTAAATAGCTCATGAGCAGAGAATTAAAAAAAAAAAAACTAGTAAAATCTAAGATCTTAATATTCTTAGCAATTAAACAAGAGCAGATGGTATCCCCTGCATCTTACCTCTATAATGATTTTTTTGTCAACAAGAATTTATGAGATGATTCATGAGTCTCTAATGATATTAGTAACATTGGTGTATATGAGACCCTATAATTCAGTAAACACCTTCATATGTATCTTCTTGGCAATTCTCATAAGAAACAAAAAAAAAGAATAAGGTATTGCATAAACTAGTAATAATTTTTTGCTTTTTTAACTTTATAAAAAATCTTCTTTAGAATTTATACAAGTAACCCAATTAGGTTTAAATGTACATATTTTTCCATTCTACTTATTTTCAATACAAGCCTTATATTCTATGTTACTTTTCAGTACAGAAACTATAGGGAAAATGTGCTTGGGGGCTACATTACTTGAGTATCTCTTCATAGTTTGAAATTCCTGTCTGTGGGGATTCAATAAAAGTTTCAGAAGTTTTGGAGATATCAGAGGGAATCTACCCACAGCCTAGGTAGGGAGTTAATAAAAGCTCCAGAAGTTCCAGAGCTCTAACCACAGTCGGTCTAGGAGAATCAGAGAGTGGTGATTCAAACCTTTAATCCCAGCACAGGGAGTATCCTGGGAGTGGTGACCTATGCCCTTAATCCCAACTGAGTCAAGGTCACTTCAGATTATAGAAGGAATTCCAGGCTCCCAAACTGGCAGTGGTGGGGCCACGCCTTAATTTATGAAAGGGTACTTAAGATGGGATAGAAACACAGAGGAAAGCCATTCCAAGGGAGGCGAGGCTGAGGAAACTGGAAGACAGCTGGGTAAGAACTGACTGTGGTGTTTATTCCCTCTAGTATCTCCAACTTCTTCAGAGATCTATCACTGAGTCTCATTTATTTGTGCGACACCTGTCAAACTGCTGTTTGAAGGCTTACTAGATAGACCGCTATAATCTTCTTGTCTACTGCACAACACTCAAAAACTCAAGAATTAAAGCTCACAATCTTTGCACTAGAAATAAATTTCTGAAATATAACTGTGATTTATCAGAAGACTGCAAATAACCTTTAAAAATATCACCTGTCCTTTAGACTAAAAGAATCATTTAACTTGAAATGCATGGTGGAGCTTAAGAAATTGAGATGAATACATCTCATGTGATTCTTACTATTTCTGATTCACCATATAGGAAAAGAAAAATGAAGTGTAGTCTTCCAAAGTTTAGACTGAAAAAAAAAGTATGGTTTTTCCTTCATAACCTCCAAAACCTCCAGGGCTTTTCAAAGTCATTAAGCAGAGACAAAGATGGAGCTGCATTTAGTGTCACAGTCCGTTACTTGACTTTGTTCTCCAGTCAACAAACGCACCTTGGAAGCAACTATGTTTTAGCATAGATAACAAAACTGAAGGATACATTTGGGTTAAACTATGATATGGCAGACAAAAATTCACCATGACTTAAGAGACTTCATGTACAAAGAAATAATCTTTCTTTTCTTCAGTCTGATCACTTAGATTTGAAAAAGAAAGAGCAAACAACATTTAATGCTAGGGAGCTTGTTTCTGTCAATCTATCTGCAAACAAAACACAACTTGTTTTGGAAGAGTCACATACTTTTAAGATCAAAACAAATAATTCATGCATACTTATTCTGTGCACCACTCTTAAAGAAGAGTCAAATGAGTATTTGCAACTTTGAATTCTAATGAATATGATTGGAATACGCTTTATAGACTCAATTTCAGTTAATGACAACAATATTCTGCCAGTTTTGTAGTTACTCACTAGGAGATCTGTTTTGTTATGGTTAACACACACACACACACACACACACACACACACACACACACACACACACACACACAATTTCACTGTCAAACACAGTTTTTTAATTCTTCATAAACATTACATTCAGGGATGCCAACTTAGCCATTTAACCATCTAGACTTCTTTTGTGTCTCTGATAGGGAAAAGATAAACCAAATATAGTGGCTAATGTCCAAGATATCACAATTCTGAAGAGTTGTGACCATTGTAAGATCAAAGTAGTTGGATCATGAGGTCAAAATCAGTATGAGCTAAATATTGAGCCACTATTGGAAGTTTATAAACTAAACTGTAGTTAAATTTTTCCCAGGTTCTAAATATCATAAGGGTCTAATTACCTTCCAATGATAAAATCATTTTTGTTTCTACTTCCTGACTATAATTTTGCTACTGTTCTAAACTGAAATATAAATATTTGTGTTTTCCACTGCTTTATATACTTCTGGCTATCCTGAAATATCTATCTATATAGACCAATCGGCCTGCTTCTGCCTCCTGAGTGCTGGGATTAAAGGCATGTGCTGCCAAATCTGGCAATGATTCTTCTTTTGTAATGTATTTCTATGTAAGATATTGCTAAGTATAATGCTGAGTATGTGCGTGTATGTGTATATATATACCTATATATATAAACTTATATTTTTAAAAATATATTAGTTGTAATGCTTATATCTCAATGTTTTAACAAAACTTTTATAGAAGAGTTTTAGACAACTTTTTTTATAAAACCCATGTTTCTTTCAAATATGTATTCTTTAGTAGAGCAAATGAAAGATATAAGTTAAACCTTATAAAATTAATAACTAAACTTTGATCTTGAGTTTCTTTGTGTTTGTTCATATAATGAATATTTGTCTACTGAGTGGAGAAAAAATATCTTCCTGGATTGTGTCAGTGTGTAGATGAAAAAAGAAACTGTCTTCAAGAGAATGTGCACGCTGGAGGAAAGCGAGAAGGTGAGTTACTCTCTATAGTCAGGGCCTAAAAAAATCACAGAGGATTTTGGAAAGGTCAGGCATAGATTTTGAGTCATCTACAAGAAATTACTTCTAACTGCAAGACTGAGGAGAAAGATGTTGTGGAAGATTACTTTAACTAGGCAAACGTGTGTTAAGATTGTTTATGCTATGGAACATTACTTTATCTATTTAAAGATGTGCTACATTCGTGTCTTCTGCCCTTGTTAACAATGTAAGTATGTTACTTCTTGAGCTGATTTGTTTAATTATGTAAATATGTGCTGTGCTTGTTTCGCCTTGCTTGGCTAAGGCACATGATTGTTCAAATAGAAAGCTGAGCAGCCAAACACTCTGCTGGAGAGTGATAGGCAGATCACATGGGCAGAGAAAATAAGTAAGTGGTAAAATTTAAGCTCCAGAGAAAGCAGAAGGGTAAGATAATAGAGGGAGTTAAAAAGGGAGATACCCAGGGCTAGTCAGGCAGCTAACAACCAGCAGACACAGAGGACATAGAAAAAGAAGGGTATAAAGCTCCATAAAGCCCTGAAGCAAAATGTAGATAAAGAGAAACATTAAAAGTAAGAGCTAAGATAAGGCCGATCATTCATATCTAATAAGAAGTCTCCTTGTCATGATTTGGGAGCTGGTTGGTAGCCCAAAATACATTCTGACACAGAATCATGTAATAATCTTCAAACATGAATTCAAAATCACAAAAGTGTCAAATATCTTGCAAGGGTTTCAATAAAGGTCATCAGCTGAGTAGTGTCTTAGCATTCCTTTTAATAGATTGAATGTAATTTTAAAGACCATCATTTGACAGGCTAAGTCAGTCTTTTCTCAACTAGTAACTAATAAGCTTTAATGAGACAGTAAGTTTTTATATAAATAATTGAATTGATTGCCTTATAATAAAATAAAACACTTTGATAAAAAATTAAAAATATAAAATGAAATATAAAAGATAATGCAGATTGATTTAGCAAATATTTCATAGAGCCATTAATACCGGTTTTATTAATTTTTTGCATTTGACTTCTTTAATTTTTAATTTATTTCATTATTATTATTTTATCTTTTTCCTATGTGTGACAATCTGTTGTTTCATTTAAAACTAACTTCTAAATGGTCATGATTTTTTAAACAAGTTTCATGTAGTGTATACTATTTTTCTAGTTAATTCTGTATTATATGTGTACTGGAGAAGTGAGCATGGGTGTCAGTTCTTAATTCTTGCCAAGAACCATAATTACTTTCCTCTGTCTTAAGTGCAATAAGTGAGAAGGAAAACTTCAAATGGCAATTGCTCCACTAACCTTGTCAGACTTAATGAAATTAAATAAGCTGTATTTCCTTCTTTTAAAAAATTCATCAAAGCAATGGTATGGGAAATGATTTAATTATACTTGAAATGTACCTCAGAGCTCTGAGAGGGTGAAGTGAAATATAACTTCCTCTAGGGAGTATTTATGGGTGATTGCTATTTGCGATGTTGTGGCATCATTAGAGGAAAGGTACTGCATCTTCTACCTGAGATTGTAAACCACAATTACGATTAAGGAACGGAGTGTACAATAAGGAAAGGCTTGTCCACTTTGGGTACAATTTATAAATGCTCTGGAATTGAAACAAGGTGATTGATTCTTCAATCAAACTAATCAAGTTTAAATGATTCTAGATTATGAAGTATCACTCCTATCATAGGTCAATTTGAGTTGTGGCATCTATTCTGGCCACAAAGTAAAATATATTCCACATATTTATTAAGCAAATATGTATAGTTACCACTGTCGCCTAATACATAAAACTTCTGGAAATTATTTTCTCTTTCACAGAGGTTTTTATACTTTCAAGTGCTAAATGGTTTTGTACTCCTGTAACTTGTACGACATACTTTCCAAGATATACATCTTTTAAATAAGGAGATAAAATATACCAAATTAGCAGATTCTGAGTAAGTGGACATCAATAAATAGTACCATCGACGTTCTCTGTGACCCACATTTTCTAATTCATGAAACAGAAAGGAAGCCATCATTATGTGTACAAAACACACTGTTTCTTCATAATGGTTGTCACCATTAGATAATTTATTTCCTGATTTATTAAATCTAAAATAAAAGTTTTGTAAGAGTGATTCTGGCTTCATAATTATGTTCCTTCCATCTAGAATATTGGCTGGCATATGAAACAGTACTCAATACATACCAGATAAAAGAAAATAATTAGAATAAAAATAATGCATTTTATATTCTGATAAGGACTGAAAATCTTGCCCATGAGAAAGTCATATAAATTGCACTTTTACCACCCTTGTAAAAAATATTCTGTATTTTGAGCTAGTAAAATATTTAAAATATAAAATTTTGATCTATGGGGTTTATGACATGACCTGTTGGCAGCCATACACAACCCCAGCACTAAGAAAGCTGAGTTCCCAAAATCTCCACCAGCCAGAGGCTAGGCTGAGGTACAGAGAGCTGCAGGGTGGCCTGCACAACAAAGCATAAGCAAATACATGAAGATAATGATTTCTTGCTTCTGGAGTTTTAGCTCACTTTCCTCCATACTCTGGAAAAAAAAAAATGTAAGAATGCTCTGTGCATATATGCTTGCTCATTTATTTTTTTTTCCTTTTCTAAAGAATTTATCTAGTCTGTTTATTTTACTTATGTGTGTGTGTGTGTGTGTGTGTGTGTGTGTGTGTGTGTGTGTGTGTGTGTGTGCACAGGTGCCCATGGAGGCCAGAGGTGTTAGACTTCTGAGAAGCTGGAACTAAAGGCTATTTGGAGCTGCTGAAGTCAGTGCTGAGAATCGAACTAAGTTTCTCTGGAAAGGCCATAACCATTCTTAACAGCTAGCTGTCTCTCATGAACCGTTCTGATTTTACTCTTAATCCAAATAGATATGTATAGATTTTAGTTATACCATTGTTGCACAGAATCAACCATTTATTTGAGTTTAATATTGTTTTTTTATGTAGACACAAACAAAAAAGTAAAATTAAAATCTATCTACTGTGGAATTTTTCCTCAATATTCAGATAACATTACATGTGGCAAACCAAAATTTGTGCTTACAAAATTAAATTTTCATGAATTCTGCCATTTTCAAGTTTGAATGGGTTTTTTTTCCATACCCATGAAGTTGAGCCAAAGGGTAGTGGCATTATTCCTTTATGAAGCAGAAGAGAAAAATCTGTAAAAATGTATGCCATGTTTGAATCATGTAGAGCCAGAAGCTGTATATGTATTTTGCTTACAATAAAATGAAATGTATCAAAATTAAAGTACATGTTTTTGCCATTGTGGAGAAAGTTACAACATAATGTATCACTGGTCATCTAATTTTATTTTTCAAACTTTATGCCTTTTGCATAAAGTTTTTACCATTATAAATTCAGTATATAGAATTTATACTTAAAACTAGTCAAACAATTGATACACTCTATTGGCATACATATTCTGATTTTTATTAAATAGTGATGTATGAGTATAAGGTTTAGGATTTAAAATATAAAGTTAATTTATGATATATATTAATGTATATTATATATTTGGTTTTCCAAATAAATATTGAAATACATTTAAGTATGAAAAAATACATATATAATAAATATGTTTAGAATGATTGTGTTGAGACTGTTCACATATGGATAGACATTCTTTAAAAATGTTCTTAAACTATAATAGCCAATGGAAAAATAGTGGCATTTATTTAAAAACTGTTAGGTTAGGAACATTTAATCTTTACAATAGTCTTTTAATTAAATCATTGCTCTTTACTAAATTTTATAAGTAATACATCTAAGGCATCTATTAAAGGAAATAGAATTCATTTTTTAATGACTTTAAAGTCTGTATTGTTCACTTTGGGATAGTAAATAATTTTAGGAAGATCATAATCTTCAGGGCACATGAAATGACTCAGAACATAGAAGTACTTGCTTCAAGCCTGTGAACCTGTGTTTAATCTCCATAGAGATAAGCCTGACCTCTACAGTTTGATCTCTGACATTCACATAAATGCCATGGCATACACACACTCACACATACACACACACAAACACATGCACACGCATGGGGAGAGAGAGAGAGAATGACTTATTGGTGTGGTTTCTGATAGATTATACACAACTATACATTATTCTAGCTCTAAGGAGATCCAAGATCCCTGGTGCCTGCAGTCACCTGTATTCCTCTGCACACATACAGACACACATATACATAATTAAAAATCAATTAAATCTCTAAAATAGATAGAAATTTTTATCTTCATCTTTATACATATAAATAATGCAGTCACATTTCTCAATTTTTAACACGTTTGACCTTTGTCTTTTTTATTTTTTTTAATATTTTCTGTTCACATGATACATTGAAAGAGCTAAGAACATCCATGGCTAACAGATAAAGCAAGCATAGTTTACACTGTACCTTTCAGGCATTAGTAACATAATTAACATTAGAAATAGTCTTCTGTGTTTTACTTCACAAACTTCAATTTTTAAATTTCAGAAAGACAGCAAATTTATATTTCAGATTAAATTTGAATGAATATTCAATGCCAAATTATATAATATGAACAGTAAATTTTATGCAAAAGTTCATTTTTGAAAGTGTCACCCCTTGAGCTACTGTGAAATGACTGAACAATAGCTTTAATACAACAAAAAGTAAGGACTGAAAGTTTTACAAAAGTGATTAATGATCTACTTTGAATAAACACAGACGTGACAGTTGGAAAGAAAAGACATGACATTCTTAGTGACTGACTTAAACTAAAAGCAATACAAAGAAGTTAAATTACAAGTCTGACTCATACCATCAGATTTTAAAGGCATCTTTGAGAGCATCAGAACAGTAATGAGTATTTAAGAAATAGTGTGAAGATGAATGTCTCTCAATGGTATTATATTTAGTCTCTGTACTATGTAAGAAAGAAAATCTATTTTCTATAGACATGCAGCTTGCAAGACAGTTAATCAATTGAGCTAATGAAGATGGATTGTATTAATGGCTGCAATTCTTTAGCCTTGCTTATGTGCATACTCATTGTTATGTAAGTGAATTCTTTTTGCTTAAAGGGCAAAGATATTTTCCTTTCCCCTTGATTTTTGTATTTGTTAGTGTGATTTCCTTTAGCCAGTGGTGTGTGGATGAACCTGGCAAAAGTACACATTTTGACTTCTTGGGGGATTTGAGGTCTGGTGTCCTGCATCTCTAGACAATAGATTAGAATTAAGTATATGATTCAGTTATCTAATTCCTGATCCCCAACGAGTGCATTGTTATGTGATCAATACTAAATATGATTAGAAGAAAATACCAACCAACTTCCAGATTTCTTAAACTAAACCAGTATGTTCTTTGTGGCTGGGATTTTGAATAGTTTCTCATTTGGTGAGAACACTATGCAGTCAATCAATTGCACTACATGTAATCAGAAATTTACTTAAATAGTTGGGTCAGAAATAAAAGAAATAGAATTCCTCTTCCTATGACAAGAACAGTTACTCAGCAGAACTGTGTAAAATCTAGTTGAAATCATATTTTCATCAACTATGTACTCCATATAGAATGAAATACAGTTTTAAACACGAACCTTTTCACAAAATACATACACGTGCTAAGACTGTCCATATTTTGATTTTAACAAAGGCTTTAAAATATTTTTTTAATGAAGGTAAGAGTGAAGAAACTAACAGCTGTATAAAACTAAAGCTATGTGCTTGCGAGAGAGAGAGAGAAAGAGAGGGAGTGTAAACTTAACTAGGAAACTGTTAAAACTTCTACATAACTATTTATTTTAAATCTTTGAATGATGATATCAAATTCATAGTTAGTAATTCATACATTGAAAAATTCTCACTGTAGAAAAATAAAGAAAAACTTGATGGAGAAAAAATACTATAGCAACTCAGCCATTCATTTGCCAACAAACGTATTCCATGACTATTTTCAAATTCAAAACAGTAGAGAATGTATACATTTCCAATTGTGACTCATATTATCAGATACAAATATTATATAATTACATACCAATAGGCAAGGCAGGTGATTCACCTTCCTAAAGGAATCAGTATTGTGAATACTAGAGAAAAATGCCCTGTTACATGGCCAACCAAGAAGCATATCAAATGAAACCAACTCTACAAAATGAAGGGAGAATTTAAACAGAGATGGATGCTAAAGTACAATATAAAAAAAGGCGAGAGACTCACTTCTCATCTCCATATGGTACATGAGAGAAAATATGAGAAACTTCACTTGCCAGTTCATGGGAAATGAGCTGGCAAATCACTGTTACATAAGATAACTTAGTAGAAAGTATTTTATATTTCATTTGATAAAAGTCCTTCTCATATATTTTTGTTTAATAAATAAAGATTGTCTTGTTTCACAAAAGTGGAAGTTGTCCCGTGAATTTTGAAAATCTGCCTCAAAGTGCAGTGAGTATTAAGTAGGATAGACTTTTATCTATTTCTCTGTTTTGTCCCCAAGACATTCAGCCATCTAAATTCTAACCCAATCCTACTGAGCTGTCTCACTCCAGTAGGGAAAGATCAAAATCCTTGGGCCTTAAAGCTACATGGGGAAGATAAGGACTTGTAGAATGAAAAAAAAAATTCAAATCATCAGACTTTGAAAGCTAGAGGCAGTTTTATTTGTGTTTACTTTCTTCTCATAAAAGTTGGCATTTTGGTTGTAAATGATAACTCAGTATAAGTCTACAGTGTATAATGACCATATAGAAAATTAGCGTCTTCACCTCCTCAAACATGGGCCGCTCCTTTGGAGTTTGCTCTGCAGTTCTTTACAGAGCAGACGGTCCCTGCCAACTCTTCTCACTGCACTGCAGATCGTGTTTCTTTTCTTATTTCCTTCTTTCTGTTCTGTTTCTCTCCTCTCCCATCTCTCTCTTCTAATCTTTGCTTCCAACAAAACATTCTATTTATTAATTTTTAGTTTCTCAGACAGCCAGCTTTATTCACAGCCTTTCTCTCTCCCAAGCACTCCTCTATATTTCCTCTCTGCTTACTCTTTTTTATAGTTTTTCTCACTCTTAAAAAAAAATAAAAAGAAAACATAAAACCAAAACAAAAGGGTCACAAAATGAGCAGAAAGGTAACAACAAAAGAACAAATCAAAAGACACAGAGTCTGTTTGTTGGCCAGCTATGAATATGAGCCTTGCCTATGTGTGGTTGATATACCCAGTGCCACTTCACTGAAGAAAACTACTATTTCCTCTCCTATAATCTATCAATTTCTAGTAACTTCATGGTAAAGATTGGTTTTGAATTCTCAAAGTATTTTTTAACCCTTCCACAAATGAGCAAGAATATTTAGTAACTGTCTATCTGTGCCTGGTCTATTTCACTTAATATAACATCTACCAATTCCAACCATGTTGTCACTATTGACAGATTCTTATTTTATTATATTGAATAGAATTCATTACTAAAATAGATCAATTTTAACTTGTCTGTCAGTAGACACTTCAATTTATATTTTTAAAAGCATTGTAATAAAAATGACAGTGCAGATACGTCCATCCATTTGATACACTAATCTCAGCTGAGGTGTGTGTGTGTCTTGGGGACTAATGGATTAGCTGATAGATTTTCATTCTGAGGACCTTCTTGTAGTAGTGGGGTTCTCGGGTCCCGGGCAGCCGAGACCCAGAGACCCACAGACCTGCCGCCCAAGACCGCTTAGCCGCCCAGCCGCCCGGGTCCCCAGAAATGACTCAGACGCTTATATTAACTTCATGCTGTTTGGCCTATGGCTCAGGCATATTGCTAGCTAGCTCTTATATCTTAAATCAACCCATTTCTATTAATCTGTTGGCCACGTGGCCCGTAGCTCACCCGTGCTCCTTACATGTTGCTCCTTGGGCGGCTGGCTCGATCTGCCTGACTCCACCCTGCTTCTCCTACCTAAGCTCTGATTTCTCCTCCTACTTCTTCTATGGTGCCTGCCATGGCCCAAAACAGCTCCTTTATTTAAAGATTGAGATTCACAGCATACATAAACGCATTCCCACATCACCTTCTGCACTGTTTCCCATGCTATAAACATACACCAAACCATTTCCATTCAAACAAAACATTTGTTGCCTTTCCTGAATCTTCCCACTGGCATTTATTGACAATTATGATAGAAATAATAATTATGGAAAATGATATTCTTTTAGATTTTGTTGAAAGATTTCAGTTCATATTATATATTCTAACTTTGGCTTCCCATTCCCAACTCCCACAAGGTCTCTTGGGTACATACCTAAAGGGCTCCACTTTCTACCCACAGAGACATTTATTCAACCATGTTCATAAAGAATTTAAAGTTTTTTTAACTTCATTGTGACTAGAGATATGGTGGGTTTTGTTCAGGTATCTATGTTCGTTTGTGCTTCTTGTTCTGAGATAGGTCTGTGAGCATTGGCCCACCTTTTTAATTGGATCTTTTATCTCTTATGTAGTTTAACTTTGACTTGCCTTGATTTTTTAATTAAACCTTAAGTTGAAAATGATTTTACTTTGCACTCGCAGTAATTAAAAAATAACCTAATTCTCACAGTCTTAATGTGTGTCGAAGAGAAAAGAAAAATAAGGAATAAGGCAGAGAGTCCCAGCTACTGAGCAGCCTGGGACAGTAATGTCATGAATTCAAGGTCTGCCTGTGTTACAGAGTAAGGTCAATGCCAACCTGAGTAGTTTAGAGAGTACTTGTCTCAAAATTTGCAAAGATCTTGCTGAAGTGTATAGTGCTCATCAAATATTCCTCTATTTGATCCCTGGCTCTACAAACAGGAAAAAAACAAACTAGAAGTTACTTCATACAAATCCTTATTAGAATACTTCAAACTGTATCCAGCTTGAGAACTGGCTCTGATTTATGGTTATTATGGTATTTTTTAAATGAGAAATGTGTGTTCTGTCTCAGGTGTTGTATCTCTGATCAAAAATATAAATAAATAAATACAAATAAACAAATAACAATAAAATGTTTAAAAGGTTCTTTATTCATTACATTATCTTGATACTTTTTGTTTTGTTCATTTTGTGTGTACATGTTTGGGTGTGGGCATACATATGCTATAGCACATGTGACTGCCAAAAGGACAGCTTGCAATATACCATTTTCTACTTCACTAAGTGGTTTCCAGGGACCAATTAGGGGTCATCAAGCTTGAGGTTTGGTGTATTTAAATGCCACTGTGTTATTTTGAAGTCAGAAATTGTTCTATAATGATGTTCCTAGCATACATCATCTGTGACTCATTTTAAGAGATAATATCAGCTCAGGTGGTAATGGCTCTCACCTTTAATCTTAGCATTTGAGAGGCAAGGCAGATAGATTTCTGCAAGTTCAAAGCCAAACTGCTTAAGCTCTAGGACAGCCAAGTTTACAGGGTACACAGAGAAACCCAGTCCCAAAAAATAAAACAAACAAACACAAATATATAATATCATAAAAATAGTTATTACTTTTTTGCAATCATTTAAAAATGAAAATACATTTTTCACACCATGCATTCTGATTACCATTTCCATTTGCTTGTCCCCTCTCATATCCCTTTCACCTCCCAACAACTAAGCCCTTGCCTTCTTTCTCAAAAAAAAAAATAAATAAATAAATAAAAAAATAAAAGTAAAATAAAAATAAAAAACCAACGAGGCAACAATGTCTTCAAATATCTTCCATATCTTCAAGTAGACTTGGGAAGGGGATTAGCCATAAATGATTGGCTTGAGATTTTGAAGGTATCCAGAAAGATTGCCATAAGCTGAGATGGGATTTGATAAATTGTCACAGAATAAACACAACAAATGTTGCCTTTCAGCACAACTTAGTGAGACTCTGGTTTATTTTCTTTTGAAGAAAAAGAGTATAAGAGAGGTGCCCACCTATCTGGTCAGTGTCACAGGCATCTGCTCATAAAGGCATAGAGTAGTGTCAAAAAAAAATCAACATTGTTTAGCACTGATGCATTCTGAATACTGATAAAGAAAGAAATATGCAGAGCTCTTCTACAAAATGTATTCTATTTAAAAAAAGATTATTTCACTGAGGGCATTTGAGCAGGAGCAATATCACTTGGGTAAAAATTGAGTGTTCTGAGTCTAGTTTCAGTCTTGTGGTTTACAGGGATACCTCGGCTCTACAAGGCATCACACAAGTATCACGCCCAAAGATTTAATAATCTCCTGAAGATGAAAAATAATTCAAGTGGAAATTTTTAGCTTAATACCACTGATGACTGACCTCAGTCTTAATAATGTCAGTGTTCTCTATGAGAGGAACTTGAGAAGATGACTCTTCAAAGCTCTTAGATTTCCTTCTTAATTCAAAAATCTTTGGCACACAGGTAAGTAACTTCAAAGAAGATACAAGTAAAACGAGGTAAATGCTTAATCTCACTAGTGAATGACTTATTAAATAAAATAACCATATGGTGCCCTAGTGAGAGATCTCTTTTAAGTAGGTAATTCATTATTGTTACACTTTTTTCTTTTGTTAGGCAACATGTTTTGGTTCTGAACATTAAGTTATAACCCAGGTGCACTATTGACTTCACAGTAAAATAGAATAACCATCCAAGCATTAAATACAATTGCATCCTCTGAATATAGAGACCAATTTTTCAGTCCTTACTCTGGAAGACTATCTTTAGAATCAGTGGGAGTTCTTACTAAATTAAGAATGAATTGGACTTAATAAACCCACAGCTGTGTCCATTTTAGCACGGCTTTTTCTCTAAGATGCATGATAGATTTTTTTTAACTAATGAAAAACCGTTTTTGTGTTACAAATATGGTGAATAATTAAACAATCAGTAAATAATTTCCTCAGTTCTATTTCTGAAACCCCTTCATAAAAAATTATTGTTGGAGAAGAAAAGCAAAGCACTCCTGTTAAAAACAAAGCTGGACATGAGTTGTAGGTCATATTTTCTTTTGAAGGAATCATATTATGGTTGATTTTTGAATCAACACAAAGCAAATTACTGGCAATATATGTGAGTGTGTGTGTGTGTGTGTGTGTGTGTGTGTGTGTGTGTGTGTGTGTGTTCCGTAGCTACTTTTCTCTCTTCAGAATATAAAGTAATATATATATATATATTAATCAAAAAAGATTGATTTCAAAGATTATGAAGGTATAATAGAAAAATCATTTACACTGTAAAGACTCATTTGAGACACTCATTGGCAACTGTTTAATCATTTGAGATAAGGCAATACTTTAAATATTTCTCTTGAAGTTTTGGTGACAAAGGCTAATCTCATTCATGAGGCCACACTTCCTTTCTAAATACATATCCAGGTGGCTGAAGGTAAAGGATTCTACAATTCTAAATGACAGAATCACATAGGTCTCCTAAAGAGATGTGAAAGTGGGTGATGTCTCCTGGATGGTGAAAAGTTTTTATGTTCATTTTACACTCACAGCTGTAGTTATGGTCAGAATGGAGATAGAAATTCAAGCACCAAATTGATGCATCAGATTATTTTGACTGAGCATTTTCATCAATATGTTTTAGCTACTTGTAATAGAGCCTAGCAAAAACACAGGTTTTAATATCCATGACTTCTTTAGGATGTTGCTTTCTAATAAAAAAGTTAAAATTTTTTAATAGTGTCTCTAAATTTTGTTTATTATTCAATACATTTTCTCAAAATGAAAAAAAAAAATGGTTAACTTTTTACTCATATGTTTTGCCCAGTGTAGTGACTCATAGTTAGAATACAAACACTCGAGGCTTCAGGAGAAGATTGTTAGTTCCAAGTCAAAACTAACTCCATTGCAATACTCGATATTAAAAAAAAAAAAGAAGAAGAATTCATGCCTCTATTTGCATATGCTCTATGAATAATAACAACGAAACCTCAAAGCATAAGTAAACTATTTGTACGACCTGGGAAGATGGTTCAGTAGGTAAAATACTTGTTTTCCAAATATAATAATCTGAGTTTGAATACTCAGCACCCATGCAAAATCAAGCACAGTTATGGACTGAAGCAGGCAGATCTTAAGAGCTTTCTGGCCACTCAACCTAAAGAAAGTAGTGAAACATTGGCTCAATGAGAGACTATCCCTAGACATATAAAGAAGACCACAATAGAAAATAGCCAATGTCTTATGTATAATGAAGAGAGAAGTAGTCATATTACAACGCCAATCTTAATATTAATTGGTATGAAGTATTTTGACACTTGTTCAATTACAAAGACAATATTTCTGTCATACTCACCCCTCTTATAAATTAATGCTATCCACAATGTTTATGTAAAAATGTACTTTCTTATGTGCCTAAGAGTAAAGCAAGATAAGATGGGAAAACAGGATCAAAATATAATGTGTAAAGATTTTTAACAAAATACATTTTAAAAAGCAAAGCATCACGTTTTGAAGGAGCAAAGGCACAGAAATATGTGTAGTATGATACAGTCTAACAGAACACAGCTTTTTGCAGATTTTAATCAGAGAAATGAAGAAATGGAAGTTGGTGGTATACCTGTGTGTTAAGCATACTGAGCATGTTGAGCACACTGAAAGCCTGGTTCTGAAAGGTAGGAAGTAAACAAACACACAAACTAGCATAACTTTGTTCTTTTAGAAAACTGTCTGCTCTTCCCTGTCCCCACCTTGGCATGTACTTGTTGCTATTCTTTTTCAGCTCATATTTAGATAATCGTATTGGTCACATTTTTGGATGTGACTTCTGAAATTACTAGGAGACACAACTCCAAAGGAAACTCTTTAATCATCTGGCTTTAGAATATTTCCTACCCCTACTCCACAGTGTTTCATGAGCCTTAGATGTGGGAGTTGTTTTGTAAGGTGTATTCACTGGTGCTCTTCAGTTTGATTGGTTGTGGTTTACTATAATATCTCCTGTTTGAAAGAGAACTTTACTTGATAAGAGATGAGAAGTACACTTTATAGAAAGGACCATAGGAAGACTGACAGAGGGAGAAATAGTTGTCTGCAAGGGAAGAGCATAACAATTGGTTATCCAATCCCAAATGACAAACTCTGAAATCATATATAAGTAGCAAAACACAGGCTAAGTAGGTTAATATTTAGAAATTACACAAACACACATGCATGTTTTTTTCACAGAAGAATTAATGAGAAAAGAGTCCATTGATTTGTAGAGAATAAGAACACATGTGTGGTAGGGTTTGGAGGAGGAAAGGGGTGAGAAATGATGTAATTATATTATAATCTCAAAAAAGAAAAGAAAAGACAGTATATGCACTGTGTGTGTGTGTGTGTGTGTGTGTGTATTGTGCGCAAAGACCAAATTTTGTTTATATAATTAAAACAAAACTATTTTATGATTTAATTTATTTTATGTTGTATATTGGTGACTTAAATAATGAATATTTTATAGGACTTCAAGCTAAGTTTCTGATGCGCATTTAACACATTGAAGAAAAACCATTTTATCTTGGAAACATCATGAAACAATGATAAATTATTTTATTTATAAATGACACATACATTAAATGATATTTCAGTATTCCTAAGCATATACTGTTATTGTAAAATATTTGCATAACATTAATTTAAGCAGATGCTATCCATCTAATACCTGTAATCAGAAGCATATTTTTTTTACTAGCAAGCATATTATTTTTCACATGGGAAGAAAGATGTTAGAATTATCCTCTTATCATTTTAAAATCATGTAAAGTTAGACAAGCTTCTTAAAAAATATTTCTTCTTTTCCTCAAGAACCAATTTAAAACACATTCTATGTCAATCTAAATACACTTGAAAGTGTTTTGTAACTGAAAAGCGCCATTATGTCTTTTCAAAAGTTATAAATAGAAAACAATAAGCATCAGTTATAATAAATGCTTCACAAACATCGCAACTGTTTTTTGTGATATCACTCTAGTGACTGGAAAAGAAAAATTTACGGAGACTGAAGAAATTTGATGTGAAATATCTATTATGAAGGGAGTTCCTGAGAAAAAAGACAAATGAAAGTAAGCACACAAAATCAAAATCAAACAGAATTAATCTGTCAATAACGTATGGTTTGGAAATATCATCATGAATAAACAATAACAAGAATATCTGTTAGATCTACAGCATTAAAGAGGGATATGCAGTTGCAGCTGATGGCAAAGGGTATACGGCAAAATGTGGAGTCACGGCTTTTTAATTATTGGATAGACATTAGCACATTCATGCTTCTAAGAGAGGGCTCTCAGCCTTAATGAGATGGGTTCTGTAAGATGTCAGCATATTCAGACGAGTTAAGTTCAATTATGTTATTAGATTTTAAAATTTATAGATGTATTTTAAACATCGTCATCACTAGCCAAATTATGTACAAGAAATTGTACCAGAAACTGTGTGCAATAAAATAGTCAAGTGTTAAAACAAATTCTAAAACCATGGAGAAGTGTTTCTAATATAATGGTGCCACAATTAAAGAATAGGACCATTAATACTAGTTTACAAAATTTTCATTGTATATTTACCATTATATAAAACTTTGCTAAATTTTATGATGCTTAAATATTATTTTAACATGAAATATATACTCTTGGAGTGTTTAAGATGATGAAAAAAGATGCATGTGATAAGAGTTAGGATAGATTTATGTTCAAATGCCAAGACTAGGAAATGGTAATTTTATCTATATCAGTAAGATAAACCTTATACAAAAGGTAACTTGAATTCTACATTCTAAGAATTCAACAGACAAAATCATAAGCATATCACTGGAAGCATTAGTGCAAGTGGACATAATGGAAACCAATAATGAAACTGTGGATGGAAAATACTAAGCTGCAGAAGTCTAAGCAGATGTGTGGATCTTAGAGAAACAGAGTGATGTAGAGGGAATTTATGTGAAAAATAAGGAGATTGAAAAGGGAAAGAAAGATAATAAAGTTAGATGATAGATGATTGATAGTTGCTGATAGGTGGATGGGTGGATGGATAGATGGTTGAGATAGATAGATAGATGGATGGATGGATGGATGGATGGATGGATAGATAGATAGATAGATAGATAGATAGATAGATAGATAGATAGGCAGACAGACAGATGAAAGGTCAATGGTTAAATATCCTTTATAGAATAAGAATGGAAGTTAAGATATCTTTTGTGATTTTCTTTTTTATTGTTTTCTACAGAAAGATAATTTAACAAAATTTTGGATATTGATGAAAACAAATTTATTGAATATGATTTTTCAAACTAACGTTCAACATTGTCATTTAATACATGCATACATGTAGCAAACAAATATATTCTTTAACTTCTTTTTCATATATCTGTGTGCGTGCGTGAGTGTGTGTGTGTGTGTGTGTGTGTGTGTGTGTGTGTAGAAAGAAAGGCAGAGACAGAAGTAAGAGGACTTAAGATTGAGATTTGTGGGCATATGAACTCTAAAGTGGTGAATTATACATTTTAAAAATTATTCATAAGAATATAATAGGTTTGTTGGAGCCTGAGTCATTAAATCAATGACTTTATAAGATTTTTACTTTGACCTGAAATGGTATTTAATGTTGCGCAACTTTGCAGATACTTCTAAAGTTTATTTTGAAACAAAAGTTACATGGTCAATGAAAATTTAACAAAAATCATACCTGGTTATAGTTCTTGGTTATCTTTCATTCTCTGAAATGTTATATAAATAAATATTAGAAGTAATTGAAGAGTGTGATATTTCTAAGTTCCCTTAATTAGAAATGTTTATGACACATATAAAATTGTGGTTTAATGTTGGGCAAGCATTTACTCTTATAAAATCCATGTACTTGACATAGACAAGATGAAAACAAGTAATGGCTTCTTTATGATCTCACTTTTAAAAAAAATAAATAACCATGAATGTAATTGCTTGTCATCTAGTTTTATCTAGGTTGAAAATCTCTAAAACAATAAAAATACCTTTCTTTAATACCAAAAAAAAAACCAAAAACAAAAACCATACTTGTTGATGTGATGAACTGGCACCCAAATTTAAAACTGAAAAAAGATAATTGTGAGGCTGTGTGGGAGACTGTGTTGTTTCATTGTAAATAATTATCCCACCCACCGGTTTAATAAAAAGCGCTGACTGGCCAAAGGCAGTCAGGAAGTGTGGGCAGGGCTACCTGACTAAGAAAACTCTTGAGAACAGGAAGCACAGAGCAGAATGCCAGAGAGAACACCAGAGAGAAGCTGGAAGAAGCAGAGGACAATTATGCTGCTGTAAGAAAAGGTACCGAGCCCCATGGCTGAACAGGATGAGTCATGGGTTAGATGAAGGGTAGAGAGCTAGCAAGCTATATGCCTGAGCCTTAGGCTGATCAGCTGAAAACTAACAAAGGCATCTGTGTGTCTCTGTGTCTCTGTGTCTCTCTGGGTCTGTGAGTCTGTGGGTCTGCAGTCCCTAAACCTTGAGGCAAGGCCCAAAAGTTGGGCCAGAAACCTCATACTACAAGGCTGTCTTATAACATAGGTAGTTGTAATCAATAATCTTCACATGGATACAATATATAATTCCATTCATTCATAAAGAATTTCCCATAAAATTACTTACACATGGGATATGTTACTACATTTATACTATTTAAAATATATTCTTAAACATATTCTAACTATGCATCTTTTCGGTCTGCCATTACTGAAACTTTTGTGAGCCCAGATGCACAATAACTTCTTGGCACCCAATTAAAAGCCAGTTTTAATGGAAGTATCACATCAGATAATGTCAGTGTGTCTTTGCAAAGCAATGATTCATTTTGATGTCTGAAAATGAATTCAAGATTATGAAGCTGAGTTTCTCTGGCAATAACTACTTCTACACAAGTTATACTTTATATAGTAAGTAATTCACATATATCATTCTTATGCATGCTGAATTCTTAAAATGAACATATTATAATAACAAAAATGTAGAGGTGGTGCTAAAGTTATAAAGCTGCTGTCAAAAAAAGTCAGAGAATGCAAGAAAAATGCATAAAAAGGAAAGGGGAAAGTGGTCCAATATTTGTAATTTTATAATTTTTACAGTAAGATGGTTCCATGATGGGAATGTCAATTTCCAAATAGCATCCTTCTCCATGGTACAAACTGATTCCTGCACACACTAGATGGGGCGTTACATATACAAAATTAATTGGATCTTGAGTGTTTGAGATTGTTTTTAACAACTGAAAAGTACTGTTAATCATCCTGGAAGAGACAATGTATGAATATTGAAAATTGTATTTTCTACAGTCATTTAAATATACAGAAAAATATCAATTAACTTATGTGGAAAGCTTTTTAATCAACCAAATATATAAATATATACATGTAAAATTTAGAAATTTTTTCAAAAAAATTAAACAGAACTCTTTTGGTAGCTCATTCTATAATGAGCAAGGACCTGGGCCATCTAAGTCAGTGGTTTTCCCTTGCACTATTTATCAAAATATGAGAAGCAGAACATTTGTACTCTTTTTAACGAATAATAACATATAGTAATATATGATAGTTATTAGTAATGTTATGTCTACACAAACTACCATTATAGTGTTTCAGGAAATTTAACAGCAATATACACTAAATAGTTTAATCCATAAATTTGAATTAGTTTCAATATTGAAAACCATAGTAAAGCATGTAATGAGTGTAAAGGTTAAAATATAATCCTAGGAGTAAAGAAAGAAAATTACCTTATTCTACAGAGTTAATAAAGGTAAAGTAATTCTGTGGTCATGGAAACTCAGAACTTCTACAATTAAGTAATACAAAGTAATTCTAAGCAATAGGGCTACATTTCATGTGCATAATTATTTACATCAATAATGATATTGAGCTAAATAAAAATCAAAAGGGTTGGCTAACACATAAATGATAAAAAAGAACAAAAATTTATGAATCATTACAACTTAAAGCCTGTATTTTCACATGATTTATCACATAATTATTGTAATAATATCTCAAAGTTTTTCTATTACCCAGAATTCTCAAAATAAAATGTTCTTCTACAATGTCACAATTTCTTTACTTGTCTTATTTTTCTATCTATTGCCACAATAAACCTTGAACAAGAGCATGTTGGGGAGGAAAAGTTTGATTTCATGGTGTAGTTTAGAGTTCATGATTGAGGAAACAGGTTAAGAATTCTAGGCCTGAATCTGTAGAGAGAAATGGATGCAAATTGATGAATTCCTCAACTGTTTTACTGGGAGAGCTCATCAAAGGTTGTTATTTATCAATGGCCAAATCTTTTCATGTCCTCTTTATCTTTTAATCTTTAACATCAACATCACTATATCTCCTCCTCTTCTGGATAGATACAGAGGTCTTAACCATGGTGAACTGTAAAGGATTCCTTCAACCTTTACCCATTGGTTTCCTCTGTCCCTTTCATTAGGTGTCCAGCCGGTTTTCATAATTGAAATCCTAATGGTTCTATTGTAAACCCCTCCCAGTTCTTTTTTTCTTCTTTTCCATCTTTCCTCCATACCACATGCAATTAAATACACTAAGGTATACCCAAGAATGATAGTGACTGCCCAAGAAATTACCCAAATGCAAGACTGCTGAGGAAATGTAATACGTCACTAGATTCGAAGAGTTTTCAGTATGCTGCTTTTACAATAGATGGCAGCAATAACATCTTCCATTGATGATATAATACAGGATTTTATTATTAGCTAGAAAGTGATGAAAATATAAAGTGTCTCAAATCTAATCTCTAAAAATCTAGTTTTGCTTCTCTTCTAACAACAAGCTACTTCTCCAAACACTAGGTATTTTTTTGTGTCTGTTATAGCCTCACAGTATTTTAACCTTAATTTTTTTACATAGAAAACTATTCCCTATGAAAGCAAATGTTGAGTGACCTTGCCAAAAACTAATTATTCAAAATAACATTTCATAGATTAAGTCAAACCATAATGTATATGAATCTCAAGGTGCTCAACTATGCGGTATAAATATGTAAAGTTAGCAAATGTTTTAAAAATATTTGATATGCAGCTGAGGCTAGTTATGAGTTCCTGGTCTTCTCTTCTCTACCTCTGGAGTACTGGATTATAAATTTAAACCACTGTGAATAATCTTTGAAGAAAACGAGATTATATAAAACATTTTTTAAAATAATATAAAGAATGATCATACATACATGTGTGTGTTTGTAAAACTCGAACTAGTTTTTAATAGTGAAGGTCAGGGTAAGTATTCTTTGCAAGTTTGAAAATTAAAGAAATAAAACTTGGTGGAAGACTTTCCTCAGGAGAAGGCTGACCCAACAAGGTAAATGAATAGCTTAATATATTAGCAACAGTATATCCAGTCACAGTACACAGTTGTATAGAAGCTCTCACAATCCTATGAAATAGCTTCCCTTTGCACAAAAATCAAATAAAGCCCAGAGGAATAAATAATTGAGGTTAATTCACGGGCTGGTGTTGTACAGTTGATCCCAGACAGAATCATATTTGCAACTGCAATTCTGGGTGATGATTTTCCGCAAACCAGGAGTCAGTAGGTATCCTGCCACAGCTTCCCATCCTCAGCAATGCTCTTACCCTGAGTTTAGAGAGCCATTAAGCTAGAGTTCCTGAAAGCTTCTGGCCCAAATTTGATCAAATAAATGGGGTTTCTTTTAAAAATGAAGTACCACCATTAGAAAAAATGAGCAATTTATATCTCTTCAACTCTGTTAGAAAATGATGTCTCATGTGATGCCTTCCTAAGGACTTCTACATAAATATTTAGATTCTGAATGCAAGTTGAGATTCTCTGAACATATAAAGGCAGAGTGCTGGCTTGGTCTGCAGCTTCCATACTGGTTGGGAAAGGGGCCAGTATTGGCAGAGCTTTGAGGCTTTCAGGCCAGGCAGCGTAGCTGAAATGTGAAGCTCTATTTCCAATGAGAAACTTTAAAAAAAAATGAGGAAATAATTGAGAATGATATATTGACATAAAGCTCTGGTCTTTACTAACACCTGCTTGTGCAAGGGCAGCTGGACACAACTATCCAGGACACAGGCTCAAAGCAATGGACAAGGAAATAAACAGGACAACAAATGTTTTGATGCTGGCTTAGAATGGGATCACTTTAAAGTTCCAAGTTATGTAAGCAATTTGATTTCTAAGTTGATTCAACTGAGCTATATTTTCTCAAAATGAGGAACCAATGATCCTTTAATACAAAAAGGTTAAAAAATTATATTTTAAAAATAATTTTCATTCTCTGTACTTACTTACAGATGTCCTGGGATCCAAGAAGAAAGAAATCTCTACCCCATTAATCATAATTAGCAATGCTATACTGTAAACATGATGTTTGATGTTATGTTGTAACACTAAATATTTGTTTCTTCTTATTTTTCTTTTGGAGAAAAGATCTTCCACTGTAGCTCACCGTGTACTCCTTAAGTAGCTGAGGATAACCCTGAATTACCCCTTTCCCCACTTCAGACTATTGATTCCTGAGATTACAGGCAGGTACCATAAAACTCAATTTTGAATTACTACTTTAATACCAACAGAAATGTGCTTCAGGAAGGATCCAAAAAGAAAGTTATCTCTTACATGACAGAAATTTTTTTACTTTAAAAATTTGGATAACTCAAAATATTCTTACTTGCAGAATAATAGCTGTAATGATAAGAAATTGAAATAAATTGTATGGTTTACAATATTTTTCAACAACTTGACAACAGTAAGCTGAGACAAATTATTAAATGTTACGATGTCCATGAATCTGACTTATGAGATAGGAAAAACTTACTTCATGATGCTGATACTATAGCTAAATTATCTTATAGAAATGAGCCTTACAGCTGCTGTTGGCATGGTGGGCATGCCATCATTCCCAGCACTCGGTAGGAAGGGGGCAGGTCTCAAAAGGTGAGAAAAAGAAGGAGGAGGAGAGAGAGAAGGAAGAAGGAGATCGGAATGGGGAGAAGGGAGGAGAAATAAGCCATTTCAAGTATATTACGTTAGAATAGATTTTTCATGAAAGAACTGATTATTCCTTGAGAACAGCAATTCAGAAGCAAATGCATCTATGAATTATCGGAACTTTGTTCCTTTTGGTAAATTTAAACATATAATTTTAAAAAGAAGACTATCAGTGATTTGAAAAGGTGGTGGATTAAGTATATAGTTAGATGCTTGGGCTGGAACACACTCTTCTAGTAAGAGACAATGGATCCATCTATGTTTTTCCGCACCAAATTTTATTAAAAAGTATAGTGAAGAAGTATTTTGTAATTGTATCTACTTCCATAATAATTCCAACTCACTCTCTTTTGCTTATATACTCTTATATGAAACTTTTTGCCTTGCCTGAATAATTGTACTTTAGGTGATTTTACAGATGTGAAAACTTCAGTGGTGAGGCATTAAATATTAATATCACATAGATTAAGGATTGTGAGGCAAATTCTGTGGGAAAGGCTCATTTGGTCAGTGTTATTTTCTTATATTGTTTTGGGGTTTTCGGGGGGCTGGGAATGGAATCAGAGCCTCCTGTTGGGGAGAAAAATACTCTACTACTGAGCTCTTTTTTTTGGTCCTCAGATCTGTTTACTTATCACTGGGACACATAATCACACATGTGGGAGATAGAATAATCAAAAAGAGAAGAAAGGAAATAGCAATCTCTTTAAAATTATACATAAATCATCCAAGACCAGAAATTAACCACAGTTCTTTTATAATCCATCTATTTTTGTAATTATGTTTATTCAATTTTTATCTACCTTTGGCTTCATTAGAAAATAGAACATTAGTCAAATTATAAATTAAATCTTAATTAGTCCAAAATAACATATCACATCACACTTTGATGTTTGTCCAATTTTATGTATTTATTATTTTATTTTGGACTATTAGCAAACTGGATTTTTAAACAACTATATATTTACAAATTAAATTTAATTATTCTAAAATAACATTACTGAGTTTTCTTAAGATATAATCTTAAATGCTGTTTTACAAAGCTATATAACCTATAGTCTGTTTAAAAATGAGCAATATCTAAAATAATTTTATTTTCTTTAATACCATTTTTAAGCACATTAAAATTTCATAATGTACAAAAATTAGATATACTAGTGGGGCAGCATTTGGCATTTCAATACATACACATATTTTACAATCAGTTAATTATAGTTATTTTATTTTTTCAAACCTGGTCATTTCTTTCTGTTGAAAACCAAAGGCCTTTCTCCACATCTCTGAGTTACACAGGACACACTCACTAGAGTTTCCTTCTCTTTTCTAACAACTAAATGCAAAAAAATTCTTTCACAATTTTCCCTGCTTCCTACCCTCCTGTATCCTGTTAGCCACAATCTTATACTTAATTTCTATGAAGTCTCCTCTTTAGACTCACATATGATTAATGTTAGTAGTATTAGAAAAAAATGATTTCACTTAAAATAATTATGTTCAGGCTTTATAACCACAAAGGGTGACTGCTTGTTTCTCCTTTATATCCAGTCCTTGTGCTTGTACAAGTTAGTCAATCCTACAAGGAGTGAAGGAATGATAATTTTTCCACAAGTAAAATATATCACTTTTTTTTTTTTTTTTTTAGGACATGGTTTCTCTGTGTAGCCTTGGTTGTCCTGGAACTTGCTCTGTAGATCAGGCTGGCTTCATACTTACAGAGATCTGTCTGCCTCTGCCTTCCAGGTACTGGGATTAAAGATATGTGCCCCCACCACTGGGCTAATATACCACACATATCATATTTGAATGAAAAATATATTTGAATGAATCACCTAAATAATAAAAAGAAGTTAAGTGTTTTTTGATTATCAGATAAGGAGTTAAAATTATAAACAGTTGGCATACCTTTACAACCCTCAGAACACTCTACATTCATTTTCATTCATTCATTTGTCCATTTGGAAGTTGTTTGTTTGTTTGTTTGTTTGTTTATGTAAATCCCTCCTCCACCCATGTCCCCCTGATTCTATTGTACTCAGCCATAGCAGTCATTCATGTGGAGTCCATGGCTGCAGTGGCTATTTTGTTAGTTCAGAGAGGAAGAAATTCAGCCACTCTCCTTCATGTTCCCCCCTCTTACAATCCTTCTTTGTCCTTATCCACAATGCTCTCAATCCTTTTGAGGGGATGATAGAAATGTCTTGTTCAAGGTTTAGCATTCAACTGACACTTATTCTCACACTTCTCATGCTACTTAAATTTCTTAATGTGTTTATATTTGAATATTGCAGTCTACATAAAGCAAAACTTACAGAGATGTCTTGAAAACTTTTGTAATCACATGAAAATGTTATTTTCACACAACGAAATTTATGTTTTTATCTTTAAACAAGTCTAATGCTAATTTTCTAGTCAAAAGCAACAAACTGCTAATGAGAAATAGCCAAGGGCCAGAAGAAAGTTCCATAGAAAAGGTGATTGTCACAAAGTCTGTAGGCTGCTTTCGATCTCCACATCCTATTGGATAGTAGGAGAGAATGATTTCCCACAAGCTGTCCTCTGACATCTTTGTGTGTCCCATGTATGTGCATATCCAAACAATACACACACAAACACATACAAAAAATAAGAAAATATCATTTAAAATAACTTTAGATCCAATTTCAAAACAAATATGTGGGCAAAGCATAGTGATGAACATTTTTAATCACTAAATAAAGCCTGTGTTGTGTCATACTTCAAGTCCTAAAGAGCTAACACCAGGACAAAAGTTGAACAAAATTAAGTTGCCGCCTATTACTACTCTGTTAAATATATGAATACATTGACATATATTTTAAAATGTTAATATATTTATAAAATGTAAAGAGAAATAAATAAAATAAATGATACTTAACAAGGTTTTCAAAAGGCATAGGAAATTAAGTAAGCAATTTTATCTCAATCTTCAAAAAGTTATGGATATAACTGTAAGTAAAAATTAAATGCTAAAATGTATTTAAAAATTAACCAGAACTAAATTTTCTATTTAGGTGAAGAGTACAATGGCTCCTGTGGTTACATGTGTGTGTCTGTGTACGTAGCCACAAAAATAACCCAAAATGAAAAATAATAATAAAATCAGTAACTAATAAAGATATAGTAAACTAAATTATCTGTTCAATTTTTGAAATTTTGTAAGAAAACTATGAGCAAATATTTTTAAAAATTATTTCTAAACATAAATATTTTACATTAAGTAACTAATTAAATATAGAACACAAGAGTTCAAATATCATTTTTTACTTGCTATAAAATTTGAGAATCTGATAGTACCTATCTTTGTTTCAGAGATTCTATTCAAGGTGAAAACACTGCTCAAATTAAGTTATGTTTTGATGATATCTCTTCAAATTTTTATAAGTACAAAAACTAAGTGACTAATAAAGTACATGACTTAGACTTTTCCCCCTTAATTAAACAAAGATTATTTTCTAATAAATATAATCTGAATACAGTTTCTCTCCACCTCCCCTGTCCTCAAGGTCTACTCCCTTTCTTTCTCTTGATAGAAAAGAGCGGCCTTCTAAGAGGTAGCAATAGAACACAATAAAAATAAAAAATAAAAATAAAATATAACAAGATTAAACAAATACCATCATGTCGAAGTTGGACAAGACAAGCAAAGGGGAAAATAAAAGAATTCCAAGAGCAGGCACAAGAATCAAAGAGCAATTTGGTCACAGATTCAGGAGTTCCATAAAAGAACTAGCTAAAAGTTACAGGATTTCTGCAGAAGACTTCGTGCTGATCTGTATAGACCCTGTTATTGATGCTTAGGTGTTTGTGAGTCCTATGAACTTTGCTCAATTGTCTGAGGGCCTTTATCTCAATCCCCTCTGGGACACCTTGGAAAGCACAGCTCTAAACAAGATGTCTCCATCAAATCCCTCCTGCAGAGCTCAGGAAACCCCATAGAAGAGGAAGCAAGAAGGGGTGGGGAGCCACAGGGGATGGAGAACACTTACTCTATATAAGTAAAAATTTTCAAATTAATATGTTTTAATTATTTTTTGTCATGACAGCTTGATTTGTCTTTGGCAGGCAAAATACCAGCTTTTGTTAAAACTTAAATAAAAAAGAAATTGTATCATTCAACAGTGCTGCTGATAGAATTTTTAAAAATCCTTCTATACATCTACGATAAAGACATGAATCATCTTTAATCTTAAAACCATTGAAAGTAAGATAAACAATTCATAGATTTAAAGGACTTGTCCATTTTGTATGATTGATGCTTGAGCTATGGGTTCATTTTGAAAATATTGAATGTTGTGTTATTTCAAATTCTAGATTCACTTGAAACTAAAAGAAAGCTTGCCAAACATTCAATCATCAAAAACAAAACTAAAGTCTGACATCTCTCTCACTGGCACCACAGCAAATGTGCACAATATTAAATGGAAACATGAACTGGGGGAGGGGCAAATATGCTAAGTCTCTAAAGTGATATAATAATGTATATTGGAAAGGAACATTTCAAAGTACAAAGGTACTATAATTATTTATGTACATTTACTTTGCCAAAGATGCACAATAGTCTTACTGCAATTATCAAAATAAGGAAAATAGCATAAAAATCTACCATAAGAGCAATAGTTTTATATATCTATATGTATATGTGTGTGTGTTTTGTGTATGTGTAAGTAGGTACATAGATAAATAAATACATACATAGATAAAGATAGATGATTGATAGATATAAATAGAAAGATAAATAGATACAATTTGAATAGTCTTAAATATGTCCAATAACAATTATTAATTTTGTACATTAGCTGTTATATTAGTAAGCTTTTTCTATTAAATTACATTGTTTTTATCAAAATTTATAGATAAATCTGATTATTAAGAACTATGACACTAATAAAAAGTCTGTTTACAGTCAACTTCTTATAATTTTTAAATTGCAAATAATTTACTTTGCAACTGTACTATTTCAACTATGATTGTTAGGGTTTCTAAAACTACAACAAGTCAGTTTCATAAAGGTTTAGTCTAAATTTTGATGTACAAAATTAAAAAATTTAAAATTCAAATTGCTTTGATAACTAGCTAGTATTTTTCAAGTATAAAACAATTATATAACAATTTCTTATATAATTTATAATATTCAAAATATCAATATGAGAATAAGTTATAACACCCATAATTAATGTTTGAAGAGATTAAAATCCTAATTTGGTTGAGTATCGGAGGCATACATTATAATGCAACTTATAAAGTGCGAAATAATCTCCTCCAAAACCATACACAAATTAAATGAAATTTTGAACATATTATAAGGATAGAAGCAAGTAAACTACCATAAAAAATTAGGTATTGATTACATGTAAAAATTATAATGCTTGTATCTTTCTGAAAAAGAATAGCAAAATGGTATCCTTGTTCACTGTTTCAGATGCTAGTGGAAACGTTAGTACTTGAGTTCTGAAAGGCAGAGGCAAAGCAGAGGAAAAAGATCAACCTCAGAAAATGTCATTGTCTTAATTAGATGAATGGCAACAAGTGGAGTATATATATGGTTAAAAATATTCTCAACCTCCTTGGTCTCAATAGGTCAGAATCAAGCTGCATTTGTATTAATGAATCATCACAGGTTTGATTCAAATGAGTTTCAAGTTATTGAAGAGTGAAGCGCCGTTCTGAGTTTTTGGAGCTGAAAATGTACAAAAATATGTCAAGAAGAGTTCAGTCCTCTTCAGTAATAGATTGTGTGATAGGAAAGAAGAGTAAAAATCAGACAAGATTCCACTGTCAAAGAAGTTTGTCTATAAAAGAAAAGATGTGTATAAAACCTTTGACAACCATAGCAAAGGATCAAACAATGATGGAAGAAAACCAAAAAGTTTGTTTTGCAGGAGAGAGAAATGGTCCTTTAAAACTACGAAGAAACAGTTAAACTTGTATGCAAACAGATCTTTCAGATGCTGGACACACTTTAGACTCTTGTGCCTATGATTAATAATTTTGATCATATCCTAATGATAATTTAAGCTTACCATATTAATATGTAAAGAGCAGCATTTTCACTATGAAAACTGAGTAGCTTTGAAAAATTAACAATGTATATTTAAAAATCACTAGAATTATTTTCACTTTGATCCATTGTCATAGACAGTAGCAACTTCTTAGGAAATAATTTTCTCCAAAATTGTAATATATGATGAGCGTATAATGAAACATCTACATAAATAACAGTAAGTTTTGTAAGATGTAAATAATATAATGAAGATTAATTTTAAATATTAAACCAAATGCATTTGGCCTGAACATAACATGTGAAGACGCGATTTACTATGATTTAAACTTTTGAAGTTATTCAGTAATTAGAATAATATTAGGTATTAGAATAATAACATATATGATTCTTATCCATTTTACAGAATTAAATCTATGTGTATATATGTCAAAGTACAGAACTTGTTTAAGAACTTTATTTTGCCTTTTTGGTATTTTGACTTGAGTAGTACTTTTGTACCAAACATTTTATATTAAAATAAAAATATTGCTCTAGTTTTATAATTTAAATAATCTTGCTACAATTTACAAGTCAAACCAAACTATGTAGTTATTTTTTTAATGGTGGAACAAACCAAAAAAAAATCTCCTGAGTGTGTTCTCTTTTTCATTTTCTTCTTGGAGATTTATTCTGTGAAAGTACAGAATTTACTACGCTTATGTCATATTCTTTACAGCATTTTTAGTTTGATTGCCAATAACACTGAAATGTAACAGCAGTTTTCAATAGGTAGTCTTATATAATCTACTAAATTTTTAAAAGTTGAGTACCTGGCATTGGGAATTATTGCATCTCTAAAACAAAATGTCAGATTCGTTCATGCTGTGGAAAACTATCATAATTCCAATTCTATAAACTATGTCAGCCTTGCAAATAACCATTCACCTGTTACATCTCCCAAGCACTGCAGAAAGAATTTAGAATCTTAACATTCTTTGTACTCTTACAAAAAAGGGTGTGCAATACATTTGCTGAAATATCACTTTTATAACTTCAGCTTCCTGTCCATATATCAAGAAATAAGTCAGAGTGTGAAGCCAAGTCCAGTACTTAGCATCTATATGTTTTCACCTGAACATTTGCCTCTTTTAAGCCAATCACCAGGATTTAGGGCTATTATTTTTTTCTGAATATATTTATAGTAAAATGAGTCAAGTGAAAATATGTTATTTAACCAGTATAAACATTGAAGAAAAGCAGAATATTAATCTTATGCAAAGTATCAGATAATTAAACTTGAAACTTACTATTTTATACTTATCAACATACAAATATGGAATCATTCTAAACAATTACAAATATCTTTGATACTTAGCATACAGCAGAAAGATCACAGATAAAATAACAATAAAAGTCAATGAATCATCTTCAATAAGAAATTAGAAGGTAGAGATCACAATGCTGATCCAAGTATGGCAGGTCGTTACATAACCAGTCCCTCAAGAAATGCTCTCAGGCCCATGAGTATGAAAATTCAAATGAAATAGACATGTTTAGAGCTTCAAATTTATGAAGACAATTCCTTAAATAAAACTTTTAACCACAAAATAAACAATTTCAATGTGCCCTATAATAATGTGAAGATGCGCATTTTCAAAACAGATTTTCTTAAATATTAATTTCAATTCTGCCAATTTTTGTTTGTTTGTTTTAAGGCAAGGTTTCTCTTCATAGGCCTGGCTGCAGTGGAACTCACTCTGTAGACTAGGATGGTCTCAGATTCAGAGACTGCCTCTGCCTCTGGAGTGCTGGGATTAATGGTGTGTGTCACCACAACCTGGCAGACAATTTGTTTGTAATAAAGCAAAGGCACAGGAGAAAGTATGAACAGTGAGATGATGGATGTGAGTGAAGGAATGTTAATTTTTGAACTGCAAATTAATTTTAACAGTGCTAGTAAAACGTCAGAGAGTGATTTAGAAACACAACGAAAATATATTTTAACAGTTGACCTTTTTAACTACAAGAAAAATGTAAACCCATGAAAAGAGTTTCTTTCAAATGAATTTCAGTGATACCTGAACAAATAGGACACACCCTGTTCCAGTGATTTATATGCAACATTAACTGTATTTGTTTGGTTAAATAAAAACTATCCTAGATAAGTAGGAGGTGAGATGAAGGTCCTGGGAAAAGAAGAAGGGGAACTTGAGATGTGGACATATCACAGTGGATTGTGTGCACGTGTGTGCACACGCACGCACACACACACACACACACACACACACACACACACACACACACATGCACATTTTAAGGAGAAATTTTAAAAGTTGTACAGAAAAAATAGATCTGACAAAAAATTATAAAACAAAGAAACACAAACAAACAAACAAACACAAAGCCACGTCAAGACACCTGATTATTTTCAGAAATTAACTAAGACTCAGAAGACATTGCAAACACTCAGAAGAATATTTTTTAAGGAGTGTGCCAGAAATGTTAGTCCAAAGAAATGAACTTCATGGTGAAATCTTTGTCCACTCAATTTTTGTTGTTAGCTTGTTTTGTTGAGTTGTGTGGTCCAGGGTATTTGAGTTTGTTTAGGAATCTTGGTCTTACTACTTTATAGTTTGTTGTTTATATGGTGGTGTTATTGAGAAAGACAAGGATAAAGTATATAAGATCAGGTAGATAAGGGAGTATCTGGGAAAAACTGTGGACTGGGAAAAACATTAACACTATATGTTAAAAATAATTTAAACGTTTAAAGATAAGCAAAAAGGATCAAAATATCAGCACAGCTTAGAATTAATGGCACAAGCTTCAACTGAACAGTAAACTAGAGCTTGGTGAGGCTGTCAGAACTCAGTGCATTACTTAAAATCAGTTAAAGGAAGAATAAACAAAGGCAAATGTCTATGGAGATGGCTCAGCGGCTAATGCATTTGTCAGTCCTGATGACCCGAGTACGATACCCAGAAACCTCACGGTAGAAAGAGAGAAACTGACTTTTAAAGTTGTCCTGTGGCCTCCACATGTGTGCCTGAACTGTGCACATCTAACCCACCTCCACAGAAACGAATGAATGTAATTTTTCTTAATTCCAGAAAAAAATGACAAACTTTAAGCCAATGATATAAAAAAAAGTTTTAAATGCCATAAAATAGGCCATCTAGTATTCTATGATGTTTTACTTAATTAAAAATCACCTTTATTTATTAAAACTTCACTTAAAGAAGCAAAATTCTATGAATATTACAACTGTTGAGAACATGAGTACTGACCTCCTGTATTTCTCTATTATAAGCAGAAGCTAGAATATGCACAATTTCCTTAGATACAGGCAGATTATTGTAAAGACTATGGCTCAGTTATAAATAAATTTTCAGCAGATGTGAGGAAATGAAGTTTAATTTCAACTAGTGAGTATGTATTGACCAAAGATGCAAGAATGGGATTTCCTGGAGATAAATATACAGACGTATTTTAAGCAAGAATCAGTTCAGCAAGACTGGGATATATAAGAAGCACAAACTCCGCCACACTGGGACATCTGAACTTTGCAGAGTGGAAATAAAATACAATGTTTTAGTAAATATTCAGGTATGGTATCTATTGAATGTCAGAAGGAAAATTTAGAGAATGAATTATTCAAAACTTCTTCCAAAATAAGATTAATAAAGTAAAAAAATCAAATTAAAATTGTATACTGTAGAACAAAAATGAGAAAAAGAAGGAAGAAATATCAGTATTAGCTATGGTAAGTGTAAATGGATTGAAGTCTGTCGTGCTCATAGCTCTTGGTTTCTGCAAGGTTCACCATACCTCTGAGAACTGAGTATTCTAGGCCCAGGAAACAATTTTCATTCCAAAAACAGAATGAAGAAACAAAATAAAGATCAAAGAAGAATGATATTCATTCTATTAAAAATTGTAGTAATGTACTAGGCACTTTTCTACTGACTAGGAGGTAGCTGGTTAAGGAAAACCAATTCCAGAATTAAACAGAAATAGAGATTAAAAACAGCCATCTAGCTTTCACATAGTCCAGAGGTTTGCAGCTACAGGAGAATATTGAGATGGTTGTTGGGAATAAAGTGGAATTTTTTTCTACTTTAAAAGGGGGGTAGATAATGACTAAAATGTGTTAAATATGTACCTCAATACATTCATCTACACACGCACAAACAATGTGATACCATATTCCTAGATAAAATATTTTATAGTGAACAACTATGTTAGACTTTTGTTTTAAAATTTGTATTTATTCTTTAAGAATTGTATACAGTGTTTATTATCATATCCCACAACTTTTCCCAGATTCTTCCTATCTACACTCAAATTTCATGTTCATCCTCTCTCTTTTAAAATAAAACAGAACAAAAGAAGAATATAAAAAAAATCACACACACACACACACACACACACACACACACACACACACCCCACAGAGGAAATTAAAAAAAAAAAAAAAAAAACCTATGGAGTCCATCACAGGGAAAGGACTTGGAAAGTTCATGTCTGTCTCACTCCTAAATTGCTCTCTCCATTTTATATTTTCAGTTGAAAATGTGAGCTCTCGGTCTCCTCCTCTAGCCCCCACTCTTTGTGCTCCCTTCCATGATGGCTATTCACCCGTCTGGAAGCATAAAAACAAATAAACCCTTCTTCTATAAACTATCTTGGTAATGGTGTTTCATCACAGCACCAAAAAAGTAATGAAGACCCAGAGCAAGTAGAATCAACTGACTTCGATCTTCAGAAGGCAAGGTGGCAAAACCACCTGAAACATTTTCACATTAACTAGATATGGAACTTTCTTAAATGTCTTATTTCTTCGGTTGCATTCAATATCCAAATATATGCCAGTATCCACCAATGATGCAGTTAGAAAGATTTGACGTGTATAGCAATCCGAAAGTTATATAATATAAACTGACTTTTCTGTGTAAAGGTTTGACCTAATTTAAATTGATGGATTTAGTAAAATCTAATTCAGTTTCATGTAATTTATAAAGTATATTTTGACTGATTTATTTAATTTTTAGGGTGCCATATCAGGACTTGAGCATGCATGCTGATAACTCAGATTTTTGAGATACTCTTATTTTCTCAATGAAAGCCATCATCAGCAAAACATACTTGTTTCTTTTAGATTTCTGAATAAATGAATTCAGAGACTAGAGAGATGATTGGGATTTTAGAGAACTTCTTGCTCTTCCAGAGGACCAGAGTTTGGTGGTCAATACCTGTCAGAACACAACTGCCCAAAACTCCACTTCCCAGTCATCCGATGCCCTCTTCTGGCGTCTGCAGGCATTGTACTTAGGTGCCCTAAGTGCCTGAACCAACACAGACACACAAATTATTAAAAACAATGAAAATAAATTGTAAAAAAAGAAGAAAATTTAGAAAATGTCTAATGTAGTTTGAACAAAACTTAAAATTTAGAAAAAAATGTTAATCTATAGTGAATGATATATGTTTATAATTTATACGTATGGCTTTCTTTCAATCTTTATTAAATTGCAAAGGAGAAAAATATGCAATAAAAAAATTGAAGGTAAGTACAATGCTCAGCTCAGCTATAGTATCAAAGCATCTAAGTCTTTACCACATAGGTATTTTTTGTTTTATTTGAACAGCAAACTCAGCCCTAATAAAGCATCCTTTGACATATGTCTGAACACTAGTGAAACCTGCCTCTCTGACAAAGTAATAGGTCTGACCTTTCTTAAATATCACTCTGATTTCTCTTGCATCTATTGCTTTCACTTCTTCTCACAGCATATAAAATAAATAATCTTAAGTTCTGTACGGATCATGTCAGAAACAAGAGCTGTTATACATGTAAACAGGGCCGCTTCGATGTATGCATTACATTTTCCACTCTCCAAATCCTTGAAACTCTTTATGATGAAACATTATGGCCATTGTGATAAAATATCAAATATTTTGACATTGCCAGCCCTGGTTTGAAACTGTGTGTGTGCTAGTTTTCTGTACCATAGCAACCCTTTAAAATAGCCTGGGATTCGCCATAAAATAATGCTGAATATTTAAATGTCTGTTAATACAAGCACACTATCAAAAGAAAAGAACTGATTTCCTCCATTTGTTAGTTAAGTGTTCAAAGATTTTTCTCATACTTGCTCAAGTCCTTTTTTAAAAAATTAAAATTTATTTTGTGAGTATGGGTGTTTTGACTTCATCTAGGTTTGAGTGGCAGTTATTTGCCTGGTACCCCAAAAAGCCAGAAGATGGCCTAGAATCCATTGTCCAGGAGTTATAGGCAGTTGAGAGATGTCAAGTGGCAGCTGGAAATTGAGGTCACGTCCTCTGGAAGAGCAATCAGTGCCCTTCACCATTAAGCCTTACCTCTAGGCCCCAGAGAACTTTTATATATATATATATAAAGTCTGTTTCTTACATAGAATGTAACATGTTTAAATGTGTATAAGGTTTATGCAACAAAGTTTACTAATTATCCAAATACCCTCTGAGAAAAACAAATGTTGAAGAAACACAGAATACTTGACTCAAATCCTGACCCCATTTACATGCTTCATCCAGAAGTCATAGCCAGCCAACATGCTACAGTCTATAAAGAAAAGAAACAGAAAGCACAGAAATTGTAATAAAATTTGAGATTCTGTAGTGTCTATCACCGAAGTTTCCAGGTGAGGAGAATTAGGAATAATATTTTACCCATGAACTTTGCCTATAGACAACAATAAGGCAATAAGCAAGCAACAAAAGAAAACAGAAAGAAAGCTGAACAGATTACATGGAAACCTAGAGAGCTTGAGCGGTGGGTGACAGATCAGAGAAAGGTTGCCGATAGCTTGCTAGTTTTCATGAAGGCTGGACCGAAAACTCACAATTTGCCCCTCTGAAATTTCCTTTGCATACTAACCACAAACAAGCGAGCTAAAAACCACTTCACTAAATTGTAGGTAACCAATACATGTTATAAAATTGCTCTTCCATGGTAAAATGTTAGTGATAATCTAAAAATATAATAGAATTGTAATTCAAAGTACACAGAAAAGCAGTCTAGGGTTCTTCTGGAAAATCACCCCTTCTTGTATTCGTGCATTCCTATGAAGTATAAAGGATCCACCATTTTTTTCTTTGTTGTATTACCAGAAAGAGAGAATGGGTGCTGCGGAGTTAACACAAACTGTAAATATCTGGTTTTGCAAGAAAGTATCAGTTCTATTGCCCAGCATATAGAGAAACAAATAGTCACTAGAGTAGCTTGTTTGGATGGATGGTAGAGGCAGAAGGATGCTGGTGCTAGCTGGCAAATTTGCCTACTTTGCTAGCTTCATGCCAATGAAAGGCCTTGTTTCCAAATATGATGATATCAACCTGAGGTTGGCCTCTGATCTCCACACACAAAGGCACATGCTTGCACATTTAGTCATACGAACACATACAAATAAATGAGAGGGAGAAAAAAGAGAGAGAGGAACAGGCAAGGACAGACAGCGATAGAGACAGATACTAAGACAGAGACAGAGAGAATTCTTTGAAAGTACTGACTTGGGATGTCATATGCATCAAATCACTACATCTTGTTAATTACTACAAGTGTTACTACAGGATTTAAATAATGAGCTAATGCTACATTGTGGAGAGCACTGTAAAGTCAACATAAAACATACGGAGATGCTTCCTTTATTTGCACCAATAAAACTGAAACAATGCAGCCATTGAAAGCTGTCTCATTTCAAGCTTCTAACTTTCTATACCAAACTGTGACACAAGATTATTGACATAGCAGGCAAACACATGGTTTTGCTCTTACATAAATAACCAATATTTTGACTCGGAGTTGAGAAAACAGTAATATTCATATATGGTACCTTAGCAAACATTAAATCTACCTTCTTACATATTGAATTACTACTGGGTCACCAGCACATGAACTTTACTTAACATGAGTAAACTGTTGGTACACATTTCATAATATCATAAATCAACAAAGCAATATACAAGAAGAAATGGGAAAAGGCAGTGCACTAAATGAAATTTGTTTATCCTAATCTTCTGAAGATAAATCATTTTACTAAACTCATCTGTAGTAAAATCAACATTGATGTAATGCTATTGTTATTCTAATTTACTTCTTATATTTCCTTCTGATCGTTTTCATGTTACAAATTAAAATTAGATTCCCAGAATTATGTCGTATGATAGACAGTCCCAAATAATATTAATGGGCTGCTGTATTTATGTCATAGCATATAATTTTAATAGATATGTAGATATATATATATATATATATATATATATTACAGAAACTACAATGCTGTTGTGTTTACTGATAATACCATAAGAATAAAAGCTCACCGAATAACTAGATAATATTATAGTGGTAAAAATTTTGATATTGTGTTTAGATAGAGCCTGTTTTAAATGAAAGACTATGTCTTCTTTGAGAGGGGGGAGTAGTTGAATATATGTTCAGTCTAAATAGGTCCTGAAGCATGCAGTGGCCCTCAATAGATAACTGAGTTGAGGGCTTGTGTCCATTAGATAGTAACGAAACAATAAGCCACTTGTGGGTTTTGTGAAAATAAAATCTATTGTGGACTTTAATGCCAGGGATATGCTGATTGATTAAAGATAATATTATTATAATCAAAACATGGTGGAATAAATTAGTTTTACCAAACATTAGAAACATTAGTAGTGAAAGTTGGTATTTACATGAATTAGCATACAGCACAAGCAAATGTGTGGAACATGGTTGACTTTCTGTCAGGTCTTCAAAAATTTTGCTTTTGCACTAAACACATAAATATCATGTAAACTGCTTCTATAAAATAAAATTTCAATATGTTTTATAAGCACAGATACAAATAGGCACTGAAGTTCACATTGCTGTATAATGAAAAGATTTTAAAAGTCACTCATAAGTACTGTGTTAAAATAAAGTTCAAATTTTTTATTATGGTAGTTATCTATTACATAGGTTCTTGACCTGTGAGATGCAACACTTTGGGGATTACATATCAGATACCCTGCCTACCTATATTTATGTCACAATTCATAATATTATCTAAATTACAGGTATGAAGTAACAATAGAATAATGTTATAGTTGGGGTCACCACAACATGAAGAACTGTGTCGAGGTGTCATTGCCATAGGAGGCTTTAGGAACACTGCTCTATCTAAACACAAAGGAGCTCTGCTAAGTGGGTACAGATGGTGACTATTTTCCAGAAGTTTGCAATTTAATCAATTTTAAGGTTGCTATTTGGTCTCATTTAAGGAGCGCTAACAAAGGAGCTTGAAAACATTGCTCAGATTGTAAAGCCCACTTGCTGCTCTTCTACAAGACCATGGCTTCCTTCCCAGCATCCTTGTTTGACAGTTCACATGTAACTTAGTAATTTTAGCGCCAAACTATCTGACATATTTTGGCCTCCACTGACATCCACATGTGTTACATAGAGAGACAGACAGGCAAGCAGGCAGGCAGACAGGCAGACGATATACACACATACACTATTTTCTGAAGAATTGATTTTGCATGGAAAAGGAATATTAAAGTATTACAAGGATTTATGTATAAAAGGTTTTCCTAGAGCAATTGTAAAAAAGGTGGAGAACTGAGTTCACAGCTAAAAGCGCTTATTGCTCTTGCAGAAGACCCAAGTTTGCTCCCAGCATTTACACTGCAACTCCCAGACGTGTGTAATTCTAGTTCCAGAAGATCTGATGTCCTCTTCTGCCTTCCATCTTCATTGTATGCACGTGTAGCAAATAGCATCCATACAGGTGAAGCATTCATACACATAAAGTAATAATAAAGAAATGAATAAGTATTAAACACAAATTGAACCCTGGTTAGCCTAGGCCCATGAGCATTTCTATTACAAGTTCATCCAATAGAGTTCTTCTCAACATCTTAAGACACAAAGCAGAAAGTTGGCACACACTTTAGCAAACCGGATGCAAATTTGTTTACACAAAACATTGAAATTAATTTGGCTAATTTTCTTTAAGCACCAGCCGAACGGATAAAAGAATAGAGGAAAAAGGAAAAAAAAGAAAAAAAGAAAAGATATCCTTGTTCTAAGTGTCTCCATATGTGTGAAAAGCCAAAGCTTCTTCTGGACTACATAGGTCAGTCACTCCTGTAGTGCTGCCAATGAAAGAGTTAGCTGTTGACCTGCTCTTCCAGAAGATGGAGTTGACTCCCTTTGATCTGTTATGTTGCAGATTCAGCCCCTAGCCACACAGAGCTCAAAGCAGAAGTGCAGGCAGCTCAGTTTAACTTTATTACCCATATTTGGAAACCAGTCAGAATCTATTTCTAACAGAGTTACAAAATGTGCTTCTGTTTGTGAAAATGTTGACTCAAAACTGAAAGCAAATTTAATATCTAAAAATTTCAGATTAGCTAAACATCTAATTACATCATAAGGGACTAGTAAGAGAGATGGTTTATATTCATTTGTCTATAACAAAAGTCTCATGATATAAAAGTGCATTGTAAAATTATGTTTTTGATTTCTTGTCTCGGCTGACAGACTTGATCATGAAGGTATCACTTTCAGGAAAAAAATTATATTATAAACATTATTTTTCTCAGATTTCATTCAAATCAAGCACATTTATAGAGTAAACAAACAAAACAATTAGATTAGATCTCCCATTTAAAAAAAATCTAATTGAGGAACTAAAATCAAACAAGCAAAGCACGGCTCAAAATCCTTCTTTGAAACACTGATGAGGACATTTAAGGGCAATAGAGACATGAAGAAAACATTCTGTGACAAATCTGCCTGCTTCCTCACCAAGTTCAAGGAAATAAAATCACAAATTAGTGTGCGTAATTTACAATTTCAGTAAGTCGGTGAATGATTTAAATGTTATCAATTTTTAAACTGAACTGATACTTGGCTGATAGTGCAAATGTAGCATCAAATGGAATGCTGCAATATAAGGTTACAGAAAACACAGTTGGACAGAAGCCATAGCTAAATCTTCATTATGTCTGGTAACTTTTGAGAGGCCTAAGCACATATCAAAATGTGTTATTACATTTCTAAAAATTGATTGAATTTAATATGGCCCAGGAAGAACATACAATTCAGTAAGTGTATTATTTCCTAAATTGCTCAGGGAAAAGGATTAGAATCTTTTCTTACTCTTCGATTTCATTTATTTATATCTTTATTTTGCTTTGTCTTTTGAAACAAAGTCTCTCTACTTATCCATAGATCTCCTCTAACTCACTATCTAGACCAGGCTGACCTTGAACTTACAGAGGTCTGCCTGCCTCTGTTTTTTAATGCTGAGACGAACAGCTTATGCCTCCATGTCTTCCTTGAGTCTTAAAATTTAAAGTGAGATTAGAATGACCTCCCTGAATATATGTCCACAAAGGAAGAGAGCTTTTAACACTAGAGTTCTCAAAGAGCAATTGTAATAAATATTTATATAAGAAAACTCAACGTATTTTCTTCCTAATAAAACACCTATTTTGAACAGTTGCATAAAATTAGATCATACATTTTTATGATGCCTACGATATATAAGTGTGTGTACCATCTACTTGCTAAGTTGATCATGCCTACTGAAATTTCTGCATTCTTCCAGTCCTCCGTCTGTGCCTGTAGAGTTCCTTCAAACAGTCTTGCTTTACAGCTGGTCAGTATTTGGGGATAGGCACAGTAATTTTCTCCTCCAAAAAGCTACTCTGTCCCAGACCAGTTAGCTCTAAATGGACATTTATGACACCCCTTTAATAGACAGAAAGTGAAGAAAATAAATCTGAAACTGGCTTGACAAGTTACTTATTCCATAGTTTTTTTTCCTCTTTTGTGTGGGAACAAAAATAGCTGTACTGGATGTTTTTAAACCAAGCTGCCCCTGTCGAATGAAACAGATTTGTGGGTGGAGTTGTAGAATTAATATTTTTTAAAGTTATAAAAAGACATTATTAGTTTTTGCAAATAAATTAGAAAATAGATGAATAGAATTTTGACACATTTCTATTCTTAAAAGTCTATAACACTTGATAAGAGTGCAAAGTGAAAATGAACTATTGTATTTTTTATCTCGTGATAAAATTGGTTAAAATATTATACTAATGAATTGATCAACATGTAAACCCCATAGTCTATTCATCCTACTATATTCTAAATTTTACTCAAGATCACTGTGATGGAATCTAAGAGTTACTAATTTTAATTCTATTTTTCTTTGACCAGTGTGTTAGATTTTTTGATAGCGGCATAGAAATCTCATGTATTAGATTGTAAATCCTTCCCTAAATATTATTTATCAAATTGCAAAATATTTTCTGTTCCTATTTACTGACTCTGAGGCAAGTTATGTAAAAGAGGTAGCTAAGAAATGGAGTTCACAGCCAATGTAACTGCACAGCAGTTGGGTATGTAACATGATTGTGATTCTAACCTTTCTTATAAAATAGCTGCTCTAAGCCCCTGAAACTGAAGAGACGCATATACAAATACAACCCTGTACATGTTTTAGATTTTTGAAACTGCTATGAGAGCTTAATTGTTATGTCTGTTGCTTTATTTTGTTTTGTTTTGTTTTGTTTTGTTTTGTTTTACCTCAATGTAAACACATCCTGCCCAGGCTTTTTATGTGCACACAACAGAAGAACTATAGCTTGGAAATGAAGATAACAATTTGAACACAAGAGATAAGAGCTATTTCACAGCTACTTGTTTGAAGTTAAGGTCAGAAATAAGAGAAAGAACTTTTGTTTGAGAAGAAAATACAGTCATATAAAGAGCATCACACACAAGAAATATGAAAAATGTTTATCCTTAAAACCTCTTTTCAAACATGACAATGTCATAGCCTCTCTATAAAACAGGTGGCCCTGAGCTCACTGTCATTAATCAAATAGTCTATTTCTTAGAGTGGTGTCTAGTCACATTTGACAGTCAATGTTTAGTAGCTTTCCTCTGATACTTAGAATCCCTCCATCATCGTTAGGTCTTTTATAATTGTTAAAATAGGGCAAAGGAAGAACTTTATAGACTGAAAATTATAAAGTTGACTTTCCTGGAAATAACCTGCTACTTTTATACATTTCGGTCACTTCCTTTATGTCTCAACTTCTCAAATTATCAAAAGTCTTTATTCAAATCTGAAAAAAAGAAAATAAAAATATTTCATATACTGAAATGTGAGGACAACCAAATAACATCATTGGGATTTTTCGTAAAATCTTCATCCCTGTAAAATGTTTTCTTATTACTAAGGTGGAGTCTTGGATGGTAATTTTCTCATGTAAATAAGCTGAAGGAAAGCATACATATGAAAATGCACACTGGAGAAGATTTATAGCTCTCAAGTAATATGACTTAACCTTAGTAAAATCCAGGAGGGACGTTAAGAATTGATTCTATAGACTAATAGTTCAAAGAAGAAATATTTTTCCAATTTACAAAGAAAAGAATGTTAAAATTTTAAGAATTTTAAGAATAAGGACCATTATCCTACAAACTGATTATTTATGGACCTATAACCAGTAATGGTCTAAAATTTCAGAAAATAGTATTTTTTAAAGAATATGCAATATTATGTATGTTTTCATGTTTATTATGTATGCCTGAGCACATGCCACACTCACAGCCACAGCACATGAGTGGAGGCCTAGGGATCAATTGTAATAGTAGCTTTCTTCCTCTAGTCTATAATTTCCAGGTTTTGAACTGAGGTGGAAAGTCTTAGCAGCAAATAACTTTTTAATCCTCTAAGCCATATATGTGATCCTGTATCAGTATTAAGAAAATTTTCTCCTATGATAAATTTTATCCTTTTCCCAGTCTAAGCAAGTAGTCATCATTTCTTGTATTTTTATTACAAATATGAAATGATTCATAGTTTTTATGTGATTCTAGTTGATATATGGCACTTAAATGTGAAGCTTTATGGTTGATTATCTTCATTGGTACCATCTAAACTAACTCTGAAATAAAATTGAAAAGCTATAAAATAGAAGGCATTAAACTTGGTCCCTAATGCCCAGTAAAGCAACCTCGTGTCAGGAACTAATGCCCACTGTAACCTCAGAAAATTCACTGGTACTTTCTGTGTACATTTACTTATTTATCATATATAAGCTATGACTCTCCTGATATTTAAGAGTCCTTGGAGTCCTATGACTATTATCAGTTATGACACGATGAATAGACAAATCTATACAAGTACATCAGCCAATTGGTGTTCAAATTAATCCATATCAGAATACATAGATGAATTTTATCCAGAAATCTAGTTAACATTTTTTTTCAGATTTGTGTCTTCCATTGACATACACATGGGGAGAGAATTAAATCATAAAATACGATCAGTGGGAATTTCAGAGTATTGTGTGGGTGGGGAATAGCCTGGAACCTTAGCCAACCTCAGGAAAGAACTAGGGAGAAGAGTCTATGCTTTGTGTCCAGAGTTAAGGGAAAGTTAAGGACTGGTGTTACAAATGAAGAATGTTTGCTTTGCACACAAGATTAATTTAATGTTGCTATGCCATTGATTACATACTTAATTCACTTAAAGTATCTAATTTAAAAATCCACTGAAAATACATTTTTTAATAGAAGCATGTGAACAGTGTGGCTGAGGCTTATCCAAATTGAATTCTTTATCTAAAGGTGATCCCTGGCATTATCATTGTCTGACTTTCAAATCTGTGTGTTTGTGACTCCAGAGCCATCTTTGTTGTTTTTGTTTGTTTGCTTGCTTACTTGCTTTTGTTTTGGCTAATGTTGTTATTTTTCCACTTTATTGGAGTTTTTAAATTTCAGCAAGCATTAAAATTAACTACTTGGCTTGTTAGAGACACAAATAGTCTGCACTTGACTCCCAGATAGTCTGATTCAACCGACTGTTAGTGGCTCTCTGAGACATTGTTTGGCAGAAAGGTTTCTGCACGCCTTCTTAGACGTGCCTTCGAAAGCAATGCAGTAAATGTGCTTATGAAACACAGAGTAATGTTGTGATAGCTAATGCCACCAGAATCTCTCTGACATTTTCCATCTGTGAGGCTCACATGCTGAAGTTTAGAAGGTTAGACATTTTAAGAGAGATTTTGAATACAGCTGTGGGACACACAGCTACCTTTCATAGAACATATTAACCCTGAGAAATCCTTAGCACAAAACAGCAGCCTCATGATCATGAATGCATGCGATGGATGCCTGGAGGAACAGAGTGTGAAGTGAAGCCAAGCTCCACAAAGATAAAACGGTGGATTCCGGAATATTTAGGAAGTTGATTTTTGCCAATGACATTCTGTAACCTCATAGAGAATAAAAACAGAAGCCTGATGAAAAAACTAATACTGGTAACATTTAGTGTGCCTTGTAGTAGAGTCTGGAAAACACCATGAATCACTGGCGCACTCTCACAGTGAGAAGAGGAACTTTCTAACTGTAGTTCCTGTTTTATCATCCCACACACACCTCATGAAACTTAAAATGGTAATTCTCATTATATTCCCCAAATTGCACTATAAATGAGAGGGGGAAGGCAGGAGAGAGCAATGGATACCTAAAGTTACATTTTATTGTATATACAGACAGCATGGATGGTGTCCTGTTTCCTTTGCTTCTCTCACACTGTCTTTTCATACTCTATTCACTTACAATTGTTTTTCTTCTAATCCCTGAAATCTTGAAATTCAAGGAAGAGACGGCATAGCTTCTCAAACATCTATCTTGTCAAAGGGTCAGATATCTCAGAAAGAATACTGTTAGGTGGTGTAAAACTGTTAGTCAGCAGCCAGGCACGGCAGTTGATGCCTGCAATTCCAGGACTTGGCAGATCCAGGTAAGATCAAGAATGGAAGAGAAGTCTAAGTTACCCAGACAGTTTGAGCCCAGCTTGGGCTACCTGAGACATTGTGTCCTCTAGAAAAAAAAATAGTTAAGAACAAATAGATAAATTATTGAATGTTTTGACATTTGGTAGACTTTCTGGGAACTCTGAAGGATAAGAACAAGAACTTACTATCTCTTGGGACATGAGAAGTACATTTGCTAACAGGGAAGGGAAGCTCATCTTAGAACCGGTCCCTTTGCCCAGCATCCCCACAGACATTTATTTGCCTTTGAAATCTTACTTCAGAGCCTCTGTTTCCTCAGGAGCACAAAGGCATTGTTGGCTGCCTCACCTGCTCTTGTTTTGTCAATCATGGAATGTTCTTATCCCCAAATATGCCATTTTCTGCCAGAGTGTGTTCTGCCTATATCAGATATGCCTCCTTCAAACTTCTGCAGCTGCACCCACAAACAGAAAAGTGAGCTGCTCTTCACAGTCAACAGCCATGACTACCAGAACTATGTCAGAGATTGTCAAGTACTTAATTTATCCGGTGATTCTCCCTGCTTCTCCTTGAGAGATGTCAAGGGAGCTAGTGCGTCCTTTTCAAGATGCTGCAAGCTGCAAGCTGCTTCTTTATTATTTCTCCTCACACACTCTTGCAACTAGAGCTTGCAGGAGCTCCTCCTCCTGTCTCTGCCCATATAGAACATTCCAGAAACTGGAAGACCGGGAATGGGTCTTTCTGATTGCTTTCAAGGTGATAGTTATCCAGGAAACTTTGGCTCTGAATTTCAGGAGCCATTTAAACTCCCCAGGACCTAGTATTAGACTGAATTTAGGAATGCCTTGGTGCCAAGCCTGCCAGGAGAAGTAGCCTTCTGAAGGAAAGGAACCTTCTTCTTGCCTCAACGGTCTGTCTATACATGGTCTCTGGTTCATTTTCATTAGGAGGAGACATCAAGATTCTGAGGCCTCTTTCAGAAATCATCTGGCCATAGCAAGAGAGCAGCTGAGAGAATACCTTGGACTCTGAGGTGATCTGTGCTGTTTATTTCTGTCGCACCATCCCTGCACTCACCCTTAGAGTGCCACATGCCTGAAATGTTTGCTGTGCTGTAAACACAGGATTCACTCTCCTGGCTATGTTTGTGCCAAAGTAACAAACTAGGAAGGAAGACCTTGTAGAAACTCAGACAGGGATGTCTCGGTCCTCTGTCTTCCCTAAAGACCTTACAAAAGTTCTGTGAGGGAGGAGAGCAGCTGGAGTCACTTTGGAGAAAACTGGCATTTTCTCCTTGCCCCTGCCCTGCCTCTGGACAACTGTGGTATCGTAGCCAGAGGCAATCTGGAGGTTAGAGAAAATGAAGGTGGTGTTAACCCACAAATCTATACAGCTTTACTGACTTCTATTCTCAGGGCCCCCATAGCTCTTGGTTAGAATTTATTATGGTCCCTCCTGCTAGAAACACCACACACACACACACACACACACACACACACACACACACACACACACACAAGTCAGGCATCAATTCTCAACCTAGTTGGGTCAATGAACATTTCAATTTGAAAAGTTTTGATTTTAAGAAAAAATAATATATATTCACAAGAAAATAGAAAGGAACTACACCTATTCAAATTATGTCAGAAACGTGGCTCAGTCTCTTAAACCCAAGGACTGTAACCTTCAATCAAGTGTCTTGTTGGTGCTAACCTTGAGATGGGGGGAGGGTGCTCAGACTTGGTAGATTCTGTTTGCTGTGTTTAATGTTTTATGCATACAGTGTTTTCCTCCCAAGCTCTTTGACAAACTCTATCCAGATACTATACTTTCTTTTCTTGCTTTCTCCCCCTTGTGTTCTTTTCCAATCCTCATTTCCTCCCTCTCTTCCTCTCTCCCCTCCTCTCTGTCTCTAGCTGCTCTTTCTTTCCTTTCTGGTGGTCAGATGAAAGTGTTACAATAGGAGGGTGAGTCTATCAGGCCCTATAGACAGAAGTGTGGCTGGGAGCTTTAGGCATAGGTGACCGACTCAAAAATCAACCCTCAAGTTCTACTTCTCTGCTGCTGTGACACCAGCATCCAGCAAGAAAAATGAACTGGCGAGACTGGTGTGTGTTCCTCCCTCCAGCAGAACTCTGCATTCTATGGTCTGGTCATTGTGTACAGAAAGTCCTAGAGCAAGCAGGAAGGTTCATCCTTCCTGCAGTCCAAAGTCCAGCAGAAATCCCAGAGCATGCCCCTGGAGGGAGTTTGAGGGACACAAGATCCAGCTTCCCACCTGCTGCACACTGAAGTGTGTCCCACAGTGCCTTCCTGCCCCGTCTTTGTGCTCCCCCTCCCCTCCCCTTCCCTTGAAAAGAAGGGTGAGAAAAGCACCCAGGCATTTCTGTTTATGTGGGCAGGACCCTTAAGCAGGATTTAGGATTCACAATTTCTTTCTTGGTGAAACCTAAACAGAACTCCATGCAGCTAGAAGACATGTCAACTCTCTCCTCACACACACTCTCACGGTATTTCTGCCCCCTGCCCCCTCACCCCGCAGCGAGCCACTTCACCTTTCTACCTCTCTTTACTTCAGTTTGAATTAAACAGAGACAGGGATGAAACCTAAGCTGTAACCCCACGCCTGCCACCTAGTTTGGAGTCAGGCTTAAGCTTTTCTTTCAGGTGATTGGGATGGGTACTCAAGGCTCCCAGGAGGCTAGCTACCTTTAGAGCCCCACCCGAGAGGCTCAGACCTACTGAAGACCACTTTATCTCCACCATGAGGCGTTTCCTCCCCCTGAACCTCTTTGTCATTGCCCTTGCAGTGGGAAGTGAAGGCTGAAAGATGAAAACTATAGACAGATGGTAGAATTGTGGCGTATGAAAAGGTTCAGAGAGCACTATACACCACGGATTTTCTGACCTCTCACATGAGCCTAGGTGAGGATTTTTAGAGACACTCTAAGCTTTTCTGTGGGCCTGAAGAACCCTAAAAGAAATAACGTGAGAAACAAAAGAGGGATTGGACCTTAAAACACACAATGTGTAAGACAATACAGCAATCTCCCTCTCCAGGAAACCTTAAGATGGAAGTGAAATGAAAATTTAAATGAAGAAGCAATAAGCCACTGTCTACACGGACACCGACGGGTGTTAGAGTGCTTAAAACACATGCAAGTTTTGGGGGAATTTAAGAATAGTCTTCCAAGGTATAAAGTGTCAGACATATCTCCCAAGTACCATATGTATGGCAATTTAAAAAGTTTATCTCCATTTAAAAAGGTTTTAATGATCAGTGCAATAGAGATTTTGGACAAGACCAAGCCGACTATCACATGCAACACCTTCCCAAAGTCCCTAAAGCTTGGAGAGACTCAACGAAGAACAATTATCTCGGTCCAAAGTGTAGCAGTTCTGGATGGGTGGAGGAGAGGGGCCTCCCACTGCCAGCGCCATTCAAAGCAAATTAACATTCTTTTCTTTTAGTGGCGCATTTTCTCCGTAAAATACGGTAGGTGCTGGCAGCAAGTGCTGAAATAGCAGGCGGCCCAGCTCTGCGTTTCTCTGGCTGACGTGCTCTGCCGGCTTTGGCAACTCACTCCTTCTAATGTGCCCCCAACGTTTTGGCTCAACAGGTATCTCATGAAAATTCGCACTTAACCCTCGGTCATCTTCTTGAAGGAGACACTTTCACGTTTCTTGTCCCTGCCTGGGCTGCTGCTGGCTGACCGCGACTCCTCCACGCGGAGCCCTGTGCGTGTCTAGCAGGCAGCCCCAGGGCCATCCATTAACCACCCACTCCGAGTGGCAAGAAAACTAAGCCCAGACGTGTCTCTAGTCGCACACCCAGCTGGCGACTGAGATCCCTCCTAAGCAACCTGAGACGGGTTTTGTGCAGTAGGTAGACTAGTTACATCGCTTCGGACAAGCGTTTTATCCCCCAGGAGAACACACACACACACACACACACACACACACACACACACACACACACACACACACACACACACACCAGCTTTAAATAGAAGGTTGGGGTTACAAAGCAGTTGCTGTCACAGAAAGCATGGGCGACTTCTTGGCATTTAGGAATGTCAATTAAAATTCGGAACTGACCGCCCATCGTTGGTCATCTCTGAGGAAGAGGTAATGTCTCCACTCCACTTCCCACCTCCCCAAACATGAATTATCATATCCACTGAATGCAAATGCGCTGCCTTCTGCGAGGGGACAGCCAGCTGCAAGCTGGACAATAAAGTGTTTCATAGAGACGCGGCCCGATTGCGGTTCGGAGAAGCACTGCTTTACAAAGGAAGAAGCTCGCAGTTTGTGCTGATAGCCTTGGCGCGCCTGGGCCAAAACTGCCCCTCCACCCCTCAAGGCACAGACACCCGGGATTGGGAACTAGCTTCGCTACAAGCTTCATGCCCCTGTGTGTGCTGGAGCTGCTGTGAGGATGGAGTAGTTCAGAAAGGATGATATGAGCCATAAACACCTCTCGAGTAATTTTCGCAGCAATTAATGGGCAGTGGGCGAAGAAGTTGTAGAATAGCTGTGGATCTATTTTGTCCCCCGGACAGCTCTATCTCCAGTGATCTGACTGTCCCTTGCCTTCCTGCTTAGGAATAAAATTTCCATCCCACCCGCCCCCACTCCTTCCTTGTCTGTGCATGTGACACTCATTGTACCTGTCTGAACGCAGAGACTTGCCGGGGATTTTCTTTTTGGTCAGCTGCTAATGACTTTCCTCCTACCTTCATTCATCCTCAAAGGTGGATCTTCACACTTTGTGACATCCCAGCCTCGTTTTTTATTTATTTTTTTTAAACCAAGCGTTTAACAGAACACCTAAGAAAGCTCCCCTACATTTATCCTTGCATAGGAAGCCACGTAGAAATAATTCAAATTTGTATGCAGACATTCATGTCGGTGTGAGCAAGCCTGGGAAGGCTCTATCTCGTAATGCATTTAAAAACCAATGCATTCCTAGCATGTTGGCAACTTTACTGTTCGAAATGGTTAAAAAGCACTCACGCCAGTGTCTTCCATTAAAAAAAAAAAAAAAAAATCTGTGCAAAGAGTCAAACCCCACGGATTCCACAAGAAATAAAGATAACCCTCACCATTAAAAAAAAAAGTCTTGCAGAGGAATTCTGCGTGGATACCCACTAGTTAGAGGCTATAGGAACCAACTCACGTATTCGTTTGAGCATACTGCAAGAATATTTATTGAGCACAAGCTCAATCACTGCATTGAACGCCAAAATCTGGCAAGCAAAATGCATTTCCTATCCGAGGGAAGGAAAAAGCTGTGAATCAACTCGTTCATCAGTATTATCCCGATTATTTTACCCGTGCAAATTGCAAACTAAGCTTGCTAGTCTCTCTTAGGCGACAAGTCACCCCTTCTCCATCTATAGCAGTGGGTACCCCGGAAAAGAGACCTACCTTTTACACAAGACAGCGTCAATAAAAAGACGAGGTTCCAGAACGTAAATCCACTTTTAATCCCCATTTTCTTCTTTAAAATGAAGTCTAGGCGTCCACATTTAGCGCATCTTCGCGTGCCAGGCTCCCGGGGTTTGGATTCCTTTGCTCTGCTTTCCCCTTTGCGGCTCCCTTTCATATTATTCGCGAGCTCTGGCTTCTGGCTCGTCAGCCCAGCGCAGTGGAGTTGTTGCTGTTGGTGGTGCGCGGTCACAGCTCGGAGTGAATGGTGTTTCTGGGATACCACAGCAACCTTGACTAGGACTCAACCATCTCTCCAACGGGGGCACAGAGTCTCTGCTACTCCCGATTCTGCTTTTTCTTTTGCGTTTTTTCCCCTCCACCAAAATTAACCTTAAATCTTGCTCCTTACAACCTACACCAGAAAGCACGAGTGAGCCTCTGAAAGCCCCGCTCTGCTCTCTGATAAACTCCCCACAATATTTGAAATCTCGGGGCTTGGATTATTTTTCCCCCCGAATAGATCAATTCTGCCAGCAAAAGCAGTTCAAGAAATATTATGTTAGTGAGCTTTCCATTGTAGCCTGGGAATACAGAAGCATGCTGAAGGAGTATTTTAAAGTGAAGATCTACGTGGCTTTTAGGAGAAACCGTGAGGATAATGAATTGGGTTCCATCGATGCCCACGTCGTTAGGATGGGACAAGTGTTACTACAGTAGTTGCATATATCTCAGGCAGTCGTCAGACATTTATTATACTTTGATTTAATTGAGAAGAGAAATCATAGGTAATTTATTTGCACATAAAATTTGCATATTCGAATGTCTACGCGTAAAAATCATGACAAAGATTTTGTTATTTGGTAGGAATGTCACCCGTGGCTGGGGCAGGGATAGGCTTGGGAGAGAAGTCAGAATATTTCCCTAAATAGTTCATCTTTCATCTTCTCCAATCTCCTTGCACCGGTGTGCAACAGCAATTAAACCAGTTGTTTCTGTCGTTATCATCCAGAGAGAACTCATTCTCCTTAATTCTGAATTTATCCCAAATATGTAAATGGAACATTTCTTTCAAAAAGCAAAATGTGTATGTCTATACATTTTTCCCTTGGCAGCCCTATAAACCAGGCAAGGGTTAAGACCATACAAAGAAAGAGTTCTTGCGCCATCTACTGGCCATCTGCAAGCCTCCGGCATCTTCTTCATATCTAAAGGGACCCTGTTTTATCTCCTGTGGTAGAGATGTATCCCTGAGACTGGAGTGTTTTTCTTAAGCGTACTCATTTTTAAATCTATTTTTTTTTCCTACCAGATCGTGTCCCAAATATTTTATGATAAAGTTTCTTAGACTAGGGGTAGGATTGACGATTCGACCCTTTTGGGAACTTGATCCTCTTTCAAGAGTTTCAAGGGCTGCAGTGCAGACTCTGGAATAGGTATTTGCCAGTGCCTGTCGGGGGCCCTATTTGCATGCCGAGAAAGGTAGTGGGGAGCATCTTTTTGTATCTATCATTCAATCAAAAGGACTGCCCATTTTGAGTTTGCAGCTCTCCACCCTGCTCACAAATGATGGACCCTGTCCTGTGCAGCCTGCAAACACCCTAACCAGCCTTTGTCCCTGAGCTCGCCTTGGAGCTGGCGGCTCAGTGGACCGAGGCTGTTGCTTCTAGAGGGAGTTCTTCTGCAAAGTGGGCACACAAAATGCGACCGCAGTCGTCAGTGGCAAGTGGGTTCAATCTATGAGAAGGATTCTCAGCTCCTTCCTGGGAATGTGGCATTTTGTGTGAGTCTGCCATTGAAGGAGAAGGGGAGAAAAGGCAGGAGAGCGCGCACCCTGGGGCTGTTAGAAAGGATTAAGGATGCTTCTTTATGGAAAATGATGGAGAGTGTTTTTGTTGTTTTTATTTCCACGCGTTTGTGTTTTCTCAAATGTTTTTGCATGCATATGAGTGAGCGAGCGTGTGTGTGTGTGTGTGTGTGTGTGTGTGTGTGTGTGTGTGTGTGTGTGTGTAACAGGGATTTCTCTCCCGAGTAGAGTTAGCAAAAGGCAAAACTGTAGACGCCCAACTGACCTCATTAAATTTCAAAGGATCATTTAGAAGCTGCAAGGCAGGATACTTCTTCCCAACAGTGCCCCGCTATTGTCTGCATAGGCAGATTTGGAAAGGGAGTGGGGACAAGGCTTGGGCTGGACTATGATTGGAAGGATCAACACAGCAAACGTCATTAGCCTGCTCAGCCACCTTGGCTGTGGCAGTGGCATTGATTTCAGTCAAGAGGACAGGGTGCATTGCTGTGACTGTTGCATTAGCTGGGCTGAATGATGAGTGAGATGTAAACTTAATGAGCACAGACAAACCTTCCTCACCAGGCTGCAGAGGTTAGTCATCACAGCTGCCCTTACTTTAGGGCAAGTAATCTATCTGAACTCATGACTACCCACTTTAAACTAAAAGAAGGTTATTTCTCACAAGTTTGCTGGATTTTCACTGTAATTATTGTTTACAAAATAAATTTTGATTCAGGCATCAAAAAGAGTGCTACTTAGACACCAATTTCTTTTGCTCATTTTCAAACACGGCACTAAGCCCACGATGCAATTATCTTTCCCAAATGAATCCTGCCGATCATTTCACCATGAGGTTTTTAAAAGATTTATCTGCTTAGATCATAATACATTGAATAACACTATAGTTTCTAGTTCCTACAGCTTACCATAAATCACAAGTCATTTTTCACTCACAGCTTCCAGTTTCTGAGACAGTGTAGGAAAAAAAAATCATATTTTACAATCAGCAGAAGTTAAGGCTGGAGGAAATGAAGAGTTTTATCCAAGGTCACCATCAGGAACACTGATTTTCAGCCTGGTATACTTAGGCCTGGACCACACTTGCCTTTCATGAGTAGAGCCTGCTGTTCAAAGGAATGTTTCTGAAGGTATTCTAGAATCAAAATCAGCAGCCAGTGCTGTGGATGAGAAGCCACTCAAATCCACCAGAAAGAAAATTACAATAGCTGTATTTGGGAGCAGAAAACATCCATTGTTATATATCTGTCTTAAGCATCAAAGGCGACCGTGAATTTGTCTAAGGCTGTTAGAGAAACTAGAAAAAGGTCTTTCACCTAACAGCAAACACTGAGAGCTTACTGTATAGCGGTGATCACTATGTTTACAGGCATGTCTTAATAATCATTACAATATATACAGACAAGCATGGTGATTGTCCTCCTGATAGAGGAACACCTCATACTTGAAAAACTATCCTGCCTAAACCTAATACATATATAAATACATATATAAATATATGAGCTTAAGTTGCCTGAATCCTTAGTACTTTTTTATTCTATGTAACATTTGCTCCAAAAGATGCTAGTTTTAAAAGCCTCGTCAGTGCAACCATAAAGATTTCTATATTATCTCTACATAATTATAGGAAAACAATGATTGACAATATATTTAAAAATCAGGTTTTAAAACATATGCACATATGTGAAGAACAAATTTGGTTTATAATTTTTAGTCCCTAAAATTCTTTTCTACTTTCCTCTATAGCCACTGATCATCTAGCCTACAGATCATAAAAACAATGAGTTGGCAAGGATCATAGGACATTCACAGTGATTAAGTTCCCTTAAGAGCTTTTGAAAAGAGTTCAGGTCAGAGCCTAGAAGTGCCAGACAGCAATTTCTTCTCAACTCATTCCCCAACTTATGGGATACAAAGAACTTTGACTATAAGACTGAATGGACCTGGTATAAAAAGAGCAATAATAAACTTCTTTCAAAAAATTGTTCAGTATTAATACAGCCTCCTGACATTTGTCTATTTTAACACCAAAGAGGGAAAACAACAGAAAAATGAATAATTATTTAAAACAGAATGAATAAATGAAGAAAAACTTGAAAAGTATTTATCTTCAACTTAACGTAGAAATACATGTGCTTTCATCTGCTGTGGGTGATTTGCAACTTTATATGAATAGAGCTATGAAACTGAGCATCTGTTGGGTATAGACATTGTCTTAATAATTAAAAGTCAAAAAAAATCACACCTATGGGTCTGTGAGAAAAGAAACTGAATAAAATAAAATACAATTGATTATGGTTTACAGATAACTGAGCAGAATGTTCCCCATCTTCTCAATTTTCTTAAATGGATTCACCATTTGGAAAGGAAAGGAAAGTTAAAACAAAAATTGATATTTGTATGTTATTTTTCTTTGAGTTATTTCTACAGGTTTGTTTGTTTGTTTTCCCACAATGTCTGAACTTAGAGGCTCAGGAGCTATCTCAGTGGTTCACAGCCCTGACTGCTTTTCTATATGGCTCTGATTCCGATCACCTACATGGCAGCTTACAACTGTCTGTAATTTCAGTTCTAGGGAACTTGACACCCCCATACACACACACACACACACACACACACACACACACACACACACACACACACACACACACACACATTCAGGCAAAACAACAATCCACATAAAAATGTAATAAATAAATAAATAAATAAAAATGTTTGAATTTAATTGTTGACTCAAGAATGATGAGGAAATTCTAATTCAATCTTCTTTTCCTCATTAGCAATAATTCACTTTTGTTTGAGAAGATAGAATGATACACAGTATCCATGTTACATGCCTCTGGAGGAATCAAGTTAGGAAGTTAGGAAGATAAGTTGTCAGTTAGGGGTAAAGATCACTGCCCTCTTGCTGATAATCAGGAGTTTCCCAGAACTTTATCCAAGCATGCTGTCCTGGACATCCATTCCTCTTTGTCCTGACTTCTCGAAGCAGATTCCTTAATACTGAGACATAACTGTTTTTTCCATGCTCTAAAGCTTTCAGCCACAGGAAGAACACCAGAGAATGAAATTTTACATGTGCACAGGACAATAACCTGTTATTTTAAAGAAACAGAGGACAGAGAAGCTTTAAAATAGGAGGCAACACTTACTGCTGTCTGCACGTAAACCCTCTTAGATGGACAACTGAAAGTTGTATTTGACCTTAGCCACACATTTAATGTTTTTCCATCTGTATATAGTATTCAGATGTGCTCAATTTTGGCCTTCCTAAGCACAACAGCTTGAATACATACCCTACACATGATTTACTGTAAGTGATATGTTTCTATAAAGAAGAGTCATAGACCATGTGGGATAGCAATCCTGAAAGGGAAGGGGAAGCATTTACAAAGATGTGTTTGTCTAAAGATTGCTTCATCTTCTTGCTCTCCTGCAACTGATTTCACTTCATTTTCTCTATGTAGAGGAAGATAATGATAAAAAAAATAAATATACAAAGAGCAACTTTGCTATTTAATAATAATAGTCCAGGGCCCTGGGTTTGATTAGTGATAAAATTATCTAACTGGCGTTATCTGAATAAACCATGATTCTCACTTAATTGATCTCTCTTCATCCTTTACTAAGAAGATTTGTATACTCTCAGCTTTGACTATGTATTTACAGAGCACAAATTAAGAGTGTAGATCACACAAAGCAGAAACTTTAATGGAATTACTATCACTTCACAATGCACTTTGTATTTGATCTATAATTATTTGCTATGATATTTAGGAACAAATGATTTATAATTTGTTAATATTTTTCTTGTTCCAAATTGAAAATCTTTATACATATATGTCTGTTTTCAAAAATTCAGAATACAGAAACACCATCGATACATTTGAATAGGTAATAGTTTGTTCTATTATTAATTTGCTAGTAATATAAAAACCTTAGTGTGCTTTGTTCCATGCATCATTCAAAGGATCACTTTTTTTTTATTTTGTGAAACATCTGACCATCTTTAGGAAACAATCTTAAAATTTAAAGTCAGCAAAAAGAAAGTGCTTTGGTATATTTGGCTATAAAGCCTTAACCAAGTAAAGCATTCCCTAAGAGTAGAAGCTGAGGATGTCAGATTTAAATTTCTTTCTAAACCACATTAAGTATTGCTTCTCATGGTTAACAGAAGTCATTGCTCTTTTGGTAACTTTTATGTGTGAGGTTATTATTACTTAATACTTACATATTTTCAGAAGAAAGAAACCACTGGAGTTAATTCAATTTTTTGTTTTGTTTTTTGTTTTGTTTTAGGAACCCTGAAGTTTGATGTGTATGATTCACAAATATGAATGAAAGTTACTTGAGTTACATTAAATTACGCGTATCTTCATTGTATAACTAGAGTTAGTGTTCAGACTTTCTAAATAATTATATACAACTCTGTTTTCCCTGGCTTTCAAAGTCATTTGAAAAATAATAAATATTGAATTATTTCCCAGATTGAGAGCTCAGGAAGTTTACTGCATAAGAATTGTTTCTTATTTATATTTTATTTATTGTCAGATAGGAAGATAATGGTGACCTTGACTTTAAACGATCGTGTTGGCTACAAAACAGAACAAAATAAAAATCAATGCAGCTTATTTGGGTTTGGCTCCATATAATCCAATTTGGATGTTAAATACAAACATCTTTCTCATCTGGACTGGAATCAATTTCATCTTTACTCACTTTGTAGAGGTGCCATTTTCCTCTGTATACTTATTCACTTATTTAAAACCCATTTGGAGACTCCATTGCAAGGAAATACATATAGGAATTACACAATACTTTATGATCAAGGAGCTTACAGTTCACAAGGGGGATAGAAAGCATTTTGAAGTGACAATGGTTGACTTAGTATAAGGCAAGAACAGAGAGAGAGAGAGATCCTTATAAACTGTACACTGACGAGAGAGTCACAGCTAGAGCTAGAGAACTAGAAAAATGCCTCCTGGGGAGATTAAACGACCTAATCAAGGATCATCTTGGGATGATGACAGGAAAAATATTAATGAGGATACTTCTACTACTGAGATTAAAATTTGGATGCATATATAATATTTAGTCAATTGGTATGTTAAAAACTAAAGATATCCAGGAAAAAGGTGACAATAATGATAGTTCTTGAGCTATGTCTTAATTTTTAGTGAATCTCATTGACTGAGAAGTTATGTAAACCTTTTGTGATTCATATTTAAATATCTCAGTCACTGCACTAGTATACTGAATATGCAAATTAATTTGTTGCTTGGCATTCACATGCTTGTCAGTGAAATGAGTCAATTTATCTCTAAGTTGATTGAAAAAATAAGTATTTTTTATGAATACACTTTAGCAGGACTAATAATTATCAAGTTATAAAAAGTAGGTATTATACCTAATTTTATTGTCTCTGGGTAAGCTTAATAATTATTGAATTTACAAAAATCAGATGTTCTATTTTGTCTTTGGCTATTTTGAATGACATAATAGAGACTCCTTATATTTATAACGTGCATTGAAAAGAAAACTGCCCATAGAGTTCATCAATATCAGTCTGTATTTTGGGTGATTTCACATCTAAAGTAGACTGATTGCATAGACAATGTAGGAACATAACAAAACACTTTCATTTTAGTACAAAGACTACTACAACGTGTTCATCATTCAATTTGATCACTTTAATTTTTAAAAGAATACTTTTCCTGGAATAAGAAGAATTTTGAGCATATTTTAGCAAATTGACTCTGAATCAATACATGAAACACAAGGAACCATAATCAAAGAAAATCAAATAATGTTAAACAAGGGAAACTTTGCATATGCCTAGGAAGCTTGCACACCGAGTGGGTCCAAAAGAATAAAGAGAAAGCTTGGGATTAGATGATCTCCAAGTGGCCCTTTCCAAAGAAAAATTAAACAGTACAATAAATCTTTCCTAGGTCTGATTCAAAAGGCAGTGATGCTTTTTAAAGTTAAAAAAAAGGGGGGGGGAATTGAAATTGCTTTTACATTTAGAAAGCTTTTATATACTTATGACCATAGACAGATCATGCATGCTTGTCCCACATTTGTTACTCATTTTAAAAATGGCAATAGATGCTTATTCCAAAAGCCTTTGTTTGTTTGCTTCTGTTTTATAGTAACTGTGCATTTGCTAATGGACAACCAGTGTGTATGCTCTTCCCTGAAGAAGACTATTTCTCTCTCTCTTAGCATTCTTGTGTTGCCTATAATTCTTTGTGTGCGTTTGAGGCCTCAAGAGCTTTCCCTCCCATCTGCCTTGGCATGTCTAATGGTGTTGTCTTTGTTCAGGTCATGTTTTAGTGCTTTGCCAGCTTTGTTGGTAAGCATAGCATCATGGGTATAGCTTCTGACATTTCTAGAAGACAAATTATTACAACAAACTCCTTGTTTCTCTGACTGTTAAAATGCTTCTGTACTTCAATTTAGCAATGAGCCACGAACCCTATGTGTAGGAGTTGTGTTACATATGTATCGGTTGGAATTTGTCTCTCCAAGTCTGTATTTTTGTTGGATTGCTGTCTTCTGTAACTGTCATTGTCTGTTGCAGAGACATACTTACCTGTTCATCAAGGAACAAATAATTAGAATGTAGTTAGAAATTTTATGATAGAGTGACAATTGTAAGTTCTACTTGAGATCCATGAATTCACTAGCCCCGTGTGCTTGGTATGTTTCTAGTACCAGAAACTTTTGAGTGGGTTTCACATTCAAATACACCTACATCCAATTGGAGAGCTTTTCATTACTAGCAAGGTACAGGGTAAATTTTAACATATTGATAATTGACATGATGAGCCTAGAAATCATATACATACAAGCAATGTAGTACATAATGGCATAATGGGTAGTGTAAATTCATGTGTGTGTATATATATATTTGTGTGTGTGTATAATGAGATGCTATCTCATACTTTATCACTTTACATTATTTTAGATAAGTGTACAATGTGGAATTATATTTTGATAATTCCATGATGCATGTATACATTTATATAAAAATTATTTTCTACTAATAACAAAATTATTTGAAATAAAAAGGAAATAATATTTGTCTACCTAACTGAGCTAAAAATGATATGAGTCCACCAGTCAGAATTTATGGTGACCAGTGAGTCCCAAGGGCAGAAGAGAAGATTTTCTTGAGACATGTAGACACAGACAAGAAGGCAAAAGGGATGGTCTACAACCAAAAAAAAAAAAGCCCTCTTTCTTGTGTTCTGTTGTATTTATCTTCTATGTCCATTTCTATCTGTACTTCTGCTCCCACATGAATCCAGATAGTACCTTCCGTGTGGTATTTGCTGGACTCTGACTGATTCCTTTCCCCTCTTTGGGAAAATGTCTTCATCGTTCTATAATACACCAGGTGTAGTATGAGGTTTCTGTTCTGGATTTTCAGGCTTAGCCTCAAGGTTTAGGCCCGCAGATCCACAAACCCACAGAGACACACAGATGCATACGATAGTTTAGGCTGATCAGCCTAAGGCCCATGCATATAACTTGCTAACTCTTTATCCTTAATCTAACCCATGACTCTTATCCCGTCCAGCCATGGGGCTCAGTACCTTTTCTCAGAGCAGCATAGTTGTCCTCTGCTTCTTCTGGCTTCTCTCTGGCATTCTTCTCTGTTCTGCCTCTTCCTAGAGTCTGGTAGCCCCGCCCGCACTTCCTGTCTGCCTTTGGCCAGTCAGTGCTTTTTATTAAACTCATAGGCGGGGACAATTATTTACAATGGAACAACATAATCTCCCACAACGATGTATTTCAGCATATCTCCCTCTGTAAGCCCCTAGAGTCTCCCAGTGCCACCATCTTCTGAGTAAATATTTTATGTTAAATTTCTCTATTAATATTATTCAAGATCAAGATCCCTTTCTCTGGTGTGTCTGTTTCCGTATCTGCATATTTTGAATGCATTGGCATTTTCCCATCGGTGTACTTGTTAATAGTCCTTCTTTGGCCTTTCGTAGCTGCTTATCTTTTGTAAGCCCATTAAAATCTACATTTCTGCCTTGAGTTCAGGTTCTGCTTTTCCAAATTAGTTGTGTTTATTCCAATTGGCATTAAGAATATGTTTTTGAGAGTCTGTTGCTTCCCTAGAGACATTCCTACTGCATTGCTTTATCACTTACAGATAACATCTTTATAAATATATTGAAATATCTTAGATTCTTTAAAACCTTTGCCCTTAAAAGTCTACAATAAATTTATATACTGAAGATTTGAAGTTTGAAAGACAATCATACTGCATTTTAAATTTTTTTGAAGTTTATTCTGTAATTGATTAAAAATCATTGTGCTGTGCATGTATTTGTACTTGAGCATATGTCAGGTAGAGTGCAAAAGGAAGAGAGGTGAACGAAAAAGAGGAAAAAGGAAACTGAATGGATAGGAGACAGAAAGCAAAAGAATGTTGAATGTTGCCTTAAGAAACCAGTGGAAGGCGAAGTTCATGTTCACTAGCAATAATTATAATAAAAGCTTCAATAGATAATGCCAGAAAGACTACTCTCGTTTCTTCCTTGGCTCCCAGACACTCCAATTTCACATGCAAAAGCAGTTCTGTCTAACTGTTTGGCAGATTGTTTGAGATGAAATTAAATGTGCACAGCTGGTCCCATCTGCTGCAAATTCTTTAATTCTTGTCATCTCTTAAACAGCTTTTGGTTTTGTCTTATTCATAATTCGTTTACTGAGGATGAGGATGGCCTATCAGGACATACACATTGCAGAGTGGATGCACTAGTGACCTATAGGTTAGGTCATTTTGGTTCAAGTCTGGTTTATTAGTATTTATTCAGTTTGAAACAGTTTCACTGAGGACCAGACTGGCCCACGATCTAAGATTAACAAGATCATAGCAAGAGTATTTTAAAATCTTTTAAATTATTTTATAATCAGAATCTAAAACTTTATATATTGCTCTAAATTTGTGTGTGTGTGTGAATGTGCATTCTCAATGTATCCTTGGAAGACAGAGGATGTCTTGGCCTATCCTTCTCTGACATTGTCTGTTGTATTATGTTTCTGGCCTGGATTTTCAGACCCACAGTCCCATAGTCCCAATGAAACACACGGACACTTGTATTAATTGTACACTGATTGACCTGGGGCCCAGCATATAACTTGCTAACTCTTGCTCTTAATCTAACCCATGATTTTATCCTGTTCAGCCATGCGGCTCAGTACCTTTCTCAGAGCAGCATAATTGTCCTCTGCATCCGTGGCATCTCTGTAGCATTTCTGCTCTGTTCTTCCTGTTCCTAGAGTTTTCCAAGTCTGGTAGCTCCACCCACACATTCTGTCTGCCTTTGGCCAATCAATTATTAAACCTGTAGGTGGGACAATTATTTACAATGTAACATAATCCCCCTATAAAGTCTTTAGGAATTGAACTCAGGCTGCTCTGTTGCAACAGTCTAGATATTATCCCATCATGATAAAAGTCATGGAGAAATTAGGAATACAAGGGACATATCTAAACATAACAAATATAGTTTACTGAGAGCCTATAGCTAATGTCAAATCATAAAAGATAAGAACTTAAAGAAGTCATACTAAACTTCAGAGCAAGACAAAGCTGTAGACTCTCTCCGTATCTACTCATTATATTACTTGAAGATTTAGTTAAAGCAGTAGGACAGCTCAAGAGTATTAAGAGGACTCAGTTTGAAAGGAAAGAAGTCAAAGTATCATTATTTGCAGATGGTCTGATAATATACATAAGTGACCACAAATATTTGACAGGATAATTTCTACAGCTGAAAAATACCTTCAGACATGTGGCTAGATATGAGATTAACTTGAGAGAGAGAGAGAGAGAATCAGTCAGTAGCCCTCCTATATACAAATTCCAAGCAGATTGAGAAAGATATCAGGTTAACAATCTCCTTCACAGTAGCTAAATAATATAAAATATCTAGGTCTAACTCTAACCAAGTAAGTGAGAGACCAGTAAGACCAGAATATCAAATCTTTGAAGAAAGAAATTAAAAAAAAAATATTAGAAGATGGGAAAGATCTCCCATGCGCATGGATCAAAAGAATTAACACAGTAAAAATTACCAACTTAACAAAAGCAATCTACAGATTCAGTGCAATCCCTATCAAAATTTTATCACAATTTTTCAGACCTTCAAAGAGCAATATGTAACTTCATATGGATAAATACAAAAACCCAAGATAGCTAAAAAAAAAATCCTGAGCAAAAAACAAACAAACAAACAAACAAACAAACAAACAAAAAAAAAAAAACAATAAAACTTCCAGAGATATTACCATCTGATTTAAAACTGTATCTCAGATCTATAGCAATAAAAACCACATCATATTGGCAGAAACAAAAAAATACTTGCTGGTCAATGGAATCAAACTAAAGACCCAGACATAAATCAACATACCTATGGATACCTGAATTTTTATATATTAAAAAAACCTAGAAATATAAAATGAAGAAAAGAAAGCATCTTTAACAAATAGTGCAGGATAAATGGATGTTGCATGTAGAAGAATGCAAATTTATACACATTTATCACCCTGTGAAAAACTCAAGTCCGAGTATTTCAAAGAGCTAAACAAAATCAGACACACTGAACCTTAGAAAAGAGAAAATGGAAAATATCTCTGAATGCATTGGCACAGGAGGCCATTTCCTAAACAGAACAGCAATAGAACAGGCACTGAGGTGAACCATTAATAAATGGGACCTCATGACACTGAGAAGTTTCAGTAAGACAAGGGATACGATCAAGAGGAGAAAATGGGAAACAACAGAATAGAAAAAGATTTGACCAACTCCACATTGAAATAGTACTAATATCTAAAATATAATAGGAAATGAAATGATCTAGTAAAAATGGAATAGAAATCTAAGTAGAGAAATCCCAAATGGTGAGAAACGCTTAAGTTTTGAAGATTCTTAGCCATCATGAAAATTCAAATCTAAACTACTTTGAGATTACATCTTACACCTGTCAGAATGGCTCTAAGATCAAGAGCATAAGTGACAGCTCATACTGGTGAGTATGTGAAGCAAAGAAAGGACTCCTCCATTGCTGGTGGAAATGTATATTTACACAGGCACTATGGAAATCAATATGATAATTCTTCAGAAAATTGGGAATTAATCTGTATCAAGATCCAGTTATATTATACTTGGGCATATATCCAAAAAAAAACCACTCTACCATACCATAAGGACACTTGCTCAACTATGTTCATATTCATAGTAGTTTTATTTGGAATAGCTAGTGATTGAAATCAATGTAGATGTCTCTCAAGTAAAGAGTGGGTTAAAAAAAAAAGTGGTACATTTACAACATAGAGTATTACTCAACTGTCAAAACTAATTACATAATGAAATGTGCAGGCAAAAAGGAGAGACCTAAAAATAAAATTATCCTGAATGAGTTAACCCAGGTCAAGAAAGATAAACATGGCATTTACTCACTTATATGTGGACATTAGGTGTTGAGTAAATGATAATCATGCTACAGTCCACAGACCTAGAAAGACTTAAGTAACAAGAAGGAATCAAGGGAAGACGCATGGATCTCCCCATGGAAGAGAAATAAAATAGATTTTGGGGTGGAATGCTTTGGATAGGGATGAAAAAAGAAGATATCAGATCAGGCCAGAGAGGGAGGGAAAGAAGAAGGAGAAGGAGAAGGAGAGAGAGTGAGAGAACAGAGAGAGAGAGAACAGAGAGAGACAATCGGGATTGAGGGTACCTTTGGGGAAGCAATGTGTAAACCTAATGCAGTAGAAAATTCCTAAAGTCTAGGAGAGTGACCCTGTTCAGTAACAGAGAATTAGGAGCCTGAACTATCCCCTCCCATCTCCCCCAGATCCCCTCCCTTCTATTAACTCTTCAAAAAGAGCAGGCATCCAAGAAACAACAAACAAATGGCACAAAAAAAAAAAAAAAAAAAAAAAAAAAGACAAGGCAAAAGGCCATATATCAAGGCTAGATAAGGCAACCTAATGAAAGGAAAAGCATTCTAAAAGCAGACAAAAGAGTCAGAGATACACCTACATCTACAGGGCGTTCCACAAACACACCAAGCTTGTAGCCGAATGTATATGTGTGGTGAGGACCTGTCATTGTCTTGGGCAGGCCCTGTGCTTGCTATTTCAATCTCTGTGAGGCCATGTGAGTCCTCCTTAGTTGATTCAATGAGACATGTTCTCATTGTGCCCTCCATCTCCTCTGGTTTCACATTTTTCCTCCACCTCTCTCATGTGACTCCCTGACTTTCCAAGATAGGAACTCCTGTCTATACTTTCTATTCATTTCTGAATTCATAATAGGCAGTGGTTTGGTGTTTTTTGTTTTTTTTTTTTGTTTTTGTTTTTTTTTTTTTGCCTAGTCTTCACAGACTAATTAAGTATTTTGCAATATTAAGTATCTGATAATTTATTGAATGAATGGAAAACTTAGACTATATTCAACAATTCAAGAAAGATTTCAATGGATAAGCAAAGAGACTCTAGGATGCCTACATAGGATATATATTTAAGTTTAGTTTGAATATTGTAAAACTTCTTACTTTCTGTTTTTCTTTTCTTGCTATTTTGCACATGTATAAATGGCTGGCCTCTCCCTTAGTTTGGTATTTGCCTAATCTTCCAGGTGTGGAATTCTTAAATTCAGGTGTCTCACTTAAGTACAGAACAAAAATGTACAATTTCAGAGTATTTGTGAAGACAGAAAATGTCAGAAAAAGTGACACAGAAAAACAAATTTTCTAGAATTATAGTATAAAAGCTGGGAGCTTTCCTGTTTATAGCACATTAAAATTTTTTCAGATATTCTGTAAAATACTATAGACTTTAGAATAGTATCTTATTTTTTTCTGTCAAATTAAGATTTTATTATATTCAGTTCAGATAGTACTGGAAAACTTAAAATAAGTACATATATTTCAGTACTATGAGCAAATAGACTAAGAGTTTATGTCATTCCAAAATTAGCTTGGTAATATATTCCTTTATATATTCCTTTATACCCAGGCCACACCCAGAAGAAGCAATGACTCGATGTTTTAGTAATTTCTTCCTTATAGAAGCAGTTGGGAGAGGACACAACATTTCCAGGGTTTTTTTTTTTTCTTTTTTTTTTTTCATGAAAAGTGTTAAGGTACCTTCAAACACCCATTTCTTCACAATGAAGATTTCATGTGACACTGACTAAGCCCTGGAAAATAATATATACATATATTAAAGCTAAGACAATAACCTGCTGCTTAATTAACTGTGTCATGAATATAAATTATTTTATTTTCTTAACATAAATGATAAAATTGCAACGTGGCATGATGTCAGATTATCTGGAAGAATATTATTAAACCAAGACATTCAGGAATGCTGGATGGATTAGGGCACACAGGAGCATGGGAAAAGAATATGTCATAAAATTGTTAGTAAGGAAGTCAAGCTAAATGAAGTACTTCTGGATCAATGGTTTCCATAGAGGACTTTCCATAGAGGACTTCCCTGTGGAAGAATCCTGCTGTTGACTGTCAGTCTTCCTATATACGCAGCACAGGTACGTGTTCAGACACCTGTGAACATTTAGTTTTTCTTTCCCTTTCTGAAGAGAGCCACTTTTATTGAAAGTGTACTATATGGATGGAATATTTTGAAATTTACATCTATTGAAATTATCTCAATGTATTAATTTACTAGAAAACTGAAGAATGAGAAGCTCTTAAAATTCACTGAATTTTAACCACTGAATTTAAATGTTGCTTACTTGGATGATACTGACAATCCTGATGTAGTTTTTGTAGATCATGAATACAGTCTTCACAAATAGCTCCTCAGCATTGAATACATGTCATGTTAGAAATCCATGATTATATGGGTCATAATTTTGAAAAATATATGTTCTTAAATCAAAGAGTTTTCCAAGTTTATGAGGGTATCCTGATTTAAGTATCAATAAAAATATTAAATATTACCATACAATTATTATGAAAGTAATATTTTCTAAAATGTACACATATTTCCTTTACCAAAATTCTCTTGAGAACAACATTGGAGGTAAAATGAGAATATATTTAAAGATACGATTTTAGGAAAATATTAAGCATCTATACTATTAATGTGCTAATTTAAATTCTATATGTCCCAATTAAAATCTTTGCTCTGATGGTAAAAGGAAGTCCACAATATTAATCAAGCATACTTGAGTTTTATTCATTCACTAATAAATGCTATTATATTATAAAAAGTTAATAATATAGAGTTTTGTCACACAGACCTGACTTATAGTTTTATATCAAGAAAAGGGGTAAAAATAAAAAAAAATGTAATTAGTTTTCTTTAAAACATATTAACAACATATGCTCTCAACTATCTGTAATAAATTAAATATAAGAAGAATAAAAATGAAGTCAATCAGGTATTTACCTGGAAGCTTCATCACTAAAACAAGATTCCATAGCAGATGAATGTGCCGTAATTGCTACCAGATTAGAAAAGGAATCATGAAACTTACCCAGCTGTGAATCTTGTGAGTTGTAATAATGACTTACCTGGTAAGACATACCCACCGTTTTAATAGTGGCACAATTATCATGGGTGTAAACAACAACTTTCTAATTATTCCTGATCCACTAGATGAAATATATATCTGAAAAACATTTCGGGGCCAAGAATTTGTGTCTAAAATCTCATTTGCCCTAGGGGAGGAATTAATTCTGTTATTCTGCTAAATGTCATAGTATTAAACCAATTTCTAATGACTTATCATTATACTCAGAGATTAATGCATCTCTTAAATCTCATCAGCGGTAACATAAAGTTTCTAATTATAGTAAATGGTAATTTACAGAGAATCATAATTAGGCAAAGTGCAAAGCATGAGGACTGCAGAATGCTTATCTTCAGGTCTAAAATCTCTATCACACTCCTTTCTCTCTGTGATCAGTGATTGTTGTAGAAGATGGGATAGAATAAATATTAGAGGCAGAAGTTGCAGTAAGTGCAAGGAAACAACAACAAATAGAAAAAGAGAGCACGGACTTGGATAGTTAAAAGAGGCTTGGGAAGTGTAAGGGGAGAAGGCAAATATGATCTAATCACATCATACAAAGTTTTCAAAGAACCAAAATAAAAAATAATAAAGAAATATAAGTAAGGATATCCCTTCTGAAATATATTAAGCATATGTATCCATTTATGCATATACACATAAAAATCTTAAAAATAATTTATTTTATTTTAAATTTTATATAATGTAATTATGTACATATGCATGATTATTCATGTACCTGTATATTTATTAAAAGTTACATTATTTATATAATATAAAATCATGTGTATGACCATACCTGAGCACTTATGTGAGTACAGAAGCCCCCAGAGACTAGAATATGGCATTAGGTCCCCTGGACGAAAGTTGCAGACAGTTATGAACAACACAATGTGGATCTCGGAAATTAAACCCGCAACTTTTAGTTTGAATTCCTGAGATCAATGTTTATAAGTAACATTGGAATCTATACTTACAGGGCATTTGGTACTTTTCAATTTCTGTTATGATTTTGCCATTTATATTCATATCTTTTCCTGATTTTACTTTCAATCCCTTCTCTTTTCTTTACAATAAATATTTCTACTCTTATTTTGCACCTGAGTGACAGGAATGTTGTTAACTCACTGGCTTTCTATAAGTCACAGCAATGTTGTATATTACCATTATTTCTCATTGGATATATTCTATTAATAATATTTGCCAACTTTTCTAGGTCTCCATTTTTTTTGGTGTATTGTTGATAACTTTTTTAAAAAAAAATGTTTCTTGAAATATCTGATAGTTTTTTTGATTTCTTCTTTCTTCTTTTTATAACTTTTTTAGAGGACTCTGAGTTTTCTCAACTATTACATTTTTTTTTTTTTTTTGGCTTTTAGAGGCCATTTATGGGTTGTTATTTTAGTAAAGAACTTGAATGTTTCTGCCCTTTTTAAGAATTTGGGTGTAAGTTAAATTAAAAAGACATGGACAATTTCCTTGGCAGAAGAAATTTGAAGACAGCTTACCATTGAAGTTGTGGCTTAGGAGGTTCAGGAATCTGGCAGAAGAGGGGCAACATTGTAGGTGAGTGCCAGAGGAATCAAGAACACCACAAGAAAACTGACAGATTCTGTCCGTTGGAATCTTTGATTTTCTCATGACCTGAGAAGCTCTGTTTCTCCTTCCAAGCCCCGCCCACTCAGAGATCTCTGAAGAGAAGGCACCAAAGAGCCTTCTTGGTGGTTATGGCAGCTTCCTCCCTTGAAGCTGCCAGCTTCCAAAGTCCCTGCCTATAGCGCCAAGCTTTACCTGAGCACAAACCCAACTTCTGGGAGACATGTCATCAAGCCTCACCTGTATCCTAAAAAGCCTCTCTGCTTTCCTTTGTGGGTCTGGCTTCTCCTTCGTTGCTCAAATAAATATGCTGTTATACTTTTTCAAAAAATAAGTTATTTTATTTTTAATTCTACTACATAACATAATTATCAACATATGTGTAATTATGCAATTATATAGTTATATAAAATATTATTTATATAATACAAATCATGTGTATGTGTACACTTATGTGAGTACAGAGGTGCCCAGAGCCTGGATCACGGCATTGGATCCCAGACGAAAGTTAACAGAGAGTTGAGAAACAGCATGTGGGTCTTAGGAATTAAACTCAGAATTGGGTCTTAATCACTGAGCCATCCCTCAAGCCCAGGTCGGCCTCAAACTTAAGATCCTTCTGCCTCCACATCTTCAACATATCTTTGCAACATGTTCCACTAGAACAGGCTACTTTCATAAATACAAAGATTTAAATGAACCTCCCAATGTATTTTAAATAGATGGGCAGAAATTTATAATATAGATTTGTTGTGATATAGTGGGAAATCTACACTTTTATATACCAGTAAATCAATGAAAAGTTGCTGCAAATTTTTGTTAAAAGTATTTATATTATTTAGTATAAGGTATGCAAACTCCAAATTTTTCTGAAATTTTGTTTTCTATATTTTTTCATAGAAGGTTAATGTCAATTATGTGCTGCATTCAGAAATCCTATACATCAACAACTCAAAATTATACTTGGAAACTGACTTTTTTTTATCATTATTGATCTAAGCGGGGTTAGAAGAGGCTACTCCCATAAATTTTCATCAACATGACCCAGGAAACATGAGCTGAACAAGGACAATAGCAGTAGACCTACTAAGGTGAATGGAGAGATCCCAAGAGACCTCATTCCAGGAGGAGGACTTACAGGCTCCTAAGGAAGAGTGAGATAAGAATAAATAGCCTTCTTCAGAGAAGAGAAGTTGGTTATCCAGCCAAATGTCAGCCTTGAATACATAGGAATTGGCAATATTACAAAGAGCATGTTGTATTTGCATATTTAGTATTAATATGATACATATAAGTGTATATGTGTGTTTATATGTGTACAATAACAATTAAGGAACAAAGAGCAGAATTCATGAATTTGAAGGAGAGTAAGCAGAGTTAATGGGAGCACATGGAGGAAGGAAAGAGAAGGGAAATTAAACAACTTATACCACAGTCTCCAAAAACTAAACAAAGAGAAAAGAAAAATAATTGATAACGAGTGCAAACGAGGAATTAGATTTTGTTTTCCATAGAGCAGAAGGGTAACTATTCGTTACAATAATATCTGATGCCTTTGAAAAGATGAGAGAAGCATGAATTTCTCAGTGTATAAAATAATTAACATTTGTAGAGTTGAAAATGGCTATTTCCTTGATTTGATCTCTACACATTTTCTAACTTGTATGGAATCATCATGTCATGTGGTAAAATGTGCAAATCTTGTTTTAGCAGAGATATTCTAAATTAATTAATGAAGATGAAAAGTAGGAATACCTTTGTTAAAACATGCCTTAAATTTCTGCCCATTTTGCCTAATGTGTAAAGATGAAGATGTTGCTGTGTACAAGCCTGGAAGAGGGTCTTCACCACATACGGAGCCCTCTGCTATCTTTACCTGGTTCTGAGAGAAGGCAATTAATGAGTTTATAAGCTAGTTAGGCTGTATGTATATTTTTCCCCAAAACAAAGTTAATGGACTGAAGGAACACAGTCATTTAAATCTCTTAAGTTCTTAATTTTAATCATTATTAGAAAATAAATTATAAAAATACTTAACACTCTCTTTAAGGGAAGTATATTCAAGTATAGCAAAGACAATTAATACATAGGACAAATTACAACTAAGACAAAACTCATTTCTAAAATTTATTGATAAATTTGTATTTATCTTTAAAATTTATTATCTGATATTTATCATTAATCATTAATTGTTGCCACATGTATAGTGTCAAATTAATAAAATATTTTAGTGGTCTCTCTGAGTCATTTAGCATAGTCTAATGTTAGCAGATACGAATTATTTGGTAGAAAACACAGTTTTCATTATAGTGTGTCATGTGCTTCTATGATTCTAAACTCAAACCATCTATTTTTTCTGGAATGTTAATGAAAAATGCTGAAATTTCACAGAAGTGTTTTTCTTCATGTTTAAAGATTTCTCAATTATGGAACATTTATACTTTACATAATAAACCAGCTACCAATGTTAGTAGTATTTATTTTTATTTAACTAGATACTGTTCCCAGACTGTGCTAAAATAATAACATAAAAATATATTATAAAGTGGTTCACTAGCCTAATTAAATTTATTTGCAAATGTTTATATAAAATGAAAACTACACCAAATTTTTTCTTCATTGTTGACAGGCTAATTCTCAAAACTATATTTTTGTCTGAACTTATATATTCTCTACAAAAATCTGAACCTAACCATCATTTTAAAAGATGAGCATGGTTTTATATTTAGTATTGTGTAAGCATTCACACAGGAATTTTATCTGAAAGTTAGTTTTATAACTAAGACTTTTAGATGATAATTTATTTCTGTAAACTGTGTGTGTTTCTATAAAAATACCAGGGCACAACAAGAAAAAAATACATCTATGTAATTGTTATATGTAGATAACAAATGTAATAAGAATGTTGTATAAGTTCAGAATTTTTACCCTACTTCAAAACGAGGTATTCATATGGATGTATCCCTAAACAAATACTTATATGTTGACTCTTTGATTCTTTCTTCAAATGTGTTATATTTGTATCAAAGCAGGTATGAAGAAGGTCAGAAGTAACTGTTTCAGAGAACATAGTGTGATTAAGCTTCAAATTATTTACTATTAATTTCTTTATACATGTTTTTCCTCTTGCTAAAGAATATACAGTCCTCCACACACACTTTATCTCCACAATCTTTAAAATTTTTCTAGACAATTGTGGCTTTAATGCTTTGGTGAATTGCATCACTTCCAGACTTCTATCCACTCACTTTTTTTCTTTCTTTTTTTTTTTTTTTACTATATTCAGTATAGATATATACTACATGGCTGAATTAATTCACCAACTTACCTTCCATATATATGAAATTTGCATTCTCCATTTTTTCTGTATGGACTCACCATCCTTTTAATAATTAATACAGATAATAACTGCTTTGTTTATACTCTCATTCATATACACTAAATAAATTAGTGTACAATAAATGCCTTTCAGGTTTCAGTGCTTCAAAGTGACATGACTTATAAATCACATCCTTTCAACTTAAATTTTCAGTCTTATGTGAGGACATAGATAGAGTCATTTTTTTCAATGAGTTAATAGTATAAACGTCCAGGAGCAATATAATAGCCTATCACAGTGCCAGGAGTTTCTAATTAATAGAGGGGAATGATGGGAGGCAAAGATGATTGATGGGAAAACAAAGATGGCCTCCTGAAGAAGGTGGTGTCAGAAAAGGAGCAGGTCCAATAATGTGGTCTCATCCTAGGCTCTGTATCAGACCACCTGCTGTATTTTCCCCTCATATTCCCACCCTCTTTCCAAGGGGTTAAACACTAAGCAGATCCTGGTAAAATACATCCTTTCTTCCCTCTGCAAAAGCTCATTCAGAGGCCCCAACCCTAAGTGTCATTTCTAAGTGTCAGCCCCAATATCAAGATTTAAAAAAAAAAACCAGAAGCTCCCCAGTGGTCATGCCTATTAGGATCCCAGAAGATTTTCCTACCAAACAACATCTACAGAGGCAGCATTCTCCTAAGAACCAAAGAAGGCAACAGAAACCAAACAACAGATCATGAGTACCCCCCCCCCCGCCCAAATGAAACGTAAACAAATAGATATTATTAGCACCTAGAGTTACAATCTTTCCAAGCCCTTAAGCCTAAGTGACAGTATAAAAGCAATTTGCTGCCGCTAGATCCCAGCAATTCTACCATAAATTCATGATGGCATTATTTTATTGAAAACAGGCTCTCCTCTCATACAATAGATCCCAACCACAGTTTTCCCTCCCTCCATGATCCTCTCTGTCTCACTAATTCTTTTATCTCTGGGGAGATTTTTCAGTCCTAATCCGTCTCCCATCAGAAAAGAGCAGTCCTCCAAGGCACAACAACCAAACACGGCAAAACAAAGTACTGTAAGTTAAGGCAAGTAGCATTCACACCAAAGTTAGATAAGGAAACCCAAGAAAAGAAAAGAAAAGAAAAAGTTCCAAGATCAGGCAAAGGAATCAAAGATACGCCCTCTCTCACAATGAGGAGCCGTGTCCCATTACCAGGCTAAAGGCCACAATATATATTCATAAGACCTGGTGCAGACCCATGCTTGCTCAGTCTCTGTGATGCCGTATGTTCTCCTGATGTCTTCCATCCCTTCTGATACCTACAATCTTTCCACACTCTTTTCCACTGGATTCCTTTATCTCTGAGGGGTGAGAGTTGATGGAGATCTCTTATTTATATTCTCTCTCCACATGTCTGACTGTGGGACTCTGCATCTGCTCTCATCTGCTGCCTACGGAAGCCTCTCAGCTAAAAGCTAGACAAGGCATTATATAAAAGCAGAATATCATTAGAAATCATTTCATTTGTTTCATTTTATTAAAACCAATTGTCTTTGGTTCTACCTTCAATCTCTGTGCTATCCATTCCTGGCCATTCAGTGTCTGACATAAGCTCTTTCTCCTGGCATAGACCTCAAGTTAAATCAGACATGATTGCCCTCTCCAATTTCTGTTCCACCGTCATCCCAGCACATCTTGCAGACAAGACAGATTATAGGTCAAAGGGTTTGCATGTCTACAGGGTTGATGTCTACAGGCTGTCGGATGTTTTTCTGCATCATAGGTACCAGAATGTATGTGTGAAGGATTCAAACAGGAACTAGCTTGATTTCTCCATGTTCAATAAGATGTATGAATATTGTCCTCTGCAATGGGACCCCTCTGTGAAATTTCAGAGAACAACTCTTTAGTGTAGCTTCAGCTTAGGTTGTTCAGGGATCTCCATGGGACTTCCTGGCCAGCAACTCAACCAAAGGCAATTTTGTCACCCCCAACTAAGAGCCTTACCGAGATACAAGAGAAGGCCAGTTCAGACTCAGTATCCCTGATTATTAAGAGATCTGTCGAGGATCACCTTCATAGATTTCAGTAAGTTTCTACTGCACTACATTTCCACACTGCCCTGAAAATGCCTTCTATTACAGCCTTCTCCCCTGAACTCCTTCCCACCATCCATCTTCCCTTCAGATGATCCTTCCTCCTCCAGACTCCACCTCCAAGTCCACAAACAAAATCTCTCTCTCCTCTTACCAGGGAGGTCTATTCACATACACTGAATCTCTCCTCTTTACCTAATCTTCCTAGATTGTGAATTATATCTTGGTTATCTTTTATTTAATAATTAACACCCATTTATAAAAATACCAGATTTCTGGCTCAGGATCAATTTGCTTTAACAATTGAGTCATATCTCATTGTATGTATTTAACAGGTGAGTCATTCTCCATTGTACCACATTTTCTTTATTGATTCTTCTTTTAAGGGAAATCTATGTTGTTTCGAGTTTCTGGCTATTATAAATAAAGACAGGTGAACATAGTTGAGCAAATGTCCTTGTGTTAGATTCAAACATCATTTGGATAGATACCCAAGAGTGTTATAGCTAGTTCTTGATACAAAAAAAATCCCAATTTTCTGAGGAATCACGATATTGATTTTCATAGTGTTATATAAGTTTACACTCCCACAATAAATGAAGATGTCTTCTTATTGCTCTACATCTTAACCAGCATGAGTGGTCACTTGTGTTATTTATCTTATCACTTTTGATAAGTGATAAGTTGAAATCTCAAAATAGTTTTGACTTGCAATTTGCTGATGGCTAAAATGTTGAACATTTAAGAGTTTCACAGCCATTTGGGATTTATTTATTGAAAATTTTCCATTTAGATTTGTTTTAAATTAGATTATTTGGTTTTTATATATCTTCTTTCTTGAGTAATATAGTACTCTATTAGATGTGGAGGTAGTAAAAATCTTTTCCCATTGTGTGGGCTGACATTTTGTCTAATTGATGCTATTCTTTGCCTTACAAAACTTGGTCAGTTTCATGAAATTCCATCTGTTAATTGTTGAGGTTAGTGCCTGCACTATTGGAGTTTTGTTGATGAGTGTATTTCTCAAAGCATAGCTTAGCCTTAATAACAATTAATTCACCACGTTAATACTATATACACATATTATGGTAGAGTTCATTCATTTGATCACTTGGTCCCCAGTTGGCAGAAATGTTATAGCAAGTTTAGGAAGTTTGATGCCCTTACTAGAGGAAGTCTTCAAGTACAAGTGGTCTTTGAGGTTTTGAAAGACCTTCTCCCCTCTCTGTTTTGTGCTTGTCATTATATATGTGAACACTCAACTTTGTTATCATATGCACCATGTTTACCTGCTTCTCTACCTCCCAACTATGAGGAACCCTTGAACTCTAAACCCAAATAAAGACTTCCTTTTGAAAATTGCTTTGGGTTCTGTTGTTTTCTTATAGCAATAGTAATGTAACTAATACAAAAGGGGGTATCACAAGTAGATATTGCAGTGATCTGATCAAGTCATCTTTGAAAGAATGTGGAAGACTAGAATTTTGGACTAGGAAGCTTGTTGAACCCTGTAAGCAGAGTTTAGTAGGCAGTCATAATATGAGCTTGGAAGACAGTAATGCTAAAAGCCCTGCAGACTGTGGAGCCCTATCTCAAGAGGTTCCCTAAGGGTACAATATTAGTTCTTGGCCTAGAGTCTTCTTATATTATATTTGGCAAAAAAAATAGTTTGTATTCCATCTTTTCCCTAAGGACTATTTTGAGATTAAATTTAAAAGCAGTGATTATTATTGATGACTGTTATATAAGGTCTACAATGAAAAAGAAAAAAATGAGACAAAAATACAAAATTTAAAGAGCAAAATGGAACACAATGGAACAGTCTTAAACTAATTGGTGAACTGTAGCTCATATCAAAGGAAATCGGAAGATTAGTGTCACTAAAGAGAGAGGTGATCTATGATAATTAAGGGGACAGGTACTCTCATTGTGAAATCCAACACAACTGAACTTCCAGATTGTGAAAGAAATGGTCAATGAATGAGGGTTTTTCTGTTACTAAAAGCAACAGTAAACAGCAACTGTTGGTAATATGACTCCAGAAGCTGAAGGTCCACCCTAGACTGGCAGCCTCACTTAACAGTGTCAATGTACTCAATGTCCAGTACTCAATGTAAAGTCAAGAATGATGTAAAAGTAAAAAAGTTATAGAGCCAGTTTCAGGAAGCTAGTAAGGCCAGGGAATGTGTCAAAGAGTCCCTGGGTGATGGCTCACATAAGCCATTACTTGAATCTGCGGGAGGGAATCCTGATTGTGTTAGAGAGTCTGAGATGTTGGAAATACCATCTCTATGAGATATCTGCTAAGAAGATGTATGTGTGCATGGTGTGTAATGAGCCCAAGAGAGATGTCTTTTGCAGAAAAAAAAAAACTGAAAGAATGTAAGACCTTTGAAATTAAATTTCAGACACTAAGTTATAAGATTCAATGATTTCATAAAGAGTTTCTGGTCTTTATGAAATACCTAAGTATTTTTTAATATTTCCAAGCTCTGCTCTTGATTTAGCCTTGTATGTCCCATCCCTCCTTTATGGAGTGTTAATGTATATTCTGTATTATGATATGTTGAAATATGTACTTTTATTTTTGGATTTCATAGGAGGTTATTTAAAACAGAATGAGCTTCATGGGCTCATATTTGAATACTTAGTTATTAGGGATTATCACTACTTGAAAAAGATTAGGAGATGTGGCGTTGTTGAAGTAGGTGTGGCTTTGTTGGAATAAGTATGCCTTTGTTGGAGGCAGTGTGTCACTAGAGATGGGCTTTGAGATCTCAAAAGCCCATGCTAAACTCAGTGTCTCTCTTTTTTCATTACCTATAGATCCAAATGTAGATCCTTCAGCTACTTCTCCAGCACCATGTCTGCTTGAATGCCAACATGTACCTCCCATAATGACAGTGAACTAAAGCATTGAAACTGTAAGAAATCTCTCATTAAAGGTTTTCCTTTATATGAGTTGCAGTGGTGAGAGTATTTTTTTTTTAACAGCAACAGAACACTGATTAAGATGAGGGTAAAAATTAAGAGATTATTTTGAGTATCAGACAAGACCTTGGACTTCTAAATAGTGTTGAGAAGGTGAAATATTATTTGGTCTTTTGAAGTTGGAAAAATACATATTTGTATTATGATATGACTATGAGTCTATTGGGCTAGAGAGTGGAATATGGAGCTTTGAAAGTGAATTATCTTTATAGGTGATTCTTGAGTAGTATATCCAAATGGTATTGTGTTGGGAGGTGATGAAGGTGTAGCCTTATTAAAGGAAGTACATCACTAGAGATAGGCTTTGTAAATTTGAAGTCTCATCCAATTTTCTAGTTTAATTTCTCTACTTTGTTGTTGTCTTTGAAGATGTGAACTTTTGATTGTTGCTCTATATAACATGGCTGCCTGCTGCTGTGCTTTCTAGTCAGGATGGACCCGTATGCCTCTGGAACTATAAGCCAGAATAAGTACCATTTCCAGAGGTTGAGTCTAGTCTGGATACTTTAGCCACAAAATAGAAAGGAGACAAATAAACGTTTATATAGATGGTTCTAGTTTTATAGTGGTTCTACTTCATTTACGTATTTTTTATATTTTTCTGATTCTGTGAAAATGAATTGGGACTACCATATTGCTACTCACTTTCTGTGTACTTTAAGTAAAATACTTGAGATATCCCACATGTAATCACAAAATAAGCTCTGTATTAGAACTTATTTCCCCAGTATAGGTCCATGCAGTATGGTGAACACATTTAATGTAGTCAAATACCTAAGCTGTGAAGCTTGAAAGATGATATAAAAGATGTAATTTTGATGATACGTGCAATTTAAATAGGTCTATTGAGATGAAACTTCAGTATAAATATAGGAATGACCACATTTAAATTTCAACTCAATGTTATTAAAATGAATTTATTTATAACATAGTTCTCAGAATATATAGATGACTAGTTGCTCTAGAGTTAATAGTACTAATATAGTAATCTTCTGAACTCTCTTTTCCAGTTTTACTCAAGTTCGAAGAAATTGAACTATATTTTATTTCTTCTAAAATTCATGTTTTCTTGGGAGACCATTCTTTGGCCATGTCTATGTGGGAGTCTTTGCATTACATGAGTTGAGGTGGTGAGATTTACCTATTATGGCTGGTATCCAGACTAGTACAAATAGAGAAAGTGTTCATTTACAATAGTTTGTATTCATTGTACTCTATTTCCAGAGTATGGATGCAGTTACCCAGCCTCCCATTTCAGTCACGTGACTTTCCTGCCTGATGCAGTGTCTTCTCCTCTATTACTGGTTTCATTTGGAGTAATAATATGAATTTAATCTCTTCTCTTTAAGTTGATTTTGTCATGGTATTTTACCTCAATGTTATAAATGAAACAAATATATTTATCTGTATGATAGTTCCATCTCCTGTTTAAGATCATTTCTTACTACACAGCCAAGACTGACCTCAAACTACAGATGGTCCTTTTGCCTGAATACAATGTGTGAACACATATTGCTACATCCAGCTCTTGCCCCAGACTATAACTCTTGTGATCTTTCTCACAAAATTTTTACTTTTTTTTATATTTTGTACATGATACACTTTCAAGATTTGGCTTATTAATTTTTTTCTTTGAATTTGTCCATATCCCTCTACCACCAAACTGCTATCATAATCATTTAGTGTCTACAACATCTCTACATTTTATATTTATTATGTTTTATCATAAAGTTTAAAAAAAATTTAAATATGCATTTATAATTTTAACTGTATTTAAGCCCATTTGTTTTCTATATTTTATTTATATTTACATTTCTACAGCATGTAATTATTTCATATAACCTTAAGTATTGAATGATTAGATTTTTAAATAATATTTTAAAATTATTTATATTGTTCGTACTTTTAATCTTAAATGAGTGATTTAGGAAGTGAATACTTGGAAATCTTATAGAAAATATAGCCAAAGTTATTGCTTTTATGCATTTAAAAAAAGACAAAATAGTACTACTCACTTATAAAGCCAGTGATCCACAGCATAATCAGCTTAGCAAAATATCCCCAAATTTGCAATAATGACATTTATATCTTGGGTACAACCAACATATCTTTAATTAGACTTAGATTCTTCTCAATGAGAAAGAAGTCATGCCTGGTACAGCAAATTGACCTAAAAATGTTTCCTTGTACAGCATATGAAGATCATTAGTGAAATTTCCAGCTGGTTAAAATGAAGAGAAAACCTGACTATGGGTTTACAACCTCAGATGATAGTTCTACAACACAGCATCTGTCCCTAATGTTAGAGAACACGATGGCAGAAAGAGGGAAAGATGTTAAGTGCCCTGGATCTGGATGCCTGCTTTGAGATAGTGTCTTCTGCACATGACAAAAACCTGCATCCATGAAATCTGAACAATATGATCACCTAAGCTAGATCTTAATGTTGGCAATATGATTATATTTGCCAACACCGAAGGAGGAAATTTTACAAGTTCCTACCCATAGATGAAGAGATACAAACAACTGATGATTGTTGACAAAGAATCTTGTCTAGGAATGAGACCCTGCAAAGTTATCCATTTTCAAGTATTTCTCTCTCTCTCTCTCTCTCTCTCTCTCTCTCTCTCTCTCTCTCTCTCTCTCTCTCTCTCTCCTCTCTCTCACCACTCTCTCTCACCTCTCTCTCTCTTTCTCTCTCTCTCTCCCCTCTCTCTCTTTCTCTCTCTCTCCTCTCTCCTCTCTCTCTCTCTCACCTCTCTCTCTCCTCTCTCTCTCTCACCTCTCATCTTTCTCACCTCTCTCTCACACCACTCTCCCCCCCCCCCCTCTCTCTCTCTCTCTCTCTCCTCTCTCACCACTCTCTCTCTCCCCTCTCTCTCTCTCCCCTCTCTCTTTCTCTCTCTCTCCTCTCTCCTCTCTCTCTCTCACCTCTCTCTCTCTCTCCTCTCTCTCTCACCTCTCTCATCTCTCTCACCTCTCTCTCACACCACTCTCTCTCACCTCTCTCTCTCTCTCTCTCTCTCTCTCTCTCCCCTCTCTCTCTCTCTCTCTCCCCTCTCTCTCTTTCTCTCTCTCTCCTCTCTCTCTCTCCTCTCTCTCTCCTCTCTCTCTCTCTCACCTCTCTCTCTCACCTCTCTCTCACACCTCTCTCTCTTCCTCTCTCTCTCCCCCCTCTCTCTCTCCTCTCTCTCACCTCTCTCTCTCATCTCTCTCACCTCTCTCTCTTTCTCTCTCTCTCCCCTCTCTCTCTCTCTATTTCTCCTCTCTCTCTCCTCTCTCTCACTCTCTCTCACCTCTCTCTCTCACCCCTCTCTCTCTCACCTCTCTCTCGCCTCTCTCTCCTCTCTCTCTCTCACCTCTCTCTCTCACACCTCTCTCTCTCCTCTCTCTCTCACCTCTCTCTCTCACACCTCTCTCTCTTCTCTCTCTCTCTCTCTCTCTCTCTCTCTCTCTCTCTCTCTCTCTCTCTCTCTCTTACAATAGCTAAAATATAGGAGGCCAAGGATTTGAGAGGGAAAGGGAGAACAGGAAGGAAGTTTGACAGAAGAGAGGAAAGGTTAGAAATAATGCATAAAATTATCATAAATTTTAATTAAATGAAAGACATTCTAAAAACAGTCTCTTCAGCATAAAATGAAAGGCTGCTAGTCAAATTCATATCAAGGAATCAAATGTACTGAGTGAATAGAACTCCAAAGAAAACTACAAAATATAATAAAATATGTTTTGTTTGACAGAGTAAATGATACAGATGGAGAGTGAGTAGTGCATGCTTTGTGCTTAGCTTGCTCCAATTTTTCTAGTTGAGGTTGCCCTGCCCAGGGAATGGTCTTTCCCACTATTAAGATTGGTCTTCTTATACTAAATAATATATTCAAGAGTATCCTCCACTAGTATGTTCTGCTGTTTATCTCCAAGATGAGTCTAGGTATCATCTAGATAACAATTAAATTAACCATTATAAGTACTCCAAAATAGAAAGCTACATTCATTAAAAATAGTGACAATTTGTAATTTGGAATCCTTCTCTTTCTATCTCTTACTGAATTAGCTGGCTAGAATTTGAAGCATCATACTGAATAAAAGTTTTAAAAGTAGGCACCTGTTCCAGATCTTAGTAAAAAAATGATCAGCTTTTTTTCTGTTTAGAACTGTAACTTTTGGGATCAGACTGTGTTCCTGTTCGTGGGCTGGCACCTTGGAGCCCATTCCCTGTAGTAAACACTCAGCCCAGCATTGACTTTAGGATGAGTGAATTGGGTATGCCTGAACTGGATGTGCTGTGCTGGGTTGGCCCACCTTGGGACTTTATGCCCTTTTTAGGGAGGGGATGGGTGGATGGGGAGGGAATGGGTGGATGGGGAGGGGATGGGTGGATGGGGAGGGGGAAGGCTGAGGGGGATCAGGAGGGGGAGTGGAGGGGGAGCAGCAGGATACATTGATGGAGATGACATTTTTTTAATGAAAATTAAGTAAAATAAAAAGAACTGTAGCTTTTAACTTTTTTCCTATGTCTTCTATTATTTAGATATATGTCTTTTCCTTACCTAGTTACTTTATAGTTTTAATTATAATAGAGAAATTTGGCATACTATTAGGATTTGGGCATATATTGAGACATCAGTTCTTCTTTCATCCTGATTATTGTAGCCCACCATCTGCATTGATTTGCACATGTTAATTAATCTTTGCATTGGGGTAAACACACTTGACTAAAAAAAAATTGTACTTTGTTAAAGAGTTTTATATCTATGTTCATCATATATGTGATGTGAGAATGCCTTTCTGTATGCTGTGAATGGCAATTTTTAAATAAAAGAGCTGTTTTGGCCCATGACAGGCACCATAGAAAAATTAGGAGGAGGAATCAGAGCATAGGTAGGAGGAGCAGGGCAGAGTCAGACAGACCAAGCCAGAAGCCTGAAAGGAGCGAAATGTAAGAACACAAGTGAGCCACGGGCCACGTGACAGACAGATTAATAGAAATGGATTGATTTAAGATGTAAGAGCTAGCTAGCAATGTGCCTGAGCCATAGGCCAAACAGCATAAACTTAATATAAGCGTCTGAGTCGTTTTCTGTGGGCCTGATCAGCTGGGGCGGGTGACTAAGGGGCTGTGGGTTTGTGGGTCTGGGCCTCAGGCAGGCCAGGACCAAGAAACCACATTGTAACATATATGTTGGCTTGTGGTCTTTTTTGTTGTTGTGTGATTTTGGAATCATAGTTGTAAGTGCTGCGTGCATTGGCATTTGAGCAATCCTATACTTCTGAATGCTCTACTGCTCAATACTCAATAACAAAAATTATTGCTATAATACATAATAAAATTATTACTATAATTTTTAGTTAAGTCGGTGGTAAAATCAACAGTATTGACATTTCTTTCAGGATGTTACGTGGGTGAGACATTTCTTACTATCAGTCTGATTTTGCATTATTAGTTTGCTCAGCCTACCCTCAGAAATACGACTTCTTCCACTCGTCTTAATCTTTCCCAAACAATTTCACCAGCTGGGCACTAAGCATTCAATTATATGAGCTGGTGGGAACCATTCATTACCGCCATCTATGCCAGCCATGTTTCCATTCAAGTAAAGAGCAAAACAAACAAAATATAAAGACAATATAAATGGGGGGGGGAGTCCAAAAAAGACTAGAGTAGAGTATATTCCTGGCCATCCAAGCATTGTCAGGCATGGGTTCTCTCTACTCAGTGGACCTCTACTTAATTCAGACATTGGTTGGCTACTCCAAGTTCTGTTCCACAATTGCTCCAGTACATCTTGCAGGGAAGATGGATTTTAGAGTAAAGCTTTTGTGTCTGGGTTGATATTTTGGTACGCTACAGAATACTTTCCTGCACCAACAACATCAGATGGATCATATTGGAATCAGTTCAAACTCTTCAGATTCAATGAACTATGTGGACACTGTCTTTGACAACGTGGCCCTGCTGTCAGTTTTTGGGAAGAGTGAGTGACTCTTAGCCATTATTACATTTGAATATGTCTCATGTATGCCCAAACTCTCCAAAATTTTTCTTAGATAGGTGATTGAATTTTGTATCTAACAGATTATGATCATGTGTGTTATTTTTTTCAGTTTGTTTATGGGTAGATTTCAAGTTAACTGATTTTTAATATTGAACCAACCCTGCATCTCTGAGGTGAAGCCTATTTGATTATGGTGGATGATGTTTTTAATAGAATCTTGAATTTATCTTACAACTCTTTAATTATTTATGCATCTATGTTCACAAGTGAACTTCGTTTATAATTCTCTTTCATTTTTGAGTGCTTATATGGTTTGGATATCAGGGTAACTGTGGCCTTAAACAATAAATTGGTGAATGTTTCTTCTGTTTCTATTTTGTGAAATAAGTGGATATTGGTGTTAGCTCTTTTTTGAAAGTCTTGTAGAACTCTAAGCTTAAAGACATTTGGACCTGAGACGTTCTTGGTTGGAAGATGTTTAATGACTTCTGCTGAATGGGGATGGGGTTGGCCACTCCCTGTCCCACTCTCTCTCTCTCTCTCTCTTTTTTTTTGGGGGGGGTTCCCTGACCAGGAATCAAGCCCATGGTGGTGAGCGCACACTGAATCTTAACCACTAGACTGAGCCAGCCGCCCAGAAGCATGTAAGGAACACAGGTGAGTAACTGGCCATGTGGCAGGAAAGATTAATGGAAATGGATTGATTTAAGATGTAAGACTAGCAATGTGCCTAAGCCGTAGACCAAACAGCATGAAATTAATATAAGCATCAGAGTCATTTTGGGGGCCTGAGCAGCTGGGGGTGGCTAAGGGGTCTGGGGATGCAGGTCTATGGGTCTGGACCTCTGGCTGCCTGGGACCAAGAAACCGCACTGCTACATTCTCCTATTTCAATAGGAGAATCGTTTATTTAAAATGTTTATCTGATCTATATTTAACTTTGGTAAGTGGTACTTATTGACAAAACTATTCATTGATTTTAGACTGTCCATTTTTGTGGAGTACAGTTTATTAAAGCATTTCCTGATGATTCTCTGGATTTCCTTGGTGTCTACTCTTATACCTCCCCACCCTTCTTTTGATTCTGGTTTTTGAATATTCTTTCTACATCTTTTACTTCATTTGGATAAGAGTTTATCTATCTTTTTAATTTTCTTCAAGAAAGTTATTTTTTTCATTGATTCTTTGAATTATTCTCTTTGTTTCTATTTTATTGATTTCAACCTTCATTTCAATTATTTCTTACTATGTACGTCTCTTGGGTATCGTACTCTTTATTGTTGTTTACCTAGAGCTTTCATCTGTACTTTTAAGTTTCTAATAAGAGATCTCTCCAGTTTTTCCTCTTAATGTCAACACTTAGTGCTATGAATTTTCCTCTAAGCACTGCTTTCATTGTGTCCCATAAGTCTGGGTATTTTGTATATTCTTTTTAAATGAATTATAGAAATTCTTTAAATTCTTTGTTTTTATCTTGATGTGTTTTTCTCCCAGTAGAGAGTTTTTCAGTTTCCATGAATTAGTAGACTTTCTATTGTTTCTGTCATTATTGATATTCAGCCTTAATTCATGATAGTCTGATAGGATGTAGAGTTATTTCAATTTTCTTATATCTTTGAGACTTAGTGTGTGTCTGCCTGCGTATGTTCTCAGCTTTGGAGAAAGTCCCCTGAGATATACAGAAGAAGGTATATTATTGTGTCTGGGTAAAATGTTCAGTAAATATTTGTTCTGTATATTTGTTTTGTAGTGTGTGTCAGATCCATTATTTCTCTGTTTAGTTTTTGTCTGTATAGCCTGTTCATTGGTGAGAGTGAGATATTAAAATCTCCCACTATTGGTCTATGAGGGTCAATATGACATCATTATTATTATTATTATTATTATTATTATTATTATTATTATTATTATTTTATAAAAGTACGTGCCCTTGTATTAGGGTCATATGTGATAAGAATTGGAATGTCATCTTAGTGGATTTTTCTTTAATGAGTATAAACTAGCCTTCCCATCATTTTTTAAAATTTCTTTTGGTTTGAATATTGTCTTAGACATTAAAATGCCCACCAGCTTTCTTTCTCCTTATTCTAAGCTTTGCTCCTAATGTCTATCGTTGATGTTGAGGTCTTTCTTGAATGCAACAGAAGTGTGGATAATATTTTTACATTCATTCTGTAAGTATATGTCTTTTTTGTTTTAATTTGGAATTGAAACCATTGATGTTGAAATATATCAGTGATCAACGGTTGTTGATTCCTGCTGTGTTAGTATTGGAGTGCGTGCGTGCGTGCGTGCGTGCGTGCGTGTGTGTGTGTGTGTGTGTGTGTGTGTGTGTGTGTGTGTGTATGTATGTATGTATGTATTTCTCTTCTGGTTTTGTTAGAGTGAGTTTATTTATCTCTTGTGTTTACATAGGTATATTTAACCTTATTAGGTTGAAGTTTAGCTTTGAGTACTTTCTGTGGGACTGGACTTCTGGACAGATACCATTGGGATTTGGCTTTATCATGTAATATATCTTATTTTCTCCATCTATGGTAATTGACAATTATGAGGGCATGGTAGTCTGGGTTGGCATCTGTTTTCTCTTAGATTCTGAACTACATCTGTCTTCACCCTAGAGAATCCCATTGACGTCAACGTAATTTTAATAGGTCTGTTTTATTCTCTTTCCTTTTATGCTTTGTCTTTTTCCCCTGTAGGTTTAATATTCTTTCTTTGTTCTGTATGATTAGTGTTTTCATAATCCTGTATGCAAGTTGAATTTTATTTCTGGCACAATCTATTCAGTTAAGTTTAGTGTGTGTTTTATACCCATATAGGCATTTATTTAAGTTATGAAATTTTCCTTTTATATTTTTTTTGAAAACATTTTCTGGGCCTTTGATCTGGGATTCTTTTTTTCTTCTCTCTTCCAATTATTCTTACATTTGGTCTTTTTATGGTGCCAAAGATTTTATTGAAGTTTTATGTCAAGAGTTTTTACATGTAATGTTTTCCTTGAGTTATGTATCCATTTTTTCTCTAATATCCTCAGCACCTGAGATTCTCTTTTCCATCTATTTAATTCTGTTGCTGAAGCCTCTGTAGTTCTTGTTCAAATTTATAAATCTTCATTTTTCACAATTCCCTCAGTTAGTGTTTTCTTTATTGCTTCTGCTTCCATTTTTTGGTTTCTGAACACTTATTCTTTTCTTTCAACATTTTATTTGTTTTGGGCATTTTCTTGGGTTTCTTAAAGGGATGTATTCATTTTCACTAATTGTGTTTTCCTGGATTTCTTTGAAGAATTTATTCATTTCCTCATTAAGGACCTCTATCATCTTTACATAGTTGGTTTTAAGATTGTTTCCCTGTGCTTCAGTTATGTTAGCATAATTGGGGCCTTCTGTGGTAGAATAGCTGGGCACTCATGAACACGTTACCCTGACTGCTACTCAACTCATTTTCTTTTTGTGCTGGGGTTTAGGCACCAGGGTTTAGGATGATTATAGGACTTCATTTTTGAGAGGTCAAGAAGGAACAGGATCCACAGGAGATGTGGATATGTTGGATGCTATAGCTTCTCAAGCCTGTCAGATTGTGTCTGCTGCAGAAACAGAGAGAGCAGAAAAGGTCTTTGGGCAGGCAACCTAATCTTCTATACAGCTAAGTTTTAAGTAATTCTATCAGTGAATTTTTTTTCCTCTAAAACAATACTTTTTATTTAAAAGAACTTTTAAATTTATTTCCCCCTCCCATGTCCTTCCAGATCTTTGCCCCCTTCCTATCCACCTAACAAAAAAGCAATACAATAATACCCCCTCAAAACCACGCACACACAAAAAATAAAACTACACCGAAATGAAATGAACTAAAATTAGCAAATTACAACCAAACCAAAGAAAATCTGTAGATCCTATTATATGTTGGTCAACTCTTCCTGAGCATGAGGCCTGCCCTGGAATGGCATATCCAGTGCCACTCTTTTGGAGAATACTGCTTTTCCCTCTCTCAGCAGATATAAATGACAATTCAGTTGCTTTCCTTTACAACAGTGCTTAGATTCATTCACCCATTTTTTAGAAACAACAAAACAATATGTAGTAAGATAAAAGAAATACTATCACATCGGAGATGGATGAGACAAATAAACAAAAGGAAAATATGTCCAAGAGAAGGCGCAAGAATTAGAGCCTTACTCAGCACAGTGAGGAATCCAGTAAAACACTAAACTCCAAAACGTAAGTGAGGAGGACTTGATGCACACTCGTGAAGCCCTCTGCATGATGCCACGGTCTCTGTGGGTTCACGTGAGCTTTGTCCATATTGTTTGAAAGAGCCTTGTTTCCATGGTGTCCTCCATCTCTCTGATTCTTACATTCTTCCTGCCTTCTTATCCAAAGGGGTCCATTGAGCTCTAAGGGGAGGAAACATCCCAACTAGGACCAAGTGTTCCAAATCTCTCAGTCTCTCTGTTGGTTCTGATGTGCTACAAGAGGAAGCTTCTCTAATGATCACCAAACAGGACACTGATCTGATTATGCCAGAATATCACTTAGTAGCCATTTCAACACCACATTATTTTTTACATCAGTATTATGTGATTTTGCCTGAGTGTCATATATGGACTCTATTTTGGGAGTAGGCCTTAAGTTAAATTAGATATTTGTGGTTTCACCCACTAATATTTTTTAATGACTTATAAGTAAAATTTTCTACTTTTTTACAAATTGCACTACCTTTAAAAAAAATGAATGATGAAACTAGTTTTACATTCGTGGATATTACGTTTTCAATCTGGATAACGTTTTAAAATGATTTTCTCATCTGTAGTGTATGTGATATGACAACATAGGAAGATAAGATGAGACCTGTGACTTGGGTTATCACCTGTAATTTGGGGTCTAATACTTCAATGCATTTCTCAATATCTAGATTTCTTTAGAGGTAGAAAAGGTTAGGACATGTTATATTTGAGCAAGGAAACTGAATTTGTCTATCATCTATCTACCTCTCTATTTCTCTGTCTATTCATCTACTTATATACCATTCTCTTATCTATCTATCATCTATCTATCTATCTATCTATCTATCTATCTATCTATCTATCTATCTAAATGTTTATCTACCTACCTACCTAATATATATCAAGCATCAATCTAAAAATCTATTGATCTATTAAAAAAAAAAAACTACTGGGGACTGAATTAGAGGTTTTGTATGCTAGACAAGCATTCTGATTGGAGCTGTATTTTCTAGGGTTTCCCCTCTGTCTTTGTTAAGTTTTTATTGCTTTGATAAAAACCAACATCAAAATAAACTTGGAAAGAAAGGCTTTACTACAACTTATAATTTGACATCAAATTCGATCACCGAGGAGAGTCAAGACAAAAACTCAAACAAGGCAGACACCTGGAGACAGAAGCTTTTATGCAAGCCCTAAGAAAGATGATTACTGGCTTGTTTTTCCTAGCTAGCTCAGTGTTTTCATGTAGTGCACAGATCCGTCCAATTAAAGGTTGGGCACCTGCCATCATGAACTGGACCCTCCAACATCAACCAATAATCAAGGAACTGTAGCACAAACCTGACCTCGGGCCATGCTAGTGGGCATTTTCTCAACTGAGGGCTCACCTTCTGGAATGACTCCAGCTTGCATCATATTGACATAATATAAGAAGCAAAATTTCAAACATTTTTTTAATAAATGTTAGCCTTGATACATCATCCCCAAAGGAAAGTAATTAAATAAATACAACCATCAGTTAAAATTATCCTGAAACAGTAGCTCTATTCACTGAAGTTTTAGGCAACTAATTGTATTTTTAATCATAAATTATTTTAAAAAACATATTTTCTCTCAAAATTGTATGTAATGACAAATCAGGGAAAGGGAATGGCATTTGTTGGGAAGACACCAAAGTTTTTTTTTGTATTCATATTATTATATCCTTGCAGTTACCTTGGCAATACTTAGTAAATTTATCAAGAATTTATAAAACTTCAAGCTGCTATTGTTTTCAAAATTTTATCAATTGCTTCATTGAAGAATAAATTAATCAAATTAACCATCTAGTTTATGTATTCGTCTAAAATAAATTGTCTGATTTGTCTTTTATCTTATTGAGTTCTTCACCACAGACATTTTAGATTATATTTATATACAAATTACCACGTTGGTGATTCATGGGTATCCATCTGGTATTACAACAACCTCTAACGGCACAGAGATTTTCATGCTATTACTGCTCATAGTATCTTCCTCTTCTAGAATTTAAGCTTTAAGTCAATTGCCACTTTTTGATATGAGATTTATGTCTATTTACAATTTCATTAGGGAACATAAAAATGTTATACCCTCGGGACTTATTAAAACAGTTTTATTTTTCTTTTGTATGGGTATAGTTCTTCTTTTTAACTCTTAGTTTTTGAACATTTTGTGAATGAATACTATATTGATAGAATTATCCTTCCACACACTCTCTTCCCAAGTCCTCCTGTGTCTCACCCACTCCTTCATGACTTCGTAGCCTTGTCTCCTTTACTTTCCTCACATGCAAACACAGACACAAACGCACACACAGTATAGCTCTAAAACCTGATGGTTTCATTGATTCTGATAGGCTATCTGATCCCACTTGGCTAGTCCTAATTGCTCCCTCCACTCTGGCTCATGAAAAACATTAAATGAACTCAGCAAACATTAAATTCTCCTCCTCCTCCTTCTTCACCTTAATCTTCCCCCTCCTCCTCCTCCTCTTCCTCCTGCTCCTTCTTCCTCTTCTTCTTTTTTTGGGAAGGATGGGGATTTCAAGTCACAGTTTCTCAGTGTAGCCCTGGCTACTGGCTGTCCAAGTACTTGCTTTATAGACCAGGCAGGCCTGCAACTCACAGAGCCTTGTCTGCCTCTGCCTCTCAAGTCCTGGGATTGAAGGTGTGTGCTACCAGTGTCTAGCAAACATTAAACCTTTTGTTGAATTGAATTTCTCCTTTATAAAAGGGTACTAAATGAGTATATGGTTCAAGACTCTATACTGTATTCATTTTCTCTTTTTCTTTTAAAATATTTATTTACAAGCCCGCAGAATGCTAGAAATCCCTTTTAAAAGTTCCACTTTAAATAAAAATAGATTCTTTTTTGATAATGTAAATCCTGATTGCAGTTCTCCATCTACTCTGAGTTTTGTTCATACTCCTCTTCCATCTGGATTCACTTCCTTTCTCTGCTCACTAGAAAAATATATATATGTGTGTGTATATATTTCTAAGAGGCAACAACAAATCATAACAAATAGAATGTAATAAGCTAACACAAAAGCCATCACTTGAAAGTTGAACAATACAAATCAAGAAATAAAAGAAAATGCCCGAAAGGAAGGCACAAGAATCAGTGATGCACTTGTTCACACATCTAGCATTTCCATAAAAGTAGTAAACTGAGGGCTACACTATATACACAGAGAACCTAGTGCAGGCTATGTTGGCACTGTGCTTTCTGCTCTAGTCTCTGAGTTCATATTGTTTTTGCTCAGCTGACTTAGAGGACTTTGCACTCCTGGTCTCCTCCATTCAGTCTTAAGTTCTTTCTGCCTCCTCTTTCTCAGGTTTTCCTGAATTCAGGGGAGGGATTTGATGGCAACATCTCATTTAAAGCTATGTGTTCCCTTCATCCAGCAATGAACAGAGGCAAAAACAGAGATCCATAGCTAAGCACCAGGTGGAGCTCCAGTCCAGCTGGAGGTGGGGGGAGGGAGGGAGGGAGGGAGGGGGGAGGGAGGGAGAGAGGGAGGGAGGGAGGGAGGGAAGGAGAGAATCAAGATCATGTGGAGGAGACCCATAGAGACAACTGACTGAAGGTATTGGAGGTCTTTGACTCAGAAACAATGACTGAGGAAGCTTCAGGAAAAGTAACTAAACCCTTCAATGATAAACGACTGCTGAGTGGTGTGGACAGTATGTGTATGTGGAGTCTTGTTGAGTAGGATCAGACCATGTCTCTGTCCATGAACTGGCATCTTGTAGCCCATTCCCTACATAGGAACAGCTAACTCAGCCTTAACACTGGGATGAGGGAATCGGACCTACCTCAAATGGATATGCCAGACTGAACTGATGCACCTTGGGACTCCCTGCCCTCCTTGGGGAAGGGATGGGGGCTGAGGTAGGATTGGAAAGGACTGGGGAGATGGAAGGGAAAGCGAGCAATGGTATACATGGAAAAAAAATCATTTTAAATAATTTTTAAAAATGGAAAAATAAAATAAAGCGATATGTTCCAGTGTCTCAGTCTCTGTACCTGTTCCAAGCTCCTGCTGGGGTAAGCTTTTCTGATGCTGACTGGGAAAGAAAATGATGTAGCAGTGTGACAGAATATCATTAAGAACCATTTAAATGTTTTTTTTTTTTTAAGATCAGTAGCATTTGAGTTTATGCTCTTAATTTGTCTTTATGCCTGACTAATTACTGTAGGTTTGTAGTATTTTATGTGTCCTCAACTTTTTTCCAGTTTAGTATTATGTTGATAACTTTATACATTTTTCATGTGATGTAAGTTTTAGAAATGTTTAGTCAGCAATTCCAAAGTATCTTGCTGCAATTTTGATCAGGCTTCTGTGGAATCAACATAGTACATTGAGAAGAACTGATATATTTTTCAATGTGAAATTTTGTAATTTTATATATTTTCTTCTAGATATTTATTTGTATATTATTCAGCATATATTGTGTATTATATGTATAACTGGTAAAACGTGGAACAATATCAATGTAATAAATACTTTAAATTTTGACCTATGGAATATGAAGGAAGCACATAACATAAAAATATACTATTTCTAATCAGCTAGAACAGAAATTAACTATTCCAGGAAATAACAAAGACACAAAACGTTATCATTTTATTATTAATATTCCTTTGTCACGTGGAGTGTGGATCTCAAGAGCTCAGGCACATGCATAGGGGATAAGTGCTACAACACTGAACTTTATCCATATACATATGCACTTAAAGGTTTAGATGCATGAATATTTTATATCTATTTTGCTCTCATTTGCTTTAAACTGCTATATTAGACTATTAGACTAATGTTATTTTAAAAATAATATTAAACATATATGTTGAAAAGCACACAAGAGTAATTTTCTTTTTTAAAATTATTTGAGCAATACTCAAGTATCCTAGAATTCAAGAATTCTATTACAAAGTTCTGGAAAACCCTATCACATTAACTCAAGTAATAAGTAATAAGAAAAATCTATTTCTAAAGCATAGAAAATAATTAAAGTTTTGTGAGGTAAATAAGAGAATCCACAAATGTGCCAGTAACACAAAGCCTTAAAACTGAACTTAAATTTTTATTTTCATATTTCAATTGAATCACTTAGCATCTATCATAGTGACTTTGGTGTTTAGCTTAAATGCTGAAAACTTTCATAATATAAATGTAAAAAAATACTTTATCTCATTTTTTAAAAATTAAAATGTTGGAAAACACATTAAAATGAATTTCTGGAACTTCTAAATATTTTTCAATTGAAGTCCAAAAATTAGTGATATCTGATATTCACTTTCCATGAACTTATGTTTTCCAAGTTCAGTTCTGAAGTGGTATTAATAAATTTGCCTCATTCTTATGCTTCATTTAGTAATATTTCAGTGTCATTTTAATTGTATCTCCATGTCACTTTGAGTCAGTTCCACAGATTTAAGTATGCATATAAAAGCTTGAAATATTCAGCAAATTATTTTTATGGAAAAAAGATCAGCTACAGATGTCTGGTATTCTTCATGAAGTAAAGCTTGTCATATCTGCACACATAATTTTATAGAAAAGGTACATAAAACCATTGTTTTTGGAAAAGGGGCAAAAATAAACTGGACATGTCAAATTTCAAAAATTCAGATGTCTTTGTCTCTTTCTGTTTACTGTAGGCAAGATTTCTGCACAGGAGTGGAAAGATAACAAGCAGTGTCCTATGGTTTAGCTTTGACAGGTTTCCTTGCCTCCCTGTCTGAGGAATTAAAATATCAGAGCTCCTGTTTTGATTGTAAATTAGTCTGCCATCCATTCAAAATATTTTTTTAAATATAAATGGCTTTGTATTGCCACTCTTGCATAGATGGGAATCAATTCTATCATGTACCTGATATTCTCCAATAGGAGGGGAAATTCTCAGCTACCAAGTTCAGGGGCTTGACATCAGTAGTCAGACTATGTGACTGTTCTCACATGAGTTTATCTTTTCACTCAGTTGGAGAGATAAACTAAAAAGCCTGTTTCACCACTGAATGGGCTGGTAATTTTAATGTCAATTCTCTTTAAGACTATCTAATGAGGGTACACATTCGGTAAGAGAACTGGAACTTTCTTGGGGTCCTTATGCACTAATTCCGCTGATAAGAATCCAAATCTTTTTTCTTCCTTTATGCTGAGTCCCGCAGGGTTCACTTTCTGCTAACATTAAGACATTCTCTGTTTGAGATGGGGAACCTGAGAACACCTTCAGTCCATTGCAGGATCAATGGAAGTAATTGTTACCCTATTTACCTAGTCTCTTCTTTGAGGGTTTCCAGTAAAATTGGAAGAATCTTACATTGAAATGATGCATAGTTTTACTACACTGAAAGTTCCCTGTTCAAAAATAGAAACTTAATGCTGTGTCTTTAAAAAAAAAATCTTGAAACAAGAAAAATAACTTTTCATTAGGCCTTGTCACCTTGGTAAAGCTCAGTGCACCCTATTCCTTCAATCTGATCAGAAAAATAAGTGTCAAGGAAGTATTTCTTTGCCTAGAAACTATACCACAAGCATCACTAAGTTTACGTAACTATATTAACTTAATATATCAAGAAACATCAACAATCAAATTCACCTCTGCACACTTAGCTGATACATCATCTATCATTCTTAGTATATTTGTAATGATGAAGAAACTCTTCTCAATGAGTCTGAGTCTTAAGGTAATATCTCTTGGTATACAGGAGTCAGATTTCTCCTGCCCTGTATTGTGTGGGGTGGCTCTCTACAATAGTGAGACAAATTCCCAGGAGATCAGCAATGTCACCCTCTAGGAATGCTGCATTTCTACTTTAATTTCATAAATTAAACCATCCACCACATTTTTTATTCAGAAACTTCAAAGAGAAACTGTTTCTTTTCCGCTCTGACCAATTAACACTTTGTGTCTTAATTAAGTCCTTTACATTTGCACTTGAAGGCTGCCTGTTCTAATTACAGTCGGCTTTCAGGTACTTTGCCTAGTGAATGCCATCGTTTGTAACCCAATTAGCTTCCCCAAATCATTGCACTCCAAGGTTAGCGTTCTGATTTCACCCTGTCTTCAAAAGCAGCATGAGACAGCTCATCCATCTTAAATCTTAGAGTTCCGGTGAATTCTAAGACTTTAACTTGTTTTCTCTGTGATCTGACTTACCTCCCCTAAACTTTCATATTCAGAGTTAGAACTCATCATTATGAGGGGGGAAAAAAGTGCTTCTTAGTTCCTCTATACAACTTTCAACCACTGCATTAACTCGGCCGTTTGCTAATATATGCCTAGAAAGTTGCTGCCTGCCAGGCTTGGCTTAAGAGCTTCGTAGGACTTCTGCCATACTCAGCACCACCATCAGAGCTGTCTCCTCTCCAACCGCCGCCAGGACCACACTTTTAGTGTCTGCTTTCCTTGCCAGCCAGACACCTGATTCGGTGGTTTCCCGTTTCTTTCTCTTTAGTAAAAACCTCAGGTGCCTCTTTTATTGAGTCGATAGGATAGAGAAGCCACAGGGGGGGAAAAAAAATGTGCATTTTGCTTCTTTCAGATTTTTTTTTCCTTCTTTGATATTAAACCAACAGGGGAAAGAGCTAAAATTCCCGAGCTAGACAGGAAGGGAACATACTTTTTCAGCTATTCTTTCTCCTTTTCTAGCTACAGATTGTTTTGTCTGATACAACAACAGTGAAGCATGATCCTCTCTGTTGTCTTTTATTATATCCCTCCAGTTTCTCTGTGTCTCCAAGTTATATAGGCAGGGTACAGTGTTTCACGTTAATTTAACTTTAGGCATCTATCTTCAGGGCTTCTCTTCTAAAATTGATGCCAGTAATATGGCCACAGACTCCGTCAAATAATACACATCTTTAATATATAAAAATAATAGCTACTCAATGGGAGGCAAATTCTTAGTTCAGCCTTTACTCACTCCGTTGTAGGACTGGCTCACATGTTTATTGTGTGCTTTGATCTGATAGCTGAAAACTGGGCATGCAAAATACCCAAGGTTAGAACTCCTTTTGAATCCAAAGGCCTGCAAACCAAGAGTTCACTTCACTAAGAGTAAGAGAAAATGATGTCACAGCCCAAAGAGACAGGGACAATTGACCCTTTCCTTGGTCCTACTCCATCTGTCAGTAAATGGAGATGCCTGTGCATAGTGGTGAGGGTGGGTCTTCTCTTATAAGCTGACTGAGCCAAACCCTGTTGTTTATATACATGTTTTCATAAGTTCCAAGAATATCGTATCCATCAGCTTCTGTGAAGTTGGTCCAAAAATTTAATCATTACAATTGCCTTCAGAAAATGGACCAAAATAAAAATTATCACCTAGAAGTACCTACTGTCATTTACTACGTTTAGCTCAATACTAGAGTCATGTGCAAGATTACGATTCTGAAATTGAGTGTTTCACAGAATCTTGATAGGTTTCTTCCTAATCAAGTAGGACATGGTAATTTGACCACTGAAACATTCATAATACATGTCTATCAGAAACACAATGACATCTGCACTGTCCTTCATGTACTGGGACTCTAGGATTTCAAGATACCACAACTTGAATACTGTTTTAGCTCCAAATGGTCTTCATAAGGAACATTTAGACAGCACTGCAGGTTTCTCTGAAGGGATATTTTTCTTGAATTTTGGAGCACTCTTTCTAGATCAAGAACAATGTAGCTAACATGTGAACCACCTGTCATGATGACAGCCACGTCACCTGTTTTTCAGGCAACCTTACTCTTTTGTAGTTCCTGGCATTGACTAGCTCCATGCAGAATTTATTTTTATTTATGCCTGCCATAATTCCCTGCTTAGCTCTTTTGTTTAGAATATAACTACTTGACTCCTCTTATCAGATTGAAACACATAATTGCTTGTGTTGGACATAATACTTAGTTTCCCTAGAAGCACCCTGTAATAATTATGAAAAATTAAAGTCAGAATTAATTTTTTGCCTAATATGAAAACACCATACACACACTCATATGCACACACACACACACACACACACACACACACACACACACACAAAACAATATATTCTGTTTAAAGTTTCTCTTAGAATTTGGCACATGATAAAATTATCTTCTGAAGAATTTAGCTCTTTATTGATATTCACAATAAGAATGATGTAAATAAATTTAACAGTTCTAACTTTCAAAAAATTTTCTTTTTTGTCAAGTAGACTCCAGCTGGGAGGTCCAATTTTTTCATATTATAACATGACATTGTCATGTACAAACAAATAAGTTTAATTGCCAACTTGGTTGCCCTGAAACATAAGCAGCCTGGGAGCATATGTTGGGTATGCCTGCCAGTAAACAAGTGACCTATGAGGCTGGGATAGAGAAAGAATTTGTTGCTGCAAGAAAAACATCCTTTATAACTACAATATTTATTTCTGGATATGCTATTGACTTGATGGTTCTGTTGGTCAAACAAAGCCATAGTCAAGGCTAGCCCTTGTCATTCAGAAGCTGATCTGATACTAAGATGCAGTTCTTACTGTTAGTAAACGGTATTTACAATTCATAGCTAGAGTTTGATTTGATTTTATAAAATCTAAAATTTTACAGCAAGTATAAACTGATAAATTAATTCAATAATTTAATTAATTATGCCCCTCAAAATCCTAATAAAAAATAACATCACTAACTTATATCTAAACACAAGTTAAAATATGAACAGTTACTAAATTCAAACAAAAGCAAACATAAACAATAAAACAGGTAATATCTTTAAATGTGGTTGAAATGATGAAATGCCTCAGTTTTTTGATTGTTACTAGGGCCTTTGTTGTATTTTGCCTCTTCCCAGATAAAGTTTGCTAAACCACCTAACCTTATTTCTTGATTACATCTAACTTATAACAAGATCTTTCCTCTACAAACCTCTCTGAGATCACCTAACTCAACTCCTAATGCTAGGATTAATGAGTCTTTGTTCCTGCCTATTGACTCGAATGTCCTGTTTCTCCCTCTAAGGTGTGTTCTTTGCTGTGATAAGATATACACTTAATTTGTTTAACTATGTCTGTGTTCCAGTAGTCACTCATTCACTTTTCTCAATAACGACTAAAGTTCAAAGTGGAAGTGTATACTATGAATCTGAGCAATGCCATGAGTTAGAAATGTTGTAAAAAGGAGACTACCATTCTCAAGAATCATAAACACATGGAGTGGAGAAAAATAAAATAATTTAATTCAGTATCATACTAGCATTGGAAAAGTGATATGGGAATGTCTTTCTGTATGTGGCGAATATCAGTCTTTAAATAAAGGAGCTGTTTTGGCCCATGACAGGCACCATACAAAAAGTAGGCAGGGGAATCAGAATAGGTAGGAAAGGAAGGGCAGAGTCAGAACAGATTGAGCCAGATGCCCAAAGAAAAAACATGTGAGGAACACAGATGAGCCAAGGGCCACGTGGCAGACAGATTAATAGAAATGGGTTGATTTAAGATGTAAGAGCTAGCTAGAAATGTGCCTGAGCCATAGGCCAAACAACATGAAGTTAATATAAGCATCTGAATCATTTTGGGGGCCTAATCAGCGGCAGATGGCTAAGGGATCTGGTATGTCAGGTCTGTGAATCTGAACCCTCTGGCCACCAAGGACCAAAGAAACCCTATTGTTACAAAAAAATGCCTAAGAAAGGCTTCTAATGTTGTCTATCAAATGTTACTAAGAAATAACCAGGGCTAAGATAAAATATTAAGGAACTTAACACAGATTTTAAATATGGCTCCTGACTTGTCTTACATCACCGTCTCATAGATTGAGTCTGGATGTGACAGGTCATCATGTGAGTGAAGTGTGATGGCTGCTATATTATAGGTAAGAATTTTTTAATCTTGTGCTAAAATATTTCTTATCAAGCACTGCTGATATTATTTTCCACTAGTACAACTGAAGTACAACAGCTTGTCTTAAGTCTGGGTTCTGGCACATTGTGTCACCAGTGTACTCTGACTCATTTTCTTTTATTTAGTCAAATATTAGAAAGTATTGGATTCAAACTCTCAGTCAAATAATATTTTTTCATGATTGTTTATTCTTGATATTTCTGTACATTAAAATTAAAATTACTTTTACTAAGTTGCTATAACTGTTTTTCTAATTTGAAGAATTTCTAAGGAGTGTGTGTGTGTGTGTGTGTGTGTGTGTGTGTGTGTGTGTGTGAAATAGAGACAGAGACAAAAATAGAATAAGTAGAAAATGTTATGAAAAAATATCTCTTTGAAACTTACACCTGGAGTAATTTAGACTTCAGAATTTATGGGGGAGAAAAATAATGAGAAAAATTGTCAGTATGATACAAAATGCTTTATTTACATATGTTGTAGTTTTTGAAGTCTTACTAATATATATAGCTATCTATTGACATGCAAGTTTATAATAACATTGGGGTTTTACTTGTTAGTATATTTATTAAAATAATTTCTTCTAATAATGTTAAATTATTTTGTGAGTAGTGATTATGGATGAGATAATTGGTTGGATGTTTGTTTTATTAGTTAATTATTTTATTAATTTACTGTAATTTCAAAATCAACATTGTGTAAGTGAATTGCACAAATAGTTTCAAACTGAATCATGATGTATAGCTCATAGTTAATCATCTACTCTGCACTATATGGAAACTGAGAGGCTGTGCACACCCATGTTAACATTATAATGTTGAGAAAGATATTTAGGAAAAAGAAGAAGAAAAAGAGGATGAACCATCGAATAGACAATAGCAGGAAGAACACAAAGAAGAGAAACATAAAGACAACATTTGTGAAATTCAGGTTTTTTTTTAACAAATACAACATGAAATAAAGGAGATATTTGTGGCTAAAGAATGGATGTTCATTTAAGTGTAAGTTTTTCCATATAAAGTCATAATCGTTATTGATAAGAGGATTACACAATTAGATCTGGATTTTTTAAAAAAATTCTTTCCCCATAGAATAAAAAATTAAATATAAACAATATACATCCAGCTGAATAGACACTATTATAATCTATAAAAGAAAACTCTAGATTTAGTCATAAGACTTTGAAGTAAGGATGAAATGGTTGTTAAATTTTAAAATAAAAGCCATCTAGATGTGTGGTGATATGTTGTATATCAAATAAAGATTGCCTGAAGGTCAGAGGACAGAGCCAGCCCTAGAGGTAGCAATAGAGGTCACGCAGTGGCACATGCCTTTGTTTCTAGCACTCATGCTGAGGCTTAGATCCTTCTGGATCTCTGAGACTTCCAGGCCAAAGAGAACCAGGCTGTAGTGGCACACATCTTTAATTCCCGCACTAGGGCCTGCATACCTTTAATCCCAGCACTTGGGAACCCAGATCTTTAAGCCCTGAACTAGGAAGATAGAAACAGGAAGTGATATGACTGGGCAAAGAAAAGAATATATGTCAGGAGGAAACAGGATCTCACCCCTTGTGCTTCTCTTCCGTTTCATCTTGTGGTTCCCTTTGATGCCCCTTCTTTAGTCTGAGGATTCCTAGAGACAGGAAGAACCCCTTTGAGCCTAAGGATTCAGAAGTGGTAAAAAAAAATTGGCTCTGGCTTGCTCCTCTGTCTCTCTGATCTACAGTTTTTCCCCTCTCCTAGTACCCTGATTTAACTTCTTCATTAACATCACAAAATATTTTGTGTGTGCTTGAGGTCAGACTCCAAACCTCATAAATACTAAACATGTACTATCCCACTGATCCACTGCAAGTCCATAATTGAAACACTCTTAGTCATTAACTTCCTATTTGAATTTTCTTCCAAATGGAATGTAAACTTAGGAAGACCAGAGACTTATATGTATTTTATCTTTTAGAGTGCTGACTTTAAGAATTCTGAATAAATCATAATTGGATGAATAAATAAATAATTACACAATTTAAAATTCCCTATGAATTATAAATGAATTAGTCATTTTTAAATGAGCAACAACCTCAAGCCCTTATCTAGCTGCATTGTTTCACTACCAGAGACTTTTGCATAAGTTTTAAAACCTTATTTCTGTTAAGGAAGGAGGTTTTTGCAATGGTGACAGCTTTCTGATGTAGCATAAGAGTGACAGATGCAAGGATAAACTTTAAATCCCTTTATGGACACTTTTATTTATATATAAATATTTTATTTCATCAAGGCTTCACTTTGATATGTGACCGAATAGCATGAATACATTTTTAAAACCTCACATTAATATTTAATATTCCACCAGCTATATTTCTTAGCAATAAACTTATATCCACGATAGATTTTTTTTTTCTTAAACATATACCCTAGGTTTTTCTTCTTTGTTTTAAAACAGTTTTCTTTTCCCAATAATTTTTTGTTAGCCAAAAAAGTTCATGTACAGATTCTAGCACAGATCTCTTTAGTCTTATATGGTACCAAATCAAGAGACATGGCTCATTCCAGTATCCTTGTTTCTAAAAAGGTCAAATGCCATGGCCATATATACATATACTTCAACGGTCTGTAAATGTTTACACATTTTGTGGGATTTAAGACATTTTTTTGCCTTTCAGAAATATGATTCACTAGTTTCCATGTTGGTATATGATCAGCTTGTAAAGATTACTAATTATATTTTCTTACAATTTGTGAAAGTTAGAAAGTCACAGCAGTTATTAATCACATAATGACTGTGCTTGCTCTGTTTAGGTCAGCTCTGAGAATTTGAAGCTTTTGCATGGATTAGAAAAGCCAGTCAAGGGTCTGGAAAAATTACAATGTTTATTTTATCATTATATATTTAGTCATTTGGGAATATTAAATTTCTTCCTTAATAATTTACCTCAAATTCTCTTTTTCTCCAATTCCCCAATAAATTGTTTCCTAGAGTACTTGATACTATTTGTTTTGTACCTTCACCAAAAGGAATTTCTGCAGAGACTTTCTTTCATAGAAGCCACCCCTAATAACATCTAACACTCATTGCAGGCTAATTTTATAAAATACCTTTATGGTACTATGTGAACATGTAATTAAATTTTCGATTTTTTTTGTTGTGTTCTCACAGAAGCTCATACTGTGCTGTGAAATATCTCTCTGATTTTGGTATGGTAGCATTTTCACCTAAGCTCCATTGTGATTTCATCTATTAACTGGGTTAAAACTGAAATTTAGGTGATGCACATGTTTTGAGTTAAATGGGGGACGATTGGAATATAGGATAGTTTAATGAAAGTGCAGATTCTGTAGATCTTCCAGCCATTCTTGTTCTCCTTTACACATCATGACAACATGAATTCAGTCTCTTTGATGAAACAGTATTGTCTTAGTTACAGTTCCTGTTGCTATGGTGAAGTACCATACCCAATAGTGAGATAGAAAGCGTTTATTTAGCTTACACTCCTATATTAATGAAGGAACTCAGACTAGAAACTCAAAACTGGAGGCAGGAGCTGAGGCAGGGGGCATGGAGGAGGGCTGTTTGCTGGATTACTCATCATGGCTCTTTTCAGCACGCTTTCTTATAGAACCCAGTACCACCATCCTGGGGAGGCCTTACCCACAGTTGACTTGGCTCTTCTACATCAACCACTAATCGAGAAAGTATCTCAGATCTTCTGGAAGCATTTCTTAATGAAAGTTCCCTGTTCTCAGATCACCTCAGCTTCTGTCAGGTTGACATAAAATAATTCAGTACCATTATCTATCACAATATGGCACGATAAAGAGGAAGAAGAGGAAAATCTGTTTCAGACGGACATATGTTTTTATTTAGTTGATGAAAATGTTCTGTTTATCATATTTCTTATGTGAATTGCGAAATTTGGAGAAGGAAGTGAGGATGTTAATATCATATCTCATTTCTCCATGAGTTTTGTTATAAGAGATCAGATTAAGCAACAGGCTTTATGCTGGAATTTGTGGGACAAAGGTAATCATTGGGCCCTATGGAAAGATTGCACATTAGCATCTTAATTGCCCATGCTTGCCTGGCACAGATTGGTTTTTTTTATTCAGGAATGTGATTGCTGGCAACTCCTCACTTTACTTATGCATTCCTGGCAATCTGAACAGTTAAAAAATTCTCCCACATCATCTCATCAAATGATTTGAATATATTGATAATTACAGGTATCATTTTAGTTTTTCTATGAATCATAGTAAATTGCTTCACAGAGGTGCAACCTCAGTTGTTATATTAGAGGTGTGTGTGTGTGTGTGTGTGTGTTTCTTCTATGAGATGTTCTTATTATACTATTTCACAATAACCTAGGGCTTATTTCTTACGACTTGCATTATGTTTTCTATTTTTTTAATGTATCACATCTTGAAGTATAATTCTTGTTTTTATCTATTATTCTTCTGCCTCTGCTATATTCCCATGATATCTCTGCTATGAGTAATGATTTCAAAAGTATTGAAAGATAAGCAGCTTACACAATATCCCTTGATAAAGGCAGGCAATGTATGCTGTCCCATGAAATTTTAACTGCAAAATGAATTTTAAAATGTATAAACCGATTAAAAAGTCAGCCTCTCTGCATTATATAAAGTGCAATCTAAGTCTTGGGATGAGAAGAAAATGAAGAGATGTGTGAGAGGTTACATAGAACTTATAAGTAGCCATAGAGTATGGGATTGCTGAACAGTGAGCAGCAGATTGAAGAAATAGATAGAAATGACTGTATAGAATGTCCCTCCATGGTACTATGTTATTGATAAGTTAATTGATTTTTTAATAGAAGCATAGGCTTCGCATATGCCATTGGTAAATAGGTTTATTTTCAAAATACATCAAGGACAAAATGTAACTATCCAAATTAAAAAGAATATATTATTAGAAGAAATTGGTAAATTTTATTAACATTAAAATCCTTCATGAGCCTAATTTATACTACATGTATAAAATGTGTATCATAATAGTTTTGGTGTAGTTTTAGAGTAAACTAAATTGTAATTTAATGCCTTAAAAATAGGAATAATTTTGAAATTTCAAGAGCCTCTAGAATATGCTACATGTTCTGTGAGAAGACTTGAAAGACACTATTGTATCATGAGGGAAGTACTATAGGGTATAATGCAAATAAGCAACAGAAATTGTCATTTTGTATATGCTATGAAAACCAACCACTAAATAGTCTTAAGCTTTTGAAAAGTAATACTGTTGATGACCTTAACTAATATTAATAGTTAACATTGTGTCCCCATAAAATAACTTCCTACCAGAAGTCATGTGGCACACAGCTCTAGTTCTGAAAAAATAATCCATACTGTATAAACAAAATTACCATTACGCTCCTTCTACAACAAAGAAATCATGATTAATTCAATAAAAAAGTCAGTTTGAAAGAAGAGTCTTGTTATTTGAGTCTTTTATAAAATAAGTATATAAACTAGGATTCTCAAAGTTACAATTTACTGACAATTATGTAGTATTCTTAATAAATTATTGAGCTTATGAAAACAGTCTGTTGCACGAAAGAATGAGACTCAGGGATAGATCTCTGAAGAAGTTGGAGATACTAGAGGGAATAAACACCACAGTCAAATCTTATCCAGCTGTCTTATAGCTTCCTCAGCCTCCATTCCCTTGGAATGGATTTCTCTGTGTTTGAATCCTGTCTAAAGTATTCTTTTGGTAATTAAGGCGTGGCTCCACCACACCTGCTTGGGAGCCTGGAATTCCTTTTATAATCTGAAGTGACCTTGACTCAGTTAGGATTAAGGGTGTAGGTCACCACTCCAGGATACTCCCTGTGCTGGGATTAAAGGTTTGAATCACCACTCTGATTTTCCTAGACTGACTGTGGTTAGAGCTCTGGGACTTCTGGAGCTTTTACTAACCCCCCACAAAGACTGTGGGTAGATTCCCTCTGATATCTCCAAAACTTATGAAACTTTATTAAATCCCTACTTATCCCCTTTTGTGTCAAATTAAAAAAAAGAAGGTGATAGCTAACATAAGAAAAACAATATACAATAGGTACAATAGTTATATACAATATATACAAACAATAAATGAGTAATGTCCAGTCCATCAACAATTGACAATTCCAAGAAAATATTTCATTAATTATCCTATTTTGATGAATCCAAAGGATTATAATTCATTTCCTTTCTAACTAAAAGCTATTATTTTGATGTCTGTAAAACTTATAAGCTTTAACTTCAAAGTTTCTTTCTAAAACTGTCATTAGAAAATTGTAACTATAGCTATCTCATCTTCAACTACCTCAGAGACCCAAGAAGGAAATAATATTTACCTAAATAACTAGGAAGTGCAAGCAACTTCCAAAAACTAGAAATGACAGAGATGACACCTATCTGCCTGGACAGTCACCCAAAGTTCCTTTATAAAGTTGTGGCATCCATCTTCAGCCTACAGGCCCAGAGTCTCTTTTCATCTCAATGAAACAGAAAATCTGCTTTGTCCATTTTGGTGTTGTTCAGTCATTTCTCCTTGTGTTCTGAAGATTGAAGACTCTCTTTAAAGTTCTTTTCAACTTTCCCTTGTACTTGTTGGTTATTGGTCTTGTGCCGGTATTTAGCTTTAGATGCAGTTTACCACCACTTTGGATGCATTCCCAAGCACCTTGACTCCAGGAAGATCCAGGCCCAGTGCCAGGGGCCTCTATTGGCCTCACACCATCCATGGGCCATCTCTGACAGTTTTCTCTGAAAAACAGGAACCTGAAGGACCATCTCAGCTTGTTCTGTCAAAGTTCAAAGGTCATTTTCTGAGGAAACCCGCATGCCCAGTTCAAATAGCACACTGTCAAGCAGTCAATACAGGGACAGGTTCTTGTCTAATGACTAACCATTGCCACAAGGAAAGTAGACTCCATATGGAGTTTCTTCAATGCCCTTTTTTTCTCTTGAAGTATATTGGGGCTGCCAGGAGCAGACCTGTCTCTCTGTCCAGAAAAGTCTTTAAGTTCTAAAAATATTTTAAATGCCATATTCTATGGATCTCTGAAATTTTTGAAGAAGACCTGTTTATCTAAAATATATTTGTTTGACCTTGAAAACATATCTAACATGACTATGTCTGAATGTAATGTCTAACTACTGACTTGCATTGCTTTATATTCTAATTAATTGGAAATAAAAACTTTCATGGACTAGCAATTTGGATTACAATGTTAGATAAACTGATTAAGTATACTACCTAAAACAAGCATAGAAATATTTGTACAATGACACAATTAATCTCAAGATACACAATTTGTATACAGAAAACCAATGCAATGTAAAATATTTAAAGCTAGAAAATCCTTTTAAAAGAAGATTCCATAATCTATCCTTATATCCTATATATCTGTATCTCCTTTTTCTTCATTTTTTTAAACACAAATCGTGAATCTAACTTTTTTCTAACCATAACCATGAACAATTTTTAACCAATTAACCTAAACAATGACAATCATCCATAACCCATTAAACAACCAACCCACCCTACCACTTGGGAACCAAAACCAACCCACCCCATCACTTGGGAGTATAGGTGCTGGTTCTTAAGTGTACTTCATGCTGACTGGGGGCAATGGCATCTTTTGGGGATCCTGAAAAGAAAAGTTTTGTTAAATGTCAAGTCCTGAAATAAGTAGCTATGTCATTTGTTGTCCAGTCTCTGCATAACAGGAAAGTACGCAGCTTGTCTCAAGTCCTGGCCATAGTCATCTGTGAAGCTGGTTGATCTCATCGAGCTGCTACAAAATTTTTGTGAGCAGTTTGTAGTCCAAATCTGATCTTTGATTGGTGTGTGTCAGTCTAGTGGCTTTGTCAGAGTTCATGTGAAACCATCGTTGTGGGGCCCTATTTTCCTTTTGGATATTTCAAGTTAGCAAGTAGGCCTTGTCCTGGATCACTGCAGAAAACTGATAAGAGACTAAAAACCCAACACAATGTACAGGAAACTAAACATATAATGATTTATTGAGCATAGGATTAGTAACAATAGAATAGTCCCTTATTTTTCGTTATTCTTCTGTCCCATATCAGGTGGCTCTTCTGATATGATACAGAGATTTTTTTTATTTTCCTTTAACAAGTATGCTTGACTTTAGAGAAGGGGAGAGCCACAATCCAACTCTAAAGCCAGCTTTAAATTATAATTAAACTGGGACTTTAACTAATAAAAAAGATTTTGTAAAGGTTAAGTAATGAGATTTTGCCCTGTGAAGTATACTGGTACCAATAGTTACCATATTCTTTTGTTTGCAAATTTTCCTGGATAGCCTCTTTTTTGCTTTAGATGTCTTGATGTCCAAGGCCTTTTAACTTCTTGAAGATGGGTATTTCCAGTTTCCTGTAAAGACAAGAATAGAAACCTGCCCCATCCCTTTGTTTTTATTTACAACTGAAAGAACTGTAATATGGGTAGATGAGCTATCAATTCTTAGTTTGATGAAGTGTCTCTGGTTCAGTTCGAGACTTTATTAATTTTGATGGTATCTATATCTTTTCCTCACCTGTGGAAATAAATGCAAAACCCCTTCCCCAATGGAGCACATACCCTGGCTTCCATTCAGAGGTTAGTACATCTTTGAAGTAAATAGGCTGATTTAGTTCAGCTGTTTTTTCTATGGTCCAATGCCTTCCAGCAGCTGTTGTTCCTTTGTCATTAGCACTGAGAAAATTCAAAGTTAACAAAGCACTATGTACTCTATCTCTGGGGGTCTTTGTTATTCCTTTCTGTTTATTTAACATATCCTTTAAAGTTCGATTTGATCTCTCTATGACTGCTTGCCCTGTAGGACTATGTGGTATTCATGTAATATGCTTTATATTATAATAAGCCAAAATTATTTCATTTTAGTAGAGACATATGCTGGAGCATTGTCAGTCTTTATTTGTGCAGGTATTCCCATGATGGCCATAGCTTCTAGCAAATGTGTGATTACAGAATCAGCCTTTTCTGAACTCAAAGCAGTTGCCCATTGAAATCCTAAGAATGTATCCATTGTATGATGGACATATCTTAATTTCCCAAATTCTGTAAAATGAAATACATCCATCTGCCAGATTTCATTTCTATGTATACATTTAGGATTAGTTCCTGCTGGCAATGGAATTTAATTATAGAAAGAACAGGTGGGACACCTTTTTACAATTTCTTTGGCTTGTTCCCAAGTGATAGAGAAATCTTTTTTTTAATCCTTTGCAATTAACATGATGATTTTTATGAAATTCTGAGGCCTCTAGTACATTTCCTATTAATAATCTATCAATTTCATCATTACCTTGTGCTAAAGGACCTGGCAGACCTGTATGGGATTGAATATGTGTTATATGGAAGGGATGATTTCTAGTCCTGATTATTCCTTGTAACTGAACAAATAATAAAGTTAATTCTGATTCATCATTAATAAAATCAGCTATTTCAATATGTAGAACAACTTTCTGCATACTGAGAGTCAGTGACTACGTTAAGTGGTTCTGTAAAGTCCATTAACACCATCATGATGGCGTATAATTCTGACTTTTGAACAGAATTATAAGGGCTTTGAATCACTTTACTTAGATGTTCTGATGTGTAACCAGCCTTTCCTGATTTGTTTGCATTGGTATAAAATGTAGGAGCTCTGGAAATTGGTTTATCTCGTACAATACGAGGGAGAATCCAATCAGTTTTCTTTATAAACTCAATTATTTTGCTTTTAGGATATTTGTTGTTAATATCTCCCCAAAAAATTACTGCAGGCTCTTTGCCAAGGTTCACTTTCTACCCATAATTGTTCAATTTCTTCATTAGTTAAAGGTACAACAATTTCTGCTAGCTCCATTCCTGTCAATTGACAAAGTCTTAATTTTCCTTTAAAAATAAGCTCAGAATTTTTTTTTCACATATGTCTTTAACTTTTTGTTTGGTTTATGTGGAAGAAATATCCATTCCAATATAACATTTTCCCTTTGCATTAAAATTCCTGTAGGAGAATGCTTAGAGGGCAAGATTACTAGAATGCAATTGAGGTCTGGATCCACATGATCCACATGTGCCTCTTGTAATTTTTTTTTTTCCAAAGCCAGTTCTTTCTCAGCTTCAGGTGACAACTCTCTCGGAGTATTTAAGTCCTTGCCCCCATTTAACGTTTTGAACAGATTATCTAGTTCATCATTTCTAAGTCCAATAGTCGGTCATAAATTGGCAATGTCTCCTAGTAGTCTTTGGAAATCATTAAGTGTCTTTAATCGATCTCTCCTGATCTGTACCTTTTGGGGTCTAATTTTTTGTTGATGTATTTTATATCCTAAATAATTTATGGAATCCTCTCTTTGTATTTTTTCGGGGGCAATCTGTAATCCCCAAGCAGGCAAAATTCTTTTCACTTCCTCAAAAAGTTTTTCCAACGTATCAGTATTTGAATCGGCCAACAAGATGTCATCCATATAATGATAAATTATAGATTGTGGGAATTTCTTGCGTATTTGTTCTATTGGCTTTTGAACAAAATACTGGCACAGAGTAGGACTATTCATCATTCCTTGAGGGAGGACCATCCACTGGAATCTCTTTACAGGCTGAGAATTATTATAAGTGGGCACTGTAAAGGCGAATTTTTCTTTGTCTTGTTCTTGTAAAGGTATTGTAAAAAAAAAAAAAAACACAGTCTTTTAAATCAATAACTATAATAGGCCATTCTTTAGGTAATAGAGAAGGCAAAGAAATCCCAGATTGTAGAGAGCCCATTGGCTGGATCACCTTGTTTATTGCCCTTAGGTCTGTTACCATTCTCCACTTTCCAAATTTTTTCTTAATAACAAATACAGGAGAATTCCAAGGGCTTGTTGATTCTTCTATATGTTGAGCATTTAAATGTTCCTGTACCAGCTGCTCTAAGGCCTGCAATTTCTCTTTTGTTAGAGGCCATTGATAAACCCATATAGGCTTCTCTGTTAGCGAATTTAGAGGTAGTGCTGTGGGTGTTTTTGAAAGATCAGCAGCTGTTTTGCCTTGTTTCTCTATAACCTGAATGGTCTGTGACTGTTTCTCATAATATCTTCTGATATTTCTTCTGGAACCATGTGCTAGATCATGGCTTATTTCTGTATTTGGAGGAATATTAATCTGTGTGTTTCACTGTTGCAGTAAATCTCTTCCCCATAAATTTATAGCTATATCAGCCATATATGGCTTTAATATTCCTCTCTGTCCTTCTGGTCCTATACATTCAAGCCATCTTGCATTCTGTTTTACCTGGGATATCGATCCAATACCCAAAAACTGAACATTTACCTCCTGTAGGGGCCAATTTGGATGCCATGACTCAGGTGAAATTATGGATACATCTACGCCTGTGTTAATAAACCTTCAATAATAACATCATTTATTTGTTCTTTTAATTTTGGCCTTTGCTCATTGATAGAAGTTTGCCAAAATATTCGCTTTATATTTTTTCCTGATTTTTTTTCTTTTTCTGTAAATTTTCTATTATTCCAGTTAGTGTGTCTTTTTAAAATAGGTTTTAACCTTTTTAATTGTTCTGGTTAGATGTTTCCTCCACAGTGGCAGGGTAAGACTGGATTGGACTTGATATGGGGTTTCTTTAAAGCCCCCTAGGAGCATTTCTCAAGGGCAGAAAGTTCCCTTGTCTGTCTCTTGTTGACCTGCATTTATTAGTCCAATGTCTTCCTTTTCCACACCTTCTGCATATTTCAGAAGGGAAGGGTGTTCTCTTGGGGATTATTCCTACCAAAAGCATTGTTTCAGGGAACGCTTTGTTTACAATCTCTTTTTATGTGACCTTCCTTTCCACAATTATAACATTTGACATTTTGATTTTTTCTTATACCTCTTTATATAAGCTCTCCTACCCAGTTACCATCACTGTCATAAGACTCCATATTAATTGTCTCACGAATCCAATCCTCCAAAGGTGCTGACCTTGCTTTTAAAGGTCTAAGTATTTTTTTACATTGTGCATTGGCATTCTCAAAAGCCAGTGATTCAATTATTATTTGCCTGACTTCTGAGTCCGGTACCATTCTGTTTACTGCTGTGGTTAATCTGTGCAAAAAATCTATAAAAGTTTCTTTGGGATTTTGAATTATTTTTGTAAATGTTTCACTTTTTTTCCCCATATTTCTTCAATCCAGTCCCAGGCATTTAAAGCTGCCATACGACATAAATCCAGAAGATGGTCACTATATAATGACTGCCTTTCAATATCAGCATAATCTCCTTCTCCAAGGAGTTGGTCTTGAGAGACTTCTATGCCTCTGGCCCTATTTCTTTGTTCTATTGTTTTAGCCTCCTCCCTCCACCAAGACTTGAATTGCATGAGCTTCCCTGCCTCAAGAACAGCTGTAACCATATCCAACCAATCTTTAGGGGTGACCTGGTTACAGCATGACCAGGAGTTCAGCATTTGCTTAATAAATGGTGAATGCATCCCATATGATACAATTGCTTCCTTTATTCTCTGTAGTTCTAATATTTTTACTGGGGCCCAGCTAGCTTCTCTTTCATCTTTTTCATCCTTCATTTTTTTTAAGGTTACTGGGTATAGTAATGTTGCCTGTTTTTGTCTAATTTTAGATGACCTTGCTGAATTTGGTTCTTCATATTCCTCTGTTTGAATTTGAGCATCTTTGTGTTCTTTTTCAACAGGCTTTTTAAAGACCTTTTTCTTTGGATTTACATTAGTCAAATTTTTCTGTGATATCAAACAATAAATATTCATAGTAAATAGTATGATAAACATTATGATATTTCCATCTATCTTATCTATGTTTTCCTTTACTGGTTTTAATATCAAATCATCTAATGAGAGGTTACAGTACAACCAATCACCCTCCATTGCTTTAAACAAATTCCCTCTTTTTTAAAAAAATTGAGTTACTTACTGTTATTGTCCGTTGATGATTGTGAAGTGGAGCAGCTACCTAGTGTGATAGCAACCCAAAGAGGGGTCCAAAAAGGAAAAAGAAATAACCCACCAGGAGAAAGAGGCCACTGTCTGAAAGACTTACCCAGATGAGGGTGAAACAGAAACACGTGTGGCCGGTCTGCCTAAACCCAGAATGGAAAGCCTAGCCGCTAGCAATTACTCCTCCAGCCACGTGTTGTTCTGGCAGGCAAGTGTGGTTTTTTGGGTTGGGAGGAGAGAAATTCATGCCCCAAAGTTGGATGCCAATTGTTGCATGAAAGAATGAGACTCAGGGATAGATCTCTAAAGAAGTTGGAGATACTAGTGGGAATAAACACCACAGTCAAATCTTACCCAGCTGTTTTATAGCTTCCTCAGCCTAGATTCCCTTGGAATGGATTTCTCTGTGTTTGGATCCTGTCTCAAGTATTTTTTTGGTAATTAAGGCGCGGCCCCACCACACCTGCTTGGGAGCCTGGAATTCCTTCTATAATCTGAAGTGACCTTGACTCAGTTAGGATTAAGGGTGTAGGTCACCACTCCCAGGATACTCCCTGTGCTGGGATTAAAGGTTTGAATCACCACTCTGATTTTCCTAGACTGACTGTGGTTAGAGCTCTGGGACTTCTGGAGCTTTTACTAACCCCCCACAAAGACTGTGGGTAGATTCCCTCTGTTATTCCAAAACTTATGAAACTTTATTAAATCCCTAAACAGTCCTAACATCTTCTATGCCAAAATATTGACAGTTTTATTTTTAAAAACCTTTGTATATAATTTTTTGTTATTGTTGTCTCCTTAGTTCAGTGGAAAATTGTTTATGTTTTCTGCAATTCATAGAAAAAACCTTTGCCTAGAGTTTTATGGTGTTAGGGACAGAATTTCTGCCCTCTTGTTTGAAGTTTTTATGATAGGATAGTGGCTTTATAGAAGGGGACTAACAGAAGCTTTTGCAACCTCTTTCTGCAATGTAAGAATTCAAGGCAAAGGTGATTTACTATAAATGAAGTGAATAACTAGAATATTTCCATGCTGTACTGTGATCTTCATCTTGGATCTGCAGATAAATATAATTATTTTTCTCTCTGACATCTCTTTTTCATCCTTCTTCCTTATAAATTTGCTGTGTCAGTTTCTTATCTTGAAGACAATATGCTTGTTTGCAATGTGGCCCCACTTTTCCCACTGTTTCTCTGTCTATTGTAGTCATAAAAGTACATCACCAATTCTCTCCTACACAACTCTCACTCATACACACACACACACACACACACACACACACACACACACACACACACACACACACAATTTAATGCTACCCCTAAAAAGATGAGTAACCAAAAATGCCTGAATAAAACTTTAAGCCTTGTGAGTATATGAGATAAGGTATTTACTTCTGGAAATTTTCACTCTGTATTGAGTCTTAGAGAATGCTAGCATTTAATCTTCTGTAAACCTTCATCTCTGGAACTAGGTGGTTTCTCTAGTGACAAAACAGTATGTATAAAAGGAGTAGTGGACAGGAATGTTGTGAATAGTAGATAACTTTCTATCATTTATTATTTCAATGTAGTATCACAGGTTTACATTCAGCAATATTTAAAGTCTGTGCTGCATCATCTGAGCTTTGTGTTTTAATATGAAACATGCCACTTAATGAAGCATTATTATTTATATATATACACATTATATATGACTGCGTGCTTGTAACTCTTAAAAAATAAGGAGGAATGCAGTTGATTTTATCAACTTATTACTAAAATGTAATTCAGTTAAAAAGATCAGTCTTATTAATACTGAATGCTATTTACCCATATGGACCTAGAAAACAAAACAAACAAAGCATTTCGTTTTGGGTTAGGGCCACATGCTAGAGAAAAGATCAAATCCTGTTGAGTAGAAAATCATAGTTTTAAACCTACAATATTTCTGTCACTTCAACAACCGGCAATCAAAGACCACTCATCCAGAGATTAATTCAAATAAACCCTTGCAAGATTGTATCTCAAAGGAAAAACAATCCCTTTCTGAGCATAAGTGGCACCCACAAAAAAACAACTTCATGATGTGGATAGGAAAATAACATTCAAATATAAATTATACAAAACTAAAGTTCCACACTGAGTATATGTCTTAATAAATACACACACACACACACACACACACACACACACACACACACACACACACACACACACACACACACCACATCTCCAGATGTTTATTTAAAAGGATCATCGTTAAGGGATTGAAAGCAAAGCAGCTCATTTAGCATCAGTTAAATATATGTTTTTACCTGCATTTGGCCCATTCTGTGAAGGCAAATTGCCTGTGACAAAACTTTTGGTATTTAAAAATCCTTTTAAGATTTATTTTTAATTTATGTGTGTGTTTTTCACCTGCAGGTATATGTGGTTACCACATATGGGACTGTGGCTGCAAATGCATACAAAGGGTATCAGATCCACTGGTTTGGAGTTAATGACGGTGCTGAACCACCATGTAGGTGCTGAGAACTGAACCGAGGTCAGTTTTAAGAGAAACAATTTTCCTTATTCATTAACTAATCTATTGTTCCAACCCTCATTATTTTTAGGCGTTTGATAGTTTCCTCTGTCTCTTATTTTCTAAGATTACAGTTACTTTTAACGTAATGGGATCGTCCGATTCTTATACAATTTGGAAGTTTTACTCATAGAAAACTCATCTATGTGTAAAGTGATTCAAAACTCAAAATATGTTCAATGTCAAAAGCTTTCCACTAACTAAATAAATTGCACTGTAGAAACTCCACTATGGCTGGTAAATGAAGCCTTTGGTTTGCCACGACATATGAGATTTGGAGAAGTCTAATTCTCCTAACTTTAAACTTTTAGTTTCATGTGGTGCTTTTCCTGGAGATGAGTCTCTGGGGTGAGATCTCACCTCCAGGGGGTAGCCATCTACTGGTGTTGTCTTTGTTTACTCAGCTATATATTTAGGGTTTTAGGGTGGGGGGACGGAATTGCCTATAATTTCTACAAGATAGAATCTCTGCAGAGTTTCTGATTCCCCAATCCCTTTTGTATCAACATTCCCTCTTCTGTGATGTTCCTGGAGCCTTAAATGAAGGAACTATGTAGTCGATGTATCAGGTTGGGTTTGACATCCCACAATCAATTGATCACTGCATTTTGACCAGTTGTATTTTTCTGCAATTGTCCTCAAAGAGAAACTTCTTTTGAAAAGGAATGAGAACTTCACTTACCTGTGGGCAGATCAGTATTTAGAATTTAGTTAGGAATATGGGCTTTTGGTAAAGTTATAGGAGTAGGTTCTTTTCTAAGATCTATGCTGCCACTAGTCCAGTGAGCTAACTAAGTTTACATTGGTAGGTACTATTTCCCTCCTATTGATGGGCCCTTAAATTCAGTAAGAAAACTCTAATACTAAAATGCGATTGTTGGTATTGCATCTTCAGGAATTTATTGTCATTTTGATCATTTTTGTGAATCACGGCTTGGTAGGGTTGTTTGTTGCTTCTCCCTTTGGAGCTTGTCTTGTATTTTACAGTACTATGATAGCTAAGAAAGAAGCTTTTGGGTCAAATATAACTTATATCTCTAGAATCCTCCTTTTGAATTTCATGATTCACCTCTGCGATACAACCAAAGGCAATAGCAACTGCCTATAATGTTTGAGATTGTATCCTTAAGTCAGAATGGTTGAGTTCATCAAAGTATCTGATAAAAAAATGCTGGAGAGGATGTGGATAAAAAAATTCTTATTCATGATTTGTGCATTTGAGAACTGATGCAGCCACTGTAAATCCATGTTATAAATTCTCAAAAATCCAAAAATAAGTGGCCCAGATATACCACATCTTGGCATATGCCCAAATGACTCAATGTCCTTCTCCACAGATAACTTGCTCAGTAGTGTTCACAGATGCTCTATTCTCAGTAACCAGGAAATGGACACAAATAAGTTTTTCCTTTTATTCATATATGATATTTTTCTAACATAATATATTCTGATAGGTTTCCCTAACTCTACTCCCCTCATTTCCCCAACCTTCCCTTCTATCTGGATCTACTCCCTTCCTATCACTTCTAAAATATAATGCCAAAGTAAAACATAATGAAATAAATTGAAATCTATCACCTCAGAGTTGGACAAGGAGAAAAACAAACAGAAGGAAAAGAGCCCAAGAAAAGGCCACAAGAATCAGAGACTCAACTTGTTTACACACTTTAGAGTCCTATAAAAAAAACTAAACTGAAAAAAGTCATAATATATACATAAAGGAATTGGTGATGATCCATGAAGGCCTGGTGTATCCTGCCCCAGTCTTGTTGACGATAAAAGAACAGGATGTATGTATCGGTATAGCAGGACGTAACTGGGAGTATCTTCATTTAATTGCTACATTTTTTTAACAGTAGAATTTAGTTTTAATCTGTTCTTTTTTTGTCACCCAAGCAGTGTCAGGTATGGGCTGCATCTTGAGTCAAACTAGATATTGTTTGGTTACTCTCCTAAGCTCTGTGACACCATTGCCCTAGAACATCTTTCAGGCAGGATGCCAGGTCAAAGAGTTTGTCATTGCATTAGTGTTTATTTTTCTCTTGGTAGTGGACAGGGAACTTTCCTGGATCAAAGGCACTAGGATGTACCTGAAAGCCTCTATGTTGATTCTTTATATTTAATGAGTTATGTAAGTATTGTCTTCAGCAATGGGACCTTGCCTTTAGCTTTGAAGATCAACCTCTTGTCTTGTCAAAGGTACAGGTTATTTGAAGATTCCCATGGGACTACCTTGGCCAACAACTTAATTTAATGTAACCTAGTCCTGGTACTGGAAGCAGAATTTGGTGACAAGTGATGGCTAGTTGGGATTCTGTCTCCCACATTATTTGGTTATGTCATTTAGATTATCTTCATGTATGCATATTTTTAGGAGACTTCTACTATATTAGGCTTTCATAATACTGCTTGAATGAACCTAAAGTTTAGCTGTTTTACATAATAATTTGCCCCGCCCCTCAATTTCCCACTTGATCCTCTTTTCCCAACAACCTACTCTGTTCAAACATAACTACCTATGCTATTTCCTTTTCTAAAGACATCTAACTGTAGGCCCTAGACCTTACTCTCTATAACCTTTGTGGTTCTATGAATTGTATCTTAGTTTTCACTGACTTAATAGCTAATATCCACAGATAAGGGCATACACACCATATTGGTCTTTCTGAGTGTGGTTACCTTTCTGAGAATAAATATTTTTCTAGTTCCATCCATTTGTATTAATACACTACACTTTTTTTTCCATTTTATTCTTTAGGGATATATAGATTTGTTTTCTAATTTCTTGTTATGGGTAAAGCAGCAGTGAATATTGTTAAACAACTGTTTTTCTGGTTGGATTAAGCATCCCTTGGGTAGAATATCTACATCATGAGGTAAAACAATTCCTGCCCTTCTGAGGTATTCAACACTGATTTCCATAGGAGCTATATAAGTTTACACTCATACCAGCAATGTATGAATGTTCCCCTTTCCCCACATCTTTGCCAGCATGAGATATCACTATTTTTTAATTGACCTTACCCATTTTAAAGATAAAATCACAAAGACATTTTGATTTATATTGCCCTGATAGTTAAGGGTGTTGAATATTTTTTCATATGTTTCTCAGCCATTTGAGTTTTCTGTAGGAATAATTTTGTTAGATCTGTACCCTAGTTTTTGGACAATTTATTGGTTTCCTTGGTATATCATTTTTTGAATTCTTCATAGATTTGGGATATTAGCCTTCTATTGTATGTGCAGTTGGTTAAAAATTCTTTCCTATTCAGTAAGTTGCCTCTTTTTCTTTGCTAGGCAATTTTTTTCAGTTTTATGAAGTTATAAAAAAAATGGAAACAATGTAAAATCCTTGTATCAGTGAATTAATAGTGAAAACATGGTACATGTCCACTATAGAACTCTACTTACAGTGAGAAAAAAAATGAGATCACAAAATAAGCACATCAATGGTTTGAAGTAGAAAACATTGGGTTGAATGAGGTAACACACGCCCAGAACAGCAATTGCATCTATTCTCTTTCATCTTTGGTTCTTACAGCCAAATATTTCTTATCTAAGTGTTGTACCTGAAGTAACTAGAAAAATATCATGTGAGAGAGGAAACCACTATAGAGGGCAACAGCATGATGCCAGTGATATAAATCAGAGAATACTGGGGAACCAGTCTAACTCAAGACCCAATGATAGCACTCTTGGGCATTGTTCAATCATACCACAAGGACACTTGCTTGACTATGTTCATAGTAGTATTATTCCTAATACACAGAACCTAAAAAAACTTACATGCCCCTCAACTGAAGAATAGACAAAGAAAATATGGTACATATCCACAAAAAGGTATTACTCAGTGGTAAAAACAAAACAAAACAAACAAACAAACAAACAAAAAATAATAATACCATGTTACAGGCAAATTGATGGAACTAAAAAATCTCCTTAGTGAGAAAACACAGACTCAGAAAGACAAACATAAGTGATACTGGATATAAAATAAGGGCTAGCCAGGCTATAACCCACAGCTCTAGAAAAGCTGACTAACAAGGAGGACCCTAAGAGAATGATGCCTGTATCTCTCTGGGGAAAATAAACTAGGTTTCCTAAGTAAACCAAGGGAGGGAAATAGAGGGGAGAGGAATGGGAATGAGAACATGAGAGAACATGATGGTGGACCTAAGGGAGGGATGGAGAGGGAGAGCAATGAAAGAGATATCTTGATAGTGGGAAACATTATGGGTTTAGGGAAAACTATGGTGTGGTGATATATATTTAATAAAACCAGTCTAGAATATCAGAGAACAGATCCACCCACAGTCAGTTTCAGAGGGTCAGAGAGTGGTAACTCACGCCTTTAATCCCAGCACAGGGAAAGACCAGGAGTGGTGACCTAAGCCTTTAATCCCATAAATACAGACAAGGAGATCTTCCTGTTTTTGTGAGTTCAAGCCCAAATTACCAAATAGTAGTAGTTCACACCTTTAATCTTACCCAGATGTGAAACAACTTGGCAAAGAAGGTATTTAAGGGAGGCCTAGGAAGACAGAGATTTATTGTTTAGAAGTGACAAGGAGCAAGGCTAAGGAAGCCAGAAGATAGCATGGCTGGGTGAGATTTGACTGTGGTCTGTTTCTTCTCTCTGATATTCTAGCTATTCCCATGATATCTGGCTCTGAGTTTTCATTTAATAAACTTGAATTCACATTACAATCTGGTGCTAGGAAAATCTAGAAATCCACAAAGGTGACTTCAGCTTAGAAAACTAGCAATAGGGGAGAGGATGCCTGAATTGGCCGACTCTCGTAACCAGATTGATGAATACCCTAACTGTCATTCATCATAAAGCCTTCATCCAGTAAATGATGGAAGCAGATGCCGAGATCCACAGCCAAGCACCAAGCAAAGCTCTGTGAATCCAATTAAAGAGAGGGATTATATGAGCATGGGAGGTCAAGATCATGATGGGAAAATCTACAGAGAAAACTGAGCCAATCTTATGGGAACTCATAAACTTTAGACTAACAGCTGTGGAGCCTATATTGGACAAGGGAGATGGTTTTGTAACGTGGACTGTTTGAGAAACTCTGGACAGTGAGATTAGGATTTATCCCTGGTGTATGAGTTGGCTTTATGGTGCCCACTACCTATGGTTGGAAGTCTTGCTCAAATTTGATGAGGTGGAGAGAGGCCTGATTCTGCCTCAGATGAATGTACTAGGCTTTAATGACTCCCCATGTGAGGCTTTACCAGTCCTGAGGAAGGGATGAGGAGTGGGACAGGAGGAGGGAAGGCTTAGGGGAGCAGGAGGGAGGAGAGGGGCATCTGTGGTTGGTACGTAAAATGAATAAAATACAATACATCTTAAGTTTTTTAAAAAAGGAGGCAGGAAAAAGTAGAGTGCTTCTTTTGCCCCCATGTGGGACATGTGTTTTTCCTTAAATGGCCTCCTAAGTGAAAGTCCATGACACATATGTCCTTTGAGCTTTTCAAAGAAGATGGTGTCCCCGCCTGCAACCTCACAGGTGGGCAGCAAGGATAAGGCATCATCATGTACAGGATGGAGTCCTTTCACTCTTGCTTGGAGCCACAAGAGTTTATGATCTCCTCTCAAGGCAGAAGCATCTTTCAAGAGCAATAGAATGTGGCCCACCAACTAATTTTCTAAACACTGTATTTTCAAAAGAAATATAGATTAAACTATTTATTTAAACCAAAAGGAAAGAAAGAAGGAAGGACGAGAGGGAGGGAGGATGGAAGGAAGAAAGGAAGAAAGAAAGAAAAAAGAAGGTGAGCTAATACAGATGAAGGCTTTTATTGGAAGAGGAGATGAAAGTCAATATAGAAATAGAGTGAGGAAGGAAAGGAAAATAATACTATAGTATTTTTAAAAACCCATAAGAAAATATATTTTATTTAACTAAAATTATAAATAAGTATATGTGTGTTCATATGTACTTTAAATGAAGTATGTGTGTTGTGCTGACAAACCTCCCCAAAGAACTGTAGATAATCTAACAAAAATTCCAGAAGCAGGACTGAGAAACTCTCTTCAAGTTGATAATCAGGGTAATCCAAGATAATTTCCCCCAAAATTTATATTTAATTGCTTGTAAATAAGTATGATAAGTATTTACACAAAAGGCTACTTTGAAACTCAGTTTAATTGCCTTTTAAATAATTGTACAGTGTTAGCTTACAATAATTTCACTTACCACATATTATGATGTAACCTTTAATTTTGGCTTTATAATGTCTAGTAATTTAGAATACACTTTTTCATGTATTATGTATGTATTTTTAAATGAGCACAAAAAAGTATGCTTCTCTATGGCTGTTTAAAATCCTTAGGTATTTTTTTTCCTTTCTTCTCTCTGTGCATTATCTTCTAATACTACTTCTATTCAAATTTACAGAAAAATGAAGTCATAAAAATTTCAGAAAAATGAAGTAGAAAGTAATATGCTGAATGAAGTAACCTAGAAAGATTATTTATTTGTGGACACTAGAACTTTTACAAAAAAAATCTCATGACTTAGTAATCAATTTCAAGAGTGTTCTTTGATATCAATATTTTCAATACATACATGGGGTGTCTGGTAGTTTGAATGTATTTGGCCCCCACAAACTCCTAGGGAATGGCACTATTAAGGAGCGTGGCCTTGTTGGAGGAAGTGTGGTTTTGTTGGAGGAGGCTGGAGAGCACACCTTTAATCTGGACTGCGCCTTCTGTTGGAAGTGTGTTCTTATAGGAGTGGGCTTTGAGGACTTTTTCTCAAGTTTCACTCAGCATGACAGTCAGTTGACTTCCTGTTAACTCTGAACTGTTAAGTGAGCCATGACAATTAAATATTTCCTTTATAAAAGTCGCTATGGTCATGGTGTCTCGTAATAGCAATAATAAAACCTGAGGCAGGTGTCATGCAAATGTTACAACAGACATGGTAGAGAAGAATCTCATCTGTGAGGGCGATGTCTATTGAATCCTTCATGTATCTGTTTCAACTTTTGGATCAGACCAGTGAGATTGTTTATACATTAACTGATGTGTATGCTTGGAAACCCCTAGGAGTTAAGAGTCTTTAAATGTATTTAAACACCAGTCTATACTATTTATGCAAAATAAAGTACTAGCCTTTTTGAAGGTCATAAATTCTGTTTTATTTTTTTAAGACTTTTGAAGAAACTGCTTCATTCAAGCACCGTTATACCCTGAAGTCTTACACATAAGCAAAATTAATCCAATAGTATGTGTTTTGCTGTGACAATAGCTGGAAATAGAAAATAAACAAGTCTAAAAACAAATTGAAGTCATTTATCGGTCTGCTAATTAACAAGAGTTATATGTGGAACCTCTTGGTTTTTTAAAGATTCCTTTATAATAACAAGATGAAAAATAATCTTGCTTCATACCTTCTCAGCTGAGGAATTCATGAGAAAAATGTTATGAATGCAAAGAAAGTACACTATATTTCACATGCCAAATGATGAACAGGGAAGATAGCTGGCATTATGCCTGGGCTGGAAATGTCTTTGCAGATGAAATAATGTGGGGTTCGGGTTCAAAATTAAATGGACAGTAAAAGTGAGTGAAGCTTTTGTATGTCATCAATGACAGTTATTCTACAATTTCAGCTTTGGAAATTCTATGTTGTCTCCATATTCTAGCAATTTTTGACTGGCAAATGTTACTTGGACCATTTTTGTTATTTCATCTACACATCATCAGAATTTCTTTAACTTCCTTATTTTTTTGCATTTTTTTTCCTTTTTTTTGGTGAAATTTACAAAAGCTAGATTTATCTGGGAAGAGGAATCTCAATTAAAAAACTTCCTCCACAAAACTAACCAGCAGGTAAATCTGTCAGACATTTTACTGATAATGATTAATGTTGTGAGACAGCCCACCATAGATGGTGCTAACTCTGGGAAGCCTGCCCGAAGTGTATTAAAAAAAAAAAAAAAAAAAAAAAAAAACAAAAAAAAACAGGCTGATTCTCTTTTTTCCCTGTCCCACATCCCAGTCTCCTGCCCAGCTCTGCAGTAGAACATTCAAGGCAACATTCCTCTGGTCCCGTTTTGTGTGGAAATCACAGATTTTCCTCTTTTCACTTTCCTCCCCACATTGCTTTGTCCAAGACCTCCACCCCAGCAGGAAGCCCTCCTAAGCATCTTTCTCCGCCCAGGATATCAAATAGACTGAAGGAAGGCCCACAGCTCTCCTGTTGCTCCTGAGGTCCAATTCCCATCTCATAACCATCTCTTTAATAGGAAGCCTACTGTAGTTATCCTTTTCTATCTGATGCTACCATCTCCAGTGAATCACAAAGATCTCCAGTACATCCCTTCCCTCAACCCATCCCATTATTCTAGCCTCCAACAATAGCAGGCATACACTGGGAGCAAACCAGCAAACAGAAGAGAGAAATGGGTAAGTTAACTAAGACCCTCATCTTTCCCTCCTCCCGAGGAGAACCTCTTTCAGTTACATTACCTAGAGCTTTGATTTGTTACTTCTCTGTGTTAAATACATTTCTCTCCCTTTTAGTAGGTATTACTCAGGCATTTCCTGTTTACTTTTTGGAGGCTTAGTTGTGTGGAGTCTTGCCCAGAGGCACTCCAACATTAAATTTTCTGATGGTATTTTTTTCTTGCTATTTTTTTTATTTCCCCACCTCAGATTGCTCTTTTTCATTGTTGATCTGCATAAGAATAATGGCTAATAACCACGTGACAACAGATTTCTCTTGCTACTCATGGCTTCATGTAGTATGGTAGCTTTTTAAGCCACAGCTGGAATGCTCAGCTGATTTCTTTATCCAAAGTCCTAAAGTTGTAACGGGCAGGCACCCCTAACTTTAGCGCCCCTAGACACCCCAAGACTATGGCTAATTACCACTGTTAACTTTAAAGAAAAAGAGAGTTTAATGAATGATACACCGGTACACACATGTGTGGGCTCCAGGCACTGTGGAAGCCAAGTGCCCCGAATGCTTTCAGAGTAGAATTCTTATACTGCACTCTGGATAGTGGAGGGGGTACATCTGGGCTCACTCTGAGTAGGGGAGGGGATACATCAGGGCTCTGAAGGTTACAACAGGGTGGGGCCAAATGTCATTTTAGGACGGAGTTTAGGAATGTTGACAGGCAGGCAGGCATATTTCCTGTGAAACAATAGAGTCTCAGGCAAGCAGGAGACCACCTGAGGATATTCATTTCCTGGAGCAATGGTCACAATGGGCACATTGTGCAAGCTTCAGAAAGTTCCTGCCTCAGGCAAAACAGCACATGGTTAACAGTTCTCATGATAGGGCTTTCCTGGGTGGCCCCACCCAGGTCTTGGGTGGTCCCGCTCCAGTGAAGTCCAGAAGGTCAAGCTGCTGACCAGGTGTGTTCCAAATGTGCAGTTGAGCAAGAAGCCATTAATCCTGTGAACAAAGCTTTTCCGAGAAGCTGCCATCTAATTTAGTGATACAGTGGAGCCAAAACTCTGTCAACCTTGGCTAGTTTCAGAGACCTCAGGAAGGTAGTCGAGGGGAAAGAATCAAACAGGATTTTTCTATCTTCACAAAGTCTCGCACATCTCCCCAAAAACATCATGGCTAGGCCTGTCACAGTGGCAGCTACCTCTCTGGTGGAAACTTCTGTCTTAGATATTTTTCTGTTGATGTAGAGAAATGTTGAGAAATTAGAATCTTCCACCCCTGACCTGTAATTAACTCATGTGCTGTTTACTGAAGCAGAAACTTTCCGAAGTTTGCACAATGTGCCCATTGTGACCATTGCTCCAGGAAATGAATGTCCTCAGGTGGAGTTACTCAGTCACCTGGCCTCCTGTTTGCCTGAGACTTGCTATTGCTTCACAGGAAATACATCTGCCTGCTTGATCACAGGCTGTCACCTGTCACCTTCCTAAACCTGGTCCCATGACCAACTTCCCTGTGCTGAAGCAGAACTTTGGCCCTACTCTGTTGTAACTTCCCTATCTCAGGAACCCAGCTGTGACCCCTCCCCTACCTGAAGAACTGTATAAAGAAACTAACCCTAAAGTGGCTCAGGGCTCATGGATAAACTTCCGTGGCTGTGAGTCCACACGTGTGTGTATCAGTATATCATTAAACTCTCTTTTTCTTTAAAGTTAACAGTGGTCCGTGGTCGTGGTCTTGGGGCATCTTGAGGTGCCCATTGGTTACAGTGTCATCACCAAGAGAACTTATAGAAAAAAGAATTTATTGTGGTATTTCAGTTTTTGGATGGGTGGAGTCTATAACCATCTTGGTGTTGAGGGTGGCAGCTGGGAAGCAGAGAGGCAGCATGTCTTTGGGGCAGCAGTTCAGAGCTTATATACACAAAACCATAAGACAGGTGGCAAGCTCAGAAGGGCATGAACTATAGAAACCTCAAAGCCCATCCCCAGTGACAAATCCCCCAACAAGGCTACACTTCCTAATACTTCTCAAAAGGTTCCAGCAAGTGGTTATCAAGTGTCTTGTCACAGATACAAGTCTATTAAAAATTTTAAAATTTTATCATGACAATGGAAAATCTAACTGATAAAAAGCCCATTCATTGTGAAACACTTCACAATTAGAATATAGCACAAACGGTATTCTAGGACAATCAATCCCTTCATTATTATTGTCATACAATAGAGCAACACAGATCCCTGTCAGGGTACCAGCATACTTCACAGTAATAGCATACAAACCTTGAAGTGTTTGTTATACACTAATTTACTAATTTAAATTAGTAGCTTTGATAGTGATAATATTACCATTGCTATCATTGAATTCCATCATAATTTTAAAAATTGCATTTGAAGTCAGGCATGGTGGTGAATGTCTTTAATCCCAGCATCATCAAGGGTTTATTTTTACTAGGTTTATAAAAATATTTTTTAATAATTGTGAGCTTTATTCCCTAGTTATTCTGAAGGCAGAACTTTTCACACTTAGGCTGAGTGATGTCCTTAGTGTTATAACATCTGTAGGTAGGTCTCTGTTATGTAGCAATATCTTATGTGCATTTACTGTTACTTAATTACTGCCTATTCTTTGGAATTTAACATTTTTATTCATAAAACACTTCACCTTGGTCAACCATGTAATACCTGTCTTTGCCAATATATCTCACTTGTTCTCCACTTATTGATTTTTCTCCTTTGAAGAACTGAACTTGTTCCAAATTTTTAATGGTTTAAAATCAGCACATTAAGTTATTCTGAAAAAAATGTCAGTTTTCTCATCATATTAAGTATCTACTTAGCACATTTTAGGTAAAATCAAAGTACACCTAAAAACAGGGGGGGAATATATAAAAGAAGGGTACAAAATAGATGATTACGGTGACTATACTAATATGCCTATAAACCTCACAGTACATATCAGGAGCAGTGATGATGAAAATGATAATAAATTAAAGATACATGCAGAAAGATAACACTGGGAAAGTCATAAGTGCAACATTCATTTTGGTAATTGTTCATTAACTCCTCACACATTGTTGTCTTCAATTTATGTAGGAGGAAGATTGTTAAAGTTGCAGTGATCAGACATACATTCTGAAAAAGACTGCTATGCTTTTAATAGGCCATTTATGCTCCCTTACAAACTTCAGAACTATTTGTCAGGGGGAGTGGTGCTATCAAAGGTGGGCTAGATACTGAGACAACTGATACAAGCAAGACAACCCCCACTATATATTTGTACTCACAGGGCAATTGGATATGAGAAAGTCCTCAACTGAGACTTCCCCAGGTGACTCTCTAGTGCCCAGCGTTGTTGGTTTACTCAGGTAAAAACTAGGATACTATATAAACATTGTGGATATTTTTGTCTGGTTTTAATGTAGGAATATATAACTTTTCAAATTGTTTTTGTCTATCTTTTGATCCCTAAGCTATTTTCTGAAGTGATATACATTTAATCAAATTAGTCTAGAACACTAGGAGAGTCAACGACAGAACCAAGCCTTAAAGGTCTGGGGGTGGTGACACCTTTAATCCCAGTTTAATTTAGAAAGAAGAAGTTAAGACAGCAGGGTGGAGAAAGAGGGGAGAGTTTTTTCAGCTTTATCTGAGGAGAGAGAGAGGACACAGGCCTGGCTGTGCTTTGTTTCTTCTGATATTTCTGCTTTTTCTGTGTAACAGTCCTGGATGTCCTGGAACTTGCTTTGTAGATCAGACTGGCCTCGAACTCACAGAGATCCTCCAGCCTCTTCTCCCAAGTGCTGGGACTAATGGCTTATGCCAACACTGCCTGGCTTTCATGCTTGGCTCTGCGATTAACTCTCCTTATGTTCCAGACTATTTTATTATATATATATCAACACAATAATCTCCTGGTCTAATTACTTCTTTTTGTTTCTTGTACATATGCTGACACACAATTTATATACTTCCAAACAATTATATCAATGGTTGTTCATATGTGACCTTGATTATATAAATTATACTGAATATATTAATATGGTAGTTAAAAATGCAGAAAATAAGAAAATTTATTGCACAGAAAATCTCCACTTCTTATCATTTCAAGTTGGACAATGGCAGCAACTAAAAAGTTTCTTTCTCAGCACTGAGCCTGCAAATGTCATGTCAAGTGCAAAGGATTTGGAGTGTCAGCACCTGATTAACCCAGGCTGTCAGTGTTGTGATCTCAAAGTGTCTGCTGTGTTCTTCTTTCCTTGCTAGAAATAAAATGTTCTAGTTTTGGTGTATCCAACTTCTTTTTTTCTGTGGTCATTTGCAGATTCAGATCAGCTATAGTTATAACTAAAAGATCTCCAGAGTTTGTTTTTTAAAATATTCTCTTAATATTCTCCACTTCTATCCATTGTATTTCTTTAAAGATAAGCTTTCTCTTACATCCTTGAGAGAAATAAACTTCACAGGCCCAGAATGTCTGGCCAAACTATGGAGAACTAATGAACAGAAATATGTACATTCAGTTTAACCCTTGCTCAGTAGGATAGACAGGGCTTCTACTCAACTCTACAAACTTGCTGTCTTCTTGACATTGTTGCAATCACTAAGGACTAATTTGCACTGACTTCATAAGAATTGTAATTTTTGTTCACAAATAATGTTGGTTAGCTAAATTAAATAAATTTTCATTGGGTTCTTTTAAAAATTAAAGAAAAAAAAGTGGTAAAAATATTCTTTCCCCACAAAGGAAGGTTTCACACACTATGAAATTCCGGTAACACTGCCTATATATTTTTTTCAATATTTATTGCTTTTATGAATCATTTAGAAATGGCTATAAAATAGATTGATAGTATTAAACCAAGCAAAGGGAAATTTATGATCAATTATGCCTTACCTTAAACTTTTACAATTTATTTTAGTGAATTTCGTTAGTGTTATAATTTCCCACATATAGCTCCTTCTATATTTAATTCCACTCCTCTTCAAATCGCTCTGTTTTCAGAATGCCCTCTTCTGACAGATAATAATGTCCGGGATGTGATTCAACTCATTTCAAACTCCAAATCAGCTCTATCTCAGCACTTCTCTATTTATACTGTGAATAAAATAAGGAGAAAAAAAAAAAACCCACAGGAAGTGATGGACTTCAGTGAAGCCCGAGTGATGGAGGTTAGATAGGAATTCCTGACAAAGGATTTTAAAACCTTGGAATATGTTATCCAGAAAAGTTATGCAATCCCTCTTAGATTCAAGTCCTTAAAAATAAAATGCATTTGCTATTTTTAGCGAATGGTCTAAGACTTTTTTACTGAATACAGATGGTCTTGACTATGCCCTTCAAAACTACAAGATTCAATATTTTAAGTTATGTTCCATATGTAAGAAAAGAAAATTTGCCTTATTAATTCTACCAATTTTTAATTTTTGGATAAGAAAAAGTACTATGTTTGATAATATAATTTAAACTTAAAATAATATATCTGGCCTATTATTGGATTAATGTTATTTTTAAAAGATCCATTTATATCTCAGAATTACTAATATGAATTTTATAACTTGTCATGTGAAAATAAAACTCATTAACCATGGAAATTTGCCACTGTGATTCTTATGAACTCTACATGTGTTAATAATTTTCAGAAATTTATTTAGTAATTACTTTTGTATTCTAATAGAAACTTAAATCTGTAGTAGGAATATAAATGTATTAGAGATATTTTCTCTGCTATAATATATTTATTTAAGATAATTGTCACCCTTCTACGATTTAACAATTTACAGTGACTGTTTTTCTGGGAAGGTAAACTCTAAATTCCAGTTAAGACGATGATGCTGTGTTATGTAAATTACAGAGTCAATAAATTTGCAGAGAGAAAGAAAATTTGAATTTTTCTTCTCTATTCTCTCAGTGACTACACTGCAATGTATTTGAAACTCAAAAGTATACATAAAATGAATGCCTATAAAGTAATAATTGTTTTCATTCCCTTCCCCACATAATGCCTTAGAGTTAATTTTTATGTACTATAGAAATTATGAGAATTAATGTTACTTAAGTCATTACTTGCTAATAATCAAGTGCTTTTGTTATCTCACAAGCATTTTCAGATAATTAGAATTTTCCCAAAGTGTATTATTTAATGAGTAATTCAAATGTACTAAAAAATAATTAAGCAATATAAAATGTCATTAAAAGGCCCTGAGACTGTGTACTATCTTTTTGCTCATTTAAGTATAGAAACATTTTTAATTTTAAGAAAACATCCACAAAGGATACCTTTTCATCTTCTTAACATTGACAAAATGGAACAACTAGTAAGTTTATACCTGTGTACATGAGTTCATTACCAAATGGGAACAACACAGGGTTTTAAAGTGCCAGTGATAGCAACTTATTAATTAGTATTGCTATAAATTTCATCTTTCTTATTAATATAATTTTTCACACAATATATTCTGATCAATATCTCTTCCCCCAACTTCTCTCAGGTCCTGCTTACCCTTACACATACCCAACTCCATTTGTCCAGGTTTTAAATCATCACATTTTGGAGCTCACAGAATTTCTTGTCATATTTTACAAGAATATTTATATTTCTTTTAATGTACTAGTTACTCAACATTCAGTTTGTTTTGTAGGGTTTCATAATGAACATTTTGAGTGTATCATGTGCTTTGGTAGTACTAGATATCCACTATTATCCTTTTCATTTCTCCTTACTTTTTTCAAATGAAACTCTTTCTGTTTTTATGGTGTGTGTGTGTGTGTGTGTGTGTGTGTGTGTGTGTGTGTGTTTGTGTCTGTGTTTATTTGTGTGTGTGTGTGTGTGTGTGTGTGTGTATAAGCCAAAAAACTAGAAAGAGGCCCTGGAAGAAGAAAATGATACCTTGAGGTGAAGAGTCAAAACAAGAAAACCACAACAGGTTAAAATAATGTATGTGGCAGAAAAATATAAGGTAGACCCTTATGAGAAAGTATGCACAAGCCAAAGGAACGGGCAGAGAAATGGAGGAGGAGAGTGTTGAAATACAATGATTAGGAATAATGTATGTATAAATTGCCACACATCAAATCTATTCTGTCAAATTAAAGTTAATAGATACAAAACAGATATTTTAATTGAAATATAATTACTATTTAAAAAATAATGCTAAATCAGTCAAATGCAGTTAGGTGATACTCAACATAAGCATGATACAACCAGGACAAAGAGCTACAGCCTCATGTTCAAGGATTAGTAAAGCTGTTTTGGCTTTGTGTTGTGACATTATGCTCTTGTATATTATAAGTATTTGTCCCTCTTAATGGCTTAATAAATCACCAATTATCCAGAAGGCAGACAGGAAGTCTGGGTGAAGCCATCAGACTAAGAAAACTCAGGGAAGAGATGACAGGGAGATGCAGGGGAAACAGGATGATAATGTTGCTCTGACAAAAGGTACTAAGCCATGTGTCCAATCATGGGTTAGTTTAAGAGTGAGATTTCGAAAATACTATGCCTGAGCCATAAACCAAAGAGTATGTAATTAATATAAGACTTTGTGTGATTATTTGTGACAAAACAGCTCTGGTTCTGGACTAGGCTAGGCCAGAAACTTGTTACTATATGTTTAGCTTCTGGAAGTTCAGCACAGGGATCAACTTGGCATGTAAGTAGACCAGACACATAGAGGAAACTGGTTTTTTTGTATGTTCCCCAGAAATGTAAATCTGCTAGCTTATTTGTTACTTTCTGATTGTTTTGTTAATTTCCATTTTACTCATGTCCCTTGTTATATGACAGATTGAATAACTTCTTAAAAGTCAAAAGTATCCAAATTTTAGAGCCTGGCATATTCATGTTTTTAAACATCTTGCTTTTAAACAGTAACAACAAAAGCTTGTGAAAAAAGCCATAGAAATGGAATATCTATACTTAAATCACAGTTCAAATGGATCATTAAACAGATAAGTATCCCTTTTGTTACCCCATAGGGTAGTTAAAGGTGGGAGAAGCTGCTGTTTTAGTGAAAATGGGAAAGAAAATTAAATAGCAGTATCTGAATCTCAGACTTTGTTTGAAAGTGTGGCTCTCAAGAAAAATCTCCTAGAGGAAAAAAAAATGTTCTCTTGTGATGTGGGAATGTCTTTCTGTATGCTGTGAATATCAGTCTTTAAATAAAGCAGCTGTGTTGGTCCATGACAAGCACCATAGAAAAAGTAGGAGAGGAAATCACAGGATAGGTATGAGAAGCAGGGTGGAGTCAGACAGACCGAGCCAGATGCCCAGCTCATGGGCCATGTGGCAGACAGTGTATTAAGAATGGGTTGAGTTAAGATGTAAGATCAAGCTAGAAATGTGCGTGAGCCATAGGCCAAACAGCATGAAGTTAATGTAAGTGTCTGAATCATTTCTGGGGGTCTGATCAGCAGCAGGCTGCTAAGGGATCTGAGGCTGCAGGTCTGTGGATCTGGACCTCTGGCCACCCGGGACCAAGAAACCCTACTATAACACTCTTGTCTAGAGTATTTTTAAAATGTCATTTTTTAAGCATTAGTTTTCAACTCAAGGAGTACTATAAAGCTGCCTTGGGACTTCTGAGAGGGGCTAAGGTACCTTGGATTCGATAATTCTTGTAAACTACAAAAATAGAACGTATATAGTTTGGAGAGTTCTTATGATTACTAGAATTTCAGTTATTAACCTACTGATTTTCTTTATAACCTGAATAATACTAATATCTCTTAGTAGATACCTTGCCAGGTTTTATCATTGTCTTTTGATAAGGCATTGTTTATATTTGAGGATGACAAGTTCATAACATTTTTGTGATCTAAATTTTTTTTATTCTGCATAATATATTTTTGCCAATTCTAAAGGGGAAGAATTTGGTACATTAAGAATTTTTAACATATATACTTATTAATTTTTTTCTATACATGTTGAAAACTTTTGTGCACTTACTAAAACTTCTTGGAAAAGAAAAAGCAGATAAAACAAAAAATTATTTTTGAGAGTAATGACTATGACTTATTTCTTGTCTGAATCTTCATCTTCTATATTCAAGGATATCTATATTTATAAAAACACTTTTTACTACTCTCAGATTTAGTTAGATTTTTACACATTAATCAATAACCAAATTTTCCAGTAACTCAAGTGTCAAGTGAGAGACTACATAGGAAGTGACTCGGTAGCTATGACTCCTTGTTGAGCCTCCACTATAACACAGAACACTGTGGGAAAATCTTCCAGTCTATACCACTCAAAGATGCTCCCCTGAGTATAAAATATAAACATAATAAAATCTAAAGTAAGCGTTTTAAATACTAACTTCAGTTTAAGACCTGGCAACATAACTTATTGGCTCTAGGATTCAGGACCACAAATATAGGTTTTCAAATTTTTTGCTTTTTCTTTATAAAAGGAGGAATGATTATAATAACCAACATTCAATTGCTATAATTATAGAGGACATGTTACTGATAAAAAGTACCAGGTATACTATATGTCACATAATAACTGTCCATTAACATTACTAAATGTCATGATGACAGTAATTATATTTGAATAATTACTATATCATATATTAATTATATAATAGTAAGTCGATGTTACTAATTACATTAGTAATGTAATTATTATCACTGTCAAAGAGTCAATTGCATAGGCAGATGTCTAAATACTTCCTCAGATCACATAATGGCAGAAAATAAGTAGATTCCTTGTGTTTCATCATGAAACCCAATTCCAGAAACAATTGAAGTGTTAGAAACAGAACTGGCATGTATTGCTCTTGTGTATATTTGACCATCAAAGTTCATTGCCTTCACTTGGGATGGCAGGCTTGTGAACAGATATCAGGGAAGACATATGATTCTGGTACCAGCACAGAAAGCTCCAGTTTATTATCTTGATGATACACAGCAATACTGAGGTCAGACAGAGAAAAACATATGCAATGGACAGAAAAGAGAGCAGAATATCAAAATGTTTATTCTTTTTTTTTTTTCCAGTTTTCCCAACAATGGCTCTGTTTACAATAGGGAATGAATAAAAGTGTGACTGAAATACAGTTCATTTAAATTTATACTTTATATTTAGAACTAGTATTGAGTCATAGAAAAATTGAGTAGCTAAAGCAGTGTACCTACACATTGAGCCTTACAATACTATTAACATGTGGAATTACTGTGAATTCAGTATGGACATCTGGTTATTAATTAGAGCCCATAGTTTATATTAAGAATGGGTATTGAATTGGGTGATAGTATTTTGGAGGAGGTGGGAGAAGTAAAATGCGTAATCAAAATATAGTGTATGAAAAATTTTTTCAATGAAAGAAATTTCAAGAAAATGTACTCTATGCTGTACATTTGCAAGAGTTTTCATACATATTATAATGTATTTGCCATTTCCATATCATATTAAATAGTTTAATTTCCCCAACAAGCACTTTCTATTAGTTATTACACATAATTTTATTCTTGCAAACCTTTAGCAGTTGTTTTTTTATTTCTTTATTGCTTACATTTTACAAATTGTTATGTAGTTGGAATTTTACAATGGACAATATTGCAGACTGGATTCTTCTTTTTAACATTATTTATGTTCTCTCTGTGCTTGTGATTTGATACCCACTGTTTCTCCTTCCTCTACTACTTCCTGTAGGCAGATTAGGTTGTTCCATTGTAAATAATTGTCCGACCCACTGGTTTAATAAAAAGCGCTGATTGGCCAAAGGCAGACAGGAAGTGTGAGCTGGGCTACCAGACTAAGAAGACTCTAGGAATAGGAAGAACAGAGCAGAATGCCAGAGAGAAGCTAGAAGAAGCAGAGGACAACTATGCTGCTCTGAGAAAAGGTACCGCAACCCATGGCTGAACAGGATAAGAGTCATGGGTTAGATTAAGGGTAAAGAGTTATATGCCTGGGCCTTAGGCCAATCAGCCTAAAACTATTGTAAACATCTGTGTGTCTCTGCGGGTCTGTGGGTCTGCGGGCTTAAACCTTGAGGCTAGGCCTACCATGCCTGGCTCTGTGGATTTTTTTTTTTAATTGGATTTATCTTCTTTGGGTCATGTGGAAGTAACTAACATGCAGTGAAGTCATGGATGCACCATCTAGGTCATGTCCAGACATCACAGTGTCCTTTCACATCTTCTTCCTTCTTTCTGTTTTTCTTTCTTTCCTTCATCTCTGCTGTAATATTCCTTGGGCATTTCAGAGATGTAGGGTTTTACAAAGAGAGCATATTTATTGATGTACTTTCATATGAAATTCTTTTCAGAGTTTGAACAGGTAGGAATCTCCTCGTTAACCACTACCCACTGCAATTACCAACTTCTCTGCTGCCCAAGTTTGAAACCAGCATGAATCTACGCATATAAACATAAACATTTAGATGGCAGTTTGACATTACCACTTGCAAAAACATATCAGTAGTTTTCCCATGGACTTACGACTTCCCAAGTCATGGTTTTATTTTATTTTATTTTTTATTTTTAGCACGATTATAATTTCTTCCTGTAGAGCAGACCTTAATTATAAAAAAGAATTATGTTGGTAAAAACACTATTATCTAAATAGACTATTAATAAAATACTATCTTCTAAATATCCTTCTGTGAATTGCTTCATTTCTTTGACTGTGTTTTATGTGCAGATGTGGGGACTAATTTATGTTTTTCAACTGATTATCTCTTGCTTCAACAAAAGCATATCATTTTAATGATGGTAGCTGTATGTTGTAAGATAACATTTTGCAGCACAGACTCTTTAAATGTGTTCTTTTGCTTCAGTAATATACTCACAATCACAAGCCTTTCATATACTAATTAGAATCAGGTTGCTGCCAATCAAATCACTGGAGTTTGCCAAGGTTATATGCAATTGGTATATTGTACAAAAGAGTCGACATAATAACATTTTTGAGTCTGCTTCAAACATGGACGATCTGCCCATTTATTGATGTCTTTGATTTTTTTTTCACCATCAAATTAGTTTTCTTTATGTTCATCCTGTTTATATTTTTGCTGATTTTATAGATAGTGGTTGGACTTTTAGAGTCCATTATAAACAGCTCTTATCTTGCATAATTTTTCAAGTAATAACTTGAAAATGACAGCTGTATGGCACAGATGACGCAAATGAACAAGTGGAAGTGATCTTCATCCTTGTGCTTAGTTACTGAGACTTTGAAGGTTTAGAAAGCTGAATCACGTTGCTGGAGAACAATTGCCTAGGTTTAGAACGGCCACTAAGCTTCTAGAGATCCAGCTTCCCAGCGCATATATGAAAGCTAACAAGTGCGTGTAAACCTAGTTCCAGGGAACCCAACACTCTCTTCTATCATCCTTGAGTACTGTACACATGCATGTCAGCCAAACGCACCTAAAATTTAAAAAGAAAGAAAAATGTACCATTTAACTTTTTTTTTTGTATATTTCCTAGGAAATACGATTTCTACATGTAGTAACTGACAATATGGATACATTTTTTGTAACATTATTGTTTTATTTGTTTGTTTATTATTTATTTATTTATTTATTTATCTTTTTATTTATTTATGCACATACCAATCCAGTTCCCCTTCCTCCTTCTGGCTCTCCCATTCACCCTCGAGCTTTCCCCCTCTATAGCCATCATCCACTGCTCAAAGAGAGTGTTGACTCTCATGGGGAGTCAACAAAGTTTGGCATATCAGATTGAGGCAGGACCATGCCTCACCCCTATCAAGGCTAAATAAGGTACCCTTCTATAGTGAATAGGCCCCCCAAAGCCAGTTCGTGCACTAGTGATAAATCCTGGTCCCACTACCAGAGGTCCCACAGCCTGCCCAAGACATAAAACTGTCAGCCACATCCAGAGTCTTGTTCAGTCCCATGCAGTTCCCTGCTTGTCAGTCCATTGTCAGTGAGCTCTCATATAGATCTCTGTGGGTTTGCCCATCATGATTTTGACCCCTTTGCTCATATAATATCTCCTTCCTCTCTTGGACCTACTGGGATCTCAGCCCACTGCTTAGCTGTGGATCTCTGAATCTGCTCCTATCAGTTACTGGATGAAGGTTCTATGACAGTTAGGTTGCTTATCAATTTGATTGCAGGGGAAGGCCAGTTCAGGTAGCCTCTTTGCTTGGAGTCTTAGCTGGGGTCTTCCTTGTGGGTTCTTGAGAATTCCCTTGGCATCAGATTTCTCCCTAACCCTAAATGGCTTCCTCTATCAAGATATCTTTCTTGGCTCTCCCACTCTGCCTCTCCCTCAAGTCAACCATCCCATTCCTTTGTGTTCTCTTCCCACCTCCACTTACCCCTCAACCTCATGCTCCCAATTTACTCATAAGATTCCTTCTATTTCTCCTTCCTATTGGGATTCATGGATGTCTCTCAGGGTCCTCCTTGTTTCCTAAATTCTCTAGGTTTGCATTTTTAAAAGTTCAATCTGTAATGGTTTAATACTAGAGTTCATATATTTTGTATCAGCAGTATATAAATATAATTAATATAAATACATTATTATTATAGTATAGGAATCATTAAGTACAGTTCTGTACCTTTTAAGGATCAAATTGATTAAAAGGTAAGAAATAAAATTGTCAATAGGAGATTTTGGTCAGTGATAGCATTATAATCACTAACTAGAATGATGATTATCACGTTCTATTAATACAGAAGTTATGTGATGCTCACATTGCTTTGTATTAGTTGTAGCTCCCATCAGTAGTTATCAGGCTTTCACAATAAATGAATTCTGAGAGACACATTAAGTCACCCAAGGGAGCTTATAGAGGCATTACTGCTCTACCCTCAATTATATTCTTAACCTCTGAGAATAAGGCATGTGATTAAGAAATTCAGAACTTGTGAATTTAACTCGTGCTTTAGAAGCCAGATTTTGAACCAAGTTTGGTGGTATGGTAGCTGGCATAAAAACAGATGCTTATGAAATGAACTGTGCAATAGTAAATGCTACTTCATCATATCAATGAGCAAAATAAGAATTTCATGCCAGTATTTCAATATTTGACTAGAAATCATCAGCCAAGGAAGACAGAGGTGATGTAAACTGACTAAAGTATGGTCTACTTTTTTATATTCTTCAGGGAGAACTCTATGCTTTAAATTGCACTGAAAATTATGTCATTTCTTCCAGAGAATATTGAACAAAATTATCATTTTCTATGATTTTTTTTAGTATCTCTCTTTAGGCTATGAATGTTTTTATGCTCTGCTAGCAAAAATGCAAATATTATCTCCAGCGGAAATACACTTAAATTTCATGTCCATCATTTGGAGAACCATAAATCAATATGCATTGACAGGACATGTTATACTTCTCTAAGGCACATATTTCCAGAAAGGACATTCTACTACACATACTATTTCATTATGTAAAACAACAGGGCCTCCTGAAAGCTTAAAGCATGAATGTGATGATATTAAGTAATAGAAATAGGGAGCCAAATGTCAAAAAATAAAATCATTATTAAGTTTTAAAATTATATGACCAAAAGGTATGAGATGTGACTGAATTTTCTTAAAAGTTTAAGTGGGTGCCCTTGAATATACCTTTTTATAAAAAGCAAATCATTTTTTGTCATTTGAATTACAAATGAACTTTTGACAAAATTGGGCTGATGGAAGTAATTATTATTGTAGTCTCAAGGCTAATAAAAATGCTTAATTTCACTCTAACTTGGGAATATACCAGCTGGTTAGTGCCACACAAGTTGGAATTTTACACCTATACTAGAATCCATATAGATGCAAATATGAGAAGCTCTGTATTGGAGTCCCCTGGGTCCTATTATTTTTGTATTTATAACAGATGTCTTCAAGAACATTAAAATATTTGTAAAACATTTTTGAAGCAATTTCTAGAAGCTATTATGTGTTGCCATGTATAAAATGAACAGAAAAGCATTAATATTCACAAGGTCTGGTTAATATTACTGCTTAATGATTTTAAAATTCAAGGTTTTATTTATTTTTATGTGCATGGATATTTTGCCTGGATGTATTTCTGTGCACCATATGTGTGCAATGCTGTCAAAGGCCAGAAAGGGCATAGGATCCTCTGGGGTAGAATAATTTTCAGCACCCTATGGGTGCTGAAAACCCAAAGCAGGTAGGTCTTCTAGAACTGTAACCAGTATTTATACTGACTGACTCATCTTTGCAGCTCAGTTCCAAGTTCTTTGTAAAGCACTTTAAGCTCAAAAAGAAAAAGAAAAGAAAGAAAAAAAAAAAACAAGCAATAAATACAAATTAACACCAAACAGGCAGCCCAAAGTAGAAGGTAAAACATTATGTTCTTTGGAGCATCTTTAGCAATGTCACCATTGGGACTGGCAATTTTTTCCAAGTCCAAGATATGAGTCAATGATACTTTTTATTAAAAATTAACCAGGTCTTGTGACCTTGTGAGTATTAATGTTTTCCTGTGTGTTCGTAGATGACAACACAAATGCCTCTAGAAGTTATGAAAAACACATATATATCTACAGATAAGGGAAGCACAGTATTCTATTAATGCAAATCTCTCTCTCTCTCTCTCTCTCTCTCTCTCTCTCTCTCTCTCTCTCTCTCTCTCTCTCTCTCTCTGCATCTATGTATAATGTAAACCGAAAAACTTTTGTGAAGGAGAATAGCCTCTTCTTCACTAGATAAGAGTCTGGTTTGCAAAATGATTAGGGCAAAATCCACCTGCTTGGAGTTAGTCTGCATTTCAGCCTTATTTAACTCAGTAAACTTTCAATGCTTTCAACTAAAATTACCCTCATTTTAGTAAGAAAGTAAATATTTCTTTTCACTGCTTTTAGTTCCTAAAATTGTATAAGTATTTTTACCTAAAGTTACTTTCTTCTAAATAATATATAGCTTGCTTATAATGATTAATAAAAGGAACGTACCTCTAATGCTAATTCTTTAATTTGGTTGTATGTCAAATCTATGTGCTTTTATGACGCATTCTGCATTTTTAAAAGCAATGTTTGTCTCATAATTGACTTGTAAAAGAGTTAAAATTTGAACTTATCTGCAGTATTTATGGGTTTAAAATACAAGTGTTCTATATGACCTATTAAAAACCAAAAAGAAGCATGAGTTGAGAATTTTGGATAATTGGGTTCTTGGTTCAGTGGTTGCTTATAATCCCACTTGGTCAATAGTTCATTACAAACAGGCCCATCTCATTTAAGACTCAGTTCAAATACTCACATATTATGAGTTTGTAGGCATTCTGAATACATGACTGTGACATTATGGTTGACTTATAAGAATGAAGATCAATATTTGGCATATTGGACCTCACCATCCCACGAAAGTTTCTTTTTATTGTTTTTAAAAGAAAATATGGAATGGAAGACTCAAAATATATAATATTAAGCAATGTTACACATTTTAAACAAAAAGAAAAATCTGCATGATATTATTCATGTGTCAATCTCTCACCTCTCTCTCTCTCTCTCTCTCTCTCTGTGTGTGTGTGTGTGTAGTATGTAGAACATGTAGCTAAAACATTAAATTCTAAAAATTAGGTGATAAAGAAGAACTTAATACGAGTAACAAGTATTTGTTACAATAAGATTTTACGGTCAGAGGTCCAGGACCGCCAGAAGTCCAGACCCATAGTCCTGCAGTCCTAGACCCCTTAGCCGCTCGCTGCTGCTTAGGCCCCCAGAAATGATTCAGTTGCTTATATTAACTTCATGCTGTTTGGCCTATGGCTCAGGCACATTGCTAGCTAGCTCTTACATCTTAACTCAACCCATTCTCATTAATCTTTCCTGCCACATGGCCCATGGCTCACCTGTGTTCCTTACATGTTGCTCCTTTGTGTGTCTGGCTGTCTCTGACTCCTCCCTTCCTTTCCTACCTATTCTGATTCCCCACCTCCTTCTTCTGTGGTGCATGTCACAGGCCAAAACACCTTCTTTATTTAAAGACTGATATTGACAGCATACAGAAAGACATTCCCACATCAAATATTTAATAACAAAAAGATATAAAGCTAATAGGTTTTTTTTTTTTTTTTTTTTTTTTCTTCTGGCTTTAAATCGGCAATGGATTTTTTTTTTTTTTTTTTTTTTTTTTTTTTTTTTTTTTTTTTTTTTTTTTTTGGTGGTGAATGAGTACATAATAACATATTTGGTAATGAAAGTGTAAAACGCAAAATGAAGTCCCACATTTTGAAAATGCCTGTTTTAATTGTATAGAGGTTCATTGTGATAAACCAAGGTTAGTAGTGCTAAAATGTATCAATGAAAGGAATCCAATAAACAGATCTAGTGCCCTGTAAATCTCTATTCTGCCATAAAAAATATTTGACTATAAAAATAATGTTTTAATTACAGTTTTAAAGTGTCCTTTCTAAATCTATCTCTCAGAAGTCAATTATAAAACAAACATAACTTTCAAAGAATGCAAAAAATTGAATGAGGTAGGAATGTAGAGTTGTTATTTTCTAGTACCATACAGCACATATTATTTAGATTTTTGCCAATAATTTTTAACAAATTATCTTCTGAACTGAATTACACATTGATAATCTTCATTTAAATATTATACCCACTGAAAATGTGCTTCGACCTTATGTAACTAGAAATCCTAACACAATTAAAGAAATAAAGCAATCCTTTTATGCTTAAAATCTTAAAATACTTATAATGTGTTATTTATAATGTGTTTATGCTCCTAAAGGCATGTTATTCTGCAAAGACTTATAAAAAGTAAATGAACTAAATAAAACCATAAGATCTCTGTTTCTTGAAGCTGAGTCAAGATATCAGTAGTCTGTAACTTTATCAAAACCAAAACCCAAAATAAATTCTATTTTTTTTTTTAATGATGAAGTTGAGAGAGGGACATTTCTGGGTGTGTTTTGAAGATGTGAGGTGGTAGAAAGCAAGCTTTAATATGGTCTAAATTCATTGTGTCCATGTAGAAAATCACCAAAAAGAAAATAAAATGAAAAACAAACAAATGAAGAAATATCATTACTACTTTCCTACATATATGTTTAATTGAAGTAGAGTTGGATGATTTCCCCAGGTCCTATACTCCTTCTACCGCATCCGGTTTCTTTGTGGGCCGAGTTTTGTCCCAGGCAAGGAGCGTCAAGATTAAATAATCTGCACTCAGGAGTCATTTTTAGGTTCCATCATTCAGGCTCTCCACACACTGAGAGACCCGAGCTTTATTCAGTACATCTTATATCTTAGACCTGTCTGTCCCTTAGCCATGCTTCTCTCCTGCCACTGCATCTCACCTAGCTTTTTCCCCTCTTGCTTCCCACCATGCTGGATTCCTTCTGCCCCTTCCACTCACACTGACTCTAATCCATGCTTGTCCCCAGCTTCTGCTGCTTCTGCTGCTTCTGCCTGTGTGTCTCTCCTCATGACCCCTTTGTCTCCGCTATCACCTTAACTCTCTTTCACACCCTGCCCCCTCATCCGGGCACACCCAAGGTCTTGAGGATCCCGAGAGGCTAGCACTCAGCAGGTGGCAGCGTCTATAGTGCAGGAAGTTTCTTCCCCCTGTAAACATAAGGTTTTAGTCCTTAGGGGAGAATGGTGAGCCATAGAGGCCAGAATGGCACTTATTCAGGAGACAACACTTCTAGTTTTTTCTATGTCTCATCCTGGCTTCCCCTCAATGTTATACTCCCTGGACCCACGGGATCAGTCAATGGAGGGTCTGGAAGAAAGGGCGTAGGACAAATAATGGTAGAGATGCAAAGTGGTGAAATATGGAGACAAGACAGGGAATATGATCAATTCTCAGAGTTTATTGTAATTTGGTACAGTATATATAGGTTTTAGGGAGGCAGCCCCCTCTCTCCCCCTCCCCCCGCCTGTTGGTGCATCACTATCTAGGGTGGTAGCCTCCTGCCTGCTGGCTGCACTACAAGAAAATAATAACAATAACGATAGTAACAATAACCAAAAGCAGAGAGTTAGTCATTGTACAATAAAAACAAAGTGTACATCCTGCCAAGACCTCAAAGAGCCACAAAATATATCATTCATGCTTGAGAGAGAACCTCCTAGTTCAAAGAACAGTTCAGTAAAGTCTTTCTCACACTTACAGGTCTCCACATTATACTGTTTTATTTTTTATATAAATAGACCCAGACACACTCAGGCCACCCCCACCCCACCCCCCCCACACAAACACACACCCAATGCTGGGTCCCTTTTGTAACTATTTGTTTTTAAGACTGGCCACCTGGAATGCTATAATGAATTAGAGAGCTCCTCCCTGGGGACAACTAATCCTTTCTTTCTAACCAATCATTAATGGCTTTTCATCTGAAATTCTGGCCCATCAAGACTTCCTTCACCCTAGTAAGCATAACAATTGGTTCAGTCATTGATATTTCTTATCTAAGCAGCTAAACTGTTGGGATTTCATGGGTGTGGTTTCCCTGTCCTATCTAGAATATACAACAACCTTCTTGGTCCCTCAGTTCTTACATTAAAGCTATCACTACTGAATATATATGTCAGTCTCTCCACCACCCCCTAAACTTTTTGCAGCAAATTATTACTACACAAAATCAAAAATCATCATAGCATAGAATGTGAATAATGCAACCTCAGCATCCAAGAGAAAGGTTCCCTGAGTTCAATCTTAGTATTGCTGATAGGTTCTTCCTCCATAAACTGGGAAACGTAATAGACACACTTACAGTAGTTTTAAGATCAAACAGGCATTTAATCTAAGGTCTTAAACCTGACCACAGAGGAACTTCTACTGAGGACTTCTGAATTTTCTCTCTGGCAACTTGAGCATTCCTTGAGTTTCACTGCTAAGATTTGAGGAGTCCTAATATTAGGCTCATGAATACAATATAATCATAGAAATTTTAGATGGTTTCAGTTTAGTGAATGAGTGTGCTTCTTGAAGTTTTTTTTTGAGACATAAAATTATATGTTTATTTATATATATTATATATAATATTTATTTATAATATTATATATATTTTTAATATAAAAAAAACCAGAATTATACCTATGTCAAATTTTCTATATTAATGTTATAATCTTTCACTGGTAATGCAATGGTAAATAATATAGATTTTGTATAAACATATAAATGGCTAACTTTGCTATTCTTAATTAACATTGCCTAATATAATATTTTTATTTAGACACAATGCAGAGATACTGTTGCATTATGAAAGTCCTGTAGTTTGTTAATTTCCCTCAGAATAACAAACACATAACTTGTTCGGTAGTCTGATGCTATCAGAGACTTTTATGGAGACTGACTCATGTGAAGTGATGCCACTACTTGCCTGCTAATGAGTTACCAGCAGCTATTCAGCACTGGGATTATTGGTGTAAAAATTCCATAAAGCCACGGCTCCTTCATTAGTCTGTTTACCTTGCACAGGAAATTTAAATCCCTGAGAAATAAATGATAATCCCTATTTAGAAGTATCTATTCTATTCTATTTATTTATATTTTTTTACACTGAAATCAGGATTAAGCAAAGTTCAATATGCTTAGAAGTACAAACTATAATAAACCTAAAACATTTGCCTAAAGAAAAACAGCAGATTAATTAGCAAAGTCCCACTTATTTATCTTTAGAATAGAATAAAACATGTATACAAAGCTGCCAAATAAAAACTTGTACTTTCCCACCATATTGGGAAATCATGCTGCTTTTAGAGTCCTGAGGATTAAACCTCAAGCCTGTTGCCTGATTGGGAATGTACTACTACTGAGCAAAAACCCCAGGCTTTTGTTTTATTGATATCCTTGTATTTTAAAGTTAGTTTCTTTAGAGATATCTTCAGTAAATGCTCTCTAGGGGGAACTGGTAGTTATTCTCTGGGCACCATGTTTTTATGACTATAGTGCTGTTTAATTTTATAAGCCATGTATTGCTATCTTAGGAGAATTGTTGTGCAGAATAAAATCTATTTAATGGTCTTGATATTTTTGTTTATTTACTTTGAGGCAAGACATCTGTATAGTTTAACATATCAATATTTAAGTGAATTTTCTGCCTCAGCCTCATTGAGTGATATTACTAAAGGTGTTCTACACTGCTGGATTCTTATATTTCATGGTTTCTAAAATGTACCACAAAAGAGTAAATTCTATTGAGTCATATTAATACTTAACTCTACATTGCTTTGTATAAAATATTATGATTTAGTTCAATACAATATAGAGAAGATAAAGACTTTGACTTGTATGAAAAAAAAACCCTTTGAATGATACAATACCTATATCAAAAGAAAATAAAATGGAAACACTAAATTTTGTTTTAGACAAAGCAATGTCTACAAAGAAATCAGAATGAGTGTGCCATATTTACAAACATGTTCATTACAGGATTAATTTAAGGTTACATTCGTTTATTTATGCAAAAAATAATGTGCTAAGAACAGTTCTGACAATATAGAATGAATCAAAACAAGTTCTTATTTTACTTTGGAAGATAAGATAAAAATTATTTCAGGTGACATAGTTATTGGTATTGCATTAGTCAAATAATCTATACTTATAAGTAAGTGACTACTTTTAGCTACATTAGGGAATAAAGACTAGGATTTAGTTTTTTAAAGTTTAAAAATTTTTAAATAATTAAGAAAATTAAAATGATTTAAGAACCAATTGGTTAGTGCTATAATTCTTTCCTTTCCTTTTTTTTTTTTTTAAAGTTAGAACCAGACTCATTCAGTAGATAAAGAATGAGATAATGTTTTAAGCTAGATTTAAGGCAGTAACATAGGAACACCTTACAGAAAATAACAGCTGTGTGAATAATTGAATCAACCCAAGTAGTTAGGTGTGTTAATGTTGGAAGAAGGGCTATAAGGTCATTATCTTCCTATTTATCTCAGTAATCATGTCTTTGTGATTTACTGTTTGCAATAATAATGGTAAAAATTATCAATTACATTAAGCAATTTCTAAGGTTTGAAATAGGTGAAAAATTATTTGAGATCCTAAATTTGAAGACACTATAATAACATTTCTGACTTCGTACCCTGTTGAATTGCAATGAGAATGTACTAATGGTAAGTTAATTTCCAGTCTTAATGCTATTCTCCTTTGAGAATTTTAATGCTCATATAAGATGCATCAGTTCAGATCAAATCTACAAGGTATTGTTAATTAGATATATGAGGAGATTTAAACTTATATTTAATTTGATGTATTCCTTTATTTCACATATTTACAGATATTATAAATAGTTTGACAAACTAATGAGAAAAGGCCCAGCCCAGTTACATTTAGAGTCATCACTCTTAAACTGTGAAACTTCAAACAAGAATTCTAGACAAAGGAAAGATGTGTTAATAGTCAATGCATATGTGAAAAGGATCAGAAAATATGACATAATTTCAAAGGACTTTGGGGAAGGATTGTTGTCTCATTCAGCATTTGGATTCCTGGGACTCTTGTAAAAGCTGGGTATTGTAACACAGGAGCAATGTGGCAGAGACAGGAAGACCCCTGGAGTTCTTTGGGTTTGGAAGTCTAGCTGAGCTTATTAAATGCAGATTTAATTTTTATTGAGAGATTTTATGTTTAAAAAAGGAGATATAAAACAGGAAGTAATCAAGAAAACAGCCGAAAGCAACCAACCTCTGGCCTTTAATAGTATGTGCATGCATGTGTAACCACACTTGTACATGCATGAACACATGAACACATGTATAACACACACACATACACACAAAGACAGAGACACAGAGAGAGACAGAGAGATCACCATATGCTCTTAAATTGAAAGATGTTTGAATAAGATATTATTATTACCAAAGCGGGAAGTCAGAGTAAAAACACCATTGGTTCAAGACTAAAGATCTCTAAATAGTATCATCAAAATTACCTAAAGTCTCCTGGCATGGATTTTAGGTTAGACTGGTTTTGGTTGGCCACTTCCTCAATCTCTATGCTCTCATTATGCCAGCAGATGCCATAGGCAGGGTAGAATGTAGGTTGAAGGTTATGTGGCTGCAATGTTTTCTCACTCCCTCCACTTGAAATCTTGCCTACTCCTGGGAAACAGCCAGTTCAGATTGTGTATCCACTATTGCTAGGGGTCATCCTTGTAGATTCCTGGGAGATTCCCTTGAGCCAGGTTTTTACCTGACCATGAACCCCTCCAGCCATTCTAGTAGTCTCTTTCAATAATCTTCCCCAAACCTGTTGGCTTATGTTCCCATTTCTACCTCCCACCTACCCACGGTCCAAAGTCCAATCACAAAATCTTTTCTATTTCCTCTCCCAGGGAGATCCTGGCATCCCTCATAAACCCTTCTTATTAATCAGTCTCTCTGGCTCAGTAAATTCTAGCATAGATATCCTTAATTATATAGCTAGTATCCACTTAGAAGTAAGTACATACTATATCTTTCTGGGTCTGACTACCTCACTATGGATACTTTTTTTTCTAGTTCTATCCATTCGCCTTCAAATTTTCTGGTGTCCTTGTTGTTAGTAACAGCCTAAAACTCATGCCAGGAGAGTAAGTGTCTGACACTTCCTGGAGCAACTGGAGCCACAGGCTGGATGATCCAGAAACCTAGGATAGAACCAAACATGAATGGAAGAAAAATGTCAGTGTACTAATGCCTAATGATATTCTGTTATACATATTGATTGGTACCTAGCCCATTTATCATCTAAGAGGCTTCTTCCAGCAACTGATGCAAACAGATGCAGACTCACAGCCAAACTTTTGGAAGAGCTCAGGAATCCCGCAAAAAGGGAGAAAGGATTGTAGGAGCCAGAGGGGTCAAGGACACCACAAGAAAACTGACAGAATCAACTAATCTGGCCTCAAAGGGGCTTGAAGAGACTAAACCAACCACCAGGGAGCCTGCTTGGGACTGAACTAGGCCCTCTGCATGTGTATGAAAGTTGTGTAGCTTGGTCTGTTTATGGGGCTCCTATCAGTGGTCTCAGGACCTGTGTCTGACACTTGAGATGGCTTTTGAGAACCTTTTCAACGTGCTTGATTGCCTTGCAGCTGTGGTTGATATGTAAAGTAAATGAAAAAATTCCTTATATAGTTTTCATACTGCTTAAATATTCTATATACATTAGGTAAGTTTCTGAGCATCTTAAATAAGAATGATATTTTTGTATACCTTAGGATACTACCCAATGACCTCACGAGAAACACATAATTTAATAAGTAATTAATGAATCAGGTATTTTAATGCACTTACTATGATAAATTGAAGAAATATAAAATAAAATGTACATATCTCACATTCCTGAGCCTAACTATGAAAATACTGGTACTTACTGGGACTCTATACAAAATGTGAAATGTATTCAGAATACTTCAAGAGGAGAATGTGAACTTTAGTCCTTAAATAATGATTAGATACGCATAGTTTAATAGGGGATTTGTTCTTACACTATTGGCTGATTGTTAAATGTGGATGAGAACATTGGACAGAAATTTAATGATAATAGATAATATGCAATTATGTAGATATCCATAACTTAAAAGTTATTTTATTTTTACTATACAAACTTGGAAGCTTAAAAGAGAAAATTTTTATGTCTCTGGTAACCAAAATTATACTTAGCATGGTTTAGGTTCCAATGAAAGTTTGATTGAATAATAAATTAGTAATCATAAGATATATGGTTTCATTAGTCTTTAAATAGAAAACACTACCCCCTAACTACATAAGTTCTTCTTAGCTTTGTCATATTAATGGAATGTCTTCTTCATGCTTCTTTCTATAATGTACTCAAGTAGAAGCAACTTCTATGCTGCAATCCAATAAATATTTAGGAAGTATTCAGAGTTGTGAAGGTAAGGCAATTTGAGATTGCCAGTCACTAAGGGCTGCTGTTCTCATTGGGCCCTTCATCACAAAGATTTAGATGGAGTTTTACCTTAGGAATAAAGATGGTACCAAGAAAAGCATATAGAATCACTGATTTGCTGCTGAAATGTCAATAAAGTGGGTTCTCTCAACCTCTTAATCATGGGATTATGCACAGACCCATAAACACCGTAGGAACTGTACCTTGTAAGTATGTTAGATAGTGTAATCAGCTTGGAGTAGGTTGCCTAAGAGGTCAGACAGAAGGGCTAGTACCTTTCAAAGCCATGGAAGTCATGGAGAAAGCTGTATTTTGAATTGATTTTAACAAAGTTTTATCATTTGGGTTTTTATTGTTGTTGTTGTTTTTTGTTTGTTTGTTTGTTTTTAGTTAGTTTAGAATCAATTAAAAAAAAAAAGCAAAACATCTGGACCAGACATCTATGTGGAAGTTCTTCCAGAACTCACTGGGCCTGACTGAATCTGTATTCTATCCATTGTCCTGCACTGCAGACTCACCTTGTAGATTGCATGAGATTTGATTCTACATTTCTACATTCTACCTGTAAATAGTGTTTTCATTATGTAATCCATACCACGCTACCCCATTGCTTTTCTGTGTTTCATTCTTGCTTCATTTTTTGCTTTTCATTTATGACCTAAATTTTATCTCTTTCCTTGCAATTTAAATGCACGTATGCTCTGTTTACTATGCTCTTTGCCATCATGTTTCCTTGGGCCTGTGTACACCCAAATCAGTTCTGTCTTTCTAGGACTTCCTAACGACCTGCTTCAAAATTTGACCTTCGTGTTTGACTATAATTTTTCCACTATACTTTCCAAATGTTTGCTTTAGCATTAAATTAAGTGAATCACTTGTCTAATGTTATACTAACATGTCACTTTGATCACAGTCACAATAACATCCCACTTAACCTCAGCCCTTTGCTAATGCTGCCAACTCAACAGCAATTTCAGTCATTGTCACTGTAAGTCAGTTCAAAGAGGCCCTTTGTTACTGACTCACTGCTTACTCAACATATTGAACTCAAATACGCTCTGTTTCAAATCAACAAGCAAATTGACTCTACAGTTCAAAAATCTCAGCCAGAGAAAAGTGACATTGAACTGTCTGCTCAGCTTCCAGGTGTTGAAGTGGAAAATTAAGACAATGAGGCAACAACAGGAAACAACAAAGCTTTGTTCATTGACCATGACAATATAGGCACAAAATAAAAGGAAAGTCCTGGGTTACTCTGTGCTCCGTTTGACCCCACAAACTGGCACTGGGCAAAGGTCAGAATGATTCTACCTTGCAGGGCTACAGAAAAAGCTCTTTTCTATGACTGATGACCAGGTTAAGAGAGGAGAATCTGAGTCAGGGTAAAAGTAATTGCTGGGGTTGAAACCTCAGGCAAGAACACCACTGAGTAGCAGCTACTTGGGCCAGGGTTATAGAGATGTATACACATTTGGCAAATGTTGGAGACTTAAGTCCTCACTGCAGCTCTTCTGGAAAAATGGAGTGCCCCTATGATCCAGAATGCTGGCCATGGGCACAGGTTCCCCACAAAAGTCTTGCTGGACAAGGACATGTAATAGTTTGTGGTGAAGCCTGGAAAATATCAGCATTCCAGCTGTGTTCCATGAGCATGAAAGACAGACGCCCTACCATCAAGCTAATTACTTAAACATCTAATTTAAATACCCACTATTTGTGAACAGTATTTCCAAAATGTTTGAAATAAAAAAAAAAAATCATCCAGTTTCCAGATTCCTGTATATATTCCTAGATTAAAGAAGATTAACTACACTGTACATTGTTCTGCTATTGTGACATGCTTTCCTTAACATAGCTTAAAATTATAACAATAGTGATTAGCTCTACAACCTGGAGCAGGTTAAAAAGTAAAAACTGTGAAGAGAGAAAATATAGTATAGAACTTAGTTTATACACATTTTAGCTAATGTGACCCTGGTAAAATTCCTTAACACTAAAGAAGGTTATAATTTCCCATAAGAAAGGCAATGTTTCTATCTTTGTTCAGGATGTATTTTGTAACCATCTACTTTGCCTTGTTTCTTTAACTTTGAGGAAGTTCAAAATTAAGTCTCAAAGTTTGTTCTAATAAAAACACCCTGTGGTTCATATAAGTACATTTAAATCCTATGAAAGTACTTTTCCAGTTATTAATTTTCCCTGGTAAAAGCTTATTATTTATTAATCATGCTTTCTATTTTATTATGTATATCTTTGGAACTTCAAATATTGTATAGAAAGAGGTGAGATAAGCATCTTTTGGAAAAATTAACGCAAAAGTTTTAGCTCTCAAAGCAAAAGATTCTTATAGCATAGCATTCCTTTATCTGAAAAGCAATTAACTCTACAGTACCTGAAACTTTGGTGGTTATACAGAGGTTGTCTGAAAGACTAAGACTATACTAAACCCTGCATTGTTTTACTAAGAAAATAATGACCAAATGTAACTTACTTCTACTTTTCAAAAATCATAATAGGATAAGTATTGTATTTTTAACAAATAAGTGAACTGAATATTTAAAAGCTAGTATGTTTTTTAATCCCATTATTTTAATTACTCTTTTGTTTCTATGAAAAAGCCCTTTACTTTTAATAGTAATCAAAACAAGACTTACTCTTCTTATATAGCCAAGAATCACTCCAAAGATAGACTGGAAGTTGCAGATATTGCTAACCATGAGCATGTGAATATGAAGGTATATTCAGTGTTTGCTTTGAAGAAAGGGTGGGGGGAATCTCACTTGAAACATCAAGGAATATTGCTTTATAAATCATTTATGCCACATTGTAATACACTTACCAATATCAGAGTCTTTACAACTTTGAAATTACTGTTTTGAGATCCTTAGTCATCATTCTTATATAAACTTCTCTTTAAATTACATTTTTCTGTGATCACTTAATATGTACTACAGGTTATAATTTTGAAACTACTTAATTTTTTCCCTTTTATTAAAAATAGATTTTTTTCACATAACATGTCCTGATTATGACCCCTCCAAACACTCATCTCACTTTCTCATCATCTCCCCTTAGCACAGGGATAATATTAAAACATGAAAAATAAAATGTGAAGATAAAATATAAACTATCACATTGAATTTGGACAAGACAAACAGAAGGAAAAGAGCACAAGATTCAGATACCCGCTCATTCACAGACTCACAAATTCCAGAAAAACAAACTGTAAACCATAGTTTATACACAGAGGGCCTGGTGCGGACTCAGTCTATGTGAGTTCAGATGTGTTATGATCACGTTAATTCAAAGGACTTTTTTTTTTTCAGTGTCCTCCATCCTTTCTGTTTATATACTGTTTCTGCCTCCTAGGGTTCTCTGAGCCCAGAAGGGAGGGATGTAGGCAGCTATCACATTAGAGCTGAGTGCTCCAAGGTCTATTGCTCTCTGTGTGTAATGTCTGCTGTGAATCTCTATTTGTTTTTCATAAGGAAGCCTTTTCCAATGGTGGCTAAGAAAAGCCCTGATGTATGAGTGTAGCAGAATGTCCCTAAGAGTTCTTTAATCTTTCCTTAGTTGTTTGGTTGTTAGAATATTATCTAACAATACTGTATTCTACACCCCTTTAGAGTGGATTATTCCAAGGTCATAACAGCGCCCATGTGAGACACCACCAGCTCTCTGGGATTTTGTTCTCTGGTCAGGTTTTACTGGAAGAAGTAGATTTACATCTTACATATTTAAAAGCTATTAGAGTGACTACTGCCAGGTCTTTGATATGCTGTTTAGTGAGTGAGTCAGCTTTCTTTATTTTATTTTATTTATATTTACTTACAGCTGTTTTCTGGAGAATGATTTTTATGTTACAAATTAGACAACGTCTATCTATCAACACACAGAAAAAATGTATATAGATGACTATTAATATTGCTTTTGGTACAGCCTTTTTTATTGAAAAAAAAAATAAAACGGACTGATTTATAACTCTTAGGCTCCACATACTGCTCATGCCAATCGACATGAGGACTTGGAGGGCCCAGAGCTCCAGTCAGCCATCACTGTGGGAATTTTTCCTCATAATCCCTTTCCCCTTGCAGGTATATGGATCCCTGAGGGATGAGGTCAGACTGTGTTCCTGTGTGTGGTCTGTCACCTTGGAGCCCATTCCCTGCAGAGGATTACCTAATCCAGTCTTGATATTGAGATGAGAAAATGGGACTTGCCTGGAGTGAATGTGCCATGCTGAGCTGATCCACCTTGGGACCTCTTGCTCTTTTAGGTGAGGGAATGGGTGAATGGGGAGGGGGAGGTGGGAGGCTGACTGGGAGGAGAGAAGGAAGGGGGACCAGAGTGATACATAGATAAAAAAGACTTTTAATAAAAAAATAATAAAATGAACATACACACACAAACAAAAAAAGGCCTATGACCAATTGGTTTTCCAACCTCGCATCTTTTCTACTTTCTTAAATTCTTTGACTTCAGTTTTACTATTTTTGAGCAGGCCTAGAATAGTAGAGAGAATGGGCATAGCATAATCAATCTTTCCTTCATTTTTATTGAGGAATATATAAGTAGTTCCTAGCCTTTTGCCATTATAAATTGTTCCAGGGAATAGCTTTCTCATATGTTTTCATACAAGTGGAATATACAGATAAAATTAAAAAAAATGTCCATATTGCTGCTTGTTGTTTCATATTTTCTTTGTGTTCTGAGTTTACCTGGACATCGGAGGGCAGAGCTAACCACAAGTTAACCATAGAGGCTAGTCAGCAGTGGCACACACCTTTTAATCCCAGAACTTGGAAGGAAAAATCAGGAAGATCAGGAATTCAATTCCATCCTGGGCTAAATGAGATTGAACTAGTGTAAAAGAAAAACAGAGCTAGATTGTGGTTGCACACACCTCTAATCCCAGGCCTAGGGAGGTGGATACAGGGTCTCAGCACACACACACCATGATTGCTAGAGGTAAGAAACCTCTAGTCCCCATTCTGTCTAGAGATACGAAATTTCCAGTGGTCACTGTTCTGCTTCTCTGATCTTTCAGCTTTCACCCTAAGGAAAAAAAAAAAAAATTGCTGAGAATTTTTTTAGATAGAATTTCTCAATGGACAGAGTGAGCAAAGTTAATTAAGGACCCCAATGACATATTTTGTTAACAATTTATTGGTTTATCTTTATTCTTTAAAAAAGACGATGAAAATGGGTGATGAAGAGATGAAGAAACAATTCTGCCTATGTGACAGCTCGTTTAGGGGCAGCTTTTTGGTACCGGGGTCAGTTGCTTGAGAAAAGCAACTTAGTGTATAAGGGGTTTGTGCTAGCATATTCTTAAGAATATTCAATCTGTAGGTGAATATTTTGCTCAGTTTCTGGGTGGAAAGAGCTGCGTGTTCTTCTTGTATCAATCAGGACACAGGAGAAAAAAGAAAACGAGGGTACATACACCCAGGAAGCTACTGCTACCAGTACAGCCCTAGTACCCGATAATTATGATATATGGTTTCAATTTAAAAATGAAATTCCTTCTTTTATTTATTGTCTTTTAAAATAGTGCCTCCTGATGAGGGCATGTGTTGAGCACATGAGCCTCAGAAATCTATGTCTGATTCAAACCACAACAGACTCCTTTGATTCCCTGCCCAGGGGTAGCTACATGAGTATAATAAGGCTTAAAATGTATCAGTATGAATATTGGTGAGTAAGAGAAGTTTGACTTCTATGAGCATAATGCACAAATATATTAATTTGTGTTTATTTTACTAGTGTAATCTACCAAATGTGACAGAAATTTATTTCCTCTATTTAAAAACTATTATTTTTTTCAACTGAGATTGGTCTTTAGCTGAAAGAGGATGATTTGTGTTGAGAAAGATGCACTTTAATACCATGAAACAACTCTCCAACCTAGGCATATATTTTTGGAATATGTAGGTAGACTAATCAAAGTTGGCAATGAGCCCAGAATATGAAGATTTTCCCTTTGCGAGAAGATTAGAAAAGGTTACTTGGAAGGGGTACTTATAACAGATTCTATGTGGTATGGGTCACTTGACCTACACCCCAAGAGGCAAAAGCTCTGATGGGTCAGCAAAGGAATCCTGTGGCCTGATTACTGACACCATTGTTCTTTGATGGTGTTTACAATAGAGAGACTGGACCTGTTCCCTTCAAATTACCACATATGAATGGGGAAAAAATTGCCAGAGGCAAAACCACTACAATAGATGAAAGCCCTGCTATCTCTTTTCTAGACATTTCAAAGACTATTGCAACCTCAGAATGCTTGCATAACTGTATGAAGTAGGAAAGACCACCCCAAATGCATTAGGTTAAGCACTTTGGGTTACCACTCATACATTTTATAGTCAGGAAATAATAGGAAACATCACTACTCTTATTTTTAAAAAATTGTTGAGAATCTCATATGTGCATATAACACATTTTCTTCAAATTTACCCCTTCAGTTCTATACCTATCCCCTGACCACTTTTCCCTCTCACCTGTATCTACTCTTTTATTTTTTTTTAATCCATGAGTTCACATACTGCTGCCTTCATGTGCATGGATGCCCAACCACCTCCCAGTGTTTGAGTATCCCTCCACAGCACACATTCTTGAAGGATACTGACTTTCTTACCCCCAGCAGCCATAAATTTCCAAACCTTCTAAAATATAAATATTATTCAGCATATTTTTGCCTTTTGTAAAAGTCTGTGTGACATTCTGGCTAAAGAGCAAGGCTGTAAAGACGACATTTGAGCTGTCATCAGGAGACAGAGGCACTCTGTGTGGTGCTCAATCACAGGCTTGATATTTTTTATAGATACTAACCAAGATGTACCCCAAGTCTGACTAAGCATACATTAACGTCTTTTTTTACTTTTAAGAATCGTGTGTGTGTGTGTGTGTGTGTGTGTGTGTGTGTGTGTGTGTGTTTCATCTTAGATAGATGAATCATCTCAGTTCTTTTTACTATAACTGTGATACAGTATAAAGGGGAAAGGAACTAATATATGAAGACATCTAGTAAGAGACACAAAACACATTATGATATCTACAAAATTTTTCTCCCATGAAATGTAAGTATTAAGCATGACTTTAACCCTACAAACATAAAATTGACATTTATTAAGATATATGCAAATCCATACATTACATAAATGCTGAAATATTTAGATTGAATATGAAGCATACTAAAGTGCATGGAAAATGTAGCATCATTGAATGATGTATGTCACTAATCAAAGAAGAATTTGCTCATTCATTTTCTTAGTCATTCTGGTGTTGATTGCTGAGTATCGTTCCCATGACCCTTTCCCTTCAGATTAGTGGCTTCGTGTCTTATAGGAAAGATTTTCAAGATTCATTTATCTGGTGATAAATTGCACAAAATGGGATGCAAGGAGAAAAACCATAGAGACTGACTAGTTCCCTAGAAGCTTATCCTTTGCATTTACACTTACAATGGGCTACCCTCTTCTCACTCGCTACACTCATGGAACATAAACTGTGACCAAAACTCTGCAAGCAGACACACTTTCTGAAGAGTGTTGAGGCAAAGGTGGGAGAGTTCGGAGCGGTGGAGACACCTTTTTGAAGGAGGTTGGAGAAAAGTATGTCTTCTTGGCCTCTGAGGTTTGCAAAGCCACAGGGAGTTTATTAAGCTCATTTTCAGCACCTGGCTTTGGGGCAGTGACCTGGCAACTTGACAAAGCGAAGGGTGGTCATGGCCTAGAAAGAGCTGTGTGAAAAAAGCACAGAAAGTATCATGTTCAAAAGAGCAGTGATGGTCAAAGAGGATGGCGGAGGAGAGGAAGAGATGAATCTGACTTTGTTTTGGCCTCTGACAGGGTGAGCAGGCTGTGGAGCTTGTCTCCTAGCACAGTCCACTCTACCTGAATTCTTCTTGACAATCAGTCATGTCCGAGAGGGTAATGCAAAGTCTCCTTATTGTGCTGGTGTTTGTACAATAGATAATTCTCTGAAACACACTATAGTTCCCTGAGCAAACCTCTTGGAAATACACGGGTATTTGAAAGGCTGATACTATTAATGAACAGAGTTTGATTGACTGATTAATTAATTATGTCACTGCTGGAAATTTAACTCAGTGCCTTAGGCTTTTATGGAAGTTCTATGACTGACCTGCATTCACATACCTGAAGTCAATCTCTCTCCCTTTCTCTCTGTCTGTCTCTGTCTGTCTGTCTGTCTCTCTCTTTCTCCCATAAATTCTTCTCCCATAAACACTCACCACAGTTTTTCCTCTCCCCATTTCTCCAGCTTCGTGACACCCCCCCCCCCCCTTCCTCCTGGAATCCACTCCTCCACTTTCCATGAGAAAACAGCAGGACTATAAGAATCAACATCGAAAGAGGACAAATAAGATACACAGGACAAGGCAAAAGTTCTCACATCAAAGCTGGCCAAAGCAGCCCAACAGCAGGCAAAAGCCAGAGCAAGCAAAAGAGTCAGAGATATACCCACTCCCACTGTCCCACTGTCAGGAATCCCACGGAACACCAAGCTATCAGCCACAGCATGTATACAGAAGTCCTGGTGTAGACTCACGCAGGCTCCTTGCTTGCCTCTTTAAGTCATCTGTGAGTCCCTATGTGCCCTGCTTATTTGAATCAGTGGGCCACAGTCTCCTTATCCCCTCTGACTCCTTCTGTCATTCCATCCCCTCTTCCACAGGGTTCCTCAGTTTCTGGGGATTGGACGCAATAGAGACCTTCAATTTAGCCTCTTTCTCCACATAATTCTTGACAATGGGTCTCTGAATCTGCTCCCATCTTCTACTGCAGGAAGCATCTCTAACAAGGCACCAAGCTATGAGTAGAGCAGAATATCATTCAGAATTATTTCATTGATTTTTTTTTTGGTGGGTGGTGGCTATACTCCAGGTCTCTATTCAGTCTCTGGTCCTGGCCACGTAAGCAATGTCTGGCATGGGCTACCTCTAGTGGAGTGGGCCTCATATTAAATCGGAGAGGGTTTTTCCCCTTTCACAAGTTCTGTGCCACTATTGCCCCAGCATATCCTACAAGAATTACTGATTTTTAGTCAAAGATTTTGGGGCAGGATTGGCATCCGTGTCTCTCCTTCCACAACCTGCAGATACCTTTTCTTACTAAAGACAGAAGAACATAGAAGTGAAGTCTCCTTGCAGGTACCAGCTCTCTATTTTACCTTCAATAAACTCTATGGACGTTTACTTCTAAAACTGTTCCTCTTAGTATTTGGAGAGCAACCCTTTGTCCTACCATCAGCCTAGATTGTTTGGATATCTCCCCAGGACTCCTTCAGTCAACAACTTCAAAAAGGTAACCTAGTCCCAGTACTGAAAGCCTTGCCTGATTGTCAGAGATGGTCAGTTCAAACTCTGTAACCTCCATTACTAGAAGTCTTTGCTCTCATAAATTCTAGGAAGTTTCCACTGTATTGGGTTTTCATCTGTGTTCCCTCCCTCCATTCCACCCACGCACTCCACTCCCAAGCCCCCAGCTAATCTCTCCAGCCCCAGTCCCCACCTACTCCCAGGTTTTTTACTAACTCCACATTCAATAGAGCAGTAATATCATAAAGACCTCAAGAAATGAGATATTAAAAATCAAATAATCCCATTAAAAATGAAGGGAGGTACAGATCTAAACAGAATCCTCAGTAGAGTAAACGCAAATGACTGAGAAACAAAGAAATGTTCAGCATCCTTAGCCATGAGGGAAATACAAATCAAAACTACTTTGAAATTCCATCTTATGTCTGTCAAAATGGCTAAGATCAATAACACATTTCATGCTACCAAGGATGTGGAATAAGGGGGGGGGGGTTCACTCCTCCTTTGGAAAAAATCAAAGTTTCTCTATCCACTTTGAAAGTCAGTGTGGCTGGTAGTTCCTCAGAAAACTGGGAATCAATCTACCACAAGACCTAGATATACCACTCGGGCATTTTCCCAAAGGACACTTTGCCCTACCATAAGGATATTTGCTCAGCTATGTTCATTGTGGCTTTTTTTTTTTTTTTAAATAGTAGTCAGAAACTGTTAACAACCTAGGTGTCCCTCAACAGAAGAATGGATAAACAAAATTCGCATTTGCACTATTGTACATTTTTTTTTACTCTGCTATTAAAAATATCCTGAAATTTTCAGGCAAATGGAAGGAAATAGAATATAGTGTAGATTCAAACCATCCTTTCTAGTTTGGTAGCCCTGATCCAGAAAGACAAACATGGCATGTTTTCACATCACTTATTAGTGGATATTATCCATTAAGAAAATGATAACCAAGCTACTGTTCACAGAGTAAGAGAGGTTAGGTCAAGAGAAGGATTCTAGAGAGACTTAGGATTTTACTAGAAACGGTTAAGTAGAATAGAGACTTCCTCTTATATAGCATCTGGAAACCACCCAGATATTAAACCAAGAATAAAAAAACTAGATCCCAACAGTCAGAAAGATAGCTTTACAAAAACAGTATCGACACTCAAAAATTACATCTAAGGATTGGGTGTGGTCATGTTTCCCTTTAATTTCAGTACTTGGAAGGTAAAGGTAGTCAGACCTCTGCAATTTTGAGGTCAGTATTGTCTACATAGCAAGTTCCTGGCCAGACAGAGTGATATAAGTGAGATTCTGTCTCAATCAATCTATCAACCAATCAATAAATAAATTAAACACAAGCTAGATGTGCTGGTCCACATCTCTAATTCCAGAATTGTTCAGTAGTTCAGACAGTAGTGCTCCTGAAATTTTAAGGCTATAATTAACTATTGTGAGTTCTAGGGAAGACTTTATTATAGTCTACTGGCCTTATGTCTAAAGAAGATAGTACTACCTGATAATATCCACAGGTCCAAAGTTACCATGTCTTGAGTCCAGAAACACTGATCATCGTTGCCAAGACCATTTTTTAAAAAACAAAACCACAGTGACTCTGCATGCTGATGGTATTGCCTTTCAAACTGCTGATGCTCTTTCTTCTGGGACACATGTTACTGCTGACTGCAGTCAGAACACACTGTGCTTACTATAGCTTAAGACTTTATGGATTTTTATAAGATACAGAAAAGGGAGGATACTATTTATTTGGGGTCCATACTACACCCCATCTTGGAACTAGGATCTCTCCTCAAATTTATCTTCAAACAAATCCTTGAGAAAGGATGGTTTGAATCTACACAATATTTGATAAAAAAGAAATCAGTGAATCACACCAGAACACATGAGTTCCAGGAATTTCCCACAGAAATGCATATAATTTCTGTTAAAACACTGACATTAAAAGTGCTATCAGCTATTCACTCAGAAGGAGGCATATACATATATATGTTATAAGTCATTGGAAACCAGATTTTCCAAGTACTCCCAGGAGTTAAACAGATCGCTTCTTGCATTTCCTCTCATCTTGAGATGTGAATGTCTGCAATGTCTGGGTATTCTATCTCAAACAAGAATCCCGACAAGTGCTTTAGAGGACTTTCTGTCAGTTAACGGCCTGTTCATTTATAAACATGCCTCATCAACAAGGCTCCATTCTGCTTTCATTGCAAAATCTTTGAATGCTATATTCTGTTACTTCCCTCAGTGTCTAAACCACACGACTTCATGCAACCTCTGTCTGCCCGTAGAATCAATTTTAAGGTTTACTGACTTGTCAATAATGGAATACTCTGCTTTCAACTTCGGAATTACTTTAGAATAGCAGTTATTGTGTACAAAGAAGGAAAGATGAAAGGATCCAGCTTTGCTCCCACTCAGATGATTAGTCTTGTCATTGTTGCTGTTGTTATTTTGACTAATAATTCTTGTCCTCCAACTGCATTAATTTTAATTCTCATGTACCCAGGAGAGGAGGCAACTCCAACTAGAGAAATATGCTGACTTTTGCGAAAGGCCGCAACTTATTGTAAAGGCCAAACAGCCAGTCATGTTCATATTTTCCATTTTCAGTTCTCCACAGATCAGTTCATTCTGTTCCCCGTGAGACCTTTAGAATACAGCCTGTACTTGAGTTGGACATAATCTAATACCCACATTAAATCAGAGTGTCTTGAAAATCTGTGGTTTTGATGACTACTTTTAAAAATATGCACTTTTTTTCTAGTTCCAGTAGCCTGTTTCAGTTCACAAGACAGCAGGTGTTTGGATTCCCTGCTGCCAGTTAGTCTTAGAACATGTTCTCCACAGCTGTGTATATTTTTTCAAAAGGCACTCCTTCTAAGCACCAGCCAGAGCTTTTTTTGGGTCAGCAACCAAATAACAAAAGCAACTATCAGCTTCCAAAGGCCTCCAGTTCAGGTTTCAATACAGAACTTCCTACAACACCTTTGTTCGAGACACATATTTCTAGAAAATCAAGAGAGTAGTCAGATTTCTCTTCCATATTTGCCTACATTTTAGTCATTTGAAGTTGCTCTTTTAAGTTACTAAACATCATGAATTTTAATAAAAGTCGCATTAAAACTATATATTTCCAGTGGTTAATCAATGAGCAATCAGCTGCAAAATTTAAAACAAATATTGCATCTTTATGTTGGAGAAAAAAAAAACAGAAAAGAAGAATTTATTCAACATCCATGAGAATAATAAATTACATTTATATTAAAACATTATCTGTAATCAATATATTACTTTTGTACTGTGTTAATCTCATGAGATTTCACCTTCAATAGCTATCCAAAAGCAGGACTTGCCTGTCTGTAGCAGATATGAGCTTACATTATATTTAAAAATGAGCAAGGATAATATAGAAATGTAAAGAGAGGTAAAATGAAGAGCTGTAAAGAAGTTATAATTCTAAATTTAAACTGTAGGGTAGAAAAATATCAAAAACAAGAAAGTTAATTCAAACTATCTAGAGTTTTATATGTTTTCTTGTCTATTGGAAAAAAAATCAATATGCATTAAAGAAGAATTTGCAAGTTTAGAATATCTGCAGAAAAGTATTTTAGACACAAATTGAGGAGACTTGTATTACTTTGTAAGAGTTGGGTTACCTATTCTAAGGTTCAGACGTATCAGTTTAAATGTAGAGTATAATCTTCAAGTGAGGTTAACTATATACTTTCTTTAAAAAAATTAAGCATTTATTCTTGACATACCTGATATTCTCCCCAAATATGACCCCTTTATTCATTTAAAGATGAACTAGAATAGTTGATGTGCCTTCTTAAGTTAATGTTACCAGAGCTCCACCTAAGTATTATATAAACAGAGTTTGTCATTAGCTGTTTTTAGTTTTCAATTTTTATGTTTATAATTTGCCTAGAATTTTATGTTCTGGTGGGAATAATAACAGACTTGGTATTTGAAAATTGCAGTTCCCATCTATGATCAAATAATTATTGTGAGTCAGGCCAGTGCTCATTTCTTCTTTTATAAATGGAAGTTAATTACTTTTATCTCCTTGTGCCCAATTTCCTATATTTCTGTGTTAAAAAGACAGTGTCATCACAACTGCTCCTGGTCCAGACACCATTTCCTAATGTAACTATTCCAATAAGGCTGCTGTTCTTTCTGCCAAACACATTATAGGAAACACTGAGTTGTATGTATTGGACAAGCTATTATGGTGGTCCTGTAGGAATATACAGGTTTATCATCAGCAAGGTGATCAGGAGTTTTAGTATGTCCACAGGACTGCCTTTAATCCACTCATTTAACTAAGAGTTACAAAGCATTTTAGTATTTTACAGGTGTGTCTACCTCAAGGACATCTCTCCAAACACCAGACCCTCAGACAGCAGAATAATATTGGTACCTATAAGATGATGACACATTTATAAACATTCTATTTATTATGCAGGTTGTTTTAAAGGTTTTGATTTATTTATGAAAATGTTTACTTAGGACTTGGATAGTCTACATGTATATTTTATAATGTTGACAATATTTAAGAAGTGCTACCACTCCAGATGGTATAGAAAGTACAATAATAATGTTAAAAATTATGGTTTTCATCCTTTCAACCAGAATTTCCAAGTGACTGTTTCTTTTATTGAACATCTGTGGTTGAAATAATTAGATCAGTTTATATTTTTAACAGGGTATTTTAAGTCAGAAGTCTATTGATAAGAATACCTTCACACACAAAGTATTTCTCTTATTGCTTTCTGAAGTTATTATAAGATCATTCAGAATAGTATGAAACAAAAGAATTATTTGCCTCCAAGAGAAAAGAAAGTATAATTCTGAACTACATTCATTTCAAAGGCTCCTAAGGATTCTTTGTCTTCAGAGGTCAAATAAAACTCACCATCAGTTAAAGTAACTACTAAATGTAAAACATTATATCTAAAAATTGACCCAGAGTAATTTATTTCTAGTTATTCCCCAGGAACTATAGTTTAGAGACTATACATGCACATATTTTTGAAAATAGATGTATACATAGAGAGACAGGCACACATACAAATAGATAGTTATGGAAGGTAGAGGCAGAGCTTAACCATTAAGAACTCTTGCTTCTCATATAGAGGACCTAGATTTGATCCCCAGAACTCACATGCTGACTGGCAACTGCCTTAACTTCCAGGGAACCTGGCATCCTTTTCTGACCCCTTTGGGCACCATTCTTACACATGATACAGACACATGCATTTATACACTCATACACATAAAGAGTAAAAATAAATTAATAATAGGTATATTGATATGAAAATAAAAATTCAGGTGCAAGTACATTATAACTTTAATATATGTATTCACTTCTGTGCAAACTGAGAATATAAGTATGTTTGTGCCATAACATTGTGCTTATTAAACTCAAGCCACATAGAGAGTACTCAGCCCCACATTCCCCCCACATATACACACACAAATATATTAAATGTTTATTCTATGTGATCTCAAGAATTATCTAAACAAATGTACCTAAAATTTAAAAAACTAAAAATTTGAAATTATTAAAGGAGACAAAGGAATAATATGAATGAGTTCATGGGTCTATATTTGATAATTTACAAGAAAATATCTGCATTTTGTAAATTAAGAAGAAATTATGAGAACATGAAGAACATAGCTGGGACTTTTTCATCCAGAAGGAAATAAGTTGGACCTCAAATAGGAAATGTCATTTATCTTCCTCTTTAACCAAGCTGGTCTTTTATTTTTTGCAACCTAGCACCCTTGACACTACAATGCACTGATCATTTAATGCCTCTTCATCTGGCTCTGATATTTAAATATGAGTCAGTATTGTACACTTTCTCTAGGAAGGAAATTTCTTAAAAGAATAGATGAATAAATAAATTCAAGATTGCAAACATGAGTAGAGAACGTGTCGCAAGAAAAAGAGCAAGGTGAATTGAACCATTACTGGGAAAGTTTCACTGGCTTTTACTAATCTTCCTCCTTCTTTTCTACCACGCCCCCCCCCCCCCCCAGTGTGCATGTTCCGATGCATATGAGTATTCATGGGGTGGGGGGAGAGACATCAGGTATTACCTTTTATCACCTTCTAACCTTATTTTTTTGAGACACGCTTTCTCACTGAACTTAGTTCTCACTAATTTGTCAAGTCCGACTGCCAGAAAGCCTAAGGCATCCTCCTTCTCCCTGCATTGAGGGTACAGGTGTTAATTCTAGGCTCTATCTGTGGGTTTTGCACAGCCAAAAAAATTATGTCCTCATACCAGCAAGCTATTTTATTTTATTTATTTTTTGCTCAGCCATCTCCCCAGCATGACTGGTTAGTTTTTGTAAGTCTAGGGAGGGTGTTCATTGTAAAAAGAAAAGAAAAAAAAAGTTTTCATAAAGGAACATTAATTCTTAAGCTAAAACCTTAAATTTTTAGCAGGATACTTGTTCTTACCTATGCTCTAAGAAAGAATTGATTGCTCATGACTCATGCCTTTTATGTATTTGAAGTTGATGCTTAGTAAGATGCTGTTATTGAATATGAATGTACATGGCTGAAAAGCTATGATGTAGTTAGGAGTCTTCACAAGAAAACCTTGACAAAACCATCTTTTCTTTTGTGGGTATTTATAATCACTACTTACAGTACTGTCCTCTCAACTCCCACTGTGTTTCTCAAATGATTCATTCCTTTTGAATTGTTTCTGGAAAAAAAAACCAAAAAACAAAAAACATGTTCTCTGCCATCAGCGTTACCTCCTGTCATTTCACCAAGCCTATTATTCTTTCAGTGTGGCTATAGAATGTTTTTCTATTCGCCTCTTTTCATTGTCTAGTTTACCCATATGTTGACACCCAAAGAGACAACAGCTGACTACCAGAGTACAGAAGGTGTATCTGGTGCTACCATCATTGTATTCTCTGTCAGGCTCTCCTCACAGGGACAACTCTGTGGGTTGTATTTTCATGTTAGTTAAGTCCACTTTAAGCATTCTGAAGTACAGCATACAAATTTCATTTTACATGCATTCACTACTTAATTTGCATGACATTCACTCATCCACCCAAAATTCAATGTTCGTGGAAATAATGTAATCACAATGGGGCACCTACATTTTCTTATAGAATGTAAATTTCATTTGTGATAGACTTTAAGATGAATAAAATGAAATGGGTGTAATTAAACCCATGAGCAGAAAATATATCTAAGTGATGTGTACAAATAGCGTAATATTAAATCTACATTAGCTCGATAAAGGGAAAGACCTCATTACTGATCAATTAACTATTAATCTAATGGTTGTCAATGGTAGAGCTCCATTTGACTTAAGCCTTCTAACTTTAATTTTATATGTGATTTTAGAAATTTTGTATTATTTTTATTTTTAGAGGCTTACTTTGGTTTGAGTTTTAATTTCATAAATATCACATCTTATTCCTAACTCTCAGTATACTCGATTTTGCTGCATGCTATTAATAAAAGTTTTGTAAATAATGCTATATAATTTAGCAACTAAGCTGTAGCTCAACATAGAAACTTAGTAATCATATGTCAATATATATATTTTATCATCTGATACAAGGATTACCAACCATTCCAATGCTTCAAACATTTAATATACATTCTTTATTTTATAAAAATAAAGTTGAAATTGTTTATTACTCAAAAGAATTTTGTAAATGAACTAATACAAGAAAGACATTCAGATCCAAAGCAAATGATATAAACAATCTTCATAACAAGAAAAACATATAAATAAACATATATGCAGACTGTCTAAAATTATATAAAACATTATAAATGAATGTGTCTTTTATAAGGGAAATGACATTATAAATGTTAATAAGAAAGTCATTATAACAAATGCTATAAATATATATACACTTATGTATCTTTGGTCAGCTTATTTTAAAAATCTAACATATTATAGGATGATCATTACAATAATGTATCATTAAACTTATAATATATACTACATGAGATACACAAGAATAGATACATAAAAGAGAATTTAATAATATACATGTCATTATATACATTTTGTTATTAGTTTGAGAATAATCAATAAATAAATAACTCAAGAAGCCAGGTATAGAGTACATGACTTTAATTCTAGTATCTGAGAAGCAGAAGGAGGTAGATTTCTGAGTTCAAGGCCAATCTGGTCTATACAGGAAGTTCCAGGACAGCCAAGGCTACTTAGAACAATAGAGTACTGTCTCAATAAAGAAAGAAAGAAGAAAGGAATTAAGGAAGGCAGGCAGGCTGGCTCAGGAAAGGAATTAAAATTATTATAGGAATCAAATTTTTATACTAAATACAAAAAATTTAAGAAATTCTTAATTTCTTAAATGCACCAACTATAAAATTATTTTCATTGCTACTTCCTAACTGTAAATTTGTTACTGTTATAAATAATAATGTAAATATGATACACAGGATGTCTGATATGCGACCACAGTGAAAGAGTTGTTTGACACCCCAAAAAGTCACAACCCAGGTCTTAACTAATCTGTGTCAGTGCACAGTCTTTCACTCATTCTGCACTTGCTTCTATTACCAGACCCTAAAACAGGTTTACAAATTTGTAGCACATTCTTCATTGACAACATGATCTTACTGTGCAGCAGTAAAAGCCAACGTTGTATTCACAGCTATTCTCCTGTCTCAGCCTCCTAAATACTAGATAATTGGTTTTCTTTCTTTCTTTCTTTCTTTCTTTCTTTCTTTCTTTCTTTCTTTCTTTCTTTCTTTCTTTCTTTATTTCTTTCTTTCTTTCTTTCTTTCTTTCTTTCTTTCTTTCTTTCCTTCCTTCCTTCCTTCCTTCCTTCCTTCCTTCCTTCCTTCCTTCCTTCTTTCTTTCTTTCTTTCTTTCTTTCTTTCTTTCGGTCATTCAGGTCATCTTTTTGCCTATAGTTTTTAGAATGTGTTTCTACTTCAAACTGAAAATTCATTTTCCATTTGTCACACCCCTCCATGTGCCTCATGAATCTTTCCTTATTAGTTCATAGACAACTCAATTGTCATCAACTAACATAATTATTACTAAAAATAATTAGTACTTTGGAGATAAACTAATACAACACTTTCCGTTAAAAGACTGTTGATGTAAATTTTACTATAATTTTCAGTACTTCTTATTCTTTTTTTTGTTTACTTAATGTTAATTGTTTTTGATTCGGGAATTTATTTTAGGCCTTTTTCATACTACATAAATATGCTGCTATTAAGCTATAATCTTAGTCCAATAAATAATATCTTAAGTAATGTCAGGAATGTTATATAAAATATATATATTTTAAAATAAAAGATACATCAGATAATTGTGATTATGATATCAAAGGTTTATAATGACCTACAATTGAGCATACACATTTAGTAGGTAGTAAGTAAATAGTAGGTATGTAAATGTTCTTAATCTAGAAACATAGTAAACTGATTTAGTTATCTTCATAAAATTTTATCACTATCTTTATAAAGTCAGTTGAGAAATCAACAGCGAGTCTTCATTGTATTTATCTGTACATCATCCTTTTTCAATGAAAGCCATATCCTATGTTGACACGGGGGTCTAGCATTATTAGCTTTATATCCTTTTATGTATACCTCTTCCTTTTCAGAGAGTTTTCAGTGCAAGGCACACAGTGTTCTAAAGCTGTCATAGTCTCAGCGATATAAACACAATATTTACTTTCTTTACAGTCAGTAATCATATCTGTCACTTTTGCTTTTTCCTGCCATAGCTTTTCATAAAATATCGCATGCTTTTATGTGAAACGCTATGCTGATTCAGTTCTATATTTTCCACGATCACTACGCAACACACTGGATTTGTTTTTACTGAAAGTCTCTCTAGCAGGAAATGAGAGGGGATGGTTGGGAAAGGGTTGGAGGTGGGAAGTTTGCAAGTTTCTGAGAACTCAATGGCTCGTGTAGCCAATGATCAGATAAGTCTAGAAGAGAATTTTGACTGTGAAATAAAAGGAAGGTAAGCGAGGATACTACACGATTTCTGGAAAATCTGATCTACTTAGAACTCTCTCCAACATAATGTTTGCTACTGTGTTTCCATCTGATTTTCTTTAAAGCATCTATAAAAATTCTCATTCAGGGGTGGCATCTTGAATGAGAAAAGCATTGTTATGATTTCATTCTTGAAGTATCTGTATTAATTTTATTTTGACAGCAGTTTTTAAACCATAAGGAATAATTATGTTTAAAGATTTTATTAGAAATATCAATGTATTTTAATATTTTATCAACATAAGGCATTATAAATATAGAAACTAGGATTGAGGAAATATGCCTTATTTTTATTGACTGGATCACAATTCAGAGTTTAGATAAACTATGTCTTGGAAACTATTTAAGGAAGGCGATAATAGTCAAAACATGACGCACTCCTTATCACAAATATTGTATTTTTATTAAGCATGAGTTAAAGAACATTTATTTAAAATTCATAGTTTTAAAGTTCAGAGAAAGTAGTTTCCAAAGTTGATATAACCAGCACCAGTCTTCATTGAAAAACAGCAAACTTATGCTACTTACTGATTCAAGAAAATTACACAAACTCCTTATTTTAAAAGTTCTCTATGTATCTTAATGGACATATGTTTATATATTGACTAATATATCTATATATTTTAAAATGTTGGAGCACATAACTAATATGAGCCTGTCTGCTATGTTCTTATAGTAAATATATTTTTCTTTTAATTTTGCTTCTGAAATTTATAATCCCTACTAGCTCAATAAAACTTTACTATGGCTATGTAATATATTTGTGATTTTCCATTATTATTCATTTTTGGTGTATATATACATATATATAAACTTTATTTTGAAATGATAAATTTGTTAAAATTCTATTCATTTGACTTTCTTTGAATTTAAAATTATTAAAATACCTTATTAATTTACTAAATGGTTATGTGTAGTGGGATTATGTAGTTACATTGTAAATAATTGTCCTGCCTACTGGTTTAATAAAAATGCTGATTGGCCGAAGGCAGACAGGAAGTATGAGTGGGGCTACCAGACTAAGAAATCTTTGGAGAATAGGAAGAACAGGGCAGAGATGCCACAGAGATGCCAGAGAAGTCAGCAGATATAGAGGACAACTATGCTGCTCTGAAAAAAGGTACTGAGCCACATGGCTGAACAGGGTAAGAATCATGGGTTAATTTAAGATCAAGAGGTAGTTGGCAATATGCCATAGCCATATTCTGATCAGCCTATAGGTTGATCAGCATAAAATTAGTATAAGTGTCTGTGTGTTTCTGTGGGACTGTCGGATTGTAGTCCAGATAAGCAGTGTAGGGCAGGTCTGAACTGTGGGGCTAGTCTGGGCTAGACTTCATACAACAGTTATGCATATAACAATAAACTTAAAAGTGTTGAATTGAATGTTTCATCAAAACCATAATATTTTTACATTGAATAGGAATGTGAATATGAACAAATTAGAAATGTTGGATTTATATCGAGATATGAATTGTAATGGAAGTAACTTCTTCACAGTGAATAAATGTTCATTATGCTGAATAGGAGACTTTACCATTTTCTTCCTTTGACATTCCATGATGAGAGGCACAGTTCATCCTGAACACCAGTGAGTATGAAAAATACAAATCATGAGTCTGGTGCTTATGGTCACCGTTTCCCTCCTCTCCTAAGGAGTAGTTATCGTTTATGCTTCCTACTGCAAACTAAGTCTACTTGGGAGGGGAGGTTGGGTAGCAGAAGGAGAAGATGGAATAGAAGCTATAGTCATGGTGTATTGTTTGAGAAAAGAAAAAGGAGATACAGTGTTAAAGAGTATACATTAATATACCTCAGGAAAGGTAAGTACTGTCTCTCTCACAGCTGGAGCTAGCTTTCAAACTGATTTCAGTATAATACACAGCCAGGAAGGAGGGAATGAGAAGTATCTGTCCTCAGCTAGCATTTTCCTCTATAGGCAAGCCAGGAAAATTGCTACTTTTAGGGTGAGTTTTTAAACCTAAAGTAAATCCTACAGTCGTGACCAAAGGCTACCCCAATCTAAAAAGTCCTGCAGAAGGTATTACAAGGGTATGCTTTCTATGTGATTCTAGATCCTGCCAAACTCATAATCAATATTTATACACTTATACACTCTAAAGATTTGACATAACCTGTTCAATAGCTCCAAGGTTACAAAGAACAGAAACTTGATGAAATGTCAAAGGACTTCCAAGTACATGCTTGGAAATTTGTCAACACACATTCAATAGATTCAATGATACATTGAATTTAATCTTTAATGATAAGTTGCTATTCAAGAGTTATAATTAGGAGGGTTTTTTGGTGAAAGGCAGAAATAGAAGGGAATTGTTTATGACTGCGAGAAATATTGTATGATAGGAGAATAATATTTCAAATGATAAGTGATTTGGAAAACATAGGGTTTTGTTAGTAGATGTGGTAAATAGGCATTTGGAGGATCACAGAAGTATCCTAAACTTAATGTAATGTGAGTTGTCAGTTTATGGTGGGGACCTTGCTGGATTTTTTGTTTTGTTTTGTCTTTGGGACAAAAAAAAAGATTCAGTAAAGTCTGTTCTCATTACAATTATAATAATATTCACAATAAAATATAATAATTTAAAATCTTTTTTGGTTTCAATAACAAAACAAAAATGCCAAAAAGTTGAATGTCAAATATTTATTTACTCTGACATACATTCAAAGTAATGATAATTATTTTTATGTGTTATCTTGTCTAGACTGAAAAATGTCAATATAGCTTATAGAATAATGTAATTTTTGGTTTGACTATGAAGATGTTTATTTAAAGACTTGACTCAGCATTATTCATATGTCTCTTTCATCTAATCCGATGTCAGTTTACCTGACTAAAGCAATATTGTCTACAAAGAGAAAATTCTCTCTCTCTCTCTCTCTCTCTCTCTCTCTCTCTCTCTCTCTCTCTCACACACACACACACACACACACACACACACACACACACACACACACATACACACTTCTTTTGTCCAGAGAGTACTAAATTCCTACCTCTTAGGAAGTTGAAGACAGTCTTGCAGGACTTCTCAACCAGCACAATTATCTGAACCAATTTCAATGACAAATCTCCCACTCTCCAGGAGATACATGTCTCCATTTGTTTTTATCACCATCCCCTTGTGCAAAACTCTCTTCCCTTAGACCTTGTGAAAAACTTAGCAGCACTGCTGAAATCTAAGAGATCATCACTTTAACTTAGATAACCAGGTGACAACAATAGGACATCAGCTCAAAACCCCTTTTCCTCATCAGTTTTATCATAAATAAAGACAAATAAATTAGCAACATAGGTTAGATGATTCACTAGAGCTAAAGGTATTTTTCTGTCAAGATAATTGTCTTGGGTAGACCTCCTACCAGTGATAAAGAAGAAGAGGCAGTCAATACAAAACTATAAGGAATGTAAACCTACTGTGTAGATGAAAGGGGAGATCTTGTCCAATTGTGGGTATGTTTAACTTGTACTTAAACTCATATTTCATAATTAATCAGTTGTGGTCCTCAGAGGAAACAGATGATACATAAAAACATATAATTAGAAATAATTTAATTAAGAAAAAATGCAATTGTTTACAACGTGGTTGGCAGAGCTAATTAAAAGGAAATGAGACCAGGAAGCACCCATCCAAGCCAGAGCATAGTGCTGTTACTACTATTACCACCTGAAAAAGGCAGAAAGGCCAAGACTTAAAAATATGTGGTAGCTCGAGGGGAGAGCCTTCTATGGGAGTTGTGCTCATGGTTCATTCTTGAACTGAGAAAGAACACTGTAGACAAGTACAACTTGATAAAGGAAATATAAGTGTCAATCCTAAATTTCCACATAAATCTAAATTGTAAACCTTTATAGACAGAGAAACTACCCTTAAGCAAGATTTTAATTCCTAGAATTCTTATGTGAAAATTAAGCATGGTATTTTGATGAAAACATATTTTGACACATTAATACAAAAATAGATGACTTATGGTATAGTTCTGAATATGTAACATTCGGTCTATTCTACCCAAAAATATTTATATTCTTAGTTACTTTTATATTGCTGTGACAAAACACCATGGACAAGGCAGCTTGTAGAAGAAAAGGTTTATTTGGAATTACACTTGCAGAAGAATAAAGGTCTTTTATGATGGGGAAGTGTTAGGCACGGTGACAGGAACATCTAAGAAGTCACAAATGGAACCACAAGCTAGAAATAGCACATCGCTTTAAAACATCAAAGTGCCCTCAGTGACATACACTACAAGGCTACATACAACTCCTAATCCTACCTAAATTGTGCCACCAACTAGGTATTAAATATTCAATAATGTGAGTCTATAAGACTGTAGAGGGCATTTCCATTCAAATTGCCAAATATAAAGAACACACACACATACACACACCACACACTTGATGTAGTGCCCTTGCCTTCCTAAGGCATAGGCAGGTGGATCTCTGTGAGTTCAAAGTTAGTATGGACTCCATAGCTAGTTCCAGGACAGCCAGGGCTACATAGTGAGATTATGTCAAAATAATACATAGACCAGCAAATAATCAGGGAAAAAAACTGAAAGCAACCAACCAACAAGAAATGTAAGACTGGGAAGAATGAGAAATACTCATTTAGTCAGAGTCAAAGAATGACTGGAAAGACACAGTAAACACTTTGAGTTTCTAAAGGCAATAATCTTTGAATCACAATAGAGAAGGCTTCAACCCAAAATGCTGTCAAGTGCTGTGATCCTGAACAACACTCTCTCTATATATCTATATCTATATATACAGATATATACATACATACTATATATATGTCTATATATATACATGTATACATACATACTATACGGACATATATATTTCTTATATTAAATCTTTTATTACATACAGGTTACCTTAATAATTTTCCTTACCTCTTACCATGCACATAATTTTCCCTCTTTCCTTTCAGTAAATTATTGTATTCAGGAACCTTCCTAACTCTACTTTCCCTCCAAATTGGAAACTTATTCAAGGTTCCATTTTAAGAATTTGCCAACTCTCTCCCTGTTTTCTTTTTCTTTTTGCAAAGCAGTCTCAAAGTCAAATTATTCTACTATTAATTTTTCTAGATGTTTTCAGTCTGAATCTGAATCCTACGTACACCATGTACTAGAAACTACTTTCCAATGATAACCATAGACTAAGAAAGATATATCTTCAATATTAAGAACATCTAACTGGTTTACAGAAGGTTTGAAGAACATCACAGAAGAGGGAAGGTCAAGACTTTAAGAGTCAGCAGACTGGAGTGACTACTGAGAGATTGTGTTTTCTGAACATTTCAGGTGTGCTGCGTCCAGAATACACTAACAAGGTAATTGTTGATACAAGAGAACAACAGTCCACCATGTTAATATAGATGGGGATAGTTTTATAGGGCCCTCCCCTAGGTGAAGATTTACAGGTGGTCAATGACTGTTGAGGAAGAGAAATTCAGTTTTCTCCAGGGACAAGCTCATTGATGGATTTCCTAGAACTAAGTAACTAGCCCTATATATGTATATGTACACACAACTCTTATCAAACAGTGTATATTTTATATAATGCACACACATATTTATAAAAGCTAATATATTACAAACATTATTATATATGTGCAAACATCTATACACACATTCTATATGTGTGTGTATGCATACATGAGGGGGAGAAATGATATAAAAACACTGGACACTTGTGGTGGGGATTCAGGTGTCAGCTGATAAAGCCTGAAGATGCTTATCCAGGGTCCCGGGCTCCTGAAAGGGGAGTGGCTAACCCCATTCAAAAGAGGCTGCTGGGATACAACATAAAAAAAAAAAAAAAAAAAAAACTAAGCTATAAAAACAAACTAACAATGTGCCTAAGCCATAAACTAACTACATAAAATTAATATAAACATCTAAATCATTTTTAAAAGCCTAATCAACTGTATGTGGCTAAAGAGTCTGGAGCAACAAGTCTGTAAGTCTAAACCTCTGGCCGCCCGAGACCAAAAAACCATATCACTACATACACTTCCTGATAAAGTAGCCTGACAATGTTGAATAAAGCATCATCTCTTATTAGGTTTTTTGAGTTGGCATTTATACTTAGACACAGGTGTAATATAAATGGAATGTTATCAACTGGTAGAACAGTTATCCAAGCACCAATGTAGTTGTGATTATTGGGAGATCAATGAATCTCTCTTGGGAAGCTGAAAAATAATGACATTTTAAAATCCAGTGACACCTTATTGGATTTAGTTTGTTAATTCTCACATGTAACTTTTCTCGTTCGGGTACCATACTCTCTTCTTTCTGTGTAGTTCACGTCTCATATTTGTCCTACAGTACATTATGATTTCACATTTTCTCTGGAATCTCTTAATTATTACCCATAATCAACTGTAGTCTTTATAAGCCAAGTTAAATATCTCTTGTCATTCTCATTTTCTAGTAATCTTAGCACATCCAACCTCATTCTAAACCTGTCTTGCTGACTATGTTTTTGTATACCTTGCTCAGCCTTGATGCAGTGGGAATTAGTCATTCCTGGCTCAACTTGCTATGGCAAACTTTGTTGACTCTCTGTGGGAGGCCTTATCCACTTTGAGTTGTGAGTAGAGGGTGGGTGCTGTAGGGGAGTGGAAAAAAGGGAGGGGGGATGGTGGTTGGGATGTAAAATTTTTGAAAATTAAATAAAAAAATATTCTGGTAAAAATGTACACTTGGGATCATTCTTTTTTTGGATAGCCATGGCACACATTATAAAATGAATATGAATGTTATTGAGAAGTCCTACCTGATGAAAAAAAGATACTTTTAATAATTGTGAAATCTTTAACAATTGTTTTGGTACAAATTCCCTAATCCACCTTTTATTTTTCATTAAAATTACTAGTTGATACAAGATTTTGAATTCATAGAAAACAGACAGACAGCTTCTGCTCCCACTGTTAAGAGTTCCACAAGAACACCAAGTTACACAACTGGAGCTCATACTCGGGCAGGCTCCCTGATTGTCATTTCAGTCTCTGTGAGCCCCTGTGAGCCTAGGTTAGCTGACTCTGAACTTTCTTGTGATGTCTTTGAAGTCAGTGGCTCCTCCAGTTCTTCCTTCCTGTCTTTTTCAAGATACCCGAGCTCTGCCTAATGTTTGGCTGGCCTACAGTCATTTTTTAATGCTAATTTTTTTCTTGATAATATCTATATGTTAATCACACAGAATATTGTTTAATTCCATTTTACAATTCTTTTGTGTTATTTTTAAATATCTAATTCCTATGCTTGCCACTCAATATTGTTAACTCTTGATTTCAAACAAATTGCAAAGCAGCAACTCTATTTCGTTTTTCATTTGCTAAGTATAAACTTTGACATAGTAATTTTTCTACTTAGAGTCTTTCGTGCTAGCTTTGTTTCAACAGAAGCATACACATTTCTCATTTTGACATCCAAAATAAATTCTTCATTGCATGATTCTAATCAGTAGGATGAGACGAGATACATTTATCATGAGGGTATTAGCTTGCTAATTAGGGCACAGAAAACTATAAAATATTTTATCTCCATTAAATTGTTTGTCTCTACTACAAACTTGGTTTAATGACAATACAAGGAAATAAACAAAGATGAATAATTCATTTTCATTTAATTTTGTTTGCAGAGGTATGCATGTGTTTACAGCTGAGCGTACTATTTGTGATTTCCCAGGATCAGAAGCTACTTAATAGAAGCTGCTGATGAATTAAAGAGAGATCAAAGCTCTTTCATTAAAAATATCTTCTATGAAAAATTACTTGTCATATAGCAGATGACTATGGTAAATTTGAATTTTGAATACTTAGGTAGTATATAAATGTTGGGCTACTTGTCCTCTATAAATAACTTTTCATCTGATAACACATATGTAAATTTATCATGTGGCTAATGTGTTCTTGTGTAAATACTGTGCTTTATTCATTTGTCTATGATGGTACTATGATGATAGACATGATAAATGGGTATTTTAGATTTACAGGTTCAAAGTCTGATTTTCCCCATTCGTAAAAATCACATTAGTATAATAATTCTGAAAAACTATTTCAAATATCATTTATATTCTTAACTTCTAAGTAATATTTTATAGGTTAAGCATAAGTGGTAAACAGTTAGCAAGTTTCTAATAAATATAACCATGCTTTAGCAAGCTATGATCATGTACCATGATTTCACCACTCAGGGGGATAGAATTTGGTTTAATTAATTTATTAGACTTCAGCCATATGATTCAGAAATTTATTTAAGCTATATATTATTAGATTTTGCATCTACTACAAATTTCTTTAATTAAAAAACTATTATTTGCTAATAATATAAATTTTAAAAACTAAACATTATTTATATAAAAATCAGTAGTTCAAAATAGTTCACACCCAACTATATATATATATAATATATTGTCTGGGTTTGGAAACACACACATAAAAAATCATTTTCTTTCATTTCTACATTCTGTTTATCATGATATGTACTATGTATATCCATAGAAGTGAGAATAGAGTGTTTAATTCCCTGGAACTGGAGTTACAGATGTTGAGAGTTTCCCAGTGAGGGCTGGATACTGATTCTGGGTGCTCTGAATGAGCCAGGACTCTTAATTGCTGAGCCATTTACACAGTTCCATATTATTTGGATCTTTGTTTTCTTTTCAGATGCCATTAGTAGTTAACACATAGCTTCAGCATGTGTGAGACAACTGAATGCCTGTTGAATAGACTTAATTAATAAAAGGTGAGGAGTAAACTCTAAAACTGCCTGCATTTTCTCCTTGATTTGTTTATTGACTACAAATAAGCTTTTAATAAATGTGCAGTTGTGTGTGTTTAGAACATTTTCCTTTGCTTCATTGACTTGACTGTCATCCGTTTAGAAATAGGAACTGTAGATTAAGATGATTTCAGAGAAATGAGAATATCAGGATGTTTCTTTTAGGACATAAATGCAAGATTTTACCATGAGTGCAACATCATTTTCCTATAGATATTTAAAGGGTTTTTTTTTTTTTTTTTTATGAGTTAACTTTAGAATGATGTTTAACTGTAATACATGAAGTTTTAATAGAATTTGTTTTAAGAAGCTTACTCATTATATGTATAAGTTATACTGTGTATAATATAGTCACAGTAGTGCCTTGAATTATGGTGAGAGAGCTTGCCTCCTGAATGTGTTTATTTATAAACCGCCCAGAGCTGCCATTTAACATTCAGATTTTAGGATTTCACAAAGCTCAATGGAATTTAGCTCACTCATTTAAACTTTAATCATGGCAAAGAAATACATAGATAATGACTTATTGCTTCAAAGTGGGACCATGTAGTGACATGAAAAATATTCATATTTGGTAGAAATATGAACATTTACAAGGTTGTTATATATAATTCACTCCAAGTCAGCATTAATCAGAATTTTTGGCACTGTGATGTTATTTGTTTTAGAGTCTCACACTCGGCTAGTTGATTCTTAGTTCCCTGCTGATACAGATTCTGTACAGAATGTTTCTGTCAACCAAGTTTACTTTGCAGATGAATATCAACATTTTAAATATAGAATTAGTAACACTTTTATTAGACTAGTTTCTGTATCATATTAACTTTGATAATTTGAAATGGATTTCAAATGACTAAAAATACTTAAAAGGAAGTACTTAAGAGTCAAAAACTTCCTGGATACTTTTATTTTTATGAAGATATTTGGGTGAAAAATCAAATTTATGAGGAAAAATACTGAAAGGTAAATGTCTCAGAAAATCTTGCTGCTTCTTAGCTTGTGCTGACTGAGAGGAATAATCCATGAGCTAAGAATATTCTTAAGCAGACCCAGGGGCTGACTCTTAAAAAAATTCCCCAAACAAAAGGAAAAAAAAATGTTGAAAACTAATAAAAGCCTCCCCAAGGGGAGACATTCTAACCATGAATACTACTTTAAGACAGCAAGGAAAAGTGGATAAAAAACCTTTTTATTCAATTCATATTGAACTTACTAGAGTGACTTAACACCACTCTTTCCTCTATATAATCCAAGCTTGTACATGAAATTAATTCCCTGCATAGTTATTATTAACCCTGTCCTTAAAAGTGGCCAGTTAGGGTGATTAATTATATGGCTACCCAAAATCTAAAGGCCTAAATCTTGAGACATTTCACTGTTAAGAGAAATTACTTCCCAAACTAACAAAAATGGCAGAGTTTGAGAAACTTTCACTGTTCTGATGAGAATAAAAACATCCTGAAGTTGAAGGCAAAACTTTTAAGAACGGGTCTTTTTTATGTCTACATTGTTTGGTCTAGTTTCTGACAGTTTCATTAAATTGGTATAATATACTTTGGCAGTAAAGTGATGTATCTAATTTCAGAACTAAATCTCTTGAAAACCCTAAGCTAACAATCACAATATGAGCAGCTTATCAACTATTTAAATTTTATGTTAGGGATTTGTTGTTTTTAATGGATTTTTTTCCTTAGGATTTTACAGTTGCAGAGGAGAATGAATTGAGAGACATTTGCTTATGAAATACAGATCAGACAAAGAATTACAAACTTCTGTATTCAAACAATGTTTACTTACCATTTACACTTTTGGTTTCACATATTCATTGTTATTAGTAATGTACTGAATGTACTATGAAGCCTCCTTTGAAATTAATATCAATAGCAATGAAACTAAAGTGAATGCATTCATTGTTATCATGTATTTCTATTATGTTTTAATATTGCTATAGATTTTAAAAATAGATACAAGATTTAGAGCTTTTTTCCCCATCTGTACAGAACTCATTATGGTATAAAAAATACCAAATTTCATTATCATCATCATCATCATCATCATCATCAACAACAAAGTGTTGGTAAGACCCACAGTGAGTAATTCAAACTAAACATTGTAGTAAAAGAGCTACACAGATCAAATATTTTCATAAAGAAGAAAGGTGTCTTTAGGTGTAAGGAAAATATAAAGATAATAGCATGTTCTGTGACTAAAGGGTTTTAGCCACCAAAATCACTTTCCAATTGTATCTGGAATGTCCTGTTTTGCAAAGCCAGTAGGACGGTGTGATTTATTGAGTTTGTCAGGGTAGCCTTAGCCATACAATGCTGAGAATATATGGAAGAATAGAATGTGGCTCAGCTGGAGAAAATATAAGAGCCAGAAAGACTGCCACTGTCGACATGATGAGCACGTTCCTTAAAACTTAATGGTCACTTGCAAAAGACAAAGTTTTCATTAACTGACTTAATCTGTATAAAAACTCGTGTGTTTTTACATAGTTTCATACATGGAACTCATAGAATGTCAATAAATATATGCATTCTACTACATGACACAGTTTTAGTATGTTTTATATTCTAATCATCAGAGGGTTGTTCTATCTCAAAATTTAGCTAACTTTTCTGATAGAATATTCTTAGAAAATACAACCAATATGCAGAGAAAAATGGGAAACATAAATATGTAGTCAAAAACATGACAAATATTGATATATGAAACATATCAACTAGGGTTCAGCAATTACTAGCACAGGCTACAATTTCAGAAGACCTGAGGTTTTTTTCTCAGCAACTCACAACAATCTGTACCTCTAGTCCTAGGGGACCAGTTGTCCATTTCTGAGCATGTGCGATTCATAGACACACAAACAAACAAAACTAGCATATACATAAATTAAAAATAAAAGAAATCTATGAGCTATTTTAGCTAAAAGAAGGAAGCAGATTTGTGTCAACCTTGAATTTTGATTACTTGTCTGAATTGGCTTCCCCATTGTAGACAACTAAAACATAACTGTACAATCAGCCAAATGCAGAGGTGGCATACAAAAAACAGATCTGCATGACTTGGGGGTTTCTGGCAAGAAACCAAAGGAAATGATGTAACTCTATGTCTCTACTTAAAACAATCTAATCTTAAAAATCAAGGTGCATTCAATACTATCCATCTCCATTCCTGGAAATTAATTTGGAGAACTCAAAGTCAATAAGAAACTTTATCTCTTTAGGAATATGAGAAGAAATTAATAACTTTGAATCTCAATCACCTCAAATTTTAAACTGGTTTTATTTTTATTATTGGGCTAAAAATGCTTGTATCATTATAATCATTATATAAGAGTGTAGGCGGAGTTTACCTACAAGGACACCAATACCAGATAGATATTTATTAAAATATAAACCAACACTCACGGTACAGGTAACAGATTACAGTAGCACCTGAACAGGAACCGGAGTCTGCAGACGGACGGACGATGGGATCCTCCCTCCAGCAGCCAGGAACCAGGAAGAGAGCCTCCCAGCGTCCCAGCAGCCCCTTATCAATGGGGTTGGCCACACCCCCTCCAGGAGCCCGGGACCCTGGATAAGCTTCTTTGGACTTTATCAGCTGACACCTGAATCCCAAACATCTCCCCCCTTTTTCTAACTAAGAAGGTTCTAAACTAAGACTATGTACAGTAGGAATTATTATGAGGTAGTATCTAGGAGAGGTCAAAGTACAATTGCTAATCAAAGCCTAACTTATATAAGGTACATCTAATAGTTCTAGAATATTGGTAGATAGTAGGGTGTATAGATTATTTTAAAGGGTTAATCTGGGAAAGTGAGAATCTAACACCTGAGTGTTCTTATCTAAGGGATACTAGGGTGAAAACCTTAAACATCTATTCTTCAACCTCTTCAAGACCTGAGAAGGAAGGTGAATTTGTCTGAAAGACAGAAGTATATGGAAGTAGTTACTTCCAAAATTTCGGAGAGGACAGCAACACAGCTACCTGGACAATCACCTCTGGATTTGTGCACCGTTAGAGCATCTATCGGATTGGCTATAGGCCTATGGTATCTGACAGATCTTTTCACAAGCAGAACAATTTTGAAGGGACTGTCTTATCCTGTCTAGGCAGGTTTCGTCAGTCTCTATCCATCAATTTGTTCATCCATCTTGACACCATGTGTGTACTGTCAGCAATCAAGGTAAGGACAGTTCCTTACTCAACCGGCCATTTTTTGCCAAAAGGACCAACTCCAATGGAGTATCTTTGATGCTCAACACCATCTCGTGAAGGGAGCAGTGACACCAGGAGTCGTCATGTCTCTCATGGCCGAATTTTAAATGTTAAATGCCATATTCTCTTGGTCTATGAAACGGTTGAAGATTCTTGTCTATCTATGATATTCTAACCTGTATCTGACATGACTGGGATATGATACCTTAAATAGTGTTGACTGCAGATCTTATCGTCTTACGGAATAAACCCTGTACTAAAAATTAGAATACCTATATAAGGGGTGTACAATCCCTGAACAATGACCCTTAGTAGAACTATCGAACATTAGCCAGGGGTATTTTAACAGGTAAAGTGTCCACAGCATTTTAGACATGTAAATACATATATATCATCCAAACAGAGGTATATAAAACATCTTGTGCATATATCATAACTAGTGCAATCATACATTATATCTAGTATAGTTAAATGAAGGTAGTAATTGCATAGTATACATGACAATGATGTGCAAATATTTTAAACAAAGGTAGAAGCATACATAAAATATAGCAATTTCAGATTCAGCTTTACATAATAGTTACAGATTCAGATTTATATCGAAGTACAAGTTGCTTTGGTTACATAAAACAATCTCAGATTAAGCTTTGTACCAATGTACAAATTATCACAATTAAACATATAAAATGATTTCGCATTAGTATCAATATACAGATATCTATGACAGTGCAAATTGTCTTTAGCTTAGCCCATACATTCAGCTAAAATGAAGTATAGGTAGGTAGAACAGTCTACCTTTATCTATCCTATCTATTCCCCCTCTCTTCTTCAAAAAAAGATCTCTGATGCTATATTATAGTTTTGTCTTTTACCCACAACCTTTGGAGCATAAAACTTATTGGGAAAGGGGGTGTAGTCGTTTATAAGGTTGCTTCCTGCTGACTTAAGGGCGATGGCATCTCTTTGGGATCCTGTAAAAGCTAAAACAATGGTTAGTTCTTAATGGACTGACCACATACATCTAGAACCATTTTTAGGATAGTGGTTAACTCCATCTGGAAACTTAATTAGCAGTGTGATCTGAAGGATAATCATAAGGAGCTATCTTGCAGCTGTTTTTGAATAACCTATTTTTTGAAAGCAATTATTGATTGGTGCGCACCAGGTTCTTGATTTTTCTATCTTTGTCTCTGCTGTCTGTCTATCTGTCTCTTATTCTCTCTCTCTTATACTCTTTCTTTTATTTTTGTTTTACTAGCAGGAGTTGAATATTATATCCTTCTGTGGTCTTTGATGTAGTTGAAGATTAGATAGTTATATGTACAGTTTTTCTTAGTCATTTAAAAGATATATTAGATATGAAACTTTATATTCATAAAGATAAAGTAGATGATAGAATATTTTCTTTAATTTTGCTAAATACAAATAGACTAGATATTGTAACTATAATTCTTACTTGATAGCTATTTTGTTTGTTATATGTAATTTTGCTATGTTAAAATTGAAACCTTCCTTTTTGATTAGAGAGAAAGGGGGAAGTGATGTGGGAATGCCCTTCTTTATGCTGTGAATCTCAATCTTTAAATAAAGGAGCTGTTTTGGGCCATGGCGGGCACCATAGAAGAAGTAGGAGAAATCAGAGCATGGGTAGGGGAAGCGGGGCGGAGTCAGAGGCAGATCCAGCCAGCCGCCCAAGGAGCAACATGTAAGGAACATGGGTGAGCTACGGGCCACGTGGCCCACAGATTAATAGAAATGGGTTGATTTAAGATGTAAGAGCTAGCTAGCAATGTGCCCGAGCCATAGGCCAAACAGCATGAAGTTAATAGAAGCGTCTGAGTCATTTCTGGGGGCCTGGGCGGCGGTGCACGGATAAGCGATCCCGGGCGGCAAATCTGTGGGTCCAGGATCTCTGGCGCACGGGACCCGGAAGCCACTACTACATAAGAGGATTAAAGGAATGTGTCTACTTTTAAAAAATTAATTTGTGTGTTCACAACTTGATACATAAATAATATTATTTGATCAGTACGCTCCCATAATTACACCCTCTTCCTTAAGGTTTTTACTTGTAAGTAGGTGTGCATGTTCACATAAAAGAGCATACATATGAATACATAATGCCTTAGAGGCTAGAGGAGGGATTCAGAATTCCTGAAGCTATAGTTAAAAATGGTTTGGATTCTGAGAACTGAACCCTGGTGCTATGCAAAAGCAGCAAATATTCTTAACTTCTGAGCCATCTCTACATTCTGTGGTTCTTCTCTGTTATATCTTGTCTGATTACAATTAATTCATTTCTTCTAGACCATTTCTCTGCTTAATCCCTGATACCATATGCCCTTATTGTATTATTGTCAGGCATATAATTTCTAAATTTAATTGTCCTATGCTTTTTATTTTTGCAATTGTTTGTTTATTTATTTACTGGGAAAGGGATAGCCCATGCTGTGGCATATGTTTGGAGATCAGAAGACAACTGCAAGGGCCAGGTCTCTCTTTCACAAAGTTAGTCATGAGGCTTGAACTCAGGTCCTCATATTTTGCAGTACCTACTCTTACCCACTGAGTTATCTCACTGGTCCTGTTTTTGCCAGTTGGTATATCTTTAAGAGCAAACCAACAAATATAAACAAAGTTGTGCCTTATTTTTAAACATTGTCTAGGCCCTCAACAAATATAAACTTGTCTATCTATGTATTTATCTATGTATCTATGCATCTATGTATCTATCCATTTATCTATCTATCTACCTACCTATCTATCTATCTATCTATCTATCTATCTATCTATCTATCTATCTATCTATCATCTATCTAACTATCCCACTCGTAAATATATACTAGGCTAAGTACTCTGTAATATCTTTAATATTTATATATATTTAATCTTGATACATGTATGTTTGTAAATAAGCATCTATTTAAAAATAATCGTAATAAATTATATAATTCAATATTATAGTAATTATACTTATTGGATTAAAGATTAAAGTCCATTTACTCTCAATTCAGGACTGTTTCTTCTAACATACTATACTTTTATTTATATGAATTACAGTTTTCTAAATTTTACCCTATAAATTATAGAAAAATTAATTTAAAAAATGTTTTATATATTACACACATATGTAACATATGGAGAAACATACATGCATTTAAAATTTTGAAGGAATAGGAAAACAGTATGGTAATTGCTTCCCTTCCCTAAAATCATGTTTTGTTTCCACAGTTTTACCAACTTAGCTTTTTCTAACTGTTCACTGCATTTTAAAAATTTTTAATCTGGTATTTTGTGGAAATTTATTAATATTGGCCAAGGGCTTTTATTGGTTCAAGCGCTTTTAAGTATTATAACAATGGCTTTTGATCTCCAGAGAACATTCAGTTTTGTTATTTAAGTTGACAGCTTTTAGTACTTTGTTTAAAGAAGTATTAATTCTAGTGAGGCTTTCTTTCAAAATTGGGTAATTATTCCTTTTGGCTAGGGGAGTACTAAGCATTGTAAGAGAGTTAGCATTCCTGAACTACTAAATACCAATAGTGATTTCCTTTAGATGTGCAGCCAAAAGGTCTCCAAGTACTGACTGGTGTCCCTCATACATTAAAGTAAGTTTCAGTTGATGAATACTGACATTCAAGTAATTATTGCTTCTTATAAATTCTAAGGTATATATACTTAGATCCATAAAAGTAATTTTGGAATTATTTCAAATTTATCCTGCCTGTCTTTCATTGGGCTAGTACCTAATGTATCCTTACAGATTGTGGTGGTTTAAATGAGGATGGCCCAATATACTTTTATGTACTTGAGTGCTTAGTCCTCAGTGGAACTGTGTGAAAGAATTAGGTGTTGGTGTGCCCTTGCTGGAAAAAGTTTGGGACTGAGGCTCAGAATCTCCCCCCACCCTGCTCTCTCTAATGCTGTCTACAGATCAGGATAGAAAGCTCTCAAATACTGCTCCAGTTCCCTATCTATCTGCTTCTGCCATGATGTTCATGGACTAAAGCTTCAAAAACTGTAAGCAAACCCTCAATTGAATGCTTCCTTTTCTAAGCTGTTATGGTGTTGTGGGATTCAGGTGTCAGCTGATAAGGTCAAAAGACACTTATACAGGGCACCAGGCCCCCTGAAGGGGGCGGGGGAAAAAGCCCATTGAAAAGGGCTTCTGGAACATGAGATGCTCTCTTCCTGGTTCCTGGATGATTGGGGAGAGGATCGACTCTACCGACTGTCCTCACCGTTCCAGACTCCAGTCCCTGTTCAGGTGCTACTGTAATCTGTTAACTGTACCCTGAGTTCTGATTTATATTTTAATAAATATTTATCTGGTACTGGTGTCTTCTAAGTAAACTCCGCCTACATCTGGCGCCCAACATTTCCTAACTCCCCCTCCCGGGCCGGCAGACCCACGGTTCGGGCTTAGAACGCACTCAGGTCAGGTTTTGAGTGTGAGCAGGTCGAATTTAGAGCACAGAGTGTCCAGCCCCATGCGGGTTTGGTTTTGAGCGGTGACCTCCAAACAGCTTCCTCTGGTTGCTGAGGCTCCAACCCTGGGTTGGCTTGGTTTGGCTGGCGCCAGCGGTGACACCGCCCCTCATCCAGCCGCGCGACCCACGTCCCTCCCCGCCTGCAGCCATCAACCTCGTGGGCCGCGCCACAAGTGCTGTAGCCCCACTACCTGGCTGCACAGCTGCTCAGCTCATCTTAACCGAGTTTAAACTGCAACTACACGCGTTCCCTTCCCCCAGCCTGGCTGGCTGGTTTTGACCCAGGAACTGCAGATTCAAGCGACAGCTCCGCCTCTAGCCCCGGTAACATAGGACAATTATAAATTACTCCTGTAGGGGAACAAAGGAAACAAAACCCATTCTATCTTGTGATTAACATCCTGTCTTAACTTGTGAGAATTTGCTTTTTCCAAAGATTCTATTCTGTCTGCTGAGACCCTTTAACACCTAGGATCTGTGAATAGTGTCCTGCTGCTGGGGGTCTCTGCCTCCGCCATACAGCAGGGCACTAAACGTTATTGTGACATCTTCTGACCACACAGCATCATTGCACCTGGATTGAGGTAATGGCTGACAACTATTCTTTTGAGGAATTCGGTATATATTTTTCCACGATGGTTGACAAGTTTTTAAATGAATATCTTGAGGTATTCAATACCCCAGTTTTACTATTTTTTGGTATGTTTCTCTATGTTGTGTTCCACAATAGAAGGGTGATGACTGAGGTCACGAATTTGAACCTTCAATTACCGTCCAAACTTGGTATTATAGAATTATCAAACGCTATGGTGTCAGATGAGGTTAAGCAGATGCAGAACTTAAATTGGCAGCTGTTGTCCAAGGTATATGAATTACAGCTTTCAAACTCTGCTATGTCAAAAACGATGGGTACTCTAGAAATTGGTTACAACAAGCTTTCACATAATGATAACACTGTACAAGAACAATATAAACTCTACATAACTGATGAAAACAAGAAACTTGTTGACCACATTAATAAAGGGAATGAGAAAATCATTAATTATGTTAATGATGTAGATCTAAAAATTGCTAACTCGGTGAGGTCTTTGGAAGGATTACTTCATCAAGAAAGTCAAGCTCTGAGACAGGTAGTATCCAAAATCCAAGAATGGGAACCTGTAGTATCCAAAATCCAAGAATGGGAATCTGTAGTATCAAAAATCCAAGAATGGGAACCTGTAGTATCCAAAATCTAAGAATGGGAACCTGTAGTATCCAAAATCCAAGAATGGGAACCTGTAGTATCTAAAATCCAAGAATGGGAACCCATAATATCCAAAATACAAGAATGTGGGGACCATATTGCAACACTACAAAAAGGCAATGATACATCTTATGCTCAGAACAGTTCAGGTCAACCCACAATGGGGTGTTATGGTACTGGAAATACTTTACATAAAGTTGTAAACATGACGGAGATACCCCCTTCACCACCACTATTGTTCCCAGCTACTATTCAGACAAAGATAGCACCAGGGGGTTCCTCAGAATATGTAGAGTATAGTTATGAGCCAGTACATATGAAAGACATCAAAGATTTTAAAGAGGCAATATCCATGTATGGTATTCACTCTACTTATGTAAAGCAGCTCCTAAATTCATGGTCTGCAAAAAACCGAATCCTCCCCCTTGATTGGATGCAACTAACAGCTGCTGTCTTAGACCAAAGTCAAAACATACAGTGGAGAAGCTGGTTTAGAGAGGAAGCCAGGACCTTAGAACACCAAGGAAGAATTAGGGGTTTCTTTGCTTCTCAGGACCAAATCCTTGGTGAAGGAATGTTTGCTGACGTGAAGACTCAAACTACTTATGACGAACATACTTTATTGCTATGCCATACGGCTGCACTTAATGCATGGGAAAAGATTTTGGACCCAGGTCAAAAAATTGAGCATTATGCTAAGGTCAAACAAGGTTTAAAAGAGCCTTATACTGACTTTTTACAGAGGCTTACCATGGCTGTACATAGAGCAATATCAGATCCAGAAGCTAGAAAGCAAATAATACTTTCTCTGGCCTTTGATCATGCTAATCCAGAATGTAGAAGAATGCTTCTGCCTTTAAAAATCAGAGCCGCACCTATAGAAGAATGGATTCAATATACAATCAATGCTGAACCTCTCCATAGCAATGAAGACAATTGGGTAGACCAAGCCATTGCTAAAGTAAGGAAGAGGAACCAAGGAATCACTTGTTTCAACTGTGGTAGACAAGGCCATATAAGACGGAACTGTACACAAAGTACTCTTGGAAATGATGCCCGATCTAGGTTTAATTCGAACAGAAGGTCATTGCCTTCTGGATTATGCAGAAGATGTGGCAAGGGACAGCATTGGACCAATGAATGTAGATCTACCAGAGATAAAGAAGGCAACCCTCTGCCATCGGGAAACACCTTTCGGGGCTTCCCCCGGGAAGCCCCCCAAAATCAGACTCCAAATTCGAGGATGGTGAGATCATATCCGGTCATAGTAGAAGACCAGCATTCTCAGGATGAATAGAACACCCAATACCTGATCTTGAAAACCGTACAGTATCAGATGATAACATAAATTCAAAAGAAGATTCAGAAACTCCAAAGAGAATTACGAAACGAATATTTTGGCAGACTTCGATAAATGAACAAAGACCAAAATTGGGGATACAGATAGATAATATTTATATCCAGGGTTTAGTCGACATGGGGGCTGATGTTTCGATCATAATCCCCCAGTCATGGCATCCAAGATGGCCTTTACGGACAGTAGATATCCAATTTCTGGGTATTGGAACAATATCTCAGGTGAAACAGAGTGTGAGATGGCTTGAATGCATAGGACCAGAAGGTCAGAAAGGATGGTTGAAGCCATATATGGCTGATATAGCAGTGAATCTGTGGGGTCGCGACCTCCTAATGCAATGGAATACCCAGATTAAAATCCCTCCTGGTTCTGATGTCAGTCGGAGGCTCAACTATGTTTCCAAAAATGATGCTTTAAGGTACTATGAAAAAAATTCACCAGCCATTCAAGTTGTACAAAAGAATTGCCCTATATCCACAGATCTTAATAAGACACTCATAGCACTGCCTTGAAATGGTTAACAGAAAAGCCTATTTGGGTTCAACAATGGCCTTTGATGAGAGAAAAACTTCAGGCTTTGGAACAGTTGGTACAGGAGCAGTTACAGGCTCAGCATATCGAAGAATCAACCAGTCCATGGAATTCTCCTGTTTCTGTTGTCAAGAAAAAATCTGGAAAATTGAAGATGGTGACAGATTTAAGAGCAATTAATAAGGTGATTCAACCTATGGGCTCCTTACAATCTGGTATTCCCCTGCCTTCTCTGCTACCTAAAGGATGGCCTATTACAGTTATTGACTTGAAAGATTGTTTTTTTTACCATACCTTTACAGGAACAGGACAAAGAAAAATTTGCTTTCACGGTGCCTACTCTTAATAATTCAGGGCCAGCTAAGAGGTACCAATGGAGAGTCCTGCTCCAAGGAATGTTAAATAGTTCCACCTTATGCCAATATTTTGTACAACAACCACTAGAAATACTGCACAAGCACTTCCCACAATCTATCATTTACCATTATATGGATGATATTTTGTTGGCAGACCCAAACCCACAGACATTAGAAACATTGTTTAAAGAACTACAGAAAGTATTGCCTAATTGGGGACTACAAATTGCTCCGGAAAAAGTACAGAGGGGAGATTCTATCAATTATCTAGGATATAAGATAGGCTTACAAAAAATTAGGCCACAAAAGGTAAAATTAAATAGAGATAAATTGAAGACTCAACAATTTTCAAAAGTTACTAGGAGATATTGCTCATATACGGCCCATGATTGGTATAAAAAACTATGAACTAGTTAATTTATTCAAGACTTTAGAAGGTGACAAGGGTTTAAATAGTCCAAGAGAACTATCTGATGAGGCCGAGAAAGAATTAGAGTTGGTAGAAAAGAAACTTCAAGAAACACATGTGGATCGTGTGGATCCAGACCTAGAATGCATACTTGTTATTTTACCCTCAAGACAATCTCCAACAGGAATCTTAATGCATAGAGAAAGCATCATATTAGAATGGATATTTCTGCCACATAGGCCAAGCAAAAAGATGAAGACATATATCAAAAAAATTGCTGATCTGATTTTTAAAGGTAAATTGAGACTCCCCAATAGACTGGAAAGGACTCTGCAGAAATTGTTGTGCCTTTGACTAATGAAGAAATTGACCGATTATGGGCAGACAGTGAACCTTGGTAAAAGGCTTTCAGTGACTTTTTAGGAGAAATTAATAATAAATATCCCCAAAACAAGAGAATTCAATTTATAAAGGAAACTAATTGGATCTTTCCTCGTGTAGTACAGGATGAACCAATTTCTGGAGCCCCTATATTTTATACGGATGCAAACAATTTAGGGAAGGCTGGCTACAAGTCTGAAAACTTAACTAAAGTGGCTCAGAGCCCTTATAACTCTGTTCAAAAGTAAGAACTATATGCGATTATTATGGTGTTGTTGGATTTCACAGAGCCTCTTAACTTAATTACTGACTCTCAATACGCAGAAAGAGTTGTTTCACATATTGAAACTGCTGACTTTCATTCACGATGATACAGACTTGACCTTACTATTAATACAACTACAAGATATCATCAGGGGTAGGATACATCCTATGTACATAACACATATCAGGGCACACACGGGCCTCCCAGGCCCTCTAGCGCAGGGTAATGAGGAAATAGATCAGTTGCTAATAGGAAGCATGCTAAAGGCCACAGAATTTCATGAGAAACATCATGTTAACAGCAAAGGGCTGAAGAAGAGTTTTCCCATCACTTGGATTGAAGCAAAAGAAATAGTAAAAAAATGTCACACTTGCTCTTTCTATAACCAACCATCTTTACCTGCAGGAACTAATCCTAAGGGTACACACAGAAATGAGATATGGCAAATGGATGTGTTTCACTTTCCAGAATTTGGAAAGATGAAATATGTACATCATACTATTGATACCTATTCTGGAATGCAATGGGCGACTGCCCTGAGTTCTGAAAATGCTGATGCTGTACTTACTCACCTTTTGGAAGCCATGGCCATAATGGGAATTCCCACTCAGATTAAGACTGACAATGCTCCAGCTTACGTCTCCCAAAAAATGAAGATAATTTTTGGATACTATGACATAAAGCATATTACAGGGATACCACACAATCCGACAGGACAGGCAGTTGTGGAGAAATCTCACCACACATTAAAAGAGATGCTTTATAAACAAAGGAAAGAAATGAAAAAACCCAGAGAGAGGTTGCACAGTGCCTTATTGACTTTAAATTTTCTTAATGCTGATGAAAAGGGAACATCAGCTGCTGAGAGACATTGGGTAGTAGAGAAATCTTCTGAGTTAAATCAACCCATTTACTTCAAAGATGTGTTGACTTCCAAATGGAAGCCAGGGTATGTGCTTCGATGGGGTAGGGGTTTTGCTCTTGTTTCAACAGGGACAGAAAAGATATGGGTACTGACAAAACTAATAAAGTCCGCTTCGAAAAGGAGTCTCTTCCTGAACAAGAAAAGTAACTGCTCATCCTTGACATGACAAATGGATGCATGGTAAGGAAAATGCACTTAACAAACCTGGGGCAGGGTCTCTCAGTTTTGTCTTTACTGGAAAACGGATACAACTATTTTTAAGGCATTGCTAGACATTGAATAATTACTCACCTGCAATCGAAGACAGACTGATGATGAAAGAATGTACAAGACTGACTATGGGACCAACTGATACACATATGCACTACTGGGTAATTTCTCAATTTTTACTGCTTTACATCTTGCATCTACACCTCAAAAAAAAAGTGGTCCTGATTTGACTATTAATAAGGCTGGATTTGGATTGGGAACTTGTGGCTTTCTCCCTCTCTAAACCCAAGCATATTGGTAAAGAAATATGAAAAATTCTGTCTCATATCACAAAAGCCACCTGGTGTGAGACAGAAGGCAAAATATTTAGGAACCAATATTATTGTGACTTCATCTTAAACCTTGTTCCTCTCTGTTTCTGTACCTCTCAAACATCTCATCCTGTCTGCTTCCAGTCTCCTAAAGTCATGAAAGATATAAATATCTTTTGAATATCGACAATGCTTAAGTTTTCCACTGTAAATAACCTTTTCTTCTATCAGCCATCTACAAAGAATATGGAACCAAGACGGGGCCTCCACCGCAACAACTCCTACTAATTAATCAAGAATAACACAAAAAATATGAGAGAGGCAGATAGATAGGCAGACAGACACACACACACACAAACCATCAAGAACCTGGTGCGCACCAATCAATAATTATTTTCAGATAATAGACAATTCAAAAACAGATACAAGATAGCCCCTTATGATTATCCTTGAGATCACACTGCTAATTAAGTTTCCAGATGGAGTTAACCACTATTCTAAGAATGGTTATAGATGTATGTGGTCAGTCCATTAAGAACTAACCATTGTTTTAGCTTTTACAGGATCCCAAAGAGATGCCATCGCCCTTAAGTCAGCAGGAAACAACCTTATAAACGACTACGCCCCCTTTCCCAATAAGTTTTATGCTTTGAAGGTTGTGGGTAAAACTGGGTAAAGGACAAAACTATAATATAACATCAGAGATCTTTTTTGAAGAAGAGAGGGGGAATAGATAGGATAGATAAAGGTAGACTGTTCTACCTACCTATACTCCATTCTAGCTGAATGTATGGGCTAAGCTAAAGACAATTTGCACTGTCATAGATATTTGTATATTGATATTAATGCAAAATCATTTTATACATTTAATTGTGATAATTTGTACATTGGTACAAAGTTTAATCTCAGATTGCTTTATGTAACCAAAGCAACTTGTACTCCGATATAAATCTGAATCTGTAACTATTATGTAAACTGAATCTGAAATTGCTATATTTTATATATGCTTCTACCTTTGTTTAAAATATTTGCACATCATTGTCATGTATACTATGCAATTACTACCTTCATTTAACTATACTAGATATAATGTGTGATTGCACTAGTTATGATATATGCACAAGATGTTTTATATACCTCTGTTTGGATGATATATATGTATTTACATGTCTAAAATGCTGTGGACACTTTACCTGTTAAAATACCCCTGGCTAATGTTCGATAGTTCTACTAAGGGTCATTGTTCAGGGATTGTACACCCCTTATATAGGTATTCTAATTTTTAGTACACGGTTTATTCCTTAAGACGATAAGATCTGCAGTCAACACTATTTAAGGTATCATATCCCAGTCATATCCGATACAGGTTAGAATATCATAGATAGACAAGAATCTTCAACCATTTCATAGACCCAGAGAATATGGCATTTAACATTTAAAATTCAGCCACGAGAGACACGATGACTCCTGGTGTCACTGCTCCCTTCACGAGATGGTGTTGAGCATCGAAGATACTCCATTGGAGTTGGTCCTTTTGGCAAAAAATGGCCGGTTAAGTAAGGAACTGTCCTTACCTTGATTGCTGACAGTACACACATGGTGTCAAGATGGATGAACAAATTGATGGATAGAGACTGACGAAACCTGCCTAGACAGGATAAGACAGTCCCTTCAAAATTGTTCTGCTTGTGAAAAGATCTGTCAGATACCATTGGCCTATAGCCAATCTGATAGATGCTCTAACGGTGCACAAATCCAGAGGTGATTGTCCAGGTAGCTGTGTTTCTGTCCTCTCCAAAATTTTGGAAGTAACTACTTCCATGTAGTTCTGTCTTTCAGGCAATTCACCTTCTTTCTCAGGTCTTGAAGAGGTTGAAGAACAGATATTTAAGGTTATCACCCTAGTATCCCTTAGATAAGAACACTCAGGTGTTAAATTTTCACTTTCCCAGATTAACCCTTTAAAATAATCTATGCACCCTACTATCTACCAATATTCTAGAACTATTAGATGTACCTTATATAAGTTAGGCTTTGATTAGAAATTGTACTTTGACCTCTCCTAGATACTACCTCATAGTAATTCCTACTGTACATAGTCTTAGTTTAGAACCTTCTTAGTTAGACAAAAGGGGGAGATGTTGTGGGATTCAGGTGTCAGCTGATAAGGTTAAAAGACACTTATACAGGGCACCAGGCCCCCTGAAGGGGGCGGGGAAAAAGCCCATTGAAAAGGGGCTTCTGGAACACGAGACGCTCTCTTCCTGGTTCCTGGATGATTGGGGAGAGGATCGACTCTACCGACTGTCCTCACCGTTCCAGACTCCAGTCCCTGTTCAGGTGCTACTGTAATCTGTTAACTGTACCCTGAGTTCTGATTTATATTTTAATAAATATTTATCTGGTACTGGTGCCTTCCAAGTAAACTCCGCCTACATTATGGTCATGATGTATTTCCTCACAACAATAGAATAGTAACTAAGACACGTGTTATTCACAATTATTTTTGATTCTTTGTCCTCACTATGCTGATGCCTCTGCTGTGTCTTAGGTTGGGTTTAATGTTTTCTTTTGATTTTTAAATTATGTAATTTTTTATCTAGTTTCATAAACTATTTTCTGAGAACAAAGACACAGTATATCCCCCCAAAAGAAACTTAATTAAATAGGTCCTTAATGAGGTGACATCAAGATGTGGGACAATGAAATAGCTTCTTTTCTGTTTGAGGAAGCGCCAGGACTTAAGCAAGCTTGGGTCAAATAATTGGATTTCTAAATTACGACTGAAGGTTTCATCATTCCCAATCTTAGAATGGATATCAACAATGGATGAAGCAAGAGCTTAGAGCCAAGCATCCTAGGAAGATTTAGATACAGTGAACCACAGTCACTTCTACATTTAAGCTCTAAGAGGAAACTACTTGAGACAACATCATTTTGGATTCATGTGGCATATTCTCCACATCATAGGTATCAGTACACATTATTCCTTCTCAAATTGACTTTGAAATTTTATTATCATATGGTATGGCTAGAATTTAATTTTCTGTGACATTCAAATCGCATGTTTTACTGTTAAAATGGTAGACTACATTAAATGGTTGTGATGTACTATATATTAAAATTATATCTCATGTTATGACTTGGAAAAGAGAAAACTTTAAATGACTACAGAGCTGCAGCAGCACGAACGTTTGGAGCTGGAATTTTTAAGTCTTAAAGTGAGACTGTGCTTAGAAATAAAAATGAAACTAGGTTTGAGAAGAGTGCTCCAGTCGGATGATCAAAATAGAAGCCCTACACGAATAAAAACAACAACAACAACAAATAACTCAAGTCACTTGCATTGGTTGAAGAAAGGTATTCTTAAGGAAGAGAATGAGATCTGAGAGGTTAGATCAGATAAAACCAAGAGAAAGCTGGGATATCAAAGGCCAGGCACAAATGCTAAGCACTGTAGCTAACTGTTCTTTAAAAGGCCATTAAAGATAAGTATTGTAAGTGTAATTGAGAAATAGAGAACAAGGGCACCAGAAATTTAAAAGAAATGCAACAAAATATTCTAAAGAAAGTGAAGTCAGACAGGAGGTAAAAGCCTTGTGAAAATGCTCATTTGAAGAGCTGCTGCACTAGATTCCCAACCAATAATATATTTACAAACAGCCTGAAATTTTTAGACACATTGGATTTTTTTTGCAGTCATATTATGTATCAACATTGATATTATAAATTTAAATCTTCCTGTGTCTTCCTCCCAACACTAGAAACAGGAGCATGTTTTTCCATGCTAGCAAGTCCCAAGTACATTTGAGAAAGAAAGGTCTCAAAATAGCCACTGATGACTTACTAATATGGTATGGGCTTTTTGATAGCTTGTACAAGATAAGAAAAGACATACTGAATTATCAGAGATATAAACTTACCAACACCAGCTATTGAGCAAAGGTAAAAATACTTTGAATGAAGAAATATACCATATAAAATTGATGTCAAATGACAATTTTTGAACACAGTAGCATCTCAGGCCAGGAAACAGACTAAGTATAGATCTTCATCTCTCCCCCCTCTCCTCCAAATCCAATCCCCTGTGACCACTCCAACTGAAGCAGACCACCTGCTAGAGCCTCACCTTTCTCTCCATCTCTATCTCTAGTAGAACACACAATCTTCCCTCCAACTTTTCTTCCTACTCATCCCTCTCTCACAGTCCCCAACTCTAGCAGACATTCCTTTAAGAACTTTCGGGGTAGTCCAGTCAGTGAAGCAAATGACTAATATGAGATTCTCATAGCTCCTTCCATTTCTTTGGATCCAATCCACCAGTCTAACCCTCATTTTTGTAGGTGACAACTTACAGCAGGTTTTCTCTGGGAATCGGCCATAGAAAGCCTCATAGAAAAGCAAGTAGGCCAATGACAGGTAAGTAAGCTTATGCTAATCATTCTCTCCTCTTCCCCTCCATATCCAGTCCCCCAGTTTCATCCCCAGCTGTGTGGCAGAATATCCACTGAATGCTCTCTTTACTCTCTGCCCACATTCCCAAAGGACTAAGCAGATTTTGGTAAAAACACCTTGTTTTTCTTCATTCTAAGGAACCCATCAGCACCCACTCCTAGGTGATCTTCATGTCTAAGTGTCAGCAACTGGTGTGTAGGGACACATTTTTTTCTAAACCACAGGGTATTTCAGAATCACCACAATTTTTTTTTTTTAAATCAGGCGACCACAGGATTCACACTCTACTAACAACCAAATTGCAACAGACATCAAACCAACAAACCAAACAAAAAACAACACACAAACAACAACAACAAAACCACAGAAAAAAGCCGCAGTAAACAAAGCCAAGATGAGATAATAGTATCTAGATTTTCAGTTTCCAAAACCCAAATTCCTAGATGATAGGTGAAAACGATAAATAACAGATAGCATAATATATGTTTTTGAGAGCCCAGGAACATTATCAACATAACTGAAACATAGGCAGAAGACCTTAAAAGGCCTGTATGAGTATGATAGAAGTACTTGAAGAAGAAATGAATAAATCTTATATAAAACCTATGAAACAGAAACAAAGAATGGAAGAAAATTATTAAAACAGTTCAAGACCTGAAAGAAGAAACATAATTCAATAAAGAACACACAAACTAAAAGAAATATGAAATTGAAAATTTAAAAAATTCAAACAGAAAGCACAGAGGCAAACCTCAGTAACAAAATACAAGAGGTGGATGAAAAAAATCTCAGGCACTGAAGACAGGATTGAAGAAATAGACACCTTGATCGAGAAATGTTAAATCTAAAATGATTTGGCACAAAACCATAAGAAAATATGGGAAATTATGAAAAGATTGAACATCAGAATAATAGGAAGAGGAAGGAGAAAAAACCCAAGTCAAAATAACAGCAACTATTTCTACAGATTCATAGAAGAATCTAACCAGAGGAAGGAGATACTTATCAAGGTACAAGAAGTATCCAGAACACTAAATAGACTGGACCAGAATAGAAAAGTCTCCTGCCTCATAACAATCAAAACAGTAATATAGAGAACAGAGAATGAATATTTAAAGTTTCAAGGGATAAAGACCAGAAACGTATGAAAACAGACATATTCAAATAATACATTACTTTTCAATGTAGAATTAAAAGCCATAATGTCCTGGACAGATGTTCTATAGATACTAAAAGACCACAAATGCCAGCCAAGATGATCTTACCCAGGAAAACTGTCAATCATGATGCTTGGAGAAAATGACATTCTAGTATAAAGCCAAATTTAAGCTATATCTATTGACAAATCTAGTCCTATAGAAAGTACTAGAGACTCTTCACATTCTAAGAGATTAACCTATATAAGTAAACACACACACACTCACACACACACACACACACACACAGCAACAACAATAAAATAATAATAATCAGAAAAGACTGGTCATTAATAGCTTCTGCTACATCCAAGAAATACACCTTAACAGCACTTTGTCTCAGGGTAGAAGCCAGAAAAAATAATTCAGACATATGAACCTAAGAAGCAAGCTAGTATAGCCAATTTAATATATAACAAAATCAGCTTCAAAGCTTATGAAGACACAGGGAGAACACTACGCACTCATCAGAGAACAAATACAGCAAAAGGACTTTGGGACTTTAACATCCAGTGCACATTTTACAAGTTCATAAAATAAATAGTACTGAATTGTGAAACACAAATTGAACATCACAAATTACAAGTGAATAATTTCAATATATCACTGTCACCAATATACAGATCATTCAGAAAAAAATTAAATAGAGTAAGTCTGGAGTTAACTGAAGGTATAGGCTAAAAGGTCCTAACACATACTTACAAAATGTTTCTCCCAAATATGAAAAAATTCTACTTCTTCTCAGCACATCATGGAACTCTTTTCAAAACTGACCACGAACCTGTACACAGAGCAAGTCTCAACAGATAAAAGAAAATTGAAATAACAACCATTACCCTTTGGACCATGACCAATTAAAACTGATCTCAACAACAACAGAAAGCATTCAAATTAAAGGAAACTAAGCAACCTACTACTCAACGGAAAATGGACAGGTAAATTATGAAAGAAAGTAAGGACTTTTGAGAATTCAGTGAAAATGGATACACAGCTTACCCAAACTTACAGAACACAGTAAGGGCAGATCTAAAAGCATGTTCATTGTACTAACTACATACAAAAACTGACGGTAGCTCAAACTAGTAATTTAAAAATACACCTGAGAGCTCTAGGACAAAAAAGAAACAGAACTCAAAAGTAGTAGATGGCAAGAAATAATTTAACTCAGCCGCAAGCAATAAAAGAGAAATACACACACACAAACCCCAAAACACAACAAAGATTCAATTAGATAGAGTCGGTTCTTTGAGGAAAATCAATCAGACTGACCAACCCTTATTTTCTTAATGGGTACCACTTACCAAAGTTAAATCAAGGTCTGATAAATAATTTATACAGACTAATAGCTCCTAATAAAACAGAAACATTAATTAAAATTATACCAACCAAAAAAGCCATATGGTTTATACCAACCAGAGCCATATGGTTTCAGCACAGATATATACTATATTTTCAAAGAATGCCAGTAGATCTCAAATTATTCCACAAAATAGAAACAGAAGAAACACTACCTTGTTTCTTTTATGAGTCTAAAGTTATTCTGATAACCAAAATAAAGACCGAACAAAGGAAAAGAATTGGAGACCAATTTTCTTTTTCGTAGATGAGAAAATTTTCAATAAAATACTTGCAAACTCAACTCACGGACATATCAAAAAGAGCATCTACATTGATCATGTAGACTTCATTTGAGAAAATGTAGAATATTCCTTTATATTGTGTGAATGTATATCATTGTGATTCATTTAATAAAGAAGCTGACTGGCCCATAGCTAGGCTCGATACAGTTGGACAGTAGAACCAGACCAAGAGGATGATGGAAAGAAGGGTAGGGACTGAGGAGTTGCAAGTGAGGCTCAGAAGAAGCAGAAGATGAAGATTCTGTGCTGAAAAATAAAGCGCAGCTACGTGGTATCAGAGGGTAGATAAGAAACATGGATTATTTACGTTGTAGGAGCTGGTTGATAATAAGCATAAACTAATGGCTGAGCATTTATAATTGATTAGACGTCTCTGGTGGTTATTTGGGAGTGGTTGCTGATACACAAAGAAACTGCCTACACAGATATGAAGGTATGATGCCATATATTATTTTTTGATAAATGTGATCATCACATGATCATCTAATCCAATGTACAGAAGGCCTTGGAGAAAGTTCAGCAATCCTTCATGATAAAAATCCTAGAGATTAGGTATATAAGAGATATACCTAAGCACAATAAAAGTGAATTACAATACACCCATAGTCTATATCAATGGGATTTGGGAGTATCAAAGTAATCATACTGTAATTAGGAACAGAACACAGTTTTCTATTCTCTCCACACTTGTTCAGGAGAATACTAGAAGTTTAAACTATAGCAGTAGAAAAATATAAAATGGAAAGGAGGAATTCAAAGTATCTTCATTTGCAGTTAATAAGAGAGTTTCCATGTATAACTGTCCTTAAAAATTCTACTCCTCCAGTGATTAAAACTTTCAGAAATGTAGGTAGAAAGAAAATTAACTCATAAACTCAGTAGCATTTCTGTATACAAATGGCAAATGAACTGAGATAAAATTAGGGAAACAATATCTGTCACAAAGATTTGAATTATATGAAACATTGGAGTGATGATCATGTTGGATGTCTGTATGTAGAAAAATGCAAATAGAGCCATACTTATAACCACACACAAAATTCAACTCCTAATGGATAAAAAGACCTCATCGTAAACCAGATCTACTGACTCTGATAGATTAGAAAGTGATAAATAGCCCTGAACTCATTTAAAAAGAAGACTTCCTGAACAGAACACCAATACTATAGGCACTAAAATCAAAGATTAATAAATGGGACCTTGTGAAACAAAAAAAGCGTTTGTAAGGCAAAGCACATCATCATCCAGACAGATGGTAGGCTAAGGAAAGGGGAAAGATATTTACCAACTTCATATGCAATAATGGAGTAACATCAGAAGTATATAAAGAACTCAATAAACTAGATATGAATAAGCCAAATAGTATAATTTCAAAAAGAAGTAGAAATCTAATCAGAGAATTCTCAATAGAGAAATCTCATGGTTGAGAAATATTAAAGAAAATGTTAACCTTCTTTATTGGGGTATATAAATCAAATCTGTTTGAGATTTCATCTTATAGATATTAGAATGGCTAAGATCAATAAAACAAGTGGCATCTCCTATTGGTGAGCATTAGAGGAAACATTTTTTTATTGCTGGTTGAATTGTGAGCTTGTACAGCAATATGGCAGTGCATGACATACTTTCCCAGGAAGGTGGAAATTGGTCTTCCCCAGTATCTAGCTCTACCACTCATGTGCATACACCCAGAGGATACTTCATTCCACCATGGAGATACTTGCTCAACTCTATTCATTTGCTGTCTTATTCATAATGGCCAGAAATTAGTAGAAATAACTTAGATTTCCCTTAAGAGAATAATGGATAAGTAAAGTATAATTTACACAATGAAAAATTACTCAGGTTTAAAATGATAAAATCATAAAATTTTCAGGTAAATAGATAGGACAAAAAAATCCAAGTCTGTAATCCAAGTGTCAGAAAGACAAATACGATATATATTTGCTTATATGTGTATATTAATTCTTATAATAATGATAACCAAAGGGCAATCTGTAGAACTGCAGAGTTAGTTATAGAGTAATGAACTAAGAGTGGGACAGAGATATCTCCCCATGAAAGGGAAATAGATAGTTATGGATGATGGGAAGCATACTGAAACAGGAAGATCAGATAACATTGAGAGGAAAAGGGTTGCAAATAACATAGTAAGGTGAGCAGTAGCTAGAATTAAGAACAATTTGAGTGGTAGAATGGAAGCCTATTACAGTAGAATCTTTATAAATTATACATAATGAAAGCCACCTGAAGAAAAACACCTAATAATGAGGGAGAAAGGGCCCCAACTGGCCATTTGTTGTTGACAAATTGAGCTTCTAGTACTGAGGACTGATTACATCTGATTAAATTGTTAGCCAAAGGAGTCATATTCAAAGCCTCAAACAATCTCAGCTGTTGCCAAGACTATAGATTTTTCTCCATCAAATTACAGCAAAGTCCTTTTGCTGAAGACAATATGTACAGAATTCTCTCATTGAACATGAACAAGAGCAACTTACCCCATGTTGTAGGGTCTTGGTACAGAAAGAAATTCCACAAGCCACCAAAGGAGACACACAAAAACAATCCGGACTAAAATCCTTTGATCTACAAAGGTATCCTACCTGCTGTATATGCTAGTTATTTCTTGGCACAAAGTTTGGGGGAGGGGGTAAGTCGTCTATATTTGATTTTGTCTGAAGCTCCACTTCATAAGATATAGTCCATAGTTAGCAATGCTTGTATGACAAATAACCAGAAACAAGATTGCCCAAGTACCTAGGATTAACCTCAAAACTTCTGTTCTAAAAAACAAACAAGTACCTAAGCAAACAAATAAAAGTAGCAAAGGGATAACTTAATGACATTCTGCTGTGCTCATAGATCAGTACCTTGCTTGGCCATGATCAAATAAGTTTCCTCCTGCATCATATGGGGAAAAATATATTTACAGTCAGGCATGAAGAAAGTGAGATGACCTGGAACATTCACTCCTAAATTTTCTCCACCAAATTCCTTTCCTCAAGCCTAGGAAACCCTACAGAAGTGGAGTTAGAAAGAGTATAAAAGCAAGAGATTATGGAAGACACCAACATACACGCCTGCGCGTTTATAGACAAGGAACACACACAGAGATTGAGAGAGACTGAGAAAGAGAGAGTGAGAAAAAGAGAGAGAGATAACAGACCCTCTAAATTTATATGATCTACGCACACCCGAAATCACAGAGACCTCTGTCAGCATGCACAGGATCTGCGAGGGTCTTCACGGTTTGAATTCAATATCTGAGGGAAGACATGAATATATGTCCCAACCAATAACTCAGAAATAATCTTCAATTGATAACTACTTGTAAATGAAAATTTAGTTTTCATGAAAGGTGTATCATTGGAGAAACAAAGTATTCTTTCTTAAGAGTAAGCTCTATGCCCAACATTGATGGCCGGTGCTATAGGAACGTAGAGGCATCTTTGGATATTTCTGTCACATGAATAAGTGAAACTCAGGGATAGGTCTCTGAGAAAGTCAGAGATATTAGAGAATGTAAACACCACAGTCAGATCTTACCCAGCTGTCTTCCAGCTTCCTCAGCCTGGCTTCTCTTGGCCTCCTCTTCTGTCTTTCTATGCCCGCCTTAAATACTCTCTTGGTAAATTAAGGCGTGGGCCCACCACTGCCTGCCTGAGAGCCTGGAATTCCTTCTGTAAACCAAAATGACCTCAACTCAGTTGAGATTAAAGGCATAGATCACCACTCCTGGGATACTCCCTGTGGTGGGATTAAAGGAGGTGTGAATCACCACTCTCTGATCCTCCTAGACTGACTGTGGTTAGTTCACTCTCATATCTCTGAAACTTTTGGAGTTTTTATTAAATCCCCACATATTTTTTCTCATAGTATTATGCCATACATATTTTTCTGTCTTTTTACCTACCTTATCCTTTGTGTATATATTATGGCTTCAAGTTAAATGTTTTGATGGAATTCTTGACTATTTGATGAATAAATCTGTGATTTTTTTTTTTTTTGCCTTCTCTTAGGCTCTTTTTTTTTCTGTTGGTTCATTTTGTCCAATTTTGATCTGTTAGTTTTTGCTTGATGTTATTATAGCATAGTATTTAATTTTTATTACCCCATAGAAGCCTGTTGGGTCTAATGAGTGACAGAAAGGGGGTGGCTCTAGGTGGGGGTGGGAAAGGAGTTGGGGAGAGTAGAAATAGGGAAGATGGTAATCAGGATATACTGTGTGTAAGAGAAAAAACTTTTCAATAAATGAAAAAGAAAATAATTCACCAGATAACTGAAAAAAGGTTCATAATAATTGCTTTAAATTTATGAGACATCTTGTATGTGTCTTAAATGCCTGGGGCTTCATTACTCACCTTGCATTATTGTCTCTCCAAGTGTTATGGTTGTCTTTTAGGCTTATGGTAACAACTCCCTAGAGCATGGGCTGCATTGATGTTTTCTTACATTTCTCATGTGTATAACCAAATTCTAAAACATAAGAAAGACTAGGTGGAGTTCAAATCTAGAAGACACACAATGAACACCTCCCGTCTAAGACACTCCTTCATCTTAGTACTTATTTCTTCATATATTCAACAGTAACTCACTGGGTTATGGATATGCAGCTGCACTGTATAGTCTTTTGGGTGCTAAAAAATCATTTGAAAAGTGTTTGACAATTATATTTATTTTCATCTGGGAAAAGCAGAATAGTGTAGAGATGAAAAATCCATGCTAATATACTCAATATCTGTCATAAAGAATTATGATAAAATTTTGTATGTGTGTATGTGACAGGATTAAACAAAGAATAATGTTTTCACAACACACTGGGGACATGTCAGAATCAGCTCAACAGATTATAAACAGATACACACTAATCTGAAAGGTGTATGTGATCTGTCAGAACAAAGAATAGCAGTGGTGTCCACCTAAGGTCATATATTGAACAAAGGGATTTCTCGACACCTTTAAGATTTAAAATCCTTATATGAATAAAATGAGAGTTGCTGCATAGTTATATTTTTAGCAGCAAAGGTGACACGGAAGCCATAATTCTGCAATATTTTCATTATTTTTGTCCTTTTGTGTTAGTTTTAGGACAGATAAGTAAATATAAATTTTACTTCTTTGGTGATAACTGTTTCTGTTTTAATAAATAAATGTGGTCGGTAAAATGTTAAAAATAAGACAATAAGATGAAAGAGACATAAATAAAATTTACCAGGAAAAGCATGAAGTGGTTGTCCATAATTGAATTCAAATTACACAAGAGAAAAAAAAATGACAAATTCTAAACTATCACAAAGTGCGGTTTAAAGTGCATTGTCTTACCAGACTTCTGTTTTCTTCCTGGGAGTTTTTTCCATCTAACCTGTGATTATGTAAAACATTTCATACAAACTGACTTATTTAACATCTTACTGACTTACACTTGAGTTTTTACCAGTTTAGACAGTTAAAATAAATGTTATTGTTAAAATGTTATTAGCTGGAATTTATTATTCTTTCTTTTTATAACCTAAAAGGAAGCATTTAGTGCACTAATTCTGGTTGTTTAAAGGAAACTCAGAGCCAGATATGAGGGAAAGGCTGGGATACCAAAGAAAGGAAACACCACAGTCAGGTCTCACCCAGTTGTCTTCCAGCTTTCTCAGCCATGCTCCTCCACACTTCTACTGCCTCCTCTATCTTTCTATGTCTGCCTTAAATACACTCTTCACCCATATGTTTCACATCCAGGTTAAGATTAAAGGCGCAGGCTACTACTATTTGGTAGTTAGACTTGAACTCACAGAAACACAGAAAAATCTGTCTCTGGAGTTATGGGATTAAAGATCTAGCATCACCACTGCCTGCTTGGGAGCCGGGAACTCCCTCTGTAAACAAAGCCGGCCTCAATTCAGATCTGATGGCATAGGTCACCACTCCTGGTCTTTTCCTGTGCTAGGATTAAAGGTATGAGTTGCCACTATCTGAATCTCCCGGATTGACTATGGATAGATCTCTTCTCTGATATTTCAGACTGGTTTTTATTAAATATGAAACATATCACCACAAGCATTTAAACTTGGTTTCTATTGTCTTTAGTGAAACAGAAATTTTCTTCTATACCTCTGAACAAGGATAACTTAGGTTTTCTATTACTGTTACACTGTGACCATAAGTGTGTTGGAGAGGAAGGAATTCATTTTACTTTAACTCTCATCCCACAGGCGATATCACTGAGAGATTTCAGGCAGACACTGGAGGAGAGGTGCTGGAGTAATAGTTTTGTTCCATTTGACTTGCTCAGCCTACTTTCTCATAAAAGCCAGACCAACCCACAGAAAGCACGCCACACAATGGACTGGATCTTTTCCACATCAGTCATTAATTAAGAAAATACACCTAAAGTATTGAATTACATTTAATTGAGTTGTTGGCTAATGGGGCTGCCATGGAGATCCCCAAGCAGGCCATATTATGCCAAGACAATAAGTAGGTGATTCTTCATAAACCGGCAGTAAGTTGTCATTGCTGCCAACAATACCTAAGCAATTAACTGAATATGGAGACACTGAGCTGATACAGGTACCAATAGATCCTTCACTCCTAAGTGTTAGTTTCTGTTTCACAAATTCTGGTTGTAATAAAGGAAGTTTAGAGCCAGATCTCAGGGAAAGGCTGAGATATCAAAGAGAGGAAACATCACAGTCAAATCTCAACCAGCTGTCTTCCAGCTTCCTCAGCCTCGCTCATTGTGGCTTCTACTGCCTCCTCTGTCTTCCTACGCCTGCCTTAAACACCTTCTTCACTCAGTTGTTTCACATCCATGTTAAGATTGAAAGTGTGAACTACTACTACTCGGTAGTTACTCTTGAACTCACAGAAACACAGAAAGATCTCTGTCTCTGGAGTTGTTGCAGTGGGGTTTCTTTGGCCTCTTGGCAGCCATAGGCCCAGACCCTGCAGCGCCAGACCCCTTAGCCACTTAGCCACTTGCCGCTCAGGCCCCCAGAAAGACTCAGACGCTTATATTAACTTCATGCTGTTTGGCCTATGGCTCAGGCACATTGCTAGCTAGCTCTTACATCTTAAATCAACCCATTTCTATTAATCTGTCTGCTACAAGGCCCATGGCTCACCTGTGTTCTTTACATGTTGCTCCTTTGGGCTTCTTGCTCAGTCTATCTGACTCAGCCCTGCTTCTCCTACCTATGCTCTGATTTCTCCTCCTACTTCTTCTATGGTGCCTGTCATGGCCCAAAACAGCTCCTTTCTTTAAAGATTGGTATTCACAGCATACAGAAAGGCATTCTCACATCAGAGTACCATTTGATCCCATGTAATGGAGTTATGAGATTAAAGGCCTGGCACCACCACTGCCTGCCTGGGAGCCTGGAACTCCCTCTGTAAACCAAGCTGGCCTCAAACTCAGATCTGCTGGGATTAAAGGCATAAGTCACCACTCCTGGTCTTTTCCTGTGCTGGGATTAAAGGTGTGAGTTACCACTCTCTGATCCCCCTGGGTTGACTATGGGTAGATCTCTTCTTTGATATTTCAGACTGGTTTTGATAAATATAAAACATATCCCCACAAGTATCTTTGGTACTGAAAATTACTCTGCATGCTATCAAAAGGGAAACATAAACACCAACCCAATCACAAACCCTTTTACCTACAATAGTGTTCTGCCTGTAAGGTATGCTACAGCAATGATAGTACAAAGCTTGTGTAACTAATAAATGATCTGACTTAGGCCCACTGTAGAAGATGGAACCCATGCCTGACACTGATTGCCTCACCCAAACCCAGAGACTAGATAGCCCATGTACCTATGGTAAACTACTGCTCTAAAACAAAAACAGACAAGAAAAAGCAATAAAATGATTCCTAATGATGTTCTGCTATAATCGTAGATCAGAGCTTTTAAGCCATTAGCTGAGAAGTTTATTCCTGAAAAAGATTGGAACAAATACAGAGATTCCTCAGTCATACATGATTCAGAGTCCCTGGGGCATACATCACTAAATAAGGTGTCTCCATCAACTCCCTCCCCTCACAATTCAGGAAACCCCATATAAGAAGAGTAGCATAAAGAGCTAGGGGTGCATAGAGGGCACCATGAAAACACAGCTCTGAAAATCAACAAAATGGTGAACAGACAGTACATGCAGCAAATCTTTAAACTCTCAAAGCCCATCTCCAGTAGCATCCTTTTTCCAACAAGGCAGTATCTCCAAAGCATTCCCGAACAGTACCATCCACTGTAGAGTGAGTATCTGCGTCTTTTGGAATACTCTCATTCAAACTACCACACTGTATGTTCTTACATGATTGCATCTTTAAGGTTCTGCCTTGACCCTTGCAACAATTAACTATAACCTGTAAGATGAAATAAAGTGTTTCCTACCCAAGCTGCTTTCCGTAGTGGTGTTTATCACAACAACAGAAGTAACTAGGGCAGAAATTGTTATCAAGAGTAGGGCATTGCTGTAATAGATCTAACCCTGTTGGTTTCAGGGAAGATGTATTTTTAACTCTGGGCTGAAAAATCTGTTGAGTGCTTAGAGATTACTTTGCGGCTCTATGGGAATTTTGAAGATAAGATGCTGAGAAATGCTGATGCTGAAGCTTGGCCTGTAAGTTTCAAGGGAAGTTTAAGATTTCCACAAACACTGACTGTATCTGAGCTATTTCTGTGATATATTTTATTTTTAAAACTTGTGGAAGTGAAACCTATGATGTCTGAGAACAACTAAGGCTCCTCATTTAGGGCTGAAAAAATCTGCTGAAATTAAAAAGAGGTTAGCATCATTGGGAAGTATCGACTCAGTGTCTTAGCACAGAAGCTGCGGTACAAAGTGAGTTGAAGTTACATTCAACTGGCAGCACAATTTGGAAAACGTGTAAGGCCCCCTCCCCCAATATCAAACTTAATTTGAAGGCCTGAAGTATCATTGAGAATGGCTGAACCTTGGTCATATGTGGTAGGCCTACAGATCCTGCAGAAAAGTCTTGATAGAACATTTATGAAGGTGAAGCCTCAGTTACAGATGAGACTCCAGGATTTCAGAGACCCCACGAATTTGAACAGCTTCCAAAGACAAAGTGTGAAGGAGAGCTGATCTGAGTTACAAGACAGTCTGAACATACAAGACCATTCCAAAAGATCAGAAGTGAGTCCCAGATGTTGTACATTGAGTGGTTTCCTTCATTAGATCTTCGAGCTTGCTTTATTTCTACGGCTTGCTTCTTCTTTTTGGAATAAGACTGTATATAACTTGATTTTTATTTAATGAGAACCCACAGTTGGCAGACTCTAGACATTTAAAGAGACACTAAACACAGTGTGATTTTTGAAAACTGTAGGAATTTTAAAATTGTACTTTTGGTTATGTCTCTGATAGGCCAATGGGTAATATCCACATATATCCATAAGTGAGCTCAGCCTGGATTGTAAGAGGATTTTTCGCACTAAGATAAAGGCCAGCATTCCTCAGAAACTTGTGAAACCAGTTACCATCTTCAGTAGTTTTGATTATTATTTAAATACTGTCTGTGTATGCATTGTGTAACTTGATTATATTCATCCCCTTCCCTACCTTTAATTATTCCAGGATCCCACCAACACATCTACTTCTTAACTTCATGTTCTCTTTTCCTTTAGATTTTAATTTTATATGCATGGGTGTTTTATCCTCATGTTTACCTATATACTATATGCATCCTGGCTTGTGGAGGACAGAAACATTTTTCATATCCACTGAAAATGGAATTATACATGTTTATGAGCTACTATGTAGGTGGTGAAAATCAAACACATTGTATCTAGAAAAAAAATTGTTCATAACCCCTGAACCATCTCTCCAGCCCTGGTATAATCTCAATACCTTTCCTTCTATGTAGCTCTGTAAGTAATACTCTTAACTAGGCATCATCACTATAAAAGAAAAAGTTGTTATTCTATTTTTAATGACACAACAATTTTATTCCAAAGATGATAATAAGTTGCAGTCTTTATTTTGTTCTATTATTTCTTAACAGACCGACTACAATGATTGCACTAATCCCCTTAGACAAGTGGTTTCCAATCTGTGTGTCATGACCTCCTGATGGTTAATAACCTTTTCACAGGGGTCACTAAAGATCATCAGAAAACACAGATATTTGCACTACAATTCACATCCCCATCAAACTTACCGTTATGAATTAGTAACAAAAATAATTTTATGGTTGGACGTCATCACAGTTTATGGGGCTGTTGGAGCATTAGGAAGATTGAGAACACTGATGCAGAGGAAGAGGAAACCTATCAGTGTCCACTCTCCTAAAAAAAAAGTACCTCTCCTCCCCAGGAACCACCAGTCCTTAGAGGCTACCCAGCAAGTGTTAGAACCTAGGAACTCAGAACCCTGAGAAATGATCTAGTGATCTACTATCAGAGATACATCATGACACTCTTGCATTCAGAGGCAGGTAAACCATATTTCAGTCTTGGAAGAATCTGTATGTTTCATCTCTGTGATAAAATATTGGGGAAATTTAGTTATGATCAGGGTGTGATCAATAAAATTTGGCTCAATACTAAGTACTTTGCCCCATCTGTGGTCTATTTTCAAAATTACTGTCTCTCTCCCCTTTCATGTCTATCCTGCCATGTCTAGTTCATGAATTTCTCCTTCTCATTCTCCCCCTTTCTTCTCTTCTTATTCTATTATCATTTATTATATCTACAATCTACAGAGCCTACCTTATGTGGCACACACACACACACACACACACACACACACACACACACACACACACACACATATGACAGTTTACTTGAGATTAGATAAACCGAATCTCTCTGTGTTAGTAGTTGTTGACTGTTTCTAGCTCTTTGGTCAGTGATAGGGCCTTTTGACATTTCCTCCATTCACATTGGCCTATTGGTGCTAGCCCATTCATGCATGGATATACAAATTGGAGCTGAAAGCCCTATGCTAATCTTTTCTTTGCATTATGACCAGTTGGATAGCTCTATTATAGCCTCATTATCATGGGGGGGGGGAATCCCTTATTTAGTGAGGGTGAAAGCTGCTCTTATCTACAAGGAAATATGAAAAATGCAGTTAGAAACTATATTGATTGAGGACAATGGCAGTGGTGGATTCTCCACTAGGGTTCATGATTAATCCAGCCATGGCTTATTTGTTCTGTTTACAGTACAAGGCATGCATTTCCTCCTACTGAACAGGCCTGACATATAACTACACAAAGTGCTGCTATTGTACTATTGAGAACTTATTATCAGGCTGTACATTATTTTGGTTCATAGGTTTTAGAGTTGGCTATAGATGTGGACTGTTATTCTTCCTTTGTGGCTTGCATGGTACTTTCTGAGATGATGAGAGCCAGTACACAAAGATGAGGCTACCAAGCCATTTCCACGTAGACTTCTCTTAGCAATGTGTCTAAAGTGTATGATGTCTTCCTCAAACATGTTTTATCTCATGCTTCTGTGAAGCAAGTGTGATCAATGACAATAGACTATACTGCTTTGAGGTTTTCTTTCACTTTCCCGACTAATAACTTGAAGGATGGCTTTTGTTTCCTGGTTCTAGAGTTTTTTAGTCTTGTGGCTTGGTGGGGGTACTAACATTCCATGTATCATAATTCTATATAAACTATATATTTATAGGGAAGATATACATTTGATGTACTCCATATGTATGTAAAACACTAATTCTAGTTGGTATTTAATGAAAACTCAGAGCCAGATATTGAAGGAAAGCTGGAATATCAGAGAGAGGAAAGAGACCACAATCAGTTATCACCCAGTCAACTACTCCCGGTAAAAGCTATCTTCAAGAGTCCTCCACTTGGCTGGTCACTTCTACAGAATACCTCCAATGTCTGCCTAGGCCTGCCTTAAATATCTTCTTCACCAAGTTGTTTCACTTCTGGGTTCAACTCTGCTTCATAATCCTAGAGTTAGAATTAAAGGTGTGAGCTATTACTGTTTGGTTGTTAGGCCATGAACTCACAGAAACAACGAAAGATCTCTGCCTTCTGAGTTATGGGATTAAAGGTGTAGGTCACTACTCCAACTTTCCCATGCTGGGATTAAAGGCATGTGTTACTACTCTCTGACTCTCATGGCTTGACTGTGGGTGATTCTGTACTCTGATATAGCAGGCACACTTTATTAAATATAAGATATATCACCATATGTATGCACACATATACATTGTACACACATTTTAAAATTAAACTTATCAAATAATCCTTCCCTGTGTCTTTTCAAGCACCTTTAGTGTTTTTTTATAGTGTTAATCTTTATTATGATAAAATTTAGTGCCTCAGTAATTATGTATCTTTATATTAAATAAGTCAATTTTAAGTTACATGTTTTGTCTATCCAGTGTAAAACTAAATACAATTTCCCATTGACTTCACAGCCAAGGTTCACAAGAGAAATATTTTATCAATGTGTAATGGATAAAGTGTTCAGTTGAAATTTTCCATTTAATGACTTTTTTGCGTAACATTTTTTCTCTAATTAAGTAAAGATACATAGTGGGTTAACAACTGAAAGAATTGGAGAGGAAACTGCTGTTGGAATATATTGTATCGCAAAGAATAATAAAACATAAGAAAAGAAAGAAATTATTCACTTTGATGAAAACAAGCAAATGAACATTTTAATAGTAAACTCATGAACATAGATCATGCACAAACCTACTGCTTTTGGATTTGTCTTTAGAATTTTTTGACCTTGGAGAAATGCCCTCTCCATTTGTAAAATAAGATAAATTTCATTGGATGACCTCCATGCTACCATAAGACAAATTCATAATAAATATACATATTTACTTTAAAAATTAAGTAAGGATTCTCTTCCTGATTTTTTCCAAAGAGTAAGTTCACTTTGTTTATTACTGATGGGATGAAGTGCAGGGCCTTTAAACTTTGCACGTTGGAAAGCCAGTTGAATTTGTTAAATATAGATGAAAAGCTAACCAAAGGGCATGGTCAAAAAGCAGAAAAGTGGTAATGTCATTTATTTGGACTCTGCCATGAAACTCCCTTTATACTGGTTTATTTTCCCTCTTAGAAATCTAAGTGTGTTCGTGGGAAAATGTGAAGCAAAACCAGCATGGTAATAAATGGTCACCATGATTCATATGCCACACTTAGTGTTCCATCTCCACCACTCACACTTCAAAGTCACGTACTCCAAACAAGCTGTCAAGTGAACAAACAAAGACATTCCATAATCTACAGCTAGTAATTTACTTATATTTATTACCTTGTATTATTACATAATTTTTGTTTGTTTGTTTCTTGGTGCGTCTTGTCTGGCCTAGAAACTGCTATGTAGTAGCAGTCCTTGAACTCAGAGATCCACCTGCCTCTTCCTTCTCCAATGTTGGTATTAAAAATATGCAGTACCACACCTGGCTATATAATGTTTTGGAAGTTAAAAAAACTATTTTCACAGAACTACAAATCATAGAATACATTTCCACGGCATAAAACTATTATTAGAAATTAATTATAATTTCTAAATAACCTAGGGCAACATAACATTAAGTCAGATGATCTTCTCTGTGTGGCTTTATTCTTTTGAAACATTTTAGACTTACATATTTTATTATTCTGTGTGCATAAGTGCTTTGCCTGCATCTGTGTGCTTGTACCTTGCTATGTGTGTGTCTGTTGGCTAAAGAGTTCAGAAGATTGTACTTGACCCCCCATGACAGGTGTTTTGAGCTACCATGTAGTTACCAGCAAACCAATGTATGTTCATGACCATTTAGCCAACTCTCCACCTCTTTTGTGTTTTATTGTGCTCAGTGAAGAAAGTAGAGTCAGGCAGTACCTCCATCACCAAAACATGAAATTATTAATACAGTTTATATAACCATTGTTGACTTGAATTTTGTTCACTTGAAGATGTATTACTCCAAGGTTCTGGCCTTGACCTCTTTATAGGTACAAGTAGTGGATTAGACAACTGTCAGTAAAACCATAGAGGCTTCCTTCTGAAATATATATACATATAAAGTAATATTTAATAATTTAATTAAATATTTAAAAACATAATTACTATAATATGTATTTTTATATTAATATACATAAAATAAGTAAAGATAAAATATTTTATGCTTAATATAAAATTTTAATAATGATATAATATAGTGTAATTATAATATATTAAAATTTGATAACAATAAGTAAAATGTGTGTAGTTTAAAAATATAGGGAGCTAATATTAACAGAAATAATAAAATGTGAAATGGGAATTTTTCAATATGTCCTCCAGTGTTAACACAACTGGCAGAAATGATAGCAATATTGATGTTAGCTCACATTGCTGCATAACTAATGACAGCTGGGAGAAGGAGAACTAGCCTTTCATAGGGATGAGACACATTATTGGTTTTCCAGTGTGCAGTATTAAACCTTAAAGCCATATACACCCACATATTACAAAACCAGACTCTGAAGCTTGCATTTATATATATTTGGATATTGACATGGAATGTTAGAACTGTGCTTTAATTGAAAACATATATTAAAAAATGTAATGAAGATGTTGAGTAAAAGATAAAGCTCACAATAAGTAAAAGCTTTAAAAGAATAGTGACAGAATTAGTTGTTAAGCATTTAAATATAAAAAACAGAATAAAAATTACTAAAAATACAGTAGGAATTATTTTTATTAATTAATTTAGTTTATTTTTATTTTTTGAGAATTTTATACAGTTTGTTTTTATCATGGAGTAGATAAAGCTAACCAAAAATTGATAGGCAATCTAAATTTTTGAATTTATTACTATAAATACAAATGGACTAAAAGAGTGACAATGATTGTCATATTCACTAAAGCAATTATATATTACTCATATTTGACTCAAAATAGAAAACACTGAAAACACCAAATATAATATATAAAGTAAAACTAAAAAAAAAATTGTGCATAAAGTAATTACGAAGCTAAGTTCTTGAAGGGAAACATTTCTGCAGATAAGAGGAGGTCATTCAATAAAGCAAATATGCTTGAAATCTTATTCAAATTAGCAAAAATGCAGAACTACTAGACTTTTATATATTAAGAACACACGCATATATACACACACACACTCACACACACATATGACTTTGCCTTTCTATAAGAATCATTGAATGTGAGACCTACTTCTACAGAATTCTAGGAATTTGACTGTGGGCTTACAGTAATTAGAGAGCATTTAGTCATGAGAAATAGTTTAATCCTCATAAGAATAGATAAATTTAATCGTTATAGGGATTAACCTTAATCTTTATAATGGCTTAGTACTGAAAAGACCTTTGAGATGTTTTAGATTCTCTTCAGTTCTCACTCCATATTTCAGCAGTTTCTGAAAAATAAGTCTGTATACTTGGTATAGGAGAAGGAGAGCTGGATCTTTTTCAACACTCATTCAAAAGAACAGTCTATATATCCTGCCTGCTGGTCCTCTACATGACATCATAGGAAAATTTGTCTTTATTGACCCTGAGTGTAGAAAGCATTTATCTGGATAGTAGAGATAATTTATTTAAGGAATTAATAATGGTAATGGTTGTAGTGGACAATGATGAGACAGGAAGTAGGCTAATGAGAAAAGACACCTGGGTAACGAAAATCTGTCAGGACTTCAGAAGTCTACCCTGAATTTGGAAATCTAAAGAGCTGTATATTCACAGGATTTGCTGATGCTCAGAAATGTCCTGCTCTGACTCATGCAACCCATGGAGCTGTAGCACACGTGTGCCTGTGCACCTGAAACTTTGACTCCAACACCATGTCTAGTAGACACTTACTACAGCAGTTCATGGAGTCCACCAGCTGCTGATCTTACAGCCTCCCACCACACCAAAAGGGTAATTTTGTTTGTCTGTTTTGTATGTATGACTATATGGTATGTTTGAACTGGTCTTCCTTGATTGCATGAACTTACTTTGGAATTTTACTGTCTGTTTTGTATGACTGACCTTCCTTGAATATGTAAGCTAGCTGTTTCTTCTGCAGCCACCGACTGGGCTCCGGACTTATCTCTGGGATTTCTGGCCACTAGATCTAAAGTCATAGGGATGGATAATATTAAAATTGTTTCATGGGGTTCTACTTTTATTTAAATAGATTGGCTTTGATATTGGGTTATTGTTCACCTTCTTTTAGTACAGGCACTTATTTTAAGTCTTTATGTTCAGAGCTTAGAACCTGTGGTAAGCAGGAAGATGAAAGCAAAACAGTTAAAAGGATTATTGGCTTGTACGAAGTTTATTAGGTATAATAATTATGTGGTATCTGTCACAAAAGTTAAACTTGTAACTAAGGGTTGATAACTAAAAGTCTATGCGTAGCTAACGTTAAAGAAGCCATGTGACATGATTCTCTTCTGGGATAGAAACCACATATAGCTGGTTGACATCTGTGATATAGGTGGCAAGGGTGGTTGGCATGTGGCTTCACTGAAATCTTGATTAAAAGTAACCATGTGGTATAGGCTAACCTAGGAGATGATAGGTCTCCAAAGATACTTTTAAACTGGAATGGATTTTTGTATAATTCCTGTTTTGTTTCAAAAAACAAGATTTATAAAAGATGGGATTATACCTACTTATTAATTTTTTTTAGTTTTAGTTTTCTCCTTTTATTTATTGTGTCTTAAACATCATGCATTTCGATCCCATTCATTTCCATGTCCCTTCATATCCACCGTCTGCTCTTGCGACCTTCCCCAACCCAAATGCAATAAAATAATATTTAAGAGAAAAAAATAAAAAAGAAATAAGAAAAAAATCAATCTCATCTTGGAAACTGTAGTGTGACACAGTAAGTCACACAGTAAATCCTTTTATCCGAATGTCTTTACTTTCAAATGTTCATCGGTCTGGTTTGAGGCCTCTAGTTTCTCTACAGTATTGATGAAAGTGCTTGTGGCCATTCTCCTGTTCCCCTGTGTTATAGAAATCCTGCAGCTCTGGAGAGTGGCAACTAAGCCATGCCTGGAGAACACAGTGGAGCTGAACCTGAAGTTATTGGTGTGGGAGATCAGACCCTAAGGGCATGAAAGCAGGAGAACTGGCCTCACACCTTGCTCATTGCTGCAAGAAGTGTACAAGCTGGAGAGGTCACTAGGGTGGTAAGAACAAGAGAGAGCTAGCTGACTTATCGACGATGAAACTACTCTGGCTCAGATCCAGGGTTATGGGTGGATCCACTCCAATATCCACCTTTCCAGTGATTAGCTGGGACACTTGAAATGACCAGTCCTGCAGAGCCCAACCTGAAATATGGGATTAAACACACACACAAACACACACACACACACACACACACACACACACACACACACACACAAAAGGACAATAACAACAATGCTTGTTTAATGAGGTATTAAAGTTGTATCTCCATATCTTCATATGCAAGAATATACCTTGTATTAGCAGCCAAATTTTGTAATGTAATAGTTACTCAGATGACACCAGCTTTAAGGGATGAAGGGGCCATAGGGAATAACAGGTTTGCAAATGTGTGACATGGCAGGAATTCCAAAAGAGAGCCCAATTACAATGGGGAATTTAGCAGTTTGGGAATGTTGGTGGCAGTGTTAGTCATCAGATACCCCAGCCACAATTAAATAGAGCCTACTGAGCTAGAAGGCAGGGTGTGTAATGCTGCTGAGGGTGGGGACTGAGAGCTGATCCAAGCCGAAGGGATTATCAATAAATCTCAGATGTTCAGTATTAAATTTCTTACACTGTTGAAACTTGGTTTTGTCTTATGTGAGTTGTTTTACCCTATTTTTCCCTCTTGAAGTAAGAAAAGGGTAATGTATTTTTGAGATATTTTAAACTTTTTTCTAAAAGGAAAATGTGGAGTTTTACAAACTATTTAAACGAGGAAAAAAGATCTGGAGACTTTTAAAGCGTAACTTCTAAAAATATTTAAATTTATGAGATTATGGAACATTTTGGGTTTATAAGGTCTTTATTAATATGCAATCTTGATAAATAAGTAAATAAAAAGCTAAATCCTAGAGCAACAGCTGAACAACAAAGAGTGAGGTATTTCTATCTCATGATGAAGCACGATGGTGACCAAGCCTTCTGGCAAAGATCACTCCATACCTAATGTCTATTCAGCTAATAGAGACTGATTTAGGAATGAATGTCTATGAATTCCTTGCTTTTAGTAGGAGAAGCAGGGCAGAATCAGATAGACCAAGCCAGCTGCCCATAGAAGAAACATGTGAGGAACGCAGGTGAGCTATGGGTCATGTGGCAGACAGATTAATGGAAATGGGTTGAGTTAAGATGAAAGAGCTAGTTAGCAATGTGCCTGAGCCATAGGCCAAACAGCATGAACTTAATATAAGCAACTGAGTCATTTCTGGGGCTTGAGCAGTGGCGGGTGGCTAAGGGGTCTGGGGCTGCAGGTCTATGGGTCTGGACCTCTGGCTGCCCGGGACCAAGAAACCTCATTTTAACACACACACACACACACACACACACACACACACACACACACACACACACACAAACTGTCTATCTGGAAACTGTTTAAAATATGGCAAGACTGGATACTGGATTAAAAAGAAAAAAACTGCCCTTCACCTCAACTGCTGCTAAGACTTTGTCTAGACTGTAGACCAGCAGGACACCAGAGAGTTGATCGCCCTGCTTTTTCTAGACAAAGTAGGCCAGTCTCTCCAAGTTTTACTCCACAAGAAAGTCTCTCAGATCTTCTGGGCCTCGCTCCCAATGACTGATGCTGCCCCTGGGACCTCTGTCCCTAAAGATCACAGAGGAACCCGGGGTAGCTGTCCAAGTAACATGAAATTCTCTGCCATTTTAATAGATGTGGAAGCTGCTTGGCCTGCATTTATGCTTACTCAGATGAAATTTATTCTTTTCAGGTCTCTGATTGTGTTTGGTGACTAAGCTAGTGACAACTTTGTTAGTATAACAGTCACCTTATTAGCTCATTAATCAGTACATTGGTTAGTTAAAGCTACTAGGTCTCTTGTTAAGAAAAGGCAGACAGGTTTGCTTTGTTCACAGGCTTGATATTAAAAGATAAATAGGTTTCAAATGTAACTTTTAGCTAAAGGAACATGCTTTGCAATTACAATCCTCAGTAATAACTGCTTGTATCTCTGGTAAATGGTTGAATGAAAAAATATTCTAGAATATGAAAGCTAATACAAATGGTGAGGATATAAGAAAATGTTCTTGGATATAAGAGTCTATTCAAGTTCTGAGAGTCTAGTAAAGTGTTCTAAGATATATAAAAGTGTGAGAAATATAATTTCCTGAAAGAGTCAGGGAATGATAGTTTGAACAGAAACTGTAGCATCCTCAGAATCCTGGTATCTCATGCCTGCATCCTTTATTTTATAAGAATAAGGTATAAATTTTGAGGGTCTAAGAAACAGATTTTAAATGTGTAAATGAACATTGCAAAGGACAGGAAAGTTTAAGTTGCAATATGAAAGACACCTAAGGTATACAAATGCAAGTTTTAGGGGTTATGAGGGGCCTAGAAGGTGTTTTAAGGTGAGTGGATGCAAATTGCGAGAGTATTCAGTGACATAAGGAGTATGAAGGATGTTCCAGATTCCATTCCCTCAATATGCTAAGGTTTCCAAGTTCAGACTTTTAACAATAATTAATGGAGTTCTGATCAGCTATTAAAACAACTTTCATAAAGTACTGGTACTAGCCAGTCATTTGCTCAAGATCTTAAATTTCCTTTGATTGTCTTCAAAATGAAGACTTAGTGGTGGCTTCTCATTGAAGTAAGACATTTTTCTAGTGCTCTGGATAAAGCAGAAAAGTATTCACAATTTTTAACCTAAATACATACTATGGCTCTAAGGGTAAATATGTTCTCTCTGTTTTACATTTATCTGTTAGCTGCTTTGTTTACAATGTATATTTCAGTACAATGGCAACGCTAATATATCAAAAACTTGTTTCTCTTTCTGTAAACTAAAAACTCATGTAAGCTTCAGAGAGTCAAACAGATCAAGGAGGCTTGGATTCACCTGTCACAAGTCAAATGAAAAAACTCCAAAATACAAAGTTTTCTTTACAATTTCCAAATGGTAACTTCTTTTCCTGGTCAGTATTTTCGTCAGAACTTTCCCAGCTGGCTTCCTGACACAGTCAAGCATCAGCTGCTTACTCCAATCTGCTTCGAAAAACCATGAGCGCCAGACTTGCTGAAAGCTGATGTCCATCCTGTGTAATTGCTCTCTCTGTCTTCTGCTGGGTCAGATAACCAAACGTTGTGATAAATTCCCCATTCCTCAGCCTTTGACTAGCCCTTCAGCTTCCTTCAGCCCTGATAATCAATGACATGCTTCAGCTGGAAGCAGCTGTCTTAACAGGGTGAAATGCTAAGTTGAAAAGAAACCGCCTGGCATAGGGGACAAAATGGCTATTTATAATGCCCATCGGCATGCTAGGAAAGTAGGCCCAGACTTGTCAATTGGCAGATACATTAACTAAAATAGTTCTAAAAAATGATAAAAGGCTTGTGTTGTAGTGGGTTCTCTGGGTCCCGGGCGCCAGAGGTCCGGGACCCACAGACTTGCCCGCCTGAGACTGCTTAGGAACCCACCGCCGCCCAGGCCCCCAGAAACGACTCAGACGCTTCTATTAACTTCATGCTGTTTGGCCTATGGCTCAGGCACATTGCTAGCTAGCTCTTACATCTTAAATCAACCCATTTCTATTAATCTGTGGGCCACGGGGCCCGTGTGGCTCACCCGTGTCTCTTTACATGTTGCTCCTTGGGCGGCTGGCTCGATCTGCCTCTGACTCCGCCCCGCTTCCCCTACCCATGTTCTGATTTCTCCTACTTCTTCTATGGTGCCCGCCATGGCCCAAAACAGCTCCTTTATTTAAAGATTGAGATTCACAGCATAAAGAAGGGCATTCCCACATCACGTCCCCCTTTCTCTCTAATCAAAAAGGAAGGTTTCAATTTTAACATAGCAAAATTACATATAACAAACAAAATAGCTATCAAGCAAGAATTACAGTTACAATATCTAGTCTATTTGTATTTAGCAAAATTAAAGAAAATATTTTATCATCTACTTTATCTTTATGAATATAAAGTTTCATATCTAATATACTTTTTAAATGACTAAGAAAAACTGTACATATAACTATCTAATCTTCAACTACATCAAAGACCACAGAAGGATATAATATTTACCCAAGTAAACCAGAAGTGCAAACGACTTCTAAAATCTAGAAAGGACAGAGATGACACCTATCTGCCTGGACAGTCACCCAAAGTTCCTTTATAAAGTTGGGGCATCCATCTTCAGCCTATAGGCCTGGAGTCTCTTTTCATTTCAGTGAAGCAGGAAATCTGCTCTGCCCATTCTGGCACAGTTCATCCGTTGCTTCTCCTTGAGTCTTGAAGAATGTCTGACAGTTTTCTCTGTAAAGCAGGAACCTGAATGATGATTTTGGCTTGTTCTGCCAAAGTTCAGAGGTCATCTTCTTATGGAACCTGCATGTCCAGTTTAAACAGCATACTGTCAAGCAGTCAATATAAAAACAGGTTCTTTTCTAGTGGCTTACCATTACCACAAATAGAGTAGACTCCATATGGAGTTTCTTCGATGACCATTTTCCTGTTGAAGTATATTAGTGTTGCCAGGAGCAGACCTGTCTCACTGTCCAGAAAAGTCTAAGCTCTTAAAACATTTTAAATGCCATATTCTGTAGGTCTTAGAAGTATTTGAAGATTACCTATCTAATTGAAATATATCTTTGTATACCTAAAAATCCTAACTAACCTAACTATAAGTTTGATTATCAAAAGTAACTATTAACCTTTATTTCTTAATTATACACTACAATTTTAAAACAGTTACATGAACATCATACCTTAAACAAGAATAGAAAAACACATACAGCATAATAAAATTGACTTTAAATTTGTATCAATAAACCAAAATCTATACCAATGTAAAGCAGTTTGAGATTAACAGCTGATTACCTGTAAATTCAATAATCTAATTTTTTTTTAAAAAAAGCATTTACATACCATATCCCCCGTTTTTTCTTAGAAAGAGATTGACTATGACCATTAACCATTTATAATGAAAACAAACATTTAGAAACAATATTTGGGGAATTTGGGCGAAGTTATCCATTACTACTTCCTGCTGATTAAGGGGCGTTGAAAATCTCACGGATTGTTGAGACTGGATCATAATCTGCAGCCATGAAGCTGATCTGGCCATCTCTTTTCATCAGAGGTTTTTTCAGGGGGTCTTGGTTGATGAAACCATATTTGCCTGGAAGCAATCCACAGGTTCTCATCTCCTGTGGAAACAAGAGCAGAACTCTTCCGAAGCAATAAATCCTTAGACACAAATTTTGAAATCAAAATATCTTTAAAATATACATTCTTGTTTAACCTAGTAGCCTTTGCAATCCATTGTCTTTTTGCAGTTAGCTCATTAACAGTTAAAAAATTAAAAGAAAACACAATAACAACCAAAATCCAGATTTTGTGTCTATTTTCCATCTTTACGTGGCTTATTATATTTTTATTACTCTATTTCTTGCTTTAGAAACTTTTTCTAACCTCTTTATTTTCTCTCTGAAGCCTATGTACCTTTTACAAACATTGTAACCCGTTTACAGGTTTTCTTTTTATCTGAATCTGTTTTATTGTGAATCTTTAATCATCTTCTAACCTTAAGAGCTTTTAAAATACATTCTCCAAAAAGAAGCACAGTTTTTGCAAATTAGGCTGAATCACTAAGTTTTCTTAAACGGACCGTAAACAGAGCACACCCAAGAAAATGCTGCCACGAAGAAAATTTGTTTCTCTTTTGTTCAAAATAAGCAGAAATCTAAAATCAATCACATGTTACTGAGTCTTTTGTTAGTTATCAGGAACCCGCCTGATTGCCACTGCAGCTTACACTGACTGCCACCAGCTCGCCGCCGGCGCCATTTTGAATGTGACCCGGACCATGCTTTCTTTGTACAAAGACCCGATTCACATACACAATTTGGAAGCTGCCTTTGCTCAGTTTCTGCTAAAACCCTTTTTAAACTTTCTCAGGCATTAAGTGGATAATCGCCCCACGTTGGATGCGCCATCTGTTGTAGTGGGTTCTCTGGGTCCCGGGCGCCAGAGGTCCGGGACCCACAGACTTGCCCGCCTGAGACTGCTTAGGAACCCACCGCCGCCCAGGCCCCCAGAAACGACTCAGACGCTTCTATTAACTTCATGCTGTTTGGCCTATGGCTCAGGCACATTGCTAGCTAGCTCTTACATCTTAAATCAACCCATTTCTATTAATCTGTGGGCCACGGGGCCCGTGTGGCTCACCCGTGTCTCTTTACATGTTGCTCCTTGGGCGGCTGGCTCGATCTGCCTCTGACTCCGCCCCGCTTCCCCTACCCATGTTCTGATTTCTCCTACTTCTTCTATGGTGCCCGCCATGGCCCAAAACAGCTCCTTTATTTAAAGATTGAGATTCACAGCATAAAGAAGGGCATTCCCACATCAGGCTTGGACTGCTTTATGCAGAAAGTAAGAGGTATTATATGGTATTATAAACAAATTCCTTCTGTACAAATAATTCAGGATTATAATCTGACTGTACTCAAAGAAACATCACAAAAGAGGGGCCTGAAATAAATGACTGCTGCTCTTACCATTTCCAGGCTCCTCCTAGACTGTAATTCAGATGTCAGACATCACGCACTGTAGTATGAGGTTTTTGGCCCAGACTTTCAGGCCTAGCTTCAAGGTTTAGGCCCGCAGACCCACAGACCAGCAGAGACACACAGATGCTTACAATAGTCTTAGGCTGATCGGCTTAAGGCCCAGGCATGTCACTTGCTAACTCTTTACCCTTATCTAACCCATGACTCTTATCCTGTCCAGCCATGCGGCTCAGTACCTTTTCTTAGAGCAGCATAGTTGTCCTCTGCTTCTTCTGGCATTCTCTCTGGCATTCTGCTCTGTTCTTCCTGTTCCCAGAGTTTTTCTAGTCTGGTAGCCCTGCCCATACTTCCTGTCTGCCTTTGGCCAATCAGCGCTTTTTATTAAACTCATAGGCGGGGGACAATTATTTACAATTGAACAACCTAACCCCCTACAACACACCTTTGATCCTTCTGCTTCTGATAATTACTGTTGGCTCTTATATCACTGATACCCTAATTATATGATAATTCCTGTATGGGTATCTTTAAGCTGATGTGTATTAGACTCCTTCATTCTTCCCAAGTCTTTTGGTTTCTGCATCTTAGTTCATCTGATTCTTCAAGTGTATACTATTCAGAAGGAGGCTGAGAACATTTGGAACTTTTTCACCGAACTCTCCCAAACATAATAGCCTAGATGTTGGTGCCCCTGATAATTGGGCTGGGGATAGTAGGCTCAGTAGGATAGGAACTATTGTACTTGTTACTAAGTTCAAAACTTTAAGTCACTGAGCCAACAGGTCAATCAGAATATACTCGAGCTGGAAATATCCATCAGCTACCTGACTTCTTCTATGGGCTTCCTGCCAGAGATTATACGAGCAGAAGGGGACTTGACCTCCTCTTCATACAACAGAAGAGACCCTGCATAGCTCTTGGAAAATGATGTTGTTTTTAGTGCTAATTATTAAGAAAATCAGAAAAAAAAATTGAGTCTGGTTAAAGAAAACATTCAAATAGTCTATGAGTCCCTTTGATTAACTACTATTCTTAGAACTTCGAAAGGTCCCATGTTCCCTATTTTACTAGTCTTCACTTGTAGACCATGTCTTCTAAATGCAGTTATAATATTTATAAGTCAGCTACTCAGGACTATTAAACCAATGATCTTGAGGAGCCACTATAATCACTAGATACTAATAACTATTGGAGATGGTGATTTCTAATGATTTATAAATCTTCCTAACAGGAGTGAGGAATGTTAAAATACAGCTGATTGCATTTTCTTTTTACCTACACATTGTTAGATTTTGATCCTGTCCTTAGCTAAAGGTCAACTTTTTGGACTGATTCTTCAACAATAATCATGTGAATTACACAGTATAAATTGTTTTCATTGTTCTGAGAAGTGCTTGATCATATGATGTTTCATGGTATGTTAACTGTCTGACCATAAACCCCTAGCACATACCTTTTCTGTTATAATAAAAATAACTGCAAAAGACCACTTTTAATTACAAGCATGCTTGCTATAAAGATACTACTCTGCCTTTAATCTGGACCATTTTCATCCTTCTGTTATGAGGGACTTAAAATATTCCTTGGCCATTATTAAATTTTCTTTGAACATATCCATGTTAGCTAGTTGTTTTCAACACCATAACAAACAGAGGTATTTTCAATAATCATAATATATATCACATAGTATGACTACATTATAAATTTAATACAAACAATAGTATAATTGCTTTCACAAAGAAAACTTTAAGTAGAAACTAAGAATATTATACAAAAGGTCAATTATAAAGTTTGAGTTGAGCAAAATCAGAACAGATACTGAAGAACTGAAGCTACTGATTTAATGAATGTCACCCATTAGTCTTTCAGAAAGGCTTTGGTTCCCAGAGTGACACTACTTGACAGCCCTATGTTCCTTTAAGCATTCCACTTTAAGAAGTCTAATGCGAGACTTTTAGATCTTTGGGACTAAGCCTTCAACAGTTAGATCTGAAATGGCTCCATTGTCCTGTGTTTTGAATGTTTGTCCCATAGCTGCTTGAGCTCTTCTAGGATGCTGTGAAACCACTTTGAAGTGGGGTCAACTGGGTGTAAGTGCTCACTAGAGCAAGCCTTTGTAAGATATATACCCCCGAGTTCTTGGTCTCTCTCTGCTTCTGGTCTGTGGTAGCATGAACAGCCTCAAGTACACACTGTGAAAAGCTATGTCCTGCCTTCCCAGATGTGCAGAATGCTGATGTCCTCCAAAATTGTGAAACAGAACGCCCTTCCCCCTGAAGTGGTTTTTGTCAGCTATTTGGTTGGTTCATATTTAAGTGGGTTGGAAAGCAGAGGGCTCCAGGGACAAAGGTGGACGTCAAGGCACACACTCCCCACTCACTTCTGCTCACCCATCTACAACCCAAAAGTTCAAGTTCATCTTTCTAAATCACTGGGTTAGAAGAAAGTGTTGAAGTACCTGAGCCTATGGAAGACATTTTACATTCAAACCTTAACATAAAAACTTAATATGTTATCTATATTCTAATACTCCAACCCCACCAAAATATTGAAATGCATTTATATTATATTGGAAAATAATGTTGCAATTAACAAAATGACTATTTAAGTCTAGTTAATATTAACCATGTTATTTACTCAAAATTTCTTTGAAGTTCACTCGATAAGTAACTGCTGTTATTCTTTTTAAATTAATGAATATTCTGTATGTTTTATTTCCTGAATCAATATATGAACTTTAATATAATAAGATGATGCCTTGAAAATTGTTAGAGTTTTATTTACTTCTATTCTCCAGTACAATCATTCAGACACAATTAATTCCAAAACATTATCATACTTATATAATTTATTTTAATTATATTATTTTGTTTCAAGAGTGTATTTCTGTAATTGTTTTTGGAAAAATGAGTGCTGAATAAAATTCATATATTTAATTAAATACTGTCTACCTGCATTAGAAAAATTTATGAAAAAAAAAGCAAAGGTGGAGTTGTTCATTTGAAGTGTAAATGACTGCAGCTCTTTCTTGGGAAGGCACACAGTGAAATGAAAAAAATGTGCAATTATGTAAGTTAGAAATATAGATTGTTCATCAAAATGCCAAAGGCAAAACACTGAATAGTTTTAATTTTTTCTAAGACAGCAAACCAAAATCGATTAGTTAATATAATTTGCTTTAATATTATGACTAAAACACTGATTAAAACAAAAATAAGGTTTTATTGTGTTGTTAGCTAACCATTACTATATTAGTTAAGATATAACTACACACAAGGAGTAACAATTCATTCTGTTTATAATTCAGTTTCTTTTGGGCTCCCAGACCTTGTTTCTTTTTTTGCCCAATTTAGTTTATCATCAGCACAGTCAAGTGGTTGAGAGAAGAAAACAAAAATTTGTTGAGGAAATTGAGGAATAATAAGTAAGAACATAGATTTTATTGTTCAATTTAAATTTTTCAGTATTTATTTTTAATTATGTGTGTGTCTGTCTGTGTGTGTCTCTCTGTGTGCATATGTATGTGTGTGTTCATATGTGTTTGTGTCACACATGTGAAGGTACTCTCCAAGTCTAGGAGAGGATGCTGGATCAATTGCAGCTGGAGACAATTGTGCTGTTAAGAATCTAATGTGGTTTCTGAGCAGCCAACTTGAGTTCTCTGGAAGAGCAAATGTGGAGCCTTTGCTCATGCCTCCTCCATTCATGTTTAATACATCTTTATGATAATACCCAGTGCCTTTTGCTCTGTGTATTATTATCATAATTTTTGCTATTACCAGATATCTCTACTACCCCCTTGAGGAACAGCTTTTTAGGTTAAAAAACGAAAGTGGCTGTCATTAGTACCATTAAAAGAAACTGCTAATAGAGTATGTATATATACAATTTATTTATTTATTTATTTATTTATTTATTTATTTATTTATTTATTTATTTATTTATTTATTTATTTTGTTGAGTAATATGGGCTTACCAATATGCTAGTTTTATATATAGTTAGTAAATTATCACATTTACACAGCCATCTGTTCCTTAACTATTAGGCCTTATGCACAGTTTCAACATCTGCTTATTCACATTTATTTATATAATGTGGGCAAAATCGCTGACAAAGGGGGAGAACAAAAATGTCAGCTAGTGGAACCTCAAAGGCTGTTGCCGTTTTGAAATTTTGTATATTTATCTCCTTTTAAAAAAGTGTCTGTTATGTTGACTGAAATTCCTTTTGAGAACCAAAATGCATTTAAGATAATTTCCAAATTCTGGTTTACGTTTAAACAGATTAACTCCACTAAATTTGAGTTTTACTAACAGTAAGGCAATTTACTATGGGCACACAGACATTGAGTCTCCTTTTTAAATACACTATTAATATTTAAAAATATGAATGCGGTCACTCAGAAACTCTATCTTTTTGGTAATCAGAAGAAAGTTGATCTTTTTCTTTGTTTCTGTCTCTTTCTCTTTCTGTCTCTCCTCTATTCCTCCTCTCCTCACCCCAAACACCACACAGACATACAGACACAGACATAGACACACACCCACACCCACACACACACACCCACACACACACACACTTCAGATAAAGAAACGAATCTAATTTCCAAGATGAGTAACTATGAAAGGACAATCCATAGGACTGGGAGTGCTCTATATATTTTGAAATTAACAGAGACAAGCTAAAGATAAGTTAGGTGGTTTTGGAGAAATGGCTCATCATTACATGCACTTTTGCAGAGGACCCAAGTTTAACTACCAGTACCCACCTCAGGATTCTCAAAACTGAAACTCCAATTCCTGGTTCTGATGCCCTCTTCATACTGCTGTGGGCCCTGGAACTCGTGTTCACATACTTCCCTCACATGCACATAATTAAAAAAAACATTTAAAAATAACAAATGGAGAGAAAATATGGATGGAAGCAAAGAAAGGTGGAATAGAAGGAAAGGTGTTGAGGGTGAGAGAAGGAGAACCGGGAGGAGGAGGAGGAAGCTGAGAAGCAGATGGGAGCAAGGAGCAGGGAATAATAAGTAAAAAGGGAAGAAGAGCTGGAGCCATCATTAGGAGAGACAGGAGTGACAAGAGTTGCCAAGAACGGTATGATTGAAAAATAGGAAGAATTAGAAATGATGCCAGCTATTAAGAAAGTGTTATGTCTTAAAGAATCTGACTAATGCCAATGCTGTGCTTCTGCTAGGTTCCAGGAATTCTGTTGCAGCTGTTAAGGCTGGATACTGCATATTCACTTATTCTCTGAAGAAATTTTACTTCTTTGGAGATATTTGCACCATATTTTCCTTTGGAGAGCATAACAAATGTTCTTTAAATCTTAGCTAGTATCATCATTTGCCAATAAGAATGGCCCCATTAAAGGCAGTGAAGTATAAATATACTTAAGAATGACATTTCAGAGAAAACTATGCACGATCCTATGAGATTATTGTCGTAAAGGAGTTTATAATTTCTTAAGAGTAGAAAAAAATAAATCTCTGCTTAGCTTGAGAAATCTCAATATTTGTATATACTATGGGCATACATCCCCCAACACTGATAAGTGTAGTAATATCTAAGGGAACCAGAGGGTGGATGGAGATATTTCTCTATAAATAGCAGTTAAACAGTACTTCTTTTTTAGATAATGCTAAGGACTTTTCAAATATATAAAGTGTGATGCAAGTTTTCAGGCATTTCTTGCAACTAGAACCACATTGCTATGATTGAAAGGATGTTTATTGCTAGTCATTGATTTCCATATAATGGCACATGATCTGCCAGGCTTTTAACAATATGAGATTATTACAATAGCATGCAAGAATAGAACATGATACTCTAAAAAAATAGTCATGACATTCTTGGGGCCCTGTAAACTTCTTTCAGGTCCACATAAGAATGAAATAATTCCCTGAAAGAAGAGTTAGGGAATGGTGGTTTGGACAGGAACTGAGGCATCTTCAGAATCCTGGTAGCTCATATCTGCATCCTTTATTTTATAAGAGTAAGGTACAAATATCCTGGAGGTTTAGGAAAGGTGTTTCCTAGACTGGATTTAGGCATCAAAAACTGTGTGTTTGTGGCTCTGAGTGTGTATCTGTATGTGTGTTGGTGCATACATTGCAGGCATTTCTGGACAACAGAACAGGATGCCATATACTCTGGAGATGGAGTTAAAGACAGATAGGGCAGTGTCTTAAGTGGATGCGGAGAATCCTCAGATCCTCTGGCGACATCTTTCCAGTACTAGATTTCATTTTAAAAATGCAAATTATCTATAGCTCTTTGAACCTATTCTCTAAATTCCTCACATCTATTACAACTGAGTATTCTTTTTTCCTTTTCATTTTATTATTATTATGTATAAAAATGACTTTTTTTTTAATCCATGTATCCCCGGCTACCCCTCTCTCCTCTTCTCCCAATCTCCCCCACTTAGCCCTCAGCTTACCTTCTCCACATCCACCCATCCCCTCTACCTAAAGGGCAAGAAGTTCTAAGGTGGGTCAGCTCAGCATGGCACATCCACTTCTGGCAATAGCTCACATTTGGGACTTCATAATGTGATAATATTAGTTTTATAAAAATGAAGATGCCAAACATTTAATAAATTTTAAAAACAAAAGTTTCACAACTTATAAAATCTCAAATATATGGATTAAAAAATTATGAGTTGACATACACCTTTAGTCCCAGCACTCAGGAGGCAGAGGCAGGTGGACCTCTGTGAGAGGTCAGACTGGATTAAGAATGAGTTCCAGGACAGCCATGGCTACACAGAGAAACCCTGTCATAAAAACAAAATAAAAAAATAAAAATTAACACCAGAATGTTAAGCAAGTAGACAAAAATATTGAGTTTATGTAAAAAATTTTTTTAGTATTTTCTGAATATATGTCTTATAGCCAAAAACAATAAAATAAAAAAATAATTAGAATTAAAACACTTTAGTTGAATAGATTTGCTGTAAATGAGTTGAAAACAATGACTTTCTTCATAATGATAAGCTCATTTATTTGAGCACCTTTAGTTTCAAACATCCCAGTCCCAGAATACCATATAAACAAATCAGAAGGGCATTCTGCAGTGCCTTTATGAGAGATTAGCTAACTATGAATTTGTCTAAGGAGAAGGGATTAAAGTCTTTAAAATTTTATGAGCTAGAGTGATCAGAATCTATCAGGGGGCTCTAAATCTACCTATGATTACATAATACTTGTAAAAGTGGATTAAGAAAACACTTTAAACTCTAGAAAATATATATCTCTACCCTGGTTAAAAAAATAAGAAATAAACTATCTTTGGATTGAAAAATGATATGAACATAGTTTGGTGCTTTTGAAATTGTGACATATAGTAAAGTGATCAGTGTAAAAACACAAATATGGCCCACACTGAGTTAACAGAAGAAAATACTGTGAAATGATGGGAAATTTAATATAAAGAAGTCAATTTAGTTTTCCTTTATAGAGAAAGCTGAGAGTGTTTATATGTGACATACATACAATTAATTCATTTTTGTGTCTCCAGACATCAGAATAAGAGGTGAGAGACACTCCACCCAGCTCAGACAGAGAACCTAGTCTCTGGAACCCTGGCCCTGGGACACAGACCTTGGAACCCCATCCACACTCAGCTCTGCTTTAAATCCAGGCCAGCAGGGGAAACTGCTGCAGGCCAGAAGCCCAGTAAAACCCAGTTCCCTGGACACTTTCATCTACAAAACATTGCCACATCACCAACCCATCCCCTTACCCAGACCCTTCAGCTGCAACTAGAAACCAAAATATTCTCTGCCTATATCAGACTAAGAGACTAAGAGAGTTCCTTAGTTCCAAATTGGATCAAGAGCAGCTACCTGAGACCCTCAGGTCCTCAGCATCTACTGGATCAAAAGTGACCACCTGAGACTCACAATGTGTCAGTGCCTCCTAGATTAAGAGCGGTCGGTCACTGTGACACAGAATACACTACATACTACGAAGTGGACCAAGAACCCACACTGGACCAAGAGGCTTCCTGAGAAACAGATACAGCCAGAATAGATTGCACCAAATCAGCTCCCTGTGATACAGATAAATCCTGCAGTGATCCGAGGAAGCAATAGACAGATGCCAGTGCAAGAATACATACAACAACATAGAGAACAGTATGGCACACCCAAACTCTGTTGGTACTATGACAACAAGACCTAATCATGGCAATGCAGACGAAGCAGAAGGAACATCCTTAAAAGCAAATTTATGAAGAAAATCAAAGCCTTAAAAGAGAATATAATAAAATTTCTTAAAGAAATAGAAGAAAAGAAAAACAAAAAATTGGAAGAGATCAACAAATCCCTGAAATAATATTAAAAAATCCAAGCAAACCAAGAAAAAAAACAATCAAACAGGTATAGAAAACATTTTAAGATTTAAAAATTGAAATAAAAGCAATAAATATCACACAAACTGAGCATTGCTGAAAATAGAAAATTTGAAGAAATGAAGTGGAACTGCAGATGCAAAAATAACCATCAGAGTGCAAGGATAGAAGAGATAATCTCTGGTGTGGAGGATTCACTAGTGGAAATAGATACTTTAGTCAAAGAAAACACTAAAACCAAAAAAGTCATTGCATAAAATGTCCAGGAAATATGAAGCACCAAGAAAAGACCAAAGTTAGGAATAATTTGAAGAAAAGAAAGAAAAAAAAATATCAGCTCAATGGCAAAGAAAACATATGCAACAAAATCATAGAAGAAAACTATACCAACGTAAACAAAGAGATGCCTATAAAGATACAAGAAGCTTACGGAACACCAAATAGACTAGATTTCCCCCAAAGTCTGCTCACCACATAATAATCAAGCCACTAAACCTACAGAATAAAGAAAGAAAGATAAGAGTTGCAAAGGAAAAAGGCTAAGTTATCTATCAGGCAGACCCATCAGAATAACACCAGATTACTTAATGCCAGAAGATTCTGGTCAGATATTATAAAGAGACTAAAAGACCATGGTTGCCAGCCCAGACTACTATGTCCAGAAAAAATAACAGTCAACGTAGGTGGAGTAAGCAAGATATTTCACAACAAACCAGATTTAAACACTACTGAAAACTCTAGAATAATTAGATCCAAACTTAATTAGAAGAAGTAGGAGGGAGGAAATAATCAAACTCAGGGTTGAAATCAATAAAATTGAAACAAAGAGAACAATACAAAGAATAATTGAAAAAAATCTTGGTCCTTTGAGAAAGTTAACAAGATAGATACACATGTATCCAAACTAAACAAAAGTAGAGAGCATGCAAATTAACAGAAATAGAAATAAAAAGAGGGACATGACAACAGGAACCCAGAAAATTAAGAGACTCATTAGTTCTTACTTAGAAAATCTGTACTCTGCAAAATCGAAACCTAAAATAAATGGACAGCTTTCTAGACAAATACTACTTACAACAATTACCTCAAGACCAGATAAATGCTTTAAATAGTCCTATAACCCCCAAAGAAATTGAAGATGTTATTTAAAGTCTCTCAACCAAAAAAAAAAAAAAAATAAAGCTGAAATACAGATAGTTTCAGTGCAGAATTCTACCACATATTCAAAGAAGAGCTAATATCAATACTCTTCAAACTGTTCCATACAATGGAAACTCTTCTTATTAGGCTACAGTCACTCAAGCCACTCAAAGATGCAACAAGGAAAGAGAAATACAGACCAAATCCCTAATGAACATGATGCAAAAATAATATAATATTGGCAAACAAAATTCAAGAGCATATCAAAAAAATCATACCCCATGATCAAGTAGGCTTCATACCAGAGATGTGGGAATGGTTCAATATATAAAAACCTGCCTGTGAATGTCGTTCACCATATAAATACCTGAAAAAATCTACATGATCATCTTATTAGATGCTGAAACAGCCTTTGACAAAATGGTCAATAAGACAAAATGACAGTCTATAAACTGGGAAGAGATCTTTACCAACACTGCATCTGACAGAGGACTGATCTCTAAGATATATAAAGAACTCAACGAACTAAAAGCCCAAAACTCAAATAATCCAATTAAAATATGGGGTCAGAGCTAAAATGGAAATTCTCAACAGAAGAATTTCAAATGTCTGAAACACACTTTAAGAATTGTTCAACATCTTTAGCCATCAGAGAAATGCAAATCAAAACAACTCTGACATACTATCTTACACCTGTCGGAATGGCTAGGATCAAAACCACAGTGACAGCCTGTGCTGAAGAGAATGTGGAGCAAGGGGAACACTGCTCTATTGCTAGTGGGAATGTAAACTTGTACAGCCACTTTGGAAATAAGTATTTCCTCAAAAAACTGGGAATCAATCTATCCAATGATTCAGCAATACCACTATTGGGCATATATACAAAGAATACACATTCTTAACCCAAGGGCATTAGCTTAATTATGTTCATAGCAGCATTATTTGTAAAGTCAGAACCTGGAAATAACCTTATGCCCCTCAAATGAAGAATGGGTTAACATATTATTGTGTTACATTTACACATGGATTACTACTCAGCAGAAAAAAAAAGCATTCTAAAATTTGCAGGCAAATGGATGGATTTGGAGATTTGGAGAGTGTTACAATGAGGTTTCTGACCCTGGCTGACCAGAAGTCCAGACCGACAGACCTGCAGTCCCAGACCACTTAGCCGCCCGCCACTGCTTAGGCCCCCCAAAATGACTTAAACACTTATATTAGCTTCATGCTGATTGGTCTACAGCTTAGGCACATTGCTAGTTCCTTCATCTTAACTCATTCTTATTAATCTGTCCTGCCACATGGCCCATGGCTCACCTGTGCTCCTTACACAGGTGGATGACTCGATCTGTCTCTGACTCTGCCCTCTTTTTCCTACCTATTCTGATTCTCCACCTACTTCTTCTACATGCTCACCAAGGGCCAAAACAGCTCCTTTATTTAAAGACTGATATTCATAGCATATAGGAAGACATTCCCACATCAGGAGAGTATTATTCTGTGTAAGGTATCAGAGGCCCAGAAAGAGAGACATGGTATGTACTCACTCATAAGTGGATTTTAGACATAAAGTAAAGAATATCCAGGCTGCAAATCATAACCCCCAAAAAGCTAGATAGCAGGAGGAGCTTAAGAGAGGCATCCAAGGATCTCCCCATGGGTTCAGAAAGAAATGTGGTGCTAAGGAAACCTCCAAGAACCCACAAGATGTCCCAGGACTCCGGCCAATAAAGGAGGAGGTGCCTAAACAAGCCTTTCCCTATAATCAAATTAATGACCACCCTAAGTGTCATTATAGAACCTTCAACCAGAAATGAATAGAGGCAGAAGCAGAGATGCATAGCTAAGCACTGGATCAAACTCCCATTTCAGTTGAAATATGAGAAAGAAGAGAGTATATGTACATGAGCCAGGATCATGAGAAGGACACTCACAGAAATGCCTGACCTGAGCTATTTGAAACTCACTGACTTTGAAATGATGTCTTAGAAAACTTCATGGAAAGGAACTAAACCCTCCTAAGGTAGATGACTATCAAAAGAAGTAGGCAGTTTGTGGACCCTCTTACAGCAGGATTAGAGTATGATCCTGGTATATGAACTGAGATCCTGAGGTCATTTCCTACAGAGGAACACCTAACTCAGCCTTAATACTGGGATGAGGGACTTGGACCTACCTTGACTGGATATTCCAGACTGAACTGACCCATCTTGGGACTCCTTGAACTCTTTGGGGAATGATTGGGGGGACTGGGTTGAGAGAGGCTGAGAGAAGATTAGGAAGGACTGGGAGGAGGGGAGGAAGAAGGAGCAGTGGTAGATATGGAAAAACTTTTAAAATAAAAATTGAAAAAATTAATTCATTTTAGCTAGTTTTTATGACTGTTAATTCAATAGTCGAAAGTGTATTCAGATTTTAGTCTTTTTAATAAGAGAAAAGCTGTATTAATTAGTATGCTGACATCTAAATTTCATCATCAAAGAATCTGCATGCAAACTATAGATATGATCACAGATACTACAAAGCAAGGTGAACAGATTGGGAACAACACTGTTGCAGATAGTTGTACATTTTTGATTTTTTTACATCTGAGCTCCAAGTCCCTGTCCTCTAACTATGGTCTTTAAATACTGTGCTTCAAGCATTCTTTGTAAACAGGAGACTCTCAGTTTGAAGTAGCAATATGATTCTTCTCTATTTACTCCTTCTCTTTAACTTTACTTTTTCATCCTTTATAATCAGAAACTGGGAGAACTTTCTAGTCCTTGCCTCATCTGATGATGCCCTGTACAAGGTAAAACCACATGAGAGCCAAAAAACGTGGCCCCTTCAGTCTGCTAAAGGGAGATTATTCTTTCTCTCCTCTTTAGAAACTCAAGCAAGTTCCTCAAAGAGAATCCAAGCTAACTGATTATCTCCTTGACTCCTTGACTACATAAGAGTCTTTTTCTATCCCTGAGGTGCAGCTATAGTACAATACCTTTTATAGCATGGTTCTATATATGTGCATAACTCTGCTCAAACACCCAATTCTGCCAGGCACCTGGCTCTTTGCAACTAGTTACCCCTTTTGCTGACAACAAAGAAAGAAGTGATTTGTGGTTGTTCCTATAGTTCACATAGTTTAGAAAACACAGATATATTGGTAGACTGCATGTCTTCCCACCAGAGAAGCTTTGAAGCAACTGTTCAAAAGGAGGAGCAATTTCCAAGATCTTACATGTTCTCTTCCTCGTGACCATCATGTGAAGTCCAGACAGCATTTCCTTCTTTTTTCCTGAACTGTCTGAGTTTTTATTGACTGCAATGTGGAAATTTTCTCTTTAGAAAAACAGAAGAAAAACAGTTTTCCTGAAACTGAATGTGTTTTCACCTTGAATTTAGACATCCCAGACTCTGGGACTGCAAAAACTAAATACCTATGCTTTGTGAATTATTCAAAATACTCAATTTTTATTACTTAAAGCTGGATGCTTCATCTCTTTTTATGAAATTTTCCTAAAAAGAAAAGAAGGTGAATAGTTGTACAAAGACTTTGATGTGAATAATAATCTTACTTAATTTTTAATAAGCTTAACCTGGAGACAATCTAAAAGTGTATGAATGAAGATATGTTTACATAATGTTACAGTACTCACAAAAAAGTAAATTTGGATATGTGTAAATACATAAATGAAATTAATTAAGCTATTTTCACCCATTATGGTGAAAAAAAGACAGGTAATAGTAGTTTATTTACTTTTATAAAATATTAAATTTAATCCATTTAAACATTTGTTATCTATGGATATTTCAGTCAGGAAAAGTGTTTTAAAGAGCAATACAAGAATAGTCTAGAGAGATTAAGTACTTGATGAACTTACAGAGGAACCATGTTTGCTTGCCAGAATTAGCATGGCTGTTCATAATTGTCCATAACTCAAGTTTCAGAGACTATAACACTGCATTCTGGCAACAGGTGATGCAAAAACACATAGGCAAAAATCCACATACATGAAATTAAAATAAATCACTTTAAAAATGTCCAAGGAAACATTCAAGTCTTGAGTAATTGAAATTATTGCTGGCATACAAGTTTTTTTTTTTTCTAAATCCATGTTTTCCCAAACACATAATATTCTTTATTCTAATTGATATGCTTTTGTATTCTAAATTTATTTTTAAAAGAGAAAATTTAGAAAGTGTCATCAGCTAGTTTTTATTTCAATTTAAGCCTTTTGTGGTTCCAGGGTTTCTAAATTGTGCAATGTGTTTCTACCTAGGATACCTTAATTGTGAGTGGAAATCCTAAAATTACAAAAGTAAAAGGGTACTGAATATCACCTCAAGATGCTAAGTAAAAATCAATTGTATAATGATCCTGAAGAGTCCATGGAATTAATCAAATGTGTTGGATCATTCAGTGTAACCATAGTCTCGATTCTAAACTCATCAATATATGCATATTGAATTGTGTACCTAACATGCCAACACATCACAAAATACCAAAGTAGGTTGTGTAAACCATCTTGTCTCAGATTTGAAACTACTGTCTGTTTTGAATTTCAGTGTTTTATTGTAAAAGAAAGTGTTCTTATCCTCTACAAGCATAGTGTTTAGGAATAGAAAACAAAAAAAATGTATTTTCCTTTTGTACTTCCTCAGTATGTATCAAATTTATCTTCGACTGTCTGTTTTAGAAAGTTTGGCTTTATTATTTTGTTTTGTTATAATTGCTACCTGATTGTCTGACCTGGGTTTCATTGAAAAGAAATTTATCTTGAAAATAGAACTGAATTTTTAGAAATTTCCAAAATGGTTCCATAGGAGGATTGTGTTGTTCCATTGTAAATAATTGTCCCACCCACTGGTTTAATAAAAAGCACTGATTGGCCAAAGGCAGACAGGAAATGTGGGTGGGGCTACCAGACTAGAAGACTCTAGGAACAGGAAAAACAGAGCAGAATGCCAGAGAGAAGCCAGAAGAATCAAAGGACAACTATGCTGCTCTGAGAAAAGGTACCATGCTGCATGGCTGAACAGTATAAGAGTCATGGGTTAGATTAAGGGTAAAGAATTAGCAAGTTATATGCCTGGGCTTTAGGCCAATCAGCCTAAAACTATTGAAAGCATCTCTTTGTCTCTGTGGGTCTGTGAGTTCACGGGTCTAAACCTTGAGGCTAGTCCTGAAAGTCCGGGACAGAAACCTCTTACTACATGGTTCTGGACATACTTTTTCACACCATCTATTTGTACCTCATACTCACATGAATCAGCAAACACAGTCTCAACATGATAATATCAAACAACCCTGAAGAGATGATGGAAAAGTTGTAAATCATAGATAGCAAATATTTAGCCAAAACCTTATTCTCTGTGGAAAAAAAATACAACTCACCAATCTCGAGTGTGCAGTGCATATTTTTATCTCCAATAAATGATAAAATTAAATATGTACCAAAGAGTAGTTTTACAGAAACACCTTCATGATACAGTATGAGTAAATAATTCATTACAAGGCCTGTTTACTACATACCATAAATTTTATAAACAGACATGTGACACCTGTATCAAATGAGCAAGCCACATGTCAAGCAAGGGCCTGGAGATTGAGAAAGACACAAAGAGGTGGGTCACTCTAGAATCAAGAATGCCATTTATTGAAGCTCAGGGGAAGTCTTATATACTGAGTTTGCTTTTTCCACTTTGGGTAACCTTAGCAGCTCACAAGCAATACCTGGGTCAACTTCTTTGTTCTCTGTTATCTTCCTGATTTCCTAGTCACAGCACCTGCTTGGGGGATGTTCCCACAATGGAATGAATCACCTGTTTCCGGAAAAGGCCACAAGCCATTAAATAGTGTTAAATCCTGGGGGCTGCAGGCTGACTTCCACACAGACAAAAATGATCAGGATTGCAAATAAGGAAGAGACTCAGGGCAGATATTATATATGTAAAATCAAGTGATAAAAATGGTGACAAACACTCAGAGAATAAAGTATGTTTTTATGTCTTCTTTACCAAGAGTAAAATATTTACTCAATATAAAAACCCAAAAAGGATCAAAAAGTAAAAGCCTCAACAATGGGCCACATGTGTCACACACTAATGTCATTTTATTTCTTGCCAAAATCTTAAATATCAAATCTGGAATAAATTACTTCAATTCATACACATACTAAGTAAGAATAAATATACTTAAAGAAATACAAATAACTGAAAATAAAATCAGAAAATTGGGAACTAATGTACCTTAAGACTACATGATGCCACTCTAAAGAATATATCCAAAGAATTCCACCATACCACAAGGTCCCTTGCTCAATTATGTTTATTTTGGCTTTATTCATAATATCTATAAACTGGAAGCAAGATAGATGTTCCTCAACTGCAGAATGGACAAAGAAAATGTGGTACATTTTTACAGCAGATTACTACTCAGCTATTAAAAACAAAATTACACCATAAAATTTATATGCAAGTGGTTAGAACCAAAAAAAAATAAATCATCCTGAGTGAGGTCCTTCAGACTCAGGAAGATAAATATGGAATGTATTATCTCTATGTGAGTATCAGCTGTTAAGAAATGATAACTAAGCTGTGATCCACAGAAACAGACAGATGAGGTAAAGATTGCTGTAGGTGGTACACATGAATCTTACTTTGGAAGAAGGGAAAAAGAATAAATTATGTACATGGCCTGGGGCATGTAGGAACTAGAGAAAGATTGAATAGGTAGGGGTACAGTTCAGGAAGAGACAGCTGGAAATGGGGGTGGAATTTGTGGAGAAGTATGGAAAAATAGTGTAGTGGAAATGTCCTGGAAACTCTGAGTGTGACTATAGAGCATACTCTTAATAATGAAGACTATGGAGTCTGAACTAGTCATTGTTGGTAGCCAGGCAAGATTTCCAGTGTTGGGACTCAGTTGTATTTGGTTATATTGTTGGCTGAGGTGGTACCATGGAGATCCCTAAACAACTCAGGCTAATTCTAGAACAGAGTGTTGCTCACCAAAAATTGACAGGGGGTCCTAATAATGAGAAAAGCATTATACAGCTTATTGAGCATAGAGAGGTTGAGCTGGTGCCTATATGGAACCTTCACACCTATGTTTTAGTCTCTTTGGCATAAGAACATACTTTACAGAAAGAGAAATATGGACACAAACCCAGATTTTTATTTTCTGCAACATATGCTGAGGCAATGGTGGAGTATAACTAGTGGAAATGGCTAACCAATGTGTGATTTAACTTGGGACTCATACCAGAAAGGGAAGCCTATGCTCCATATTTTTGGGATGGCCAGGATTAGGAGACTAGATAGCCCAGAGACCTATAGTAAAACTAAACAAGACTGGCTAAAATTAAGTAAATAAATTAATAATAAGTAAATAAAATAAAACCAATGAAATTATGCTATGCTTATAGGTGCCTTGTCCCATCATCATCATCAGAGAGGCTTTCTCAAGCAGCAGATGAGAGAAACTGCAGAGTCCTATGTCAAGATATTACGCATAAAAATAATATAAATTTGAGGTCTATATTTGATCTTTTCTCTCATAGATTGGAACTGCTTCCCCTCCTTTCCCTCCTTCCAATGCCTCTCAGTGAGTCTTCAGCCTTGTTCCTCCCAATCCACCTCTCCCCTCTCCCAAAAGGGCAAGAAGTCCCAAGGAGGGTCAGCTTAGTGTGACATATCTACTCCAGGCAAGTCCAATTTCCTCATCCCAAAGTGAAGGCGCTCATAGCTCTTTATAGTTGTGTGTCACCATTCAAACAAGCACATGGCTGGAAATTTACAAGGCTGCCATCATTTTTGTTTCATCTTGGTATACTATATGTTCCCAGTGACAGACCATGGGAGAAAACACACTTAGCCTTTACCACCATGTATCAATTGTAAAGAGCTCATGGCTCACTGTATAAAAAAAGAGGCTGAAAGATTGTAAGAGCTAGAAGAAATGAAGGATTTCAAGGACATAGTGTCCCTCAAACACAACAGGGCTGATACCCATAAACTTACAAAAACTGTGATATAACACACAAAACCTGCACAAGTTCAAAACAGGACAAAAACCTCCAGGAAGGGGAAGTAGAAGACAGGAAATTTCATCACTAAACTGCAAGTATTCTTAATAGACTACATTAAAAGAGTTATTCTCTTAAGTGTTTGCTTTTCATGTACTTAAATGATACCTGTAATGCAACAGATGAGTTTATGTGTTTCAATGGGTCTGGGAATATATCTATTTGTATGAAATAAGGCCATTTTGCAGGCCATGGATCATGGTTAACAAGACTGTATTAGAACTGAGACACATGGGGTTTCCGAAGCGGCTCAGTCATTCAGAGGAAGTGAACCTGTTTCCAGTCCTCTACATGGCCCTTCACAAGCATCTTCAACTTCAGTTGTAGGTTATATGAAACCATTTTCTAAATTTTACAAGCGCCATACATACATATAGTTTTCATAGCTACTTTCAGGCATTATACTCATATATTCAAAATCTTAAAAGATAGAAATGAGAGATTTGTTCTTTGAAAATAAGGACAGACATAAGTGGGTGTCTGTATTTTGCCATATTCTGACAAGTGTCAAAAGGTGTTAAAACACCATAAAAAATAAACAAAAAATCAAAATAAAAAAAATAATAAAGTCAGACACAGACTGAGCCAGCCACCCCCAAAAAACATATAAAAAACACAGATAAGCCATGGGCCACGTGGCAGACAGATTAATAAAAATAAATGTATTTAAAATATAAAAGCTAGTTAAAAATGTGCCTAAGCCATAAACCAAACAACATAGAGTTAATATAAATATCTAAGTCATTTCTCAAGGCCTGATCAGCGGCAGGTGGCTAAGAGATCCAGGGCTACAAGTCTGTAGGTCTAGACCTCTGGCCACCCAAGACCAAAAAAACCTCATTGCGACACAGTAAGACATAGGATGAGTCAATTTTGAAATCACTGTGCTCTTCTCTGTCAATCCACCATCTACTTTGCTTCAGTGTAGTACCCAGGGAAGGAGAAGCACATCAGGGGATTTTGAATTGTGGATTCAGCTTTCCAGGAGATAGACACAGCTGAAAGTAACCAGTAGCTAGATGTATCTGTCTTGGTTTTTATAGAGAACACATGTTTTGATAGTTGACTCCATGTCATTGGCTCTTATTCTTCATAAGCTCTAAGAATAATAATGAAATAGGTAGTACACACATGTAAGACACCTAAATCATCCTAGTCTTTTTTTTTTGTTTGTTTGTTTTTACATAATCTGGCATCTTTTGGTAAAATCCTATATATAGTGCATGTATGGGAGACAATAAATCCCCTCAGAAGTCAAGGATTCCAAAACAAAAGTAATTGCTAAAGATTTGTGTGAAATTCAATTTGAGAATTTGGATAACTAGTGGTATGCAATTGTTGAAGAGACTCATTTTTCATTAAAACACAAAACCAATTTTTCAGAAGAAACCTTAAGAGCTGCTGCTGAATTCAAGGAGCAAAAAATGGCTTCTTCAGGTCCAATTCTACTCAGGGACAGTCTTTGTAATAGAAAAGTTCCCTTCCTCTACTGCAGGATTGCCTGAGAGATTAATGTCCATTGGCACTGGGCCAAGGTCCTGGGAATAATGCCAAAACCCAAGGCTTTTTGGCTGATGCAAAATCTCAGACTGAATATGAAAGAATTGACAGGAAAAAAAAAAAAAAACTTTTAGAACTGAAGCAAGTGGCATGACAAGAAAGCTTAAAGTATCCCAGTGAATGACTATGTAAAATAGGAAAGAGAAATACCATTGCTTGATGAGGTTCTCTGTGAGAGCGAATGCAATGTCCTTTGGGAGTTTGTACTATTCATTCTCACCTACAGATAGATAAAATTCTCAAGCAAATTTGTTAAGGAAGTTTATCTACACTCTATGTATGACAATTGAAATTAAGTGAGTACACAGAATCTTTCCACAGTGTTGCTATCTTGCATTTGATTTTATCTGAGAGCTCACATTGGAACCATGCTTCTCTATATATCTGCCATATTTAAATAAGCAGCATTACTCAGCCCTTTTGAGTACTCTAGATACCAGGTTGTTGAGAAATGAATTGAGATCTAGCTGTGAGAAATTAGCTATTTCTTCAGCATTGGTCAATGAAGCACCAGTCTTTTTGGACTTGCTCACTGTAGCACTGGCTGATGGTTTGTGTATTGATGGTGAGTCAAATCAGAGACTGCAGGATGGAATATGAAGGGGAGAGTGTAGAAACTGGAAATCACAATGAACTCTTTCCCACTTCCTGTTCTATTTTAGTGGATGAAAAGATCTTTCCCCTGTGCTGAGTAAATTCTTATGTTTATAGAAAATGAGGGGCAAATATGACTGATTTCCTGTCTAATGTAGTTTAGGGGGAAAGTGAACACAGTGTCAGTTGATTAAATACATCCCAAACAGCACATGGGTATTTGTTTTTAAGGAGAAGACAACCTCTCCTCCATATTATTATGGATTTATGGGAAGATTTTCTGAGTTAAAGGACTGAACTGGAGACTAGTAAGAATAATTGTACAAGACTATCTCCAGGAGGTTTGTGAACATGGTTATGCAACTAATGATTCAGTGAATGCCTTCTAAGTTTTTAAAGAAAAAACATGTATCTGAATATTGATTTCTGATGTGAGATACACAGCCAACTAAATGGAATGTTACCTTACAACTACATTATTATTTCTGTTATAACAGTATACATAACATCAGTACTTCACGTAACATTATAGTAAATAATTATGTCAGAGTAGTTGAACCCATTGAATATAATAATTCATACCACCTGTGTTTATATCAATGTGAGAAAGACAATTTAAAAAAAAAACTGTTAGCAACTTGAAATGTTAGTGAAGTTGATCAATAGCTCATGACATCAACAAACTAAATCACTAAATTTTAAAGGCAAGGTTACACTGTTGGTTTAACCCCCTACCCCCCTCATACACACCCACTAAAGAAACAACTTGGAAGGTTCAAAGGAACAACTCAATGTACACATTTGAGAGGAGGAATGCCTGGTTTGTTGCAGCAAATAGACTGATGAAAGAATCCCTAAATTATCTTGGACATTCTCTACCTTGTGCAGTTTTTTTTTTTTCCCTTTAAGTGGGGGTGGAACCTGTGGCTAACAAAAGCTATGCTTTATTATTATTTTTTAAATGAACATAGGACAATATATGTGAAAAGATAATTTGCCTAAATTAAGGTCTCAAATGAGTTGACCTTAAGATTTCCAATGTAATTAAATATAATTTTAAAGAGAATAGGACCAAAATCGGAGAGGAATTTGGCAGGAAGCAAATTTTCAATAATTGACTTTGATGATAGAGGATACTACATATTAGAGAGTCTAAGGAAGTTCCATGAGCAGCAGACAGGATGGTACAGCCATGGTGATGGGACTTCATTTCTGTAAGTTCAGTGAATGGAAATCTGCCAGCATTCTGAGTGAATGTGGGAAAACATACTTCTACTGTTATTTCAAATGAAAAATTGGTTTAACCAAAACTTTTACATTATTCCTAGTTTCCCAGCTAAGGACCAAGCACAGAATTTGTAGTAATAGGTTTATGGGTAATAATCATGTATTCAGCAAAACCAACACCTCTGGTCCTATTAAATTTCATCTTTTATATACAGTGATACTTATTAACATATTAACATCATATTGCTTCATCTTAAATTGTAAAAAATGTGGTTTAACTGAAGCCAACTATTTTGTTTTAATATTTACTGTTTTTTGAGAAGCAGATTAGGTAATATGGTAGTTTATTACTTAATACAATTAAGCTAGGTTATTTGATGCTAAGAAATCATATTTAGATGCAATAAATCTTTTGACTTTATAATTTAATTTATATTTGGTTTTAATTCTTTGATACTTTCATACATGTATGTAGCAATGAGGTTTCTGGTCTCAATCCAGCCAGAGGTCCAGACTCAGAGACCTGTAGCCCCAGACCCCTTAGCTGCCCGTAGCTGCTTAAGCTCCCCCAAATGACTCAGATGCTTATATTAGCTTCACGCTGTTTGACCTATGGCTCAGGCACATTGCTAGGTTGCTCTTACATTTCAACCAATTCTCATTAATCTGTCTGTCACATGGCCTGCGGCTCACCTGTGTTCCTCATATGTTTCTTCTTTGGCGTCTGGCTCTGTCTGACTCCGCCGCCCTGCATCTCCTACCTATGTTGTGATTTCTCCTCCTATATGTATGGAGGGAATTAAGTCTCCTCCACTCACTCTAACCCTACTGATATCCTTTTTCAAAATAAGTTCCCCTCCTTTATGGACAATGTGTGTGTACACATGTGTGTGTGTGTCCTGAAAGACTCAGGTAAATTAATAAAAAAAATACATTGATTGGGGTGACTCTGACTCAGAAAGAAAACTGTCACATATTCTTTCTCATATGAAGATCTACTTCAAAATATCTCATGGGTGTATTAACTGCAGTCGGAGACAATTTATGAAGAACAGGAATGATGTGTAAGGAGGCTCAGAGAGGACCAAAAACATTACATAAAACAATTTTATAGAGACATAATTTAATATTGTAATAATCATCTATAATAAATATGAGAAAACAAATAAATGAGAATAAATTTGATATCTGGTTTTTGACCAGATAACCTATTCAAATAGCCATAGAGATACAAAAAGTATTTTCCTTGAGGTTCTGAGTGAGAGTTTTATGCTATTAAAACAGAGATTTTATTTTACTCTGTGCATATGCTTCTCATCCCTTTTCGTTATTTCATTTTGTGATTCCCAAGTGCCTCCATGTTTCTTAGACTTAAACAATGTGGACTGCTAAAAATATTTGAGTATTTATTGCCTGAATTATGAATATGATCAAATTATGTTGTCTTTGAGTTCACCTAACACCGTCTTTAATATTTGAAAAGCCAACATGTACCTTAGTTTCAAAGCTACTCAGGACATTCCGCATGGATAATCACCAAAGTGACTCTGCTTTATGTTCTCATTTGAATTCCACTATTCTTTACCTCCTAGGGCTCCTTATGGTCTCTGCTTTTAAGATAATCACGGAAGACACTAGATCTTATTTTATCCATTGTCTAAAATAGTCTTCCCACTGGTTCTTACTTATTGATTCTTCTACTTTTAAAATCTCTTTTAAAAATCAATGTTTTGACCTTAATAGTATTCTTGAATACGAAAAAAAAGTTTTTTATCTTTATTTTTTAACTTGGATTTAGTTTAATAGCTAAGTATTATAAAAATAAGCACTCCTGTGGCTTATTTTATTTCATTTAAATATTTTGAGGATTAAATTTTGTATGTCTATTTACCATGTGCATACCTTGTACTTGTGGAGACTGGAAGACAGTGGCATGGCAGATTCTTTGGAATTGAAGTTTTTCATAGTTGTTTGCCACTATGTAGGTGCTGAGACCTGAATGTAGATCCACTGAAAGAGTATCAGATAACCTTGATTGATAGCACTTTCTCCATATCTCTGTTATTCTTTTTAGTATATCTTCAATAAGTTATCTGAATTATGGCACAATGACTATAATAAAATGGAAGTTATATGCAACATCTTATCCTATGCATTTTGTGCTAAAAAGACATATTCTAAGCTTCATATTTATGGATACATTCCTACCCCAAATTTTTTTTATTAATTTTATTTATGTAATTTTTAAATTACAAAAGAATAATGTAATCAATTTCACATAAATGTGTATTTGGGAATCCAATGTATTCTTAGTTTCAAAATTAAAATTAGCAGATTAGTATAATATCTATTTATTTAATTCTTAGAAATGCACTATATAATAAGATACACAAGGGAAACAGTATATTGGGAAAGACTAATATTTTACTCATTTGCTTTATAGGTAAGATATCTCAAAACATCATTAAAACATGTTGCCAAGAGGAACAATGAACAGTGACACAGGTAAGATTTAATACATTTGTGTCTTTCTCCTTTGCTGCTCTGTTGATATTTATGTATTTTAGAAAGAACAATATGTCAGACATTACAATGGACAAGAGTTAGTACTCAGAACTCAGTTTGAGTTCTGACTTGTTCATATTATAATACATAAAAATACAGCTCATAGATGATTAAATTTCATATATTGGTTATGGAGAAACTATTTTAGGGTAAACTGAACACTAGGTAAATGTGTAAGCATTTCACATGACAAGATCCTAGGATAATGTGTGAAGTGAAATGGCATTTGCCTTACAAAAATAAAGGAAAAGGTTTTCAGATGTTTTTGCCTTAAATTTTATTAAGGATTACCTTTTAAATTGGCAAATTATAATATTAAATTAAGCAATAAAATAATAAGTATGTGCTGTCTTTCATATTTGCTACTTTGAGAAAAAAATTAGACAATAAAATCTGACTTCAAAATGAGAAAACCAGAATTCATACCTGTCTGCCTAAATACTACTATTTAACCAACTTTGTAAAATTTTCTCAAGAAATTTGTTCACCTTCCAAATGAACTCCCTGTAAACTAACCTCGTGTGCAAACACAATTTCTACAGCAAAGTTTACCTTTACATTCCTTTAAGATTTCAGTAATAAAGGTAACACATTCTCCCCAGGATACCTGCATAGAAAACAGGCATTAGACAAGGAATTTATACAAAGTTCTGTATTGGCCTCCAAGATCAAATGTATATAAAAACCTACATACATTTCTCCCCTTTTCACTAACAAAATGTCCCCATTTCATACACTTTAAATAAACCCAAAGTTTACCACGTAGGCGTACCCTCATAGCAAATCTGTGTGAAACCCTAATTAAAAAGTGTCTTGGAGACTGAATGAGAATGATGTTTAGGTTGCTATACAGTAGTCAGATTGAACTACATATGAAGCAGACTAAATCTGAAGCAATTACTTCTGGGTTATTCCTTAAATATTTGATTTTTAGTAATTCATTCCCTTTCCTCATTCTGAGGATTTTATTCAATTAATAATCTTTTTTGGCTAGGATTTTTTTTTAACTGGGTAACATTATCATAATGAAATCTGATTAACTTCATATATAAAAAAATTGGAAGTATGGGTGTGATTATTTCAGATAAATTATGTAAATAGAAACCTGCAGGAATATAATCTGGTACGAGAGAAAAACAGGTCCAAAAGAATAAACACAGGTGCGTATTTGAGAAATGCAGTAGCTATAGGGAGAGAGGATGGTAGTAAGGTGGGCAGAATTACCATGATCATACTTAAATAATTCCTTTGAGAGATACAATAGTATAAGAAGAGGACCTTATTAAGAGATCAAGAGAAAATACACATGCAAATCAAATTCTTACTATTTGATTCAAACTATTAATTTAAATAAGTTTTTCTCTTAGGTTATCCAAGGTAAAATTTAAAAATATAAAAAGTTTTAAATGGCTTTTCTATCTCTAACGACAATATGATGTTAAAGCACCAACCATGAAAATTAAAGCTGGATAACTGAAAGAGATTTTTTAAAAATATTATTCCCGTGATGTCACATTAACTTGGAAAGAACAAGCTGTAATTGAAAGAAACAGCTAATAGGCTTGTGGTAGTCTGAATGTAGTTGGCTCCCATAATGTCTTAGGGAGTGGCAATATTGGAGGTGTAGCTTTGTTGGTATGGCTTAGTTGGAGGATGTGTGTCACTGGGAGGGTGTGCTTTGAGATTTCCCATGCTCTGGATGCCAGCCAGTGGTCCAGTTGACTTCTTGTTACCTGTAGGATGTAGGACTCTCATCTACTCCTCCAGCGCCATGTCTACCTACATGCTGTCATGCTCACGCCATGATGATAATGGATTGAACCTATGAAACTGTAAGCTGCCACCCCAATTAAGTGTTTCCTTTATAAAATTTGTCATGGTTATGATGTCTTTTCATAACAATAGAAACCCTAACACAATATTGAAATTACATAAAGATATTCTCAGGAGATAATGGCTAAATAACACCAAAGATCTTTGAAAATGCTAAAGGGAATTGTATTATTTCATGTTCACTTAAAATTACACACACACACACACACACACACACACACACACACACACACACCCAATAATGCACTATTTAATAAATGTCCCACTGACAGAAACAGGAAACGTCTTTCAAATTGATTGTTTCTCAGACCTCCATGGCAGTGTACATTATTGATGGTGCTTTTGGTACCTGCCACACAAAGAGGTAAGGCAATCCTATGGATGGAGAATCCAAACGGGACTTGGAGTAATTGATTTGTCACTAATATCTAAGTCTCCTTTTTTGATGACTAGTTCTCATAGTACCAGAGGAAGGCATTGAATTTTCTCTGGCTCCTCTTCTACTGGATCAAACAAGCAGCCTTGTCCTCCAATAGCTGCAGTTTTGAGCCACACCCACTACCTTCACTTCCCAGCAAGGAAGTCTCTCAAATTGTGAGCCAAGAGGAACTGTTAAGATGATGGAGTTTTGTGGAATTCCTAACAGTAGGGTGTGAAGGTGTCTCTGGCTCTTTTGTTTGCTTTTGGGATTCTTTTCTTCCTTCTGGGTTGCCTTGTTCAGCCTTGATAAGAAGGTTTGTGTCTAGTCTTACTGTAATGTGTTAAGCTGTTTTCTGAAAGGAAAAGGAGGGGCAGTGGATTTGGACATTGAGCATGGAGGTGTGTGTGGGTACTGGTACAAGTGGGGAAATGGAAGGCTGTAGTCAGAATTTATTTCATGAGAGAAAAATAAATATAAAAAGGTTCAAGACAATGTTGAAAGAGCTTTAAGAAACATTACAATTGAAAATAGTGGTAATAACTAAACAGAGGTGTAAATAATTTTCCTGTATTAAGGTGATGTAAAGGGATCTAGCAGGCCCCAAAACAGCACACATGACATTTACAGACCATGTCTTTCCACCTTCTATCTCCCTTATAGACCACAGATTGTATTCCTAAAGCTAGCCACCATGGCCTATACTCTTCTTTGATCACTTTCTTCTCCTGAGACTGATTACCAAAGTCCACCTATCAAGGGATTTGAATGTAGCAATCAAAAATCCCATTTTGGTTGCCCTTATTTACATACCAAACCCAAATGAAACACATAATCTTACAATATGACTTTCCCCTTGTCCCATTGTGATCTGCCATTTGCCTAGGGCTGCATCTATCTCCTCACTAACCATAGGCAGTTCTTTGTCTCTGGGGCAAACATCCTTTTCCCTCTCCTTAGTATACCTCCCCTTCTCTCTTGTCCTTTATCTCTGGCCTTTGCGCCTTAGTTTCTGACTTTTGTCCCTCTGGGGCAAATAAATCTTTTTGTGCTGAAAACTTTGTTATGATCTTTTTTGATTCTGGTCCTTCACAGGGTCCCAAAGTATATTTTTATGAGAGAATATGTGTTTTTAAAATATTTAGATCAATTTTTGTAGTGGCTACAGCAATTTACATTTCCACTAACAGTGTGAAAGTGGCCCTTTCACTACAGCTTCTAAAAAGACTTTCCCTCCTGCTAACAGCCCTCCTATCAGGGATGGAGAAATATACCACAGTAGCTTAAATTTGGCTCTCTCTGATTATTAGTGATATTCTGAACCATCTAAAATATTTCTTGGGTATTTCCTTTTGGAGAGAATCTGAAACAACCAAACTCAAGCACTATTCAAGCAAAGTGTGGAGTAGTGTTTTCCTGGGGCTAGGAAATAGAAATGAAGAGCTTAGGTCGATTATTGCGTATTCCATATAGACAAGATTAATGAGTGTTGCACGAATTCGGGTTGTAATAAAGCGAACTCAGCCAGATATCGGGGAAAGACTGAGATATCAAAGAGAGGAAACAGTACAGTCAGATCTCACCCAGCTGTCTTCCAGCTTCCTCAGACTTGCTCTTTGTTGCTTCTACTGCCTCATCTGTCTTCATATGTCCCTGGTTAACACCTTCTTCACCCAGTTGTTTCATGTCCAGGCTAAGATTAAAGGCATGGGCTACTACTATTTGATAGTTAGCCTTGAACTCACAGAAACACAGAAAGATCTCTGTCTCTAGAGTTATGAGTAGAGGCCTGGAACTCCCTCTGTAAACCAAGTCAGATCTGGGATTAAAGGTGTAGGTCACCCCTCCTGGTCATTCCATGTACTTTAATAAGGTGTGAGTTACTACTCTCTGATCCTCCTGGATTGACTGTGAGTGGATCTCTTTTTTGATATTCTCGACTGGTTTTATTAAATATGTGACATATCATCACAAATGAGTTTCTGGAATTTCAAAAAATAGCCCTGCAACTGTATTTGGTAATCGTGTAAAGTGCATTCAAAATTTGCTAAAAGATTGAAAAGCTGTTCCCATAAATAGGAGAGAAAAAGAAATTTGAACTGAGAGATAGATATGGTATCTATCTATCTATTTGCATGCTATGTATGTTAAATATATAGAATGTTTATTGGTCCATCCACCACAATAAAACTCTTAGCAATGAAATAGCACTGGGGGAGCAAAGTGTCATGGGTTATAACATTGGTTCCTAGAAACTGCTGCTTTCTATGATTTCCAGGTTTCTCTTCCATAAAGCTGCTGTGTGTTCAAATATGTATTAAACTACTAAACAAGCTACTGAGTTTATGTATATTAACACACTCATTTATATTACTTTTAATTGTACTCACCTGTTCTATATTCTACAGTAGCAAATGCTGTGAAAAGACAACATTGATTTTAATTTACCAGTTGTCTTTGACACTTCTATTTTCCAATTCATGACATACTGTGATTGCTATGGACACAAACTAGCTGGGCCTGCTCTCTTGGCTTTATAACCACACCCAGACCGAATCAGTTCTTTCTGAGGCTTGAGTCCTACTTTGTTGGTTCACTATTTGCAAAGTTATATAAAAATAGGGGTTTGGGGAAAGAGAAAAGACACAGATGAAAGAATGAAGAAAGAAGAAATATAATGACATGTATGAAAAGTATCTCACAATGAAACAATATTTTGTATACTAACCCTAAATCTATTATCAGACAATGATAATACATCATGTAAGAAACTACTCGATAATAAGAACATTTGAAAATGCATGCATATAAAACCTGTCATGCACATGCCCATCACCACATATAAAGAAAACATAAAGGAGAATTAAAAATTACTGAAACTGGTCTTTTTTGGTATTTTGAAATGTTGGATTAAATTTTAACTAAATTGTACTTCTTTTAAGGTTATATATACATAAGATGTCTACACACTAAATGATATTAATATGATAAAAACAACAAAAATGAATAAAACATACATGCACTTATTAATAGCAGTGATTATAATTGATGTCACCTTTGACAGCAATATTACTATGTCACTGATTTTCTCCATTTTGGGTTATGGCTTTTTCAGACTTATCTGTTATAAGGATGACAGAAACTCACAAATTCTTGTATTTGGTCTAGGTGAGTGTGGTAATGAAAGACACAAACTATACTAATAAATATCACTTAACCAAAATATGTCCCATTATTATGATAACTAAAGAAAATGAATATTCATAACCCATAAACATATTTGAGTTAATGCCATGATTTTCATGCATTTACAAATCCTTGCCTGAATTGGCAAGCCAATTGATGTGTTTTTGTTTGGAAAATTTTAGAGTTTTAGAAGACATCTTCTTTACATAAATTTAAAATGCATTTTAATATGTTGAATATATTGTTGTCTTTTACACATAGAATAGCATTTTATGTTTCTGGTGGCAACTGTTCTCTTGTAAAATTGTCAAGAGTAATTTTGAAATAATCATTTTCTATTGCTTGAGTCTTTTTTTTTTCTTCTGTGTGATTTTGCTTTGTTCTCCTAGATTTTCATATAATAAAAGAAAAATCCAAAAAGAATACTTCTTTAAAAATATTAAAAAATAGTGCAAACCTTATATACAATAAATTGTGAACTCAGTGTGACATGTGATAATATGTATGTTTTATTTTTGCCTTTCTATAAAGGTAGAGATATTGTATATCGTTATTGTTATATGGCCTGCACTGCCTTCCTGAGGAGAATCACTCTACTTTCCTATAAAACAAGCAAGGTTTGTCATTTGTGTGGTCATGAGATATACTGATTGGTGGTTTTAAGATGTTAAGAGGCATTACTTGAATTTTGACAGATTTTTCAACTTTTTGTAACAATTTAGAAGTTTTTATATGGTATTGTATGGAATGAGAAGAACTGAAAAAAGTCAATAGCCACCACCATCCCCACATACACACCAACGCGTGCGCGCACACACACACACACACAAACACACACACACACAAACACACACAAACACACACAAACACACACACACACAAACACACACACACAAACACACACACACAAACACACACACAAACACACACACACACACAAACACACACACACAAACACACACACACACACACACACGCACACACACACACACACACACAAACACACACATCTGCCTTGTCTTATATAGATGACACAAAGCTCTGCTGCATTAGCTATTATCATTCATGAGTTTTATTAATCAATATTGTCTATCTGTTTTGATTGTTTTCTCCACTTCCTTCTTCCATATTTATTCATATTCTTTCATATTTTTAAACATCTCATATGTATATCAAATGAACTATGATCAAGTTTGTCAAACATATCCATAACATAATTGACAAACTGAATACAAAGTTTCAATACCAAGTGCTGTATGTATCTTTTGATTAACACAATAGTTGGATAAAATATACTATTTTATGTATTGGAAATAGAGAAGTGTTGGCAAGTGAGGTTTTATGAAGAAATTATACATTTACATAAGCTCATATTTCTGAGCTTTGACTGAACATAACCATTATGAAGGTTTATTTTTTATGGAATACAGAAGCATTAATAGTTGCTAATATATAACATTAAAGATATTTTGCTTAATTTTAAAAAAATGGTGTGGATTAAACTTTAGTTATAGGCTACATGAAGTATAAAAATGAGCTTATCATAATATCTTGTAAATGTTTACCAAAATTAATAATTTTAATAATAGAGACATAGAATAAACTCATACCATATTCTCAAGCAAGAACCAAATTTTTTTAGTTATAATTTATTAATAAACTATAGTACCAAATCTTAGAAAATATAACCAAAAAATCCTTCTTTCCATTAGCTGTTTATGTTAAGTCAAGTATTAATATAATCTATTTTCAGCAAGAAGCATAGTCCAAAGCATAGATACTTTATTAATGAGTTTAATTAGAGAAAACAAGATTTATATCACACAAATAAAATGGAATAGTTAGGTCTGAGTGCTGAAAAACACTTCTATTATAAGCAGAGGGGTACATTAATGAAAACTATGAACACCCTTGTAATGCTGTGTAATTGCTTTTCATCCTTTCTATCAGCAGTGAAGCTTTAAAACATTGATCAAAGATGATGACTATCACAAAGTGCTTAATGTGCAGCACACTGTTAAATTTTCTTAGTCACTAAAATAATTATAGCATGAGCAAGCAAAAGAGATGATTCTACCACCTCCAACTGCCGAAACAATTTTGTAGCTAGGTAGACTTAAGGAAATCTGACATCGATGAGCTGTGTTTAAATAATAATGTGAAAATATATGACACAGATACTTGCCCCTAAAAGATAAAAAATAGCATGTATGTTTCATATTCATAGACAATGGAATTTATTAATTTACCTTTCTGACACATGCACAACTGGAATAGAGAATGGGAACCCTAACAAACAGAACAGTCAGCATTATTGCGGAAATTGAGAAGTGTTTGTTAAAAATGTAAAGAGAGACAGACCTTGACTGTTAAAAAAATTTATTATTGAGTAAGAAAAACACCCAATCTCTTCATTAGAATAATAAGGGACTTTAAAATTTGTAGATTTTGTTAGATTAACAATATTTTACCCATATGGCCTCTGTAAAAGATATTAGTATAGTCATCATTTGATAATTGGTTTTAAAAAAGTGGAAATCCTTCTAAGTATCAGGAGCTGTGTTAACATGATTGCTGTCCATCTATGGTGGTGGTTTGGTAGGCTGTCTATATACGTGGTTTCAAACGTGCTTAATGGGTAACGAAAACATTTTGAAAGCTTCCTACATCAGTTTCTCATTTTGATATCTGAGTGATAAAGAATGGCAGTCATTTTCAATTAGAGAAATTATGGAATGAGAATCCAATGGCCTAAAATGGAGTCTCAACTAGTGTTACAAATAAATACAAGTTACAGTTCCTTCTTTTATAAAAAGAAAAAAGAAAAGGCAAGATATGTCTCTTGTGCTTGTCAGATCATCTTTAAGAGAGCATGGAGCCCCTCTTGCTCTTCACTGTTTTCATTAGCACTGGGCCCCTGGGATCTAACTCTGACTGGCTTATTGGACCACTTTATTTTATTACCAGTTCCCAAACTACTCATATTTAAGAGCTTCTATTGCCAAAATTCTGTTTGGTATTATAATAAAACTGCAGAGACAGATATGAGGGAAAAGCTGCAATATCAGAGAAACAATCCACAAATACTTCTCACCCCACCAACTCCTCCCTCCTGTTTCCACCCAGCTATATAACTTCCAGGGTTCAACTTTCCTAGAGCTAGGATTAGAGGTGTGTGCTACAACCACCTGGCTCTATTAAGCTTTGAACTCATAGAGATTGAGAGGATCTGTGCCCAGAAAGTTTTGAGATTAAAGGCATGTGTCATCATTCTTACACCTTCTTGGCTTGGCTCTGTCCTCTAGTATTCCAGATGTAATATATAATACATCACCATAGACTTCTTTTAGGGTCAGCTTTCCACCAACTTAAATAAATAAAGTTGGTACCGACAGACCTCTTCAAGATGAAATTGGTTTCACACTGGTTGAAAAGCAAACAAGAAAGTTATAGCCTGTTATAAAGTGAAGCCCTGGTAATAGAGTAGGGGTTGATTCACTACCACATTTTTAAAGACTCAACTGTAGTGAAATATGGAGGCTATGGTGGGAGGAGACTCACAGTGGTAGGCTTTTATTCCAGCACTTGATAGAAAGGTACTTAAACTGCCTCTGCATGTGACTCACCTTTTTGTTTCATTTTTATGTAAAAAAATTATATAATGTATTTTGATTATATTATTTACTCTTCCCAAACTCCTCATGACTTCATTATCTATCCAAACGACTGCTCTTTCTCTCTTTCCCAAAATAGAAAATCAACAAAAAACAAAAATTGAAACAAAGAAAAGCAATTAAACAAAAACATTACCTTCAAAAGAAAAATGCACAAACATGGAATATATTAAGTTGATGTCCAGGATATGGGACCTTCCCTGGATTAGGGTTGATAGGAGCAAAGGACTCAATTCATTGAAATTAATTTTGATATACTATGACATTGAAAAGCTCTTCCTTACCTTGTTTAATCACTTACAACTAGAAGATAGATACTGATATAAAAAGTAGTTTTATGATTTTATCATATGTGTTTAGCAAATGCAACACACCAAAGATTCAGCTTTTGGGAGATTACTAGTACACGGCATGTCATAGGCTTGTAGACTCCTTGAGGACTTCGGTGGGCTACGGCAACAAGCTTTTCTGAGGCTCTGGCATCTTCTTCTTCTTGGTCCACCTGACTTTGAGAAACAATTAGATTCCAGTCTCTGCAAAGTAATAACCCAAGGTGAGTGGCTTACAAACTGCTCTTCTTCCAGACTCTCCGCAAAATTAATATTTGCCTTAATTTTATAGATGTTCTCAGCTCTAATATTATTCAAGAAAAGAAAATGTCCTGATCACTTTAAGTAAGATAATTCATTATAAAGCTTCAGAACTGCTGTAATATGTAAATATGTGCTAGCAGAGGTGGAAAACTCACACAAGAATTGACACTGAACACAATTTGTGAGCTGATCTATACCACAAGAAAAGAGCAATAAGTTTTAGTACTGAGATATAATCCTTAGTGACACAAATATGATATTCTGGGTGAATGCTTTTAAACTTTGTTAGTGGGTATGAGCATGCTCATACTATGGCTTCTCCAGAAAACAACTTGGGAAAGTCATTTCTCTCCTTCTAGTTTTCTTTACCTAAGTTCTGGAGATCAAACAAAGGTTGCTCACAGGTTGTTAAGGTTAAGTGTCAAGCACCTTTACAAATTCAATGATCATAGGAACCAATTCTCAAAGCCAGCGTTAGGCCAGTACTGGAGGGCTACTTAGTCTATAACAGTTGTACACTATGGTAAATCATAAAAATACCAGAATCTACTTAGAATAGTGTTAAGAAACAGGTTATAGGAGTATCCTTGAGTCAATTTCTTACACCAAAGAAAAAAAGTCTTAACCTGACTATTCATTGGGAGACCTAGAGAATGCTAAAGAGATTTGTACTGTACTGGAGAGAACACTGGTTGTTACTATGTTTGACAAGGTTAACACTGGTCATTCTCTGTAAGCTGGTCTTGAAAGTAAATGATGCTTCCATAGAGCTGAGGAATAGAGTGATGCTTTTGCCAAAGACAAGGAATGGCACATAGGCAAGTTGAGCACAGTGACAGTAGTGGGAATAAAACACTGCTGACAGGAGAGCTTTACTCAAAGATATATAAATTTGAATATTAGAACTAGTGTCTTCAATAAAGGTGCTCTCACCTCTATACACAGAAGTTCTCTTACAGAATGTGATAAGCATTTTCTTTGCTATGTAGCATGATGAGGTGAGGTTCATTATATGCCTGTCTCCACAGTTCAATAAAGATATTTATAGTCGGTTCCTTTTAAGGCAATTTCCTCCCTTCCTCAGTTCATTATTTCTGGAAATTCTCTCATAGACATCCCAGATAAACATATTGTACTTGATTCTAGATACTGCAAGGATTTACTAAACTCCCCTCCTTGTAAATATGATACTTAACTACATCTGTTTAATGTCCTAGTTAGAGTTTCTATTGCTGTGATTAACTACTATGAAAATATCTTGGAGAGTTTTTTTATACTTCCATATTGTTAACCGTCATTGAGAAAGCCACATTGCAAAACGACCTGGAAGCAAAAACTGATGTGGAGAACATGAAGGAATGATACTTACAGGTTTGCTCATAATAATTTTCTCAGCTTTTTTCCTTAGAGCAACCATGACCATTGACCCATGGCTGGCATCACCCATAATGACTTGGTACTCTTTCATCAATCACTAATTAAGAAAATGTCCAAGGCTTGCCTACAGCCCAGTCTTAGGAAAGCAGTGTTTCATGTGCGGTTCCTTCCTCTCAGATGCCTCCAGCTAATGTTACAGATGACTCCAGATATTGTCAAGTTTATATAAACTAGTCAGCATATCTTATGTCAAGTTTAATTTCCAAACTGAGGAAATGAAAAGTCTGTAGTTCTGTCTAACCTGATCTAACTATTTCACGTTTAGCTGAAAATTCACCAGTTCTTCCTTAGAATATGGTGAAATCCTTTCAGAAATACATAAGGTTTTTAAATATAAATATGGTAACATAGATTTAATATTAATATGTTATTTATACATCAATTTATATTTTTTACATCATAAAGTTGTAAGGAAATGTTATAACACAAATGTACACTTTATGTTAGTGCATATACACTCAGGCATATTCTTAAATCAGATGCAAAGAAGCATGGCAATTACAATTTTTTTCTTTTTATTGAAAATAGATTTTCTTCCTACAATTTATTTTATCCAAATGTTCACCCTTCCTTTCTTCCTCTCTCTTATTAGAAATTTGGGACCTATTAATAAATAAAGTAGAATAGAATAAAAACAAAATAAAAATAATCCATATAGTACAAAACAGAAAAAAAAAACCACAATATGGTATTTGTTTTGTAATTGCCTTGATGGCCACAGAAGACATGTGTAATTGTCTTCCTCTAAAACTCCTTTTTTTCCAACCTACACTCAGCAAGAAATTCAATGAATCTTATTTCTTCAGATGGAAGAGTGGTTGATATCTTCACTCCTAAGGAATCTGGACTACTTATTTTACTGGCTGAATTTAGTAGGTATCTTGTTCCAATGACCTTAATTAAAGGATATGTTAACACCAAACAATATTTTAGAAGATCTTCACTCTAGTTATTGCAAACCTAGTGAAAAAGCAGTCAAACTTCTTCCTAAAAATCTGGGTTGATCACCTTATTAACACTAACCCATTTCTTAGGCTGTTGGTTTATCAGCACCTAAATTAGACAATGGGAAATCTTTACTTTCAGTTTAGTAAAATTATGTGCCTTCTGGAGGAATAATCTCAAACCGATACCTCTAGGCCAGGAAGAACAAGATCACTGAATCAGAACTCAAAATATTTGTTTGTGGTCTACCAGAGTAATGGTAAATTTTACCATTCCCATTTACATGCCTCGTTCCATGAATTGGGGCTGTATGATAAATGGTACCCTTTATTGGAGGAGAGTTAACAGGCTGTATCCTCCTGAGAGCTCGGTCCTAGTCTCCCCATTGGTGCTATAACTGCAATCTTAAATGGCTATTACACAGTTGTATCAAATTAGCTGCTTCAGAACATTGCAAGACTGGTACATTTCTTGAATGTAAAGTTATTATTACACTTCAGCTGTGCAATAAATCTTAGGTTGAAAGCAATTTTATATAGAGTACCTTGAAGATGGCTAAGGCATTCTGCGGGTCCATTCATTGTACCTTTGGAAGAAGCATTACATGCAAAGAAAGCAAATGTGTTTCCAGTATTAATATGAGAATAAGAGTGAAGTCCTTCTATTTCTGATGTTAGAAGTGTATTGATATAATCAACCTACTACAAAGGGATAGACTGTTCATGAAATGTTATGTCATAGCCAAGGCACTCTTAGGTTTTTGGCATTAAGCGGTATCTATAGATTAGCACTGAAAAATAAAGACCATATCTTTAGCTTATGCACAGATTCCATTCCTGCTACTATACTCATGGGTCAATGAGCAACAATAGTGATGGCTGTGGAAAGAGCCTATTATCTGAATATGCATCATCTTGACTATGAAATTTTTTCTCTACTGTGGATGCCTTTTGGTGAGCATTTACACAGGACACAAGTATCTTTACACTTTTTTTCACTTGGGCACATCTGTCCATATTTCTCTTTTGTAGTTATTCTTATCTATAGTTTTCTACTCATGTATCTTCCAAAGTTCTGATCATCTAGGCCAACCAATGATTGTAGCCCATAATTTAGTAAACAATCAAACAGTTGGCTATTTCACTCTCAAGCAAAATCTAAAACCACATAATTGTCTGGTTTACTGCCCACAGAGAATATTTCCCCTCACCAGTGTTTTCTTCCAGCGTTGTCCTAGAAAGGGACAGTGATGTGTCAGCTACCCATTTCTGAGTGGTAGTTCCTACATAGCCTGCAAGACCCTAGTCTATTCTTTTCCAGCTAGAGCCTTAGGTACATGACAGCAAACAGTGTAGCTGGAGAAAGAATAATAGGTATTTGAGAAAAATTCTATTATGTTGCTTTCATGACACTTATTTGTTTCTTCATGTCATGCTTGGGTCCAAATTGTTGACTTTGTGAACTGCCTACATTAAACCCAGAATGACTATTCACCAGCATCACCAGCAATGTCTTGCTAAGTGTTTTCTTCCTGAAAAATATTTTTCGCCCATGGACATTGAAGGATTATTTACCACAATTACAATGGGGAAATCCAAACTTCTAGGGTGGGAAATCTCATTAAGTTGCTTCCACATATTTCTGTTTATGTTATCATATCCCAGACTTTTATAACTGCTTTGAAATTTATCGGCAAATTTCTTTCCAGATGAAAAGTCAAAATATATTTCAGGTCGGCCATTTATATGATGACATTTGGTTTTAGGTAATGATCCCTCTGGCTGCAAGAGAGGATTCTCTCCCAGGACAGTCTTTGAAGACTTTTGATTATTTATGCACATCTGGAGTTGGGAAATCTTTATTTGAACATAGTTTTTGCTTTGTTACATTTTCCAGAGATGCTAGAAGCAAGAAGCCTACATCCTATTATTCTTTAACTTTTCAGAAATGTTTAGAACTTTCACAGAATCACAAAACTACTTACCTCTCAAAACTAGAAGCCTAATTGTATTTATTTTGTAAAGTTTTTTTTTTTTTAAAGCACTCACAGTATGAGTTATTGGTGCTCTCACAACACAAGGGGATAATTTGCTAGACGTAATTGACTTGGAGTGCTAGCATTATTTATCAATGGGCACATGGAGCAGTGGTTCATAACTGTTCAAATGCGACCCTCTAATATGGCTCCTCACAGTGTGGTGATCACCACCCATAAAATGTTCCTTTTACTTAACAATTATAATTTTGCTACTGCTATGGATTTCAATGAAAATATCTGTGTTTCCAGATGGTCTTAAGCAACCACCATGAAAGATTAGACCCCTGAAGGAGTCATGACCAACATGCTGAGAAACACTGCCCTAGAGACATCTTTACAATTTATTTCTTCTAATACCACTTCTACCACCACAATGTTTTAAAAGAATTTTAAAATTTTACTTTATGCATACTACCTATATGTCTAATGAGAACATATAAACCACACATCCCCCTCTCATTTCTCCTGATCATCACTCCCAGCCTCCCCTCCCACCCCATTCTTTTCTCCAAAGGGATAAGGCTTTCGATGAGTTATCAAAACCTGGTTCATTCAGTTGAGGCAGGAACAAGTACCTATCCTCTGCTGCAAGGTTCATCAAGGCATCCCATCACAGGTAATGGGTTCCATAAGGCCAGCTCATGTACCTGATCCCACTGCCTGGGACCACATGTAAATGACCTAGTCTGTTCCCAAGTAGGCTCCACAGCTGTCAGTCTAATGTTCATGAGTTCCTAAGAGCTTGATTCAGTTGTCTCTATATGTAGGGAGCCAGCCGCACCCTAAAGATGGCGCTTGTATCGGGCCTATGACTAAGCGGTTTAAGGAAGCTCCTTAGTAAACAAGTCACTGCGCATGACACCTTGTAATTTTCCAGCAAGAAGCCTGGCCCCCAGACAGATACATCATATCGGGTGAGGGTGTGCTGACCAATGGGAAAGGCCCACGTCAGAGATAAACAATGTTGCCTATAAAAGCGGCCTGCCTGGGAGGCTCGGGGTCTTCCGTTCTTTGCCCCAGTGTGTGAAGCTTCAATAAACCTGCTGCAGAAGGATCCTGTTGTACTGCGTCTTGTTTGCGGGCAAAGAAGGCGCGGGACAAGTGGTGCTGAAACCCGGGAAAGACAACATCAGCTGCACCAGCGGAGACCCCTCGGTGACGAGGAGGATTCAGAACTGCAGAGTGTTCGCTCGGAGAGGTATGGTCCCTGACTGAGGTTTGGTTTTTAGTGCTTACTGGCAGAAGGTTTTGGCAGGATTAGGTTTGGTTCTAGTCACCCTGATCATCTTTCTTGTGGTTGCCTTTCTTTTTCATTGATTTCGGTGCTGAGTGCCTAAGACCGACGTAGGTAAGCGGCAGCGCTCTTTGGTTTCGTTTTGCGGATAAGCCGGACGCGGATAAGCCGCGCTGCTAACGGTATCATGGGTACTTCGCAGTCGATGATCTCGGATTTAAGGATGGGCACCAAAGCTATATGGAAGATGATCAAGAATTGTTTAAAGGATGAGTCCTGCTTGCCAGTGGTCATGGAGGGACAGATAATGTTGAGAGAGGTTCAGGATAGCCTATCAGAAACCGAGCGGGATGAGAGATTTGGAGCGCGCCCCAAGGAAACTGTACATAAGGAAAAAGGACCCCTCGGTACTGGTATGGGGGAGAAAAGTTTCGAGAAAAATTATGAGAAAAATTATGAGAAAAATTCAGAGAAAAATTCAGAGAAAAATTCAGAGGTTAGAAGAAAGAAAGAGACCAAACTTACCTTCCCCTGGAAAGAATTGGCTAATTTAGAGATCAGGGATGAAATAGAATCTTCCATTTCTTCCTCTAAATCCAGCCATGTAGATGAGGAAGATCCACTAGACCCAGGAGATGAATTTGATTTGGAAGAGGAGGCAGCCAAATATGAGGCAGAGAGATACTACCCTGATGATCCTCCTCGTAACCAAATCAGAAAGAACAGGCACAAGGCAGAAAGCCAGCGAATACACAGACCTCTGCCTACAGCTCCTCCTCCTTATGGTGTGAGCGGTGCTACAAACTTTTCTTTTCTGCCGGAGGCCACGAGGCGACAACTTAGTTTAGCATTTCCGGTATATGAGGGCCAAAATAATGATCAGGTTTATGCCCCAGTAGAATTTAGTCAGATTAAAGAGCTTGCAGAATCTGTCTGCAAGTTTGGTGTAAATGCCAACTTCACTGTTACACAACTTGATCGGCTTGCCTTATGGAACCTGACTCCATCAGACTGGCAGACGGTGGCTAAAGCTTCCCTGTCAAGCATGGGTCAGTATCTAGAGTGGAAGGCTCTATGGCATGAGATAGCTCAAGAACAGGCTAGAGTAAATGCTGCGGCCATAACCCCTGAACAGAGGGAATGGACCTTTGAGATGCTGACTGGGCAAGGACAGTATGCTACACAGCAGACCCAATTTCCTTGGGGGATTTACCCTCAAATTTCAGCCACGGCCATTTGTGCTTGGAAAGCACTCTCTAAAAAAGGAGAGGGTAGCAATCAGCTTACTAAGATTATCCAGGGACCAAATGAACCATTTGCAGACTTTGTGGCACGCATGACGGAGGCAGCAGGAAGGATCTTTGGAGACCCTGACTCTGTCGCTCCTTTTATAGAACAACTTGTCTTTGAACAAGCAATATTGGCTGCCCCCGTGTGTGTATGGCCACCCTTTATTTGGATTGTAAGTAATGTTTCTATAGATAAAGATGTTTTAGAGTGTGCCCAGAGCACCTGCTTTTATACCCTTTGTTGGGATGCTCAGAAGTATTCCTTTGCGATGGTGACTCGCATGCCACGATTTGTGCCTGTGCCAGTTGAGGCTCCTAGCAGCATGAGTTTGTTTCGACCTAAAAGAGATTTTGGCATTTCTGCTATAATTGTTGGGATTGTTGCGGTCGCGGCTGTAGGGGCCACAGCAACTGCTTCAGCCCTCGCCCTTTCCAACACTGTGCAAACTGCTCGGGCTATTAATAATTTATCAGCCTCAGTAACAATGGCCTTAGATAAGCAAGCATCTGTTAATACCCAAATTCAAGGAGGACTTATGCTGGTTAACCAGCATATTGATTTGGTACAAGAACAATTAGACATTTTATGGCAAATGGCCCAGTTGGGATGTGAACAAAAGCTTCCTAGACTTTGTGTTACCTCCATTCAGTATGAAAAATTTTCTAGGGCAGCTAACTTGTTGAAAAGCCTTTCTCAGTTTATCTTACAAAATTGGTCTTCAGAGTTTGAGCAGACGCTACGAGAGCTCCGCGTTGCCATCGTTCAGATTAATTCCACCCGTCTGGACCTGTCCTTAACAGAGGGCCTTTCCACATGGATTTCCTCAGCCGTTTCGTACCTGAAGGAATGGGCCGGCATGGGAACCCTTGAGATCCTCATGGTCATGGGATTCAGAGGCAGTCTTTGGCTGATTTGCCAGATGCGAGCGTCCAGAAAGAAAGAAAGGACAATTTTGACCCAAGCCTTAATGGCTATTGAAGATGGACAATCCCCTACAATTTGGCTGGCAGCTCTAAATGAGCAAAAATTTTAAGTTTGACTGATTGTGGTCACCTAACCTTACAGAAGGTATGCCTCTCCCTGATTGGTGAGGAAGTTTGGGCAGGCTTTGGCCTATTGCTTGGAATTGAGCAGGGTTGATTGTGTATACTGTATAGGTATGGCTCTTGCACTGAGAGGCTTAATTGCCATTGCACCTCATTAGAGCATACCTGTTATAGTTTTCATGTGGATTGTAAGGCTAAGCACTGCAATGGTTCCACCTTCGAGTTTGAGGGGATCCATGGAACATGTTTGTCTGCATATGGGCAAGGCACACAAATCCCATCTCCCACAAAGGTGCCGGGCTGGTCGGGAGGTGTACCTGGTGGACGCATCAGGAATGTCTCCTTTGTACATAGTTCCCAGAAGTTTTGGGAGGACAAACCTCTGTTTCCATCCACTGGATAGCCTCCCTCATTTTAAATATAAGAAAAGGGGGAGATGTAGGGAGCCAGCCGCACCCTAAAGATGGCGCTTGTATCGGGCCTATGACTAAGCGGTTTAAGGAAGCTCCTTAGTAAACAAGTCACTGCGCATGACACCTTGTAATTTTCCAGCAAGAAGCCTGGCCCCCAGACAGATACATCATATCGGGTGAGGGTGTGCTGACCAATGGGAAAGGCCCACGTCAGAGATAAACAATGTTGCCTATAAAAGCGGCCTGCCTGGGAGGCTCAGAGTCTTCCGTTCTTTGCCCTAGTGTGTGAAGCTTCAATAAACCTGCTGCAGAAGGATCCTGTTGTACTGCGTCTTGTTTGCGGGCAAAGAAGGCGCGGGACATCTATAGATTTCCCCATCATGATCTTGACTCTCCTAAGCCCTTTGCTCATATAATCCATCTTCACTCTTTTGATGGCTCCTGGAGCTTGGCCTGGTGCTTGGCTGTGGATCTCTGCATCTGGTTCCAGCAGTTACAGGATGAAGGCTCTATGATGGCAGGACATTCACCAATTTGATTACAGGAGAAGGTCATCTCAGGTACCGTCTCCATTATTGCTAGTAGTCTACACTGGGGTCATCTTTGGCATCACAAATTTTACTAGAAACTGTCTGTATAGAAACTGATTTTACACACTATATATGCATGTATACATTAATATGTATAAATACATTATAACAAAATATTTACTGGATAGAACACAACACGAGATTCTGGGTAGGGTAGTCCAACACTGGTAAGCTGCATCCCAGAGCGGTCGAAAACCCAGTTGCTATGTTAGATCAAGCTGGATTCTTTTGTTGTTATTTTCCCTGTGGCTTTTTGGGGACCCAGCACCCAAATAAATACACAAATGGAGACTTATAAGAATAAGTCTTACTTATGAATTCTGAGCCTTAGTTTTGCTTGGTTTTAGCCAGTGCTTTTTTGTTTTTTAACTTATATCATCTCATCCACCTTTTGTCTCTGAGATTTCATCTTTCTCTATTTATGTATGTCTTTCCTTCTTATCCTGTGTCTGGCTGTGTGGCTGACCCCTTTTATTTTCGCACCTTGATCCTATCTTCCAACATTTCACCTCCTACTTATTCTATCTGCCAGCCACACTTGTTCTTTCTCCTGCCTAACTATTGGACATTCCGCTGTATATTAGACCAGTCAGATGTGTGAGGCAGGCAAAGTAATACAGCTTCAGAGAGTTAAACCAATGCAATGTAAAATAATATGACACATCTTTTCATCATTAAACAAATGTTCCACAGCACAAGCAAATGTTGCAAATCTTCAACTTGTAAGCCAATCTGACAGTGACAGCAAGAAAAGGACCAAAAACTGGAACACCACTAGTCTTCTTTTGAAAATACAAAGAAGGTGGAATTCTATGGTAGACACAGATATAAATGAAGGTAGACAGAAAACAATTGTTCTTCCTGGATAATCTTGTATTTAGACTATACATATGAGGTGCAATTTACTCCAAGCAATAATATTCTCACCTCAACTCGCCATTTCTGGAATCATTATCACAGTTTCAAAAATGTGTTATTATAAGTGTTTCTTTTAGTGGGTCTCATATCATTCCACTTGACAATAGACACTGAGCATCTTAAACTTCATGATTTTATGAGTGATTGCTAGCCCATAGCAATCCCTTAACAAGTTAATAAGGTTTCCAATGGTCATAAGCAACCCTTTAATAGATCCTTAACAATTATATATATAAAAAATAAAGCTGAATTGTGTATAGAATGGTAGTTAAGATGGACCGGGGAGAGTAGGGGAGGGAATGTTGTAGATACATTGTTCAACAGGTTCTAAGATAAATTGAGGAGCTAAGAGTGTGCGCTTATTTACTGTTACACAATACGGAAGGGGAAGTACAAATAAAATAGTGGACTGTACATTTCAGTAATATGAAAGAATGTACATTAAAATTTAGCCATAAATATATTAAATATTTGATGGTATATATTTTAAAGATGAAATAGTATATTAAATGTATTGTGCCATTATCCATAAATATGTACAATTTGAAACCAATCAAACATAAATTTCCTGTCCTAAATTACTTTACATCCTGCTGATTTGAATGATATTTGATTGTGTCTACCTTGATAAGCAAATGTCTGGATCCTTTTCCTGATGTCAGATTTTAAAACAGTTGTTTTCCCTGAAACTCCCAGCTCCCCAGTAAATGGAATGCACTGTAATCCTTTTTGGTTCTTGCTGTTAGTGTAGAAGCAGCACTTTCTTTCTTGAACAAACTGGAGAGATGGAGAGAGTACGGGAATGAATGTTGTGTGAGTATCTAAGAACGGGGAGGGGGAGAGTTAACTCTTCTTAGATGATGACAGCCTCCTCCAGACATATTGTGAAAATCAGCTCCATAGTTCGTGATGACAGAGTTAAATTTTCTAACATCTGCAACCTACACAATATCTTAGATTCTGTGTTTTTCTATTACATTTGTGCTAACATTGGACACCTGATTCTAAATAGGCACATAAAGTAAGCTATGGCTAACTTGTGCTGTTGTGACAATTAAATGACACCAAGTAATTTGAAGAGTTTGGCATATAAAACATTAAACTATTTCTCTTGTTACTGAAGAAAATTTAAAAAGTTCAAATTGTCGGCTTATATATCTATAATGCTCAAATGAATGTTAATTTAGTGAAAGTAGTAACATTTTTGTTTACATTAAAATAATGACCTCTGCATAGTATTTTCTGAAATTTTTTTTAATTAAGAAAAAAAAAACCTTTATGTATTCAGATGAGTTGAAAGTTAGTCAGTGCTCCTGAATCAAAGGCTTGCTTTGACTGACTTCCCTTCTGTGAAATGGATGTTATGTATTTTATTCACAATTTTAATAAATTTATGTTTTCAATATTGAAGAATAAATAGTAAAGCTATTCACTTACCTTATTGTTTAGGCATGGTTCCCAGGTGTATTTTAGATAAGAAAATTTATAAAAATAGTAAAAATGTATAATAAGGAGGGTTAGAAAAAGCACATTGTAATAGTAAGACTACCTGTCAGAGCTAAAATGTTTCTGCCTTGAAATATTTAGCATCTGGAAGGCAGAGAAACTGGATTTTTCTGTTTTTTGTTTTGTTTTGTTTTGTTGCATTTTACTGTGTTTTAAACGTTCTAAGACTTCAGTTTTCTGATCACTACTTACCATATTTGTGAATTAAAAATAATTCATGTGAAAGTTGTGGCTAATTATTTTTCTTTAAGTATTTTATACCAAAGATATCATTCTTTATATTCTGAGATTATAATATAAATATATCATTTTCAAATTCATGGTCTCTTTTTCTTAATATACATGTATTCATGCAAAATATTTTATAATGTTTTATTTTCCTCAAATCTTTGTTGTTCAATAGCGATGTTTATAGTAGGTAGTTTCTGGCCTAGACTAGTCCCAAGATCTAGACCAACAGTCCCAAAGTTCCAAAGAAACACACAGAACTTCTATTATTTTTATGCTGATTGACCTATGGCTCAGACATATTGCTAGCTCGCTCTTCTTAAACTGATGCATGGCTTGTATCTTGTTTAGTCACAAAGCCTGTTACCTTTTCTCAGAGCAGCATTGTTGTCTTCTTTCCTCTGTGACTGCTGGCTTCTCTGTTGGCATCTCTCTGGATTTCCGTCTTGCTCTTCCTGTTCCCAGAGTTTTCTTAGTCTGGTAGACCCGCCATGCTTCCTGTCTACTTTCTTGCCAGTTTTCTATTAAACCAGTAGGAAGGACTGATATTTACAATGTAACAACAGAATCCCACTACAGACGTTCTCATGATGCCTACATTAGTGTAGCAGCGAATAATTTCTGTAGTTTAAAAATAATACTTGACACACAAAAAAGTGTTCTATTCAGTATTAGAGAAAGATGCTTGTCCTTACTTCTGTGAGATTGGCGTGCTTTTTAAAATACACTTCCTTGGTTATTAGTCCTATAATGTGGAAAAACACTTCAGTAGATTTATAATTCACATACTCTTATAAACGGAAACACATAAGACTTTGTTTATCTCTGTGGGTTTTTGTTTTTATTTGATTTTTGCTACTGGAGGTAGAAATACATCCTTGGTCATGCTAGACCAGCACTCTACTATAGAGCTAAATCATCAGCCTTTTCAAATGTTTGATTTTTAGACATGGTCTTGATAAGTTGCCGGGGGAACATCAGACTCAGCATATAATACAGACTATACTACTGACATATGTTCTGCATCTAGAGCATTACAACTACAGGCATGCATGCTTGCAGTATGTTTTAATTTTAAATAAGATCATCATGAAATTCACAGCTTTCTATGGTACTACTTCTCAGTAACTATATTACCAGAGATGCACTCCATCAAGAAGTTCAATGTCAGCACCAAATCTTTCTCACTTTAATTATTAATAAGTAAAATAAAATTTTTCAAATTTTGATTATTATGTAAAAATTTTAATGTTGTTAAGTGTATATTGAATATAAAGCATTAACAAAATTATTCAATTTAATTTCTATTTTATTTTATTTCTTTTCAAACCAGCTATTTATTCTTTAACTGTTTATTTTCTTTTGAAAGTTTCATACATATATACAATGAGTTCTGATTTTACTCTCTGTTCACTACTCTCTGGCAGTCCTATGCTATCCCTGTGATGAACCATTTTTTCCTTCTGACTTTTTAATCCATAGCCATTAATAATAATTAGCCCCTTATGGGTAAATAGGGCCTCAGAAGTGCTTATACTTTGATGTTTTAAAAGAGAAACTCCAATCTTAGACAAATATTTATCATTGCTATGTGTTCATTGTTGCAACATTATAGTATATGGTTGTTATCTCTCAGTGTCAGTATGCAGGATATTCTTTCCTATCCTCTAAATTCTTCTAAGCTATATTATAAAGAAACTGTAACATATGTATGATTATAATATTATTGGTTTATATTTTGTCACATCTCTAAATTTTAAAAATGTTAAGCATGGTTATTCAAATATCTTTACAATTTAATTCAATGGCTATGCTTTACTCCATAATACACCTCCTCCTAGGTTCTCTTGTCTCTCTCCCAACTTCACCTCAGATCTTCCTTCTCTTTCTTCTTCCTTTCTTTGCTTTTCTCCTATTTTCCTTATCTTCCTTCAGTATAAGAAGTTCTATTAGTACTATCTGTATGCTCACATGTCTGGGAACATTTCATTTTCACTGGAGGAAAATGAACAACCTACTGGGGGCTGTATACTTGAAGTAGACAATCTTATCACCAGAGATGACATCCTTGAACAAAACTGTTTCTTCTTCCCAGGGTAGCACCTACTTTGCCAGTGGATTTCAGCCCCTCTTCAATACATACTAGAATGTTGGCTAACTTGATTTTGTATAGGATTTGTGCAAGCACTCACAACTGCTATAAGCTTATGGGGAGAATTTTCTACACTATCTACAATATGCTGGCATCACTGAACTCCAGAAACTTTTGTTTTATCTGAACAGAGAAATAGCAATAATTAGTGTGTGGAGAGGTTAAGTTTGAAGAATGATGAGGTGGTAAGGAAGAGGTGGAAATAAAGGTTGGTACAACAAATAAAGATATTTGAAAAGACCATATGTAAATTGGAATATATATGTATGTGTACATGTATGTATGTATATGTATGTATATGTATATATGTATGTATGTGTGGTGGTTTGAAAGATGGTTCCCAAAGGAATTGGCACTATTTGGAGGTGTAGCCTTTTTGGAGGAGGTGTGTCACTGTGGGAGCAGACATTGATGTCTCTTTCGGTCAAGTTTCTCCCAGTGTGACTGTCCGTGGACCTCCTGTTGCCTGACAGATGCAGCACTGTCTATTCCAGCACAACATCTGCCTACATGGTACCATGCTAGCTCACATGATGACCATAGACTGAACCTCTGAAACTGTAAGTAAGCCACCCGCAATCAAACGTTTTCTTTGTAAGAGTTGCCATGGTCATGGTGTCTTTTCACAGCAAGAGTAACCCTAAGTAGCACAGAAGTTGGTATGAGGGCCTAGGGTATTATTGTAATAGGCCTGACCATATATTTGTATGGAGGAATTTGGACTTCGGTATTTTGGGTAATAAAAGCAGTGGACTGCTTTAAGCACCACTTAATTGCCCATACAAGAAAGAAAATGGAAGACAGAGGTGCTAAGAACTATTTGAACTGAGGGAGAAGGGTCTCAGTCATGATGTTTCAGAAGAAAATAATTTTACAATGTTGTCTAGCGATCCTTCTTGTGCTACCTTGGTGAAAAAATGTAGCTGCCTTTTTTCTCATATTGGAAGAGTCTGCCTGAAGCTAAAGTGAAGAAGTTTTAGATTAATTCTTTTGAAAAAAGAAATCTCAAAATAAACCTAGTATAGACTCTGTTGTGTGGTCATCAGTGGCAACTCCAATGAAGATTTATAATGATAAAAAGTAATCTGAGATTTGTAGATTACAAGAAGTAAATTTTGGAGAGAAAAAAGAACACCAGGAAGTAGACTAGAGCTTATTCTGTGTTCAAAAAGATAAATGGATTAAGAAATGGAATAAAGGGACTGGTGACCTACAGGTAAAGTCCCACCTAGATAAGATTCCAATTTTTGGAAAGAAAGTTAAGAATGCTTAGTGCCAGATGTGGTAGGATAGAGCTTTAACACCAGTACTGGGAAGGTAGAGGCTGTTCGATCTCTGAGTCTGAGGCCAGACTGGTCTACAATACCAGTTTCATGAGAGCCAAGCTTAGGCAGCAAAAGACAGAAAACTGGTAGAGATGCAATGGAATGAGGGTCATGTTCCAGCTCCAGCAAACAGTAGAACTTGGCAGCTTTGCCACACGACTCTGGCTTTAGACTTAAGGATACAAGAAAGAAATTATGGAAAAAGCTGCTGAGGTAAGGAATGTGTTGGGTGTCCCTGAATGGAGGTCTAGTAGAAAGGACATTGAATGAAGCTGAGAAGTTGAAACCTGAGTCTCTTTGGAGAACTCAGATATTGGAGATTCGGGATTTTGTGGATACCTGCTGAGGAGAGCTGTTAACAGTGAATGAAACTAGCCCTTGTGAAAAAAAGTGCATTGCAGTCAACAAAGCTGAACTGCATTGGAGATATGAACAGTGTTTTGACATCAGACATAGAGGGATAGTGATTAGAGTTTGCCCAGCTACTCTTGCTTTTGACCTGTGTTTACTTGCTATGCTTCTTCCCTTGAATTATGGATTGGTATTTGTATTGTGCCATTACATATTGGAAGTATGTGATTTGCTTTTTGATTTAGATTTCACAGGAAGATTAGAGTTAAGAGATTTCCATTTGTCTCAGAAGAGACCTTGAACTCTGAAACAAGTTTGAGTCCATTATAAACTATGGAGACTTTTAAAGTTGGACTGAATGCATGCATACTTTGCATAATAATTTAGTTATAAGCCTTTGGGGGTCAGGGAGTGCAATGTGGTGGTGTCAAATACAATGGCAGTAAAAAGGAGTGGCACTATTAGAAGGTGTGGCATTGTTGGAGAAACTGTGTCACTGTCATGGTAGGCTTTGATGTGCCCTTTGCTCAAGCTTTCTTCAGCGAGACTGTCAGACAACTTCCTGTTACCTGTAAGATGTAGGACTCTCAGCTCCAGCACCATGTCTGCCTGCACCCACTATACTCCCTACTCCCTGTCATGTTGATAATGAAAGCCTAAGACTACACACACACGCACGCACACACACACACACACACACACACACACACACACACACACACACACACACACACACACACACTGTCTATATAGAGAGTCAGAAAGAGAAACAGTAGAAGTATAGGGGAATGCAGGCAGCTAGCCTGATAAAATCGCAGTTACTCTGTTTCCAGTAACGTGCATAGGTATGCACACTAGCTGCTTCCTGCTGAGTCAACTTGGATTCTGTCACAACACCTATTGATTGGTGGCACATAATCATCAAAGTTCTGGAGGCCAATGAGAAAGAGACAACACAGCTGAAGGGTCTCCAGCTGCCAGTGGGAAACCAGGAAGGGTTTATAGGTTTACCTCATACCTGCAAAAAGGAGTCTGCTGTTTGCTTCTCATCAGTCTCCCATTGGGTGTCTTTGACACTGACACAGTGCCTACTCATCCCCTTCCTCAAGAGGTGCCCAGATAGACCTACCCTTAATAGAGAGGATAGAAAGATAGATGATAAATAAATAATATAAATAAATAATAGATATATAGATTGTTGATAGGTAGATAAAGAAAAAAGATAACTAAAAGATATAAATGTATATAAGATAGAAAGATAGATATAAATAAATTTTCATATCTGTAGTTTAACTAGAGGTGTATTATATACTTAGAAAACATTCCTCTCAGAAACATAAGTTATAATAAAACCTCAAGATCACCCTCTAGGGTTGTTCATCAGTAGAGTTGCAGGTACCATGCTCTAAACAATACAAGCTACTGCCACAGCCTTTGGCTTTCCATAAGAACTGGCTATGAAGCTCTTACTGATTAAGACAGCACACACCTTATCATCAAACACAGCTATGATGAATGCAATAAAACAATGATTGAGGCTTTCCTCTTCTTCTCTAGCTTTCCTAATCCTGAGGGGAGTTATCTGGGCTTCTGGGGGAGAAAACCCATGTCTGGCAGGATAAGGTAGACATTTTCGATGTGGTGGTGGCATAAGTGTTTTCAGCTAATAAACATTTTCTAGTTGTCAATATAGCCCACTCCATTGAAAGAAGCCCAGGCTAACAAAAAATCAAAATGCCACCCAATATTTCAACATATAGATTAGCAAATTTCTCCCTCATCATCAAAGACAATCATTTTTAAGTAGCTGTTGGTAAATAGAGTAAGAGATAATTTTACATTCGTATATTTAGAGATTAAATATGCCACTCTGTGAGGCAAAAGTCGGAGTGATTCTCTAATAGCTTACCTTATATAATTATTCATGTTTGAAAGTTGTTCCACACATTGCAAATGATGTTAAGAGTTGAATTTGATCATGTTCCAGTTTACTTAGAAGTATTGCTATGTGGCTAACTTAGTCCTGTCAAATAAATTTAAATATGAAGATACCCTGTGTTGCCTCTAAGGGAACCCTACAACCTTCTACTTTTCTTTCCAGAATTAGAGGAAAATGTAAAATGTTATATTAAATGTCTGTGATAATTTATTATGGTTGTGCATAAACCTCAATAATCATTTATGTTATTAGATAAGACACCATTATAGACTTATATAAAAAGATATCTGTCAAGGATTCAGGATATAATTTGAAAATCAAATAACCGTCTGTCATTCTTCTCATGAGTACATTATTCTCATTCTCAAAAATGAATCTTTAAAAGAAACATATGCTCAATATTTTTTTCTAGTAAAGAATGACAGTTAAATGTCTAAAAGAGGAAGAGTAGATCAAAGTGGAGAGAAATAGAGATAGATGTACTCAGTTGTTAAATAAGAGGCTCAGTCAGGAAACTTACTTGAAAAGCTCTCAAGGAGAGAAAGTCTAAAGCAGAGTTAATTAAAATGAATGTAAGCATGGCTGCCTAATTGTGACCATTTTACTCTCACACCTACTTGATCTCACTTCAATCCTCACAGTCTAAATATAAAATAATGGTCAGCCTTAGCAATTACTTTCCCAAAGCTAATCCATCAATGACATTTAAAGAAACCAGAGGATCAGGAGAGGATTTTGTTTTCGTAAAATAGAGATTGCTTCCTTACTGTTTAACCTTAAGCGTAAATTGGACATTGAACCAACTAGTTTTCTAGAAGGGCGATGATGTGTTTTCATATTCCTACTGTTACCTAGGATACTAGGCCCCTGGTACACTGAGACACCTGCATAATTGTTCTAAGTACACATTAAACCAGGTCACTCATGAGGCAGATAAAGCAAAATCATTTAGCCAAGTAATATTCAAATAAAATGAAGTTTGCAGAATTATGCTTTGATTTTCTTTTTACTGAGAAATGGAAAAACAGCCTTTCTCCAGTGTAAACTTTCTAAGGTATACAGTTGTTGGTTAAAGCAGTATTTGTTGCTTGTAGTTTTAATTTAACTCCATGAACACACACTTACAGAAATGATACTTCTGTTGCTGACATGCTGATGCTGATTATGATGATGACAAAAACCCTATTTGCTGTATCTTGTGTTTCAAAGTCATCTGCAATTTGTAATGTTCCCTTTTAAATATGTTTTGGATATTAATATAAACAAGAAAGTTTTAACAATTTACTAAAATGTTAGTGGGAAAAAAATATAAATTTTCATGTCATAAAGTGTCAATGCACAAAAATACTTTGTATTTTCTTATTTATAGTGTACTCTTATTCCTCAGTCCATTCATTCTATAATTTATCTACATAATATTGTGAATTTTATTTACCTCACATGTTGACATTTCAGCAATTCCACTAACATATCAAATCCATGTTAGAAGCAAGTCATTTTTTTTAACAAATCCAATAATCTCTCAACACATATTAAAACTTTCTGATCTAGAATGAATTTATGTAGCTATCAAATGAATTTTCAAAAATTCATATTGACCAAAACACTACATTAAAATTCTCAGTGCTTTAGATTGACTTGAAACAAACTCAGGCTTCTTTTACCAACATGGAGTACCCTGTCCAGTCTTCCTTTGGCTGTTCCTCTAGATGAAACCCTTCCAACGGTCTCTCTCCCCTCTTCCAACAACCTCTCCCACTGTTTCATCAGATTTACATAGGATTTCTTCCAGGCATTTCACAGCTGGGTTTGAATTAGTTTTATGATTATTTGTTAAAAACATATCCCTAAACTGTAGTATAAATCAGCACATACTGTCTTGTATCAGAGTTTTTATGAGTAAGAAATTAGGCCTAGATTATGTAACTGTAGTACTGCAATTAAAAGGATTTCCAAATTAGGAGCCCCACCCCAAAGGGTGACTAGAGGATGCCTCTGAGTTAACATGATTACTGGAAGGCAACAGGTCTGTGGAGTCTGCTTCACCTGCTCTGGGTTATGTGATAACAGTTTTATACCACAAAAGTCTTTTCCTGATAATAGTTTGTATCTTAGTTATGTTTCCTTTTCTGTAATGAGATACCATGACCACCACAATTTACAAAAGAAAATTATTATTGGGGTTCACTGTTCCCGAGGTTTAGGGTTTATGACCATCATGGTAAAGAGCATGCCAGCTGGAAGGTAGACATGATACTGGAGCAGATTAACTGAGAACTTGCATCCTTATCCACAGGCATGAGACTCAGAAACCTAAATCAGAATGGCTTGGGTCTTTGAAATGTCACACCCCACCCCCAATAAAACACTTCCTCCAGTAATGCCATAACTCATAATCTTTCCCTACCACTTCACCATCTAGGGCCCAAGCATTAAAATATATGAGTTTATTGGGGGATTTTGAAATTAAAGCACCATAGTTTGATTTATTAAATCATATTACTCATAAGCAAAATATCTTTTTCTTTGCTTATGGCTAATGTGATTTGATATACTATAAGTTCTATAATGCAGTCAGAAAACTGAGGGACAATAGCCAATCAGAAAAATGAAGGGGCAAAGGCATGTATTGTATTTTATATTTGAAGCAAATATTTTACATTCCAACTCAAGGAAATTATGAAAATATATTTATAACTGCAGACAAAATGAAAATGATGAAATGCCATCCAAAAACTGCTTCCGCATTGTATTCTATCTCTTAAAACTTACTTCTATATTTTTAAAAGTATTTATCTATCTTCTCATTCATAAGTTGCTACTTAGACATGTAAATAATCATTTAGAATAAAATGTCACTCAAACTTATCTTGAAAATCTTGAATATTTTTATAGTTTGTGGTTTTATTTTAAGTTTTATATGAATGCACAAATTTGATTATCATATTGGTAAATATTTGTAAATATGAAGCAAATGTGTTTTATTGAAAATGACATTTAATGGTAGGCAGATAATTTTGTAGCTTAACATTAACACACTATTCCCATTTGTAAGTGCTTCAGAAGTAATGCAACCATAAGGAATATTGACTCTCAAATGATTCTCAAAAATGATTATCAAATCATTTAATCTTTTACAATTTTGAGGGCAATACATTTTGTCACATCTACCCAATTTTTTTCTCTACAGTTAGGCTCTTCAGGTATGAAGGCTCTGTGGGTCTTTTTTTTATTCACAAGTAGATGTAAACACATAACTCTCTCTTGATTAATGTGATTTGTGTCTGCTTTTGTTAAATTCTTTCCAGTGTGACCTTCTCCTATGATTTAGGACAAGTGATTATTTGAGACAGAGAGTTTTCACATTTCATTGTAAGGCTAATCTTTAACAAATAGGCTTTAGTGGGCAGCTGCTTTATAAACTATATAACTGATCAGGAAGGGGGGAACTTCTGAGAACTTCGTTTCATCAAGGAGCTTGGGAAAGATTTCAGAAACATTTATGTGTTCCACTTTGCTAGTGTTTCATTTTCTAAACTGATAGATGTTTTTGAGGAAAAGAAGGTGGCAAGTTTCACCAAAAGGAATTTAGACTAAGTAGCCAAATATTTCAGTACCTTAAAAGTGGTCCTGAACTAGGTAGACATTGGATAAAGTATCATGGTGTTTGTGGGGCAGCTATGGTGAGTCTTCTGATAATGTATCATTGAATCATCTTGGGTATATGAATGACTGTACAAATGTAGTCATATACTTTGCCATATCTTCACACATGAATGAAAGTACATTTACCCCCACCATGGTCTGATGTGGGATGTCTTTCTGTATGCTGAAAATATGTAACATGAAGTTTTTGGATAAATATCATTTGTTAATAAAGACACTGTTCAGACCTATGGCAGAGCATCTTAGAAGTAGTCAGAAAATCTAAACATATATTTAAATAAAGAAGGTCAGAGTCAGACAAAACCTCAATCCAGCCTCCTGTCCAATAAATAAAATATAACAAAATAAATAAACCACAAGCCATATGACAAAAATAATAAAAACAAGTTAAATTAAGATAGAAAAACTCACTAACAATATGCCTTAGCCATAGGACAAACAACATACAATTAATATAAACCTCTATATATTTCTAAGAGACTATAGGTCTGTGGACTGGACCACCAGCCGGAAAGGTCAGAAACTTCATATTACAATTGTCTATATCATGGTAAATGTTTCTTGGCTTGTACCTTTTCTACTCTTGTCTTGCTTACTTTGTCTAATAAAAATTACTCTACTTTGCTTCAACAGTCAGTGACTATACGGTGACTTCTTTTCTCCTTAGACACCTTTCAACCCTTTTCAATTTCTATGAAGCAATCCAGTACAACAGTTTCATACCCCATCAGACCTATTTTATAGAGGAAAAACCATTGTCAGTTTCCCAAAGTCAATCTATGCTTATTATTAAGAAAAAATGGCATGTATTTTTGGCTTCCTCTAAAATATATGTTGCTACTTTCTAGTCTTAAGGTTTATGTTTTATCTATAAGAATGCATTATCAAATATATTAAACATGGGGATATTGTTATTCATCTGTTTTTTCCTCAGCAACCAGATTATTTTCATTGGCCAATGAATAATCCTTAATGCCTTTCTTTGTTATTGTTGTTTCAGCCCTTACCTTTCATCAGTAATTGCTTTACTCTGTTACCTCGGATTATCTCAAACTCACTATATCTCAATGGGGGCTCAAACTAATGCCAATTTCCTGTCAGTCAACTAAGATGTGGAAACAGGAATGTGACCAGTTCCAAAGCTACATGGGTATATCTGAAGTGCAAATAGATCTTCAGAGATACATTTCATTGATTAGAACAGTAGAAGGGAAATTTACAAGAAAATTTGTTGTTTATTAACAGAGAATATTCACTATATTAAGAGCATGTGTTCCATATGTGTGTGTATAGAGATGATTTTACTGTATTATTCCCCCATGCTCAAATTTCTAGACTTCATTGTCTAAACATTTTTATATACTCAATGTTAAGGATTGACCTGGTAGGTTTCATATAGTATATTAGACAATGTGTGGTTTCTAAAGACAGATGTTTTTACAATATGAGAAGATACTGCATTAAGGTGTCAAATTTCCTTCATTTTAACTCCTACATGTATGAATCATATTTTTCCAAGGAAAGAAAATGTGTGGTTTTAGATTGGTCAAAAAGATGGAAGCAAATTTTAAAAGAAAAAAAATTGAATTCTATTTTACAGTCTGTTTTGTGCTTTCCACCATTTTCAAACCTAGCAACTCATTATAATCCTCACAAATGTATTTTAAAATAGAGTGAAAAGTTATCCCGTGACTGACCAATTAAACTGGAGCCTCTGGTGATGCTTTCTAGCTATGTCTAAGTGTTAGAAGCATTGTAAGTAATTTTGCAGTTCATTCATTACTGCACACAATACTGGGCTTACTAGCTAAGTGTACAGTTGACCAGTCACTCTTGAAACTGCTTTCCTGTGGACAGCCCAGAACTTGGTTGTCCATATGTATGTCTTCTTCATCAACATTAGATATTGTTCCTTAGTGCCTCCTTACGGACTGCTAGAATGAGGTTTGTTTTATGCCATGTTGAATGTAGTATTGATCAAAAACATACTGCTACCTAAACAAAGATATTTATTCTGTTTTATTTTTGTCTTTTTTCCCCCAACACAAAGAAGAAACATTGATTCTCAATGGCAGAAAAAATAATTCACAAATGCTTTAATTTTAACAGTGTTAGCAGAAGATGAAATGGTGGAGTACTCTAAAATATTATTTTCTGAGAATATTAAAGTTTAGGAAATAAATGATATCTTTTGTTTTGGGTAGGAGAAATTGAGAGAACTCTCTCAGTAAGCTTGCCCCTTCTCTCTTCTCATACACATCTCCCTCATTTCTCAATGCCCTAGTGTTAATACACCTTAACTTTGCTTTATATCTAGGAATGGTAATGAAATACTTATTATGGTAAGCAGGCATTTAAATGAGTTTCAGCTCTGACAATGTAATGTGACTGGTCATGCCGATGCATGGTTGAGATTTCAGTTCTTTTCTGTCTGACGGAAGAAAATTGTCCTTTAGAGGCCAACCTGGGCTACAGTGTAAGTTCCACAATAGCCATAATAACTAGTCAAAGAGTGACTGAGATAAAATTTATTTTCATTATAACATTTAAGTAAATTGGGGATATTGCTGACTCTTCCCCTTGTAAAAAATGTAACACTGCCCTAACTCTGAAGATGGTTTCATATCCAAATATCTAATGTCTTCTATGTTTTCAAATCAGAGGGATTTGTAGATCACTGGAATTGATTAGCTGAAGCTGTCAAAAACAAACTCTTAAAATGGGCATTTTAACTTGAAAATACTATTTCCAGGATGCCTCAGTATTTTCTGTTCATGTCATATAATAGAACTTCATCCTCTTAGACAGGAAAAGACATAAATCAAGAAATTAGACCCCCATCTGTGGTTTTATCTTATCTTGATGAGCACATCTATACAATGTGTCCAGACACCTACAACTCATGAATTTAAGTTCTATTATGATAAAACTCTTAAAAATCTCAATGTCACTATTCATTCAAGACAGAATGCTCAAGTGGTTCTGTATTCTCAGTAAATGATATTTGGATACATTTATATTCAATTAAAATATTCCAATAATGTATATGGTTGTCAATGCCTCATGGGTAAATGTTTTCTGCTAGAGTAGTCACATGATATTACACACTGGTTCTAAACACTGTCAATCTGTTTCTCTGAGTGATATTATATACTTTTGAATTCCATTAGAAATTGTTCCTTTTTCTAGCCAACACTGGACTTCTGATATTCTAAACCACAAATAATATTTTTCTTGTATTCACATTGTATATATAATAGTTAATAAAATTTGATATTTTTTTCATTTATTTCTGTTGCAATGAGGTTTCTTGGTACTGGGCAGCCAGACACCCAGACCCACAGACCTGTTTGCCAGACCCATTAGCCGCCCACCTCTGATCAGGCCCCCAGAAATGACTCAGACGCTTATATTAACTTCGTGCTGTTTGGCCTGTGGCTCAAGCACATTGCTAGCAGACTCTTACATCTTAAATCAACCCATTTCTATTAATCTGTCTGCCATGTGGCCCATGGCTCACCTGTGTTCCCTACATGTTGCTCCTTGGGAGGCTTGCTCCATCTGCCTCTGACTACGCCCGTCCTTTCCTACCTATTCTGATTCTTCTGCCTACCTTTTCTACAGAGCTTGTCAAGGGCCAAAACAGCTCCTTTATTTAAAGATTGATATTCACAGAATACAGAAAGGCATTCCCACATCATACTTCATTTTACTTTTTTTTAAAAAAAAAGTTCTTTATTATCCATGTGTCCCCCTGCCCCCTCTCTTCCCTCCTCCAAATCCCTCCCAGTTAGCTTTCAGCCTTCCCCTCCCTAGTCCTCCATGTCCTCCCTCGAAATGGCAAGAAGTCCCAAGGTGGGTCAGCTCAGCGTGGCACATCCACTTCAGGGAAGTCTGATTTCCTCATCCCAAAGTCAAGACTGGGTTAGGTGTTCCTCTGCAGGGAATGTGCTCCAAGGTGCCAGCTCATGCACAGGAACACAGTCTAATCCCACCCCTCGAGGCCCCACATACTGCTCATGCCAAGGGACTGTCGCTTACCTTTGGAGGACCTAGCTCCTTTTCCCAATGGATATGCATTGGCTATTCTTGATTCAGTGTGCCCCCCCCCCCCAGAGCTCCAGCCAGCCATCACTGTGGGAATTCTCCTCATAATCCCTATCCCCTTGATCATATAGGCTCTCCTCCCTTGCTCTCAGCTGGACCAGGAGCTTGGCCCAGTGCTCAGCTATGGATCTGTGCCTCCAACTCTATTCATTGTTGGATGTAGGTTCTGTGATGGCACTTAAGGTGGTTATTCATTTGATTATATGGAAGTCCTGTTTAGGCACCCCCTACACTATTGGTTGGAGACCTATCCAGGGACATCCTACGAGTTCTTGGAGGTTTCCCTATCACCTGGTCTCTTTCCAACCCCACATTGGCTTCCTCTTTGGAGATATCTATCTCTTTTTGTTTCTCTCTCTTTGTTGCTCCTCTCACTCAATCAACTTCTTCTTTCATAATTTTTTCCCAACTCTTCTCAGTTGCAGCCTGTTATGAGCCCATTTTGATAAGGCGATTGTGGCGGGATTAAGGTGTCAGTCAATAAGGTCAGAAGACACTTCTGGGACCCTGGAGGGGGCGTGGCCAACCCCATTGATAAGTGGCTGCTGGGACACAAGGACTCTCTCTTCCTGGTTCCTGGCTGCTGGCTGCTGGCCAGACAGAATCGGAATCCATCGTCCTTCCATCGTGCGTCCATCGCTAGTCCATCGCTTGGATACGCCAGTCCTTGTTCAGGTGCCACCATAAGCTGTTACTAATATTGTGAGTGTTAATTTATATTCTAATAAATATTAATTTTGGACTGGCGCCTTGAAAGTAAAACTCCGTCTACAGGTGATCTTCTCTATTTTCTCTTCTAAGGGGAATCTCTGGATGTTTTTCTGAAATTCCATCTAATCCCAAGATGTTCAGGGGTTGTAGTTTGCAACTTGGGTATTATTTGCTTTTTGTTTAAAATCCAGCTATGAGTGAGTAATCCCCTGCCTATCTTTCTGGGCTTATGATACCTCGTTCAGGAAGATATTCTCCAAATCCATCCATTTTCCTACAAATTTTAGGATGTAATTTTTTTTTCACTTACTGCTGAGTAGCACTATATTATGTAGATATAGCCCAGTTTGTTAATTGCTGAAGACTTTTATCAGATGTAGGAGTTCCTTGGTAGAATTTGGGGTCACATGTACATGATCATATTATCCTTAAATAAAGATAGTTTGATTTCTTTCTTTCTAACTTGTGTCCCCTTAATCTTCTTTTGTTCCCTTATTGCTTTAGCTAAAACTTCGAGAATTATATTGAATAAATAAGGAGAGAGAACAGTCTTGTCTTGTTTCTGATTTTAGTGGGATTACTTTGAGTGTTTTTCCATTTAGTTCGATGTTGGCTGTCCCCTTGTTGCATATTGCCTTTATTATATTTGCATATTTTTGTAAATTTATTCTTTCATTCAATTTTTTCATCAGTTTGTGAAAATTTATTTCAATCACTTACCCATTTTCTCTGCTATTTGCTTAGTCTCAGTATTGAAAGTTTTTATGTAGTCTTATTTAATTTTTTTATAGGATATATGCTGCAATTTAGCTTTATCATAGTCACAGCAGCTGTGTTTTAAGCTACTGGGGGCTTACCTCTCATTATGTAACCTGGGGGCAATTATGTTCACCAAACAATTGTTCTGTAGCTGCTTTTGAAGGTAACTTTAACTAAATCTCTATTGCACTAATAAAATTCAATTCAAAGGCTGGGGTGAAAAATTACAAGCTTGGAGAGTTATAGTGGAACCGACTAACTTTCTTCTTGCTGATATCCCCAGAAGCCTCCATCCTTCCACACTGCCCCAACTAATAATCCCACCCATGCTCCCCCCTCTTACTATTGTTAACTAGTTGCTAACCCTTCAACTCTAAGCCTAGGTTAATTTTATCTAATTAATGCAAACCCAACCTATCTATACATAGACAAATTCTGTGTAAACAAATGTGACAAATCTTTGCCTAGTTAAACAAATATTCCACAACAATATGTCTTGCAGATATTTTATACATGTTTACAATAGGTTTTCTAATTTTACTCAAAATGGCGATTTTCAGATAGCTTCTGTTAGGCATTTTATTGCAACTCAATTGAATGGTTATAGAATTAGGTCATGGAGAATATATTATTTCATAATAAGCTGATAGGTCAAGTACTCAACAATAGGCTATGCATAAATCTTACATATACACTTGTGAATTCAACTACTGAAGCTTTAAAAATAATGAGTATAAAATCATGAAAACTAGAGTTCCATGTTTTGATTTTAAACTAAAATCATGATATATAACCAGATTAGGATGATGTGTTTTTTTAAAATATAACATGCCACTGTTTAATTGCAATTAAAAATTTTTAAAAGCATTCATTCAAAGTTATGGCATTTTATGTGAGCATGTCATGTGCTTGGATCAAATTCTCTTTGGTTTCTATTATGCCTCCTAGTTTTCTCTATCTCCTTTGCAAATTCTCTCCCTTCTATTCTTATGCCATTTGTCTATAAAAATTTGTGTGTATTTCTGATACATCTATGTCTGAAGAAAATCATTGCTACACCTGTGAAATATTTCAGTTTATATGTCTCATATATCACTGTTAACTATGCTTCCTTTATTTTTTCTGACAGTGAGATGGTTTTATTCACCATAATTTGATTTTGCATATATACCATATGTTCTTTATTATACTAAATAACAGGTTCAGGTTCATATTTTTGCTATTGTATCTAATGACACATTAATATATAAATGTGCTTGTATCTGAAACTTGCTTACATAGATTCTTGGCCCTATTTCTAGGTGAAGTACTTTGAATCATACGCTAATTTTGTTATCTTAGGAATCTTCCCAATGATATTTGGTGTCTGCCCAATTTTATATTTACACAAAAGAATATGTGTCACTCCTTCCCCAGATCCTTGACAGAATTTAGTGTTATCTAGTTTCTTAAAAACTGTCTTTTTGACTAAGGGTAGATGGAATCTTGTAGTCAAAAGTTTCTCTATCCTGCCTGGCTGGTCCCACAGCTTTTTAGTCCCAAATAATCACTCAAGACCTTATGAATTTTCAGCCCTCATAAATACTTTTCCTCTTTATTCATAATTTTATCTAAAATCCATGGAAAATATTAATTGTAAAATGTGTGGCCTATGGTTCTATGGCTAGCCTTGCTTCCTCTGTATCTGCTCCTCTCTCACTTTGCTCTTCTGATTCCCAGAATTCTCCTAGTCGCTTTGCCCCGCCTCTATTTCCTGTCTAGATTCTGTCCAATCAACATTTCATTAAATCAATATTTGCAGTAACAAATATTTACAATGTACAAGAGCATAGTCCCACAGCAGACTCTTAATTCAGTATTGATTTGAATTGAAATTTTCATTCTTCTTCATTTGTTCATTTCATTATTTATTGATTAGTTTACTAAATATTTCTGTTTACATTTTTACTTATTTATATATCTGGAAGTTATTCCTCTATGAGATTGATAGCAGGCAAATATATTTTTCATCATGATGCATGTTAATTTCTCACTTGCTATTTGGAAGATTTTTAACTTAATCAAGTCTTACCAATTCTTGATATGATTACTTGAGAGCTGTTGGAGTCATTCTATCTACAATTGTTAGTCCTCAGGAACACTTTTCCCCTTTATTTATCTTAAAATACATGTAAAATATTATGCGACATTAATTATATTCATTAGCACTATGACCCTTCAAATGCAGAAAATAAAACAAATAGAAAAAATATTATATATATAAGTGAAAATAAAATGTGTTTAATGATATTGTAATTTTATGCATAAAAATACAAACATTTTGCCAAGAGATATTGGAGATTAAAAAAAGTATTAATCTGTTTGCTTTGTAGAAAAGTTAATGATCAAAATTTAGTTTTGTTTTAAATATCAAAATCATAGCTAAAATAAGATGTTCATAAATATGTTGTTATTTTGGATATAATATAAAGTATCTTTTTAGATTTTATTTTTATGTGTATGAATGTTTTAACATTTTATTGATTTTTGTGCCTTTTGTATATCTGGTGCCCATAGAGGCCAAAAAAGATATTAGATCCTATGGGGCAGTAGTTCCAGGCAGTGTGAACTTTCTGCTGATCCTAAATTTGAACTCTAGAATATTAGCTGGGGCTTTTAACTGCTGAACTATCTCTTCAGGCCCATAAATTGTAAAACCTTTAAAAGTATATCTTTTGAAGTTATAAAAAATATTTTCTACTATAAACAGTAATATTCCTATGAAAATTATGTAAAATAAAATAAAAATAAAATTTTTATGGGCTTAAAAAGTATTCTTTTATTGTTATTTTTCCCAAGTCATTTTATATTTGCAGTCAGAATAAGTAACGTGGCCTGAAATGTATACCTAATAGTTAAGAAAAAGTTATTAGAAAATAATCCTCGGCTTTTTATATTTCTATACCCTAAAACTTGGCTTTGAAGATATAATTTTTCTGCTTCTGTCCTATCTAAGCAAATAAGACATACAGACCAATGGGACATAAAAGAAGATTCACCAATAGCCCTTAATCAGTGAGATTTTATACAGAAAAACATAAATTTAATGGTTTTAAAGTACAGTATATAATATTCAACTTGAAATGAATTTAAGGCAGAAAAGGACAGTAACAGTAGTTATAAATGTAAGAGAAATGATAAAGAAATAACTGAAGCCATCAAGTTGACAACATTTTGTGAATTTTAACAGGATTAGGCACTCCCATAACCAAGCAAAGAGATGCACTGTTAGTATAGAAATTTGAAAATGTCACCCTTAGAGAGGCCATTATCAACATAAAAAGTAAGCAGACTTCTACAAAAGTACAAAGGCTCCATGCCAAGGACATACCAAATTTTATTTTTTACCTAATTCATGCTTTAAAAATCTGAAAAAAAGAATAACTACAAACATGCTAATGCAAGCAGGAAAATATAAAAGGAAGCACAAATCTATTTATATTAACATTAAAATTGTAGTCAGATATCAGGGTAAATGCTGAAGATCAGAGAAAAAAAGCAGTCACTAAAGATTTCTTTCCTCTCTGAATCCTCTGACTTAATAGGGGCCAACATCCTTCTCTACCCCACCTCCATATTCCTATCTACAATGCCTGAGTGTTGGGATTAAAGGCATGAGGCTCTACTGCCTCTATGGCTAACTAGTGGCTAACTTAGCCCTCTGATCTCTAGGCAAGCTTTATTTGCTAGAACACAAATAAAATATCACAAAACAAGAAAAGGCACTAGTAAATCATTTTTTTTATCATATTACTCTCATAAGTTTCTTACCATGTAATCAGGTGTGTTTTTTAAGTTTAATATGTCAGTTACTCCAATAAAATTATAATTAAGATTTCTTATATTGCTATCAGAGAAATTTTGAGTTGATGTCACATATTCTGCAGTTTGTTAGCCCAGACATATTTGGGAGTTATAATACCAACACTCATTTGAAACAATTATTTACAAATAATTAAATAATCACAGTGACATGAAAATATGTAAGCAGATATTTTAACCTAGACAATGTCTATTTAGGGAATCAATGTGGGGAGAGTAAAATCTAAATGCCTTTAAGATCATGTACTATGCTATTTAAATGTATATGCTGAAGGTAAATGGATGTTATTAGCAATAACAACATAATGAATATGATAAACATTTTTTTGATGTTCACTACATGGTTTAATTGGATTAGATAATGAGAACCGTAAATTATATACTTGCAAATTGTAAAATGATTGGTTAAAATAATACAACAGCAACACTTTAAGGTACCTTGCATCAAATAAACATTGACTGCAGATAAACCAAAGCATTAGAAAAAATTACAGTGTTACTCATCATTACGTATTTGAATATTTTTAAATTAATTTTTTGATTTCTTAATAATAATTTTTAAATGATCTATTCTATAGTTATACACCAATGGTAAGCAGTTGTACTTTCTACTTTTTGTGCCCTATGTTTATCCTTTATTTATGTTCATTTTGCATTTTTGTGCTTTATTTAATCTATTGAAAGGAGGACATGGACAATATCTACATTGTACTAGATACTTTTAAATATTCAAGTACCATTTGTTTTGTCAAATCAATCTACCTGTATTTCACTTCAATTTTTTCTCCTCTATTAATTATATTGTACAAGACTTATAAGCAATCTGAATTCATTTTGCAGCTATAAGTAATTTAATTTTATTATATAAATTAATAATTACTTAAACAATAATAAAACTTTGCTTAGCTCTGTACTCGGTGGTTGTCCCGGTAAAGACTTAACAGATCCAGATGTTCAATATTACCTTTATTTTGAGATACTAGAGAAACAATATTTCAACGCCCACTCTGCCCAGTGTTAGTGGAAAAGGAATTATTGACAAAATTGTGCTTGTATTACTATCACTATTTAAATAGTATAAGTTCAAGTGGTGGTAGCTGTCTCTAGTATTAAGAATGGCTAAATTAAATGAACACCCTTACTTTATTTAATTTCAGCAATGATTATTGATTTAATATTGAAAAATGTTTCTTCTCAATTTCTAAAAATTAAATAAGGAAAGCAATGTCCCCATTCATAGTTTCAAATAATCATTAATGTTACTTGGATACGGTTATCTCCATTAGCACTGTCTTCTGAAACAGATAATGTTTCATAGGGAAACTGATTTTTAATAAGGAAGACAGCTGGTGCTAAAATTCAGTCAGATTAGTCAATATGATCATATGTTATTTCAGTTTTATAAACATCCAACCAAACATGCATATAACTGAAGTTCTTTACCTATAATTTACTTACATTTGATAGAGTTGAATTATATATCTATATTTTTTCCCTCAAATTTTGCATTGTTCTTTCTGACTGAAGGTATAAAATAAAATGGGATCAAACTAATCTAAAAGCCACCACTCACTGAATGTAGCATTCATAAATATATCCTAAATATTCATATCACTATATTTACATTCTGTTTAGAGACATAACATGATTAATCTACATAGATTTTAAAAATATTTTAACTAGTTTTAAATTGTAATAGTCTGTCTAAGCACTGCTTCCAGTACATTATACAGGTTGTGTTAACATCAACTTTTTATGAACAGGATGAAATTCATAGGATTCATACAAATTTCAAGGTGATTTCAGTATTTGTTAGAGATTTAATACCAAAAAATTATTTTATGGATTTAGTACAATCTCAATCAAAATGTCCATGATATTCATCATAGAAATGGAAAAAATGTTTCCCAAAGATGAAATACATGTGGAATTCAAGGGACCCAAATAACTAAAGTAACTCCATGCAAAATATCAAACAAACAAACAAACAAAAAGCAATAAAAAACAATGTTGGAAAGATTAAAAGATTAGTGTTACAAGTTTCAAGCTGCATTACAGATATAGTAATTAAAACAGTGTGTTAGTAGCAAAAAAAAAACACACCTGTATATTAATGGTACAAATTATAGATTCAAAGATATGTGCCATAACTACATCAACATAAGATTTGACAAAGATATTAGAATTATACACTGGAAAAAGGGACGGGGATCTTCAAATACATGGTGTTAGCCAAATTGTATGTCCCCACATAAAAGGATTTAAGTAAACTCATACCAATCATAAGGAGTTGAAAACCTAAATATCAAATTGGCAATGCTCAAACTGGTAGGAAAAAAAAATGCCCCAAATAAACAAACAGAAAACATGGATAGTACTGTACAAGATACACATGTAGGAATCCAGTATTCTGAACTGGATTCTGTGGCCACAATTTTCAGTCAATAATTGACAAATGCAACCTCAAAAAATTAAAATGTTTTTGCACAGCAAAGAATCAGGTGAGTAAAGTAGATACTTACAAAGTATGAGTCTTTGCTAACTATATAATACAAAATTACTATCCAGACTAAGTATAGAATTCAAAAATCAAAAAATCAAGACAACAAATGACCCAATTAAAAATGAACAACGGGGACAACTGGAGAACCTGAAGCCTTCTGGTCAACAGCTGACTAAAGTGAATGGCACACTGACCCAAAAGCCAAGTAGAGATTATGGTTTTTGAACCTCAGCCAGGGGACATAGCCACCATATCCCAACTACACCCACCTCTGCCCTAAATGAAAGAAAGCTGTGAAAGACCCTGAAGCCCAATCCTCGGCAAAACACAGCTGGAGAGACATCCCAATGGCCAAACCCTACCCAAACTTCAATCTGCATCATCACACACTGAAAACTGGAGACCCCGAAGGCTCCTGGTCTGCGGGTGACTAAGACACAGCTAAGAGACAGCTAAGACCCAAATAAGAGCCACTAAGAACAACCCCTGTGACAATGAGACACACATAGCTTCTTAGTCTATAGCTGACTAAGAGCTGACTAAGAGCAGATCCCTGCAATTACTGGAGACACACAGCCCTCAGGCTCACAACTCACTAAGAGCCTACCAAGACTAAGAGTGAAACAAGAAAGTGTAGTACGAGGTTTCAGGCCTGAACTTTCAGGCCTAGCCTCAAGGTTTAGGACCACAGACCCACAGACCCGCAGACCCGCAGTCCCACAGTCCCACAGAGACACACAGATGCTTTCAATAGTTTTAGGCTGATCAGCCTCAGGCCCAGGCATATAGCTTGCTAGCTCTCTACCCTTCATCTAACCCATGATTCTTCCTGTTTAGGCATGTGGCTCAGTACCTTTCTTTAGAGCAGCATGGTTATCCTCTGCTTCCTCAGTTTCTCTCTGGCATTCTGCTCTGTGCTTCCTGTTCTCAGAGATTTTACATATCCCTTTTTCTCTTTAAAACAAAAAGAACTCCAAATCTATTATTTTCCCCCCTTATGTATAACAACTTATAAACAACACTGTAAATAAATGCAAACATCCATAATCCATCTTTTGGGAATGTGGGCGTAGTTCTCTAGGCTACTTCCTGCTGAATGGGGACATTTGCAATCCTATTGGAATCCAAAGAAAAATGTAGGATTATGGACAAGTCTTTAGTGGAGCAGTCTCTAAGGCTGGGTCATCAAAACCAGTCTCCTTGAAACTGTTCTGGATACAGAGCTCAGGAAACTTCAACAGAGCTCTGAAACGCTGAATCAGCTGGGCCATCCATTTCCATTGAAGATCTTTCAGGGGGTCTTCCTCTATCAAACTTTATGTTCTTTATCCAGGAAGAAATCCACAGCCTCTCATTTTCTGTGAAAATAAAATGAAAACTCTTCTCCAAAGTAGCATATCTTTGGATTTCAACTTTAAAGTAAACTCATTTATAAAATATATACTTTGAATTACTCCAACAGCATTTATAATCAACTGTCTTTTAGCAGCTTTTACTAAGTCATTTTCAGTCAAGAAGCTCAAAGATAAGACAATAATATACAGTATCCAGACATTCTTTGTATTTTCCATCTTTATGTGGCTTATTACTTATTTATTTTACTTTATTTCTTTTTTAAAAGGCTTTCTATACCTTTTCTTTCTTTCTCTAATCCTGTGTATATATATTTTCAACACACTCTAAAGCCCTTTGACTTTTTTAAAAAAATTGTCTTTACTGTATATTTGTTTCTTAACTTTTTCTGTCTCTGACCACACCTTTGCTTGGCTAGGGTGATTGACTCCACCCAGATTCTTCTATTTCTTTCTGTTTCTGAACACACCTTTAATCTGTCAAGGTTCAAGGTTGGTAGGATGGGTGGATGGGCTCCACCAAGCTCCTAGTCTAACTTCATAGAATTTAGCTTTTTAGCCCAGTTACTCTGGGGATTTCAGGGTCCATAAAATTACCAAGTAAAGCTTTGCCATCTGCTGCTCATTAACTCCATTTAAGTATTAGGCTTCAGGGCCTCTTAAAAAACTCACAAGTGTTTTGCCTCTAAGGCTGAATCAGGAAGTTTCTCTTTAAAAAGCCAAGCCTCAGTTTGCCTCAGGCAAAAAGAGCTGATCAAGAAAATATCAACACTAGAAAGCCATCTTTGATTCTGTTCCCTTTTTGCCATTTTGAACAGAAACCTTAAATACATCATTTATAATCTTTTGCTTAAATTGAGGCTCCTGTGAGACTCGAGGAACCAGCCATTTTACATCGTAAGCTGCACTCCAAAAGCCCGCCATTGTAGCTCAAGCCCATGCGCTTCAGCAGGGTGTCTCTGTACCATGGCTCACTTGAGACACACAGTTCAGAGGCTGCTTTGGGCTCTAGACCATTTTTAAGCTTTCTGTGGCTTTATGTGGGCATCATTGCCCCACGTTGGGCTGCCATTTGTAGTACGAGGTTTCTGGCCCGGACTTTTGGGCCTAGCCTCAAGGTTTAGGACCACAGACCCACAGACCCGCAGTCCCACAGTCCCACAGAGACACACAGATGCTTTCAATAGTTTTAGGCTGGTCAGCCTCAGGCCCAGGCATATAGCTTGCTAGCTCTCTACCCTTCATCTAACCCATGATTCTTCCTGTTTAGGCATGTGGCTCAGTACCTTTCTTTAGAGCAGCATGGTTATCCTCTGCTTCCTCAGTTTCTCTCTGGCATTCTGCTCTGTGCTTCCTGTTCTCAGAGATTTTACATATCCCTTTTTCTCTTTAAAACAAAAAGAACTCCAAATCTATTATTTTCCCCCCTTATGTATAACAACTTATAAACAACACTGTAAATAAATGCAAACATCCATAATCCATCTTTTGGGAATGTGGGCGTAGTTCTCTAGGCTACTTCCTGCTGAATGGGGACATTTGCAATCCTATTGGAATCCAAAGAAAAATGTAGGATTATGGACAAGTCTTTAGTGGAGCAGTCTCTAAGGCTGGGTCATCAAAACCAGTCTCCTTGAAACTGTTCTGGATACAGAGCTCAGGAAACTTCAACAGAGCTCTGAAACGCTGAATCAGCTGGGCCATCCATTTCCATTGAAGATCTTTCAGGGGGTCTTCCTCTATCAAACTTTATGTTCTTTATCCAGGAAGAAATCCACAGCCTCTCATTTTCTGTGAAAATAAAATGAAAACTCTTCTCCAAAGTAGCATATCTTTGGATTTCAACTTTAAAGTAAACTCATTTATAAAATATATACTTTGAATTACTCCAACAGCATTTATAATCAACTGTCTTTTAGCAGCTTTTACTAAGTCATTTTCAGTCAAGAAGCTCAAAGATAAGACAATAATATACAGTATCCAGACATTCTTTGTATTTTCCATCTTTATGTGGCTTATTACTTATTTATTTTACTTTATTTCTTTTTTAAAAGGCTTTCTATACCTTTTCTTTCTTTCTCTAATCCTGTGTATATATATTTTCAACACACTCTAAAGCCCTTTGACTTTTTAAAAAAATTGTCTTTACTGTATATTTGTTTCTTAACTTTTTCTGTCTCTGACCACACCTTTGCTTGGCTAGGGTGATTGACTCCACCCAGATTCTTCTATTTCTTTCTGTTTCTGAACACACCTTTAATCTGTCAAGGTTCAAGGTTGGTAGGATGGGTGGATGGGCTCCACCAAGCTCCTAGTCTAACTTCATAGAATTTAGCTTTTTAGCCCAGTTACTCTGGGGATTTCAGGGTCCATAAAATTACCAAGTAAAGCTTTGCCATCTGCTGCTCATTAACTCCATTTAAGTATTAGGCTTCAGGGCCTCTTAAAAAACTCACAAGTGTTTTGCCTCTAAGGCTGAATCAGGAAGTTTCTCTTTAAAAAGCCAAGCCTCAGTTTGCCTCAGGCAAAAAGAGCTGATCAAGAAAATATCAACACTAGAAAGCCATCTTTGATTCTGTTCCCTTTTTGCCATTTTGAACAGAAACCTTAAATACATCATTTATAATCTTTTGCTTAAATTGAGGCTCCTGTGAGACTCGAGGAACCAGCCATTTTACATCGTAAGCTGCACTCCAAAAGCCCGCCATTGTAGCTCAAGCCCATGCGCTTCAGCAGGGTGTCTCTGTACCATGGCTCACTTGAGACACACAGTTCAGAGGCTGCTTTGGGCTCTAGACCATTTTTAAGCTTTCTGTGGCTTTATGTGGGCATCATTGCCCCACGTTGGGCTGCCATTTGTAGTACGAGGTTTCTGGCCCGGACTTTTGGGCCTAGCCTCAAGGTTTAGGACCACAGACCCACAGACCCGCAGTCCCACAGTCCCACAGAGACACACAGATGCTTTCAATAGTTTTAGGCTGGTCAGCCTCAGGCCCAGGCATATAGCTTGCTAGCTCTCTACCCTTCATCTAACCCATGTTTCTTCCTGTTCAGGCATGTGGCACAGTACCTTTCTTTAGAGTAGCATGGTTGTCCTCTGCTTCCTCGGTTTCTCTCTGGCATTCTGCTCTGTGCTTCCTGTTCTCAGAGATTTTAGTCTGGTAGCCCCACCCACACTTCCTGCCTCCCTTTGGCCAATCAGTGCTTTTTATTAAACCAGTGGGTGGGACAATTATTTAACATGAAACAAAACAATACCCCTACAAGAAAGCAATGGACAGATGCCAGTGGAAGAATACCTATAGAAATATAAAGAACAGCAAGATACAGCAGAAGAAGCTGGTATTCTACATTGTCAAGACTTGAGCATAACAATGAAGAGGAAACAGAAGGAAATGACCTTAAAAAAAACTTTATGAAGATAATAGAAGCTTTAAAAGAGAATATAAGAAACTCCCTTAAAGAAATAGAAGAAAAAACAAACAAAAAATTGGACGAGATGAACAAATCTCTGAAAGAAACAAGAAAAATTAAACAAATGGGTGAAAGAAACATTCTAGGAATTAAAAATTGAAATAGAAGCAATAAAAAAGGGTACAAACTAAGGCTAATGTGTAAAGAGAAAACCTAAAGAAATAAACTGAAACTACAGATGCAAGCATAACCAACAGAATGCAAGGGAGGGAAGAGAAAATCTCGGGAATGGAAGATTCTATAGTGGAAATAGATACGCCGGTTAAAGAAAATACTAAAACCAAAATAGTCATAACACAAAACATCCAGGAAATCTGGGACACCATGAAAAGACCAAACCTGAAAATAATTGAAATTGAAGAATGAGAAGACATAATAATGTCTTCTCACATAATAATCAAACCACTAAATCTGCAGAACAAAGAAAAACATTAAGGGCTGCAAAGGAAGAGTCAAATTATCTACAAAGGTAGACCCATCAGAATAATATCAGACTATTCAGTGGAAACAACGAAAACAAGAAGGTCCTAGTCAGATGTTATACAAGCACTAGAAGAGTATGGTTGCCAACCGAGACTACTATACCCAGAAAAACTATCAATCAGCATAGAATGAGTAAAAAAGATATTCTATGACAAAACCAGATTTAAACAATAACTATCCACAAATCTGGCCCTAAGAAAGCACTAGAGGGAAAACTACAACCTAAGAAAAGGAGATACACCCATGAAACTACAAACATTGATAATCCCACATGGGAAAAACAAAAACAAGGAAGGGAAATACACACAAGCTACCACCAAAAATAACAGAAAATAATAATCATTGGTCATTGATTTTCCTTAATATCAATGGACTCAATTCGTCCTTTAAAAGACACACCGTAACACAATGGATATATAAAAAAAAGGAACCATCCTTCTGCTGCATATAAGAAACACACCCCAATTTCAAAGACAGAAACAGGCTCAGAGTAAAGGGTTGGGAAAAGACTTTCCAATTAAATGATCCTAAGAAACCAGCTTGTATAGCCATCCTAATGTCTAACAAAATAGACCTCAAACTAAAATCAATCAAAAGAGACCAGGATGGACATTACTTATTCATCTCAGGAAAAATCCAGCAAGATAAAGTCTTAATGCTGACTATTTATGTCCCCAACACAAGGGCACCTACATATGTAAAGGAAGCACTAATAAAGCTTAAACCTCACATCAAATGCCACACACTAATAGTGGGATACTTCAATATCCACTCTAACCCTTGGATAGGTCCACAAGAAGAAACTCAACAGAGAAATAAGATGTTATGACCCAAATGGACTTAATAGATATATTCAGAACCTTCCCCCCAAACACAAAGGAATATGTTATTTCTCAGAACCCCATGGAACTTTCTCTAAAATTGACCACATACTCGGTCATAAAGCAAATATCAATAAATGCAAAAAAAAAAAAAAAAGGAAATAACTTCTGGTATCATATCAGACCACCATGGTCTAAAGCTAGACTTCAACAACAAAAAACACAGAAAGCCTATAATCTCATGGAAACTGAACATCTCTCAGTTGAACCACCACTGGGTCAAGGAAGTAGTTAAGAAATAAATCAAAGACTTTCTAGAATTTAGTGAAAATAAATCCACAACATACCCAAATTTATGGTACACAATGAAAGCAGTGTTAAGAGGAAAACTCATAGCATTAGATACCTATATGAAAAACCTAAAGAAATCTCACACAAGAGACCTAACTGCACAGCTGAAGACTTTAGAACAATTAGAAGCAAACTCATCTAGAAGGAGTAATAACCAGAGGCCTGAAATCAATACAATAGAAAGAAAGAGCACAATATAAAGAATCAATGAAACAAAGAGTTGGTTCTTTGAGAAACTCAACAAGATAGATAAAAGTTACCCAAACTAATCAAAAAGGAGAGAGAGAGAAACAGAGAGACAGAAAGAGACAGAGGGAGGGAGGAAAGAGAGAGAGATAAAATTAAAAGAATCAGAAATAAGAAGAGGAACAAAAACAGATATCTAGGAAATCCAGCGAATTATGAGGTCATACTTTGAAAAATCATCCACCAAAATCAAATAGGCTTCACCTCAGAGATTCAGGGATAATTCAACATTTGAAAAACTGTGAATGTCATTCATCATATAAACAAACTGAAAGAAAAAAAAATGCATAATCTTCTTAGATGTTGAAAAAGCCTGTGAGAAAATCCAACACTCTCATGATAAAAGTCCTGGAGAGATCAAAAATACAGGGAAAATATGTAAATATAATTAAAGTGATATACAACAAGCTGACAGCCAACATCAACCTAAATGGTGAAAAACTCAGTGTGATCCCACTAAATTCAGGAACAAGACAAGGCTGTTCTCTCTCTCCTTATCTATTCAATATAGTTCTCAAAGTTTTAGCGAAAGCAATAAGAGCAAAAGGAGATTAAGGGGATACAAATTGGAAAGGAAGAAGTCAAACTATCTCTATTTGCAGATGATATGATACTACACATAAGTAACCCCCTAAATTCTATCAGGGAACTCCTACAGCTGATAAACACTTATAGCAAGGTAGCAGGGGACAAGATTATCTAAAAAAAAAAAAAAAAAAAAAAAATCAACAGCCCTCCTATACACTAATAAAAGGGCTGAAATAAATAAGGGAAACATCACACTTTATAGTAGCATTAAATATCTTGATGTAATTATAACCAAAGAAGTAGCAGACCTATTTGACAAAAACTTTAAGTCACTTAAGAAAGAAATTGAAGAGGATATCAGAAAATGGAGGATCTTCCATGCTCTTGGATAGATATGATCAACACGGTAAAACTGACAATTTTACCAAAAACAATCTATAGATTCAATGCAATCCCCATCAAAATCCAAACAATATTTTACAGACCTTGAAAGAACAATCCTCAATTTCATATGGAATAATAGGAAACCCAAGATTGCCAAAGCAATCCTACTCAATAAAAGAACTTCAGGAGGAATCACCATCCCTGACTTCAAGCTATACTATACAGCTACAGTAATAAAAGCAGTCTGATACTGGCATAAAAACAGACTTGTGGATAAATGGAATTGAATCAAAGCCCCCAGAATTAACCCACACACCTATGAACACCTGATTTTTAATAAATAAGCCAAAATATTCAATGGAAAAAAGATAGTATCTTCAACAAATGGTGTTGGCATAATTGGGTAGTAGTATGTAGAAGAATGCAAATAGATTCAAACCTATCACCCTGCACAAAACTCAAATCCAAGTGAATAAAAGACCTCAACAAAAACCCAGCTACACTGAACCTGATAGAAAAGAAAGTGTGAAATACCCTCCAATGCATTGGCACAGGAGACCACTTCCCAAAATAACACCAGTAGCACAGACACTAAGATCAACAATCAATAAGAGGGATCTCCTGAAACTGAGAAGCTGCTGTAAGGCAAAAGGAGGTTAGGCAACTGTTGCTTGGCATGGGCAGTATGTAGAGCCTCAAGGGGTGAGATTAGACTGTGTCCTGTGCATGGGCTGGCACCTTGGAGCCCATTCCCTGCAGAGGAATATCTAATCCAGTGTTAATATTGGAACAAGGAAATAGGACTTGCCTGAAGTGGATGTGCCACACTGAGCTGACCCCCCTTGGGACTTCTTGTTCTTCTAGCGGGAGGGGATGGGGGGACAGGGAGGGAAGAGGCTGAAGGCTTACTGAGAGGAATTGGGACGAGGGAAAAGAGGGGGAGCAGGAGGATATGTGGAAAAAAAGAAGACTTTTTATAAATAAAAAAGAATGTACAATGGATCTTAACGATGAATTATTTAAATAAAAAATAAATATGAGGAATAATATCTTTAAAAGTGTTCAATATCCTCAGAAAATAGGCAAGGAAATTTAAGAAGAAGATTAAATAAGAATTGCTCATTCACTCTTGGTGTTATTACAACCCTTTACATGCTTTTGCATGTTCTCTGGAAAACAGCATGAAGAATTAATTCTCAAGCAGCTAAAACCTGAAGTACCATACAATCGAGCTCTAATACCCCTTGGTCAGTACCCTGCGGCTGGGATATTTGACTGCATGAGTACTTGTTCAGTGTGTTCTTGGCACTCTTCTTATAAAGCTGGGAAACAGAAACAATCTTGCAAATGAGGAATGAAGAGTGAAAATGTAGCATAGATATCCAAAGAACCTTATTCAGATATAAAGAAGAATGACGTTATAAAATTTCTAAGTAAATGAATAGAATTGGAAAATATCATATAGAGTAAAGAATTCCAGACCGAGAAATGCAAAATAATATGTTCTTTTGTATTGTTATTATCTTCTATATCCCTTTAGATTTGGGTATTTAACCTGCAATAATTTTGGATGAAGAAAATTAGAAATTCTTCATGGTGAGACAAGAGGGATATGGGACAGTAATAGTAAAATCAAGTATTTTTAAAGAGAAAATGGGAATCCTGGGTAATTCAAATTAAAGAAGGGAAATAATATAAAGTGGGAGAAAAGATTAATAAATAAGATGAGGATGTTTGAAATACACACAGAGAAACAATATTTTATAATACTACATATCACTTTCATTATGCTTAATCTTTTTGGAGAGAATGTATGATGAAGGGATGTAAGGTGAATAGATCAAATTTGTCCAGACTGATAAGACAACTTAGTCCTAGTGACATTTTTATATGTTTTTCATTATAGATAACATTTTTCAGCTGTCTAAATCTAGAACATCAATCCTAATTGTGAATACATTGTACCAAACCTTAATGAAAATAGATTATTGAAAACAGTACAAAGATTGTCTCAATGTGTTTGCTCTACTGTCTAAGAAAGAAAAACCACATAGGACTTAATAAATGTTCTGGCTAATTTTATGTCAACTTGACACAAGCTGGAGTCATCAGAGGGGAGGGAGCCTCAGTTGAGAAGATGCCTCCATGAGATCCTGATGTAAGGTATTTTCTTAGTTAGCGATCAATGGGGGATGTCATAGTCCATTGTGGGCAGGGCCAGCCCCGAGTTGATAGTCTGAAATCCTATTAGAAAACAGGCTGAACAAGACATACCGAGAAATCCAGTAAGCAGCGCCCCTTTTATGGCCTCATCATCAGCTCTCACCTCCCTGCTCAAGTTCCTGTGGTGACTTCCTTCAGTGATGGGTTGCAATATGAGAAAGCCAAGTGAGCCCTTTGCTCCCAAGCTGCTTTAGTTATGGTATTTTATCACAATGAATACATATATTAAAACTTAGTATGGTGAGGAGGAACTTTCAAATTTCAGTCTCTGTCAGAATGTTTCCTTCACACTGACCTAGGACCTTAATCTTGAATAATATCCTAATAGGTATATACTTACTGAGAATCAGGTTCTGCATAACCTCTTTCAGAAAATAAATTTAAAAGCAGTAAAAACCCTTTTTGATTTCCGTTGAAAGCATGTTCTCATCTCCTTTGAGTTACTAAAGCATATTGTTCCTCTGGCATTTTTAAAAATCACGGTACATTTACATTTACAGTTTATTTTCCTAACAGTATTAACTAAGGTATGTATCCAAGTTTAATTTTTGCCCTATATCAGGCATTTTAACAAATATTTCTAGAATTAATGAGTTCTATTTATTGTTACCAGTTGAATTAATAAGAAAAAATAGATATAGGGCAGAATTGATTCCTTCAATTACTCTTCATTTTGGTGTATGATATATGTATTAATAGGTTCAAAATTAACGAATTAATCAAGGGCCTCAACTTATAAACAAAATCATCACAGAAAAATGTGGACCATTTAAAAAATAGGTTCTTGGTAGAGAAATTATACATTCAAAGCACATAAAAGAGAGCAACATGCATAAATGAACATTAGAAAGAACATAATTACTCACAGAATAAGAAACAAATAATATCTATGGTGAGTTCTAGTCATTAAAAGATTCTGATCTGGCCTTAAAATAGGCAGCTTCCTGGGAGTCAGAGGGGAAATCTTTAAGGTTATTTTCCTGGTTGAATTAAGTATAGAAAGAGCTAAAGTCCAAGCAGAAAAGGTAGCTGGACTTTTGGCTTTGTATCGCCAAATGATAGCTAGACCATTAAAATTGTTTACAGCTACAGTTTGTGTCAGAAGTTTAACCTTCTAACAAAATTTTAAATTGGTAAGTTAAAGGACGTGAAAGTGGAACTTGACTACAAGCAACATGCTCAAGCATTATATAAATTTTTAAATACATATTCATGCATTTTTATTATGGATTTCTATTTGCTTTCTTCTATTTCTGTTGTAGCTTCAAAACTGCATTAAAAAAGAAAAGAAGTGATTTCAAGTTTATAATTTCTTTCTTCAATTAGGATCACATGAGTGTGAAATTTTCTGAATCTAATGGAATAATTGCTATAACTAGTATGTGAAAGAAAATGAATTACAGTCATCATAGGATGCTGTTAAAAACTATTTAAATAATATATGATCATAAAAGCAAGCCTGAAGGAAATGTAGGATTCTCGTGTATTATGTAAACTTTATAAAGTTCAAGTAAAGTATACATTAAGTGCACTTTATTACACATTGCATAAGATGTATCTTTAATATCAGGTTTTTTTTCTTTTGAAGTAAATATGACAAATGACCTTGTTACAGCCACTGCATGTAATGATTTTATGCAATTTAATAGTAAAGAGTACTTTTTTTCTTGAGGTTCAGACAGAATGGAACACTATTTAAACATTGAAGTATCAACTGCTTCACCTAAAATTGTAATAAAAATAATTTCCAAATAAAAAAATAATTTAAAATTACACTTTGGAAATTGAAGTTTTTATGGCTTACTAAAAGCAGACATTTAAGCTTATTTCAAAGTATACAAATCCTGGTTTTGGATGTTTCATATTAAATTTCTATCTAACTTATTTTATACAATTATTTGGAAAATAATTTTTATAAAATTTCTATTAGATATCAAAATTATAAGCTTTATAATTTTTCTTTTACCTCTATCATTTCAAACATACTAATAACTACATCTTGTAGTGGAGAGCAGGCATTATCACCTGGACCTGGCGGCATGGTCTTTAGGCCCTGAAGCCTCAGTATTCCTGATGTGACCAGGCCAGTTTAGGAATAGGTAAACATACACACGGGGGGCCTTTCTCCCTGTCTGCTCTCTCATGCCCTTGGAAGGAGGATCTGAACCGCTGCATGGACCGGTCCAGTTTACCAGGATCCACACAATGCTTAATCTCATGTATCAGTGAGTGTCTTCCTATAAACTCCTTAATAAATATTAACCTTTTTAAATCAGTTGCCAGACCATAACGTTTGGGTATTTCTTCATTGCTATACTCACCAGCAATATCTTTAGTTACGTAATACATGTTATTTAGTCATTGTCCTTTTGGTCTTCCTATTTTATTTTCCATTCCACAACTCCTCCAACACCATTTAACCTTCTTACCCACCTAAATTATGTGCTTTCTCTCTCTGTCTCCCTTTAATAAAATTATAAAGAAAAAACATAAAAATAAAACTTAAGTACTTCCCCAATTACTATTTAATCACCAACTGAGCGATAATATGAGTGGAAAGATATCTGGCTTAAGTTTTCCCATTTTCTTTCCAGCCTGGGTGCTCATTCCAATGTTGCTGTTTTCACTTTCTTCTCACTTTGCATTTGTGCTGATTATTGCACTGTGAACTTAACACTGGAGCATCTCTCCAGACTGCATCCCAATCAGCATGCATCTTGTGAACATATTTATCCAAAGAAGTGAAACTGGCAGTATAGTTAGGGTATATAATGGTTCATAAATGTGTGAATCTTCTCAGGTTGCTGTAATAAAATAGTCATATTAAGCCACTCAGTGGCTTAACTAAAACAAATGAATTTATAACCAATTTAATAAGTTAAAGTTCTAAGAAAGATCTCAGTACAATATTTTATTCTTATTGATTTTTATTGCTGTGAGAGCAACTGCCATTTATCTTAGTGTTCACATGAGCTCTTGTTTATGACTGTGAAGACATGGAGGTAGAAAGAGAAGGAAAGGAAGGGAAAGGAAGACATAGAAACAAAACAAGCATGCATAAAATATCCGATGTGCATGTACTCTATATATGGATGTGAGATTTCAAGCTTTATATATATATATGTGTTTCATTCAGGGTAGTCATGTGGCCGTGGCTCACCTTTGTTGCTTATATGTTTTTTCTTGGACAGCTGGCTCGATCTGTCTCTGACTCCGCCCTCCTTCTCCTACCTAGGCTGTCTCTGGCTATGGTGTTCGCCAAGGGCCAAAACAGCTCCTTTATTTAAAGACTGATATTCATAGCATACAGAAAGTCATTCCTACATCAGATCAGTGAAAGTAAGAAATCAAATGTTTATTGTTTTCAGCTTTGTCTTTATGATCTTAGTTATTCAGTCTTAGAAAACAAATATTAAAAAGGAGAAATAGTTCTGAAACTATGATTGTATAATTATGGTCCTTATATTATGTAGGTTAAACCTAATGGTGCCACATTTCTAACTTTGTCTGTATATGTGTAAAGATTTAAATATAGGGTGGCCAGCAGAACTCTTGGTCATTTAGGCCAGAAGACAAGAAAAGAAAGAAAAATCTAGAAAAAAAACCCCATCTAACAGAGATAAATGCAGAAATCAACACCTACACCTATAATCATCTCAAATTCAGAAGCCTAAACACCAGGTTAAGAACACAGTCAATAACAGAAAAGGCAATATGGCATCAGCAGAGCCCAAACAACTCAAGAAAGTTGAAGCACAAGTAAATGTCATTAATACAACTTTATGAATATGTCAGAGGTTCTAACAGACTGGCTACAAAAACAGGATTCGTGCATAAAAGAAATGCACTTCCACATCAAAGATAGATATTACCTCAGAGTAAAGGGATAGAAAAAAATTATCTAGCCAAATGAATCTGAGAAGCTGATGTAGCTTTCCTAATAGCTAACAAAATAGACTTTGAAACAAAGAGATCAAGAAGGGCACTTCAAATTCATCAAATAAAAAGTCCACCAAGACGATGTCTCAATTCTGAACATCTATGCCACAAATGAAAGGACACACACATTCGTAAAAGAAAAATTGCTAAAGCTTAACCACAACATTTAATCATAAACAATTGTAATGGGAGCTTTTAACACCCCAGCCTCACAAATGGACAAGTCATCCAGACAGAAACTAAACTGAGAAATAATGGAACTAACATATATTACAACTCAAATGTACCTAATAGATATTTACAGAACATTCCACCAAAAACCAAAAGAATACACCTTCTCAGCACTGCATGGAACGTCTCCAAAATTGATCATATACTATGACACCAAGAAAGTCTCAACAAACAAAAATTAAAGCACCTTATGCATTTTATCATATCACGGATTAAAAGTTGTATTTCAATATAAGAAATATATTTTTGAAATTAATTATTCTATTTTTTAGTTTCGGAAAAATAAAAGTTAACTCTGATAGTGTTTTTATTTTCTCATACTGACTTGATAATCATCAGATATCCGTATTTTGCATATAAGTAACATAATGTCTTTCAAAAATGGAGATACATTAATTGTCTGTCACTGGTATAGACATCTTACATAAATTAAAATCTCAGAGAATAATTTTGGCCTATGGTTTCTCAGACTCATGGAAACTGAATGACTCTTTACTGAATTACCACTTGGTCAAGGGAGAAATCACAAAAGAAGTTACACACTTCCTAGATCTCAATAAAAATAAATGTACAGCCTATTCAGACTCATGGATCACAATGAATGTGGTGCTAAGAGGACACTTCAAAGCACAAATTGCTTTCATGAAGATTTTGGCCATGTATCAGACTAGCAACTTAACAGCACAATTGAAAGTTCTAGAACAAAGGAAGCAGACACATCCAAAAAGAGTAGACAACAGGCAATAATCAAACTGAGGGCTACAATCAATGACATAAAAACAAAGAGAACATACAAAGGACCAATGAAACAAAAACATGGCTCTTAGTGAAAATTAACAAAATAGATAAATCTTTATCCAAACTAACTAAAAGAGAGAAAGAAAAAAAAATAACCAGATCAATATAATCAGAAATGAAAAGGGGATGTAACAACAGACTTAGAGGAAACCCAGAGAATCTTTAGATCATATAATTATTAGTTAAATAAAAAGAGTGTAATCAACAAAATTGGAAAAGTTAAAAGAAATAAAGAAATTTCTAGATTTATATCACTTATTAAAGTTAAATCAATTTTAATAGCTTGATAACCCCTAAGGAAAGAGATAGTCTTTCAAAGTTTCTCAGCCAAAAAGAGCTAAGGGCCAAATGGTTTTAGCAGAATTTTACCAGACTTTAAAAGAGTAGCTAATATCAATACTTTTCAAATTATTCTACAAAATAAAAACAAAAGGAACATTTCCAAAATCTTTCTATGAGGCCACAGTCCCCTTGATCCAAAACTACAAGAATATCTATCAAAGAAAGAGAATTACAAAGCATTTTCCTCATGATGCAAAAATACCCAATAAAATACTCTCAAACTGAATTCAAGAACAATTTGAAAACCAAGTAGACTACTATGACTGAGTAGGTTTCATGCAAGAGATGCACAGTTTGTTCAACTTTCAAAAAAATCTGTCAATATAATTCATCATATATACAGACTGAAAGAAAAATATCACATGATCATCTCCTTAGATGCTGAAAAAATCTTTAAGAAAATCTAACACCCCTCCATGATAAAAGTCTTGGGGAGAACAGAGATACAAGATATATACCTAAGCATAGTAAAAGCAATATACAGCATATCAATTGATAATATCAAATTAAATGAAGAGAAACTCAAAGCAATTCCACTAAAATCAGGAACAAGACAAGGCTGTCTACTTTTTCCATATCTGTGCAGTGTAGTACTTAAGGTTCTAGCTAGAGTAATAGACAACCAAAGGAGATCAAGAAGACATAAAATGTAAAGAAAGATGTCAAGGTATCATGATTAGCAGATGTTATAGTATACATAAGTAACCCCCAAAATTTTACTATAGAACTTATGCATCTGGGAAACACCTTTAGTAAAGTGATTGGACACAAGATTAGCTTTAAAAAAATCCAAATCAATCCTATATACAAATAATAAATGGTCTGAAAAAAGAAACAGAATTAATATCATTTAAAATAGCCTCAAGTAAAATAAAATATATTTGTGTAACTCTAACCAATAAATGAAAGACCTGTATTATAAAGACTTCAAGTATTTAAAGAAAAAACATGGAAAAGATGGAAAGTTCCCCCATGCTCATAGATAGGTAGGATTAACATAATAAAACTGGGCATTTTCCCAAAAGCAATCTTCAGATTCAAACTTCTTAAAAATCCAACTCAGTTGTTTACATATCTTGAAAGAACAATAGTCAACTTAATATGGAAAAACAAAAAAACTCAGGATAGCTAAAACAATTCTTTACAATAAAAGAACTTCCAGAGGTATTACAAAAAGTGGCATCAAGTTCTATTACAGAGAAATAATGATAGAAACTGCGTAGTATTGGCATAGAAACAGACCGGTGGATCAACAGAATCAAATGGTAGTCAAAGACATAAATCCATGCACATATGGACACATCATTTTCAAAAAAGAAGTAAAATTTATACAATGTTTAAAAAAAGCATCTTCAAGAAATGGTGCTGGTATATCTGAATGGTAGCATGTAGAAGGAAAATAGATCTCATCTATTACCCTGAACAAAACTCAAGTACAAGGAAATCAAAGACCGCAACATAAATTCAAATAAACTGAACCTGATTGAAGAGAAAGTGGGAAATAACTCAAACACATTGGCCAGGAAACAACTTTCTGAACAGAATATCAATAGCATAGGCGCTAAGATTGACAGTTAATAAATTGGACCTCAATAATTTGAAAAGTTTCTGTCAAAGGAAACCATCAATAGGACATAATGGCAGCCTACAGAATGGGAAAAGATCTTTACCAACTTCATATCTGACAGAAAGATAATTTCCAAAACAAATAAAGAACTCAAGAGTCTAGGCATTAACAAACCAAATGATCCAATTAAAAATTGGATTACTGATCAAAACAGAGGATTCTCAAGAATCTCAAATGGCCAAGAAACAGAAGGAAACATTCAATATCCTTAGCTATGAGAGAAATGTAAATCAAAATAAATTTGAAATTTTGTTTTACACTTGTCCGAATGGCTAAGATGAAAAACACAAGAGAAAGCTTGTTCTGGAGAGGATACAGAGCAAAGAAAACACTCCATTCTTTCTAGTAGGAATGTAGACTCATCCAACCACTTTGGAAATCAGTGTAGTAGTTTCTCATAACACTGGGAATCAATTTATCATAATATACAACTATACTGTTCTTGAGCATATACCTAGAGGATTCTCAATCATACCAAAAGGACACTTGCTCAACTATGTTTATAGCAGCTTTATTTGTAAGAGCCAGAAAACTAAAAACAACCTAAATGACCCTCAACTGAATAAGAAATGAAGAAAATGTGATATATTACACAATGAATTATTAATGAACTGTTAAAATCAAGAACACCAGGAAATGTGAAGACTATTGGATAGAATTAGAAAAAAAATTATTCTTAGAGAGATTATCCAGTCTGAGAAAGATAAATATGATACGTACTCAATCATGAGTGAATATAAGACACCATATAAAGGATAACTAACCTACAATCCACAGATTTATAGAGACTAAGCAACAAGGAAGATTCATAAGAGGATGCCTGGATCTCCCTAGGGATGGGAAACAGGAGAGGTTTGTGACTGAGGTCAGATGGGGATGTTAACATGAGCAGTCAGGTGGTGGGCTTGGCCGAGGGAGAGAGTTCAGAAAGGGACCACTGAAAAGGGGTATTTTGGAATCAAGTAAAAGGCTGGCACAAAGGAATCTCCCAAGAATGTTCAAGGATGATCCCAGCTATGACTCACAGCAATAGCATCTAAGTAGCTTCATATGCCGCATTTTGCTGATATTCAGGGAAACTTACTTTTTTTTAAACAGAAGAGGGTGGGCGAAAACAGAGATTGGTGGGTGGGAAGAATTGGAGATAAAGGAGTGGAAACTGTGGCTGGGATGTAAAATAAATAAATAAAGAAATAGATTTATTTAAATAAAGATATAAAGGCAGAGATGTGAGTTAATCATTATTACAAAAAACATTTATTAAAATAATGATTTATAATATATATATTTCATTCTATAGCATAATTAAAGTCTGTGTTTTTATTAATTTTTTCTCTAAAGTATAAAATTTTATTGGCATTGGGTACTACATGATATACTGGCACAACTGTCTTCCAAGCAGATTCCAGTGACTGGCATTTAGTTTGATCTCACCTTTGGTACCTGCATTAGGAAAAGTTTTCTAGAGAAACAGAATGAATTTAATGTGTATATTGTATAAAATAAGACTTTCAGCAATTATTTACTCATGGTAACTGGATTATTGGACAGCTCTCTACATGCTGGAGAGTCTGGTTCATGCCACAAAACTGGATATCTGAGCTGTGCCAATCTGAAACAGAAAGCAAGAGGGTCCTGAAAAGAATCAACAATATGGATTTCACAGAAAAGCTAAAAACGTTGGGCTCAGAGGTTAGTATATGATGTTGGCTTTCATAGACACACTTGCTCAGAAAGAAGTGAAAGCAGGCAGGGAAAGCTATTTTTTTTTGATGGACAGTTTTGTATCCAGTTTATCAGTCTAAGGGAAAGCTTCCCCTTCCTCAAAGCAGTCCTCCCTGGAAATGTCCTCATATGCGCACCCAGAAACTTCTTAAATAATTATAAACTCCAACCTTCTAGCAGTTAAGACAAAGCAATGAAGGCATATGAGAATAAAATGTATGGACAAAAAGTCAACAACTTTGAGTTAGATGCCCTAGCAAAAGTTTATTTATTGACAGAATATGTTTCTTGCTAGACAGTTAATAACAATGAAATAGTTTAGAGAAAAAAATCAGGATAAATATTTGATATAGTTTGAAAATATATACTCTTTAGTATTTTGGTATTTTTTATTCAAACTTGAACACATCACTTGAGCTCATAATGACCCTCCAAACCATATATTGTCCACATAGCTAGAAAGTTTGTCAACATTATTATCCACATCCATAGTATATATTATTAGTTCACTATTAGCAATATAACTATTTAAATTGATTAATAAATCAAAACTAAACTCGTTATTATTAGTTAAGTGAAAAGGTAATTTGCTGAATGTAGTAAGAGGTTTTGGGTCTGAAAGTCTGGGCCTAGCCTCAAGGTTTAAACCTGCAGACCTACAGACCCGCAGAGACACACAGATATTTATAACAGTTTTAGGCTGATCAGCCTAAGGCCTAGGCATATAACTTGTTAACCTTTTATCTTTAATTTAACTTATGACTCTCATCCTGTTTAGCCATGCAGCTCAGTACCTTTTTTTTTTTTTTTTTTTTTTTTTTTTTTTTTTTTTTTTTTTTTTTTTTTTAGAGTAGTATAGTTGTTTTTTGTATCTTTTGACTTTTTTTTTTTTTTTTTTTTTGTATTCTGCCTGTTCTTAGAGTCTTTTTAGTCTGGTAGTCTTGCCCACACTTCCTGTCTGCCTTTGGCCAATCAGTTCTTTTTTTTATTAAACTTATAGGCAGAAACAATTATTTACAATAGAACAACATATTCCCTCTACAGCACAATGTGTGTGATTTGTTATATTAATGACCTGACCTCTACCAATGCGATAGATGTCAAAAGTGCGACCAGCACTTGTGTTTATTTATTTGAGCGAAAGGCTCAGGATTTGGTTATGTTGAGGAAGATTCACTCATCACCCTCGAACCTGAAGGTGCCATTTGTTTTCCACTTAGTCTTAGAACACAACACACCCTTGCAAAATTCATCAATTTTTGTTTAGAGCAAACTTTTCTAATTTTCTTCATTCTTTTAGAAGCACTGTCCTTTTCCTATTCGTCAAATACAACAGCTCTGTTATTTTTGAAGTGTCTTCTGTCTCCATTGTGTATAACTAACTGCCTTAGACTTTGAGCACATCTTTTAACTGTGTTTCTTTTGACAACAACCTAACTAGATGCAGAGAAACTGGGTGTACAGATTTGGAATTGATGAGTCACATCTACAAAAATGGCTTCATCATTATTCAGAAGCAGATTCTGCGAGTCAATTTCTTTTACAGCATTCGCTCTTGTATTTACTTTATCTCAAGGCTTGCAACACTATGTTCAGTCTTTTGTATTTTAATTCTACAAATCTTTTAGTGTAGGGCAATTGTTTGACAAGCAGGGGACATGCTTCCAGGAAGGTACTGTGACATTTTTGAAGTCTTACACTGAGGCTTTCCTGATCACTTATGAAAATGAAAAACTACAGCATTGGCTATGGGCTATATTGCTTCTATTTAAAATGCTTTAATTGTTCTTAATAATGTGTATATTGTGTGTCTCATTTGTACATATGATACATACAAAATCCAGAAGATAAGGCATTTATCTCTTGAAGCTGGAGATATTGGTGGTTATAAAACAGACTATGTGTGTGCTAATGACTAAAACTGGGTAATCTTAACCAGCAGATCATCTCTCCAGCCCCTATATTCTTTCTTGATGCTTTTTTCCCCATTGAGTTTTCATGCTTCAAGTCTTTGATAATATATTTTATTAATTATTTTATAGTTTCAGATAAGATATTCTGATCATATTTACTTCGAACTTATCCCAGACCCCTATTTTGTCTTTATTTACTTTTTGTTTTAGATGAGAATGTTTTTAGGCAGTTCTCTTGCTCCTCTGGTTCTGAGAATCTTTGTCTTCTCATCTGATATATTCTCTGAGCTTTAGATATCAGAACAGTATTGTAAGTGTATTGATTTGGCATGGGCACTATTCTATGTTTTCACCAGTTGCAGCCTTCTGTAATAGTCTTCATCTCTGATGGTGGGTGAGAATCATGCTTTTCCATGGTTATGTGGATAAATATATAGAATGAAATTAGTAATTATGCTGGCTTAGGAAAATGGTAGTTGTAGTTTCTCTTCTGGGCCATGGAAACATTCTTATCTGAAATACTTTCATGATCATACAGAAATCCCCAGTAGGCAGTCAAAATTCCCACTTTACAAATCTGTAGCATTATAGATTATTACAGATAATTTAAAACAATATTATCCTAAGAAATACTATTACTAGTTATTTTATTAGTTAATTCTTACAAACTTTAATTTTAGGGAGATGATGTTTATTTACATAGCAATCTTCAAGGAACTTTAGGATTATGTATATCTTTGTCTAGCAACTGCAATGATTGCTTTTAAAGAAAGATTTTTCTTCCATTTACCTTTCTTACAAGAATAACCCTTTTTGGACATATATATATATATACATATACATATATATATATATCTCAAATAATATGCATGTTGGTAGCTCAATGTCCCATCATCTCTCTTTTCTGAAGCTTGTTTTTCTTTATTGTCTATTGTTAATTGTTTTGTAGCCTTTCAGAGAAACTTTTAATGACGTTTATAATTTTTGTTAAATTTTACTACTGCCTTTTCTGTTCTACAGTGTTTACTGTACACTAAATATTATAGAGATTTACTTAAATACCTGTTAGCTATATTCTTAGCAAAATAGTTTACAATTCTGACTTTGCCTTTGCTTTCCCTTTGGATAGAACCTGAAGCCATAAAGAGACAGGGAACTGGGCTTTAGGAGTTTTTCTGAGTATGTTTCCTCCTTTGCAAATCTACGTGGCTTTCTAGATCCCTAGGAACATATTGGAGACTTTCAAACTATTCTTCAAAAACATCCAGTTTATTAGCATTTCTTTACAAGCTATGTGGTGAGGTAATTCTTTATTCTAAGTGTTGGAGATCGTGCCAAAAGGCCATGACCAACTTTGTGAAGGTTTTTAACAGTCTGAGTAGCTGCCCAACACTGGAACAACTTCTCCATAGCTAACATAGAAAGCTCTACTTTGTACTAATTCTCAAGAAAACTACCCTATGAGTCAAAACCACTATCCACAATATCCTGCAAATGTGAAACTGCTTATTGAAGTTTGTTCATCTGGGAAAAGTACCTGTGCGCAGACTGTGAGATGTTATCATTAAAACATTACTGAGTGAGGACTAAAATTGGAAGTAGCCAAAACATTAATTTTTTTATTACTGAGGCTGAAAAAATTTCTTCTTACCTAAGTGCTCTTTTCATGACAAGATCTTGTTTTAATTTCTAAAAAGCTGATTCTGTCACTTTTATTAGAGTTTTTATTGAATAAGGAAGGTTATATTTTAATTTTTATCCAGACATTTTCATGTACTATACTAGAAAAATTTAAGGTGATGCTATAGTGCTAATAAAAATTAGTTAGCATTCAAGGTTAAAGAAAAAATACAGATAGACTAAGCATGTTTGAAAGGTTCTGAAATACCAGGACCTTTGCATGTACTCTTAATTTATTGCACTTATACTTTTAAACTGTGCATGATGTTCCACTGAGGTATTTCAGAGAATAAGACAGGTAATTTAATTTATATTCCATCATTCAATATTTCTATACATTTGAGCAAAGGAGAAATTAATTATTTAAAGCCTATTTGTTAAATTATTTCCAGAATTGTCATGGACTATAGATAGTTTGAGAATGTCCATAGGTAAAAAGGTCTGTAAATGAGAGAAATAAAATTCAAAGTATAAAGTTATGATGAAGCAAACTAATGTAGTGACTTGAAGGACAGGCAACTTGGGGACATGGGAAGAATGTTTATGGGTTTTGATGTTCAGTCACTTCAGCCAGGATGGAGAGAGGAAAGTACAGTATGGAGAGGAAATAAGTGAGCTAGAATTTTTGGAAACTGTGCATTCAATGAGATTAACTATACTGAACAGTCACTAAATTTGGAGAAGAAAAGAAAAAACAAAGAAATAGATAAATTGATTATTAGGTCTTTGAAATAACGCACACCATTGAACATATAACAACGATACCCAAAAATAACTCGAGACACATTTGATTATAATGCAAGAACTAGCAACTGTAAACAGATTTACAATAGAAGGATACAGATGGCATGCATGTTAAATGCAAAGTGAAAATTTTATGTGATAAAGAAAATTTTCTGACGAAGCAATAAGCACTGAGGGGGGATTTGCGTTCTCAGATTAAAACCAGAGCTGTCATGTACTTAAATAGTGACTGTTACCTGAAGAAATCTTTAGCCTTTTTATAGAGGCCATTTAAAATAATTTATCTATTTATTTTTTATATTCCTACCTGAAATAAAATGAACCAATAAAACCTGGAGATATAATTGTCATTTTTTTGGCTATTAGAACTGTATTTAAACATTCTAAAATGGCATCATTACCAACTTCAAATTTTCTAATAAGAGATTTCATAATTACCTTTACTTGGTCTTATAATAAAAACCTGAAACCAGATATTAGGGAAAAGCAGAAAGATCATAGAGACAGAGGAACAAGCCACAGCCACTTTTTAGGAATCCTCAGATAGAATTCTTTTGCATTCGCAGCCTAAAGTGAAGGTGTCTCAGGCTGAACTCCTAACCTCCTCCTGCCTTGTAACCCTTTTTCTGCCCAGCTACATCACTCAATTCCTGGTTCAACTTTCTCTGCAGGGATTAAGGATGTGTGTCAGCACTTCTTGTCCTTCATGGCTAATTCTGTGGGTGACTCTGTCCTCTGATTTTCAGGCAAACTTTATCAAATACACAATGTATCACTGCAGATAATATTCCACGTTTATGTAACAATATTGCTTCCTATCAAAATAGGAACTAGACTTTTTTCAATTGATACTTGTATTAAATAATTATATTATATTTTATATGTAATGGCAACAGAAATAAAAACATGAGCATTCTTATTGACATTATTTTCAAGAGAAGAATGCAATACTTAGTAACTGATAGTGTTTGAAATGAGCACAGTTGATTTTCTAATATTTAAGAAGTCTTAAATGAGTAGTTAAAACCTATTTATTTTAGGATGCATTGTTTCATAGAATGAGATGAGTGATTTTCATGTACAAAATTCGAGAGCCATTCTTTTAACTGTTTGGGCATGAATGGTTTAGACTATCAATTTACTTAGGTATGTTATTACAATTCAAAACCACAAAGAAAATCTAAAGGAAATAGCATGCCTACATGTGTAAAAAGCCTTATTTATACTCAGTAATATTTTATAAATAATATTGGCTTGTTATAATTTGATATGAAGTATGATCTGTTGTTTTCAGAGTTTATAAGAGTTTCACAAGAAGATTGAAAATCAAACAGAAGCATAAAGGTCCCTTTGGACCAGGTTTTCTCATCACTGATTGGAATTGTCAATCTACACAACTTTTTCTCCAACTTCTGTATAGTACCACCATGGACAGAGAGCAACTGTATTTTTTCCCACTCTTAGCCTCTCAGACTTTAGTGTGAATTCTCTTGAACTACCTCTCCCTTTTCATTGAAAGAACACAGTCAGGAATTTGTTCTTTTATGATTCCAAAGCTAAATAAAAAAAAAATACTTAGCGGAATGACGGAATACATGTCTGAATAAATGGATATATCAATATCCATCTTCTAGCAAAAACCAAAGAGGCAGAGAAAGTCAACCAAAACACAGTAACACACCGATTTTCTTTTTCAACACTTTAAAATTATAGTTTTTTCACAATGTGAAAAATATATTTCATATTTTTGACAATCAATATTTGATTTATAATTAATGTGGTTTTTTTTTCTTTTTTGGTTTCTTTTGTTTTATTTTGGTTTCAGTGAGGAGCAGTCCTGTCTGTCCTGGAACTCACTTTGTAGCTCAGCCTGGCCTCCTGCCTTTGCCTCCCAAGTGATGGCATTAAAAAATGTGCATCATCCAGTCCACACTGCATAATTTTAAAGAGCAATCACTTGTTTAATTCTACAGATGTTTCAGTTGTTCACAAAGTACTGTTTGTCCTAGGCCAGAATAAATTAAGTAGCTTATTAATTCTATGTTTACAGACATATTAATAAAATAGGTTGATTTAAGATATAAGAGCTAGCTAGCAATGTGCCTGAGCCATAGGCCAAACAACATAAAGTTAATATAAGTGTCTGAGTCATTTCTGGGGGCCTGAGCGGCAGTGGTGTGCAGCTAAGAGGTCTATGGGTCTGGGCCTCTGGCCGCCCAGGACCAAAAAACCCCACTACTACAATATACTATCGATTTACAACTATGATGGTAACATATTTTAAGTGTTATGATTGAGCATAAGTGTGCGTAAAATTTTAGTAATCTTGACATATAAGAAAGGTTTAGTTACATTAATAATACTGTCCTTAAATTTTAACAATACAGTTTTCCACATCACATATTACATTGGTCTTTATTTAAAAATATAGACTTCTGAATTCATAATATGCTTTAAAATAGCACATGACATTAGTATACAATTATTAAAAATCAGGGTTGCATTTCATCACAATACCTAAAGATCTCAGACTCCTTTACTAGCCTTGTAACAGTGGACAGTTCACTTCTTTATGACTTATTGTCCCTTTCTTTACATAGAAGAAACAGATGCTAACACATAAATGGCCAGTAATTAAAATAGTTAAAAACTTAATGTATGTGAGCTTTCAGCAAATTAGTATAAAATATTACAATAGCAGTTTTATTGTTGTTTTGGGGTTAATAAAATTTTAGTTTGATTTTTATTACACAAATAAGATACATCTAAAATCAAATGTGAACCGAAAATCCATTGTGAAAGAGCTTCTGTTGGCAGAGGTCAGCTAAGGAACAGTTGGAATTTTATTCTATGACAGCGAAGATACCAGCATTTCTGTTTACCTTAGAAGAACATTTTCATTCCCGGGCACACACCCTTCTTTATACAGAGTTTCTTTCACTTCCCAGAGTCAATGAGAGAGTGTGCGCCTGACTCTCTTGAGGTGAACAAATCTCTTTTGAATGACTACTTCTTTGTCAAAATATCCTAAAGTAGAGGTTATTCTAATGGCTGGTTTCATGGTCACTTTGAATATACATATGTATGTGTGTGTGTGTTCGTACATGTGTGTGTTTTTATTACTTAAATATATACATTATATATGGTGTATATAATGTAAATATAATGAACTAAGATGTTAAAATGAAAATTTTCATAATATCATTTAGATAATAAAATATTTTCTTAAGCAGATTTTAATTTTTTTGTTGTTGAATGGTTTCTTTATACTTGTGATGGGTTTTGTTGTATCATTTCATAATAAATAGAATATAAAGACTGGTCTTAAGTGAATAAAGTCAACAGTCTTCTACCTTTAAGGTTAAACACTTTCAACATACTGAAGCTGATTTCTGTGTTATAATTCTGATAATGCTACCTTCCTATGTCAAATGATTTTATACTAAAGACATTATTGAATTTTGTCAATCATTTCATAATTTCATGAGATTAAATCAAACTAAATAGAATTTTTAATGATAAAATTTAAGCATCTTCTAAGACTAAAATCTAACTAAATTGAATTCACATATATATGCAGGGATGTGGACACAGTTTTTCTATCCACCTATTGCTATTTCCTGAAGAACAATTATTATGTTACATCCATTTTCTACATTTATCTGGTGTTATGTAATTAATTTCTATCCTAAATAAATGCTAAAATACATGTTGTCTTAGGTTTTTTTTTCCTATTTTGCCTATTATTTCACTAAATACAGGTTGTTAAGTATCATATATACATGTATAAATATAATAGTATATATATATATACTATTAACTGCCTTTTTAATAGTTTGATCTATTTCTTTACATACTAGTTATTTTGTAAGATGTTATCATAGCTCTGCTTATTTAAAGAAGATAACAAGATCATTGTGCATTTTCATTGAAGGGAAAAAATAAGTATTTAAAAATTTGCTGCTTGAAATGCTCATTTGGCTAGAATATTTTTGAAAGTAGCCTTATGTGGCCAGACCTGTGCTGACTCAGTCCTTCTTGGTGTACCAACATCAGTGATTTCTAACTAAGAAGTATGTCACATATGATGTGGGAATGCCTTCCTGTATGCTGTGAATATCAATCTTTAAATAAAGGAGATGTTTTGGCCATGACAGGCACCATAGAAAAGTAGGATCATAGGTAGGAGAAGCAGGGTGGAGTCAGGCAGATAAGGCAAGCCGCCCAAGGAGCAACATGTAAGGAACACAGGTGAGCCATGGGCCACGTGGCAGACAGATTAATAGAAATGGGTTGAATTAAGATGTAAGAGCTAGCTAGCAATGTGCCTGAGCCATAGGCCAAACAGCATAAAGTTGATATAAGCACCTGAGTCATTTCTGGGGCCTGAGCAGTGGGCGGCAGGCAGCTAAGGGGTCTGGCGCAGCAGGTCTGTGGGTCTGGGCCTCTGGCAGCCCAGGACCAAGAAACCCCACTGCTACACACATATTTATAAAGAAATTATAAGAAAGATTTTTGAATTCATCATTAATTTATATCTCTTCCAAAGTAATTAAATAGAAATATAATTTATCATAGACAATTAAAATTTCTCATTTTAGATTTGTTACAATTTTCACTAGGGAGAATAATATAACTGCAATATACATATTTTATTGCACTAAAGGATATCTAATGCTACTCACATTGCATGCTTTCATAACTATTATATAGAATTCTTAATACTACTTTCTCTTACTCATTTCATAATTTTTAAATTTTTAATAAAATTTAGAATGTTGGTTCATCATAAGATTAATTTAATCCAGATGAATTCATCAGATAAAAGTTCATTCAAAGATCTTCAGTATTTCTTAAAATTGTTTCTACATAAGTAAAATTTTAAAGGGTATGTAAAAACTTTAAGTATTAGTAAAATTTGTTTCAGATATATACATTTTACTGGTTTTTGAATGATTGTTATTTGGAGTTTTGGTGAGCCACTTAGGTTTATATTTTAATGAATACAGTTCATGTATCCCCAGCTGTTGGTCTTTCCTCGCCTTGCTAGGGTTTCCTCAGTTCTTTGATGAGTGTTGTGCATAGGCTTCACTACTATAAACATTGTTCCTGGTGGCAAAAGGTATAAATATATGTATGAATAGAAAATGCTAATTTTGTATTATATTTATGTTAACTAATGTGGATTCTGGTATCATGGTATTAGAAAAATTAGTTTGAAAGGATAATCAAAGTGTTTTGCATGTTTCCCTTTTAGGTGTCAAGTTTTGCTTAGGAACCTTTTTTTGGGGCACTATATTTGTGAAGTTTGGTGTCTGTATTTGTTCTTTCATATCCCATAGTTACAGAAACTATGGCAATCCATTGTCCTATTTTAAAAATAATGTGGCATACTATGTACAGTTTTAAAATTATCATAGTTGTAGCAACAAATACATTTCTATCCTTGTGTGAACTCTCTGTAGTATATAGCAGGGGAAAAGAAGGTGGGCTGAAATTTACTACATAGGAAACAGAGAGATAAACATGGTGAAGGAAATGTCATCTCAAGTTGAATCAAAAGAGATCAAGAAAAATTGGGACTGTGAAAACAGCTAATGGTGTAACTGATGCATTGAGGCCCCTTAAAACAGCCAGACTGGAATTTCTAAGAAGGCGAAGATATTTGATTGCTTTGTGAATGTATGTAGTGTTAGTTTATGTCTTTTGTTGCTGGATAGATGTAATATCATCAGTATAAAGAAAGGCACAGGGCCACTTGATTGAAAAATATGAGATCAGCTGAAAGAAGAAATGTCTTCAGGCCGCTGTAGCTCCAGCAGTGATTTTTGTGACATGGGATTATGTTATAGGTTAGTTTTTGGTGTACATTTTAAAGTATAAACACAATCACTGGATGGGTAGTACTGAAAGAGATTGGCAAAGCTTTTTGAAAAGTTTGGGCCTGAAAATGAAAGATAGTTTTCAAACAGTGAGAAAAATAAAATTGAACTTGTTGAAGGCATAAATATAAAATCATTGTGTATACAAAAATATATGATAAACATAGGATTAGATATCTAAATGATCATGGTAGTTAAATTTTTTTCACAGGGAATAAATGACTTTATAATATTAACCCAGAGTTTATTGTTCTTTATAACCTAATTGTATACTATTAGTCATAATTTATAAAAACCAATGAGTCCTTGATTCCATAGTAATTACCTTTGAATATCCAGTACACAAATAAATTCATGTAGTTTCTACAATCTTTACCATTTATTTTTCTCCCTACCTTTATTCCAAATCCTTCCTCACTCCCATTTCTACGTGTTAAAATATTTTAATATTATTTTTGTTGTTTTGCAGAGGTATATGTGTTCATTTAGACCGCATATATTCTATGCCCTGTTAAACAAATGTATATCTTACCCAACAAATTAAAATTGTTTGCATTTAGAATCTAGTTATTCTTGAGATAAATATGATACTAATCTTTCCTCAGAGAATTTCCACAAAAACATAGATTCATATTTTGTTTTACTTTTTACACAGTTTGAAGACAATTTGGACTCCTGCATAAAGAACAATGATCAAAACAAGAAAGAGCAGAAATACTGAGTATGTTCGTATGAGGGGAAAATATTTTGATTATTAGCAGACTGAAATATTTTAAAAAATTAAGCAATAATGCTAAACATCTATTAGATTCTCTGACAGAGTAGGAATTATGTGCAGGACTTGATGTGAAGTAGAACATTTAATAATATAATCCTTTAACTCTTTGTTCCCAAGATTAGTTGGAGATGAGGCAGCAAGATAAGATTCTGCAACTTGGTTTATTCAAGAACTAGAATAACCCGAGCTTGCTAAGAGTAGGCTTATTTTATTATGTGGTTGTAGTAGAATATCTCAGACTGAGTTTAATGGAGATAAACTGTTTTCACTTCTTGATGCATGGTGAGCACTTAATGCTATTTCTACACATGACAGGAGAGGAGAAGTGACGTGAGCACACAGGGAAGAGGGAAGCCACAGGAGAACTTCATTCTGTTCAGCTAATCTTTGTTGTAACTGGTCCAGTTCCCGAGACTCCAACAGGTTTATCTTAATCCTTCTTAAGGTGTTATTTACCTGTTTGAAATTCCACCATCTCTTAACAATGTTACATTCCTGTGGACTAAATATCTCCATGATTTTCAAAGAAAGAGAGAAAACACACACACACACACACAATGAGAGAGAGAGAGAGAGAGAGAGAGAGAGAGAGAGAGAGAGAGAGAGAGAGAGAGAGAGAGAGAGAGAGAGAATTATTATCCAAGGACCAGGTCTCTAATTTTCCAATACATGGGGCAGCAAATCTTGAATTAATTTACAAAATCATAATATTTACAAACTATCTGGCATCTGAAAAGTGGTTAAAAGCTACTCTATTTCAGTCAGTAATAGATCACACCAAATTTTCTTATATATTCACATTTCCTACTCTTTACCTGTTTAAGATACTTGTTATTTGGAAGACAAAAAAAATAGAAAATGGATGTATAAGTAGAGCAATAATAGATTGATGGATATAAAGAAGAGTAGATATATAAATAGAATAATAGTTGGAAAGTATTTCAGACCATTAGGTACAGAAAATTTCACTCCCTTACCAGGAATACAATCATATGTATAATTTTTCATCATGTTCTTTCATTCTACTCTTTCATTTTACTGCCCATGTTATTTATAAATATATTTATTTATCTTTTGTCTCTGTAAAACATTTTGCTCATTCAGTGTTTCATAGATACTTATCACAGCATTGTGCACATTGTCAATCCACAATAAATATAAAATTAACAGATCAATATTGTCATTACTCTCATTTTATCTTTTTAGTGCATCCAACCAGTAAGACTTCGTTTCAACTTTCAGTCCCTGCTGTTACAGACTTAGTTTGATTGACAGATAAATGTGTAGAATTAAATTGACTTTCTGTAAATTAAGTTAGCTTAGTAACCCATTGCAAACTTACTTGGAGACTAAACTGAAAATAGCCTGATTGCCTGTTAAAATTCTTTCTTCATAACCCCATCATCATTTCCCTTTTGACTAATACAAAGCTAGCTCTTCTCAGCCCAGTATTTTGAGTTCCTGTCACTCACTTACTTGGCTAATCATCTTAGTAACTATCATTTGTTTCTGACATCTTTATGTTGATTCTCCTGTAGCCTTTGTGTTCATGAAACTCTCGGTCCATTTATTTATCAGTAAATTCTGTTTCCTTGTTAATTTATAGCCTTTGTGTTTATTAGTCACACAAAATGACATAAAATTTTGAGAGTAATGTTTGCAAAAACATATCAAATAGGTAATTGTATACATAAAATATTCTAAAAACTAAACAAAGTCAGAATTTCTCAATAGCTATTCTCAACAGGCCAACACATACTAGGAGACCATTGACTACTTGTTCTGAGAGCATAAAATTGAACTTAAAAGAGGGACCTTCCTAAGTTTCATAAGTACACATCATATTGTGTCATAATTTTAAATAAAATGCTACTAGATTACAAGTGCACCCAATCCACAACTAGAAATATATTAAATTTTCAAATGGAAGTTTTCTCTGTCCCTTTGTTCTATACACAGATGTTCACACCCCACATTCTTTTATACATTTTGCATACATGCAAATAAAAAAATCAATTAATATTTTGTAGAATTAAAGCTCTATGTTTTACCATTTTTGCATAAAACTAGGAAATAAAGACTTAAAACATGAGTTAAATTAGTGAATCTGTCCAAGTCACAAATACATACTTTGACCTATATTTTAATATATCATAGTTATGTACATATAATTTTATATATGTGTGGATATATTTATTTCATATTGGATCATATATATATATATATATATATATCAAACACAAGGAGTCATTGGATAATTTATTTTACATTTATGACATTATAGTTAATTAGTCTGTCTTCTGATAATAACTTTAAAAACAATAGTATTCAAATGGTAAATTCTCTTTTAATGCCACTAAACTTAACATTTTATTGTTTATTTATCACTCTATCCTTAACCTTATTGAATATTAGTGGCAGATTTTTTCTCTATCTCTCTGTCTTTGTCTTTCTCTCCTCATACATATATTTTCACAGTTCATCATTACCTATCTATCGCTATCCATATATTATACTTATTATTATAATTATTACAATCTTGTGGAAATAGGAAACAAATCTTTTACCTGAATATGTAAGGTTTCCAGTTGCACAAAGATCCAAAACTTTATAATTTATTAGGCTTTGACTATAGATTTGTCATCATAAACTTATAATTAACATTTTCCCAGAGTGTTACCTAATTTATAATTACAAAATAAAAGTAATATCTACATCTTATGGTTATGGAAATGTAGTTTAAGCTTCTAGGGAACAACTGCCTACACAGGCATGTGACATGCAATAACTAAATAACATCTGATAAGGAATTTGGGTACTAAATTATTGGACACATATGGAGACCTTAAATGTCATATGTAAGATAAGAGGACTTATTTTGTAGTGTTATCACAAAAGAGAATGTCAGTACTGAGAGAGGGGTTCATTTGAGATCAAACAATGGAATACAACCTGTAGACAGGTTTACCTAACAGACTAGTCTAGAAATATTATATATGAAAATGAAGTACATAGAAGGTGGAGCTATACTTTTTTTTTTTTTTTTTTTTAGATTTAATAAAGCCTTAAAATGAGCTTACCTGCAGAAAAGTGAAGGATGCTGAATAGATGACAGAGAAATAACAGCAGATATTGACAATCATGAAGTGATTTGGGGTTTTCTTTTTTGGTGTGGGTTGCGTGCCTGTGTGGTGTATGTATGTGTGTTTGTGTATGTGTGTGTATGTGTGTGCATTTGTGTGTGTATATGTGTGGTGTGTGTATGTGTGTATATTTGGGGGTTTAGTGTGTATCTGTCTGTATGTGTTTGGGGGGATTGTGTGTGTCTGTGTGTATTATGTGTGTGGGGAGATTGTATGTGTGTGTATGTGTGTGTGTGCGCGCACACATATGTGAATAGAAACAACTAGGGTGTTTAAAGAATGGGAATTGTCATACCTTAAAAAACAATCAGTCTGCTTGTTTCCAAGAGATGGAGCAGCAAAACATTCTAAGATTGGGATGTAGATTGTTCATAATTATCTAGTATGAAATGCTTGTTTGCTTAACATCTTTCCATACCTTAGGAGCAAAGCAGATGTAGCCTATGTACTAGTTACACGCTGGTCTGTGTCAATCATAAAGAAAACTAAACTTAAGGCTTATATAATTTTAAAAATTAAATTCTAGAAAGCCCATCTATTATCTCTTTCATGGAGAAATATTAACTGAAATTTGTAATTAATTTTCTCTGAAGTGAAACCTGAAGAAATATTTTTCAGTCTCTAAATTCTATAAATCTGGATAAATTGTGAATGCCAAGGCTGGAACAAAGAGATTCATTGAGATTCCTATTTCCCAATCAGGAAACACTTCAGCAGAAATGTTGATGAAAATTAGAAACTAAACAATGAAAAAATCTGTTACATCATGTTCTTTTTGTCATGAGGAATTAAAATCAAAATTCTAAAATCACAGCAGATGACATAATTAAAGAAGAAAAATTGGTGCCTTTGGCATAAAACAGGTGTCTATATCTATATCTATCTATCTATCTATCTATCTATCTATCTATCTATCTATCTATCTATCTATCTATTTATTACATATCAGTGGTAGGACAATAATTCTCTAACAGAGGAATTTTGTAGATTTTAATTTGAATATACTAATATATGTTGGATAGCATAGGATGAAATACTCTTTATATTTAACCAACTTCATTCTGGCTCTGAAAGGGGTGAACTTGGAAGGAAGAGCTTGTTTTTATGAGTATGACCCATTAGAAACCAGAAGTGGTCATGACATATAATGCACTAGGTAGATTTGGCACAAAATTCAAGATCACAGGAAGATTTAAGATTTATATTTATTATTTTTAATTATGTACCTTGTGTACATTTGTGTGTGAGGGTGTGCATGGCAGTGGGGGTGCACAATGATACTAAAGACATTGGATTTACCCCAAATCTAAAGTTACACTCTGTTGTAAGCTGCCCAGTGAAGGTATGCAAACTTAATATGCAAAGACAGTATGCACTTTTACCCAGAGATAGGGTTGCATCAAATAAACACAAGAATATATTAAAACTAAGAAAGAAAGCATATGTTAGAATGTTTAGTTTCAGTTTATTACCTTTTGCCCACCCTAAGTGCCATTATAGAACCTATATCCAGCAATGAATAGAGGCAGATATCAATAGCTAAGAACCAGGTAGAATTCCTGGTTAAAGAGAGAGAGAAGAGATTCTATATGAACAAAGGTCCAGGGATTATGAGGAGAAATCCCACAGTGATGGGCAGTATGTGAACCTCATGGAGCAGAATCAGACTGTGTTCCTGTTGTGCATGGGCTGAAAGCTTGAAGCCCACTCCCTACAGAGGAACACCTAACCCAATCCTAATATTGGGATGGGGAGATCAGACCTACCTCAAACGGATACACCAAACTGAACTGGCCCACCTTGGGACTCCTCGCCCTCCTTGGGAAAAGGATGAGTGGGTAAGGTGGGGGAGGGGGAGGGAGGACTAAGAGGGATTGGGATGAGGGAAGGGAGGAATAACGGGGATACTGGCAAAAAACCTTTTTAAATAAAAGTAGTCATAAAAACTTAAAATTGAAATAATGAAGGAAATGATCAGGTCCATGTGAACAAATATGTTCATTGATTCCACCAAATTAAAGCCCTTTAGAAGGTGAATGAAAAAATGCTTAATGATTATCTTTCAATATACTTCAATTTTTTTTTTTTTTGCACACACTGGAATTCTTGTTCATTATGGTTTATTAAGAGGAAGCTCTTTTTATACTTATTACAGAAGTCAATATGAGTGTTGAATAAGAAAGTCTGGGGTTTTTTTTTTTTTTTTTTTCAGATGCTAGAGGAAGATGTAATTAGAAAAGTAATCAGTGAATTGCTATTCTGTAAACTATGAGAATTATAATAATGACATACGATAATTCAGACATTAAAGGTACTTAAGAGGTGGCCCTGCAGTGGGAACAGAATTTATTCCTATTGCATAAACTGGCTTTTGGGAGCCAAATCCCGCAAAGGAACACCTTGGTTAGCCTTGACACTGAGGGAAGGGCTTGGTTCTGCATCATCTGAATATGCTAGACTCTATTTATTCACCCAGGGATTCCATACCCTCTCTGAGAGGTGGATGGGGGGTAGGGTTAGGGAAGCTGGGGAATGACTGCGAAGAGGTGAGGGAGGGGGAGCAGTGGTGGTTATATAAAAACTAAAAATGAAAAAAGAATTTTAAAAAAGAAATGGGAAAAAGAGTTGTTTGAAAGCTGGGCCTTGTGGTCTATGCCATCAACCTCAGTTCCTAGAAGGCTAAAGTAGAAGAATCAGAAATTTGCAGCCAACTTTGATTATGTGGTGAGAACTGACTGGAGGAAATTGCTATACGGCTGGAGGTAAAATGATATGCAGATTGGTCGTGGTCAGCTCTACTCAGTGGAGGTTCCCAAACATGGTTGCAATGAAGTGTTCGAGTGAATAAAACCTCTAAGTTTATCACTGATTTTCTCAATTTTGTTTCTCGTATAGCTCTTGTGAGAACAAACTCTTTCAAGAGTGAAAAAATAATATAAAATTATATCTTAGAAATTTAAACCAATGTTATCTGTTTGACAATTTTACACAGCCACATTTAATAATTAGGACCATGACTCTTTTCTATCATGTGAAGTTAATTCTTCTTTCAAGATTGAATAAAATTGCTTTAAAATAAATAAATAAATATTTTGAATTTGTGTGGGTATTCAGAAAACTGTCTTTTTCAAATATAACTTTTAAGTAATCAATAATAAAAATCAATAATAAAATAAATAAATTAGAAATGGCCCTTTAAGGTATGTTTTACAAAAGAAGAAGAAGGAAGAGGAGGAAGAGGAGGAGGAGGAAGCTTTGGGAAGGAGAGAATTTGTGTGGTTTGCTGATCAATCATGGTCTATCAAATTATTTCCCACATATTAAGTACTTAATCTTTCCTATGAAAGCTTTTAAGCTTTTATTCAAATATTGTTGGCTATGGAAAAATATTAGATTATTGAAAAAACATAAAATACATAAAATGTCAGTACAACCCTATTTTAACTTGTAGCTACACTATTGTCAAGGTTAGTTAAATATGCATTAGGCTCTGTGCAAACAAGAATGGTCAGTCATTAGTCAGTGTCCTGAATTATGTTTGTATAACACTGGCTAACATAAAACAAATGAGATCTTTGACTGGTGGTTCTGAAAACAGACATAAAACATGTTACAAGAAGGTTTAGTTTGTATCTCTAGTATTTTAGGACATATATATACATGATAAAACACAAAATATTTATAAAGTGGTTTTTGAAGTTGTGTGTACCTGACACTATTCAACATTGAGTATAGTAAATTCCATCATCCTATTTCACTCAATTTTCATTCAAGACAATTCTCAATCCTGTAGGCATCACAAGTTTCTGAAAAACCTCTCTCTGATTAATAGTACACAGGAATATATTGTCTATTTGTTAATTTTATATAAATAATAAAATGTGAGCATATGCATTTGAGATCTGATTTATTTTTTCTAATTTATTATATTTTAAAATGTACAACAGAGTTTTTCTGTTTTTCATTTATAAAAATAATTCTTTTATAAGACCAAAAAGCATATTCTTAACTTTAAACTGTAACTTTTAGCATATTGTTCATATTGTAATTTTTCTGTTTACATGAATGGTTAAATATTCTTTTTTATATTGTTGAGGAACTTACAGAAGTTTATTTGTAAATATATAATATGTCTTAGTTACTGAGATCTCTCCATCATAAATGGTGGAGTTTTTTATTTGTGTGCCTCTGGATATAACTTGTTCATTTGGAAATGGGCACTTCATCCTTAATACTAATCAGGTATGTCTTTTATAGTAAAGTGTACATGTGTATGTGTGTGTGTGTGTGTGTGTGTGTGTGTGTGTGTGTGTGTGTGTGTGTGAGTGTGTGTGTGTAATCACATGCTTGAGAGGTTCTGTAGAGTTCATAGATTATGCCTGATCTTTTGGAACTGGAGTTACAAATTGTGAGGCATTGCATTTCTGTGTTGGAAACTTAATTCTAGTTTTTGAAAAAGAAGCAGGTTCCTTTAACTGCTATGTCTTTATTCCATATAGTATAATTTTATATCATGTTCTCAAAAGAATTTGAAATTATTTAGTATATTATACCACATAGGTTTCCAATCATTTCTTTCATTTTTATTGTCTGAAAGAATCTTAAAGTCTGAAGGAATCATAGGTATTTTTAAACATGCTTATTTGGATGAATGAGTTGCTATACAGGTATATACAGGTATTTGGTGTCCAAATCTACATAAATAGCTACATTTCTAAGATCCAAAATACATGCAACATGTATCTACAATAGTATCTTATGGTAAGATGAGGGTTAGAGACAGGAGATGCTGCACAGCACATTGCCAGGTAGCCTGACATCTAACAAAGAGACCCTGTGTTACACAATATCAAAGGAGAGGACCAATGAAATCCTTATGTCCACTAGAGTGTCCATGCACTCACATTTATAGGAATATCAAATACAAATCCATGATTAATGGTGATTAATAAAACTGTATTAGAGAAAATATGTGGACCTGTAGTACATAAGGCCTACATGTTTTCGAAAGAGCTTCTGGTCTTTAGTAGATGGTAGAGGGACAAAAAAAATCTGGACTCTGATTCCACCAAAAGATAGACATATTCACTACTAAAAAATAAAATAGTCAGGAAATTAAATAATATTTCTTCTTTTATTGATTTTCTTTATATCTGGACTACACAGCTTGAAGTAGGTTTTTTTCTCCATCAGTTAATCCTTCCTCTAATCTCTCAGAAATCGTGATCAAGTCACATAGTTGATTCAAGATCCAGTTTGACTCATATTAAAGATTATTCAGCACAGTCCTACAAGAGGCTTTATGGTTGTATTAACAAAAAAATAACAATTTATCTTATCCGTGGATTAAAATATATTACAGTGATAACTCAAGTAATCTTTTCAGATTTCATAATGAAGACACAAGAATTCATAGCCCCAAACTCACTGTGTGGGTTGAAGTTTACATTGATGAAAATAAAATGATAAAAGATGTACTGATAACTGACATACCATTGTCTTGCCAGCTCACTGTCAATATTTGTTTGGAATTCATATCCACTTACAGAGTATATTTTTAAAAGATAATAGGAATATAGTATTAATATTGCAAAACTTTATCAACCTGTTGCAAATTCTTTTTTTATATTTTCATTAAAAAATGTCATCACCATAAATGTATCCCTGATTCCCCTCCCTTCCCCCTCCAAATTCCTCCCAGACAGTCCTCTGCCTTTCACCTCCCCATTCACCCATCAACTTCCCAAAAAGAGCGAGATGTCCCAAAGTGGGTCAGCCAGCATGGTACATCCATTCCAGACACATCTGATTCACTCATCCCAAAGTTAATTTTGGGTTGGGTGTTTCTCTATAGGGACTGAACTCCAAGGTGCCAACCCATGAACAGAAACACAGTCTGATCCCATACCTCATGGCTCCACACACTGCTCATGACAGTCGAAAGCTGCCTACCCTGGGAGGGCCCAGCTACCCCTCCCAATGGATCTCCAGTAACTTTAAAAAAATTAGACATGTTCAGGTTTTTTAAGAAACATTATAGGGAAAATTATACCCAACAACATGGAGAGTTGTTGGATAATTTGAACACAATATCAAGATGTATGTATCATTATACTATAAGACTATTTCTTACTGTGTATCATGAAGAAAAATCAAGAACTGATAGCAATGCACTTGAGAGTAGCTGTTCCAATTAAAACACAACTATGTTTTCCTTGTAAAAATGATTTGGAGTAAATTTACTAGACTGGAATTTTGGTGTCCAGGCATTTAGACCCTATACTTGTAACTGCTAATACTCATCCAGCCTCTTAATATTTTTTTATGTCTCAGGTCAACTATTATACTATGTTTTGAAGACTGTTGTAATAGAAAATAATCTCTGAGGTAGAATTGCCTGTTAGTATAAAAGGCAAATTTAAATTCTGAGCATGATAATGTAGCTAATATCTCCAACTGGATAGATAAGGGACAAGTTTTGCTGAGCCCCTATATTGCACATTCTGATATTGTAGGCTTGGATCATTCAAATCTAGCACAAAACTGTGAATTATCATTGGATAATAAAGAAACCATTACAGACTACAGAAAGGCATCTTAGAAGCATGCAGAAAATGTAAGCATAGATAAAGGGGGAAAAGTGCAGAATTAAGAAGAGACACAATCCAGCCTCTCAAGAACAAACATGTAAAAACAATCACAGATAAACAACAGGCCACATGACAAGACAAATTAATAAAAATGGATTGAATTAAGATGCAAGAGCTAGCTAGCAATATGCCTTAGCCTTAGGCCAAGAAGTATGTAATTAATAGAAACCACTGTGTGATTATTAGGCTATAAGTGGCTACAGAGATGTAAACAGGTCCAAACTTCTGGGCTAGGTTGGAAAAGATTACTTGGGACTGCTAGTCCAGACCATTTGGCTACACAGGCCAGAAAATCATTACTACAAATGACACCCAACATGGGGTATGTACACTCACATAAATCCTGACAAAGTTTAAAAAGCATTCTAGAGCATAGAAACGGAGCCAAAAGCAGCTTTGAGCTGTTTCTCAAATGGGATGGTCCAGAGACTGCATGGCATGTAGGCTTGGATTACAAAATCGTGGGTTTATTGCATGCAGCCTGAGCTGCAACATGTGTTCCCAAGGTCCTATAGAAGCTTCAGTATAGAGTGTTAAATGTGGCTCCTGCTGATACCTCTGTTAAAAAGCTAAACTCTCTATGAAGCTAGACTCAACAGCTAAACCTTCAATTCTAGCCACACTTTGGCAGATTAAAGGTGTGGTCAGAAACAGAAAAAGATAAGAGATAAGTGACATTCAGTAAAGACAGAATAAAAAGCCTCTGCTTTATGTGTGTTTAAAAATATGCATAGCTTGATAAAGAAAATAAAAGGGAAGCAGATAAAGTTCTTTAAAAGAATTAGAGTAAATAATAATAACAATAATAAGCCATCTAAAGAAGGAGATCACAAAGCTCAATGATACTGTGTGTTATCTTCTTTAAGTTTTTTTTTACCGCAAATAAAATACTAACAGCTGCTAAAAGACATTTGATTATAAATGCTGCTGGATTGATCTCACCTATATATTTTATAAGTGACTTGACTTTAAAATTGAAACAAAAGTTTATGACACTTTGGAGAAGAGGTTTTCCTTTTATATCCAAAGAAAGTGAAAGGCTGTAGATTTATTTGCAGCTAAAGAAAATAAGATTTGATAAAGGAAGGTCCACTGAAAAATCTCTAATGGGAACAGATGGCCGTATGAGCTTCAAGGCTGTGGACTAAGATGATCCAGTCTCAGGACCCCCATATGATTGCCAGCACCTTCATTCGACAGGAAGTAGTTTATGGAAAGTTATGCCCACATTTCCAAAATATTGTTTGTAAATGTCTGTTTTCCTTATAAATGGTTAATGTTCATAGTGAATCTCTTCCTTGAGGAAAAAGGGGGTATGTTATAAAAATTATTTTAAAAAAGATAGATAATTGAATCTACTTTGATCCCTCCAAAATTGTTAATCTCAAAATACTTTACATTGGTATGGATTTTGGTTCATTGATACAATTGATTCCATTTTGATATACTGTATATATATTTCTACTCTTGTTTAAAGTATGATGATTATGTAACTCATTTAAAATTATAATGTATACTTAAGAAATACAGATTAATATTCCTTGGCTATTTGTTTTGTTTCTGCTTATGCAATGGGGTCTGGCCATGTGGAATCAGGTCTTTAGTACTTTAGTGTTGGTCTATTCTTTTAAATTTGTATCAGTTTTGAAAATATTACTCTAACTTGTCATTTTGTGGTTCAATGAATGATTCTTGGTTTCCGTTTTAGCATCTCTCTGTGTTTGTGTAAAATTGAGTTGCCCAGAGTATGCTCAATATGACCAGAAAATGATATAATTTCTGAGCTTCCTATCAAACTTTCTATCTATTTAGAAGGTTTCCTACAATTATATTCACAAGTTTGGAGAAGCTACATAGGAGTTTACAGGTGAATCTAGAATTCTGAATTTGTCACCCCATGATGTACATATGATTAGGTGATTAATGGGCAGGAAAGTGGGGAAATTTGATCAGGAATTTGATGTGCTGAGATTAAAGGTAAAAAACTTTGTAATGTTGAACATGAATAAAGATTGCAAAAACCACCAATGTGAAACTTTTAAGAATATAAAGTGTACATTTAAAGTCTTTAATTTGCCTCTGTGAAAGATGTGCTTGCTTAAAGAAAAACTACTTCTGTATAAAACAAATGTTCTGAAGTCATGGAACACCAGAGACTTTTAAATTCACACAGCTGAACAATTTGGGCATACAGATAATTTCCCCTGGAATTTTTTTTGATTCATCCATAGAGTTTTATAATTCATATTATAGTATGCTGATATTAAAACAATAAAATTTATACATGTTGGAATGCAATCGGATTGTTTAAAGGTCCTTATGAAAGCCACTATATGTCTACCCTGTGCATATGAGCATACTGAAACAAAGCCAGAGACAGCTACTGTACTGATTGGATATCTATGTGGTTCTTTAGGATAAGTGATGTTCTGCAACATTTTTAATTACTTTTCAATGTATATTTTCTTAATGTTTCTTTTCTCTTGGCTTATACCTTACTCTGTGTATGTAGGTATATTATGTATATACCTTGATTAATCTTGATTGCAATTTTCAAAACACATAAACACTCACTTTATAGAATGTGTTCATAATTTATATGAAATTCATCTCCAAACCACAAGAGACCTATAAAGGCACATCTTCATCTTCCCTTTAAATTCTCTGTTTGCTTTTTGCTAGTGAGTTTGGCAGATTTTCACTTCCAAATAGTTCCCTTCACTGCCAAAGTGGATTAAAAGACCAGATCCTGGATTTTATCTTCTTCATCTGTGTTGGACTTGGTCCCATGAGTCTAAGTTTAACAAAATGAGAACATGTATTCCTTATCCAATGCTGAAGAAAGTGTTGTGCTGCACATGATATGGACTTAGAAACTTAACAAATTAATGCAAAAATATTTTTTAATGTAGGTGTAATCTTTGGCTGCTCCTGCCAGTTTCTCACTCACTGTTGAGAATTGTATTTATTTGAGCAAGTGTTGAATATGACAATGGAAAGATGTCATACACAAGGCAACAGTTTATACTTACATGAGAAGAGAAAGGTTATTAATATGAAATTCGTCATTGAATTTAACTGCTTGGAAGACATTTTACTACATCACTTAATGAGAAATAAGGGAACTGATATTTACTGAGTCACTGAGCTCATTTATGAAAGGGTACGTTTTCAGTAGTTTTCTTATACTTCTATATAAAACATGTATGAGGCAAGCCAGTTAATTCATGACACTTTAAGCTTTTAAAACTGTCTCACTTAAAAGTGACAGGATATATTTAGTTACATAAATAAAAAAATAAACCTTGGAATTTTCATACATATTTTTACAATAAGAAAAATCAGGCAAACTGAAACTTATTTGCTTTTCTTTGCTCCCAACTAATGACTGAGATTCCTGGGCATGGGAGAAAATGTAGGCTCCAAAGGTAAAGAAATATACAGATCATGTGTCCTTGAGTAATGTATGCTGAGGCCATTAGCTATAGAGAATAGTTACAGGATGTCCCTGGCTAGGTCTTCAGGTGGAGGGGGTGCCTAAACAGAACTTCCTCTATAATCAAATGAATAACCATCCTACGTGTCATCACAAAACCTACAATCACCAATGAATAGAATTGAAGGCAGAGAACTATGGCTGAAGACTGGGATGAGCTCCTGATCCAGCTGAGAGTAGGGGAGGAGAGTCTGTATGAGCAAGGAGGTATGTATGATGGGGATGGGTCCAAGAGGATAGATGGCTGGAGCTCTGAGGAATCAAGAACGGTCACTGCGGAATCATTGGGAAAAGGAGGTAGGCCCTCCAAGGGTAGGCGACTGTTGACTATAATGGGCAGTATGTGGTGCCTCAAGGGGTGGAGTCAAACTGTATTCCTGGCATGAGCTGGCATATTGGAGCCCATTGCCTGGAGAGGAACACCTAACCAAATAAATAAGTTATAAAAAGAATTTTAAGAATTTTCTAAGAAATTGCTAGTTAAACTTTTGTGGGTTTTATTTATTTTTATTTTCTATATGAGTATTTTCTTGCAAGTATATTTGTGGGCCATACCTTGTTTTGGCATCTGTGAGGGCCAGGGCAAGGCATCAGATCCACTGAAACTTGAATAAGATGTGGCTATAAATCACAATTTGGTAACTGAACCTGTGGTTCTTGCCAGAGCAGCAAGTGCTTTTAACTGATGAGTCTTTTCTCTGGGCTCTAAAAGTTCTCTTTTAACATATTTATTATGGTAATAGAAAGAGAATGTTTGAATTAAAATTCAATTGAGTTGGCCTCACTTATGATCTCTTGAATTATTGTTTTCTCTTGTTATAGTTCCCAAGGATTAAATCTGTATTCCTATGAACGTATATGGGAAAGTTGTATATGTGACTCTATTGCACATTTCCACATGATACACATCCACATCCATACTCTTTGTGGACAATAAATATTTTAATACCAAGAAAGAACAATATACATTTTTTAAAAATACAAAATAGTCTAAATTCAGTTTGTAGAGACATTTGAAGTTTCACTAGAACTATGAGATATTTTTTCCATCCATTCTTCCTGCTTAGACTGAAAAGTATGCACTTATTCCTCAAGTCTCCAGGATTTAACAGAGATGATTGTTGAACAGGGATGTGATGCTCTTCTTCAAAGACATGTTTGTGTACCATTTGGTGGTGCATATTATGTTAGGAGAAGGTCGACTACACTAAGAAAATAGTAAGTTGGCTAATGTTTAAGAAAACGTAGTCATCACCTCAATCTTCTTGGCTTTTCATCTTGTCGTATTAGATTAATCTTTATCCATGGCTTGTCATCATTTAAACTTCTGTAAAATACCTTATTTCCTCCCAAGTCCTCTTCAATTGCTTAAGACAAAGATCAAAATCAGAATGACTTAAAAACTTTCCTATCTGATGTTTATACAAAACAAGTAAATAATTGGAATGTTAAGAATTCACTTAAGAGGCGTAAATACATTTTTGAAAATTATAACTTTTATTTTTGACTTTTTAAGATAAAACGTAATTCCAAGGTGAATTTTATATTAAAATAGATTCTGCATTTAAGGATATAGGATTTTTTTGGAAATACACACATGTATGTGCATATTTGTATATGTATACACACACACACATATATATAATATAATATCTAGAACTATTTGCATGAAACTAATAAATGACATCTGATTGTTTACTCCAAATTATATGAACCAAGGCATTGTAAATTCTATAATAATGACCATGGCAGAAACCACCTTATCATTGTTGTTTTCTGGGTAGATATGAACAATATTTTCTGTAGTGTCTCATGTAGTTACATTCACATCAGCATCAGAAGCAAAGATGAAACAAATGTCCAGGCTTCTAGGCCATGTTCAGGAAAAACTTCTTCAAATCCTCTGGCCCCTGCCCATAAAATTAAAAAATTCTGTATAACAAATGACTATACTTTAAAATGTCAAATTAACTGCTTTTTGGATGAGAGCCACCCAACCAGCAATATTCTGAAACAGAAGTGTATTATTGCCAGGTTCCTGAGCCAGAATCTAGTCCTGGTTCTTACCAATGGAAGGATAATGAGAGTGGAGAGTAGCAGAGCAAGGAAATAAGATTTGAGAAGTGAAGTAACAGCTCCCCTCTGCAATGGAGAGAGCACTGTCTTCTCAAAAAGGGGTGGCCAAAGGACATCCTACATCAGCTTTTATCTTTTGGGAGCTGGCTAATTTGGGCCAGCCTATCTATAAGTTAAGCATTCAGTTACCACAAATCTGCTTAATTATTTTAAATGTGTAAGAACAATTCATTGGCTAATGGGTCAGATAAAGGGACATGAATTTAGAAAATTGTGCTGGCAGAATGAAGAGGTCTCGGAAGACTTGCCAACAAGTTCAAGGTGGAAAGAACCAAGGAGCAAATATCACAAAGACTGCAGTAAATGGATATCTTGAGAAGTCAAGGTTCGGCACTTTATGAAGTTTATTGTAAAGCACGTGTAAATCTTTTACTTTCCTTGGGATGTGACATTGACAGACTGTATAAAGAAGGAGACTGATCTGTACTAATTCCTTTTAAGATTTCTTTTCAGCGTGTAAAACCAAATTTGCTGTAATGTCAGTTTACTTCAACACAAAAGACTTCCTTAAAAGTAGAGAATGATTTCATCTTTCATCCAACATGCTTGGTTTGAATTTTATTTTAAATGAGTATATTTTACTTCTTTCCTTATATACAAATTCTAGGAAAGGAAGGACCAAGCATGTCTAGTACAATGAAATATCTTTAATAATTGAATTCCTACCATTATAACTTCAATGCAAATAAGAGATAAATGTAAAGTGTTTTAGTAAATTAATTTAATAAACTGCTATAAGTTATTATTACAACTAACCATGATATGTCATAATTAACATGTCAAAGTATGTGACTATTTTAAATATTTCATATCAAAAATAATCGTCTTTCCATGAAGAGGTAAATTAGATAAGAAGATGGAAGAAATGTGGATTTTTAATAAGTATTTTCTTTAAAACTCATCAGTACACACAGTTAAAACTGTTTGACCTGTTCAAAATGGGAACCACAAAGTTCAGCTGTTACACTGAGTAATTTAAGCTAAATTATTTAGAGAAAATCATTCTCTTTCATTTTTCCTTGTTCATAAAGGATCTTTAGCAAACACATAGAATAAACCCTAGGGTCCACTGCAGTATTAAGTTGCTGGCTTGGTCTTTCTGACCTAGAACTGAGATCCATACCAGCAATCCCAAATGATTACACAAAGACTTAATTAATTTCATGCTGTCGCCCTATGGTTCAGACATATTGCTAGCTAGCTCTTTTATCTTATCTCAACCTATTTCCATTCATCTGTTCAGCCATGCAGCTTGGTACCTTTTCTCAGAGCAGCATTTCAACTCCTTTCCTCTGCCTCTGCTGGGGTCTCATCATGTTGTCTCCATGGTGAGTCTCTGGCATCACTGCTCTGCTCATCCTGTTCTCAGGGTTTCTTAGTCTGGTAGCCCCACCCACACTTCCTATCTCCTCTGGCCAATCAGCTTTTCATTAAACCAGTAGGAAGGACAAACATTTAAAAAGTACCAAAACATGCCCTCACAGCAGTCCATTAATTTTGACTGCTACAAATAAATACAAAACAAAGAAACTCATGACCAGAAGAGAAGTTAAATCAATATTTTCAATGGTATGTATCATGAGTTAATAGAGAAAAAATATTTTCCTTTTATCTCCCTTGCATGCTATTGACAAGGCAAATTGATGTAGGTAATTTGAGATTTAAAATGAAGAGGAAGTTAGGTCCTCTACCAGCATTTCAGAATCTAAGTAACCATGACAGCATTCATTCATCCTCAAAGCCTCTAAGAAGATTTGAGCTTAGGACTAGTGAGAACATCCAGATGTCATTCCGGAAGTTATAAGAAGAAATATTTCTAAGGGATATTATGATTTTGGTAAAATGCAACACATAACATAATTATGAGAATTATCATTGCTGGATGATTTTCAAAACCTTATTTACAGTAATATTATAGAAGTGTTTGCTGATTGTCTACTTTGAAGGAATGCATATGGTTGATGAGAAAACAAAATAATGTATGCAGTTAAAATGGGAATATGTCAGGTTTTTATTGCTTACTTATGATAAGAAATATCAGTAAGTAAACTTGTCACAAAAATTTTTATGGTTCAAAATCTAAGATTTCATCCTATAAATTTTAAAATATTTACATTCAATAAGCAAAATTGTTACTTTACTGATATCAAGTAGCTGATGAATGTCTTATTTTTCTATACACAATGATCTGTTCAAATTATAAGATGGTTAACAAATACGTTAAAGGCACGATTGTCAATACACAGAAATACAAAGGGAATAGATATGTGTATGTGTCTGTTTTTAAATATTTGCAGATTTTTTATTTTTTATTTTCATTGTTTAAATTTATTCTGAAAGATATACAGTGAACATGAAATCACGTGTTAAACAATTTTTATGTAATATTTACAAAGTACATATTCTTATTCATCAAAGTAGTATTATCGCAAGAAAAAGAGAAAAATTCACATTACTACTAAAATACAAATAGACTAACTCATATATTTAGAGTATGCAACTATAACCTATGTCTCTGTGAGGCCTCAATATGATAATCATATTCGCAAATATAAGATTGGAGTCACCTGTTTTAAATTTCAGATCTCTCAATGTTTCCACATGCACACACAAACATTTCTTGTTTTCATTTGGGAAACCCATTTAAAAATGTTGACTATTTCAGATACCTGGTTTTTAAAATATATTTTTCAAAAGAGATTTCATAATTTAAAGTGTAAATTTTTACTTTTCTTTCACTAACTAAAATATGTGGTACTTCAAAATGTAGGTACATTTGTGCATTTGGTTCTGTTATGCTGCCATTTATTTACTGAATAATGAATTCAAATTTTGATAAAATATATAACCTAACACCCTTGTAAAACAGAACAAAACCTATGTTCTAGATAACATAAAAGAGATAGTAAGCCGATGATATGTGTATATCTTAGTATTATATTATTAGTTGTGCTACTATATTTCATGAAAATTAAACATTTCACAAACAGCCAATAATTAGTGTGAGAATGAAAATAATTCAATTCTCTTATTTCTCAAATGAATTTTATCTTTTTACTTTTAGTTTTATACAAACCAGTCTGAGATATCAGAGGGATCTATTGAAAGTCAATCTAAGAGGATCAGAGAGTGGTAACAACCACCTTTAGTCCCAGCACAGGAAATACCCGGGAGTAGGTGACCTATGCCCTTAATCCCAGCAGATGTGAGTTTGAGGCCAATTTAGTTTATAGAGGGAGTTCCAGGCTTGCAGGCAGGCAGTGGTGGTGTCACGCCTTTAATCTTCACCTGGATGTGAAACAACTGAGTGAATAGGGTATTTAAGGCAGGTGTAGAAAGATAGAAAGGCAGAAGAAATCATGAAGAGTAAGGCTGAGGAAGACTCATGTGAAATATAGAAGTATAGTGTTGATCCTAATAAATATGCTTTATATTTCTAGTACTTCTTTTACTTAGGAATCTTCAATGGTATTAGGAGAGCTAGGCTCATCGTATTGTCATTTTATTTGAATATTAAACACTAATTACCAGAATTCTTGTTCAGAATATTATGCTCTTGACACCATAAGGTACAAATAACTAGATTGCCTATTTCAACTTTATAAAAAGCCATCTATTCAAGAAGAATTAAAATGAATGGTAATAGAGGAGACAAAATGTAGAATCAACTTTTCATGAAGGGCAGAAACAGAAGCAAGCAGTGGTGTATTCACTCATGTGAAGCAAGATTAGTTACCAGTGGACCTGTGATTGGTTTTTTTTTTTTTTTTTTTATTTCTCATCTAGTATTGCCAGAAAATCATTTTCACTTTCTCTCAATTATTCATACTTGGCTTTGGTAATGACAGTATTGATTTCATAGTCATAATTCTGGAGATATACCCAACATTGGGAGTATGAGAGGCTCTGTAATATGTTAACTGACTGACTCCTCTGTTAAGTACAGTTGGTTGCCTTCTGAATGATCAAACATGAGCGAGCTCAAGTTATGATGCCTTGATGTTATGAAAGAATGAGAGAGGTAATCCCAAATTAAGCTCATTGGAACTCTTTTTTTCCCCTCACTGTTATAATGTCAAAAGGTAAGAGAAACTGAGTAAGAGAGTTGGTTTATATTTCTATTTTTAATGTAGGAAGTCTTTTTCCCTTCTAAATTCTTAGAAAAATAATTAGCACTTTGCTTGTAATATTGCATGCAGTAACTTTTATTTTAAGCCTGTGGTGAGCAACAGGTAGGGCATTTAATGGCTTTTTCATGACAAGAAAAAAATGAAGTTTATATAGTAACATTATATAATTTTACTGAAGGCTAAGAGTAGGGTTAAAAATTTATATTTCCTGACAAACTTGAAGAATTCCTTCCTAGGTCAGAGAAAACTCTTCCTTAACTTCAAGGTGGGCAAGAGATAAAAAAAAAAATTGGAAAATTTGAATGATCATAGTGTTGAGATCATTGACTCCTGAATAGCATTTTTGTTATATCTCTACACAGATAACAGAAAATTTGGGGGATATTGACTTCCTATTTTTCACATTACCAGGAAATATCATGCTTGTTATACTTGCTCTTAAATTAACATCATCAAATCTGCGAGTCAGGTGAAAAGAATACTTTGTAAAAAAGGTCTCCATGGTCTATAATTTCTAAACATGTACTTAATTATCAAAATATTTGATTTCTCAACTACCAAAATGTTTCCTATGGTCAAAAGTAATAAAATTTCCAAAGTTAACTCTTTTTAACAATAGAAACAAGAGCATATATGACACTTTATATTCTATCATATTTAATGCATTTTTCATAAGATGGGGCTAAAAATAGATTATTGAGCAGCTACATTTTTAGGATACTGTCACAAAATTTTTCTAATTACAGTTATGTTGAAATAAATACCACCAGTTTTAATGACAGAAATTTGTCTTTCAAACAATTATTATGATAGAAATGTCTATATTCTTATTAACTACTTAGAATTCAGATATGTTATGTCTGATCTATATGCTATCTAGTTTTACGTCAAACTGACAGGAGCTTACACCATTTGAGAGCACAGAACCTCACTGCCCAGATTGGTCTGTGAAGTATACAGGAAGAACTTTCACTGGCAATGATTATATAAAAAGATTAATATTTATTAAGGAATTTATATGAAACACTCACTAATACAACATTAAACCTTAAGGCAACTCCTGGAGGGTTGAAATGTCCCTTGAGGCAGCAACAGTGGCAATCCTCCCTCCAAGAAAGCAGGGAACAAACAGGAAGGTGAGGCAGCATGCAATGGGTTCTCAAAGGGGTTGGCCATGCCCCATACAGGGGTACTCAAGATTTAAAGACCACACCTCTAGATCAAGGCAGATAATGCCTGTTTCTTAATGCATCTCCCCTTTTAGTCTAAATAAGAAAGTTCTAACCTAAATAAAAAAAGTTATATGCAATAGAAACAATTATATGATAAATAAAGGATATCTTAAATGTCTAAAATATTGGTTGTGACAATATATAGGGATTATTTCAGATCTGTTTATCTTGGATAATAGGAATCTAATACCTGAATGCTCTTAGCTAAGATATGAAATGGTAGTAACCTTAGCTATCTAGTCTTCAACTCATGAAAGACCTACGAGGGGAAGTATAATACCGGAGTAAGTGGAAAGCATGAGAGTAACTTCCAAAATCTAGGTGAGGACAGTAACAGTCAGCTGCCTGTACAGTCACCCACAGCTCTTCTGCAAAGTTGGAGCATCCACCATTTTTGGCTACAGGCCTAAGATATCTTCAAAACCAGGGTATTTTGAGAAACTGTCTTATCCTAAATAACTGTGATCATCCTAAAGACTGAAGCCTACATGAAAAAGTAGACAATCTATAAGTGAGTGTACAGTTTTTGAATAAAGACTTCATATATGACAATCATATAAAAACTAAACAAAGGTAAATATACAGTGTCAAATGACAACAGTATTTAAATATGTATCATTATACAAAATATCTAAACAGGTATACAGACATCTTAAACAGAGATAATATTTATGCATATATAATATATATCATGACTAGTATAATTAAACAAAGGCAGAAATTACATAGTGAAAATTACAACAATGTGCTTAATATGCACTAATGTGCAAATATTTTAAATGAAACCATGCTCCAGCCTTGTTATTTGAGTTTTCCTTACCATGTATTCAGTTGTCTTATTGGTGGATGGGCCCTTCCTTCTCCTCCACAGGTGTCTCCTTTTCGAATTAGATCTCTATAATTTCATTGGCACCCGTTGTCTTTCTTCTCCTGTGGAAAGAAAAGCAAAATGTCTTCTCCACTGAAGCACATATCCATATCCGGCTTCCATTCTGGGATCAGCACATCCTTGAAGTAGACATATTGGTTTTCTCAGAAGTTTTCGCTATTTATCCAATGTCTCTCCACAGTCATTGTTCCTTTCTCATCAGCCTTAAGAAAATCCAAGGTTAGTACAATCTCTCCCCTTTTTTGTTTCTCTTTTCTGTTGTGGTTTTCTTTAAGGAGCGATGAGATCTTTCCACAACTGCATGTCCAGTAGGATTGTGTGGTACACTTGTAATGTGCTTTATATTATAATATCCAAAAGTTCTGCTTTATCCTTTGGGAAACATGCTGGAGCATTGTCAGTCTTAATTTGTACAGGTATTCCCAAAATAGTCATGACTTCCAAAGCCCCTTCAGAGCTCAGGGCAGTTGCTCACTGAAGTCCTGAGTAAGTGTCAATGTTATGGTGTACATATTTCATCTTTACAAATTCTGCTAAATGAAATGCATGCATCTGCTAAATCTCATTTTTTGCAACCCTTTAGGATTTCTTCCAATAAGTCATGTTTCTTGGTTATAGAAGGAGCAATTAGGACATCTCATGGTATAGTACCAAGTAATAGGAAAGTTCTTTTTAAAGACCAGGTAGCTTACTCTGTTGGTCAGAAAATATCTCCTTTTAAAGCAGCTGAAGATCAAATTTTATAATCTCCAAGACAAAAGCTGCTTGAGAGTATGCGAGTGACCCTTGGTCTCTGGTATGGGCAGGGACAAGGCCTCTGGTACCATGGAGTTGAAGCCGAATGCTTCAGCTCTGAAACCCAAGTTAGGCACCTGGTATAGTAGAAATTATTCACTGGCAATTGATTATATAAAAGAATGAATATTCATTAATTAATTTATATGAAACATTCACTGATATAAGCTTGAACCTTAGAGCAATTCTTGGAGGGTTGAAATGTTCCATGTGACAGTGGTGGCGGGGAACCAATAGAAAGGGAGGCATCATGCAAGCAGCCTTCAAAGGAGCTGGCCATGCCCTGTACAGCAGTCCTCAAGATTTAGAGACCACACCTCTAGGTCAAGACGAATAATGCCATTTTCTCACTACAGGAGTATTTTGTTATTATTAATTATTGATGCAAATGACTCAGCTCATTGTGGGTAGTGATACCCCTAGGCAGGTCACCCTTGATGGCATTAAAAATTTAAGTTAAGCAACTAAACAAGCCTAAGGAAATCTACAAATATTAATAATTCAGTATTTAAAGCTAACTATTGGGAAGAACTACTCAACTTGCATATCAGTCCAATTTTAAAGATAAAAACATGACAGAACTTTATTGAAGAACACATTTAAGTGGGTCTAATACTGGCCTCTAAAATGAGTTGTAACACTTGCTAAAATTATTAATGAGATAACTAAGTTTACTACAGATTAAATATTAAAGCTTCTTCAAATATGCTTAGATATTTTACTTAGCCTATGAGTTGAAAAATCAGTCTAAGAGCAATCACGATATTTTCTCTCTTAAAATTAAATATTGACAAAGAGTGTGGTATTGATTCTAGACCAAATGCTAGGGTTTCCAGAAAAAACAAAACAAAAACTTGATTTTGGTATTCTTCTTGCATACTTTTGTTTTAAGGACTAGTGCATCATCTTCATATTTTTACAATAATTTTTGCTTCTCACTTTACTTATGTTATTCAATGCTGTTTAAAACCACAGTGCCATATGTCCATCCCTTCACATATAAAAATACTAGCACTCATTTACTCTTCATTTTATGGCTTTTGCAGGAGAGTTGTTGTGGTTTGAATAAAAATTGCCTCATAGACTCATAGGGAACGGCATTAGTGGAGGTGTGATTTTATTGGCAGAAGCTCAAGGGAAGGGCCAGTGTTACTTACTCTGCCTTCTTGCTGCCTGCCTCTCTAGGTGTAGAACTCTCAATTGCTTCTTCAGCACATCTGTCTGCATGCTGCTGTGCTTCCTGCTTTGAAAATAATGAAGTAAACAATTACACCTATAAATTAGCCACAATTAAATAATTTTCATTACAACAGGTTGCCATGGTCATGATGTCTCTTTACAAAAATAGAAAACCTAAATAAGACGGTAATTCATTTTAGTCTGAAATATTTCTAGAAAAACATCCTGGTTTGTGAATTTAAATAACTTTTGGTTTTTAGTTTGTTACTTTTGGTAAATCAGTTATTGTCTTTTGATAATAACTACATTTGAGTAATTTGTATTTAGTGCCTTTATATATATCCCATACAGAATGACATATTGTATTTTCTATTCACTTCCTATTACCCAATTAGAATTTTGGGGTTGGACCCTTTGCTACTAGATTATCTGCATAAGAGTACACTCCAGAAACAAAATTACTTTTCTGTGCCAAAACCCAAATTTAAATTTTGAAACACTATCATATTTTTAAAAGTAATATTGATTTATTATATATTTATATCAATACATAAAGCCTTTGTTATTTTTGCGGTATGATTTTGAAGTCTTTATGTAATTGCTTATAGTGATAATATAATATAATTATATTTTCATTTACTTTTAAAAAATTATACTTACTTAGAATAGTTTATAAATGCCTGACATAATTACCAGCAAAAATGCTAGCACTAGATGTTATTATATATTTTTAGCTCAATAAAATATTAACAGAAATAAAGATGAGAATCATTTTGTGCACATTACAAGAAGTATGGTAATTTGAATAAGAATGACCTCATAGGCTCATATATTTTACATTCTTGATTCCTAGTTGATAGCTGTTAAGGAAGAATTAGGAGGTGAGTCCATTTTGGAGAAGGTATGGCTTCATAGAAGGGGATGTATCACTGGGTTTATGCTGGCTTTGAAATTTTAAAAGCATGTGCCAGGTCTAGTTTCTCTCTCTCTCTCTCTCTCTCTCTCTCTCTCTCTCTCTCTCTCTCTCTCTCTCTCTCTCTCTCTCTCTCTCTCTCTGCCCATAAATTGTGATTTATCTCCCAGCTACTGCGTCAGTACCAAGATCTAACATCCACCCCAACACCTTTGTAATTGACTTACTCTCAAAAATTGCAAGGCCCAGTTAAACGCTTTTATTACTAAAAGCTGTCTTGGTCAGTGTGCCTCTTCACAGAAAAAGAACAGTGACCAAGACAAGACCCTTTAACACATGTGCTAGTTGATATAAACAGCTCAAATCTTTTGAGTGCAAGCTAAGTCTTATTAAACTGTCTCTGCTTCTATTGTAAAACATTTTTTTCTAACCCAATGTTTTACTTGAGCTGTTAATTTCTCATATAATTTGCCAGACATTTTTTATTTAATTATTTAAAACCATACTCACTTCTTTTCACAGTCTTCCCCCAGCTTCCCCTCCCTGTAACAATGAGGTTTCTGGCCAAGACTGGCCCCACAGTTGTTCGGACCGACCCTCCACCGCTTATCTGGCCCAGCAATTGCAAAGTCCCAATGAATCACACAGACATTTATATTAACTTCATATTTTTTGGCCTATGGCTCAGGCACATTGCTAGCTAGCTCCTTCATCTTATCTCAACCCATTTTCATTAATCTGTCCTGCCATGTGGCCCATGGCTCACCTGTGTTCCTTAGATGTAGCTTCTTCGGGCAGTTGGCTTTTCTGATCTGACTCCACCCTTCTTTTCCTACCTATACTGATTCCCCACCTACTTTTTTTATGATGCTCACCAAGGGTCAAAACAGCTCCTTTATTTAAAGATTTATATTCACAGCATGCAGAAAGACATCCTCACATCACCTCCTCATACTCCATTCCCCTGTCTAGTCTATTTCTCAGAGAGGATAAGGACCCCTATGGTGAGTAGATACTATCTGGTCTGGCATATCCAGTTGAGGTAGGACTAAGTCCCTCACCCAGTATCAAGGCTAAATGAGGTGTTCCTTTGTAAGGAATGGGCTCTAAGAAGCCAGTTCATGTACCAGGAAAAACTTCTGGTCCCACTGCCAGAAGTCCCACAACTGCCTATGCCATTCCACTATCAATCATATTCACAGGGCTTAGTTCAGCCCGAGCTGATATTTCAGTTAGTGAGTTCCCAATGGCTCTGGTCAGCTGTCTCTTGGTCTCCTCATCGTGATTTTGACCTCTTTGCTCATATAATCTTTCCTTTTCTTCAACTGCTCTGAAAGCTTGCCCCAGTGCTTTCAACATTTGCTGGGTGAAAGTTTTATAATGACAATTAGGATGATCATCAGTTTGATTATAGGGGAAGGCCCCTTAAGGCAACCTCTCCTCTAGTGCCAGGAATCCGACCTGGGTTATCCTTGTGAGTTCTTGGGTATTCCCTTAGCACCAGGGTTCTCACTAACCCCGCAATGGCTTCCTCTATCCAGATATCTACTTAGTTTTTTTCTCTTGTCCCTTTCCCACCTCAACCATTCCATTCTTCCATGTTCTCTTCCCTCTACTCCTTGCTCCCTTCACCCTACTGTCTCAATTTAGTTAAGAGATCTTATCTACTTCCACCTTCTAGTCTTATCTACTTCCACCTTCTACTTGGATCCATGGATGTCTCTTTTAGGTTCTCCCTTGTTATCTAGCTGCTCTGACGTTGTGGATTGCAGCCTGGTTTTCTTTCACTTTATGTCTAAAATCTACTTATGAGTGAGTAATTACCATGATTATCTTTTGCATCTGTGTAACACAGATCCAGATATTTTAAAATATATTTTTGTTGTATCAATTTAAAAATATATTTACATAAATAAAAGTTTATTAGTATGTCTAAAAAGTAGTACCTAATATGTCTTAAAAAAATGGTACCTGGAATAGAAGTATTTAACAAGCCTGATACTTCTTGGAGGAACATGGATAAATTGAGTACTTTCTTTGGACTAGAAAAACAGTTGGATGCTTCAAGTGAGGTGAAGAATGACCCTAATTAGTCTTATCAATAAACACCAGAAGTTAGATATCTGAGTAATAACCTTAAATGTCAGGGAAGCAAAGAAGCAGCCACCAAATACTTCATACCTCTCTAAATTCTTAGAACAAAAGGGTGAAACCTATCTGTGCCCTACCTTTTCATTTCCTGTCTCTGCCTCCAGAGTGTTGGAATTAAAGGCAGAAGGAAGCCACCACCACATGGTCTTATGGTTAACTAGTCACTCATTCTGCCTTATGGTATCCAGATAAGCTTAATTTGTCAGGACACAAATGAAATATCACACAATCGAGGGGCTTAATGGTCTCTCCTAGAGGGGGTGGCTAGATAGTGTTGAGCATAATTTTAACTGCAGGGGTCCAACTCCAGTGTCAGATGGGAAGAATGTTTTTTATTAGTCTAGAGACCATTCTTGTAACATTTTTTTTGGGGGGGGAATGTGGCAGATTTCATTCCTTGTCCTATGAAGTTCCCAGATGCTAGATTGAAGAGTTTTAGAGGAGAGTATAATATTGACTATGTCACTGGGTACAAGTGGTCACTCTCACTCTTCACCCTGTGAAATGAGGCAACTGGTGTAAGAAGACATGTAAAATGTGCAGTTGAGGAGAAAAAAGAGCATGAGGAAGTATAATGGAGCAAAGTCCAGTTCTCAAGGAGATCAAAAGGTTAAGAATGAGCCTAACGCTACATGAAATGAGAGAACTGTGAACTCAGAGCAATATCGCACATAGCTAAGCTTCAAACTGCAGAATGGAATTAAAGGAAAGCTTATGCAGTAAAAGCAGCCATCAACAAAAGATGGCTGATGCAAATGAAATAGAAAGAGAGGACCTAGTTCCAACTCCATATAGCGAGAGAACTTGGTATTTTAGGCCATGTGCTTATGGCTTGAGAGTCAAGGATGCTAGAAAGAAGCTGTGAAATCTTTCTCCCTCTTATGCTAATCATAGCTGCTGAGTCCGGTCTGTCATGGGACATATATAAAAGCACAGAGAGGTCATTTTTTGAAACTGTGAAGGTGAAGTCTGGATTGAATTGGACGAGCAACCATATTAGAGATGCCAGAATTATGAGATATCACCCATGAAGAGCTGCAAACCAGGTTTGGAACCAGCCTGAGAGAGAGAAATTGGTTGTAACCAACCTAGATGGTGATTTGATCTAAGGAGTGCTTTTATATCAGACATAGAGATGCAGAATTTGAAATTTGCACTCCTGATTTTAGTCTGTCTTGCTTTGGTTCAGTATTTCCTCAACAGATTTCATTATATCACTTTGGATGGTAATGTGTATTCTGTGCCACTGTATGTTAGAATTATGTGATCTAATCTTTGATTTTGAATTTATAGTGATGTACTGTTTAAAAGTTGCTTTTAGTCTCACAAAAGATTTTAGACTTTGAAGCATTCTTGAGGCTGAAAGTCAATGGAAATACTTGAAGTTGGACTCAATACATTTCTTAAAATTTTGCAGTTTTTTTTTTAATGGTGGCAAGCCCACAGGAGCTAAGGAGTGTAGTGTGGTGATATAAACAATAGTCTAGTCCTATCATATAAATAATATCCTATGTTTGGCCTTGCTGGAGAAAGAATCACTGGGCTTGGATTTATGATTTCAAAAGTCCAAGGCAGACCCAGTCTCTCTCTCTCTCTCTCTCTCTCTCTCTCTCTCTCTCTCTCTCTCTCTCTCTCTCTCTCATAGGCCTGCACATGGCTCTCAGCTCCTTTTCCAATCCAATACCTATCTGCCACTGTGCTCTCTTCCATGATGATAAATGGACTAAGATTCTGAAACTATAATTAAGCCCTCAATAAATGCTTCTTTTTTATAAGAGTTGCCTTGGTCATGGTGTCTCCGCACAGCAATAGAACAGTGATTACGACAATAAGCAGTATTCTTTGTCTAAATCCACAAAAGAAACTTAATTAAAATATTAGAGTACAATTCAAAATACCTTCAAAGTACTAGTATAATATTTAATAATTATATGCTTTTGTGTAAAATAATGATATGGAATTGAGTTCAGAATTATTTAATGTCCATATCTTTAAACATATACCTAGACTTAAGTATACTGTGCATTTACTCTAAAGTTCTTATTACACAGATTTTGTCTCTATTCCTTGTGTGATAGATTCTGAGGCTTTAAACATAGAAAGTATAATGAATTAATTTCATGTTCTGTTTCTAGATTAAAACAATATTGGGAATAGCCATGCTATATATTTAAAGATTAAATTAATTAACTATCAAAATAAATATTGTACTGTAATCCTCTCATTTTACAGTGCTGCACTGGTATAATCTTGTTAAAATGTCTTATGATGGGGATAAAGAAAGGACTGAGCAGTTAAAAGTATTTGCTGCTCTCACAGAGAACACTTGCTCAGTTTTCAGTGATGACAGGAAGGCTCAGAACTGTCTATTACTCCAGTTTTAGAGGATCTAATCACTTCCTCTGTATTCTGATGACACCAGAGGAATGTACTTCGCATCTATACATGCAGGAGGTACTCACATACAAATTTTTAATACACTGATAAAGATAGCGTATGCAGATAAATGGATTTATACTTTATCAATAATTACATCATGTTCAAATATTTTTACTTATGTATTTATTACATGTAATATACTTACTGGCACATATATCAGCTTCCTTATTTCTCATGCAATTCTCTAGTTTGTATCCATATAAAAGTTTGTCATTATATCCCAAAAATATATCTTTGTAAGCAGTATAGTACCACACTTGTACAAAAAGAGACCTCTTACTTACTGTTTCATATCTTTCTATGTGACTTTTCTCTGATTCATTTTTTTATGAAATGATATTTATGCCAGTCTCTGATGGCTGATTCGGCTCCTGAGACACTTTCCTTCAAAATGCAGATTACTTAATATGCAGATTCAGAATGGATGTGCTGAATACTAATATCAATGAACAATAGCACAGAAGTGGGGAGCCTGATGGTAGTGACTGTAATGCAGGTTTGGTCTCAAGATCTGTGACCATGCTTGTAAAGTCACATTTATAGTGAATTATATTGACTCTAACTTTTGAAAGTATATTTTAATCAAAGTAGTAGGTTTCATTATTTCTGCCTATATACATAAAAGGCATACAGTTTAGTTTATGCTTTTCTCCTGTTTTTTATTCTATTCTGCCTTATATATTTATTTTTGAGTTTTAAAAATAATGTGGGCTCTACTGTTTAGCAATTATTTAAATTTCTTTACAGTACAATATGCAATAATTTCCAAGAATGTCTACAGGAATTTTATAGAGATTTTGATCATTGACTATGGATGGACTTTGATAAGGGTATAGAGCTGTATATGAATTCATATTTGTGGTGATATATTATATATTTAATAAAATGTGTCTGGAATATCTGAGGACAAAATCACCCACCAATGAGCCTTGGAGGTCAAGGAGTGGTGACCCATGCAATTAATTCCACTGCTCAAGAGACAAAGATTCTCCATCTGGATTTCTGTGAGTTCAAGGCCTAATAGCCAGCCAGTACTTCTTTAGTATCAGCCCTTGGAAGACAGAGGCAGGAAGGTATCTGTGAGTTCAAGGCCAGCCTTGTCTACAGAGTGAGTTCCAAGACAGCTAGGGCTGTTATACAAAAAACTCTGTCTCAAAAAAAAAAAAAAATTAAAAGAGCTGGAAGAGATGGCCCTGTGCTTTTTGATATTCCAGACAAATTTTATTAAATATATAATACATCACCACACATCTTGTTAGTCCAATATTAAATTCTTCACATTTTCTTGCTGAGATTCTTTGTCTGACATGATAGGACAGAGATGAGTTAGCAACTGTTTGCTGGGCTATTAGTGTCCTTGCTCAGCATTATCTTCTGCAGTGATATTGTTTTAGTTTTCATGATTTGTGCCATTTCAATTTCCACTCAAGTATTTGTTACTTATTTTAAAGTACTCATACTGGATTTCATCTAATAAACTAATATGTAATAAAAATGCACCTGCTTTTAATATCTTGAACTAAACATTTTGTGTTTCTATTATTATTATTTTAATCAGGGAATAAATCCCTCTTCTACTTACTATCCTATGATTTAAACCTGGGTAAAAATATGCATCGGTGATCTTATCAGTGGGAAGTGTCTAATTAATTAATGACACCAACCCTTTAAAGTGTGCCAATAGTATATCCAAATTATCCATACTTCATAGTTCTTAGGGCAATTATAGCAAAGAGTTTAATAATTATAGGCATCCCTGTGGTGCAGTTGTATCAAAAACATAACTCTTGGACTTATAACCATCTTTTATAGTATTATCAGCATTATTTTAAGAACAAATTAAAATAATTAAGCATGTATCACTCTTGTGGTTTGATTGTGAAGTGTCTTTTTACAGGTTTGTGTATATAACTGCTAGGTTTGTTTCTACTGATACTATTTGAGAACATTGCAGAGTCTGTATTATTTATTTACTTTATAGTTTTGGCGTGCTGTAAAGAGACATCATGACCAAGGCAACTTAGAGAAGAAAGCATTAACTTGAGGTTAGAGTCTCAGGAAGTAAGTCCATAACTTTCTTGGTAGGAAGGATGGCAGGAGGTAGATAGATAGGGTGTTAGAACAGCAGCTGAGAGCTTAAATCCTCTCTTCAAGAATAAGCAGAATGGTGTGGTGATATATCTAATAAAACCAGTCTGGAATATAAGAGAACAGATTCACCCACAGTCCAGTCAGGAGGGTCAGAGAGTGTAGTAACTCTCGCCTTTAATCCCAGCATGGGAAAGACCAGGAATGGTGATCTGTGCCTTTAATCCCATAACTCCAGAGACAGAGATCTTTCTGTGTTTCTGTGACTTCAAGGCCTAAGTACCAAACAGTAGTAGCTCACATCTTTAATTTTAACTCTAGAATATGATGCAGAGTTGAACCCAGAAGTGAAACAACTGGGTGAAGGTCTGAAGGCAACTGGAGGAAGACAGAGATTTTTCTGAAGAAGTGACAAGCCAGGCTGAGGACTTTGGAAGATAGCTGGGTGACTGTGGTCTGTTTCCTATCTGATACTGCAGCCTTTTCTCCAATATCTGGCTTTGAATTTTCATTTAATACCAACTAGAATTCCTGACACAGAATGGAGAACACAAAGACATCAAATTTGGAATGTCTTAAAGTTTTGAAACCTGAATGTTCACACTCACTGGCATACCTTTTCCAACAATGCCATATTTTCTAACCTTTCCCAAACTAAGAACCAAGTATTAAAACTTATGAATCTATGGGAGTGATCCTCATTCAAACTATCACAGAAGCATTTGGAGATTAGCCTAAGTATTTGAATTCACAAGATAAAATGTCAATATTTTTATAAATATTCATTCGTATAATGGTCATTGTTAAAAATGATAATGCTGATTATCATAAAACATAATAATTATAACAAAAGGATGTATAAACCCATTTAGCCAAAATTATTACCTAATCCAGGGTCAAATTAAGATAGTATTTTTGTTTGTTTGTTTTTATGAAGTTCAAGTACTAACTCAACTTTTTCAAAGTCAAATATTCAAGCAAACATAACCCAAAGTTTTGATACTTCTGTATGGAATGAAAACAGTTGAAAAATATCTGTATTTGTTCTCTACAATTAAATACTTTCATTTTTATTATAGCAAACAATTTTGTAAGTACAAATAAATTTCAATTTATAATTACTAGTACTCGTCAGCAGTAGGGCAGTTAAAACAGTGTTCACTGACTTTCTTTGGAATGTTAGTTGTGTAAAATCTCTGTGATAGCAGACTCAGAATCAAGGCTCAGTGAAGATACAGTGTGAGACATGCTTAAAAGATGCCAAATGCACCTCCGAGCTCTTAAACATTTGATTTTGAATCAGCATGTTAGTCACTGTGTATTGAGAAACTTTTCACCATTAGAACAATTTCTGTGGTCCTAACGTTTTATTATACCACAAAGTGTGGCCCCTGAATTTAAGAGTCTGAGGATAAACAATAATATTTTTTTTTTGCTAATATGCTTTTTAATTTTTGACATTTTGTTATGATGATCTATTTTTTTAATTTTCTGTGAACACGTGTGTAGTAGTGTGAGTTCTGGGTCCCAGGCGGCCAGAGGTCTGAGACCCACAGACCTACCACCCGAGACTGCCTAGCCGCCCACCACCCACTCAGGCCCCCAGAAATGATTCAGACACTTATATTAACTTTATGCTGTTTGGCCTATGGCTCAGGCACATTGCTAGCTAGCTCTTACATCTTAAATAAACCCATTTCTATTAATCTGTCTGCCACATGGCCCGTGGCTTACCTGTGCTTCTTACATGTTTCTCCTTTGGGCTTCAGCTTGGTCTGCCCTGACTCCGACCTTCTTTTTCCTACCTTTTCTGATTCCTCCTCCTACTTCTTCTATGGTGCCTGTCATGGCCCCAAACTGCTCCTTTATTTAAAGATTGAGATTCACAGCATACAGAAAGGCATTCCCACATCACACATGTATTAGGATTCTTTAAAAGAACACAGTTTATAGAATAAATGTGTGTGTATAGATAGATGATTTATTACAATGCCTTTAATGCATTGGTCCAGCCTGTTCAAAAATGGCTATCAGTCAGTGTGAAAGATTGCAGTAGATTTTCAGTCCACTTGCAAGGTGTTTTCTCTGGTCTTTAGTGTTCATTAGATTCTCAAAGAAGTGCACTCTAATGCCAGTGAAGGAATGGACTTGAGAGAGAGGGAGAGAGGGAGAGAGAGAGAGAGAGAGAGAGAGAGAGAGAGAGAGAGAGAGAGAGAGAGAGAGAGAGAGAGAGAGAGAGAAGCACAAAGAGACTAACCTTCATTTTTCATGTCTTTATATACTAGGAGACGGTATGGCCCATATTAAGGGTAAGTCTTCCCACGGATTAAAGGTGGATCTTCTCACTTGAAAAGATCCAGATAGAGTTTTTTTCCATTACAAATTATTTAATTATATATAGATAGATAGAGATAGAGATAGAGATAGATATAGATATAGATATAGATAAAATCTAGTTTTACCCAGCTGCTTTAGTTTTAGTTAATTCCACATGAATTCACGTTTTCAAACAATAATAACAAGAATAGCCATCAAAACATGTAAAATTGTTTGGTAGTTTTCAAAATTTTTCTTAATTCTAATATGCTGTTTTATATATGGATATTTACAATGTTTGCTAATTTTAGTAAATAATTTTCACAAATCTCTATTCACAGATTTACAAACAATATACAAATGCTTATTGCTCTATGTTCTCACCAATATATAGTTTCCATGATTTTTTTTTTGCTGACATATGTAGATTAATTATTAAAAGTGTACTGTGATCTAACACAACTGTGCCAAAAGTGTCATAAAATGCACTAACCTCATATCTCGTAAATATTGTACTCATATTCTTGCATCATAGCACTGGCTCACTAAGTGGTAGCTGTATTATATTGATGTTGCTTAATATGCAATTTCACTCAATGACTCAGTTCAAGAATAACTGTGATCGCTACTACTCAGTACTCTGAAATAGAAGCTTCTTTTCTCTCAATAGTGATACTAGCCATGGAATTTGCTTCTAAATTAAAAAGTAGTGGTTTGTGAATTGAGTTGCAGTTTAGAACATTTATCATTCACAAATCATCTTGAAGCACAAGAACACAAAGAGGAAGAAAGATATTTGTCATGCATGTGCCATTTGTAAAATTGTGTGCTTCAGATCCAGTGTTTGTCACTTGAAAAAGCAGGAAAGCAGTTATGATGCATCACTATCCTGACCTACTTTGTCTTTAAACAGAGGTTTATACAAAGTTTTAGCAATTCTCTGAAAAATGAACTGATACCACTTGGACAGTAAATTTAGTAATGGAATTATCACTCACTGAAAATAGACACATGAGTAAGTGGAAAATTTAGAATTATTCCTTTGAAGAGAAAGTACATTCTGATTAACCGTTTATAAATTTGAAAACAATCCATACAAGAGGTAGAATGAAAAGTTAAGTAAGTGTGCAAACGTTTAAACTTTCTTGATTTAGAAAGTACCCTGGCAGGGAGTGTAATTTTTATAAAAGTAAATCTTATAAAATTAGAAGGGGAATGTGAAGAGTCCAAAAGAAATTTAAAGCTATAACGGGGTAGGATATAATCAAGTACATTATATTCATTTATGAAATTAACAGTAATACATAAAATTTAGAGAATTGTGATGTCTTTTGTGATATTTGCATTTATTTTACTAATGTGTTACAGAAATTACAAATAAATTATAATAACATGTTTGAATATTAACTTAGTGTTTTACACAATTCTATGTAATTATATTTTTTAAATTAACTATGAGGGTTGAATACATACTGTTAAAGATTCTCAAATATTAATCATATAAAATGCACTATAATTTACTGTCTTCCTATTTTCTAATTTTTAGTATTTTACTTTATAATTGTGTGAATTTAATGTGTAACCAAAAAGAATATATCATATCTCTGAAATAAAGCACAAAAGTGTTTACAAAAAATTTCACCAAGACTGTGTCTGCTTTGGATATAAGCCTATATTTATATATCACAAATAACTCTGGTGGTTAGTCAATACCATTTATTTAGACATTTATACCTTTTGCATCTTTTCTTTTCAAGGAAATTAAAATGGCCAGCGATTCAGGAGATTACCGTTTTCTACCATAAGTTTAAACTAGTACATTATTCATCTGACAAATTGTATGTATTTTCAAGGATAATACACTTTTTGCATCACATTTCATTTGGAATTGAGCGATTCATTATGGTCACTAATTCATGCACTTGCAAATATTCTTATAAAAATAATGATCTCGATTTAATTTTTATTCATAGGAAGTTTGAAATTCAAAATATCAGTGAGTCCCAATCATAATGGCCTAATAAAAATGTTTTACCTGCTAATATTAATAGAATTAACTTGAGTAATATATGAAGTAATAGAATTTAAAACACACTCTTGAATTTAAATCAGTCTCGTGGATAGAGTATCATTTATTGAAATCATCTTTTTGTTCAATTCTAAATATTGTGTGGGAATATATAGCTCTGTTCTTACATATTAAAAAATTTGAATTGTTTTTAACCCCTTCAGTGTTCAAAGAATAAATTAAGAATCAAGTCAACATGTTCCATCTCTTCAACACTGTCAGAATCCCAATAAAACTTAAAACACGATGCAGGCTTCTGTTTAAGGGCCTTGCTTATAATTCAAAGCTTATAAAGGCCACATGAAAGAATGGCATATGAGATTTGAACTTGATCACTGTCTGAATTTATTGATAATTTCATGATCAAAATAGTTTGCAACACTCATTAGAAACTTTGATTGATGAACAAGACTTTTCTTTGTGAAAATATTATGGGACAAACATGATTTGAATTTTTGCTATAAATTTCACATTAATAAATCTTAAATTAGACACAGACATACTTTTGTGTTTCATGAAAGAGAGCACATTCAGAGATTTCTGTATATTTTCTACCGTCTTCCTTGCTGATGTAATATGTGTTTGCTTTGCTGTGCATTCCACTATGCTTAGAAATATTTAAATAGTAACTGATTATGGATGTCTGAGCCTAATATTTTCCCTGTGGAGAGAAATTTCTTTGATCAAAATATCCCCTGAGGGCCATGACACTGAAGCAACACTAAACAAAAAATATTTAATTTGCATACAGGCAAAATATACACAAAAATACAAACTAATCTGTGGAGATTTAATGAAAGCTCCAGAAGTTTCTGAGATATAAGAGGGATCTAACCACAGTCAGTCTAGGAGAATCAGAGAGTGGTGACTCACACCTCTAATCCCAGCACAGGGAGTATCCAGGGAGTGGTGACCTACACCCTTAATCCAAACTGAGTTCAAGGTCATTTTAGTTTATAGAAAGAGTTCCAGGCTCCCAGGCAGGCAGTGTGGGACCACACCTTAATTTACCAAGAGAGTATTTAAGTCAGGCATAGAAAAGACAGAAATTAGAGGAAGCCAAGAGAAGCCAGGTTGAGGAAGCTGGAAGACAGTTGGGTAAGATATGACTGTGGTGTTTACTCTCTCTAATATCTCTGACTTTCTCAGAGATCTATCCCTGAGTTTCCTTTATTCATGCAACACTTGTCTCTTTTCATTTTAAGTAATTTGAAAAATTGAGGCATTTTTAATGTAAATTATTTCCCCATGTAAACTTTGAGTTGTAATTTATGTAACATTGTTATTAATAAAATTTACACTCTGTAAACCCATAAATCATCTATTTTAAAAGATATTTATTGTAATTATGTTATATTATTTATTTCTTTTTAAAAAGTTATATACAAATTGTAAACTATATAGATGAGCAAGCGAATCCAATATTGTACTAAAAGAAGGGTAACTGGATATTAAACTCATTAGGTTATTTCAGAAGAGTAGACTCACTGATGCACTGTATTTTATTTGAAAGAATTTTTAACACACTTTTGGGATTTTAAGTCCATATACAGTTAACATGCTTTTTTAGAGTACTACATTGATTTGTATATAATAATTAATCTATGAAGTTGTTTTCCAACTGGAAAACTTCTGTGTATTATTCTAAGTTCTTTACTCTTTGTAACTTTTGGACACAGAAATATTTCTTTACGTTAAATTTAGTTATCCTATAAAGATGGGAACCTGGAGCCTCCACTTTTGAATTACATGTAACAAAATGGCTATCCAAGTTTTGTCTAACATAATCAACATTCAATAGTTTCATGGTGCAGAAAATCATAAGTTAACTTTTTGCAGAATATCTGGATATTCATTTTTGTGCCTTAGCATCACCTTTTTCTTCTGCTTCTCACTCTAATCCTCAGTTACTCTCCTTGGGATCCCACCCTTTCTCACTCTCAAGCTGAAAGCTTATTTTTTTTCTCTGATTATATTTCTACACACACACACACACACACACACACACACACACACACACACACACACACACACACTAACTCACATGCATATACATATGAATACATAATGGTGAACCTGTTTGTGTTGTTTCAGTATATGTGGTTTCCTGGCTGATTATTGGCCTCTCCTTGCAATGAGGATCAGGCCATTCTGACAAGACACATTCCAGGAAACTATGGAGAGACTGGCTGCTTCTGCCAAGAGAGCTTACATTGGAGTTAGTTAGCTGTTTCAACCAGTAATGGTTGCATGGGCTATACCTAGATTCCTTTGTGTTTTGTTCATTTTGAAAGTTTGCACATTATATATACTTTGTATTGCTTTAATTTATTTTAAAATACTGTTTATATTTGTTTTTATTCCCTGTCCTTTTTTTACAATATTCAAAAAAAGCAATTTTATACATTAAAAATATGAAATAGTGCTTGAAGATTACATTTTATTTTTCAAAACATTTATAATTATTGTCTGAAAATTTATCTAAAGTGTTTTTTATAATAGTCATTTGCCAGTATTTGACCCCCCCATGCTTCTATCCTGAGAATTATATTTTTGAATATAAATTTGAATAGTGATTTTGTATAAGTTTACATTGTTTGTTACCAAGTTATTATATAATATTTGTTAGAAAATAATGACCTAAGGCAATAATTATAAATCAAGGCTTTGTTGAATAATCTGGGCTACATACACACACATAATATAGGAAATTTTCAATTCTATTCAAGAAATGAAAAGGTATTCATAGGCTTTTATCATGTAATTTAAGATACTTTATTTAATATCTTGAATTTTTGCATGTTCAGTGAGAACAATTCATAAGACACACTTAAGAATCAAAACCCCTAAATATTTAATTTTTTCATCTTACATTGACTTTGTAAGGTTTATATTAATTATTTAAACATTCAATATATTTAGCAAATATCAATCAAATAATACATGGTTACTGTACATATTAGTAACAGTCTCAGGAGCCTAATAGTAAGATTAAACTCTGAGTGTAAGATAAATTTACCTGGAAAACTCTGAAAGAAAAAGAACAAATGGACAGATACACTATAATATGATGGAAATATGATAAAATATATAAAAACTGTGAAAGACCAAGAGGAAGACAAATATATGTTAGTGTTGAATAAGAGGTGAGCATGGAGAAAAGCTGTAAAGGTTTATGTTTTCAATTTCTTAGATATTTTTAAAAGGAGTCTTTCAAATAAAGATAAAATTTAGAAATTAATTTTATTACAATGGAGTATCAAACTGGAAAACACTCCAGGTTATTAATGGGTGAGATAACAATAAAATATTTCAAAAATATTTTGACATGGTAAAAGCTGTGATCTTTATCGAGAAAAGACTGGATTTTGGGGAGTCGGAGAGAATGCGGTGTTCAGCGTTTTCAGTCTAAATATGAATGCTGGAATACTGAAGGTGATTTCATTCTAAATGCACCATCGCTTTTGTTGAAGATCTGTTCTCTGCGATTCCTCCCAGGGAATAGTTTACTTTCCTTGCAGATTTGACAATACACACAAGGTCCTATAAGGATCAAGGCTGCTGCAGTGAGGATATACCAGATCTATGTCCGTATAACGGCAATGCTAGAACTACCTCACTATATTAGATGCCTAATTCTTTCCCCTTTATAAATATCTTACAACTTTTATAAAAAAACTTGGCAAACAAACAAATATCAAATTTCATATTTTTATTCTCAGATTCTGTACATATTTTAGACTTGACTGTGGCATGGACTTTTTTATCCTATATATCCCATGGTACTTTTTGTACCTCACAAGAATGAGATAAATGTTAAGTACCATTTATGCATGTATTATCATATCATTATAATATCTCTCCTAAAACATTTATAGTCCTGAAAAGTCAAGATGCCTTCTATACCTAGAAATTAATATATATCTTGTCCAGCAAAGTCCCTAGAATAAAACAATAAGGAACCAATACGTGTTAATGATTATCCAACTTGTATAGTGTTATACAAACTTAAAAATCTACTTGGCATAGTTATTTTATGCATTATCAAATAAAATAATTTTAAAATTAAAAGTATATCTATTTACCATTAGTGGTTTTCTTTCAAATAGTTATTATACAAAATAGATTTTTGTAGCACATATTGTCATATATAAATTGAAAATTATAAAAAAAATAAATTATTATATTTCTTATTCTTATACTTTATGCAGTTCCTCATCTTAAGAAGGTTTTTTGAAGCCTGCTTCTTAATGCAGAGTAAAAATAAACATCTATCCAGGTTGTGCATGAATTTTTCTGTAAATGTATAAAATCAAACTTTTAGTATATGACAGAATGTCTTTTGAATTTGTTGCTTAGGCTATCTTATGTAATTGCAAGTGTTTTAAGATAGTTTCTATTTGTATATACTACATGTAGAAACTATCTGTAGAAACAGTCTTACATTTTTAGTGTATATAGATGATTAAATATGTATAGAAATCCAGAATACAAGGTGAATGTAAAAAGTAGATTCTATCTTCCCTTTTTCTTCTTCATTTTTCCATATACTCAACTAGTAGTTTGATTTCTTCTATCACAAATTAATTTCTGTGTTTTAATACACTTAGATTAACATTAATTAATCATAGGATTTGTTGTAGGATTCATCCATTCACCTATAAGGAGCAATAGTTCTTTCTTTTTTATTATCTTTTGTTGTATGTTTTTAAGACACATGTGAGTTTCCTCTCGAAATTTTCTCTTGAAGGTGGATAGGGGGTTATTTAGGACCCTCAGGTAATCAATTACTTACTTAATTTTTGGAATTTCTTTCAGGCAAATTTCATATATACCATAGCAGCATGTCAGATAATTTATAGATCCTAGAATTAAAGGGAGGACACAATTTCTAAATCTCTGTCCTATACTCTGGTCAAATATTTCATGTTGAAAATAGAGTTTATTGTTGTGTGGAGCAAAGCTGAATATTTCAACACATTTAGCAGCATCTATAACATAAACCACTAGATGTAAGTCCTGCTGATGACCCCACAATCTTTTCTTCCTTTTCCTAATAGCTAAGAATGTCCTTTGTAATTGGCTTTAAATACATACAGTGTCATCTCTAAGTACTCCAGCTCATCACAGAACAATGGATGAAATACTATTCATATCACTTGCTTATACCATCACCTTTGTACCAGTCTCTTTTGTTTGCCACCCACCAAACTATGACTGAGAAACTTATTATTAATTATGAATATTTGGGCTTACTTTAAGCATGTTTTAAGATTTTTTTTAAACTTAAAATTAACCCATTTCCATTAATGTATGTGCTTCCCCAAGGCTGATTTACCTCATCTGCATACTGTCTATTTTGCTTCCTTGTTGGGCCCCGACTAGCTGGCTCTGGCAGACTGGCTCCTGCTGGCTGACTGGCTCATGCCTCTCCTACATAGCTACTGGCCGTTCAGCCTTTTATAAGACTAATCAGGTACCTTAGTCATGTATGATGAAATAGCAACACATCTTTATGTAGTTAAAAATTGCAGCACAAACAAATGTAATACATCTTTACATAGTTAAACAATTATTCAGAAATGTAAAAATGCAACACTTCTTTACATACATAAATATTTTATTTCACAATACACTTTAAATTTTAAACACTTGTTTTGCCTATCTGTTAATAAGTAATGAATCAGCTGTTCATGCCATTCATAATTTCTCTTGTTTCTTTTGTTGGAATTTGTTCTTCACTATTTAAATCTGAAGTTTTTATATCTTGTTTAAAATATAGTTCACTCTTCATGAATTATAGCAATTATATCATGAATTCTGAATATAATTATAACATTTATACTCTACCTCCTCTCTGTTCTACCTACTTATTTTACCTTCCATCAACTGTCATTTATATCTTACTATGCAATTTAAATAATGACTATATTAGTTTTTCATGGACAAAACATTATGAAAACTGATTTGACTTACTCATGGGCAGGAAGTTAAATTTGCTCAAATAGATACATAAATATTCATTGTTAAATACACTGTAACAAATTTACTTATATGTTTAGCTAAAATGTCTTTTTATAGGCCTTTCAATGTTTTTATTATATTTTTTCTCATCTATTTTAGTGAGATTCATGAATTTGACTGTATTATTTTCACTAATCTGCTCTTATCATTTCTAACTGTTTCCTGGCCTATTTTTCATTATTTAATATAGGCATAAGATTTATCTTGGGATGGATACGTTTCTTTGTTTTTCCTCTTTGACTATTCTTTGTATCAAAAATGTATATGATATAATATCCTAATATAGGATTTGCAGAATGCTAAATCTGCAATGCTTATAATTTACACAAACATATACACCCACACACAGTGGGTGGAGAACAAATTTGTAAAATTTCACGATCAATATTATTAACCACAGAATTTTTTTTTCCATTGGATTCTAGCACCTGAAGCCATTTATTGAAAGATTAAAAGATTCTCAATAGAGTAAGCCAATTTGGGGTTGGAAAGATACTGGGTATTAGGAAAACCTTCAAGAAATCGCAGGATGTCCCTGGCCAAGTCTCCAAACAATACTTTGGGGGGGGGGGGGCTAAACAGAACTTTCCCTTATAATCAAATGAGTAAACACCCTAAGCATCATTACCGAACCTACATCCAACAAAGAATAGAGGTGGAGGCAGGGATCCATGACTGAGCTCTGGGCAGAGCTCTTGGTCCAGCTGAGAGCAGGGGAGAGAGTCTGTATGAACAAGGGGATAGGGATTATGAGGAAAATTCCCACTTTGATGACTGGCTGGAGCTCTGGGGAGCTTATTGAATCAAGAATAGCCACTGGAGATCCATTGGGAAAAGGAGCTAGGCCATCCAAGGGTAAGCAACTTTCTACTGGCATGAGCAGTATGTGGAGCCATGAGGGGTGAGATCAGACTGTCTTCCTGTTCATGGGCTGGCAACTTGGAGCCCATTCCCTGAAGAGGAACACCCAATCCAATACTGACTTTGAGATGAGTAAATTGGACTTGCCTAGAGTGGATGTGCAAAGCTCAGCTGACCCACCTTGGGACTTCTTGCTCTTTTGGGGGAGGGGATAGATGGATGGGGCAGAGGGAGACTTAAGGCTAACTGAGAGGGATTGGGAGGAGAGTAGGGAGGGGGAGAAAGGGGATACACTGATAAAAATGACATTTAAAAATATATATAACAAATAAAATAACATAATAAAGTAGTGGGAAAAATGTAAATTCAGGCTGATTCGACTTTTCTGACTTTGGGGTCTTATTTCTTTTCCCCAAAATATGTCAGTCTCATCTTCATTCTGACTTATGAAATCTCAGTGTTGTGGTTCTGGTTTTTAACATGGGCTTCTCATGCATGAGGTCCAGGGCTAAATCTTCTACCTTCTCTTCTCTTCTTCCTCTTTTTATTTTTTTCATTTTGTTTGTAAGTACCCAGATAATTTCTTTAATGATAAGAGTTTGTTTTTATTTTATTTCCGTTCATTTGGTTTGTTTTTATTCAATTCTACAGAGTATCCAATCTTGAAAGAGGAAACCACAACTGAAGAATTGCTTACGTCAGATTGGCCTATTTACAAGTCTAGAGCGATAATGTCTTGAAAACTAGATAATGAATGAGGACATAATCCATATTTTGGAATATCATTCCTAGGCAAGTAGTTCTGGGCTGTAAAAAAAAAAAAAAGCTATCCAAATAAACCAGAGACAAGTACAATGGCTAAGCAGCAATTTCTCACCAGTTTCTGCTTTAATTCCTGCTTAGAGTTTAAGTCTGAAATCCCTAAATGTTGGATCATGACCTGGAAATAACCCAGGTAAACCTTTCCCACCCACTGTTGATTTGTTTTCCTAGGTGCCTTACTGAAGGAAAGTAATTTTGTTGTTGTTGTTAATTTATTTTCCCCTTTTAAAACTGCCTTTAATAACTATATTTTATGCCCCTTCCTCATACTCCCCAGAAAAAATTACATTTCAAATATTTAAATATTGTTTAGAAATTATCATCCCCTTGTATCTTTTAACTTTCTTGTTATTCGTTACTTCCCCTGTGCTCTGGATGACAAGTTGTCTCAGATTGACCTTTATGTCCTTTTAAAGCTACACAAGAACCCTGAGAGCTTATGAAGAGGGCTGTTTCTCAGTGAAGGGTCTGTCACTAGACTACTGAGGGGAAAAAAAAGTCTACATATTTTAAAAGTTGTTACAGAAATTTTGCCGCTAGGGTGTTTCTGTTAAGCTTAAAATTTCTAATGTTTAACCTACATTGATGCCTAAAATTGCACAAATAATTCCTATCTTCAAATTTCTTCTGTTAATGGAAGAGTCATTTCTATCTCTTCATATCACTAGAATAATTAACTTTCTCTTGGTTCCATTTCATAATATGAGTTTTATTATGTTGTTTTTTGTTTTGGCTTATTTGTTTTGTTTTTAAATATATAAATTTAATACTTTCCATAAAGAATGGTTTACTGGATCTTCTAATTCATTAACCATTGTGTGTATTGTTACTTATCATGTAAAATGCTCAACTTTATGTTTCAATTTGGAAGGAACTTTTAAAAGAAAGATTTGGAAGTTTAAGTAAAGCAGATGGTTCTTGATAATACAATGTGGCATTAGAATCATACAGACAGCAAATACCAGATGTTTGCAGAAAAATGAATTCTCAAGCAGAATGTCTTCTGCTTGGAGCTGTCCACATCACCATGGGCTTATTTTTAATTTATGTTGATAATCTTGAATTTTAGAAATTATTCTTTTAATTTGTCAATTTGGTTTTAATTCATGGTTGCCTAGAAAGGTGTTGGCTTATATTCTGTGATCTTTAGCTCATAACATTTAAGTTCTGTCTTTGTTTTATTCAATTTTTAACAATTTGGATAGTAGCCATGACCCTGTCCTGTTAGGACATGCCCAGTTCTTGGCTTACATTAACTCCATATGAAACATAAAAATAGGTCACTAAATTCTGATTCTGAATAAGATGTTAGCCTTGATTTCTCTATTTAGGTATATTTATTAGCAATTCTTGGGCTAGTGCCTTATATTCCTGGATCCTTACCTTTTTAAATTACTTAATCCAGGTTCTATCATTTGGTTTCACAATCTCAAAGCAAATGTACACATGAAAACATAATATTAGTAAAAGTTAAAGAGAATCAATAAACTATTAAACAAGTTAAAATATTTAATTTAAAATTCATAATAGTATCATATAAGAAACAATTTTAGCATCACTTACATTTTTAAAATGAATCACTTAAGCCTGTTACAATAAGGTTTCCTGGTCTTGGGTGACCAGAAGTCCAGACTCATAGTCCTGCAGTGCCAGACCACTTAGCCTCCCACTGATGCTTAGTCCCCCCAAAATGACTCAGATGACTATATTAACTTCATGCTCTTTGGTCTATAGCTTAGGCAACTTGCTAGCTTGCTCTTCCATCTTAACTCAACCCATTTCCATTAATCTGTCTGCCACGTGGCCCATGGCTCACCTATGTTCCTTACATGTTGCTCATTTGGGCAGATGGCTTGATTTGTCTCTGACTCTATCTTTCCTTTCCTACCTATTCTGATTCCCCCGTCTACTACTTCTATGGTGCTTGTCATGGGCCAAAACAGCTCCTTTATTTAAAGATTGATATTCATAGCATACAGAAAGACATTCACACATCATCACCCAGGGCATATTGTTAGTGATACCTATTTTATTTATCTTTACTTATTGTGTATGTGTGTACAAGTTTTGGAGACTCAAGTATGATCCATGCTTATTTCCTATTTTAATAAAAATTCAGTTAAGATCTTGTGCTTTTTTAATTTATTTCTTTCTTTTAAGCCTAACCATTCTTTATGGAAAGTCTTATATATTTAAAAACAATATATTTAATTTTTCCTCATGTCTACATGTCTGTGTATATTGATTTGACTGTATGTGTGCACAAGTTTATGGAGACAAGTGGACACCTAAGTTATTATTCCCCTTCACGCAATGTACAACTTTTGTGTTTTAAGATAGGGTCTCTCACTGACATGAAGCTTGGAAAGTAGAATAGGTTAAGTGGGCAACAAGTCCAGACATTAGCTTGTTGCCCCATTCCCAGGTTGTACACCACTACCATCAATCTCAGGCCCTCATGCCTTTGAGAAAAGTCCTTTACAGACCTCTTTAGCACTGGTATTACCAATTTTAGATTTTATTACTAAACAAATCATGTTGCTGCTATCAATTCTATAATTACAAGTGTTTCTAAACATATAGTAAGTTCACGAAACTGAATGTGGATTATATAAAACAGTAATAAATGAGCTTCGCTGTGATATAAGATGTTCAAGGCATGCTTTCAGGGGTTCTCAATCACACAATTATCAAGAGAGCAAGTCTGATAGGAAATCCTCCTTATAGCTTCATGTTTCATGCATGAAAAGGATGAGCATGGGTAGCTCATACTCTTGTCCAATTTTACTCTAAGTCAAATGGCTGCTGGAAATTAGTTGAAAAGTCTTGAAAAGTTAGTTTTGTGTGCATGGAAGAGTGATTAAGCATTAGTAACCATTGTATTCTTTCCTTTCCTGGCTTCCCTAGAACCACAGATTGTGACTCTAAATATCTGTTTCCTTTCTGCATTCTCTTTTCTTGTCTCAGTTTCAGTGAACAAATATGACTTAAGTAAAAGATATATGACATTAATGTGCTTAAGATTGCATAAAATACTGAAAAATGCAAATTAATAATTCTAAAAGCTGCTGTTAGTACAAAGTGTCTTCCTTACATTTGTCGTATAAAATTTTAATAATTAACAAATTACATATTACTACACCATGTGTTTTTATTCTAAAACTTTTTCAGTTACTTTGCTGAATTAATTGAATTTTGTTTGCATGTTTATGAATTATTCACTATTATTTGGATCTACATTCTTAAAAATATCTCAGTCTATGACAAAAATCAATAAGGATATCAAGACTCAAGTGTAATCTATTCTTATTTCATATTTTAATAAAACTTCAGTTAAGATCTTATGCTTTCTTTATTTGTTATTTCTGTCTTTTAAGCCCAACTGTGCTCTTCAGCAATTTCTGAATGATGTATTGATTATTAAAAGAAGACACTCATCATATCATTTTATAACTGTCTAAGTTTGGATCATTAAAATGTCCTCATGGAAAATTTGTTTCCTGGTCCAAAGCAGAAATGTTTCAACAATCATCAACTTCATTCTTGTTCTCTTTATTTTATAATAATAATAGTGAATGTATTTCTGTATTCCTTCTCTTGTAGTTTATCATTGTAAGCTAAGTAAAGATGAATATATTTCTCTTGATTTTAAAGAATATTTTTATCTTTAGACTATCTATGAGCTTTAATTCAGTTTTATAATTGAGACAGCCAAGAAGCTGTTTCCAACAACTTCAACAAACTTCTGAAATTTAGTCAACAACTTCCAATATTATATATTTTAATTCTAGGAATTTATGTAAACATATCTTTTAGAAAGTGGCTAGTTAAACAAAAGAACTTAATTTTGTACCAGTAGAATATGTAAAATACCCTCTAAAGCAACTCCATGGTTAACTTAACTTTATATTTTGTGCACATTATTACTCTTCCAATTAAAGCATATATTTGAAAACTACATTTAAAATTAATTAGATTTCTAATGTTTTCTCATGTGTTCTTTTAGAAGTGGGGTGTGTGTGTTTGTGTGAATTATTTTTTCAACTATACTGTCTGAAACTGTAGTATTTTGCAACTGTAATATCTCTATACATTTGATATGCAGATACATGTTTTCCTTTTAAATGTCATTTTAAAATATCTTTTCAATGAGGTATTTCAAAACTGTGCTAATCCATCTAGCAGGAAATAGTTATATGAAGACAGTCTACAGAGAACTCTTTAGTTTTCAGAAAATAATTTTTCTCTTGACACTATGAGGAGGTGTGGAAAAAGGTAGACGGTTAACATTTTTCTAGAAAAAGAAATGCCAATCTTCTGATTTATTATGTTGTTATAAAAGCCCATTTTAAAAAGAAAAAGAGTTTATACCTAAATCTTAAAGAAAATTTGATATTTTGATAAAGATGACTTTAATGACACATGTCATATGTCACCCTAAAAGGAATTATATTTTGGGGCTTAAAAGCACAGATTTAAATGAATTAAAAATTAATTATTTAGCAAGAACTATGCTTTGCATAAATCAAGTATTTTAAATAATTTTAATTAGTTTGTCCATTTGATTATATTCTCTATGGTCAGTTTAACAGATTAAAAGTGTGTGTGTGTGTGTGTGTGTGTTTAGAGAGAGAGAGAGAGAGAGAGAGAGAGAGAGAGAGAGAATAATGAGGTGAAACTTCACCATGTTAACAAGTACCAAAACAAATTTTAAATGTTAAATCTTATTTTCTCCTAACAATATTGTTATAAGCTAATATTGAAACAAAAATGTGTTTTAAGACTTCTATTTAAAAATATATTTGATTTTTAATATTTCCTTTTGTTGCTTTACAAATGTTTGTGTGTGACTGTGTGTTTCTGTCAATGTATATCTCTTTGTGAGTCTCTGTGTGTGTGCATTTTGCATATGATAGCTTCCTCATCCTTAGTTCCATGAATGTCCTCTAATAGCAGTCACCAAGAATTATATATCCTAATACCTTTTTTAGGGTTCAACAACTACTTACGACTGGCTAATATTTACCCCAAAAAGTAACTAAGCTTTCCTTAAAGTTCTCCTATTAAGTTTATAGCTTTTAAATTTGGCTTCATGTGAATCTTAAATAAGCACTACACAGTCAAGTATGTAACTTTAAAAACTCATTTTTAGAATATTTGGTTATATAAATAAATATTTCTTATTTAAATTCACCAGTTGTTATTTCTTGTCATATTCAGAAAAATTTCTGTTCTGCTTACCATTGTCCTTTGTAACAATAACAACAAAATGAAGAACTTTTCTCTTAATTTTGAGTTAATTGTACATTTTGAGGGGTTAGCGATTTTCCCTTTATTATAGTGTTATAACTACCCTCTGAAAAAATAGTCTTGCTTACTGAAAATCAGGCTGTCTTATTTATCAAGTCCAGCGTAATAATCATATCATTTTTTGCCAGTTGTAAAGCTGCATGTAAATGATAATGTAAGTTAACAAAGAGAGTATAGATTGTATATATACACATGAGATTTACGTCACTTTTATTCTCACACACTACACAGCCCCAGAGTATACTACCTCAAATGTGGTAAATTTATAATGTTTCCAGGCACTGAAAGTTAAAACCAAATAAAATTTTTGCATCTCAGGTATTTACTCCTCTTCTTTGATTCTGAGAACTTGCAAAGACACCTTCTAAAAATAATGCTAGTTATGTGTAATTTGTTTTAGAACTTGAAGACGTTATTTGGTCTCATGTGCAAAACATACAAGTAAATTAACCTTGACAATAAAGTGCACAAACAATTTATCTTGCCTACTTGCCAGGCCCCGTATTACCCTGTATTCATTTGATGGGGTGCTTTACATAAGGTTCCTTTTTATGGATTGTCATACTACCTCATTCTATATAGAGTATGGATTAATTACACTTCAGAATTTAAGAAGAGTTTAATATCAGACAGATGGACAAAATCTTTTCACCTAAATCAGTGAATCAGTACAATAAAGGATGGAACACGAAATATTTGGGAACAGATTTGGTTTCTTTAATTTGGTGACCTTCAGATTGCTCTTTGCAAAGTATACAATAGAGGATAAATTTAGAATAATATTATCTCTATTCTTTCCCTGATACATATCTATATATCTAACCATTTTCAGTTCAACTGCAGGACTAAGTAAATTAATATCTTAGAGTTTATTTTTGCCTGTACATAGAAATCAGCTTCTTGATCTCAAATGTAACATTTGTGTAGTATGAACATTTTCCTTGGTTTTGGTTTTTTTATAATATGTTTGCTTAGAAATAAGCATATAACAATTCAGAGAATCTTGCTACAGAAGCTGAAAGTATAATGAATGAAATTGTTCATCAAACACATATGGTTATATGTGAAAATTAATTTTATGAAGTAATCTAAAAAATTTGTGGATAGAGCTCCCTTTCAAAATAACAAAAGATATGTGCACAAAAAGATGTAGCTTGATAAATATAAGAAAAATATTCTAGAATTTTATTTAAGTCTTCATTGTAATAATTATTGTGTATTTTACAAGTGAAATAGTTAAAAGTCTGCTTTTAACCTGGAACAAACCAGAAATCATTGGTGCAAAATTAGATCTAGAGATTACCAAATCTCTCCATATATAAAAAAGGGAAACATTTTTTTCAGGTTATACAGAAATATCTTCAAACATTTTTGTATTCAAGTTAAAAGAGTTAAGTTTAAAATATTAGTACAAGCTTTTGTTTCCCACTTCTTTTCAATTGTGTATGATCAACATAATATTGAATTGTAACTGGCTTCACTAGGATTGATGCTAAAATTAGTATGAACAACAGTAGTGAAATCAAACTAGTTAAAAGGAGAAAAGTAAAGGGGAAGATGAGTCACTTAATTGTTATAAGTATTATTTTAAGGTGTGTTACTTTTGTTTATGTTGCATTTAACTCCGTGAAGCTGTGTTAATTTACTTGCCTAAAACACCTGATGGTTTAATAAAGAACTGAATGACCAATAACAAGGCATGAGAAAGAATAGGCAAGGCTGGCAGGCAGAGAGTACAAACAGAAGGATAAATCTTAGAGGAGGACAGAACAAAGAAATAGCCAGAGAAGAAGGACCCAGGGGCCAGCACCCAGATACACAGGAAGCCACAGAGTAAGTAACAAAGAAAGATATACAAGAATAAAAACAAAGAAGCCCAGAAGCAAAAGATAAATATATCATGAAGAGTTTACTAGCATATATCATAAAATGATTAATATTTATTAAGGGATTATATGAACACTCACAGATACAATTGCACCTTAAGAAAACTCTTGGAGAGTTGAACTGTCCCATATGGATGGTTGACCCACTCCCCCAGAAGGCAAGAGTCAACAGGAAGGAACATCAATGTCCCTGTGTCTCAATGGGGTCTGTCCATAACACCTTCATGTTCCTGGTACTCCAGAGACACATCTCCAAGCTTTGCCAGCTAAGACCTGAGTCCACTACATCTCTTCCTTTTGTCTAACTAAGAAAGTTCTAAACTAAGTATAAGACTGTATACAACAGGAGTCATTGTAAGTGAATGTCTGGAGGAAGAAAAGGCAAAACATAAGCAAGGTCAAACTACAACTAAAAACCAACAAATATAAGGTACATCCTATATCTCTAGAGTATTGATAAGTGGTGACATACAGAAATTACTTCCAAATTGTTTATCTTGAATAATAAAAATCCCATACTTAATGTTCTTTACTAAGAGATAAGATGGTAGTAACCTTAACTGTCTACTCTTCAATCCCATCAAGACCCGAGAAAGAAAATGTATTACCTAAAGGTTGGAAGCACAAGAGAGTAGCTTCCAAAATTTAGGAGAGGACAGCAACAGTCAGCTACCTGAACAGTCACCCACAGCTTTTCTACGCAGTTGGAGCATCCACCATTTTGGCTACAGGTCTATGATATCTGATAGATCTCTTCAGAAGCAGGGCATTTTTGGAGAAACTACCTTATCCTGTCCAGACAGGTTTCAGCAGTCTCTGTCCTTCATCATAGTCATCTGGATTGAACAGCATGCAGTGCGTACTGACAGCAGTTGAGGTAATGGCAGTTTTTTGTCCAGCAGGCCATTGTCTGCCAAGAAAGACAAATGCCTAGTGGAGTGTCCCTGATGCTCAACACCATCTCGGGAAGGGAACAGTGATGCCAGGAGTTGTCTTGTCTTTTATGGACAGATTCTGAATAACAAAACATTAAATGCCAAACTCTCCAGGTCTGTGAAGTGTTTGAAGACTCCTATCTATCTGATATATTCTAGAGTGTATCTGGGAAACATAAACAACATGACTATTACATGGCAAACTTATGTAATGTTGACCTGCAGTTCTTATCCTGAAAACTGAAGTTTACATTGTAAAATTAAGGCAATCTATAAATGGGTGTACAGTCTCTAAATGATGACTACCAGTATGACTATCATATAAACATTAGCTAGCGGCACATGTACTCTGAAAAATGTTAACAGTATCCTAAATATATATCATATACAAAATATCTAAACAGATGTATACAAAATGTTTTATGTATAAATTATGACTAATATAATTAAATATTATGACTAGTATAATTAAAGAGGTGGAAATTGCATAATGGAAATGACAATAATATGCTTAATATGCATCAATGTGCAAAATACTTTAAACAGAGGTAGAAGCATGTGCCAAATATGGCAATTACATATTTAATTTGTATAAATATAGAGATTACCTTATTCCTTTAAAACAATTTCAGATTTAAATTTGAATCAAGATATAAATTATCTCAATTCAACATTTAAAATGATTTCACATTTGTATCAATATACAAGCATCTATACCAGTAAAAACTGACTTTGGCTCATATTTGTCTAAAATAGTTTACACATAGATACAATAATCTATCTATGCCTGTCTCATCTATTTTCCTCTCTCTACTTTAAAAAAGAACTCTGAGTCTATATTACTGTTCTATCCTCATCCTAATCCTTATTTATAAATACCTTAGCAGAATTATAAGTATCCATACGCCCCAGAGGACAAGACTTATCAGAATAGTGGTATAGTTTTTCATAAGGTTGCTTCCTGATGACATGGGTGGTGGCATCATTTTTGGATCCTGTAAAAGCTACGGCAGCAGTTAGATCCTAATGGGCTGACTATAACATCTATAATCATTCTCAAAGTACTGGATAATTCCATTTGGACTTGTGTTAAAGATGTGACATGAAAGATAATCATAGAAAGCTAGCTATCTTGCAACCATCATGAATAGTCTCTACTTCAAAAAACACTGTGTCACTGAGTGGTATACACCAGGTTCTCTCTCTCTCTTTCTTCAAAAAAGAATACCAGGTAGAATCATTGTGGTGGGGCTCCATTTTCTTTTGAAATGCTTTGGAGATTGCTGAAAATTGTAGTTTACAGTGGAAAACATAAAGATTAATATCAAATGAAGATTTTATGTCTTTTGAGTGTTCAGGACAAAATTGTATGCAGAGAAAATTTTAAGGTTAGGATGAAGGAAATACACAGAGAAATAGGATTAAAGATGAAACCACAATAATATTGGTCCCTATATATTCTGGTTGTCTTCTGTCCCATACTAGGTAGTTTTTCTGATATGAGACAGAATCTCTCAAGTTTCCTTTATCAATGTTCTTGGCTTTAGAGAGGGAGAATGTCACTTACCCCAATTCTAAAGCCATCTTTATTTATAATAAAATAAGGACCACTTTTATTTTTAGAGAGATATGGATGTAAAGCAATGTGAATTGAGAAATGACCCAATAGTGCATATTGGTACCAGTTGTCCGTATATTCATTTGTTTGTAATCCTTTCATAAGTGATGTCCCAACTGCTTTAGGCATCTAAGAATTCAGCATCCTTTTAATGTCTTGAGGATAGTTTTATCTATTCTTATGTAAAGATGATGTGGGAATGCCCTTCTTTATGCTGTAAATCTCAATCTTTAAATAAAGGAGCTGTTTTGGGCCATGGTGGGCACCATAGAAGAAGTAGGAGAAATCAAAGCATAGGTAGGAGAAGCAGGGCGGAGTCAGAGGCAGATGGAGCCAGCCGCCCAAGGAGCAACATGTAAGGAGGCACGGGTGAGCCACGGGCCACGTGGCCCACAGATTAATAGAAATGGGTTGATTTAAGATATAAGAGCTAGCTAGCAATGTGCCTGAGCCATAGGCCAAACAGCATGAAGTTAATATAAGCGTCTGAGTCGTTTCTGGGGGCCTGGGCGGTGGTGCGCGGATAAGCAGTCCCGGCAGCAGGTCTGTGGGTCCCGGATTTCTGGCGCACGGGACCCAAAACCCACTACAACAGATGGAATACAACAGATGGCGCATCCAACGTGGGTCGATTATCCACTTAATGCCTGAGAAAGTTTAAAAAGGGTTTTAGCAGAAACTGAGCAAAGGCAGCTTCCAAATTGTATATACAAAGTGGGTACAAAGAAAGCATGGTCACATTCAAAATGGCGCCAGCGGCGGGCTGGTGGCAGGCAGTGTAAGCTACAATCAGGCGGGTTCCTGAAAACTAACAAAAGACTCAGTAACATGTGATTGATTTTAGATTTCTGCTTATTTTGAACAAAAGAGAAACAAATTTTCTTCGTGGCAGCATTTTCTTGGGTGTGCTCTGTTTACGGTCCGTTTAAGAAAACTTAGTGATTCAGCCTAATTTGCAAAAACTGTGCTTCTTTTTAGAGAATGTATTTTAAAAGCTCTTAAGGTTAGAAGATGATTAAGGATTCACAATAAAACAGATTCAGATAAAAAGAAAAACCTGTAAACGGGTTACAATGTTTGTAAAAGGTACATAGGCTTCAGAGAGAAAAGAAAGAGGTTAGAAAAAGTTTTTAAAGCGAGAAATAGAATAATAAAAATATAATAAGCCACGTAAAGATGGAAAATAGACACAAAATCTGGATTTTGGTTGTTATTGTGTTTTCTTTTAATTTTTTAACTGTTAATGAGCTAACTGCAAAAAGACAATGGATTGCAAAGGCTACTAAGTTAAACAAGAATGTATATTTTAAATGTATTTTGATTTCAAAATTTGTGTCTAAGGATTTATTGCTTCGGAAGAGTTCTGCTCTTGTTTCCACAGGAGATGAGAACCTGTGGATTGCTTCCAGGCAAATATGGTTTCATCAACCAAGACCCCCTGAAAAAACCTCTGATGAGAAGAGATGGCCAGATCAGCTTCATGGCTGCAGATTATGATCCAGTCTCAACAATCCGTGAGATTTTCAACGCCCCTTAATCAGCAGGAAGTAGTAATGGATAACTTCGCCCAAATTCCCCAAATATTGTTTCTAAATGTTTATTTTCATTATAAATGGTTAATGGTCATAGTCAATCTCTTTCTAAGAAGAAAAGGGGGATATGGTATGTGAATGCTTTTTTAAAAATTAGATTATTGAATTTACTTAGATCAGAAAATCAGCTGTTAATCTCAAAATGCTTTACATTGGTATAGATTTTGGTTTATTGATACAAATTTAAGGTCAATTTTGTTATGCTGTATGTGTTTTTCTATTCTTGTTTAAGGTATGATGTTCATGTAACTATTTTAAAATTGTAGTGTATAATTAAGAAATGAAGGTTAATAGTCACTTTTGATAATCAAACTTATAGTTAGGTTAGTTAAGATTTTTAGGTATACAAAGATATATTTCAATTAGATAGGTAATCTTCAAATACTTCTAAGACCTACAGAATATGGCATTTAAAATGTTTTAAGAGCTTAGACTTTTCTGGACAGTGAGACAGGTCTGCTCCTGGCAGCACTAATTTACTTCAACAAGAAAATGGGCATGGAAGAAACTCCATATGGAGTCTACTCTCTTTGTGGCAATGGTTAGCCACTGAATAAGGACCTGTTCTTATATTGACTGCTTGACAGTATGCTGTTTAAACTGGACATGCAAGTTCCATAAGAAGATGACCTCTGAACTTTGGCAGAACAAACCAAGATGGTCATTCAGGTTCCTGCTTTACAGAGAAAACTGTCAGACATTCTTCAGGACTCAAGGAGAAGCAATGGATGAACTGTGCCAGAATGGGCAGAGCAGATTTCCTGCTTTACTGAAATGAAAAGAGACTCCAGGCCTATAGGCTGAAGATGGATGCCCCAACTTTATAAAGGAACTTTGGGTGACTGTCCAGGCAGATAGGTGTCATCTCTGTCCTTTCTAGATTTTAGAAGTCGTTTGCACTTCTGGTTTACTTGGGTAAATATTATATCCTTCTGTGGTCTTTGATGTAGTTGAAGATTAGATAGTTATATGTACAGTTTTTCTTAGTCATTTGAAAAGTATATTAGATATGAAACTTTATATTCATAAAGATAAAGTAGATGATAGAATATTTTCTTTAATTTTGCTAAATACAAATAGACTAGATATTGTAACTGTAATTCTTGCTTGATAGCTATTTTGTTTGTTATATGTAATTTTGCTATGTTAAAATTGAAACCTTCCTTTTTGATTAGAGAGAAAGGGGGAAGTGATGTGGGAATGCCCTTCTTTATGCTGTAAATCTCAATCTTTAAATAAAGGAGCTGTTTTGGGCCATGGTGGGCACCATAGAAGAAGTAGGAGAAATCAAAGCATAGGTAGGAGAAGCAGGGCGGAGTCAGAGGCAGATGGAGCCAGCCGCCCAAGGAGCAACATGTAAGGAGGCACGGGTGAGCCACGGGCCACGTGGCCCACAGATTAATAGAAATGGGTTGATTTAAGATATAAGAGCTAGCTAGCAATGTGCCTGAGCCATAGGCCAAACAGCATGAAGTTAATATAAGCGTCTGAGTCGTTTCTGGGGGCCTGGGCGGTGGTGCGCGGATAAGCAGTCCCGGCAGCAGGTCTGTGGGTCCCGGATTTCTGGCGCACGGGACCCAAAACCCACTACAACATAAAGACAAAGTTGAGACCTGACCCAGCCTTGTTAAATGAGTTTTCTTTACCAAGTATCCAATTTTCATATCAGTGGATAAGCCATTACTTCTCCTCAGGAGGGATCTCCCTTTATAATTGGTTTTTTATTAATTTCTTGCTACCCATGTCTTTTATTCTCATATAGAAACAAAAGCAAAACTCCAACTCCAATGAAGCACATATCACAACCTCCAGTCTGAAATCAGGGTATCTTTGAAGTAGACAAGTTGCTTTATCTCAGATGTTTTTTTCTATTATCCAATGTCTCTCTGTAGCTGTTGTTCATTTCTCATAAGCATTATGACACTATAGGTCAGCAAAGCATTATGCAATCTCTCCCTGGGTTTTTTTTTTCTTTTTATTTTTCCATTCTGTTTATGAAGCAATTCTTTTAAGGTGCAATGAAATTTCTCCACAACTGCTTCTTCTGTAGAATTGTGCAGAATCCCTGTAATGTGCTTAATTTTCTGGGAAACATATTCTGGAACATTATCAGTTTTAATTTGGACAAGAATTCCATTATGGCCATGACTTCCAAAGGGTGAGTAATTACAGAATCAGCTTTTTCCGAACTTAGAGCAGTTGCCCATTGCATTCCTGAATAAGTGTTGATGGTATGATGTGCATATTTCATCTTTCCAAATTCCACAAAGTGACTCACATCCATCTGCCAAATCTCATTTCTCTGTGTACCTTTAGGATTATGTACAGCAGGTAAAGATTGTTGGTTATAGAAGGTGCAAGTAGTGTAATTCTGTAGAATTTTCTTTGCCTGATGCCAAGTGATGGAGAAGCTCTTTTTTAGTCCTGTGCTGTTAAAACGATGTCTCTTATGAAATTCTGAGGCCTCCAGAATGTTTTCTACTAATATACAGTCAATATCATCATTACCTTGCACCAGAGGACTAGGAAGTTCCGTGTTTTTCATGGAACTGTCAATTTCTCCCTTAAAGTTTTTCTGTTATCCAGTGCTGTGTGGTCCTCTGTTTTAGGCATTGCATTTCCTACTCATTCTGAGGAGGCTGTTTCTCCACTGTGACTAGATATGACTGAACCTTCCTTGGCTTTGAAATCTGGTTTCTGGGTCTTTTGAGGAGAAGCCTTGAGAAGGGGTTTCCCTTGGTAAAGGGTTGCCTTGTTTGACTCTTGTGGACCTACACTCATTCATCTAATGTTAGCCTTTGCCACATCATCTGCATAACCCAGAAGGTAATGACATTTTGTTTGAATCATTCTTAAATGGACATTATTCCCAGAAGTACTTTGGATACAATTCCTTTTTATATGATCTGGTTTACCACAATTAAACCAGTTGATGCCTTGATTCCTCACCCTAACATTGACAATGGCTTGGGCTAACCAATACTCTTTATCGCAATGGACAGATTCAGCATTGATTGCATACTGAATCCATTTCTCTGTGGGTGCATATCTGATATTTAGTGGCATAAGCATTCTCTTACATTCCAGATTACCATGCTCAAAGGCCAAAGAAAGTATAAATTGCTTCCTAACTTCTGGATCTCATACTGTTCTATGTACAGCTTTGGTTAGCCTCTATAGAAAATCATTATAAGGTTCTTTTAATCCTTGTCTGATATTGGTATATGCCTTTATTTTCTGTCCTGGATCTTAAATCTTTTCCCAATACAGCATTCAATACAGCATTCAATACGGCATTCAATACAAGCATTCAATACAGCAGTATGGTATAGCAACAATGTATGTTCAATACAAGTAGTCAAAACTTTCACATCAGCAAACAAGCCTTCACCATAGGATTTTGTCCTGAGAAATGCAAAAGCCGCTAATTTTTTTCCTGTAGCTCTATGGCCATAGTCAATTCTCCATTGTAAATGTTGGCTATAATCCAATAAAGCAGATGTGAACTGTATCCAATCATTAGGATTATTCTACTTTTTGCTGACCATGCATTTACAGTTTGTTTTAAATACGTGGAATGGATTCCATGGAATAATATGGCTTCTTTACTATCCTTTATCTCTCATATGGAATGGCTCATAATTGCACTCCATGAATTATGAGAGCTCCACATACATGTTCTTCATAAGAATTGTAACTGGAAATAATACCAGTGGAGAAGGGGTATTCTTTTCATATTTACCATCTTAGGCAGAACCTCTTTATTACCATAATATTTTATAGTAAGTTGTCCTGAATTTTTTTGGGTAGATAGTATCTTAATATCCATGTCCTATATTGCAACATGGTCCTCTCATTACTGAAGCTTGGAGACCATCTTATTTTCTAGGGTCTGAGGTTCTTGAATAGCCAGTCTTTCTAATGACCTCATAAGAATCAACAATTCTCCTATTCTCATCATTAACATAAAGTCTGCACTTTTCTTGTGCATTCTTAATATTCATGTCCAAGGAAGAAGTTCTATCTGAGAGTTTGTTATAACCAATTTCCAGAAAATTAAATTGGTTGTAATTTCTATATTACATACTTTAGACAGCATTCTTAAACTCATTAAAATTGCTCATTCTTAAACTTTAAATCATTAATCATGCTAATAAAGTCTAATATGTAGAATGGGTATCAGGCAGGTTTTGTTGAAATATAAAATATAAAATCAAACCAAAAAGGAAAAGTGCTGAGGAATTGAAGCCCACCCCCCCAAAAAAATAAACTCATGGAAGAAATTGTCAATGGCCAATTCAGGCACCTGATACTTTACAGACATGTCTCCCAGCTGTGTCAGATAACACTTGAATTCCACTATAGAGACAGGATAATTTAAGTTAAGAAATTCTGGATAGAAACAAGCCAAACTTAGGCCAGGCATTTTTAAGTAAGTAAAAGCCTCTGTGTGTGTTTACCTTCGTGATGAATAGTGGCTCATGAACCTTTGTTATAATTTAAATGAATATAGAAATAGCAGATAAAAAGACAAATATTAGTCTTAGATATTTTGCATTGACACGGACTTAGACTTATTAATATAAATTAAAGTTAATTTTGCTTTTCTGTATTTAAATTTTTACTCTTGGTTAGAGTATTCTACTTATGAAACTTATTTTAGAATGCAATGTATAATTAAGAAATTTTTAGAAGATATTCTGTATAATCAAACTTATAATCACATAGGTATGTTTTCAAGGTTAAATAGATATATTTAGATAGATAAATTGTTTTCAAATACTTCAAAGACATAAAATATGACATTTATAATGTTTTCTTAACCTAAGATTTTTTTTTTTTATGACGATGAGATACATCTGCCTCTGGAAGCACCAATTTACTTCACATATAATGGGCATTTAAGAAACTCCATAGGTGTTTGCTTTCATTGAGGCAAGGTTAGTGATCTGGGCAAGAAACTGCTATTGCCTTGACTGCTTGACTATGTGATGTACAGATTGAACATTTTGCAGGATACACAAGAAAGTAACTGTTGAACTTTGCCAAAAACAAGGCAAGACAGTCCCTCAAAATTTCTGGCTCACAGAAAAAACTACTGGACATAATGCAGGACAAAGTTGAAACAGATTTACACATTTTGACAATATAGGCGGGACAGGCTTTTACATTTTCTGCTTCATTGAAAAGTCTGTCAGGCACTATGGAACTCTAGGCTGAAGATAGATTCCCCAACGTTTCAGACAAACTTTGGGTGACTGCCTAGGCATCCAAATGTTTCTGTTTCTAAATAATATTACATCCTTCTGGATATTTGATGGAATTGAAGACTAGATAGTTAGAAGTTTCAGTTTTCCTTAGTTACAATAGAAAGTAATTTAGGGGTAAAACTTTGTAGTCATTAAGATAGAATAAATAATGCATTATTTTCTCTAGATATGCTAGCTACAAATGGACAGAATATTGTAAATAATTTTTATTTGATAATTGTTTGCCATAGGTGGTTTTACTATGTTAAAATTAAAACTCTTTATTTTATCTTAAGCAAATGGGAAAATGTAGAATATTATTTTTAAGGTGTGTTACTTTTGTTTATGTTTCATTTGTTTAACTCTGTGAAATTGAGTGACTTTCCCTGTCTAAAACACCTGATGGCCTAAAAAAATTACTGACTGGCCAATAGCAAAGAAGGAGAAAGTATCAACAGACATAGCCACCTGCCATGGACTGGCCCTCCTGGGGCACCAAGACCGAGGGAGAACACGGGTTGAAGGAGAGGAGAATGGGATTCGGCGAGTAAATGACAGACAGACACACTCAGAGGGTTGAGTTAATGCTGCTGCAACTTTACTGACTTTTTCAGGTGCTTATATACAGAAAGCAAAAGGGAACTTGGCAAGGTATTTAACCATGACATTTATGAGAACAGAACAATATGGGACATGTGTCATACATTGAATCTAGTACAAGCATTTGTTGGCTTGTGGTTAGGGGTAGGTGAGGCATGGCTAATGATTTTTAAGAGAATGATTACAACTACTTATTAATTTTCCATGGGCATGGGCTGTGTCTTTTTGAGAAGTTTTTTTGTATGTCCATTTTTCTTCTCATAGCCGAATGAACAGCGAGGGCATGACCCCAAAAGGCTTTTGAAAAAAAGGGGGCTAACTAGTTTGTCCATTTTTGAGTTAAGCAGACACCAGGGTTTTTGCATACACTTTGATCTTTTAGAAAAAGAGGGAAGTGAGTAATAATTTCTTTTTTGTCTTTTGTACACTATTCACCTATTGCCATGTTCATCATAAACTCTGTTACATTGAGTTGCTCTTAAGAATAGTCTCATTAATTTTTTTGTCCTAGGTGCTGTCTACTGTTTACCATTAATCTTATATTGTACATATCTCCCTGGGAGAGCCCTGGAGAGAATTCTTGTTAATGCTTGTTTCTCTGAGATACTGTGTTGTTTATGAGAATTTCTTACCAGTTGTTCTATTTCCACTAAGTCATTGGTTTCTTAGGAACCTTTTCAATTGTCTGAAATTAAGGAGGAGGTGCTTCCTCCTGTTTCTCATCATTGACTGTGTTAGTTTTATTCCTGGCATTATAAATGGGTACATTTAGTCTCTGGTATAATACAATTAGCAGGAGCAAAGCAAACAAGAAAAAGATTAAGGAAAAATAGACTAGGTGCATTGTGGCCGAGAACGGGGTGACGAGGTCATTACACAGGCTCTGTATCAAGGAACCGGGGAACCGTTCACTCCAAGAAGCTCTGGCTCACCAACATCCCACCATGAGGGCCACCTGATAGGCATTGCAGCTTACACCGGAGGCACGGTGGATGCAGCACTAGAGAAGGAGGAGAACCCAGGGGCAATCTACAGTGTAAGAAACAAAAAAAGATTTACAGAAATAGAAAATATAAAGTTCAGAGGCAAAGATAGATGAAATAATTTAAGTTAGGAAAAGATGGTAAGAAACAAGCCAAGGCCAGGTGTTTATAAGTAAGAATAAACCTTCTTGTATGTTTACTTGTTTTTAAATACATGTCCCTTTTTTATCTATATGAAGAAGCAGCAGGCACTATTAAGATGCAAAATTATGGAAAATATACCCCAAATCATATAGTTTTAGAATACATAGACTATCCAATCTTTTATTATGACAATCATATTTTATTATGTTATAATATTAATATATTATATGTTGATAACTTACTGCAAGCAGGTTTTTGAAATGCCTTAAGAAGATAGAAACACTGTGTGGGAGATGAGACAGGGCTATCCCTCCTACACCCTTCAATGATCCATAAACAACAGTCTCAATTAAGCAAGGTACTTCACATGGAAAAGAATAAATTTTGTTATCACCTTGTTATTGGACAATTATTTTGTTTGCTTTATGATTATTTATTACAGATGTATATACCACAGTAAATAGCTATGCTTGAAATTAAATTTAAAAGTTATTTTTAAAAGAGCAAAACAAAAATACTCATGAGAATAACAAATCAAATAGGAGAAAATTACCATATAGATCAAAATACAATACAATAAAAATAATAAATGATGATGATAAATACAAAACAGTTGGGACAACCATATTGCCAGGATGCATTTTCAGGCTAGGATACATCAAAACAAAGCAGAATCTAGAAAAGATATATAGCTAGTACTATGGAATCAATGCATATTGTTACAATTCATATGGGAAAAAGCTTAATTTCTAATGTGTAGTATTTCGTGTTGGATCCTTTGATAGTTAATTATTTATAAGGAGTAGTTCTCATACATAAAATTGGTGTGCTTGATTAGTTTCTCATCTACATATCTTTCCATTATGCTGATAAAATGAGGAGACAAACAACTGCAAAACAGAAAGTGTTTTCAAACCAATCCCTGGGTATTGACCTTCATCCTGACCTCGACAGCCTTCAGCACTGTGGTAGTTCATTTGTTCACTGCATTATTATAGCCGTCCTAACAAGACAGATGGTAGACTGTTTTTATGTGCCAAATACAATATATTTCATATAAACTAACTGCATATCTCTAAAGCATATCTTTGTAATCAGATAGATACTATCCCCGTGGCCAAGCTATTAACTTTTCTGATTGTCTAGTATTTAAATCATAATTAAGATTAAATTAACAATACTAAATTATATAATGCTCAAGAAATAAGTAACTATTGACCCAATGCCTGTGCTTTTTCAATAGGTCATTAGTTACTAAAGATAATTATTATATGATGGCTAAATTTCATAGACTTATAAACTTTAAAATGTTACCTTTATATAAATTAGCTGAAATCCTTACAAGTAAAATGTATGCAGATATTATTTTTGAAAAAATATGTATTGGACCAAAAATCTGTCAACTGTTTGCATTTTCTTCATTTAGGTGAGGCATGTTATAATCCAAGGAACACAAATAGTAAACTATTGTCACAAAAGCCAGAGTGAACAAATTATTTTTATACCAAACTACTGTGCATATGAATCACAGGCTATGTTCATGGCAAAAGTTCATTGAATCACCTAAGATAGTTATTCTTCTTTGTCTATTCTATTTCTTTTCTCAATATTTTAAAGGCTCAGGTACTGTGCTTTATCTGAAATCATATGTCAGATTTACACAAAGCTATCAAATCAACTGCTGCTCTTCATTTTATTTCTTATCCTTATAGATTTGTAACCATGGTAGAATCCTGAATTATTTTAGTGTTTACCTAATGTTGCAGAAATTTTTAGAGCATGAAAGCCTGATGTAGATTTTAATCCCAATGGTATAGCTAGCACTTTTACAAAATATGTTTTGATTAAATGCAACATATACAGTGATCCAGTATCTTTGACAAAATCTCACTAGGTTTCGACCCTCCTATCTTTTTTCTTTCCTGTTTATTTTTATTTTTTTATATTGTTTGTTTTGATAACGAGGGTGAAAATAATGCTGAAATTCTGTGAGTTCTCTGTCCAATTCATGGTATTTCCAGTCCAAATGAGAGATCAGTTGGCTTTCATTGTGATTAAGTTACAAATTGGCAAGGCATTCACTTCCCCTCCCATTCTTTTCCTTTATTATATTCCCTAGGCCTTTCTTAGGAATAGCTTCATTAACATGGAATTGGTTTCCTTTATGGATGGTGGAGCTCCCATAAGCTCTTAAAAATATTTTACAAGCTCTGTAGCCCTGTAGCTAATTGATGCTTTGCCCTTTTCCTAAGCAGCTTTAAGTATGTGATTTAAGGCATGGCTAAAATATCTTGAATCTAGTATTGAATAATTAACTATGTAAAAGTAATTTTTTACTTAAGTACATGTTTATTTAAGTAAAACTTCTATACAATGTATATATTTTAATGTATGAATTATAGTTTATAATTTACAAAATGTGTTTAATATAGCAAATTTGAAATGTGATAATTCCTCAAATGTGACAGATAATAGATTACCTAATACTATTCAGAATTTAGTATTTTATTTTATTTACAGATTTATTTGATGTATATTAGACAGGATTATAATAGATTGTTTAAGAAATAATCCAGGAATTTAGAATTAAAGAAACTGAGATTTTTTTCTCTAGAAATTAAACTATGCTAATTAAATTCAGCTTAATTAAGTTATCTATAAAAGGTGTAAAAAATAATTTGCTATATATAGTACAGTATTACAAAGCATTCAGAGAACAAATAAATTAAAACATATTATTAAAATATACTCTTGGATCAAACAAGCATGTGTTGTTTGGACAAAAATTAAAAGTAGAAGTTCAGATTCTGGGATTCAAGGAAAGAAGATGGTCAGACCTGAGACCCAAGAGGTTCAAGAGAGTCAGCAAACTTGTCCATTATACTGGCCAGCATTTTATCAACAGTTCTGCAGATAAGAGCCTGAGCAAAGTACAGTGACATAACTCTACTTCTTCATATACACTTGAAATTACTTCTAGAGACTGGCTTAAGTCAATGTGTTTATGGATAAGTTTCAAATAAAGACATCAGCCTGATATGTAAGTGTGCTGACTTGTGGATCAAGTACAAGAGGTGAGGAAGAACTGTAAAATACAGGTTAATTAATGAAAGAAATTGTTAAAACACTGTGTTTAAATTTGTATTTCTTTGAATGATCATTTTAGATAATTTTTAACTTTAAGGCCTGTACACTATAGATTTTGAATGTTATGTTGAATTATATTTTATTTTATTTAAAAAATGTCATTTTTAATCTATTTATCACCCTCATCCTCTCCCTTATTTATTCTTTACATTAGAAAAATTATGCATCAGACAGTACCTGGAATCAATAGAGTTATTAAAATACAGTGGTGAAATAAAAGAGTTCAATAGCTTGGAAATTTCTTCTTGGAAATTATACTTAAAAACACCAAAGTAATACTAATATATACTTTTCAGTTATAAACAATTAAAGAGACTATATTATTTTTATATGCTTCCTACTAAGTAATGTGAATAAAGATGGTTTTCTGGTTTCTTTGGTACTTCTCTATGGTTTCTTGTAATTTTTATAATGTTTTATATGCTAATCTTTGAGAATTCATACATTTATATTATGTATTTTGGTTTTTCAATCCACATCCTTCTCTCTAGCTTCTTTCAGATGTACATCCAACATTCCCTTCCCAAATTAATCATGCTCTTTCTTCTTTAGAACCTAGTGAATTCAGTGTTGCAAAATGCTCATTGATATAGAATCATCCTTTGGGCTTGGGCAATCTATGAGAGGACACTTTCTGTGGAAAACTGATTCTAGTCTAATAAATATCTATTACTAACTAATTTCAGCTAATTGCAGAGCTTATGATCCTTCCCCTATCCATTCTGAAATGTTTGTTTATTTGATTTCTTTGAAGCCTTGTTCAGAGAGCCAGTTACTTTGAGTTCATGAGTGCAAAGGGTCTGTCATATTTAGAAGACATTGTTTTTTCAGTTGTGGTCTTTCTTGTCCTCTGCATTTTACATACTTCACTCAAAACAAATGTTTTAATTTCATCATAAAATTGCTATATTGTTAAGAAAGATCAATCCAAATATTATTAATCATCTAAGCATTCTGATAGCAATCAATGACATATTCAATGTTTTAACATTTTAAAAGATTAAAATTGAGGTTTAGGAGGGATAACAAAAAACACTTTAATATTTTAAACAGTCCCAGATATTATTATATATTCTAAGGCATTTTATAAATGACTGTGCCCAAATGGGGAACTACTGTAAAATTGCTGAAATTCTCAGTCTATCATCATTCTTAACCTTTAATTTACCTCATAAAATAGCATCTCAAGCACAATAGATAATGATGAAACAATACATTTTTTCCCCTAAGAATAATCTGTGATTTTCTATCAGTGTTGTCTTTTATTAGCAGTATGAAAGTTCTACCATGGAAGTATAAGAGATACTTTTTGTCTTTATCACTGTGTATTAAAGAGTTCTCTCTTAATATCTTTCACAATATTTCTGAGGTTTTTTGAAAAAATAATTTTCCCCTAATAGCTGATAATTCTCTCTACCATAGGGCTTTATTTGGTCCCTTAATTCCTCTAAAGTCCATCTAACTTTAATGGTCCTACATTGTAAAGAGATTTCCTACTAGTCCTGCCACTCACTCCTGTGTTATTTTCCCACCAATCTTATACTCATATATTTTATAACTAAGTTGTCATAATTTTTATTTTCTAAAACTATACAATTAAAAATTTGTTTTAAAACAATTTCTGTTTTTTCATTTGCTTTTTTTTTTTTGAAAATTTAGAAACAAAAGTACATTTATTTCCTAAAGACTTCCTTGTAAGATCACCTATGCTGAGGGGAAATGTGACCTTCCTTCATTACTGAATCAGTAAGAGGAGGATTTTGGAAGACATTCAAATTTCTTTTTTACTTAAGAAGCAATTTTTATAGTATATAGATATATTTTCAACAGGAAAATATATCACCATAAGCCCATACAATAGGAAAGATCTAAGAGATCCTGATTTACAAATTCAGTAATGAGATGCTCAGAAGCTTCTGGAACAGAGAAGCAAGATACCGTCTTTGTTACAGTGGAGGGGATGAGCCTGAGGTGGGCACAGTTGTGCATACATAGCCGTAGGAAATGGAGAGCACCAACGAGTTTACAAACCAAAGAATGGAATGGAAACTGGAGGGGTATAACTACAGAACACCTAACCCTGTCTTGACTTTGGATGAGGAAATCACTTGCCTGGAGTGGATGTGCCTCACTGAGCTGACCCACTTGGGACTTCTTCCACTTTTGGGGAAGGGGATGACAGATGGGAGATGGGGAGGCTGAAGGCTGACTGGGAGAGATTGGGAGGAGGGAAGGGAGGGGGAGCAGGGAAATATATGGATAAAAAGACATTTTTTAATAAAATAAAAAAAATAGAAAAAAATTAGTAACAGCATAGGTTCACTCAATAACTATATTTTAGGAAAGAAATATACTTTTGTTCAAAAATTTTCAATTTGCTACTTCTAAAAATGCTCTTGAAAATCAGTAACTATATGCCTTGAAATTCTTTGTTTTATCTGAACTTGTGGGTATGGAATTAGTGAAAATATTTGTGACTTAACATATTTTTAAGAACAAGCAATGGCAGTCCTTGCTTACTAAAATAATGTTGAATAAGACAATTCAGACTAAACTATGACGTTGGCCATAGTTGAAAAATAACTTTTTTGTGAATCTTAAAAGATTTAACAATAGGAGAACTTTTCCAAAGGTTACATAAGTTTAGGAAAATGATGTAAAGTAAAAGCGATATCACTGTTATTTCCTATGACTTACTTAAAATTAAAAATTTCCCTTTTCTCTTTGGAAAATAAATATCAAAAATATCTGAAACAAGGATTCCTTGACATACATTTTCAGTAGAGCATGAACATATTCTTCATAAATTCACAAACTGCTGTGCAAATTTTTATGTTTAGGCTTCTTCTAAATGCCATGGCAGAATCACAGTTGTTTATAAGAAAAAAAATCCAATACATAATTCAGGGTCAGCTACTGAAATGTAGGAAAAATACAATGAAAATTAGTTTCTTTTTGGAAAACCATATACAAATATTTTCTGGAAGGCTATCAGTGTGAGAAATTATTGAACTTTCAGATAAAATATAGCACATAAACTCCATAAGTGTAAATATATCATAATCAGGATACACACACACACACACACACACACACACACACACACACACACACACAACATGAATTGAAGGTTTTATGGATTCATTAAACTATCAAACCAGACATAGGGTAAGATTTTAAAAGACAGAATCTAGATTATATTCACTACATTTAGAGTTATTAATGCATATTGTTTAATATGCTTTCTTTTACTCTGAGAAACCATGACTCTAAGGGACTTGTGAGAAAAAGATTTATTTCTTCTTATAGTATCTGTTAGTAGTTCATCACTGAATCAGAAACCAGGAAGCAGAATTTGATACAGAGGCATTGGAGGGACACTAACAACTAAATTGTACCCTATGATTTGATAAACTGACTTTTTTATATAATGCACAATCATGCACCCAGGGGTACTACTGTTCATAGTGGGATAGACTCTCCCTCACTAATCATTTCTCAATTAAAATCATTGGGTAGACCTTCTCCTGTCTCTACTCACACAGATCTAACCCAGCATACCCGTGCCCAGCACTGCATCAAAGCAGGAACTTCAGCTTTCCCATACCAGAGTTTTCATCTCCTGCTGATCCCACAGAAAATAATCTCCTATTTTCCTTCCCAGACTCATCACTGTATAATAAACCCCAACTACAGCAGGCATTCAGGGCTAACCCAAGGTCCACAATCCTTGGGCTACTAAATAGGTTGAAGGCAGACTCAAACTTCGATAGCTCCTGAGATCTAATCCGTTCAGTCTCCTAGCCAGTGCTGTGATGTGAGAATGTCTTTCTGTATGCTGAGAATATCAATCTTTAAATTAAGGAGCTGTTTGGCCTATGGCTTAGGGACATTGCTAGCTTGCTCTTACATCTTAACTCAACCCATTCTCATTAATCTGTCTGCCATGTGGCCTGTGGCTCACCTGTGTTCCTCACATGTTTCTTCTTTGGCGGCTAGCTCAGTCTGTCCCTGACTAAGCCCTCCTTCAACTTCAACAGTTGACTAAGAACATTCAACATACTGGCTGGATACAAGATTAACTTGAAAGACTTTATAACCCTCCTTATAAAAATGATAAATATATTGAATAATCAGAGAAACAATACTTTTACAATATTTTTAAATATATATTTTATGAGATAAGTCTAAAGAGGCAAGTGAGTCTTGTATGATTAAAAACTTGATTTTATAAAAATATAAACTGAAGAAAACATTAGAAGATGGAAAAATCTTCCCTGATAGTAAAAATAGTAAAAATGGCTATCCTACCATCTACAGATTTAAATCAATCCTCATCAAAATTCAAACACAATTCTTTATGGAACTCAGATGATTAATTCTCAACTTCTTAGAGAAAAATAGAAAATCAAAAGAGAGTTAATACAATCCTGAACAATAAAAGAACTGCTAGAGGTCTTGTCATTCCTAATTTCAAGTCATACTACAAAGCTATAGTAATACAAACTGCATGATACTGCCATAAAACAGGCATGTTAATGAGAAGAATTAAATTAAAGACCCAGATATAAATCCAAGTACATCGGTCACATAATGTTTGATAAAGAAGCCAGTAATTGTACACTTGAAAATAGCATTTTTAACAAATAGTGTTTATCTAATTTAATGTCTATGTGTAGAAGAATGTAAAGAGATCCAAACTTTTTTAAATCACACACAAAACTCAGGTCAAAAAATGTATAAGACCTCTTTTTAAAACAATATACAGTGTACCCAGTAAAAGAAAAAGCAGAGAAGAGCCTTCTATGCAATGGAGCAACAGAGTAGTTTTACTGTCCAAAATATTTAAAGAACCCGAGAAACTAGATATCAGAAACCAAGTAATTCAAATATACCACGGAGAACAAATCTTACCAAAGAGTTTTCAATAAAGGAAATTTAAATGATTGAGAAAACCAATACATGTGAAACATCCTTTGCTCTTAGGAATATGCAAAAATCATACTTTAAGTGTCGTCTTACACACCTCAATATGGCTAACATCCATAGCATAAATGTAGAGCAAGGAGAATACTCTTGAATTGCTGGTGAGAGTGAAAACTTGTATAGCCACTATAGAAATCAACATAGAGTTTCCTCAGAAGTTTGAAATCCATCTATTCCAAGACCGAGCTATACCACTCTTAAGCATATACCTGAAGGATGCTCCAAACTATCCCAAAGACACATGCTCAACCATTTGCCTTCCAACTTTATTCATAATAGCTCAAATATGGAGACAACCTACGTGTTACTTCACAGCAGAATAGATAAAGAAGATGTGGTATATTTACACAATGGAGTAATTAGTCTGCTGTTAAAAAAAAGGTATCATGAAACTTGCAGACAAATGAATACAACTAGAAAAATTATTTTGAACAAGGTAACCCAAACCCAGAAAGATAAATTTGGTACATATTTGAATATGAGGGGATTTTAATAATTAAGTAAATGATAATAATGCTATAATCCATAGACCAAGATAGGTTAGTTAAAGATGAGTGGTCTAGGAAGGAGTAAGGAATCTGCTTAGATGGGGGAAATAGATCATCCAGTTAGAAGGGAGGCTGGTGGTAGTGGGAAAGAAGTCAGTTGTGGTGTAGATGGGATAGAGGTAGGGAGCATGAGGTAAGATGACTGGAATTGTGGGGGCCATTTTATGGGTGCTATGGAAACCTAGTGTAGTAGAAACTTTCTCTCTATGAAGATGAACCTAATAAGGACTTCTACTAATGAGAGATATTGATCTCACCTGGCCATCTTTTGTAGCTTGGCAAGGTTTCTAGTGGTGGGACTGGGTTATATTCAAGTGAATATAACTTGTCCCATGGAAATACCAAAAGTACTCAATCTTTGTGCCAACTGACAGTATAGTCCCATCTCTGAAAACAATGACTACCTAAGTTATTCTTATTGAACAACAAAATGTCAAGTCAGTACTAAAGTAAATCATTACCCCTATGTTCTAGTCTCTTTGTTGTAGAATATAACTTTGTAGGATACCCAAAAATGAAATGTGGACATTAACCTAACCATAACACCTTTGACCTAAAGTTTCTCCTACCTATAAAATAATGCCAGGACAGCACTGGCACAGAACTGGTGCCACTCACTAAGACCTAAGGCTCACTCCATGAGAAGAAATTCATAGGAATTCATACGTATCATATTCAATACTCCTTGGGTAACCAAGAACCAGAGACTAGATAGCAGAGAGAGATATCTATAGAGAGAGGTAGAGGGAGGGGGAGAAATGAAAGAAGGGAAGTATAAAGAAAAGAAAGAAGAAAATTAATGAAGTGATTCCTAATGATATTATATGCTCTACAAATAGATCAGACTCTATACAGTGATCAGTGTGGCTTTCACTGGCAGCAGAAATCGTAGCTAGACATTATGCAAAGGGAGAGTCTAAATCTAAGGTCTTCATTAGATACCTCCTCTCTGAGTAAAGAGAATCCCTTGGACAGGGAAACTCATATACTCTTCAAAAGCTAGAGGGGATAGAGGATACCAGGAGAATAACTCCCTTTGAGTCAACTAAAGAAAGCATGTATAAGCTCACAATAACTCAAGCACAAGCATAGAGTCTACAAGGGTCTACACAAGGTCTTTTTTGTGTATGATTATATTAGCTTAGTATTTTTAGGAACTCCTAACTGTGAGAATGAGTAGTTTTTGACTTTTGTGCTTATTCTTGAGATTCATTTACTTTTACTGAGTTGCCATGTCAAATTTTAATATGGTCTTTTGACTTCATCGTTTAAACTTTATTTTGTTTTAATTTGTTTGATTTTTGTCTCTTAGAAGCTTGTTCCTTTCTAGTGAGAGACAGAAAGGGAGTGGATCTGGAGGTGAGGATAGGTGGGGAGGACCTTTGTGCAGTAGATGGCAGGAAAACTCTAGTCAGGTTATTCTATGAGAAAAGAATCTATTTTTAATTTAAAAAAAGGATACCTTGATGTATACCTCTAGGACTTTCAGAAACTGTGAAATTTGGGGACATTTTTGGTTGCTATTACTTTTTTTTTCCATGATAATAGCATGCACGAGATTACAAAAATCCTAAACAGCATATTTTGTAATAAGAAAATAAAAACTATAAATAAGAACTAGACTTTCATACAGAGAATACCCTCTTCAGAGAGTATCTTTAGAGCATACCCTCAGTCATAAACTAATATGCCTTTAATTGAGCATAAAGAAAGTGCAAATGCTGTTTGTGAGATGTTGTAAGGCAACAATTAAAATCTTTTTGGCTAAGGTTGACAGAGAGCATTAAGAAAGTAAAGGCAACTAAGCATTGAAAAGTAATAAAGAAAACCATTGTTTATCAGGAAAATTAATAAAGAAAGCTAAAATTTTAATAATTATAATTTTGAAGATCCACTCACAATGACCAATGTTAGAATAGTTGACCCTTTACAAAACATTGTATTTGTATTGCTTGCATTTTATAAAAATATTTTACTGTAAGTATAAAATCATTCAAAATGCTGTACTGAATTACAATCTCTGAGAACAAGAAGGCAAAATTCAGCAATTCCTTTTTATATTCTCTAACATGTAATAATTCTTTAAAAGTAATTCTCATGGCAACAGATGTTTATATTATAAATTAATTAACTCAATGTTAATTTTATTTTTTATATTTTGACAATGAAAAAAATTAAAATCAGTGTTCTCAATTTGTAAAAAAATCTATCTGCCTATTTAAGTCTTATTTAAAAGTATAATCAAAAGTTAAAAAAATAAAATTAACATTTATTTAGAATAAATCATAAAAGATTGAAAGTTTTAAACAAATAATACATTTTAAACATTGATCCATCATTATATTAGTACAAGTAAGTCAGAGTGGATGTGTTTGCGTGTGCATGACTATGTGTCTATGATTATTTTTTGATAATATTTCTGCAAACTTTAAAGCTGTGGGATAATATTCATGTACACTGCAAAGATTTGTCACTTGAATATACTTAATAAAACACTGAATGGTCAGTACCCAGGAAGGAATTTTAAATGGGGCGATCAGACTAGGAGAATTCTGGAAAGAAGAAGTGCAGTCAGTGGAGTCAGGAGTCTAAAGCAAGATGCAGAGAAAGGAAGACAAGAATGCCACACTGAACAGGTAACAAACCATGTGGCTACATATAGATAAGAATTCTGGATTAATTTATGTGTAATAGCTCGTTAGTAATAAGCCTGAGCTACCAACCCATAGTTTATAGTAATATTCAATCTCAAACTCAATATATGGGAAGCAGTTTCGGGTATATGGGATTTACTTGATGTGGGGATGTCTTTCTGTATGCTGTGAATAGCAATCTTTAAATAAAGGAGCTGTTTTGGCCCATGACAGGCACCATAGAAAAAGTAGGAGGAGGAATCTGAGTAGGTAGAAGGAGCAGGGCAGAGTCAGACAGAAGGAGCCAGAAGCCCAAAGGAGCAACATGTAAGAAACACAGGTGAGCCACGGGCAACATGACAGACAGATTAATAGAAAGCGGTTGAGTTAAGAAGTAAAAGCAAGCTAGCAATGTGTCTGAGCCAGGGCCAAATAGCATGAAGTTAATATAAGCATCTGAGTCATTTCTGGGGCCTGAGAGCAGTGGTGGGCAGCTAAGGGGTCTGGGGCTACAGGTCTATGGGTCTGGGCCTCTGGCCTCCCAGGACCAGAAAACACATTGTAACAGATGGTGTCCAACGTGAGGAGAATATCCACTTGAGGCCTGAGAAAGTTTTAGAAAGGGTTTTAGCACAGAGACTGAGCCAAAGAAGCTTCTAAATTGTGTATATGAAGTGGGTCATTGTACAGAGAAGCACGGCATCCGGGCCACATTCAAAATGGCACTTGCAGACTGGCAGCAGTGTAAGCTTCAATCAAGCCAGTTCCTGAAATCTCACAGAAGACTCAGTAGCATGTTATTGGTTTAAGGTTTCTGCTTATTTTGAACAAAAAAGAAACAAAGACAGATACTTAGTAGCAGCATTTTCTTGGGTCGGTTCTGTTTGCTGGCCACAAACAGAACCAGAACCATAGCTTTATCTGCAAAAACTATGCAGCTCTTTAAGAGAGTATATTTTAAAAGTTCTGATTGGAAGATGATTAAGGATTCACAATAAAACAGATTCAGATGAAAAGAAAAACCTGTAAATGGGTTACAATGTGTGTAAAAGGTACATAGGCTTCAGAGAGAAAAGAAAGAGGATAGAGAAAATCTTTAAAAAGAGAAATCGAGTAATAAAAATGTAATAAGCCACGTAAAGATGGAAAATAGACACAAAATCTGGATTTTGGTTGTTATTGTGTTTTCTTTTAATTTTTTAACTGTTAATGAGCTAACTGCAGAAAGACAATGGATTGCAAATGGAAAGGCTACTAAGTTAAACAAGAATATATATTTTAAAGGTATTTTGATTTTGAAATTTGTGTCTAAGGATTTATTGCTTTATAAGAGTTCTGCTTTTGTTTCCACAGAAGATGAGAACCTGTGGATTGTTTCCAGGCAAATATGGTTTCATCAACCAAGACCCCCCTGAAAAAAATCTCTGAAGGGAAGAGATGGCCATATCAGCTTCAGGACTGCAGACCATGATCCAGTCTCAAGAACCCATGAGATTTTCAAGACCCCTTAATCAGCAGGAAATAGTAATGGAAAACTACACCCAAATTCCCAAAATATTGTTTCTAAATGTTTGTTTTCATTATAACTTGTTAATGGTCATAGTTAATCTCATTGTAAGAAGGAAAAGGAGATATGGTATATAAATAATTTTTTAAAAAATTCGATTATTAAATTTACTTAGATCAGGAAATCAGCTGTTAATCTCAAATGTTTTACATTGGCATGGACTTTGGTTTACAAATTTAAGGTCAATTTTGTTATGCTGAATGTATTATTCTACTCTGGTTTACGGTATGATGTTCATGTAACTGATTTAAAATTGTAATGTATAATTAAGAAATGCAGGTTAGTAGTCACCTTTCATAATCAACTTATACTTAGGTTAGATAAGATTTTTAGGTATACAGAAATATAATTCAATTTGATAGGTAATCTTCAAACACTTCTAAGACCTACAGAATATGGCATTTAAATGTTTTAAGAACTTATACTTTATTGGACAGTGAGTCAGGCCTACTTCTGGCAGCACCAATTTACTTCAAGAGAAAAATGGTCATCGAAGAAACTCCATATGGAGATTAGCTTCTTTGTGGCAACGGTTAGCCACTGGACAAGAACCTGTTCTTATATTGACTGCTTGACAATATGCTATTAAAAGTGGACATGCAGGTTCTGTAGGAAGGTGATGTCTGAACTGTGGCAGAATAAGCCAAGATGGTCATTCAGTTCCTGCTTTGTAGAGAAAATTGTCAGACATTCTTCAGGACTCAGGAGGAAGTGACTGATGAACTATACCAGAATGGGCAGAACAGATTTCCTACTTCACTGAAATAAAAAGAGACTCTGGGCATGTAGACTGAAGATGGATGCCCCAACTTAATAAAGGAACTTTGGGTGACTGTCCAGCTGATAGGTCATCTCTGTCATTTCTGGATTTTAGAAGTTGCTTGCACTTCTGGTTTACTTAGGTAAATATATCCTTCTGTGGTCTTTGTTGTAGTTAAAGATTAGATAGTCATAGATATAGTTTTTCTTGGTTATTTTAAGGTATATATGAAACTTTAGATTCATAAGGATAAGGTTGATAAGAGTATTTTCTTTATGTTTGCTAAACACAAATGGACTATATGTTGTAACTGTAATTCTTGCTTGATAGCTGTTTTGTTATATGTAATTTTGTTTTGTTTAAATTGAAGCTTTCCTTTTTTATTAGACAGAAAGGGGGAAGTGATGTGGGAATGTGTTTCTGTATGCTGTGAATAGCAATCTTTAAATAAAGGAGCTGTTTTGGCCCATGACAGGCACCATAGAAAAAGTAGTAAGAGGAATCAGAATAGTTAGGAGAAGCAGAATGAACCAGAAGCCAAAGGAGAAACATGTAAGAAACACAGGTGAGCCATGGGCCACGTGGTAGACAGATTAATAGAAATGGGTTGAGTTAAGATATAAGAGCTAGCTAGCAATGTGCCTGAGCCATAGGCCAAACAGCATGAAGTTAATATAAGTGTCGGAGTCATTTCTGGGGCCTGAGAGCAGCGGCAGGTGGTCAAGGGGTCTGGGGCTGCAGGTCTGTGGGTCTGGGCCTCTGGCTGCCCGGGACCGGAAAACACATTGTAACAGTTACTGGTGGACAAAAAATTCTGCCTAAGTTTAATGACATTATTATTTATTAATAAATATATAAGTAAATTTATTTTATCTAAATGTTTGTGAATTTAAAAAACTCACATTTATCATAATTTTATCATGCATATTGTTTATCTGTAATTCTGAACATATATCATTGACTTTCACTTGTGTTGAATATGCTTTTTGTCATATTAATTTTAGCCTCATTTCTATAGACAATTGTCTTAATTTTCATATTAGAGCAAGCTAAAATTAATAAATTCAAATATATTTATCAAAAATGTAAATTAAATGTCACTTTATTCCACACAGGTTCAGCCTCAGATTTTAGTTCTAAAGCTATATAGCCCATATAAACTATATAGTTGCCATTAGGATGAATTCAGTCAGTATATATGATATTAGGTCAGGTGATCCCACCAGAACAAAGCATCATTAGCAAATCACACACACACACATACACACACATACACACACATATGTATGTATAAGGAAAATAATTAAAACTTAAGATGGTTTCCATAGTGAATGATGGTTAAATGCAATTTTATGTAAACTTAATCCTAATGGAAATAATGTATTAGTATTTTTTTTTACTTGTAGTGGCTAATGCAGACAAGCCAACTAAGTTCTAATAAAAAGCACTGTCTTTTAAAACAAAAGGCTGCCTTTATAACCTGTAATTGTGCTATGCTTAGCCATATCTTTATATTTTAAGAAAATATTCAAAATTAACTTCCCAGAGCTGCTTATGTATGTAACATATTAATAGCTTATTTTTGGTTTTTGTTCATTTTTATTTTTGAGAAAAATAAAAGAAACAGTCTTACTTTTTTTTCTAAACATAGGGGATCCTTAGATCATACTTATTCATTTCCAACACTGATATACCAAGTAATTTCACTTAAATTAGATAATTTTCATAGTTTTATCATCTTTCTTGTTTTAAACATGAAGTATTTAATATAAATGTATAACTATTCTTAAATACATAACCATCTTTTCTATACAAAATAGTTCTTGAAATATACCACTAGATTCTTTGTAATATATCATTCACATACATGACAATTATTTTATTGTGATTAAACTAAATAAATCTAATAATTATCCTATATAGATGTTAATAAATATTTAATAATGACATATAAACACAATGCTATATTTTCAATTTTTCTAATATATGAGAAATGGTACTGGACAGGTATTGGAAGTAGAATAATAAGCAGTTGATATATGTGATTCTTGCTGTTTTAAAATATATTTTTGAAAAGCTGAAAATCAACCTACCTTATCTCAGTGTTTATCCAAAGTGATTTGATGGTAAATAGAGACAAGACCCGTGACTGAGCCAAGAAACATATAACCTGCAAGAAGCAAGTTTATTTCTCAGGAAGGAGAAAAATTATTGCTAAAAGTCATGTTTCATCTCACTTCAATCTGAGAATATCTGGAGGAATTGATAACCTAGAGCAGCCAGTCCCCTCTTCCTGCTGTTTTTCAAAAATGGCATAAAGTTAGAACATCAACTATTGGCTTCAAAAGAATGTTGACTTTGACTCACCAGGTAGCATGTAAATGATAAATTTATAAGGATTTAGGCAAAGGTTTAACATCTGAAGTAAAAAGAGAAATTTTGACTTTTCTTTTTACCTCATCAATTAAAGCAAGAGTAGAGATCAATGGTAAGTAGAATGAAGGTCATAAACAGAAGATGTTTGGCAGCTTCTATATAACTAAAATGCAAATGCTTAAGACTCTTCTTTTTATAGAATTTAGGTCCATTACCAAACCTGACATGAAAGGTCTAACTTTCAGCAGAACTAAGCTTGGGATTCTGTGTGCAGTATTATGGAAACGAAAGACTAGCCAGGACTCAGCATGGAGCGTGATGTTGCATAAGTAAGAAAATTGAATTACCCTCCTTAACTCTGGATTTATTGTCTGTGAGGAAATGACTTTTAATGTGAAAAGTATTAAAGTGAAGTGTTGCTCATGGAAAGGAATAGCAAAGTTAAAAGGCAGAAAAAGCCAAATAACAATGAAAATCTCTTTCAAGATACTTGTGTAGAAAATAGAAAATTACAATCTTAGTAATTTCAAATGACTTATGTTTTTATTTGAAGGACAGATAATTTACAAGACATACTCAAATAAATTTAGGCTCATTTCTACGACAGCAAATGCTTGATTCCTTCATTCTTAGGACATAAAAATCTTTCAGTAATTCTAAATCATTGTTAAGTAGGTTAAATGTTTATCAAGTCATTATAATAAACCTGGATTATATGATAGTTTACAGTTAAAATTTTTTGTTTGTTTCTAGCATGTATTTTTAGACAGAGACTTTCACGATTTATGCTTCCTTAATTTTGTAACAACATTATAACAACCTTTTATGTCATGGTTTATTGCTAAAACATTTCATTTGTTTCTTACCCATATATGACAAAACCAAGACTAAAAAGAAGTTTCCTCAAACTATTTATACCACTAAGTTGTGCATAAAATATTTCTGCACACACACACAAAATATATATACACTGGAATTCTGTGGATATTTCTTAGCATGAGAAAACATATAGAATATTGCCATTTCCTTTTAATAAATTTTTAAGTTATTTGGTTATTAAGCATATATGCTCATGTACGCATATAAACGTACATGTATCCACAATATATGACCAGAAAAACAATAATAGGTAATATTATATGAATTGTTTAATTCCAAAATATTTTCATTTTATGATTTTGAACTATATTTTTCTAAAGGGAATTGAGCTATGAAAGTTGTAGTGGTCATATTCTAAAAATCTGTAAATATTTTTTAGCATCAGAAGACTTATAGAATATTCTGTCTTTTACAGAATGTTTTAGTTATTAGTTATTTGGTTATTTAGCATGTGTGCTTATGTTCAAATCATGTCTTGGCTCACATTTGGAAACTATAGGTCAAGTAGCAGGGTCTGATATCATCCTTCTGCCCTAAGGGCTCTCAGGATGGAATTCAGCTCATCAGTCATGTCAGCAGGCACCTTTTCTTATGGAGCTATCTCACTAATCCTGACACTATCAATTTCTTATGCATGATGTCTCCATGACAAAAATATAATGATAAAGTACTTTTATATATAAAGTCATATAAAAGCTGAATATTGTAAAAATCTAATGAATACTGCATTAGTTTTCAAATCATATTAAAAGATAGTTCTATAATAATAAATATTATTTATAAAGCAGAAGATCTACAAAAATAAATATGATTTAGAACATGAAATTAACCATCTATCTGTTGTGATTTTTTTCAACTGACACATGCTAAAGTCATCTGGGAAGAGGACCCTCATTAGAGAAAAATGCCTCCATCAGATTATTCATAGACAAATCTGTAGGGTATTTTTTTGACTAATAACTGCTGGGGAAGGAGGCCCAGACCATGGAGGGGTGATGTTGTGCTGCTCCTGGGAAGGTGGTCCTGCAATATATAAGAAAGCAGACAGAGCAAGCATTGAGGCACAAACCAGCAATCGGTGTTCCTGCAGGGTATTTGATTTAATTTTTGCTTATAGGTTTTGTATGAGTTCCTGTTCCTGCTTCCCTTAATAAGAGACTGTTCAAGCCTTTCCTCCCCATTTTGCTCTTGGACAAGGTCTTTCTTACAGCTATAGAAACCTAACTAAGACAACTTAGATGACTATACTTAACATTGTCCAAGATGTTCAGATTGGTTGTCTACGGTCCAAACACCACTTTTGTTTAAGGTCCTTACTACCCTAACTCATTGACATTATAATGATGGCCTAGTGTAAATCTTGCCACAGTGGTTTATAACCTCCATAGTTAGTAATTATTGAAATGTCTTACTTGTTCATTTTTGCATATTACTTCATCTGTATTCTTGCCTGGTTCGATTTAGAAAGTTGAGATACACAATTCATTAGCTTTTTAAAAAGTACAGTGTACGGTTGGTACATGGTTAAAGGTGAAAATATACTACTGGGTATATCCTCAACAGAATGTAACCATTGAATATATCACAGTGGTTAAAAGTAAGTATATGCTACTTGTGAGGAGGACCCTAGTTCATTTGTCATCACTGTCATCAGCAACTCACATTAGCCTGCAACTCCTGTTCTTGGGGATCAAAGGTCATCCTCTGGACCCTTAAGGCACTAAAGGCAAAAAAATCCAAGTAAGTGCACATAAATAATAAATAAAAATAGAATTTTTAATTTAAAATTAATAAATTTGCAAGTGATAGAGGAAGATGCTTCTCTATATATATCTTAAGTTGAAGACTCATTGAATGAGAGACTCCAAGATGTACCTCACTTGAGGTCAACATTGATAATGATGTTTCATGGTTACCTACTCCTTTTGGGGACTTCAGGCTCCTTATTTTCAAACAATCAACTCTATATTTCAGTGGATATGTTCTCTTTATATAATTAATGAATATGTATTTAAAAAATGATGAGGAGTTCCAAAAAATAATTTTCTTTTGCCTTATAACGCAGTTCAGCATGAAAACTAATCATTAGATAAACTTATTGTACACAGTTCTCAAGTTTATTTAATGCAAGTATATGCTGAATATCAGAATCAATAAATTAACAATGCAGAAAGAGAAAGAAGTTACTGATTTTTAAGCAGAAACATATTCAACTCAAAGAGTTCTAGCTTGTTTAAATATGCATGTCAAGATATTACTATGGAAAAAAAGCTCTTTGTGTGACGAAGATGATGGAATTGTGGATTCATTTATATGTGACAGAATATACATTGCCGCTTCAGTGCTACTCACTGCTACTGAATTAATAATGGAAGAAAAAACAATATAGAAAAAAATGAGCCTAAGTAACTAAATAATAAATACAATTGCATTTCCCCTTGATATAAGCTTGACTCACCATTTGTTTGGCCCTTTCAAGTGATAGATGTTTACTTCTGTTTCAATGATTATTCAATATGAATTTATCTTTTTGTGAGCAGCAAAATTTTCTTGTAAGCACAAATCTTAAATGTGAGTTTTACATTTAAATACTTACAATTTTAACCAAAAAAATATTTCAGAAATACTTTACAGCATGGTTAGGTTCAAACAGACAGCCATAGTACTAAATCACAAGTTTTTGTAGTATAAAATTAAGCACAAAAATATTATTTTTTATATGAACACTTTAATGTTATTATGTCATAGAAAAGTACAAAAGAGACACAAAGACATTAAATCATAGCTATATTTGTGAAATGTAAAAACATTTGTGGTCTCTTTGACATTATACAAACAAAAATTAGAATACAGAGGAAGTTAGTGTGGTCCCAGTACAAAACCCAGTTTTCTCCTTCCATGTAATGAATGAAAGTAATAAGCACTGAACTCTAACCACATTCTTGTCAAATGGAGAAGAGAAACTGGAACAGTTCTTGTGGCCGATTCTCTTGTAGATGTGACTTGTTTGTTCCTGTGTCTCATGTGATATTTTTCAAATTCTTGCATCCTTTTTTTGAGGGCAAACATGATATGGGAAGGATTATTCTAAACTCAATTCCATCCTTCCATCATTTATTCAGATTCCGGTCTGGCATAAGCTTAAGTAAGCAATTGTTTTTTATTGTTGTTCAGCTGATTGTTCTTAAAACAAGACAAACAAGACGCAATCCACCATCTCCAACTGATGCAGTACTACTAATAAAGTGGGTATCTCAGGACCACGTTCCAGATTATGATAAAGATTTATGAACTCATTAACTTTTTTCTATTATAATCTTATCTTTCCTATTTTAAAATAAAATCCACCTCTTCTGTTTGCACTTGCCAATGATTGTCGTTAGGTGTTTGTGTCCGTTGATATGTCCTTGCCTAAATAAGATTCAATGATTCCTACTTTGCTTGGGAAACAGCAGATCTAGTTCTAAATTCCCAGTCTTAGCTGTTAAGCTCCTTGAATTGAGCTCCTTAAGGTCAATCTGGCAGCAACCACTTAAGTTGGCATGCATTACACAATCCCCATAAGCCCTAGTGCTTTTCATTTGTAAAATGGAAAATTTGTAACTCTTGGATCAGATGCTTAATAATTTCACGTTAAATATTTGGTGCCATATGAAGTAAGTGGAAAAAATAAAACTATATTAATAATTATTACATTTTTTAAATGATATTTTTGCTCATTTTATTGAGGGATAGTTGAGATTTACAGCATAGAATATTATATTGTGAATCCATTATGGTTATTGCCTTTCTGACTACCAGAGTTTATTAAATCCTGACGTTAAAATTTATGTAATATTAAAAGTAACATAAAACTGTGAAGAACAAAATCATATTAATAGTAAGTCAACATATAACTGTTTCTAAAGATAATGTCAACGTCATTAGATTCTAAGACTTATCCAATATTTTGCAAAAGTATTAAAGAATATCTTAAGACATTTTATACCAGTGTGTGCAGAGATTCAAAGAATCACAATAAAATATACTCATTCACTTTTTTTCTCAGAATGAATTTCATTGTTAACAATCACTGAACCCTAATGAAATTCTTTATGAGTGTTTATCTTCCCGCAAATTTACTTTTTCTCTCTACAAACTACAGTTGTAAACTTCTTAATAATATACTTTTCTCATTTTCCCCCTTTGTATGAAAACCTTTGAGTTAAAGAGCCTACAAAACGTTAGCATACTTCAACAACCTCTCACAAACTTTAGGTTTTAAACTCTAGTTCCAATTATTATTGCTCTAACATCAGAAAACGTCTTTCTCTAATAAAATGTTTTTAAAAAGAGAAAATCAGTGATAGAATGGTTTTCTAATATTTTTCAGAAACCCTTTACCATGTTTTCAAAGGCTTTTTAATTTTCCTTCCTTGATTTTTCTATTTTTCTCAACTTCTTGATGGATTTGTGTTGCTGTCTGTTTTGTTTGGTTTTATAACTACTGTGTGTGTGTGTGTGTGTGTGTGTGTGTGTGTGTGTGTGTGTGTGTGTGTGTGTGTGTGCACCCAGTGCACTTATGCCATAGCACACATGTGGAAATCAAGAATAAACTTACTCTGGGAGTTAGCTGTTTCCTCAGGTGTATGTAATCTTTCTAGCTCTTAAAATTACTCTTTAAGAGGACAGATATTTAAGACTGATCTCATATTTTTATCTTTACATTTAGTTCATGGAATAAAATCTGTTAACAGAAAAGAAAAAGAACAAAACAATTTCATCACAACCAATTAGATTATTTAGGGTGTGATTAATCCAGAGGAGTTAGACCCATTTCTGCTGTTGCACCATGAACCAATTTGGAAGTTTTCAGGATTCTAATCAGGTGTAATAGATTACATGAGCAAGGGGTCAAGATCATGTTGGGGAAACACACAGAGATATCTGCCCATACTAGTGGAAGATCACTGACTCTATATTGACAGCTGTGGAATCTGCATGGGACCAAACCAGCCCTCTGACTGTGGGTGACAGTTGTGTGGCTTGGGCAGTTTGTGGGGTCACTGACCATGGGACAAGAACTTATCCCTAGTGTATGAACCATTTTTTTGGGCCCATCTCCATGGAGGGATACCTTTCTCAGCCTTAAGGCAGAACGATGGGACTTGGTTATGCCACAATTAGATATACCAGACTTTGTTGACTCCCCATGAGAGGCCTTATTCTCTTAAAGGAGTGGATGGGAATGAGGAAGGTGTGTGTGGTGGGAAACAGGTTGAGGTGAGGAAGGGAGAATTGTGGTTGGTATATAAAATGAAACAAACAAAAAATCATTTAAAAAACTGTATATTTTGCTGGTGACTGCAAACAGTATGTTTTTGTCATTTCTCAAATCTCCACAGTGCTCAATGACTTAACGTAAATCATTTCCAATTGTATCACTTCCCTTGAAGCTTAACTAGTAACACAGTTCTTCATGCTTTGAAATTAGCTCATCATCAACCTCCCACTTTGGCATAGACCATTCTGCCATTTACGCATGCTCAGGACAAGCATTGTAACTCTCCATTACTTAGAGCAGTGGAACACATCCTCCAAACTTCGCTTAATGCAGTATCAAAAGATTCCTCTCTTCTAGAGGATAATCAAGAACAGCTAAATAATGTCACTATGGTTTAGAGTCCCCTACCCATGTTAGTGTTTCATTTTGTAAAGTTTTTCCACTCATTGGAAAGGTACAACTTTCTTTGTAGGTAGCCTTATTTTCTGTCAAATCATATTATGTTCTCCTTCATGAAATTAAGTTACTGCTGTAATGCTTATTGCCTACTACACTTCATCTGTCGCCTAAAACAGTAAAAGTAGTATTTAACCCACTTATACTCATAAACTAAATGTTTCATTAGATCAAATCAGGAAAATAGCATAGAGAATCTAAAATAATCAATTTACAACTTAATTAGGAGTTATATTCATTGAGATCCAAAGCTTCTCAAGTGACAGAAGTAAATTCATTCAATAGAGCTTAACATTTTGATACAGACAAGAGAATTTATAAATATATTGGTATATATTGTATAAGTGGTTCAGATAGCCCAACTTTTAGAATATTTGTAGACAAAATGTTTTTCAGTTAAGATCTCCATGGAAGAAGAGTATAAGGAATCTGAATGTTTTCTCATTTGGTCCAGTGCAATGGACATTTTAAAGATGGCAGCATGTGTTTTTTTGTTTACAGGGCTCAAAGTGATAGAGCCAGAACCTATGATCCTTCAATTCTTAACTATGTTAGAGTTTTACTGAGGCATCATAGTTTCAGTGAATCTGTTATATAATTAAAATTTACTAAGGAAATAATTCTGGGAGAAATATGGGGACAGATTTTTATAACTTCTTGTGTTCTCAAGATAGGTGGTTGTTATCAGCAGAGAAACTCATATGAAATGACACCCATGGAATAGCAAATTTATTAATACATTTTAAGATAGATTACAGCATATCTGTTATCATACATCTGATGAAACAACCATTTCTGCATGGCAAACTTTTTATTAGAAGATCTATAGATCCCATCTCTTATCCCATTGTGCTACAGAGTGTATTGAAAATATTTGTCAAATGTCTACATGCAAAAGGCCTCCTAGTTAGTTTTAATGAATAGCTGTGAATTGACATTTAAAAATAAACAGACATATAAAACCAGTTTCTCACTGCCTCAATAGAATCAGTGAGAAAAATTTAGACTCTGAAGTGATATTAGATCTATTAAACTCTAAAACTTTTGGAGACATACTAAATCTATTTGAACTATATGATAGCTATTAGCCTTTGGTTTGTTGAAGTGGGAGTACTATGATTTGGATTTATAATAATCCCCAAGTGTTTATATGTGAAAATGTTGGTCTCCAGTGGGTAGTGTACTCTTAGGAAGTTCTGGAAGGTTATGGGAGGATAGCAACATTCTTACAATGAGGCTGTATTTGATTGGATCAAAGGTCTTTGAGATGAATTCTATAAAACTGTGAGCTAAAATTAACTTTCATTCATAACAAATTATTCTCATATATTGTATCACAACAATGAAGAAGTCATTCCATACTTAATGTAAAACGAAGCAATAAAACCCACACTGACATAAATACTATCACTACTTTATTCATATTCCATATATTGCTTTTAGAAGCAAGAAAAGTATAATGTTGTAAGAAAGTAAAATACTATAAAAAAGAATACTGTAAGAATCAATTCTTAATGGTGTCAAAAATTTCCCCAACCCATAGGCTAGTAACATTTGATAAGTCAAGTTCCTCTGATAATAGTAAATATTACACACACACACACACACACACACACACACACACACACACACACACACACACACATGCTCTACACCCTAATATGTGCATAGATGTTATCACAATCACTATAGTCAGGACCAATAACAGTCCAATAAAAAAAATACAAAAAAAGAATGGTGTCACACAAATAAATGAGACTCACAGATAGATCTCTGAAGAAGTTGGAGATTTTAGAGAGAATAAACACCACAGTCAGATCTTACCCAGCTGTCTTCCAGCTTCCTCAGCCTGGCTTCTCTTGGCTTCCTCTCCTTCTGTCTTTCTATGCCTGCCTTAAATACTCTCTTGGTAAGTTAAGGTGTGGCCCCACCACTGCCTGCCTGGGAACCTGGAACTTCTTCTATAATCTAAAGTGACCTCCTCGACTCAGTTGGGATTAAGGGTGTGGGTCACCAATCCCAGGATACTCCCTGTGCTTGGATTAAAGGTTTGAATCACCACTCTCTGATCCTCCTAGACTGACTGTGGTTAGAGCTCTGGAACTTCTGGAGCTTCTGTTAACTCCCCACATAGACTGTGGGTAGATTCCATCTGATATCTCCAAAACTTCTGAAACTTTTATTTAATCCCCACATATCCCCTTTTGTGTCAAATTTAAAAAGAAAGGGAGAGCTAACATAAGAGAAACAATATACAATAGGTACAATAATTATTCTTGTAACTGAATAAATAATAAAGTCAATTCTGATTCATCATTAATAAAATCAGCTGTTTCAATGTGTAGAACAACTAACTCTCTCTGCATACTGAGAGTCAGTGACTATGTTAAGTGGTTCTGTAAAGTCCATTAATACCATCACAATGGCATATAATTCTGACTTCTGAACAGAATTATAAGAGCTTTGAGCCATTTTACTTAGATGTTCTCATTTGTAACCAGCCTTTCCTAATTTGTTTACATCAGTATAAAATATAGGGGCTGCAGAACTTGGTTTATCTCGTACAATATGAAGGAGAATCCAATTAGTCTTCTTTAGAAATTCAATTCTTTTACTTTTAGGATACTTGTTGTTAGTATCTCCCCAAAAATTACTGCAGGCTCTTTGCCAAGGCTCACTTTCTACCCATAATTGGTCAATTTCTTCATTACTTAAAAGTACAACAATTTCTGCTGGCTCCATTCCTGTCAATTGATGAAGTCTTAATTTTCCTTTAAAAATAAGTTCAGAAATATTTTCCACATATGTCTTTAACTTCTTGCTTGGTTTATGTGGAAGAAATATCCATTCCAATATGACATTTTCACTTTGCATTAAAATTCCTGTAGGAGAATGCTTAGAGGGCAAGATTACTAGAATGAATTAAAATCTGGATCTACATGATCCACATGTGCCACTTGTAATTTCTTTTCTCAGCTTCAGGTGACAACTCTCTCAGACTATTTAAGTCCTTGTCACCATTTAACATTCTGAACAGATTATCTAGTTCACATTTTTAATTCCAATAGTCGGTCGTAAGTTGCCAATGTCTCCTAGTAGTCCTTGAAAATCCTTCAGTGTCTTTAATCTATCTCTCCTGATCTGTACAATAGATCTGTACATCTAATTTTTTGTTGGCCTATTTTATATCCTAAATAATTAATGGAATCCCCTCTATGTATTTTTTTCTGGGGCAATATATAATCCCCAAACAGGCAAAATTCTTTTCACTTCTTCAAAAAGTTTTTCCAACTTATCAATATTTGAATCTGCCAACAAGATGTCGTCTATGTAATGATAAATTATAGATAGTGGGAATTTCTTGCATATTTGTTCTGTTGGCTTTTGTACAAAATACTGGCACAGAGTAGGACTATTTAGCATTTCTTGAGGGAGGACCCTCCACTTGAATCTCTTTACAGGCTGAGAATTATTATAAGTAGGCACTGTAAAGGCAAATTTTTCTTTGTTTTGTTCTTGTAAAGGTACTGTAAAAAATGGTCTTTTAAATCAATAACTATAATAGGCCATTCTTTAGGTAACAGAGAAGGCAAAGTGTTGGGTGCTGGCATACCCAGACCCGTATACTCTGTTTCAGGCTAAAAAAGCCTGGTTAAGGTCAGTTTTTGTTTACTTCCCTGATGTGTGTTGATGCACACAAGGTGTTTTGCAATCAGTTGTTTTCCTGTTGTGATGAGGAGTCTTGCACCCATTGCCAGAGAACACACTGACAGGTACAGGAACCCAGGGCAGGGGAACTTAAGGGGGTACATAAACTTGCTAAATAAAGGCTGGGAGCAGCAGAAGCAGCTGATTTCCATGGATGAAGGAACTGACTGTCTCTTAAGTGCTGATTTAACCCTGATGACCCTCTCCAGGCTCGGCTACACGAGGCCAGATGCGGCAGCAAAAGAATCCCAGATTGTAGAGAGCCCATTGGCTGGATTATCTTGTTTATTGCCCTTAGGTCTGTTACCATTCTCCACTTTCCAGATTTCTTCTTAATAACAAATACAGGAGAATTCCAAGGGCTGGTTGATTCTTCTATGTGCTGAGCATCTAATTGTTCCTGTACCAGCTGCTCTAAGGCCTTTAATTTCTCCTTTGTTAGAGGCCATTGATGAACCCATATAGGCTTCTCTGTTAGCCATTTTAGAGGTAGTGCTGTGGGTGTTTTTGAAAGATTAGTAGCTGTTCTGCCTTTTTTCTCTATCACCTGAATGGTTTGTGACTGTGTCTCTCATAATACCTTCTAATGTTTCTTCTGGAACCATTTGCTAGTTCATGGCTTATTTCTGTATTTGAAGGAATATTATTCTGTGTATTCCACTGTTGCAGTAAATCTCTTCTCCATAAATTTATAGCAATATCAGCCACATATGGCTTTAATATTCCTCTCTGTCCTTCTGGTCCTATACACTCAAGCCATCTTGCACTCTGTTTTCCTTGTGATATGGACCCAATACCCAAAAACTGAACATTTACATCCTGAAGGGGCCAATTTGGATGCCATGACACTGGTGAATTATGGGTACATTCGTGCCCGTGTCCAATAAGCCTTCAATAATAATATCATTTATTTGTACTTTTAATTTTGGCATTTTTTCATTGATAGAAGTTTGCCGAAATATTTGTTTTATATTTTTTCCTGAATTTTTTTTCTTTTTCTGTATATTTTTTATCATTCCACGTAGTATGTCTTTTTAAAATAGGTTTTAACATTTATAGTTGTTCTGGGAAGGTGTTTCCTCCACAATGGCAGGGTAAGACTGAATTGGACTTGATATGGGGGCTTTTGAAAGCCCCCTTGGGGCGTTTCCCAAGGGCAGAAAGTTACCTGACCTAGGGGTTTTTGAAAGCCCCCATGGAGTGTTTCCCAAGGGCAGAAAGTTACCTTGTCTGTCCCTTGTTGATCTGCATTCATTAGTCCAATGTCTTCATTTTCCACACCTTCTGCATATTCCAGAAGGGAGGGGTGTTCTCTTCCTACCAAAAGCATTGTTTCTGGGAACACCTTGTTTACAATCTCTTTTTATGTGACCTTCCCTTCCACAATTATAACATTTGACATTTTGATTTTTTTCTTATACATCTTGAAATAAGCTCTCCTACCCAGTTATCATCACTCTCATAAGACTCCATATTAATTGCCTCACGAATCCAATCCTCCAAAGGTGCTTACCTTGCTTTTAAAGGTCTAAGTATTTTTCTACATTGTGCATTGGCATTCTCAAAAGCCAGTGATTCAATGAATATTCGCCTGGCTTCTGAGTCTGGTACCATTCTGTTTACTGCTGCAGTTAATCTGTACAAAAAATCTGTAAAAGTCTTTGGGTTATTGCGTATATTAATGTTGCCTGTTTTTGTCTAATTTTAGATGACCTTGCTGAAATTGGTTCATTTTCCTCTGTTTAAATTTGAGCATCTTTGTGTTCTCTCTCAACAGGCTTTTTAAAGACCTTTTTCTTTGGACTTATATTAGTACTTTTTATGTGATATCAAACAATAAATATTTATAGTAAATAGTATGATAAACATTATGATAATTCCATCTAGGTTATCTGTTTTCCTTCACTGGTTTTAATATCAAATCATCTAACGAGAGGTTACAGTATGACCAATCACCCTCCATTGCTTTAAACAAATTCCCTCTTTTTTTTTTTTAAAAAAAAAAATTGAGTTACTTACTGTTATTGTCCATTGATGATTGTGAAGTGGGACAGCTACCTAGTGTGATAGCAACCCAAGAAAGGATCCAAAAAGGAAAAAGAAACAACCCACCAGGAGAAAGAGGCTACTATCTGAAAGATTTACCCAGATGAGAGTGAAACAGAAACACGTGTTTCCAGTCAGCCTAAGGCTGGAGGCTAAGCCGGAACAGAAAGCCTAGCCACTAGTAATTACTCCTCTGGCCACATGTTGTTCTGGCCAGTAAGTGCAGTTTTTTGTGTAGGGAGGAGAGAAATTCATGCCCCAAAGTTGGACACCAATTGTTGCATGAATAAATGAGACTCGGGGATAGATCTCTGAAGAAGTTGGAGATATTAGAGGGAATAAACACCACAGTTAGACCTTACCAAGCTGTCTTACATCTTCCTCAGCCTCACTTCCCTTGCAATGGCTTTTTTCTCTGTGTTTCTATCCTGTCTTAAGTACTCTTTTGTAAATTAAGGCATGGTTCCACCACTGCCCGCTTGGGAGCCTGGAATTCCTTCTATAATCTAAAGTAACTCAGTTGGGATTAAGGGTGTAGGTCACCACTCCCAGGATACTCCCTGTGCTTGGATTAAAGGTTTGAATCACCACTCTCTGATTCTCTTAGACTGACTGTGGTTAGAGCTCTGGAACTTCTGGAGCTTTTATTAACTCCCCACATAGACTGTGGGTAGATTCCCTCTGATATCTCCAAAACTTCTGAAACTTTTATTGAATCCCCACAGAATGGAGCTTACAAGATGATTAAGAAAGTATAGCTCATCAAACTAAGAGGTGAATGACACCTCACCCAGGCCAAGCAGAGTCCTAGTTCTCAGGAACCCCAGCCCTGGACACAGCCCATGGAATCCCGCACTCACTAAACTATGCCCTGAATCCAGGCCAGCAGGGAAATTCTCTGAACACCAGAAACACCAGTAAAACCAAAGTTGCTTGGCACTCCCAGCTCTAAACCCTCACCATCACCAGTTGACCTCAGTAGCAACTGGAAATACATCAGACAAAGGGACCAAGAGACTAAAAGAAAAAGAGAGTTTCTCAGCCCTTATTGGATCAAGATGAGTCGCCTGAGACCCTCAGTTTCTCAGCATCTACTAGATCAAAAGTGGTCACCTGAGACTCATAGTATGTCAGCACCTACTGGATTAAGAGGAGTCACTGTGACACAGAATGCACTACCTCCAAGTAGACCTAGAGCCCAGTTTGGATGAAGAGAGGCTTCCTGAGACACAGACACAGCCAGAGCAGAGTGCACCAACCCTAGCTCCCTGAGATACAGACAAGCCTGCATTGATCCAAGGAAACAATGAGCAAATGCCAATGCAAGAATACATATGACAACACAATGAACAACATGGCACCACCAAAATCTGGTGGTTCTACTACAATAAGACCTGAGTATGGCAATGCAGAAGAAGCAGAAGGAAACAACCTTAAAAACAATGTTATGCAGATAATAAAAGCCTAAAAAGGGGATATAAGAAATTCCCTTAAAGTAATAGAGGAAAATACAAACAAAGCATTGGAAGACATCAACAAATCCCTGAAATAACATCAAAGAAAACCAAGAAAAAGAAATCAAACAGGTGTGGAGATATTTTCAAATACCATAAAAACATTTAGAGATATCAGAGAGATCTTGTTGCAATGAGGTTTTTCTGTTCCGGGCAGCCAGAGTCCCAGACCCACAGACCTGCAGCTCCAGACCCCTTAGTCGCCTGCAGCTGATCAGGCCCCCAAAATGACTCAAACACTTATATTAACTTTATGCTGTTTGGCCTATGGCTCAGGCACATTGCTAGCTTGCTCTTAACTCAACCCATTTCTATTAATCTGTCTGCCATGTGGCCCATGACTCACCTGTGTTCCTTACATGTTTCTTCTTGGGCGGCTGGCTCGGTCTGTCTGACTCTGCCCTGCTTCTTCTACCTATGCTCAGATTTCTCTTTCTATTTTTTTCTATGGTGCCTGTCACGGACCAAAACAGCTCCTTTATTTAAAGACTGATATTCACAGCATACAAAAGACATTCCCACATCAGAATCTACCCATAGTCAGTCTAGGAGGATCAGACAATGGTAACCCACACCTTTAATCCCAGCACAGGGAATATTGTGGGAGTGGTGACCTACACTCCAATTTGTGGCGCCAATTGCAGTAAGATCAGACTATGTTCCTAGTACATAAACTGACATCTCCTAGTCCATCCCCTACAGAAGAACGCCTAACTCAGATTTAATATGGGTATGAGGGACTTGAACCTACTTCATCTGGAAAAGCAAGACTGAACTGACCCACCTTGGGATTCCTTGCCCTTCTTGGAGAATGGATGGGGGAATGATGGTGTGTGTGTGGGGGAAGCTGAGGGAGGACTGGGAGGGGCTGGGATGAGGAAGGGAGAGGAAGTAGAAGTAGATAAAAATATGTTTTAAATAAAATTAAAAATAAAAAGTATAGCTCACTTAAAATGAACAATTTGTCAAACCTTAAACACAAAATTCATCTATAAATCTGTTGAATAATCAAAGGACTGTCTATGTATAATTAAATGCACCATTTTCTATTGGATTAAATTGTTATTTTATTAAAACATCCTACTATGATCACCTGCTTGGTGGAGTTGCTGTTTTTATAGTTCATGACTATAAAAATATTATGTGAAAATGACTTCTTTAATCAAAACCTTGCTCACAATGCACTATTTTTCCAACATGGATGTACTTGTTCACCATCATACTCTTAATCTATGCTGTTTCCAGGCTTTTGTTTTGAGTTATAGATTAATAGTTATTTGTATTTAATTTAACAAACCCTGAAGTATTTTTTAGATGAATTGAAGCAAGGAATGGATCACTGTATTAGGAGGAGTAAAGGGCCAATAGATGCTTAATATTGTTACAAAGCTCAAAAGGGAATACACTGTTTCAGAAAATGGAACCATAATTGCCCCACCTTCCCTACACTTTAGTGTTTATAAATTTCCCTTTGTTCAGTTCTCAGAGACACTTGGTGCAGCTAGAATTTTGACTTTTAAGTTTCTGAATTGTATCAATAGGTCAAAGATTATCCCTGTATACATGCTTTGGGTGGCATTGACATCTTTAGGTAGGCTGCACCTTGTAGACCATCAAATTAATTGTTTCTGTATAGGTAATTGCTTTAAACAGGCTGAAATGAGTTATTTGTTATAAACTTAGAGCAAAATGGTTTTGCATATCATGCAATTACTTTTAAAGTTTTATAACCAGAGATAAAATATACTTTGGAATTATTGCCAGGTTCTAGCGCTCTGTGCCTTCTGACCCAGTCCTCATGTACTGTGAATAAGATACAGGCACATACTTCCACTTTAGATTTTATTACTTTGGTAGTAGCAACAAAGTGTCTATCAAACTCGATTGGTGTTCTCATACTATATGGAATTTATTTGAAGAAAAATATCTTCAAAGAACCACCCAATTAAAGGTCTTTTACCCTACTGCCACCTTGTGGTCATGTGTTACTTACCAAGTCATCAAATTTCTTATTTATTACATTCCATTATAGAAATAGCGAAGCTGTCTCCTAAATATTCATCCTCATACTTTCAGTTAATGGAGCTCTGAACTCTCATCAGAGAACCATATTTTACCGTGATCAGTAATTCATGTAGAGGGTCACAGCTGGCCAAAGTGCAGAGATAAGAAACTGTGTGACAGTCAGCCCCAGTGGGTATATAAACCCATTATTATTTTAAAAAGTAGTTGATACTTTGTCAAAACTACAAGTGAAGAGGACTTCTGTGAAGCAATGTATTCTGGACCTGAAAGAAACATTACATTCCTGACCAAACAGTAGTCGTGGTTCCCTATACAAAATCAAACCAGGCAAGTTTCTCATAAAAGGAAGATGTAGAAGAGCCTCCATCAAGACTGAAATACTATTGTCATTTAAAGGCGACTAGGGGAATGGAAATCATTTTTCCTCAGAAGAATGTTCCCATGTCAGTTACTCCAGTTCAGGTGCATAACTTCTTACCCATAGACATGGCTATGAATATCTGTACATGTTGTGTTTTAAAAATGTAAGAAGAAGATACAAAGCTGGGGAGCATGTTGAGATGATTTAATAAAATGTATTGTCTAGTAAGGAATAAAGATGATAAAAGTATAGTTCATGTATTAAAACATTAAATTGTGAAGGACATGAGAGAAATATTTATACCTCCTGGTGAGTGATGTTGGAAAAAGGAAGTTAGTAACGTAATAGTTTATTTTTCTTATTTTCACTGTGACTTCTTACATGCTGCATCTTCTAAGGACAAGCTTGCCAGCGACTATTGGCAATTAATAAAAGTGCTGCAACACTGTAAGCAAATGGTAACAAATTAGATACGTTTACTTATTGCATGTTAAATGAGCTTACTACTCAACATTTCAGAGTTTGTGTCTCTGGACCATTGGCTCTTTCTTCAACAATAACTAGAAAATGACTCACTCAATCTAGTCAACAACAACAAAAAATGATGTAATTTATATTAAACTTTATGGGGAATGGATGTACCTATGAACACATGCTCATGGCATACAGGATTTTGCCTCAAGTGCAATTTTATGTTACTCTCCATTATATTTATTAATCATGGTCTTTCATTTAATATGGAATGGACCATTTTGGAAAACATAACAAGTCCCCTAAATGCTTACCCACACTTACCTAATAGAAATATGAGATGCATGTGGCTTACACTGGCATTTTTATAGGGAGGTGCTGGGTTCTGTATTTGGATTGTATAGTATACAGGAGGTATAGGACTCCTGAGCTATCTTACCACCTCCAAACAATCTTATAAGAAACAGCTTTATAATCTTGACATCACTCATCAATATCAAAACCAAACAATACAGATATAGTAAAGAAAGGAGATGCAAGTGATTTTATATGAAAATATATGTCGTTATTGGATGAAGGTCATATGCATAATACTTTGGGAATTTTTTTTCAAATACTCACAGTGAAAAAGGGTCGAATTCATGTAGAGAAGCCATGTTATTTTAGTTTGGAAGAAATGAAAAATTATTAAGAATGTCATATATTCAAATATGGGGTGGAAGAGAAGAATAATTCTAAAAAAGTTAATCACAAGACAAATAAAACTTCAATTAATCTTCAAATTCTGAATACAGAAATCTAAAAATTAACAACAACCTGTTGTGAGAAGTTTCTGACTCAGATTAGCCTCAAAATCCTAACTAGCAGTCCCAAATAATCACACAAAGTTTTATATTAATTACATGCTGTTTGGCCAATGGCTCTTGCACATTGCTAACTAACTCTTACATCTTAACCCATTTCCATTAATCTGTCACATAGCCTGTGGCTTACCTGAGTTTCTTTACATCTTCCTCTCTCTCTGTGTTTAATCAAAAAAGGTTTTCATTTCAACATAGCAAAATTATATATAAAAAAGCTATCAAGCAAGAATTACAGTTACAATATCTAATCTATTTGTATTTAGCAAAATTAAAGAAAATATTTTATTATCTACTTTATCCCTGTGAGTCCAAAGTTTCACATATAATTTACTTTTTAATATAACTAAGGAAAGCTATAATTATAACTATCTAATTTAAACTACATCAAAAACAGAAAGGAATACAATATTTCCTGAGTAAGGAAAGGCATTATAAGCAACTTCTAAATTCTAGAAATTACAGAGACATGGCTGCTTGAACAGTCACCCAAAGTTACTTTGTAACGTTGGGACATTCATTTTCAGCCTACAGGCATAGAGTCTCTGGTTTACCTTTCAGTGAAACAGGAAATTTGAAGGACTATTCCATCCATTTGAGCATAATATCTCAGTCTCATATCCCTGTGTCCTGAAGAATGTCCACAAAACAGGAATCTGAAAGACCATCTCGGCTTGTTCTGCCAAAGTTCAGTTGTTATTTTTCTATGGGTCCTGCATGTCCAGTTTATTCAACAAACTGTCAGGCAGTTGAGGTAAGAACAACCCCCCCCCCCCAGTGGCTGATTTTTGCCACAAGGAAATTAAACTCTATATGGCATTTCTTCAATCCCATGTTCATTTTGAAGTAGTTTGATACTGCCAGGAACAGACATATCTCACTGTTCAAAAAGGCCTAAGTTCTTAAGACATTTTTAGTGCTTTATTCTGTAGGTCTTTGAAGTGTTTGATGATTATCTATCTAACTGAATTATATATTTGTATATCCAAAAAATCTAACATGACTATAAATTTATAATAGATGATTTTTCATTTGTGTTTCTTAGTTATAAATTACAATTTAAAATGAGTTACATAAACATAATGCATTAAACAAGAGTAGAAATGTACATACAGTATAAAAAAATTGACTTTAAATTAATTTCAATAAGCAAAAATCCATACCAATGTAAAGTATTTTGGGCTTAATTGCTTTTTGGATCAAAGTAGATTCAATAATCTATCTTTTTCTCATTTCTATAACATAGTTCCCCCCCCCTAGAAATACACTATGACCATTAACCATTTATAATGAAAATAAACATGTTTTCTTTATTTGGTCTTTTTTTTTCCTTCATTTTATAATTTTTTTATTTATAAAAAAGTCTTTTTTAAATTCATGTATTCTCCCCTGTTCTCCCTGCCTTTCCTCTTCCTCCCAGTTAGCTTTCAGTCTCCCCTCCCTAGTCCCCCATGTCCTCTCCCCTAAATGGGCAAGAAGACCCAAAGTGGGTCAGCTCAGCATGGTACATCCAAAGTTAAGACTGGATTAGGTGTTCCTCTGCAGGGAATGGGTTCCAAGGTGCCAGCCCATGTACAGAAACACAGTCTGATCCCACCCCTCAATGCTCCACATCCTGCCTATGCCAATTGACAGTTGCCTAACATTGAAGGGCCTAACTCCTTTTTCCTGATGTTTTCTCAGTAGCTCTTCTTGATTCAGTGAGATCCCCAGAATTCCACCCAGCCGTCACTGTGGGAACTTTTCTCATAATCCCTGTCCCCTTGCTTATACAGACTCTCCTCCCCTGCTCTCAGCTGGACCAGGAGCTCTGCCCAGTGCTCAGCCATCTATCTCAGCCTCCACCTCTATTTATTGTTTGATGTAGATTCTGTGATGACACTTAGGGTGGTTATTCATTTGATTGTAGGGGAAAGCCTGCTTAGGCAACCCCTTCACTATTGGTTGGAGACATAGCTAGGGACATAATGTGAGTTTTGGAGGTTTCCCTAGCACCAGGTCTCTTTCCAACTCCACATTGACTATCAAGATATCCATCTCTTTTTTTCTCCCTTTGTGTTGCCCTTCTCAATCAACCATCTCCTTTCATGATTTGTTCCCAACTCTACTTGGTTGCAGCCCTTTATGATCCCAGTTTGCTACGGTGATCTCTATTTTCTCTTCTTAGGGGAATCTGTGGATTTCTGTCTTAATATTTTGAAAATTTGAGCATCTCTTTTTATAAACTACATCTTGCTGATTGTGGATGCTGGCAATCTTATGGTGTTCCTGAGGCTGGGATCATCACAGTCATTAGTCATGAAGCTCATGTGGCCATCTTCTTCCCATCAAAGAATATTTAGAAAGTCTTCCTTGGTCAAACCTTATTTCTTTTTTAAACCAGAACTAAATATACAGCCTCTCCTTTCCTGTGCAAATTAAAAGAAAATCTCTTCTCCAAAAATGGCATATCTTTTTATTTAAATTTTAAAGTTAACTCATTTACAAAATACATAGATTGGATTAATCCAGCAGCATTTATAATCAAATATCTTTTAGCAGTTCTTAATGCTTTCTTTGCAGTCAAAAAACTTAAAGATAAGACAATAACATATAGTATCTAGACATTCTTTGTAATTTCCATTTTTATGAAACATTAACTTTTTTTATACTCTATTTCTTTTTTAAGGACTTTATTCTTTTTCCTTTTTGTCCTCTCTCTCAAGCCTGTCTGTAGTTTCAAAACACTGTTAAAGATTTAGAGGGTATTTTTAAAATCTTTCTTTACTGTATATCTCTTATCTTTTTTCTGTTTCTGACCACACCTTTAATCTGCTAAAGTATAGCTCAGATTAAAATTTTAGCTATAGCAGATGACTCCACCCAGCTTCACTCAGTTCCTCCTTATGTGAGAGTTTATCTTCATGGCAAAGTTACTAGCAGAAAACCACATTTACCATTCCAACTCCGGGGAAATTTAGGGTCCACACTGCTAAAGAGTATAGCACCCCACCCACTGTTCTTAAATACTAATTAAGTGTTTGGTATCAGGGCCTTTTAAGGGAATTATCTGTTGGTTTTTGTCTTCCTAATGCTGAGTCAGGAAGCACTTCTCAAAGGAGCTGCACCTCTGCTTGCCAACAACAAATAGAGCCCTCCCAGAAAATGCTGCTACCAAGGAGCCTTTGACTCATCACCTTTGGCTTGTAATAACAGAAACCTTAAATATGTCATATGCAGCTTGTGCTTTTACCAAGGCTCTTGTGAGACTGTGGGAACCAGTCCCTTTGCAGCTTAAGCTACACTTTGAAAGTCAGACATTATGTAGCTAAAGCTCTCACACCTTGGTGCTTCTGTACCACACCCAACGTGGGAGACATAACTTAGAAGCTGTTTATGTGTTCTAGGCTTTCTTAGGCTTTTATGTGTCTGTAAATGCCTCATGTTGGATGCCATCTGTAGTATAAAGTTTCTGGCCTGGAACAGTCTTGAGATCCAGACCAGTAATTTCAAATAGACAGGCCACAGCTGCTTGATCCCAAATAATCACACAAAGTCTTATATTAATTACATGCTGTTTGGCCTATAGCTCAGGCATATTGCTTGCTAGCTCTTACACCTTAACTCACTCTATTAATCTATGCCTTGCCACTTGGCTTGGGGCTTACATGAGTTTCTTTTGTCTTTCTCTCTTGACAGCATTTCACAGTATTTCTCCCTACTCTGCCCTTTAGTCCTTTAGCTATGCTTGGATTTCTAACCTGCCAATAAGCTGACTTGTCATAAAGCAAATCATTTTCTTTATTATCCAGTGATAATTCACAGCATACAGAAAGATATCCCACATCAAAAACTTAAAAACAAATTGAAAACAGAGACCTTGATAATTTTTTAAATGGAACAATAATAATTGCAATAGAAACTTTGGCATATGTAATTGAATCTTGTGAAACATGATTATTTTAAAGGGTGTATTTACTACAAGAGGCAGTTGTTGACTTAGAGCTCCAGAAGCAATAAAAATAAAAATATTTTAAAGTAAAAGGAACTTGGAGAATTCATTTTGGGCAGTTCTGTAGCAGTGAAACACTAAAAAAATAACCTTAAAATATAACAAAGTATGGATATTGAAATAGAAGAAAAAACAGGAAACAATTACATCTAAACAATTTTTAAAATATAATATATAGCTAGAATACATAAAAATAAGAAATGTCTATTTCACCAAGAATAAAAAAGTACTAAGAAATTGATACTAATTTTATATAAATATATTAATGTTTTATATAAATACATTAATGTTTTTGTTCATTATATTTAATAAAGTAATGATAACTCAAGCAAAGAGTGATTAATTCGCAGACATATTTTACATACAAAAATATATACAGCCAATAGAACTAAACTTTTTGAAAACAATAAGATATAAGTATTTTAATCTATTAAACAACAATTCTAGTGTTAGGGGTATAGTAATTCCTTATGAGTTGTTAGCTTTTGAAGCTCCATCCCACTTCAAAACACTATAGACATTTGTCATTGCCCTTGATTACCCTATGATGAAGACAACATACACATTTAATCCAAGATATGTGGACATCAAAGTGAAATTTAATTGAAAACTGTTCTGAGTTATCTACCATTTGTAGTCTTAGATCTTTCTACAGGCTAGTGAGAGAGAAAAATCATTAATTACATCACTGAGCTGAGAAATCAATGAGCTACCATATTAATTTCCAGGCAGGTGACGATTCCTGGTGCAGCAGTGGCATGACTGTTATGGAACTAAGCAGTCACTTTATGATTAATCTTTAGGTCAGTGTCCTACAATAGCAAATCAAAGTTAAATTTATCCAAATCCCATGGCTAGGAATTTAAGAGATTGGAGGGGTTTGCACCACTGTTGCTTTTGGAAACACTGTTTGCTGTATTATTATTTAAAATAATAAATGAGTTATACTTGCAGCCTTACCATGTTAGCCACAAAAGACTAAAGAACAGCTTCTCTCAAAATTTAAAACATCTAGTAATTGTGAACAATATTTTCATTTTTTAATATTGCAAACTGATAAGAATAAGTTTTTATTCTCAAGCTGTTTTTGTTTGTATGCATGCACATGTAAGATTATCTATTGCATGACTGTGATATAGGTTTACTCATGTACACATGTAGGTCTGAGTCTGCATACACATAAGCATCTGAAGATAAAATAATATTAAATGAGTTGTTTTATCTCTTTTTATGTCTATTAACTTTAGATAAGATCATTTACTGAACTTGAAACTGGTTGAAGTCCATATTACCAATGAGCCTCCTTTCTCTGTCCTGTTTTTGCACAGGTGGTTGCAGGCCCTCAGGAGATGACACCCATATTTTCAAGTGGATTCTGGAACCCGGAGCTCAGATCCTCTATCTTGCACATTTCGCAGCTGATTAGTCTTCTTTGCCTCTAGTCCTCTTTTATCATATCCTCATAGTCCTATGGATGTGTGATTTTTCAAGATTGTATTCATCACTGTTTATAAGATTTATATGCATAAATCTACAAAACTCTCAGTCAGAAAGGCACTCCAGTATATCATGATATAATAAACAGAGCTTAATGTGAATGATGCAACTGTAATAAAACTTAAATGCCACTCAATGTCTCTATTCTGAATGTTTTGGGAATTTAAAATAAATCTACCTGTATTTAAATGACTTTTCCTTTATCTTCTAAAGAAATTCAACAAGTCACCTCTACAGCACTAATACCTTATATATTGACATTTTGTTAAAAATGCCTAAATAAATATCATTGAAGTTTGTCATTTAGTAAATGATAATCCTATCTCATTAGCATGGCAAATCATCTCTTTATGCATCACTTGTGTTGCTATAGAAGAAGTTAAAGCCACTTTCACTGAGTTTCACTATCATAGTCTCAAGGATGCAAAATTCCATGGGATGTTTTAATAGATTTAAAAGAGAAGTTTCAAAAAGTGGAGCATTATATAAGAAAGACATGGGAGATATTTTTGTTAAAATTTCAAATTTGCAATTTTGTTGTCCATTTTTAGTGTTTCTGTATAATTCCATGCCAATGAACCTTGCCTAAATAAAAATTTCTTTTCTATGTTTAGGTTTACAGGGAGAATTTTAACAAAGAATGCTGTATGATTTCATAAGACTCTACTTACTCTTTTTGAATCAATTTTCCTCACTGCCCTGCTGTTGTTGATATAAAACAAAACAATAACAACAAAACCTGAGTAGTAGCCTGTTTTTCTCTAAATTCTAAAATGTTCTGTTTTCTGAATTTTTAGGGTAAATGAGAATCAAATGAAAGCCAAATATGTACCATCTGACCTAGCTTTCAATGCCATTGTCTTTAACTTTCTGTACTTATTCTCATTTGTTATTTTTCACAGAGCTTTCCACCTGCCAAATTCAAGTATTAATGGCATGTTGATAATTAATATGTAGGCATGTTAACTGATCAGGGAGTAATAATATAACCAAGAGAATATTACCATTATGTCACTAAACTATTCTTGGTCTTGAGATTTGTAAAACTAAATCTTCCTATTATCTCAGAAAAGATCAATATGTTTTAGTATTGATGATTTTAACATTTTTCCCATGCAAACATATGGAGTTAAAAAATGTGAGAAGGATGTTATTCAAGAATTTCAATAAAATGAATGAACAGAAAATGGACTTAGTCTGCGGTCTGTGCTGGAGATGGAGATGTGTGGATGTTTATCGTCTGTGCTCTCTCTAGATGTCATATTGATGAACATGGTCTGTCTTACCACCAAAGGCCATGTGAACATCTATGGTCTGTGCTGTTGCCAGAAACCCTGTGAAAATTGATGATCCATTCTGTTGCTGACTGTAAGAAGTAGATTCTTGTGGTATCCATAATTTCAGACTCAGTCGAGAAAGACAGATAGAAGGCTTCTATGATAAAACCCCAACTCTGATCCACCAAAAAATAAATAAATAAAGATAAAAACAGTCTAGACTGGAAGCTATTAAGGAGAACTGTTAAAAATTGTGATGGGGATGCTAAGGTGCAGTTCTTCATAATTGATAGCTTCTGGCAGGGGTTGGGTGGGAAGGACTCAGTTTTCTTCAAGCAGCTAGCTATTGGGAGTTTTTTATGATTCAGTGGGTATATACACAATACAAATTATATTTGTTATTTGCCCCCCCCCTTTTTTTTATTTGAGGATGCAGAAGGTCATAACAGTGTCATTGAAGTGCAAGTGATCAAGGGGTCTTATGTGAAACTTACAAATAACCAGTAAGAATATTATGTTTGATAGGGACAATTTTTAAAAAAGGAAACTGACTTAGCACCGTTCTAGGTGAGTTAGGTGAGAATGCATATGTGTACATTGCATGAACTATGAATTCATATAGTACATTGTAAATTATAATTTTTGTTTAATTTGATCTTCTACATATTATTTAGTTTTAAGATATAATTTGTTTTGAGAAATTTGCATAAAAGCAAGATTATTGGTTGATCTAAAAACATTTTGAGCACACATTATAGTCTTCAGATCTAATATAAGATGCTCAAATGACTCTTTAAGTACAGAGAGAATTCACTGGAGGTAAGCATGATTTCTTATCCATTTGCTTATAAGTTCCTTTTCCTATTACCTCTGAATGCTCTATTGCTGCTAGACTTTAAACAAATATTTCTAAGTTAATTGTGACACTTCCTTTACTTAAAGCATTGAAGATCACATAGCAAATAGGAGACCTTGTCTCATTTGTTTTATTTTTAAAAAGAAAACTACATTTGTGTAAAATGTATGCTTTAATTATTCACACAATTATGGACAAACTCATTTAATCATTAATAGAATTATACATTTATTGTTAAGAAATTCACAACATTATACCCAGTTTAAATTAAGGAAAGTCAAATTATCTGATTGACTGGATAGCTTTAAATATCACAGGTATTTTCTCATAATGGTCAAACATGTTTTTGAAAATAATTTCAAATGCTTTTAAGTAAATATTAAGCCAATAAATATTTGTCATTATTACCAGTATTATATCAGTGACAAAAATAAAAATAATTTTATGTTGACATATAAATACACATGTATGCAAGTATACCACTTGGAGAAAATTGTACTTTGGGATGGTCAATTGTACAAAAGGGATGGTCAGAAGAAAGAAGAAAGTGGAATGGTATGAAAGATGCATGTGGTCCAAGTGCATGACACATTTGAATGAAAAAGTATTTAAAAAACTCATTATATATAATAAATATGTGCAAATATAATATAATAGAAAACAAGAATAAATATCTTGAATAAAAAATAAATTCACTATATTGTGAAAAATTGTGTATATTCTGTTTAACAGAAATCTTTGGTAGGTATAATGAGAGCAAGAGGGCAAGAGAATCACAGAAAAGGGTGCATTTGTGTATACCTTTTCAAGGTAGCAGAGTCAAATCATGTACTGAGATGAAGATGTAAATGAATGAAAAACAAAAGAGTCTGAAGAGATGCATTAGTAGTTAAGAGCCCTGGCTGTTCTTGCAAAAGAACGGAGAGCAATTCCCAGCACCCACAAAACAGCTCAAAACTATAACTTCAATTCCAAGGTATTTGACACATATATACATATACACAAAACACCAATGTACATTAAACTAACTAAGTAGTTAGTAACTGAGGTAGCAGTGAAATAAGTGTGACACAAAGAAGAAGGGGTTATTGAAGTTATGTTGGAACAGCCAGTAGAAGCAGAGGGAACCTGAGAAGACAGAAAACAACAGCAAAACATATTGATACACAAAGAATATTGATACACAAAGCATATTGATATTAAAATTCTACAATGAAGCCCATTTTTCTGTGTTCTAAATTATAAATTAGTATGAAAAGAATGAGTTCAAGATAGAACATTAGGGCTTATGGAAACCAAAAAAATTCAGTTACTGAGTCCTTAGAATCTGACCAGGGCAGTGAGTGACATGAGCTAATTTATGTTTTAGAAAGCATTTGAAGAAACATTGTTGCATAGATAAATGAGACTTAGGGATAGATATCTGAGGAAAAAAAGAAGATATTAGAGAGAATAAACACCACAGTCAGATCTTACCCAGCTGTCTTCCAGCTTCCTCAGCGTGGCTTCTCTTGGCTTCCTCTCCTTCTCTCTTTCTATGCCTGCCTCAAGCCTTAAATACTCTCTTGGTAAATTAAGGCGTGACCCCATCACTGCCTGCTTGGGAGCCTGGAATTCCTTCTGTAATCTTAAATGACCTCAGTTGGAATTAAGGGCATTGTGGGAGATTGTGTTTTTTCTTTGTAAATAACTGTCCCACCCACTGGTTTAATAAAAAGTGTTGATTGGCCAAAGGCAGACAGGAAGTGTGAGGGGGGCTACCAGACTAAGAAAACTCTGAGAACTGGAAGCACAGAGCAGAATGCCAGAAAGAAGCCAGAAAAAGCAGAGGAGAACTATGCTGCTCTAAGAAAAGGTACTGAGCCACATGGCTGAACAAGATAAGAGTAATGGGTTAGATTGAGGGTAAAGCGACAGCATGTTGTATGCCTGGGCCTTAGGCCAATCAGCCTAAAATTATTGAAAGCATCTGTGTGTCATTGTGAGACTACAGGACTGTGGGACTGCAGGGCTGTGGGACTGCAGGGCTGTGAGACTGCGGGACTGTGGGTCCTAATCCCTGAGGTTAGGCCCAAAAGTCCAGGCCAGAAACCACATATTATAGGGCATAGGTCACCACTCCCAGGATACTCCCTATGCTAGGATTAAAGGTGTGAATCTCCACTCTCTGATCCTCCTAGGCTGACTGTGTGTATATCCCTCTTGTATCTCCGAAACTTCTGGAGCTTTTATTAAATCCCCACATAGACTGCAGGTAGATTCCCTCTGATATCTCCGAAACTTCTGGAGCTTTTACTAAATCCCTGTAAAACATTATCAGCTGCTCTTGAGTAAAGGTAAGAGTTGGTGACCAATAATAGAGACAATTTTTCCTAATGGAATATGTTCAAGCATTTCTAACTTATGGTAAATATGGCATAAGATGAGAGGAGTGTGTGGATAATTTAGAATATAATCAAAGTAGCCCAAATACCAAGTGATAATTTAACTATAAAAGAACTTGTTATATCACAGAAGTCCTCTATACAAGTAAGAAAGAAGAACAAGAAAAATACTTTGTTAAAATGAATATTAACTGTTCTGTTAGAAACATAACACACACACACACACACACACACAAACACACACACACACACACATACACACAAACCCCACATATACTCCAAGAGCATATAAGTTGAATCATAAATCTGTCCTTGCAGTAATTGTCTTCATATAGTAACAGTGTCCATGAGTGGATGGATTATTCAAAGATGGCCCATAGAGTTGAGACATGTATACAGAATCCACATAGAGGAGAGACACTAAGAGATAGTACAGTAGGAAAGAAAGTCAGGGGATCAAGTGATCAAATTTGAGTATTGTGAAATTTTGAAAAGTTTCCCATTGACTAGGACACCAGTAAAACAGAAGTCATTACAAACTAATTTCCATGCATGTCACCCACAGAACCCAGATTTCATATACAACCAAGTATTCCAATGTCAAAGATCAAAATCCATGCAGAGAGTCTATTAAACATTAACAACAACATAGTCCCATGTATCTTAAAATGATTTTTCATGATATAAAAGGTAATAACACATAAATGTGTGTGCCTGTATGTGCATGCACACATGTACATGAATGAGAGAGCCCACCACAGTGGTAGGTGTGCAGTAAGGAAGTGGCTAAATACATATATGAAAGTCAGAAAAGAATGTTGTTTGTCTGGATCTATTAATTTCCATTTTAACTTCTCTGAGAAGTTTTCACACTGAGTTTGGAGGTATAACACCAGCCAGCAAGACACAGTGATCTGATGTGGGAACACCTTTCTGTATGCTGTGAATCTCAGTATTTAAATAAAGAAGCTGTTTTGGGCCATGACAGGCACCATAGAAGAAGTAGGAGGAGAAATCAGAGCATAGGTAAGAGAAGAAGGGCAGAGTCATAGGCAGATCGAGCAAGCCGCCCAAGAAGAAACATGTAAGGAGCACAGGTGAGCCATGGGCCACGTGGCAGGAAAGATTAAAAAAATGGGTTGAGTTAAGATGTAAGAGCTAGCTAGCAATGTGCCTGAGCCATAGGCCAAACAGCATAAAGTTAATATAAGCGCCAGAGACATTTCTGGGGACCTGAATGACAGGCGGCTAAGAGGTCTAGCATGGCAGGTCTTTGGGTCTGGCCACCCAGGATCCAGAAACTCAACTACTAAAGCAGTGATTCTTAAGTTTCCAACTATTAAAACCCTGAAAATATAGGCATATGGGCTGCCATTACCAGATTTGTATGTGGATGTTGAGGATTTTAACTCTGATGTTCATGTGATTTCAGCAAATGCCCTTTCGTGGTAACCCTCCATCTCCTCCTTATGATTGTTAAATTCTCAATAATAACAATGTATTTTTTAGTGGAACCTTGGTTATTTGTATTTTTTTCTCTTTTATATCTCAGGTATTAATTTTATAATGTAAACACATATTTAAAAACATAAGACTATCTAATCATTAGATGAATACTGTTTGGTTTTAATGCCTACTTATCCCAAATTAACATCACCTGAGTAAGAATTTAAAGCTGAAGAATTTTCCAGTAAGTATTGCCTTAACTTATGGGAAGATGCATTCCAAATGTGGACAGTAAATTCTGTTTAGCCGTTGTGATTACAAGGGGCATAGCAAAAAGATTATTTGACTTTACTTTGATCTCTTGCCTATTGTTGTAAATATTGCTCTCAGCTACAAAAACATCAAAATTATGTATAAAACAGTTAAAACCTAGAAGAATAGTGTTTCACTCTTTGATTTCATATGCGGTTCACAGACATAGCAATACATATAATCCCATCAATGATGTGGGAGGGGAGGACAGAGCATCTTCATTAACATGATCGCAGAATTTCTATTCAGTTCGTAATATTCAACTCAGGAATTAGCAAAATATTGTTTTATGAATTGTGTATTCACTGTCTTTTACAAAATGATAGATGATGTTTATATATCTCTATTCCACTAATGAATTTTTAATTAGCTTTAATTTAAGTATTTAGTCCTAAAAGAGCATGGTTTGTGAGATTTACTCTCTGAAATGAGGTAGCTACAAATTTCTAAGTAGTTTGTAGTAACAGTCTAGCCATAACCACTGTCTTATTTTAGAACCAAAATCTGGAAATAGGGAGAATACCATGAAATAATTTATTTTATAGAGTTCATAATAAAATGCCATGCTATTTATAAGATGGTATTTCTTTCTATAGTAAACATTAACATTAAAGTTGTAAATACTGTCTTTGATTCAATTTGGTGGTAATTCCATGATATTTTTTATTTGGTATTTCAAATAGCATTATTGGATAGAACAAGTAGTTTAATTTTTGTTTACAAGTACTGTTCATACAAATGCATCTTAATTTGTTGAGATACTTCTCAAAACAGTATTCTATTAAAGGATTTATCAAAATGTTATCAAAAGTCTAAAAATATTAAATACAAATAATTTATTTTTGATTAATATAACTAGTACCTGGCTTCATACTGTAGGTATTATTATTATTTTTATTTTTATGTGTTTTAATTTCCAAAAGTATTCAAAATACATTGTTTTGCAATGTACTTCAGAAACTAGAACTTTTATTACACATATTAAGATAAATATTACATAACAGTTTTTAAAACAGCTTATTTTATGACTAAAATATAATAATACATGTGACTTAGAAATTATTTGAATACTGAATGATTGTGAGGAAAATTTACTTAACAATATCATAATTTTTACGTTACAAGATCAGCATGTTTGAAATTTGCTGTTATATTTTAGGAATTATGAAAAAAATTCTTTTTTCTTCGACATATATAGGTTGCATAAGTAATGACAAATAATATTTCATTTTTAGCAGCCACTAATTATCTATATATTTTTCTCTGAGGTCAGAGTTGAGCTTCCTGATTCCTTATTCAGTCCAAGGTTGGCAGATATAAATACACATATATAATGAGCAATATTAAAGCTTTCAAGAAGATAAGTATTATAAGAATGAATATATACAGATAATATATATAATCTTAATTTGAGAAGAATTGGGCATGAAAGGAATTGGGGGCAGATAGAGAAGGGAAATCGAGTATCAATATATGAAATTTCTCTTATTTTGCTAAACTATTTTATTTTAAGCATTTTTTTACTATTGTTTTTTCTGCTACTTTCTTCCTGCCTTTCTTCCCATCTGGATCCACTTAGTTTCTGTCACCCCTTAGATAACAAACTGGCAGCTGAGGAATAATGTAATTAAATGAAACAATTAAGATAAATAAAGCAAACAAATCAGAATATGATAAAACAACCAGAAAAGGAAAGGAGAACCCCCACCAACAAGAATAAAAAGCTTATAGAGACAGAGGCACACATGTTTTCACACATAGACGTCTCATAAAATCCCTAAACTGAAAGCCATGATAGACACAAAGGATCATTATGGTAGACAAAAACCAAAGCAAAAAGCAAAATAAGAAATCAAAATAAACACACAATGAAGTGTTTTGACTTAGCAGGAAGAAAATATCCAATGATGTCAGATGAGGTCATTTTCTGTTGTCATCTAATACAGAACAGTTTCTTCCTTAGTGAGACTCTAATGTTTTTTGTTTGTTTGTTTGTTTGTTTGTTTGTTTGTTTGTTTGTTTTTTACTTCCAAGTGGATAGCAGTTTGAGATAGTTTCCTGGTTAGTGGTAGGTGTATATGTCTACTTCTTCTTCCTGCTCTAGAAACCTGTGAGGCTTAGGCCTTGCAGACCCTCTGTATCCTGCCTCAGGTTTTTTAAATTCATATGGCCATCGGTAGGGCTGTGCATACAGTACCTTGTTTTCTTACTGCTCTCCATCCCTCTGGGGCTTGTCCTCTTTCTTCCCCCTTTTCTGCATTTTCCGAGTCCTGAAGGGAGGAACTTGATGCTGCCTACAACCCATTTGAGCCTGAATGTTCCAAGGTCTCTGACTGTCTATTGTCTGTCTGTAGGTATATAAGTTCTATGATGACAATTAGGATGTTCACTAATCTAATTACAGATAAAGGCAAGTTTAGACACCCTCTCCAAGTTTGCTAGGAGTCTTAGCTGGGTTATCCTTGTGGATTCCTTGGAAGTTCCCCAGAATCAGGTTTCTTCCTAACTCCTTAATGGCTACCTCTATCAAGATATTTCTTTCATTGCTCCCCTCTCTGTCCCTCCCCCCCGCTCAGCCATCTAGGTCTTTTATGTTCCCATCCCCCATCCAGTTCCTTTTATCCTCCACTCCTCCCTTTCCCAGGAGATCTTACTATTTCCCTTTCGGGTTGCTCTATGGGTCTTCCATTTTACCTTGCCTTTACCAAGCTTCTGGAGTGAGAAAGGAGAGATCATATGAAAATGGGGAGTCATGTTTGTGATGGGAAAACCACAGAGACAGCTAGGGACAAACCCAGGGACTCTATACTGACAGCTGAAGAACCAGCATGGGGCTGAAGTAGGGCCTCAGAATGTGGGTGACAGTTGTGTGTCTTAGGGGCCCCTGGCAGTAAAACCAGAACTGATCCTACGTGCATAAACTGTCCTTTTGGAGCCCATTTCCTACGCTCAGCCTTGATTCAGGAAGTAGGGACTTAGTCCTGTGAAATATTGCTGACTCCCCAAGGGAGGTCTTACACACTCTGAAGAGTAGATAAAGGGTGCATTGGGGGACTATTGGGGGGTAAATGGGAAAAGGGGAGAGAGGGAAAAGTGGTTTGTATGTAAAACTAAAAAAAAAGAAAAAAATTAAAAAGGAACTCAAATTAGTTTTGAATTTTATTTTCTTGATGCCTAAGATTGTATATTTTTTAAAATGCTTCTCAGCCATTTGAATTTTCCCATTCGCATGCTCTCTGTTTAGATTTGTACCTCATTTTAATTGGATCAGTTGTTTTCCTGATGTTCACTTTTTGAGTTCCCTATACATCATGGATAATAGTCTTGTATTTATTATATGATTGGTAAAAATATGTTTCGTTATGCATCATTCTCCTTTGTCTGAATGATGGTGTCTTTTGCCTTAAAGACACATTTCAATTTTATAAGTTCCCAGTCATTATTTGTGTTATTCGCGCTTAGGTTAAAATAGTTCTGTTCAGAGTATTTCCTACTTTCTCTCCTACAAGAATCATTTTTATGTAGCTTTATATTGACATCTTTGAAAGAGTTGAGTTTTGTGCAAGGTGACATCCATAGTTCTATCTTAATTTCTCTAAATGAAGCTTTTCAATTTGACCTTTCTGTCTTTTTCAATTGTGTATTTCTGGCCTCTGTAGAAAATATGGTATCCATAGATACATGGACTCATTTCTGAATCTGAAATTTTATTCCCTTGAAACCATGTCTGTTTTTATGTCAATACTTGGCTGTTTTTATTAATAAAGATCTTTAGTAAAATTTTAATTCAAGGGTGATATCTCCAGCAGATCTTTTAATATTCATATATGTTTTACCTATCCTAAGGCTTTTGTGTTTCTATATGATGTTTAAAATTGTCCTTTCTAGAACTTTGAAGAATTATGTTGAAATTTTGATGGAAATTGCGTTGAATCAGTAATTTGCTTTTGGTATAATTGCCACTTATGCTATATTAATTGTACTGACACATAAGCATGGGAAATCTTTTCATCTTCTGATATATTCTTCAGTTTATTCCTTCAAATTTTTAATTATACATGCCTTTTCCTCACTTGGTTAGAGCTACATCAAGGCAGGGATTATTTTCCTTTCATAGTCCTTTTATTATCTACATATAGGAAAGCTAAAAATTTAGTGTTTTAATAATGGATTCAGTTCCTCTCCTGAAAGTTTTTCTCTTCTGTAGAATTTTCTTTGTAGAATCTTTAGGGTCCTTTATATATAAAATCTTGTCATCCACAAATAACAATACTTTCTTCTTTCATTTCTGTTTGCATCATTTTGATCCCCTTTAGTTGTCTTATTGCTCAGCTAAGTCTTCAAATATCCTGCTAAATACGTATGATGAGAGGGAACAACTTTGTCTTGTTCTTGATTATTTTTGAAAATGTTTTGATTTTTCTCCTTTAAATTGAAGTTGGCTATCAGCTTGCTCTAGCTTGCATTAAATATGTTGAAATAAGTATTTTACATCCCCAACTTTCTGGGAGTTTTGGATTTTGTCAAAAAAACTTTTCTGATGATCATGAGTTTTTTTTCCTCTTTGTTTGTTTATACAATGGATTACATTCATCAATTTACATATGTTGAACCACACAAGAATCTCTCGGATGAAGCCTAATCAATTTTAGTGGATGATTTTTGGATGTAGATGTTTGATATAGTTTGTAAGTATATTTTAATTAATAATGTTTCATCTATATTTTAAAGGAAGAATGCACTGCAATACTATTTCTTTGTTCTACATTTATGTGGTTTAGTTATAGAAGTAACTGTGGCCTCTAAAAATAATTGGCAATTTTTTTTATTTCAATTTGTGGAGTATTAGGGTTAGCTCTTTGATAATCTTTTAAAATTTTGTAATAAAACCATCTGTTCCTTTGTTGTTTGTTTATTTCAGAGACCTTTAATTGCTGCTTTAATTTCACTGGAGTAGGCAGATCTGTTTAAATTGCTTATATAATTTAGATTTATCTTCTTTGATAGATCATATATATTGAGAAAAAATATTCATTTTTTCCCTAGATTTTTCCAATTTGCTGAAGTACAATTTTTTAAATTTTGTATTTATTTTTCCACATCTACCACTGCTCCTTCTTCCTCCCCTCCTCCCAGTCCTTCCTAATCTTCCCTCAGCCTCTCTCAACCCAGTCCCCCCATCCATTCCCCAAAGAGTTCAAGGAGTCCCAAGATGGGTCAGTTCAGTCTGGCATATCCAGTTGAGGTAGATCTGAATCTCTCATCCTAGTATTAAAGCTGAGTTAGGTGTTCTACTGAAGGGAATGGGCTTCAAGATGTCACTTCATGTACAATGAACATATTTCTACTGTAAGAGTTTCCACAAACTGTCCATGCCATTTGATAGTCATCTATTTTGAAGGGTTTATTTCCTTTCCCTGAAGTTTCCTCAGCAATTGTTTCTGATTCAGTGAGCTCCCATTAGAATGGCTCAGGAATCTCTGTGGATCTCCTCCTCATGATCCTGATTCATTTACTCATACACTCTCTTCTCTCTCTCTCTCTCTCTCTCTCTCTCTCTCTCTCTCTCTCTCTCTCTCTCTCTCTCTCTCTCTCTCTCTCTCTCTCCAGCTGGACTGGGAATTTCAACCTGGTCCTTAGCTGTGGATATCTGCTTTTGCATCATCCATTCCTAGATAAAGGTTCTATAATGACATTGAGGGTGGTCATTCATTTGACTATAGGGGAAGTCCTATTTAGGCACCCTCTCCACTATTACTAAAAGTCCTAGCCAGGGACATTTTGTGGGTTCTTGGAGGTTTCCTTAGTGCCAGGTTTTTTTCTAACCCCACAATGGCTCCTTCTATCAAGATATCCCTGTCTTTGTTCTCCCTCTCTGTTGCTCCTCTCATTCAACTACTTCCATCTCTTTTGATTTTTCCCACTTCCCCTTCCCCACTCCCCATTATGATCTCACTTTACTCAGAAGATCTTTTCTATTATCCCTTCCCAGTGGGATCCCTGGATGTCTCTCGTAAGTTTCTTCTGTGACTAAGCTGTTCAGAGATTGTGGTTTGCAGCCTGGATATTCTTTACTTTATGTCTAAAACTCACTTATGAGTGAATATATACCATGGTTATCTTACTGGACCTGTGCAACTTCACTCAGAAGGATATTCTCCAAATCCATCCAATGTCCTGTAAATTTTAGGATATCATTTTTTTTTCTTCTGAGTAGTACTCCAATGTATAAATGTACCACAATTTGTCAATCCATTCTTTAGTTTAGGAGCATCTAGATTGTTTCTAGGTTCTTCCTATTATGAATAATGATACTATGAACATAGCTGTGATAATGCCCTGGGGTAAGAATGTTCATCCTTTGGGTATGTGCCAAATACTAGTATTGCTAGATCATTGAGAAGATGGATCCCAAGTTTTCTGAGAAACCACCATTACTGCTTTACAAAGTGGCTATACATATTTACACTCCCACCAGCATTGGAGGAGTGTTCCCCTTGCTCCACATCCTTTCCAGCCTAGCTTGTCATCTGTGTTTTGATTTTAGCCATTCTGACAGGTTTAAGATGCTATTTCAGAGTTGTTTAGATTTGCATTTCTCAGATGGCTAAGAATGTTGAACAATTCTTTAAGTGTCTTTCATTCATTTATAATTTTTCTCGTTAGAATTGCTTTTTAGCTCTGAATCCCATTTTTTTAATTGGTTATTTTGGTTTTGGGCTTTCATTTCTTGAGTTCTCTAGTTTTTTGGAGATGAAGAGTAGCTCAGTGGTTGAGAGCACTGGCTGCTCTTCCAATGGACCTGTGTTTAATTCCCTGCACCCACATGTCAGCTCACAACTGTCTGTACCTCCTGTTCCAGGGAATCTGACACCCTCAACATAGACATACATTCATGCAAAACACCGATGTACATTAAAAATAAATATATTTTTTTAAAAGGTTGAAGTGATAGCTCCGGTGTTAAAGGATTGGCTCACAACTATAAATATATAGAAGTATATGTTTTAAAAGTGTATTTTTTTACCTCTTTGGTTGTCTTGATATCTGTTGTTCTGTCCCTCTACAAGCTCTAATTTTGTTGATTAATTTGTCTCCTCTCTCAGCCTTGTGGTTAATTGTTCTCAGGGCTTACCTACATATTGATTTTTCTCAAAGAACAAAATCTGTTTCATTTATTCTTTTTATTATTGTTTGTTTTTTTTTATTTTACTGCTTTCATCCACAAGGTTGATCACATACAAAATTCTCATAAAATAAAAATATAAAATTTGAAAAAAATATACTTAATCTAAAAACAATATCCTAAAGTATAGAAGCATGTATATATATATATATATATATATATATTTATAATATATATGTATATATAGTTGAGCCTTGAATTATTTACTATATTAACTGCACTGAATGAAGTAAACAAATGCTCTGAACTTCTAAGACAATCTTATTCTCCGAAACAACGTGTGAGATTATGTCCATTTACTCTTGCAGTCACAGGAAAGAACATAACTGCATAGTTATTCATAACAGATGCCATGATTATGTTAATATATCTTGTTGTTTATTACTGAATTTAGGAAGAGGAAATTCAAAATTTCAAGGAAAAAGAAAAAAAAATCATGCAAAATCCATGGTGAGCTATTACATCTGAAGAATTTTGATCACACTGTAAAGTAACAGAATACTCTCAGTATCCAGAAGATATAAATTTGCTCCCTAAATCACAAGGCCACTGTGTTGGATCTGCTGTAGGAATGTGTCAGTGTGAGCTCCAAGCCCACACTTACTTATGGTGCTGTATTAGTAAACAGTAATTGTTAATATAACAGATTCAGTTATTAGGCAAAGGTAAAAATCTTATAATATCCCAGGGTATTTTCTGCCAATTGCAACTATTGCTATATTTAGTCATGCCTCAAATTGTTCTTAGATGTTATATGTTCTTCATGAGTCACCAGTTCAGATTGCCACATTTTATTTATTTTCTATTAAGGTCATCTTTTTTAACTTAAAATTTTTTTTATCATTTTTAGATATATGTTTGGGTCTCTGTGTATTTATTTGCCCAAGAACAAATATTTTTAATATTTTGTCAAAACTGTTTATATATATGAAGTGATGATAATGTTTTCTACATATCCACAAATATATCTCAATTGTATAATATAGGTATGCTCAGTTGTATAATGTAGATATACTACTAACAAATTATGTATCTATAATTATAAGGAGTAGTATATATATTTATGCATTTTTGTTTTTGCACTGTTACTGTATTTGAAAGAATTTTGAGTTAAATTTATTATACAGAATATAAAATTATATACTTCAATATTATTATCTTTTTTTTTAAATTGCAATTCCTCATTATAAAAGTACCTAACAACTTTTTAGAATAAGGAAAAATAAATACTTTTAAAAAATCTTGCCCATTCCCTGCAGAGAAACACCTAACTCAGTATGACTTTGGGATGAGGAAATTTGACTTGCTTGCAGTGGATGTGCCATGCTGAGCTGACCTACCTTGGGACTTCTTTCCTTTTTAGGGGAGGAGATGGGGGAATGGTGAGGGGATAGGCTGAAGGCTGACTGAGAGGGAATGAGATGAGGGAAGGGAAGGGCAGCATGGGGATATGTGGATAAAAAGACATTTTTTAATAAAAAATAATAAAATGAAGGAAAAAAGAAAAAAATGCATTTTAGTTTCCATAATTCATTAAATTAAAATTTTAAAACTCAAGGGGAAAAATAAATAGAGTTGATTTCAGAAGGCTACTGACCTGAATTCAATTTGAAGCATGAGGCATTAAAGAACAGTATGACAAAATCAATAAAATGCTGGGTTTTAAGAGTTGAGATATTACATGAGTGGTTCAAAAATACATGAGCAGTGAGTTAAAGAAATAAGAATCCATGTGTACATTAGATATTAATGTAGTTAAGACTGGAAAATGCAGTTAAAAATTAGGGAAATCTACTGTAACTCGAGGCTAAGAGTATTGGACAAAATAATTAGGATAATAAAAAGTTTGTCCAATAGCATAAGGATGTCTGGTGAGTCATTTCTCAGGTCAATGAGCATTGGAAGAACTGTATCTAAAAGGCAATGAGTGTGGAAGTCAGAGCCCTTATAAAAACACAGTGCATCATTGATATTTTTGTATGGTTATTTCTCCTTGTATGGAACAATGATGTGGGCTTGGTTTGATAAAAGATGGTGACTGTACTTGCATTTGGGTTTGCTGTGATGAATCATGTTCTAAAAAGCCAAGGGTTAATTATTTGTGTTTTGTTTATTTTTAATTTTGGGTGAAAGATGTCACATTTAAGATTCTGTGAAAACTATAATCTGCTGTATATATTAATAAAATATCATTTTTTATATATAAACATGAAAAATCTGACTTCAGTATACAAAGATCACAATGAAATATGCTCAATTAATAACTTCTTACATTTTTATATCTGAAAATTCAAGCAAATAAAATACCGACTAAAGTAAGTTATATTATTTGAATTAAATTTAAACCTTGAAAAATTGATCGTATCAGCTAAAAACCAATCTAAGAGATTGAAAGATCAATTTTGAACAACTTTCATTTTCAATCATGTCTTTCACACATACTAAATTTGTTCCATATGTTATGGATATAATTTTAAAAACATATAATGCCAAACTTTTAAACTCCACATAATACTCAATGGTATAAATAATAGTAAGTTGGGAAATAATTTTATGGTCCCCTTTAAAACTGAAGAACCTGAGTGTCTGATATTTGAAGTGGCTTCCTCTGAATCCCAACACAAATGACCTGTGTTATAATTCTCATTGTCACAAAGCACTTCAGAGAAGCCTAATGATATCCCTGCAAAGGTTCCTACCGTGTATGCTAAAATTGCTTTAGTTAAAGAAGTACATAATATTCCGGATGGGTTATAATAGCATTCATCAACCATTGTTATTTAGAGATCTTATTTAGCCATTCTGTTCCATGGGAAAGAAAAAATAATAAATACAAACTAGATGTCATCTTATTATTCTGGCCAGGTTTGGTATACTTGACAGAAGATATTCTGTTTCATTTTGTTCTCATGAACTTTTTTTCCTTTTGACATTTTTATATATAGTGCTTTCTCTTTTACAATGGATGTGGTCTCTGACCAAGAAAGGAGCTTTTGGGATGATAGTGATGCTATAGAGATAGAACCAGGCATTTCAGTGAAAAAAAGGACTGTTCCGATTTCATTTTGCTAAGGGTATTTTGGAAGCTTTGGAGAGAAGTTTCACAGGCACAAAAAGATCTGGAGATAGGAGAGAGACTCTGAATAGCATAAACACACAGAAATTTCCTCAGTGCAGAAGCTCCTGGTATAAATGGGCTAAGCCTTATCTAGAACCTTGAGCCATCTTCCCTATTTATAAGCTTTCAAAAGTTTTAATGACCTCTCATATATCAAGCATATTTCAATCACTGCTATTAAGGCAATGAATAAGCATGTTCTTAGAACCTCACAGTCCAGTGAGGGGGCTCAGGTCAATTACTGTGAAGATTACTATAAAAATCAAATTTTTAAAATGTACAGAGTGAGTTTAAAACTCATTAATAGTGATGGAGGGGAAAACAATCCAAATACTCAACAGTATCTGAGAAATTACCTAGGGTTCAGTAGATGCAGACAGGTATGAATGATGAGCAAATAAGTTAGCGTGTCTTCAGCAGAGGGAGGTCTGATTTTCTGCTTGTTTTTAATCCACATAAATCCATAAGATAAAGAGAGTGTCATCCATTAATCTGTACACTTATATATATATGCCATGCAGTACATACTTGTATAAGTAAAAACACAGTTGGACATTTTTATGAAAAAGGACTAGTTAAGAGTCTGAAATCAAACAAATACATGCGAAACAAACACACAGGAAACACACTCACATATATTATATGACTAATAATAATGAATCGATTGGCATTGAAAGTGAAATAAAGTCCTAGTTCAAATCTTTTAATTACAAATCTTGCTTGATCTTTTTGACTTCCTTGGTATATAAAGCCATGATTATTTTAAGCATTTCTTTGCATCAACAGGTCTGCAGTAATTTCTATGTGATGATACTGAATGGTTCCTGAATAATATACAAGGTTCGTTTGTTTATTAAGGTGATGCCTTTTGAATTGGACACCATTAGTTTATAGGGCATTTTTGTAGATCTCGTATATAGAAAAATTTGTGATTTTCATTTCATATTTGAGAGAAACCCTTCTTCATATATAACTAGGAATGGAGATAATTTGTCTTGGCTGATAACAACTATCATTTCAACATATTCGAATGCTCAGGAGAAATTACATTTATAAATTACATTTATAAATGATTCCTGTTTCTTTCATTATGGAAACCTTGGGTATGACATGAGCAGAAGGCTCCAGTAACAGAAATACCTCTGTGACTTATTTTTGATTTGATCACTTTCCATCAAACTATTATAAATTTTAAATGTTTAGTATGAAAATGTAGAGAAATACCAAGAAAAAATCCTTCATTTGCTTCAGTTGTGTGAAGAACATAGACTCATAGCATATCAGAAATGTACTGTCTTTAAATAAAACTAGACATATGCAAATAGTTTATACCTATTCAGTATGAAATATTATGAATTAATTTAAAATAAATGTTTCAATCATGATTACTAAAATTATACTACTATAAATCTGGGGTCTAAAAGGTTTATCAAGTCAATAAAATTTTTTTGAAAGAACCAGATATATGCCTATCTAGTATGATAGATTACTTAATTTAGACAAAAGAGTAAAGGCTACTACTTACAATTTTTAGTTCTCATTAAAAAAAAAAAAAGCAGTTCAATATGTGAGAACTGGAGTATTCACACACACACACACTCAACCATTGGTAAAATAGTTACGTGAACTGTCTTAAACTACATTTAAAGATAATGCCATAAACTTAGAATTAGTTATAACAGAATAAAATGTTTAAAGAGTATGTAATGTCTCATAAGCAGATTTTAGATAAAGCAACGGATTACTAGGTTGCAAACCGCAATTTCAGTGCAGCAAAGTCATAAGGAGGAGCCTAAGAGGGGCATTCATGGATCTTTCTGGGAAAGAGAAATCGATAGGATCTCCTGAGTAAATTGGGATCATAGGGCGTGGGGAGAAGAGGAGGTGGGAAGAGACATGAAGAAATGGAATGGTTGAATTTGGGAGTACAACAAGATAGATATCTTTACACATAAGGCCATTTGAGGGTCAGGGAGAAACCTGGTGCTAAGGAAAATTCCAAGAATCCACAAAGATGACCCAGCTAAGACTCCAAGCAATAGTGGAGATGGTGCCTGAACTGGCCTTCCGCTGTAATCAAATTGATGACCACCCTATCTGTTATCATAGAACCCTCATCCAACAACTGATAGAAGCAAATGCAGGCACATGCAAAAAATGAAATAGAACATAATTAACAAGAAACAAATCTTTATCATTTGCAAATCCTGCTGAATACAGTTTAGTCAATATTTGGCATTTATCCAGAATTAAAAATAAGACAATAGACAAGCATTAAATATTTGTTATTTATATTATTCTTGTGGAGAATGAAACAGAGTATAGACAGTATTTCAGAAACTATCAAAGTGTTAAGAAAAATTTTGCAGTTTATTAAATGAAATTAATTATTTAATGAAAAATGATTTCATGTAAACTATTAGTGAGTGAAATAGACTCACACCAAGAAACTTCAATATAAAGTAGCTGAGAATAACTTTAAATTATTAGACAAATCTAGATTGTGTAACAAGACATTTACATTACAAAAAAACTAGGAATGATTAAGATTTAATTATTAAAGTTATAATTGTGACATTGCTACTAAAAATCCTAGTGGTGTTACCTTTTGGTTTTACTCCTCTTTCTGCTAGTAGGTAATGAAAGTTATTTTTCTCGATTAATAATCAGAAAAATACACACACATACATATATACATACACAAAATGCATATATATACATAATTATATTTATGTAATGTATAGATTTAGGGAAAACTTCAAATTTTATAGGACCTATTCACTATTATGAATGAAAAAAGAGTAATACATTTTACATACTTGGCATACAACACATACCCAGATCTGCTGCCATTCATAAAACTTCCTTTTTGGTAACCTGAGGATTTGAGAATACACTCTTATTTTTGAGTACACATTTAATTTTTTGTCTAGATGTATCTAATTATAGCACTCACATTGACATTTTGTAAGGTAGCAACTCATTGTATAGTAATTATAGTAGACCTAGAAGAGAACTGTTCTACAGAGAACAACCTTCTGGAATATGTGATAGAGTCTCACCTCATAGCTTGCAGGAAATATAAAAACAGAAAAGAAAAAGGTTAAGAACAAAATATACATTTTAAGGACTTGTCTGCAAAAGGTCAAGTTCCTTTATCTATGCCCCAGTTTCTATCATTTTCATTACCAGTAAACAGCCCATTGAGTTTTGAATCTAAAAACAGCTCTATCAATTCAGAACAGTTCTGTTCAATTGATTTTCCAAAGACCACGCCACTGTACATGGCTGTTTGGCAAGGGGATCTGGTGGGGAACTTCAGCACCTGGATTTCTGATTTCATTTAAGACCTAAGCCACAGACATTTAGAAGCACACTGTGACATAAACAGCCTTGGAAGTTTTAGGCTGCTAACTCTGAAGTTGCACACATCTTTTACATTGCTTGTCTACCACCAATTAGCCAGAGGATAAATAATCCAAAACATCTTCTACAATACTTTTTTGATTCATAGTCCCCTAATTTATAAATGTCATTTTATATGGGAGATTTTCCATGTGTTGTTCATTGAGTGAAATAATATAAAACCTACTAATGTATGTTTTTATTGTCTAAACCACTAATCAGAGCCTTCAATCATGAAGTATCTTCAAAATATCATGTAGAAGTAAGTAAGTCAGACACACAATGGCACAGAATGTGGTTTTACTTATGTCAGTCTTCAGGGAAGTCATCTGTGGTGACAGAATGAGGCACTTCTCTCCCCAGAGGGTACCAGCTGGATGCCAGAGGTAATTTTCTACTGTACTGAGCTGCTAAACTGTTTCTATGTCTGGATTTTTAAATTTATTCCATATATTTTTATATTTGTCAGAACACATTAAGTAGTGTACTTATAATTTATATATTTCAGTGTATGTAACATTTTCCTCAGAATAAAAATTAAATAAAACGTGTCATTTTGAAAAGGTTCTAAAGAAGCACAAATATCAATTAAGATATCACACACTAAAAATGTGTTTAATGCATAAGAAATAAATATAAACTAAAATATACAGACTACATCTTATTGTTTTACGTAAGAAAAGTTATCTTCCAACTATCAGGTGGACATGTACAGATGTTAGATTTAAGAACACCTACAATATGATGAATTTGTGATCCTTTACTGAACCAACTTAGCATGTTCTGCGATGCATATCATCAGGGTTTCTCTTGCAGGTACTTATCTGTATTTCAATAAAAACTACAAATTAGGATGATATACTGCATGGCCTCTCCATTTACTGTGACATGGTCACTAAAACAGAGTAAACTGGTAGCAGTTTATAGGTAGCAAAAGTCTGTGGACCAATGTGGGCAGAAAGAGTCAGGGACACTCCTAGGCTGTAAAACTGGTTCCCTGTCAGCTCCTCTAAAACAATACTAGAATGTGTGTATGGCACTATAAGATTGCATTTTGTAAATAATAGAAATCAAATATATTTTTGAAAGAATTTTAAGACAGCAGGTATAGGCATTAATAATCAAGTGTCATGCGAGTATATGTATTCTAAGACTTTATAGGTCACAGACCAGTGCAAAGCTCTCTGCATTTGGAGTGAGGGATTTGTATAAGTCTGAGAAATTCAAGCTCATACAACAAACATTTGTTCTGAGTCACGGTCCTTTGTCCTTACTAATCTCATAAATAAAAATAACGAACAATAAAAGCAGATACCTTTATCACTTTGTATATCTTTACCTTTTATCTTAGGACCATAGTGGGGAAACAAGAAGAACTCACCATCTTGTTACTCTATTAAAATGTACATTTTATTAAAACATATGAATCTTTCTTTTAATCATTTTGACATATATACTGATAGACAATTGCAGTCACTCCATCACCAGACATGCATTTCTCTGAGGCATTCACAAAACTTATTAAAGAACCCTCTTAGATTTGAAATCCTTAATGTTTTAGAGGGTTACCATTTAATGTTTTCCTCATTTTACCTTTCTCTTTTCTCTATAGTGTTATCATCCAGAAAAATCACAATTTTTATGGAACTAATATAATTTGAGTAATTGGCTTCTCTCTCTGATATGTTTGCTTATTTAAATATAGAAATGCTTAAACCAATATTGCCTACATTTAATACTTGATGTGGGAATGCGTTTATGTATGCTGTGAATCTCAATCTTTAAATAAAGGAGATGTTTTGGGCCATGGCAGGCACCATAGAAGAAGTAGAGGAGAAATCAAAGCATAGGTAGGAGAAGGAGGGCGGAGTCAGAGACAGATCGAGCTGAAGCCGCCCAAGGAGCAACATGTAAGGAGCACGGATGAGCCACGGGCCAAGTGGCCAACAGATTAATAGAAATGGGTTGATTTAAGATATGAGAGCTAGCTAGCAATGTGCCTGAGCCATAGGCCAAACAACATAAAGTTAATAGAAGTGTCTGAGTCGTTTCTGGGGACCTGGGTGGCTGGGCGGCTAAGCGGTCCCGGGCGGCAGGTCTGTGGGTCTCCGGATCTCTGGCTGCCGGGGGCCGAGAACCCCACTACTACAAATACTGCTTCTAATCTCTTTACCAAATAAATTTAGCTTTTACATTTGACAGAATATTAAAGGCTATTTAATTTTATTTTTAAAATATAAATGTTTCTAATTTTTAGGAGTTCATATACAAGTACTGTGTTTATAACACTTCCACACCTTTCCTATCTTGTCCCAACTCCATCATGTCCCTCCCAATTCTGCTCTCATCCATGACCTATTCTCTAAGTATAAACTATAAATACCTTGAAGATTATATTCATTACCTATAAGAATTATCAGAAAATCTTAATGTTACAAAAATTAGATGGCAAACATTTTTTTTAAAAAAAATAATTGCTTTAACTTCTAGTGGCAATGGATTTCTTTGGCATATACCTATATAAAACATACAATATTTATGAATCTACAGGTGAAAACCAATAATGGCTTCAAATAAATTTGTATGGTTCACCATGGCACATTCTTCTATTATCTTCTGTTACATGCAAGTAAAAAGCATCGTGTAAGTTTTAGAGGCATTTATCAACTCTAGGAACACGGAAAGTTTCACGTATTTTATGGTTTTTTAAATTCTAAAAGTTAAAAATTCCCCATTGGTAATCACAATATGTGTAATGAAAAGTTCCTCAGTTACAGTAGACATTTTCTTGTAAATTAGAGAGAGAACAGGGGATATTATGAAAGGCCACAGTTCATTAATGTAAAAAAAAAATGAAACTATAAATTCCAAAGTACCATGGTACGGTCTGTTGGTTCTATGCATATTGTTAATGTACTTCTGTATTTACTTGGAGTATAAAACTTGAGAAAGTTGAGAACAAGTTCAGTACTAACTTTTAAGTCTATATAGTTGACACCTTATCTCCCTTCCATATCCAGTTTGAAGAATTCTAAACTTTTGTTATCTTGTAGAGGACTGTTCCCTTGCTTTAGAGTCCAGTTGAGAAAAGAAAAATTCTCTGTAAGATTTGTCAGCCATGAGAAGGATGTAATGCACAGGTGTGGTCAAAAGGATGTGCCAATGCAGGTCTTGAAGTTTCAAGGTCGAAAAAAAATGAAATTAGTGCTTTGAAGTTTATATTGAAGTAGGTCAGTACCATCCCTGTACAAGATTCAAGTCACGTGAAAATTGGAATCATTATTAGGAACACTACCTTCAGTTTTCTTAAGTGTACCTCCAAAAACAACTTTGTAAAAGCTGTGAGTTGAATTTATTTTCTTTCTATAGATAGAGTCAAGCTTTCAAAAGATCATATCATGGCTGAGTGACAAAAACAATATGTTTTGTAAAACTACTGTGAATACAACCGCAAATGGTTGATTGACATGGTCACATAAAATCGATTAGATATCTGTGACCAGACTCTTTAAATATAAAAAAATAAAAATATGATACTCTTACAAAACAAATGTGATAACCAATACATTGGAATTAAATGAGAGCTAACAATATAAATTCAACATGTATAAAATTCCTAAGAAGTGATAATATTTTGAAATGATTAAAAACTTACTCAATTATCTATTTGTCTGATAAACTAATTTTAGAAATTTACTTTTCTGCATAAATATTTTTATGGGAACAAATAGAGGGTCTTACATAGGAAACAACATCATTTTTCTTGAGACATCAATTATGTTAAGTAATTATAATTCAATATAGGATCATTTTATATCAAGTTCTTGCTCATGAAAACAAATACAGAAATTAACATTAGGAAAAATATCATGATTTTGTCAGAATTTTGAAAAAAAATGTTAAAGTAATATTTTGATGAAAACTACAATGTACTTAAAGTGACAGTGGCAGGCAGATTTTCTGTAAGTTCAAGGATAGCCAGGTTTCTGGTCTCCAAAATGCAGAGCAGCTAAGTTTACACTGAGACACCCTATCTCAAAAATCAAATCAATCAAACAAATAAAAACAATAAAAAACCATGATGCATATAAAAATTTGAAGAAAAGCTAATTACAACTGGGTAATTGTGGAAGCACATTACCTAATCTGATATATATACTGATAAACTGACAGTGGCACATGAAACTTGTGTCTTCTGGGCAAAACACATTTAATGAGTAATCACAGAGTAACTGCAAAGAATTTTAAGTAATATGATAGCAAGAAGTCATAGCATAGTCCAAGAAAATAAGTCATTGAAGCACTATTTTGTCACTTATGATCATAATGCAGTTGAGTTTTAAATAATATTCTATTGGAAGAGACACTAGTAAATCTGAGAAACAATATTAAGATGTTAGTGTTTCGGTAACAATGAAAATGTTTGTGGCCTGAAATCAATATTATTAAGTAAGGTTTTTGTACCATAAGTTATATATATATATACATATATATATATGTATATATATACATATATATCATACATGTTAATGCATGATGCACTAGTAAATGAGCAAAATGTTACTACAGTAGCACAGCTTAGAAATTATATTGCTTCATTTAATATAAAATCTGTAATGTGGATGCAGTAAGTTTTTAAGATTTTAAGTTTATTTATGCATATATATGTATATATGCTTCTGTGTGGGGGATGTATACATGTGATTGCTATTGTCAATGACTTCCAGAAGAAGGCGCCTGTCACAGCCTAGATGGCTTAAAATTAACCTGACTAGGTTGATAATGAATGAAGAAACAATGGGCACACAGATAGGAAATCTATCACTAGATAGGCCATGTATTCTAACGAGACATACCAGCACCCTGAAATGAAACACATTTTGTATATATACATGAACAAGGAAGTAATCTAAGCGAAGGATCTCTATAGGGTGGAGGTCTCAGATTGTAGTCATTTTAGAGGCAAAGTTGTAGTGGATAATTTTTCACCCTGCTAATGCTAACTCAGGTCAGGGAAGGCTTTTCCATTTACATTGGCCTGAGTCACTGGGGTCCTTCAGGTATTCATACCCATGTCACAAATGCTCCTTCATACAGGGTTCACTCTCTCTCAGTAGGAACCGAATTCCTTAGAGCTGCAGTTACAGGAAGTTGTAAGGTGCTGGGGACTGAAGTTAAAATTTGGGTCCTTTGTAAAAACAGTAAGCACATTTCAGCACTTAATCAAAACCCAACCTCCCACAATGGGTTTTTATGAGATGTTATGTCTGAACCACTGTAGTCAATTTCTAATCTCTTGAGAGTCCGATGTAAAAATTACAGCTTAGCTAGGACAGTGCTATGATAGAAATATAACTGGTACTGATCTTTGTCACTCTTTTCAAATGAACAATTTAATAATTCACTTAGATTTGAAATGTACAGACATAAAACCTAATAAATGCTATTTCTATACTATCAATATATTACAAATATGCTGACAGTTATACTGTAAACTGTAACTTGGTGTTCAGTTCTTTGGTCTGCTGGACTACAATTTCAACTATTTAAGTATTTGGAACAATTTGCTTTGCCTGGAGTATGAGTGCTCTTAGATATTGTCAATCTTTTATAACTTTTCTGACCATATTGTGAATTTAGTTTATGGTATTACAATGAAAATCTATTAAACAACTCGAGTGAGAGGTTTCTGGCCTAGACTTTTGGGCCCAGCCTCAAGGTTTAGGCCCCCAGACCCACAGACCTGCAGAGACAAACAGATGCTTACAATAGTTTTAGGCTGATTGGCCTAAGTCCCAGGCATACAACTTGCTAACTTTTTACCCTTAATCTAACCCATAACTCTTATCCTGTTTAGCTATGGGGCTCAATACCTTTTCACAGAGCAGCATAGTTGTCTTCTGTTTCTTCTGGCTTCTCTCTGGCATTCTTCTCTGTTCTTCCTGTTCCCACAGTTTTCTTAGTCTGGTAGCCTCACTCACACTTCTTGTTTGCCTTTGGCCATTCAATGCTTTTTATTAAACCAGTGGGTGGGGCAATTATTTACAATCGAACAACATAATCCCTCTACAAACTACTCTAAAATAATTATTTCTAGAATTATCTTATTAAACATTCCATTTGTTTTAATTTTGGTATTTTATTCACATCCACATACATATATAATAATGACATATATCTCATAGTTAACCAATATCTGTATCTAAGATGTGCATTATTTAAAAAGCAAACATAATGTTCACATTGATTTGAATTGTGTTTTGTTGTTTGATTTAGAAATGTTATCCACAGGCTCACATGTTGGAACACTTGGTCCATGGCTAGTAGTTATGTGAAGAAGGTACACAACTTCATGAGGGTTGAGCACTGATGACAAAAAGTACTCCCACTAGATGAGAACTATCTTAGTTACGGTTTTATTGCTGGGAAGAAACACCATTACCACAGCCACTCTTATACAGGCACACATATAATTGGTGCTCCTTACATTTTTAGTCCGTCATCATCTTGGCAGGAAGCATAGTGACCCTCAGGTGCTGAACAGAAGCTGAGAGTTCTACCTTTGGATCCACAGAGAATAGAGAGGAGATACTCAACCTTGTTTGAGCATCTGAAACTTCAAAGCCAATGATACAGTTTCTCCAACAATACCACACACCTCCTGGTATCACTTCCCCCTGGTGACTAGCCATTCAAATCTGTGAGCCTACAGGGTCCATTTCTACTCAAACCACCACAAATGCGTTTTAATGCTTAAAGTCTTACCCCACTTGCTTCCTGTTCACTCTTGGCTTCCTGAATGTGTTTAAAGATGTTAATACTCAGCTTTCTGTCCTCGCTGCCAGCTTCTGTGCCTCCTCACAATGTGATTCTCCCTTTGAAACTTTGTACATAGAACCAAATTCCATTTTTCCCTCAGTAACTTTTAAACATGGCATTTTATCATATTAGTGAGAGAAGTGTATCGTCACTTAAAAATGAATCTTTACATCATCATTCTTGCTTCTTTATCACACTCAGTACAATAATAACAACACCAAAATGGAAGTAAATAGTCTATGCTCTACATGATTCTATTAGTCAGTTTTATAAAGAAACTTTAACATTAAAGTATCTGACAGAATTGCCAAAAAATTTGCCTTGTGGCAGGGAGGATTCCTGTAGAAAGATAAGTCAGAATCAATGGCATGCTGACAGGATTATGACAAAGATCCACAGAGGCACAGCCTTGCAGAATTTGGACAGCCAGGAAAGAGACAGACAGACAAGAGTGCCTTTGAAGGAAGGTTGTCATGTTGAGAGTGAAATTGCATCCAGGTGACTTTTGTGCTAGGTTTCTTTTAAGGAACACAGGCATTCCTAAAAAGCCAATTAATTTAGACAACAGATCAGAAAAAAAGGTATGTGTATGTTTTAAAATAATATTAATAAACTTACAATATTAAATTATAAATTGTATAACAAAGTTTACAAGGAATGTATCTAAATAAAATCCATAATCAGTTTATTAAACACACATTAACAGAAATAAAAAGAAAAAAAAGAAAAGTCATCAGGACATTTTTAAATTTTCCTAATCTTTCTGAATATTTTTTATACTTTTGTTAAACTTACAATTATTTTGTAAAAGGTAGCATGGAGGAGTGATGTTTTACATACACTGACTCAAAAATCCTAACAGCCTCTAATTAAGAAGTTCCTGTAATGTTTACCAGTACAAAAGAATATCTTTGACCATTCTTTCTTTTTATTTTTAAGGATATTTTCACTGTAGGGAATTTTAGATTCTGATTCCTTTTTCTAGTTAGGATTCAGCCCTTGAGAACTAACTGAGTTCCTGAGAGAGCTTTCTTTCTTTAGCCCTTCCTATCAATAGTAATGAGAGAAAGCACTGGGCCTTCTGTTGAAAGATCAGTTTTATAAATGTGAATAACCACTCAAATTTCTCAACTTATTAATGCAATCATTGCCAATAGGCTTTATGATATACCACTATATTTTATGTAGTTAGAAAGAGCAGATTGAATTCTAATAGCAGGCTTCTAATTAGGATTCTAACAATCTGCAATATCTTAATGCTGTAGTTCTTTAATTACTCACTTTCCATTAATGTGCATGGAATGTATTACTAATTTGTGTGTGTCATATATGTTGAATATATGTCTATAGTTTTTGACCTCATTTTCACCGCCATTGAAGATTGTTGCAGATGAACACAGAAATACTCCAACATGGCATCAATTTTTCATAATCAGATGAATAATCACAAAATATACCAATCAGGTAGAGAATGATATGTTAGTGTTGCACTGAGCATATGTACAAGAAAAAGTTATGACTGAAGCCAAGGAATTTGCATGTTGTATTAGAATAATTATACTAAATGTACCCGTAATTATCATAAATAAAAATAATGTTTATTATAACATGCCTCGTGCCTGAGAGAACCATGATTCATTTTTATTATTCTTGCTGCTAAATAGTTTTGTTTTCTCCTTTAATTATTATATAGCCCTAAGATCATCATTAATAATCTCTATTTTCAAAGGAATAATTTTTAAAGAAATATGTTTAAAAGCCCAGCAGCAGAAGAATAATTTTGCAGGTGAAAAATATAAAAGCACTGAAGTACTAAAAGCAATGAGTTTCACATATGTGCCTTTTGATTAATTTTGTGGGTTCTAGATAAGATTTTTTTTATCTCATCCCACATTGCAATCTTTATTTCTCTGTGTTTCCAGAGCACTGAGCAATTCCTGCTGCCCTTCTTTAAATACTACCCGAAGCCTCGCTAGCATGGTAAATCTTAGAGCTTTGCACTCTGCACAGGGCTATACAATGAAGTCCTACTTCATTTGTCCACATTAAAAAAAAACTATGGACATTTTGTACAGTATTTACCTGCAGCATAGAATACAGCAATTAAAATTATTAGAAACTTAGTCCATATAATTTTCTTCTTCATGTATTTACAACCAATCAATTTCTTTTTACATCAGATATTATTCAACATAGTGCTTGAGAGAAAATATCCTGTTTGGGCTATCTTTCTATTCAGTTCAAAAATACATCAGTTATCCTTCAAGACAGTGCTTGAGAGAAAACATCCTGTTTGAGCTGTCTTTCTTTCTACTCAGTTCAAAAATATATTGTCTGCTCTAATCTCTCTGTTTCTTTGGAGATAATCAGCTACAATCTACTTTAGAAAAAAAAAGTAGACACACACACAGTATCCTTTGATGGAGTGGGTGCCTGCACAAAATTGGCAAAGTCCCATTCTGTTTGAATTCAGAATTAATGTTCTTTCCATTATTGCTAAAATTGGTGGTTGGAAGAGCACAGTACATCTCCATTTACAGAAGAATCCGAGAAGGGCACTCAACACAAATCCATTAATATTCTTATTGCCTAAAGTTTCATTTGGTTTTTGTCCTCAAGAGTAAAAATTGGAATATGATTGAAGATATTTAGTTACATTCCTCTTAGTCATACACAAGCAAGTATCCAAAACAAATCATGTAGACTCACTTGTATACATTACCTTATCTGTAAATATGGATTCAGTTATACATAGATAATAATTTATACTTTAGCCTGATATGGATAATAAAGCATATAAACACCAAATTTAATAATATGTAACATATATGTATGTGGTTATGAATGTGTATAGTGAAAGGTAAACTTATTTGTCCTTTAAAGATGTATGAACAATAGTTTTCTTTAAAAAAAAAATAACAATTTATAATAGTCTGGAAAAAAAAAAAAACACGGTCCTTTGAAATAAACAGGAAAACACATAAGAAGTATGTGAGATTCCACCTACTGGCAAATTTTCCTTCACTGAGATACTATGTTTATTCTTCCTACTCACAAAAGAAGACAGGGTTGTGAAAAGCATGAGTATTGGTAAGCTTCCATCCTACTGACCTTGAACTCATTGATTCTTGAATCTGCTCTCAAGGTTCCCTCTTTAGTCTGACATTCTTCTCTAGAGAACCTTTTCATGCCTATTTGGATGCTCATATTTAGCCTTTGGGAACAAATTACTCAATAGATTTTTCTAATGCTCATTCCTGTGTCTGTCCATATCTTTCAAACTCTGTTTTCTACTTCTGTTTCTTCTTACTCCTAGATTTGTAGGTTACCAGAAATTCATAATGAGTCATCACTAAAGTGTTAATTGGTGTGCCCTTCTCTCAGTGATGGCGTTTTCCCACTGGAAGAGAGCAAGCACACAGGTTCTTATATAGCCACCAATGGGAAATTTGCTTCTTCTTCTTCCCACACTACTATCAAAAGGTTGTTACCATTAAATCAAAGTATGTGATATAACTAATTATCAATCTATCTATTATTTCTCTATATCTATCTATCTATCTATCATCTATCTATCTATCTATCTATCTATCTATCTATCTATCTATCTATCTATTATCTATTATCTTGCACTCCACCTCTCTTTCTCCCTTCTTCTCCATGTTTCTTTAGCATTTGCTATCTCTTCCTATACCCCTTCTGCTTTCTAATTTTTTTTACAATTTCAAAATTTTTGTGTGTATTATATTTTCTTGGAGACTATCTATACCTCATGTGCAAAACACATGTAACAAAATCAGTGTAAATGACAGAATTCATTCTCACACCTTTATTATCTCCTTCTATCATCAGAACTCATTCAGCAGCCTAGGAAATTGAGGGATAATATTATCTTATGTAACATTAATAACTGGCAAGTCAAGAAGATCATGAAAGGAAGAAGGAGGTAAATATTTGTGAACAATGGTAGAAATAGAGGATAGTTTGTGGGTTTCTGTAATATTTTAGGTTACATTCCTTAATCTTTGTGCTAAACTTATTTTATTAAAATATGGTAATCTTATTAAGACTATTCATATAATTGCACACGAGGCAATTTTAATATGAACTCTCATTTCTACCTCATAATATTTAATTTCCAAGTTAATGATCTATAATTATGCTTTGCAAATTGTATACTTTCTCTGCTTTGTCAAACTCTGGTCTGCTTACAGTATACTTTTCTCATTTTACATGCTACACAGTATTTCAGTACTTCTCCATGGGAAAATGAGTAGGATGGTTTCTTACAAAGTGGAACATATTTATAGGTCACAATATTCTGAATCTAAGTTAGTACAGATTTTATGTGGCATGCGTAAAAGAGTTTGTTGAATAATTGGGAGTGTTTCCAAGAAGCAAGCATATATCTCATAAGGCAGTAAACATGCACTCATAAATAATCATATGACAAACATAGAACATGGTTTCAGTAACTGTAGTTTCATATTTCAAATACTTAACTTGGACATTTTCCAGACTGAGAAAGTCATAGTTGTTATACTATGGTAACAATAATATAAAAATTTTACTTTCTTAATAATAGCTAACAAACTCTAAGCCTTACACAGGTTGCAACAAGAAGAGGTGGGAACAAATCATGAGAGAAAGAGATGGTTGGGTGAGAGGAGCAACAAAGAGGGAGAAAAAAAGAGATGGATATCTTGATAGAGGAAGTCAATGTGGGGTTAGAAAGAGACCAAGGGCTAGGGAAACCTCCAAGAACTCACAGGATGTCCCTGGCTAGGTCTCCAACCAATAGTGGAGGGGGTGCCTAAAAAGTACTTTCCCTATAATCAGATGAACTGTCATTCTAAGTGTCATCACATAATTTAATCCAACAATGAACAGAGGTAGAGGCAGAGATCCACGGCTAAGCACTGGGCCGAACTCCTGGTCTAGCTGAGAGTAGGGTAGGACAATCTGTATGAGCAAGGGGATATGGATTAGAGGAAAATTCCCTCAGTGGTGGCTGGCGGGAGATCTGGGGAGCTCACTGAATCAAGAAGAACCACTGGGGAATCATCGAAAAAGGAGCTAAGTCATCCAAGGATAGGCAATTATCCATTGACATGGGCAGTATGTGGAGCCTCGAGGGGTGGGATCAGATTGTGCTCCCATGTGTGGGCTGGCACCTTAGAGCCCATTCCTTGCAGAGAAACAGCTAACCCGGTACTGATATTGGGATGAGGAAATTGGACTTGCCTCGAGTGGATGCGCCAAGTTGAGCAGAGCTGACCCACCTTGGGATTTCTTGTCCTTGGAGGAGGGGATGGGTGGATGGGGAGGAGGGAGGCTGAAGGCTGACTAGGAGGGATTGGGAGGAGGGAAAGGAGGGGCAACAGGGGGACACATGGATAAAAAAGACTTTTTTATAAATAAAAAATTAAATTAAAAGTAAAAAAAAAATTGGAAAATAAATATATTCAATTAGACTTCTACTCAGAACCTGGCTATATTGTCTGTTCAGAACCTATTCAAATATAGTTCTGTCTATACAACTATGTATTTGTATATTTTCTTATTTCCTGTTTTTCTTCCATTTTTCAGTTTTTCCAGTTAATCTTTTTATCATACAATACATCCTGATTCGTGTTTCCCATCTCTGCTCTTCCCCGTTCCTCCTGCTCTTCCTTCCCCTCTAGATCCATTCCCTCTCTGTATTTCATTATAAAAAACAGGCTTCTAACAGATAACAACAAAATATGACAAAATAAAATATGATATGAAGCAAGCCTATCAAAGTTGGATAGAGCAAAAAACAGGAGAAATGGAGTTTCAAAAACAGGTAAAAGAATCAGAGAACCATTTGTTCTCCCAGTCAGCAGCGACATAAACTGTTAGATAACTAAGAGGATCTGTTATAGACCTGGGGACCCTGTGCGTCTTGCTTTTGACTTTGTGAGTTTATAAGCACCTTGCTTAGTTGATTCAGGTGGCCTTGTTCTGTCCTCTACTCCTTCTTGTTCTGGCAATCCTTTTTGGCCTCCTCTTGTGATGGATTCTCTAAGCTCTAAGGGGAGTGGTTTGATAGAGATTTCCCATTTACATTATCTCGCCACATAACGAATGGCTGTGGGTCTCTGCATTTGTTCCCATTTGCTGCTGTAGGAAGTCACTTTGGTGGATAGGGCGCTGACTTACGAGTGTAGCAGAATATCATTACGAGTGATTTTATCAATCCTTTTCTTTTTTTTTTTCTGAGTCCAGTAATGCTTCTTTTTATTCTATGTCTCTGGGCTATGTAGTCTCTGGTTCTTTGCTACTCAAGCACTGTTGGACACCTGTGGGCATTAAATCAAATTGTATATTGGGTGGCTACTTAAAATAGTTACGTGCCACCATTGTCCTAGCATATGTTTCAGTAAGAAAAGATTGTAAGTCAAAGGCTTTATGTATGGGTCTGTACCCATGTTGTTATTTATATAGACTGCAGAGTATCTTTCTACAAAAAAGTCACTAGAGCATAGGGTTAAAGGCTATATGTAGGAAACAGCTTGAGTTCTTCATTTACAATGAATTGTGTGTGTGTGTGTGTGTGTGTGTCCTCATTAAAGGTATCTCTAGTCAGTTTATGAAGAGCAACCCTACATTTTAACAATAGCCTAGATATCAGAAGATTAAAATGGGGGTGCCATTGGCCACAACTCAACTGAATAAAACCTAATCCTATTTCCAATAACCTAGACTAGTGACAAAAGACGACCAACTGAGATTTGTATTCCTCATTATTAGAAGTTCTCAGTAAGCACCTTCTCACATTCCAGGAAGTTTCCATTGCACCATAAATCCACCTAATCCAGCTGGCTCTCCTTGCACTATCTCTTTCCAACCAGTCTTAACGCTCACCTGATTGCCCTGCTCCTGTTCTCACCTGTCCCCAGTATGCCTGTAAAATCCATTCTTGTCCCTGGTATCTGTAAGATTCATGTGTCCGCTTTAGACTGATGTGTTTTACCTAAACTCGCTGCGTCTATTCATTGTAGTTTCATTATCATTTATTTGATGACTAATATCAACATTTAAATGGCTAAATCCCATATTTTTCTTTTTGTGTCTCGGGTACCGCTAACAAATTTGTATTTTTTTTAGTTCTACCTCTTTATGTGCATATTTCATGATACCATGTTTTTACAGTCGAGGAATACTGCATTATATAAATGTACCCCATTTTCTGTATTCATTCTCCTGTTAAGGAAAATATAAGTTGTTTCCATTTTGGCTATAATGAATCAAACAGAAATGAACATGGTAGAACAGGTGTCCTCATGGTAGGAGGAAGAATTCTTTAGGTGTATGCCAAAAGCCTGTGTAACTGGATCTTGAGGTTAAGTAATTTCCAACTCTCTGAGGAACCACTATATTGATTTCCACATTGACTGTACAGATTTTTACATCATTGAGCACTGAGGGAGTGTTCTCCCTTGCTCCATACTCATCAGCATGATGTATTATTTGTGTTATTGATCTTGCCATTTTTACAGGTGTAAGATGGAATCTCAAAAAGATTTTGATTTGCATTTCCTCTCATCGCATATTTCTTTATGTATTTCTCAGACATTTGAATTTCTTATATTGAAATTGTTTGTTTATATCTTAAGCTCATTTTTAAATTTTATTATTTGTTTTTTAATATTTAGTTTCATAAATCCTTTATATATTTGGGGTATTAATCCTCTACCAGATGTTAAAGTGATAAACGTATTTTTTCTAACTCTGGACTCCCACTCTATCCACATGACAGTACCATTTGTCTTACAAAACTATTAAATTTCATGAGATATAATTTATTAATTGATCATCTTTAGTGCCTGCACTTCCAGTGCTCTGTTCATAAAGCCATCTCTTGTGCCAGTGAGTTCAAACCCGTTCCCTAGTCTCCTTCCTGTCTGATTCACTGAATCTAGGCTTATGTGGAAGTCATTCATTCACTGGGATTTGAGGTTTGTGTAGGATGATAAGTATTGATATGTTTGCATTCAACTACATGCAGATACCAAATTTGCTATGTTAAAATTGAAACCTTCCTTTTTGATTAGAGAGAAAGGGGGAAGTGATGTGGGAATGCCCTTCTTTATGCTGTGAATCTCAATCTTTAAATAAAGGAGCTGTTTTGGGCCATGGCAGGCACCATAGAAGAAGTAGGAGAAATCAGAGCATGGGTAGGGGAAGTGGGGCGGAGTCAGAGGCAGATCGAGCCAGCCGCCCAAAGAACAGCATGTAAGGAACACGGGTGAGCTACGGGCCGGGGCCACGTGGCCCACGGATTACTAGAAATGGGTTGATTTAAGATGTAAGAGCTAGCTAGCAATGTGCCCGAGCCATAGGCCAAACAGCATAAAGTTAATAGAAGCGTCTGAGTCGTTTCTGGGGACCCGGGCGGTGGCGTGCGGATAAGCGGTTCCTGGCAGGTCTGTGGGTCCAGGACCTCTGGCGTCCGGGACCCGAGAACACACTACAACAGATGGCGCATCCAACGTGGGCCGATTATCCACTTAGAGCCTGAGAAAGATTACAAAGGGTTCTAGATCACATAAATTGAGCCAGGGCAGCTTCCAAATTGTGTGTGTGGAGCGGGTCTTTGTACAAACAAAGCATGGTCCGGGTCACACTCAAAATGGCGCCAGCGGCGGGCTGGCGACAGGCAGTGTGAGCTACAATCAGGCGGGTTCCTGAAAACTAACAAAAGACTCAGTAATGTGATTGATTTTAGATTTCTGCTTATTTTGAACAAAAGAGAAACAAATTTTCTTCGTGGCAGCATTTTCTTAGGTGTGCTCTGTTTACGGTCTGTTTAAGAAAACTTAGTGATTCAGCCTAATTTGCAAAAACTGTGCTTTTTGGAGAATGTATTTTAAAAGCTCTTAAGGTTAGAAGATGAATAAGGATTCACAATAAAACAGATTCAGATAAAAAGAAAACCTGTAAACGGGTTACAATGTTTGTAAAAGGTACATAGGCTTCAGAGAAAAAGGAAAGAGGTTAGAAAAAGTTTTTAAAGTGAGAAATAGAGTAATAAAATTAAAATAAGCCACGTAAAGATGGAAAATAGACACAAAATCTGGATTTTGGTTGTTATTGTGTTTTCTTTTAATTTTTTAACTGTTAATGAGCTAACTGCAAAAAGACAATGGATTGCAAAGGCTACTAAGTTAAACAAGAATGTATATTTTAAAGGTATTTTGATTTTGAAATTTGTGTCTAAGGATTTATTGCTTTGGAAGAGTTCTGTTTCTGTCTCCACAGATGAGAACCTGTGGATTGCTTCCAGGCAAATATGGTTTCATCAACCAAGACCCCCTGAAAAAACCTCTGATGAGAAGAGATGGCCAGATCAGCTTCAGGGCTGCAGATTATGATCCAGTCTCAACAATCCATGAGATTTTCAACGCCCCTTAATCAGCAGGAAGTAGTAATAGATAACTTCGCCCAAATTCCCCAAATATTGTTTCTAAATGTTTGTTTTCATTATAAATAGTTAATGGTCATAGTCAATCTCTTTCTAAGAAAAAACGGGGGATATGGTATGTGAATGCTTTTTTAAAAAATTAGATTATTAAATTTACAGGTAATCAGCTGTTAATCTCAAACTGCTTTACATTGGTATAGATTTTGGTTTATTGATACAAATTTAAAGTCAATTTTATTATGCTGTATATGTTTTTCTATTCTTGTTTAAGGTATGATGTTCATGTAACTGTTTTAAAATTGTAGTGTATAATTAAGAAATAAAGGTTAATAGTCACTTTTGATAATCAAACTTATAGTTAGGTTAGTTAAGATTTTTAAGTATACAAAGATATATTTCAATTAAATAGATAATCTTCAAATACTTCTAAGACCTACAGAATATGGCATTTAAAATGTTTTAAGAGCTTAGACTTTTCTGGACAGTGAGACAGGTCTGTTCCTGGCAGCACTAATTTACTTCAACAGGAAGGTGGGCATTGAAGAAACTCCATATGGAGTCTCATCTATTTGTGGTGATGGTGAGCCACTGGAGAAGAAACTGTTTTTATATTGATTGCTTGACAGTATGCTGTTTAAACTGGACATGCAGGTTCCATAAGAAGATGACCTCTGGACTTTGGCAGAACAAGCCAAGATCATCATTCAGGTTCCTGCTTTACAGAGAAAACTGTCAGACATTCTTCAAGACTCAAGGAGAACCAACGGATGAACTGTGCCAGAATGGGCAAAACAGATTTCCTGCTTCACTGAAATGAAAAGAGACTCCAGGCCTATAGGCTGAAGATGGTTGCCCCAACTTTATAAAAGAACTTTGGGTGACTGTCCAGGCAGATAGGTGTCATCTCTGTCCTTTCTAGATTTTAGAAGTCGTTTGCACTTCTGGTTTACTTGGGTAAATATTATATCCTTCTGTGGTCTTTGATGTAGTTGAAGATTAGATAGTTATATGTACAGTTTTTCTTAGTCATTTGAAAAATATATTAGATATAAAACTTTAGATTCATAAAGATAAGATAGATGATAGAGTATTTTCTTTAATTTTGCTAAATACAAATAGACTAGATATTGTAACTATAATTCTTGCTTGATAGCTATTTTGTTATATGTAATTTTGCTATGTTAAAATTGAAACCTTCCTTTTTGATTAGAGAAAAAGGGGGAAATGTGGGAATGCATTTGTGAGTGCTGTATCTTTAAATAAAGGAGCTGGTTTGGGCCATGGCAGGTACGTAGAATAGGTAGGAGGAGAAATCAGAGCTTAGGTAAGAGAAGCAGGGCGGAGTTAGAGGCAGACCGCGCGGAAGCCGCCGAAGGAGCAACATGTAAGGAACACGGGTGAGCTACGGGCCGCCACGTGGCCCGCAGATTAATAGAAATGGGTTGATTTAAGATATAAGAGCTAGCTAGCAATGTGCCTGAGCCATAGGCCAAACAGCATGGACTTAATATAAGCCTCTGAGTTATTTTTGGGGACCTGGGCGGCTGGGCAGCTGAGGGGTCTGGCACGGCAGGTCTGTGGGTCTCAAATCTCTGGCCGCCCGGGACCCAGAGAAAACCTAATACAACACAGCACCATTTGTTGAAGATGACTGTCTTTTTCTCAGTGTGTATTTGATTCACATTCTCCTCATTACCAGTGACAAAATACATTTTAAAAAATTCTTTCTAGTCATTTTCTTTTGAGAATTCTATGTTCAGGTACTTGGCCACATATTTTTGAATGGATAATTTTGTTGTTCTTATTTATTTGATTACTTATCTATGCATTATTTATTTACTCTGGATATTGACTGTCAGAAGTCTATTTAACAAAGATTTTTCTCTATTCTTGGTTAATTGTTTCTTTAAATGTGCAGAAGATTTTAAGTTTTATGAAGTCCTACTGTTGATTTTTGGCCTTAATTCTTGGGTAAGTGGAGTTAAACTTGGAAAATTCTTTCTTATACCTACATAATGTACTCTACTGCTTCTTTCTGCTTGTTTGAGTTTTCATTTACAGGTGTCCAGTTCATTTATTCTGCATGTTGATTCAGTTTTCCTAGTACCATTTGTTAAACCCAATTTATTTTCTCCAGTCTAGATATTTGATATTTTTTTCAAACATTAAATAATTGAAATTACATATACTCATGTTTGGATATTTGGTTTAGGTGTGTGTTTTGTGCCAGTACTATATTGTGATTATTACTATGGTTCTATAATATATATTGTGATACAAAATTATAATCCATCATCACTGTTATTTTTGTTCACTATTTTGTGTTGACTACCAGGTGTCTTCTGCCTTTGCATTTGAAATTTGTGATAGTTTTGTTTCATTCCTGCAAAGAATTAGATGGGTTCTTCTTCTTCTTCTTCTTCTTCTTCTTCTTCTTCTTCTTCTTCTTCTTCTTCTTCTTCTTCTTCTTCTTCTTCTTCTTCTTTCATCATCTTTTTTTTCTTCTTTTTGGATTGCTTTGAATTTGTTAATAGCTTTTGGTACAATGGACAATTTCACAATATTAGTCCTAACAATGTATGACCATGGGGTATCTTTCCATTTACTTACATATTTTTCAGACCTTAATTTTTTTTATTGTAGGGGTCTTTATAGCCTAGGTTATGCCTACATATTTTTTGAAGCTACTGTGAATGGAATCATGTCCATGATATTCTTCTCTGCATGTTTGTTGTTGTATATAAAAGCTATTTATTTTTCAAGTAACGTCCGTATCCTGACACATGAATACTTTTCAATAATTTCTAGAAGTTATCTGGTGAGTTTGGGGGATCTGTACAATATAGTATCATATTATTTGCAGTTAGGAATGCTTCACTTCCTTTTCTACTTGTATACCTTTAATTTGCTGCCCTTGCCTTATGTTCCAGGTAAAATTTACAGTTGAAAGAAGAAAGATTTGTTTCTCTGGATCATTCCTTATTTCAGTGGGATTATTTCAAAGCTTTCTACATGTGAGCTAATAATGGCTGCAGAACTCTTGCAACATTTATTGTTTTGAGGTATGTTCTCTCTAGCCCTAAATTATATGGGAGTTTTATAATAAAAGCATATTGAATTTTGACAAAGACATTGACAGTGTCAATAGAGGTGTTTTTTTTTTTTTTTTTTTTTTTTTTTTTTTTTTTTTTTTTTTTTTTTTTTTTTTTTTTTTTTGTCCTTAGGTCCATTTATGTGTTTTGTTACACTTAGTGGCTTGCGGCTTGCATATGTTTAACCATTTCTGCATTTCAAGAATAAATCCAGCTTGGTGATAATGGATAATCTTCTGATGTATGTCTAAATTCAGCTTATATATATTTTATAGGGTATTTTTGAGTCTATGTTCATCTCAAATATTGGCCAAATATTCCTTTCATTACTGTACATTTTCTTGGTTTGAGTAGCATAATGATACAGACCTTTTAAGATATTAGGAGTGGTCCTTATTTTATTATTTCATTATTTTTGTTGAACAGTTTAGTAAACAGTTGCTTTAGATGTTTAAAAGATGGGCAAATCCATCTGGCTTTATACATTTTATTTTTTTATTTATTTGAGCTCGGAGGATTTTCATTACTATTACAGTTTTCTTATTTGTTAAGGATATATTAGGTTTTTTGTACACTTCTTGGTTTATATGTTGTTTGACTGAACATAGAAATTCATCTATTTGTTTTATGTCTTCCAGATTAATGGCATATACGCTTTCAAACATTTCCTTATATTAGTCTAAATTTCTTTGATGTCTTTGTAATCTTTCTCTGTTCATTTCTGAATTTGTTTACTTTTCTCTGCTATTATTTGGGCCAATGGACTGTCAATATTAATAATGTCTCAAAATCAGCTCTTAGACATTAATTCTTTGTCATATTGGTGGTGAGCATAGACCCCAATGTCCGAGCTATTTTTCTAGTCTGTAGTTGATTTTTTAGATTGTTTTCTTTTGTTTCTATTTTTTTTAAATTTCTGGTCTAATTTTATTCTTTATTGATATTGTCTCGCTTTGATTTTTATTTGTTATTATTTTTCAAATATTTCATAGCCACATTAAATGTTATATTGATGCTCTTTCTGCTGTTTTTTAATGTAGACACTTAGAACTATAAATTATTAGCAGGACTCCTTTCTATGTGTGTCAGGCAGGTTGTATTTTCAGTTACGTTTAGTTCTAGACTTTCTAAAATTTATTTAATTATTTTTATATGTTTATTATTTTGTTTTGAATTGTTTAATTTTCATGAATTTTTAACTAAAGTCTTATTTACTATAAGTTTTAAATGTTATTGCTTTGTGGTCACATAGGATTCAAGAGTCATTTCAATCCTTTGAATTTGTAAAGATGTGTTTCAAGTCCCAGGATGTTGTGTATCTTAAAGTTTTCTGTACTGCTGAATAGAATGAATATTTCTTGGATGTTTGGTTGGAATATCATATAGATATAGATTATACCCATTTGATATATAAAGAGCATTAATTATGATATTTCTCTTATTTTTTCCAGATAACATTTTTATAGAGAAAATGGAGAACTGAAATGAAATCACATACTTTGAATATATTAACACTGACTTGTGTATTTAAATCCAGTAGGATATGTAATAAGTTTCTGGCATGTCTGGCCTATGTTCCAGACCCATAGTCCCACAGAAATACACAAATGCTTATATTAATTACATTCTTCTTGGCCAATGAATCTGACACAATCCCACTATAAGTATATTTTTCATGAATTTGAATTTACCAAAGTTTGGCACATAGATATTCAATATAGTAATGTCTTCTTATTTTTTATAACAATTTTATGCATCTTATATTATGAAAAGTTTTCATTATTATTAAAATATAATTATTATTTGTAGGGTCTATTAGTTCAGTCTGGCTGTCATAGTATTTTAAGTATTGAAATAAAATTTTCCAGAAATTTCTCATTTTCTATTTGTCTATATAGAAATTGGCTATTATTCTAAGTGTTTTATTCTATGAAACATGCAACTTTTCCCTTGGATTTTTCAATGAATTTTCTTTATTTTATACTTAGTCTTTTAACTAGGATAGGCCATGAAGATTTATTTTATTTTATTTTAATTTTATTTTATTTTATGGTCTTGTTTATTTGGTATTCTGTGTATATACATTTTTTTTTAAGTTTTCTTTTATGAACTCCTTAAAGATCTAGTCTATGTACGTGACTTGTAATTACTTTTTCTCATATATGCTCATCGTTGGAAGTTATTAATTTGATAATATTGTATATTTTCTGTATGTTCTTTTTATGTATTTTTTAAAATTATTCAGATTACTGGTCTGGATCCTCTATTTTATTTTTCCATTCTGATAATGTGTCTTTCACTTAATTCATTCTACTTGGCTGAGTTTTGTGTTTTCTAGTTGAGTTTAGTTGTTGAGGTTTTCAAGTACATCATACTTTCAGTTAGAATCTTCTTCAATGTTTCTCTATTATTTAATTCCATTATCAAGTCCCACATTGTCTTCCTCATACCTTTCTCTCTCTCTCTCTCTCTCTCTTTTTTTTTTTTTTTTTTTTTTTTTTTTTTTTTTTTTTAGGTATTTGTAATCTTAGACAACTTTCAGGCATTTATTCCACTTTAGTTTTCTCTTCAAATTTCTATAATTACAGTAAGTAGTCAATATAAATTATAGCTTGTGATGTGTTATGGAATGAAAAGATATTTTCCAACATCTTAAAACAGTAAAATGAACATTTACCATTTGAGTTAATTTGGATAGATAATTAATCAGTTGTAATTAAATTAGGCAGTATTATCTGAAGTTCAGCTTTTACAAGACTGAATGGCCAAAAAGAAGAATTGGCAATAATGTCAGAGACAGCAAACAAATATTCTGATATTCATTCTATTCCATCCCTATTTCAACATGCGATAATGTCATAGGGTTCTGGGAGCCATTAAGATAGTCTCAATGGGTTCTCTCTGGCTGGCACACATAGAAATGCATACTCTCTTGACAGGTACTGGCATATCTAGTTGAAGTAGGCTCAAGGCCCTAACCCCTGTATCAAGGCCAAAAAAGGTGTTCCTCTGTAGGAATAGGTTCCTGAGAAGCCAATTCATGCATCAGGAATAATCTCTGGTCCTAATGCATGAGGCTCCACAAACTGCCCTCACCATTTGTTGTCTAACATTCAGAGGGTTCAGTTGCTTTCCATGAGTGTCTCTCAGCTGTCATTTCAGAGGTCATGAGCTCTTGATGCTCCGGTCAGCCATATCTGTAGATCTACTACTCATGATCCTGATTCCTTTGTTCATATAATATCTCCTCTCTCTCTTCAGCTGGATAAGTACTAGGTCTGGTGCTTAGCTATGCATTTCAGCTTCTGCATCTATCAGTAGCTGAGTGAAGGTTCTCTTTTGTTGGGACTTTCGAGAGGCTGTTGCCTCAGAATTTCTGAAAAAAAAAATGTAAAAAACAAAGGTTTGATAAAAGGATTTTTCTATCACTTGGCAACAAAGTAAGGAAATTATAAAGAATTGTCCTACTTATATTTTTTGTAACCAAATTCCACTATCAACAGCAAGTAAACTAAATGGTGCTCAAAAAATAAGTAAATAAAATTTGTCAAGTTTCATTTTAAAGAGCTTGGAAAATTAAAATATGTTTATCATACCATAAATACATACTATATTCAGGATTTAAATTGGCAACTTGTTTGCAAAAGCTGGTTGTATAATTACATATTAATTAGAAGTTATAGACATCAATTATATTCCTGTACAAACTAAGATTGTCAACTCTATCGCATTTGTCTCTAGTTAAATGAAGCAGGTTTTGCATATTATAAAATAAAGCATAGTACAGGTATATCACATGATCCTACAGGGCAAGCCATTATAGAAAGGTCTAATCACACCCTAAAGGATGTGCTTAATAAACAGAAAGAGGTACTTCAGCAACCCCCGCCAGAGATATATTGCACACTGCTTTATTTATTTTAACTTTTTATATGCTAATGAGAAAGAAACAATATCTGGGAAGATACAATGGATAATAGAAAAAAAAAACTGCTGGATTAAACCAACCTCTAGCCTTTACCGATGGAAACCAGGATATGTGTTATGTTGAGGAAGATATTTTACTTTCGCTTTACAGGAGAAGAAAAACCATGGATACCATAAAAGTTGATAAAGATTAGACTCAAATCGGTGAGAGTTCTTAATTAAAACGTGATAGTTCTTCAAATAATGTGACCATACAATGTAAACAAGCATATGACTAGCAAATGCTTTCCATTTGATCAGATATAACTTGCCAAAAGCCAAGACTTGAGATCAGACTTCTACTTTCCCATTTAACAGCAACTATACAACAAGTAATACAAAGAACATTACCAGGACTTGACAATTATCCTAGTTTTTAGAGTCCCCTGAAGATATCATTGTCCCCAGACAACAGGATATAACTTTGAGAACATGACACCTACATTCCCAAAAGGTAGAGTGAGTAACTGGTGGTTGTTCTTTGGGTTATAGGTATTTGCCAGTCTTTAGGAAGCTTGGTTACAAGTTGTTACCAACTTTTACCAAGTTGGTTATAAGTTTTTAGCAAGTTTATTTTTAACGGTTTGAAAACAAGCTGAGAAAAAGGAGATTAGATTTAGGTAGGAATCCTATTCTAAATAGAAAAAAGGTGGTTGTAAAAATTATAAGATAAAAGGATAGACTATTTAATCTACCGTTAAACCAAAAAAGCAACTATTAGTAGTAAATATTTTATGTTGCTATAGATGTTTATATATTGATACAAAGGTTATTTTTGTTATACTGCATGTTTCTATTCTTCTCTAATATATTTTTATATTGATACAAATTTAAGGCTATTTTTTGAACTGCACATACTTTTCTACTTTTGTTTAAAGTATTGCATCTATATAGCTCATAAAACAACATAATGTAATTTTCTAGTCCAAGAAAATAAAATTATTACTGCAAACTAGGATAGTAAAAAAATCAGTTTAGTAGTTAAATGCATTACAATCAACTTGTATTCATGTTTTCAAACTCAAACAGATATATTTTAGGGAGATAGGTTATTTTCAAACATTTTACAGATCTACAGAATATTGCATTGTGGGGATATTTTGTAATATAATAAAAACATTTGGAGATATCAGAAGAATCTACTCACAAGTCAGTCTAGGAGGATCAGACAGTGGTGATTCACACCTTTAATCCCAGCACAGGGAATATCCTGGGGCTGGTGACCTATGCCCTTAATCCTTTCTGAATTCAAAGTCATTTTAGTTTACAGAAGGAGTTCCAGACTCCCAGGCAGGCAGTGGTGGTGTCACACCTTAACTGAGCTAAGAGAGTATTTAAGGCAGGCATAGAAAGACAGAACAGGCAGAAAAAGCCAGGAGGAGAAAGGCTAAGAAGCAGGAAGACAGCTGGTGAGATCTGACTGTGGGGTTTCTTCTCTAACATCTCTGACTTTCCCAGAGATTTGGCCCTGTGTTTCCTTTATTTGTGCAACACTGCATTTAAGATGTTTTAATAACATATGGTTTTGATGAAAATGAGACATATCTGTTCCTGGCAGTATCAATCTTCATCAGAAAAGATGATGGACATTGAAGAATCTCCTTATAGGTTTATATTTTTGTGGCAAAAGTTTGCAACTGGGCAAGAAATTGTCTTGCCTGGACTGCTGAGAGTATGCAGTTCAGATATGAAAAGCAGACACAAAAGAAAATGACTTCTGAACTTTCCTAAGACAAGGCAGAACAGTTCTTCAGAATTCTGACTCCACAGGAAAGTCTCTCAGATATTCTAGCCCTGCAGGCAAAAGATTCAAAAATGGATACTCCAACATTATAGAGAAAACTTGGATGACTGCCCAGGCAACTACCTCTTTCTTTCATTGGTTAGTTTTAGAAGTTGTTTGCCGGACAATTTTTATTTACTCATGTAATATTATATCCTTTTTAGGTCGTCTTTGATGGAACTGAAGACTATTGTGGAATAAAGTATATAAAATTGAGAGTTTTCAGTTGATAATACAAGTTAGGATAAAGAGTAAATTAGATTCACTTTGAACCACCAAATAAGATGGATGAGGGAGTATTTTCTCCATTATTATCAGATGCAAATAGACTGGGCATGCTTAATGCCATTATTACATAGTTATTTAGATAGTTTTAATAAGTTGGTTAAAATCCTCCTTTTATTTTAAGACAGCCAAAGGGAAATACTTGTGATACTTTGATTATGTTCTGATAAATAAAGCTGTCTTGGAGTCAGCAACTAATTGACCAAAATTAATCAGAGAAGTTCTGGAGGGCTAGTTCTATTATGAATTAACAAGCAAAAAAATGTGGAAAAAAATCACAAAGGATGCTCAATACACAGATGCACATAAGTGCTACAGAGTGGAAAAACAAATAAAAGAGGTACAAATAACAAATTCAGAGCAAAAAGGGTTTATTTTGAAATTTTTATGTATTTTTTTTGGAAAGATGAAATCAAAGCAAATTTTGAAGGCAAATTTTTGTGGCTGCTTCCCTTAGAAACCTGGAGACTAGGATCTTTTGAGCATCACAGAATTACAAAGAATTTGTCTGCACCATCCTGGCTCCATGAGAGAAATGGAGCTGTATGTACTGTTGCTAAGGAGATGTGTACTTGCAAAATACATAATCAAAAAGATGATAGGTACTAGAAAATGAAAAAGATCTGTGTAGGCTACTGAAGAATAAGTATTTGATCCAGATAGGAGTAAAATCATTTGGAAAATTTGTGGCAGAATGAAAACATCTATCTCTATTTTGAAATATAAAAATGTGGAATAATTAATGAAATCCAAAGGACCAGTTAATGCTGATTATGATATGTGTTATTAGTGACCAAAATGACCACTTCTAAGAACATAAGTTGAAATTGTTTTTGCAGAATTATGAATTTGGATATATCAGAAAATGAGTCAGAAATCTTGTCTTTAAATTTGATGATTAAAATAAACAGTTTGTATGTAAATTCATAAAGATAAGATTTTAAAATTGTGTTTATTCAGTCCAAATCCAGAATATGCACATATGTTTTAAGGCAAAGTTCAGTGCTGACTTGCTGTGTTGGCATCTGACTGAGTCTACAGCCTTTATTTTTTGGATGCTGATCTGGAATTTAGGCACAATTTTTATTTATTTATTTTTTTTGGAAGGCATACGTTGCTGTCTACTTGAATAGGGAGATGCCCTAAGTTATTTCATTTCCTAGACCAGAGTTGCAGTAACATTTTACTTTGAATCAGGTTTACAGGAGATTTCTTTTGTGATGCTCCCAATGATTTGATATGTAGGAAACGGGTGGAAGAAAATGCCAGTGTACTAGCAATTGCCCTCACTGAGGAATGCAGTCATTGGTCAGAAGCCCAATATTCTTCATCTTTTATTGGTTCCCTTGAAGTTGCATTAGGCTTCCTTTGTATATCCCACTGAATCAATTTCCCAATCCATATGGGTTTTTTGTTTTGTTTTGTTTTGTTTTAATCTTCTTCCTTTTTTTGGTAGTTTTCCACCTTTCTTAGTTTTATGATATGTCCCTAAGAATTTGGAGCAAACTCTTCTTCCCCAATACATGTGGTTTCATATGCTTAGAGAAGCTATGTTTTTAAGAATATATATATTTACCTTTATATATAAAGGAGTTTCCAGAAGCCACTAGTTGTTAGCTAATAAACTACTCAGCCTGTATGGAACTATACTAGATAACCTGATAAAAGGAACATGAGATACCTCTAGTTTTCTGACTGTCTTAGAGATTTAACGTGATTCAAGTCACCAACGGGCAGCACTGGGATCTCAGAGCAGAGCCTCCAAATAATTACCTTATTACTTTCACACAAGAATCACATCATCTGACTTAGCTAGAGCACTGTACTACAGAGCTAATCTGGTACTTAGAGATGCTGCCCATCTCTCCTTTACTGTGTTTCTTGCCCACAACAGAAAAAAGAAAGGAGGTATTGGAGTGCAGAAGATAAGCCAACACCAGAACTTTCAAAAAACTTCCATACAGTGGTTAACCATTGACCATCTTGTAGCCAGTAACATTTGGATTAACTGCTTCTAAACACACTTGGAATGTTCTTAGAACCTGTCTACACAAGCTCATAGTCTGTTAATCTATGTATTTTAATTCTTTCTAGCTCAGGACCACTAGATCACACATCCAAGAGGAGTGCATGTGCCACTTCAAGAAGACCATGCCATAATGATACTGAGAGTAGCAGTCACTTTAAAGTACAATGGTTTGCTATCATGAGGTAGAGTATAACCTGTTTTCTGTACTGTTCCATGGCACAGCACCATTCCATAGTGTATGTACTAGTTGAAGGATGGATTAAAGGACTTGTAAGGTTTGTCCTATTAAGACTCTTTGTATACTGTATACGTATAAACACATCATGCATTTATAGACTCACAAATCTCATTAGTTGTTATTATAAATAAAGGATCTCTGTATGCAAGTCTTTAATTACATAAGTCTGAGCAGTAATTTGAAATATGATATTTAATTTTTAACCTTACACAAAAGTCCCATGTAAATTATTACAAACTATAGATGATAAATGTTTTCAGGAATAGTGTTTAAGATAGAAATATTCAAAAACTTCTTAAGTAGTATAAGATCCAAATTTTAAAACTGGTGTGAGCAATTAACTTGTTATTAATAAACAATCTCATCTAATATACATTTAGACATCTGCGGTAAGGCAGCCTCTTGAATTGTGTGAGAAACATGTCTTTTATTTTAAGTCATTTGGTTTATTTTACTTTATTCAAGAAGCCATAGAGGAAACATACAAGGATAAATATTGGGTTTGGTGATTTTTTTGAAAAATAGTCACCCTAGTTTTAAAAAAATGATGTAATGTTTAATTAGAAGAATTCCATATAACATAATTTGGCCTTTGAATTTAGACAAAAATGATATAATTTTATGGTTTTGATATATTAAACACCATTGATGGAATCAATTAACTGCCCTGTTTTTAATTTTCTCTTTATTTTTATTTGTTATCATAAACATTGCCACTGTTATCAATTAATCATAATCTTCAACCACCCTACGAACAAAAATCAAATAATTTAACAATACCATTTAGCTCACCATCATCTTAGACGTAGGAGCTCTGTCATTAAAAGTGACCAAGAATTAAATAAGAAAATGAATATGTGCAAGTACAATCCTTCCTCTCAAAACATTTTAACATCATTATAAGGAAATGGTCTTTTTAAAAAGTTATTTCTATCAATGGCAAGTGGCCAATATAAGTTGAATTCAAGCAGTATAATTGCAGTTAGCTTTCTACAATAGGTCAGCTTACATTGTCAAGGATTCCTATGGTTTTAGACAGAGCCATATCCATTTTAAAAATCAAACATTAAAGATAATTTACATTATTAGAGTGAGTCAAGTTTGTCTGGGTCCAGAAAGTTTTAAAAAAGTAAAAACAAACAAAAATTAAAATATAAAATATAAAACAAACAAAGATATAAAAAAATTCCCAAAATAACAACAATGAAGGCTCGAACAGACATTTCATTAATGCTTCCTTAATAAACTTTTGCCTTCAATACTATTGCTTTCTTCTACTGTCATTCATTTACAAATCACCTTCCACAACCTTCACATATACATTTTAACAAAAAAGAGACAGAAGCAAAAGAGAAAAGAGCAGAAATAACAGCAATATATGGAAAAATAATGTAAGGGTTTTATTTCCAGTTACAGGAGTGAGGTATTTATATATTTAACGATAGGAATATAAATAGTAACTGAACATAAACATTTTCACTTTTATTCTGCTGAATTCTATGGTTCCTCCACATACCTCCAAATAAATCACTGAATCTGGGTATCAACTCAAAATAATTCTAAATCTGATGTTTAAGAGCCTGATATAGAGTAAATATTTATTATAAGTTAAATCTATTACAAGAAAACATGAGTTAGGTGTGTTGCCTTGCCACATGAGAGCATTTTGCCTTTATAATCTGCTGCATAATATCTCTGAATTATATGCATAAATAAATACATAAATATAAAAATATAAAACAGTTTTGTTGAAGAGTGTAAGTGGATCTTATATTGTTCATTATATTTCTAAGGAAAGTATATTATTGATGCATATAATACAGTCACTGCAAACATTTTTAATGTGAAATATTAAAAATGAGATACTAATGTCAGATAACCAGTGAACAGGACTGTATCAATATAAGAAGTGAAAGGTATGGTAAAAGTTTTCTGAGAAAATAAATGTTTCATTTTTAGAAGACAGAAAGTATAAAAAACCATGATGAAGTGTACTTTTATTGTCTAGTATTTTACCTCCCAAAATATTGCACAAAGTTAATATTTTATAACAAAGCTTTCAAAGGATTTATTGTGGTTTTTATTTGTCTACATTTTTCTGAGGAGCCTAGATTGCTTTCATTTTGAAACGACAAATGCAAACTCAATATTTTGAATCCTTTTAGAAAAGAAAATGGACTTTTACACTTAGAAAATCCATTAAAATATGAACACATATACACTTTAGCTCACATAATGTTGATTCTGACAGGTAGAGGCTCTTGTGTGTAAGAACACAGAGGCCCCTCTCACATTAACTCACTAAGCATCATATGTTCTATTTTACTTCTTATGAAAGTTAGTATAATTTTTACAAAATGTACAAAAAGATTCTAATCGTGCTATAACTTAAAGAAAGCAATTGTTAAAATTTGTGGAAGTCCATGCTATTCTGCATTTGTGATCTCTCTCTCTCTCTCTCTCTCTCTCTCTCTCTCTCTCTCTCTCTCTCTCTCTCTCTCTCTCTCTCTCTCCCTCTCTCTCTCTCTCTTTCTCCTTCTTCCCTCTGCCTCCTCTAAACTGGTTGTGATGAATTAGGGTGTTCACTCTTAGGTTCTGCTCCAGCACATGCTTACCTACATGCTACCACTCTCTCAACATGATGTTCATGGATTTGAACTCTGTAACTGTTAAGCTGTGGATAAACTGCTTATTCTATAAGTTGTCTTAGACCTAGTACTTTAGTACAGTAAGAGAAATATAACTAAGACACTCAAACACACACACATGCCACATGAAAATGTCCAGTATAAAATAGAAATATTTGACTTGACCGTGAAAGATAAATACACTGCAAAAGTGAATCCTTTGGAAAACAGAGAGCATCTGCATCTGTATGAAGGTGGGTGTTGTGCTCTTGATTTTTTGCGTTTCTCCTAAATGTATAGACGGTATTCTTAACCTCCAATGTCATTTTGTTTGAAAGTGGTAAATCACAGAAAAATTATGTTTTACCTAAATTATTCTATTATTAATAAAATGTTCAGAGTCAGATATTGGGAAAAAATTTGATAGATCTAAAGAGCAGTGGAGGAACAGTCAGGTGACCCTGCCTCTCCAGACCTCCCAGAATGAAAATGCCCATGAAATTTCCAAGACCCTCTCTATTACTTCCTTTACATCTCTCTGTCCAGCTCTATGTGTCCTCTGTAACTCTCTGATTAATTCCAGTCAGCTAGTGCTGACTCTGTCCCCTGATTCAAGGTGAACTTTATTAGCAGTCTTAGAGTTTCAGTGTGAACAAATATACTACAACATAATTAGGTCACCAGAGTAGAATCTTGCATTAATGAGAAGATTAGTGTCCTTAAGAAGCAAACTAAACAACTCCATGGTCTCCTTTTACCATGTTGGAGGAATTTCCATGCTGTAAGTCAGGAATCAGGTCTTTCCTGGAACCTCAACACCCAGGCATTTCAAATTTTGCCCTCCATCCTGATATCATAATGAAATGTGAAAGAAAACCCCAGGTCTCTCTTCCTTACCTCAAATTTTAAAAGATTCTGTGGCACTACAAAGACATACTCGAAAAATCTTTAATATTAAACTTTGCAGTTGTGGGTATTTGTACACTGCGTGAAATATATTGCTGTGATTGGTGTAAGAAAGAGCTGAGTGGCCAATAGCTAGGCAGAAGTTATAGGCAAAACAAACAGGCAGAGAGAGAGAAAGTAGATGAATCTAGGCAAGCAAGAGACAACAGGGGGGACACTAAAGAAGTTGGGCATATTGTACAGTATCAGAGGTTGTACAACGTAGATTAAAATAAATGTATTTACTTGCTATAGAGCTAGTGGTGCAAGCCTAAGCTAAAACCAAGTTTTATAATTAATAATACGTTTCCATGTCATTGTTTGTGAGCTGGTATAGCTCAAAGAAAAATCCATCTGCACTTCACATTTTTGTAAAGTGATTTTGTATAAATTATCTTAAATTCACAGTCTTTTTCTCTTTAGGTGCCTTGACGTTGCTATTTATATGCACATTTTTCCATGCTGAATTACCCTGAACACTATCTTACAGCTTTCTTTTTCTTACTGTAACATTTATACTGGTGCACATTTACATTTTTAGATAATCTTCGAAGATATGTAAGAGAAATTCCAATGTATGACTTTAGAATGGGGTCCTCAATTTTAAGTTTTCACATTTTGGAGAATATTTAAAATAGCTTCTTTTTTTTTTCTTCCTTAGTAAGATTTGGGAGCAATTCCTTGCACCATAAATCAGAATCTCCAGCTAGAGGTACATCTTGATATTGTTTTTTGGGGTAGAGAAGGTTTCTAATAAAGATGTCTGGGAAAGTTTAATGCTCAAAATAACCCAGTAAAATATATTTTACACTCAGATTTTATTTGATATATCAGGGATTATGCTCTTTGAAAAATTCATCCAAATTATTCAACTTTTAAGTAGATAAGTTAAAGGAGAAATAGGTACTTTTTAAAAAAAAAAATATTGAAGTCATATAGAAAGCATAGTCCTTGAAACAGAGAAGTGGCCTTGAATGATCATTGATGCTTCCCCGATTATGCCAGTCTCTCAAACGTAGCAACGTATTGTGGTTATATTTACACAAGACAGAAAACAATAACAGCCCAAGCTACTTTTCCAAACTCGCTTCTGACAGAAAGCTGAATATGAAAGGGAATCTACAAATGACGCTTTTACTGAGCAGAGAGTAGAGATTTATACTGCAGGGGAAGTAATGTCTATACATAAACAAAATATTTGCATGTATTCATTTAGATAGAATGAGACAAGCAACAATGTCATGACATGGAGATAAACCAAAGCCAATTTCCAGAAACTCACTAAAGCTGCAGGAAGGAGAGTTCTCTAGTAACAGATGAGACGTACATTTCAGGAAGACAAAGAAGCAGAAGAATAGTGGGGATAGGGATGACTGGAAAACACAGGAAGTGATGAGGAGAGTGGGGAGAAAGAACTAACAATGAAAGAGAAGGAGAAGGATGAGGGGGGAGAGGGGAAAAGAAGTGTGTGGGGGGGCGACCACAGCCAGAAACTTCTGCTGTCAGTACAAGAAGACATTGAATACAAATTAAAAACTAAGAAAAACTGTCCTGTGATTTTTTTTAAAAAAATTGATAGATAAAATCTAAAATGAATAAATATTAAGCATTCACATTTTTGTCTTGACTTTGTGAATTCAAATGCAACCCTCAAATATAAAAAGAAAATCCAACAGGCTGTTAATTTGGTACTATTTAAAAGCAGAGCAAATGAAGAAACACTACAAGAAAATAGACAAATCAATTTACATAGCTCATGGTCTGACGAAAAGAAACATCCATTCAATCATCCTACTATTCCTTCCTTCCTTCCTTCCTTTCTTCTCTCTCTCTCTCTCTCTCTCTCTCTCTCTCTCTCTCTCTCTCTCTCTCTCTCTCTCTCATGTGGGATTGTCTTTCTGTATGTTGTGAATATCAATCTTTTAAAAGAGTAGCTGTTTTGGCCCTTGGTGAGCACCACAGAAGAAGTAGGTGGGGAATCAGAATAGGTAGGAAAAGAAGGTCAGGGCCACGTGGCATGAAAGATTAATGGAAATGGGTGGAGTTAAGATGAAAGAGCTCACTAGCAATGTGCCTAAGCCATAGGACAAACAGTATGAAATTGATATAAGCGTCTGAATCATTTCTGGGGCCTAAGCAGCTGCAGGCAGCTAAGCGGTCTGTGGATCTGGACTTCTGGCTGCCCAGGACCAAGCCAAGAAACATTATAACATCTCTCTCTCTCTCTCTCTCTCTCTCTCTCTCTCTCTCTCTCTCTCTCTCTCTCTCTCTCTCTCTGTGTGTGTGTGTGTGTGTGTGTGTGTGGGTATGTGTATACTGAGGCAAAGGCTCTCATTAGTCCCAGAGCTTATTGCTGAACTTCACTGGGGTTCTACCCATTACTCATTGCTAGGATTATAGACACACAGCCACACTTGGTTTTTATATAGATTATCTAAAATCAAACTGTTATTCTTGAGTATTGTCTTAGTTAAGGCCTTTATTGATGTTATAAAATGCCATGATTACAATAAATTTTGGGAATCGAAGATTTATTTCTTCTTACATTTATATCCATCACCTAAAGATGTCTGAGCAGGAACTCAATACAGAAAATTTATAACTGGAATTTATGGAGAGAGCATTGATTGGTTCTCCAAGTTTTGCTCAATTTACTTTTTTAAAATAGCATTCATGACCACTAGCCCAATGGTGGTACTACCAACAGTGAGCTATACTCTCCCAAGTCAGATATCAATCATATGAATCCACCAGAGGCCCACCCAGTGGGGACATTTTCTCAGCAGAGGTTTCCTCTTTTAAAGTGACTCCAGCTTGTTTGAATTTGACATAAAAGTGCCCAGTACAAGACACAAGCATATTACCCTCAGAGCCAGGTGCTAAGGCAAACATTATTATTATTATTATTATTATTATTATTATTATTATTATTATTTAAGTCTTTAAAATACTTTTGGGCATTTTTAGTAATGACTGTTCTGTTTAATATTCAGATTATGGATATAAAAGAAGTTACATTTTTCATATCCTTATCAACAAAGTTCTCCATGTTTTTATATGTCATTTTGATAACCTACATGGTTAATTCTACTTATTGTTTCTATAATGACTATTGCTGTGGAATATCTTTATTGTGGACGTTCCAGTTCTATACTTTTTGGTAAAAAATTCTGGATTTTTTTTCAGGTTTTTAGTAAATTATAATTGTCATATAATAGAGCTGGATAATTTTTCAATACTTTTGATAAGAGACAAAAAGATAAAGTTATGGAAAAAATAGATACAAAGATCAAAAGAACAGAAGATACCTGTTGAAGGTGATACACACCTTTAATCCCAGCATTTGGGAAGCAGAGGCAAGTAGATCTCTGTGAGTTTGAATGCAGCCTGGTCTACAGAGCGAGTTCCAGGACAGGATTTGAAGCTACACAGAGGAAACTCTGCCTCAAAAAAAAACAAAAAAAAACAAAAAAACAAAAAAAACCAAAAACAACAAAAAAAAACCAAAAACAAAATCTACCACCATCATAATTAGGACAGAAGATAGACCTCAGTAATAGAGTTATGTAATATGTGCCATTATCATAAAGGCCACAGTTATTTAAGTCATTCAAAAATTTCTCCTGACTCAATCAGATATATCTAATTTTACCAATAGAAGACTTCACATATACTCATATATTCAAAAATTAATTGAAAATTAGTCATGTATATAAATTAAATGTAACTTTATATATTCTTTTGAATAAAATTTAAAAATAGAAAATTTGCTGAATCTTTGAAAAGTATTTAAAATATGATACTAGAAATTATATTTTACGATTTCTAGTTTAGAAATTGTATCTTTTGAAAGTTACACAAACTTTTTTTTGACAAAACATAATCAGGTAGATAAATATGTAAAAATAATACAATATGTTTATGAATGTTTCTAATATTGAATGCAATGATTTTTATATGCATTCCTCCTACTTGGTCTGTAAAAGGACAATCCACAGTTGGAGAATGGCTAGGTAACAAGGAGGGCCCAAAGAAGAATGCATGGACATAGAAGAGATTGCCTAGGTAAACAGTGCGTGGGGAAGGGGAGGGAGAGGATGAAACATGAGGGATAGAGCTGGACAGACTGGGAGCCTGACAGAGAGGAAGGGTAATAAAAAAGATATCCTGACTGGGGGGGGAGGCATTTCGGGGTTAGGGACAAACCTGGCTCCATGGAAACTCCCAGGAATCCGCAAAGATCATCCCAGCTAACATTTCTAGCAATAGTGGAGAGGCTGCCTAAACTGGAAATCTCCTATTATCAGATTGTCATTGAAGAGCCTTCATCCAGTAACTGAGGGAAGAGATGCAGAGATCCATAGGCAAGCACCGGGCTGAGCTCTGGGAGTCCAGCCTAAGAGAGGAAGGAGGGATAGTATGAGCCAAGAGAGTCTAGATCATGGTGAAAACAAAACAATAACAATAACAAACAAACAAAAAACAAACAAACAAAAAAAAACCCAGAGAGATGGCTGACCTGAGCTATTAGGATCTCATGAACTCTGGAAAGACAGAATGGGACCTACATAGGCCCTCTGCATGTGGGTGGCAGTTGTGTAGCTTGATCTGTTTGTGGGCCTCCTAGCAGAGATATGACCTGTGCCTGGCATTTGAACTGGCTTTTGGAAACCTCTTCTACATGGTGGGTTGCCTTACCCAGCCTTGATACAGGGGAAGGAGCTTAATCCTGTCTCTACTTGATATGCCATGCTTTGTTCAAGCTTATGGGAGACGTGTTTCTTTCTGAATGGAGACAAAGAGAAGTGGATGGGATGGAGTAGATGGCAAGTGAGGGAACAATAGGAGTGTAGGGAGGGAACACTTTGATCAGTATGGAAAATAAATGAAAAAAAATAAAATTTAAGAAGTCTCTAAATATATATAACCTTCAAATGTTGGTAAAGCCTTCCAGAAGAAATTATAACGATGATTTCTGGGGCTTTTTCTTTCTATTCCAGTTTCACAGAGGGCATCTTATTATGGAATGCAAGGAAAGAAACAGATTTCCTACTTAACTAAGAAAGAGAGTTCTTGTTTCATGCACAAACTGTTTAAACAACCCTCCTATGAAAATCCTGAGTGTTGTTTGCCACAAGAGTGTCATAGTCTACTGTCCTTGTTGACAAGTATAACTGATTGCAATGCAGCAATTCTTGACAAGCCTCTGTCTTCTTCCTCTGCAGAAAATGTGTGTCCTATCGGCGTATTGCTCCATGTCAAGAGGAAAAAAAAATTCTATTGTCCCAGAAAAGTCCTTTTAGGTATAGCCTGGCTATCAAATGTCAATATAGCTGACAAAGTGGCCAGCAAGCTGCAAGCACTAGGTATCACTTGGTGATTATAAGAATTTACAGCTGTCAGCCGAAATGAGAATGTCTCCCATGGGTGTGAAAGTACAATGTGAGGATTAGCTGATAAAGCATTCTGTACCGGGTTTCCCTTTATGAACTAAGATCACAGAGAGGAGAGAACGTCATTGACATGGTTTAACAAAATGCTAACCAAAAGTGGGAACAGAATGTTAAACTTTTTGAAAATTTGGTTCTTATCCTAGACAAATATGTTAAACTACTCTCAAAGATGGGATAAACTTGTTAATTGGTAAGATGATATCAGAAGTGAAAGGTTTTTTTGTTCACATCATATATTTAAACAAAGTTTCTAAAAGTGTTATTAATTGTGCAGTAGGATTTTTGTTATGGTGTTAGGGGAATCCTGATTTAACAAGCTGGGAATCTGTTTTCTAATCCTTTTCTCATGAGGTCTGAGGCTGGAGGACTATCTATAATTTGATCCAGTGTTTGCTATGCTCTGACATGCAATTCTCTTATGAGTTGTATTTGTAAACTCACTCGAGAACAGTATTTTCAAAAGAATTAAAGCTTGGTGTGGTGATTTGAAGTTGTTTTCAACCTCTAATTAGGGCCTAGAAAAAGATGGTTACAAGAGTTTGAGCTCACTCTCCTTTGCCAGTGAGAACTAGAAAGCAAGACCCCGTGGTGGTACATTATAAACGTGTTACTTAAGGTGTGAGATGAACGAATAGAAGTGGTCCAAGTGTCCTATGACTAAGATAGAAGTTTATAAAAATATGGAAAAGAGCTTCTTGACTGATTTTCCTTTACTTTAAATATGATTTCCTCAAACTTTCTTTCTTTCTTTCCTGAGAGGCTTTACCAGAGTAGCTCTCTCTGGACAGATATCGTATAGACCAGGCTGGTCTTGAAGTTGTGACAATTCTTCTAACTCAGCCTGCCAAGTGCTGTTATTATCAGCATGCTCCACATATTTTGTAACAGTTCTGAAATTAATTTCTTTATGACTTGACTATTCTTTACTCCATTCTATTTATTTTTAGTCAATTATTTATTATTTGTCCCAAATACATGTTGTCTGGATGTCTTGACCTTTAATATTTTTCTGTATCACCTTCATTGTTAGGTTATCTTCATTTTAATTCTCTATTTCTAAAAATATTTGTGATTACAATTACACTTTGTTACGGGGGTGGGGGATGGGTTTCTTGGTCCCAGGCAGCCAGAGGTCCAAGACCCACAGACCTGCCTCCAGAGACCACTTAGCAGCCCGCCGCCGCTTCTCAGAACCCCAGTAATGACTCAGATGCTTACATTAACTTTATGCTGTTTGGCCTATGTCTCAGGCACATTGCTAGCTAGCTCTTACATCTTAAATCAACCCATTTCTATTAATTTGTCTGCCACATGGCCCGTGGCTCACCTGTGTTCCTTACATGTTGCTCCTTTGGGCTTTAGGCTTGGTCTACCTGACTCCACCCTGCTTCTCTTACCTATGCTCTGATTTCTCCTCCTACTTTTTCTATGGTGCCTATCATGGCCCAAAACAGCTCCTTTATTTAAAGATTGAAAATACAACATACATAAAAGCATTACCATATCAACACTTCTCTGTTCTTTTTCCTCCAAAACTCTAATATCTTTCAAAGAAAAGTTTTAGCCATATATGTCCACGTTCTAGCATTTTTAATGCAGAATAAGTATATACCTGTTTGAAATAGCATTCAAAGATTTTGTCTATTGGATTTAAGTAACCACGGCTGAAGCACATCCTACATTCTCATATTAGTTCTTCAAGCCAGTATTCTACTTCTCATATGTCCTGCTTTATGTAGCCTCTTTTTAATGAAATGGTCATAATAACATGGATCATTTTGAAAATTAAATCAGAACAAGTATTTGATACTGGAGATAGTACTTCCTATCATATGATTGGAAGAATGCTGTGCAATGGAACACTTAGGATGGATTGTTGAGAAACTAAAATATGATAATAATGTGCTTTTATTTTTCATTTTTTAATTTTTATTATTTATTTGTTCATTTTCTAATTTTTTTATTGGAAAATGAACTTTTATTTAATTTTAATATGCATTGGGAGTTAGAAATTATATCAGTTAACTAATATGCCATTTTCTTTTATTTTTTAATTTCAAAATATTTTCCTCTTCATTTTTTTATTAAAAAGTCTTTTCTCCATGTATCCCCCTGCTCCCTCTCCCCCCCCCAGGATCTCAGAGAATGGAGAGGTGGGAACAACATAGTAAAAATGGCAACTTTGCCAAACTACAGATTCAATGAAAGTCCCATCAAAATCCCAACACAATCCCACTTTGGGACTTCTATTAGAGTAGAATTATAAATTATGCAGCAGTAGCTATTAATGCTAATTACAAATGAGGATTACTTAAATCTTGCCTAATACCAAAATAGAGATAACTGAAGTAAAATTCTGAAAGATTATGAATGAGTATAACTAATATGAATGTACTATCATATGGGGTAGATTGTCAGTGAATGGCCACAGATGGATGTATACTGAAATTACCAGTGAACCTTATTCCTCAGTAGAACTGTGTAAAAAAAAAAAAATCCACAACATGCAAATTGATCAGCCATCAGCATTCTGAGAGTACTCTCTATAGGAGAGCGTCTACAGTAATACTCACCACAGCAGACATGTTGCTGCATAAATGGGATGGATGCTTTGATTTTCTTAGATATTTTTGAAAAATTACATTTAGTATTTCTATATTCTCAAACCTTCTAAGCACCAGTGTGGAATATGGCACTGTGCCTGCTTCTCAGCAGGTGAGCCTGAGAACTAATGACCACAACACATGCTTAGGTAGTTACTGAAGAACTGGTCCAATACCAGAAGTTCGAACATTCCAAGATTATTTCTAAAAATAAGTTTTAGAATTATTATAGTAATTATAGTTACCAATTGCGGCATATTCTATTTACTTGGTTTAGATATGCTGTATTCCTTTACAAATAATTTTTACACATAATATACAAGACAAATGTCATTACTGTTAAAATCAAGTTTCTTATGGTAATACAGTAAATTGATAATCAAAATATTTACATTATACTATTTTTTCTCACCCTTGTTTTAAGAATGATCTAATGAGTTCAAACTATACAGATCACAGCTATTCCTGACATTACCATCAGAACAAAGATATGAAGAGAAAACAAAGCTGTATATTAGATTGATTGAAGGTAGCAGGCAGTAAGGGCAAGTAGAATTGAAAAGAATAGAAATATAGTAGATTTGGACTCATTTAGAGTATATGTAACATCTTTTTTTTTTCTTTCTGGTTTCCACAAGTGTGAAGACATAAACTGGGACTCCTGGTTGGACAGACAAATTTTGGGAACAAAATTTACTTCTTTTCTATTTATAAAGTACCCTCTCCTTTTAAAACTATATTCTAGCAATTTCATAGAGCGGATGTTAATTCCACAAACTTTAACAGATTTGCTAATTTGCTTCTTATAAATATCCATTTCCCCTTTCTTCTGAGTGTGATTTCTTTATTGATATTTGTGTTTGTTTCATTTTGTTAGCTATAACCCTCAACTAATTTTCTTTCAATATTTTTATTATTAATATTATTTTATATTACATACCAACCACAGTTCACCTTTCCTGTGGCTCCCACTTACCCCCCTCCCCAACGTCCTCCCACATCACCACTCAGGGAGGATAAGGCTTCCCATGGGGATTCAACAAAGTCTGATATAGCAAGTTGAAGCAAGACCAAGCCCCTCTCCGCTTAATCAAGACTGAGCAAGGTCTCCCTTTATAGAGCGTAGGCTCCAAAAAGTCAGTTCGCGCACAAGGAATAAATCCTAGTTTCACTACCAGAGGCTCCACAGACTGCCCAAGCTACACAACTGTCAGTCACCCACATTCAGAGATCCTAGTTCGGTTCCGTGCAGCTTCGCTAGCTGTGAGTCCAGAGTCAGTGAGCTCCCAGTAGCTCAGGTCAGCTGTCTCTGTGGATTTCTTCATCATGATCTTGACCCTTCTGCTCATATAATCTTCCTTCCCTCTCTTCAGCTAGACTGGGAGCTTGGTGTAGTGTTTAGCTATGGATCCCTGCATCCTCTTCAGTCAATTGCTCAATGAAGGTTCTACAATGACAATTAGGATGATCTTATTGAATTTATTTTATTTCTTGGACAAGTTATTTTTGAGGGCATAAAATGAATATCCTGTTGTAGTGGGATTCAGGTGTTAGCCAGCAAAGTTTGGACACTTCTCTTTGGAGTACTGGGAGCCTAAACCGGGTGTGGCCAGACTCCATTGAGACACAGAGATATTGACATTCCTTCCTGTTAGTTCCTGCCTTCTGGGGGAAGTGGATTGACCATCCATCCTGGGACAGTTCGACTCTCCAAAAATTTTCTTAAGGTTCAATTGTACCAATGAATGTTTATATTACTCCTTAATAAATATTAATCCTTTAAATAATATATTGGTAATAAATTTTCCACAATATCCTGTCAAACATACATCTCTTAGTTCTAGTTCGGGGAGAGGAAGAATGATTTCCACAAGAATAATCACAGGGTGTTGTGGATAATTATGATAGAGGGTGGTTATAGAGTCAACAACAGACTGCAGTCATTTTCTTTAAAAATGAAAAAGAATAAAACAAAATTGAAACATGAAGATGATTCTTTAACAACTAGAAAAATAATAAAAAGGAGGGAAAGGTATGTGATCTTTCAATTATTTAATTACACAGTTATGTACATTATATGTATATGATTGTACATTATAAGTATATGATTGCATCAGATACTTCTAGAATTTTTATTTACAATTTTATATCTTTTGGTTTAGCAGACTATACCAGAGAATAAAGCAGAGTGTGTATTAGTATTTAATTCTTCTCTGTATACTTTTGAATCTTTGGCACATCTGAATCTAAAATTGCCTATGTACTCTGAAGAATAATTTCAATAAGAAATGTTGGCTATTCATGCTAGTGGAGCTTAAGATTTTTATTTAATTTAGAAAAATAAAATTGACCAAGGTCTATCAAGTAAGGAAGCACTTATCTCAATAATGAAATTGGGAGGCAAAATGTCACCATTTCCATTCCAAACAGAGTAAGAAATTTCTCTAAAATAGAATTTAGATGCAATTTAGTAGAGAGTCTTTAAAGCCAGTGTTACATTCTTTTCTCTTGAAAGTAAGAGTACTAGTTGTATGTTCTAAATGGATGTAAACAATGGATACATGTAACATGTTACTCATAATCCTAATATCAGAACTCAGTAAGTATGTTTAGTGTTGGTTTTAGAACAAACCCTTTATGTAAGCAGAGTTATCTTAAAAGGCAATTACAGAAATTAAATATTTTTTAGACTTGCTTTTGTATTAAATGGTGGAAATGAGGATCATGGATATCCATCACAGTTATGGTTTGAGGCATAACACGACACTTTAAAAATATCTTTGGTATGTAATTATTGATTAAAATACATATGACATTGTCATAAGGCTTAAAAGATTGTGGGATACTTTTCAAGATTATCATAAGATCAAAGGTACATAAGCTATAATTATTCTATACTAAAACTGTGTAGTTAAAAATTTTAAAGTATGTGATAAGGACAGAATTTGGTTTTAAATGTAGAAGTTAAAGTATGATGCATCAAGGCTTTGAATTTGATGGTGAATATCCTCACATAGTCCCTAGTGAGTTAGGTAGTGTTGCAATCAACTGCCATCTGGTGATTGTTTATAAGATGAATTGCACAGAGATCTTTGAATTTATTTAGTTTAATAGACCAGAAATCTGCAAACTATTCTCCACAAGTGTCACATTTAGGCTTCTAATTTTATGTAAAAATTTACTAATATGTAGATATTCTTATATACCTTCTTTTAACTGTGAATGTACTTAATAATTACTGCATTATTATTGTCAGACTCAATATTGCTATAAAATTTTATTCATAGATAGGAGAATTGAGTAGGTGGATTATATTTTGAAATAATGGAAAATTGTGATTTTTTTCTTTAAAATGTTCTATAATATGTAATATATGCATCCATAGTTAAAATAAGTATATTGGTAATCGGCTAAAGATGAGTTTTAGTATTGATAAAAAAAAACTATACTGTGTTTGAACACATTGAGTAAGCAAACACTAACTTACTGAGATTAATATTTCACACATTTAAAAATAATTTTATTTATTGTGCTAGAAAAATAACAATGTTCCTTTTGAATTAAAATTCTTTGTTAATTTCATTTTGTGGCTTGAGGTGATCCTCTTCCCATAATTTTAAAATTGGTATAAATGAAAGCTACATTTTCTTAGAACATAACTGGAAAACTTGTCAGTGCCTTTGTACACAGATTGGAATCAATAAATGAACAAAAAGCACTCGTGAAAGTTTATATAAATATGACAGAACATGAATCAGATCTCTATCTTAGAAATATTTCAATCACATAGGATTGCATTAGTCTTCTTTCTTTTAAAAAGTTTTATCTTTACTAATTATAGCTTTTAATTAAAGTAAATTACATCATTTTTTAAATAAGCATTATTCTTCAAACCCTCAAACTGATAGATTATTTTTCTTTGAGTGTTATGATTATACACACATATATGTATGAACATAGAAATGCACACTTATAAATATAACCTGCTGAGTCATTGGGTGTGCACATGCGTGCATGCCTGCATGTGTACATATGTGCATGTGCAGGTGCGGTTGTGTGTGTGTGTGTATTTCAGGACTTACCAATTTGCCTTAAACAGCAAACAATGTGTCTTTCCCCCATAGACACTTTTTCTCCCTTTCAGCATTCATTTGTTGAATATAGCTCTTTTTCTAAGAATGAGATATTATATTTTTCTCTCTTTACATTTGCAAGCTATTAATGATATTGCTATTACTTATGAATTAATACCCAAAGCATATTTTTTCTACTATTTTGTAATGTAAAGATACTAGACAACATTATGTACTTTGTACTTTATTTTCTTCTGACTACCTCATAGTAATTTATTCTTATATACTAACACGTTGTACAGGAATAGCTTCTACTCCATGGAAATGCTCCAATTTAAATAGGTGTTTTTTATTTATTTAAATGCATGTCTATTTTGTACCAATACTTTGATAGTGGTAAGACTATTTGGCTCATAATAGAAGTAATCATCTTACCTTAAACAATTAATGTTCTGATTAAAAAATTTGAGATTTTTTTCCATTACGGTTTTCTGAATCTATGTTCAGGGCTGGTTTCATTTATATTTATCTGTGACTAAATCCTCTTTTGCTAAGTACTGGAAAGGAAAAACTTCCAAATTGTTCATTTTTGAACTATAGAAGTAATAATTATGCTTATTTTTAGATAATTTTTTTTTACTGAGTATCAATATTTTCTCTAAACCACACATGTTCAAAATAAACACAACTATGCATCCAATTATATTTGTCAGATCTTAGAATTAAAAATGAGCAGGATTAGCCTAAGGCAAATTTATGAGGCAAGTTTAACGTCAGCTAGTCTATTTCTATTTACTTCCAGAAAATAAAATATTTTGTTTATGCATGAGAACCTTCTTAGTACTTTCATGTTTTCTGTCATGACATCTAGAAAAACAATTATCTTAAATCGGGTACGTAATATTGACAAAAGAATTTGATGAAAAAATAGTAAGGTTCAACTGATTTAGTATGTAGCTGAACTATACACTTGTAACATTAATAAAACTGAAACGTCGATTGCCTACCCCAGTACTGTTTCAAAAGGCCTTAGAGAGGTCTCCAGATTCTATTATAAGTTATAATGTATGCAAGAAATAATTGTAGAGACTTCATTGTCTTGAGACTCTTACATCTTAAATATTGTCCCATGTTACAAATCATAACATTTGGTCATCACTGTTATTGTTGAAATTATGTCCTTGTAATATCTATTGATTCTTAAATCTAGAATTTCTATAGACCGCAGTCCTAGATATGTGGTCAAGTTGACTGGAACCTTTAAATAAATAATCTGCGATTGTTGACACTCTCCATGGTGTGAATGTTAGCATTATTGTAAAAGACGGTGATAGGAATAGCTTTTGGTGACTTAGAAGAATAAATATAAAACTTGCGAATTTTACCTCTCTTCCTTTTGCTTTTCCTTACTAGGAACATCAAGGGTATTTACAATGCTTCTTCTGTTGTACCTTACAGCAAAAAGGTGTTTATAAGATACCAAAATTAATAATTACTAGTATTTAGAGTTGATCTGGGGATTTTCATTTCAGTGAAGAACAATTTTTATTTGTGACAAGTGACAATCATTTATTTTATATATAATACATCATTAAATTATCAAAATTAAATAAGTGAACTTATTGTGTAAAATCAATATTAATAATATTCACTTTCAAAAATACATCCCTAGTAGTCTTCAAGAGACAATTTCATTTTAGTTAAACTGTTTTCATTGTGAGACTGATCATTACCAAAACATAGCAGCTTTGCTTGAGATTCTAGGTGAAACCCATAGTTTAAATTTTTAAAGTTAAAACAAACTCTACCTAATATGGAAAATTCACATGTCACTGAACTAATATTTGCCAATGGCCAACTCATAATACTTACTGGATGAAGTTTAAGCATAAAGGAAGGGGTAATACAAAGTATCATAGTATCAAGAATACATATATCAAGCTATATAAAATTTGTCAGAAATATGAAGAAAAATGTTATTTCACTTGTGTGGAATATGAAATAAATAACACAAATTTTTACAGTGAGGTAAAATATTAACAACCAGGTATGAGAGATGAAAAATTGAGAGGAAATAGAATTATATTTGCTTGTAGGAAACAATGTAAGGGTTAGATAGTTTAAACCCTTTTACCGTATGTAGTACAAGGTTTCTGGCCCTGACTTTTGGGCCTAGCCTCAAGGTTTAGGCCCGCAGACCCACAGACCCACAGACCTACAGACCTGCAGACCCACAGTCTCACAGAGACACACAGATGCTTTCATTAATTTAAGGCTGATTGGCCTCATGCCCAGGCATATCACTTGCTAGCTCTCTACCCTTCATCTAACTCATGATTCTTCCTGTTCAGCCATGTGGTTTGGTACCTTTCCTTAGAGCAGCATAGTTGTCCTCTGCTTCTTCCTCTAGGCATTCTGCTCTGTGCTTCCTGTTCTCAAGAGTTTTCTTAGTCTGGTAGCCCCTCCCACACTTCCTGCCTGCCTTTGGCTAATCAGTGCTTTTTATTACACCAGTGGGTGGGACAATTATTTACCATGAAACACAATCCCCTACAACCGCATACATTAACAAAGGCACACTAGAAAAATTATGTGCAACAGAATACTGCAGTTAGAAATCTTGCAAAATGAGATTTATTTTTCTCTTTCATTATTGTACCAAGATATATGTCTATATTTATACCATGTCTTCGTATTATATACAAACATACATAGACACACTTTGTATATTAAATGAAAAGCATAAAATTTGCAATCACATAAAATTTATGTATCAGCCAATTACTTATTCTAAGTTTAAGATTTAATACAAAGTAGACATAAAATGTTTTGTATAGTTTAGATTTCAAGAATGCAAAGGAAATTTAATTTTTTTATTTCTTCGTGTAGCAAAAAAAAAAGAGCACTTTTTGTTATTTCAGATTATCTTCTTTATTAAAAATTATTACAGCATCATATACCAAAATGCAAATGAGATTGTGCGAAAGCATCTGTGTTTTGTTAATTAATAATTTAAGAATGTATTAAACTTTTATATTCACTATTTTAGTATAGAAGCTAATTATTTTTCTAAAATTGAGTTTTGAGTTTTTAAAATTTTTTATATTTTTGTCATAGAATACATGCTGATAATTATTACAACAGAAAAACATATTTGGAAGTCTTCATAATATTTTAAGAGGATAAACAAAACAAAATGTGTGAGTTCTACTATTTACTGTTGCTTTACCAAGGTGAAATAATGAGACACATGCACATGTACATGCACCCACACTAACACAAAACACTCGTATGCTCACACAAATACATCTGAACTCATGTGCATAAATTCATGTGCACGTTTGTGTGCACATCCTTTTTACATGCAAACATGAACACATAAAGTGTCATGAGCAAACTCACTCACATGCACATATATACACAAATATGCATGCCACTTTATGTAGTAAGAGAGGACTTGGTTACTGACTTTCTCAAGTCAATTTTTTTATCAAGAAAATGCTAAGTATTTATTTTTTACAAGTACCATAGACACCATAATTTCTCATTATTATATTATCTGTTAGCCCAAATATTGAAGGCTATTTTACATCTGGATAAATTGCTTAATGTTGTTCTGCTTATGTTTCCCACTATAGATTTTATCTCTATTTTTTTGTCTTAATTATTTATCAGGTTAATTGGTTAACCGATATTAGTGAATATCTTCTTATTGTGGGCTTAAAATAACCAGTAACAAGAAAGTGCATAATAAAAATATCTTTTACAATGTGTTGCAAAATGTCCTAGCTAGTAAATTTTATAAAATGGGGGGGGTGGGGCACAGGACAGCCAACATACATTTTTATTCTTTCTAGCAATACTGTTAAAGCTATGTATTTAGAGTGTTAAGTGTTAACTCTGTGTTTAGGGACTGTTAGCAGACTCTAGTTTTTTTTTGTTGTTGTTTGTTTATTTTTTTCTGACTTGTTTATTCTCTATTATCTTGCAAGCCACAGGCCATAAAATGTTTCATGGCATGTCATAAGAACTGGCTATAGTATAGATGTATTGTACACCTATTCTGCACTGAGAAAAGGTACGGGTGAACAGGATAAGAATCATGAGTTAGTTTGAGAGTAAAGAGTTAGCAAGTTATATACTTGGGCTCTAGGTCAATCAGCATAAAATTAATGTGTGTCTCTGCAGATCTACTTGTCTGAGTTTGACCTTGAGGCTAAGCTGGAAAGTCCAGGCCAGAAAGCTCATACAGCAAATGATGCCCAACATGTGCAAAATATGCCTATATAAAGCCATAGAAAGTTTAAGAACAGTCTAGAGCGTAGAAATGAAGCCAAAAGCAGCATCTGAGTTGTGTCTCTCAAAACTGAGTGGTATAAGTGGCCTATGGGATTAAATTACAAAATGGCATGTTTGCAAGCAATTTAAGCTGAACAAGGCCAGTTCCTGAGCCTCAGTGTAATCAAGGAGCTGTATATGGTGGATTTAAGATTTCTATTAATAAGGACAAAAAGGGAACAGAATCAAAGAAGGCTTCTTAGCCGCAGTGTTTTCCTGGATCAGCTCTGTTTGCTGGAGACAAGCAGAGGCTTGGTTTAAGAGAAGTTTCCTGAAACAGCCTTAGAGGCTAGACACTTGTGAGTCTTTTAAGAGTCCCTTCTGCCAAATACTTAAATGGAGTTTATGGGCAGCACATGGCAGAGTTTTTGGCTTTATTTGGTAGTTATATGGAGCCTAAAATTCCCCATAATGGTAACTGTGAGTTCTACCAGTACCTCTGCTAAAAGGATAAATTCTATGATGCTAGACTAGGAGCGGGATGTAGCCAGTCAGCCACCCTAGTGAAGACTTTAATCCATAGCCACACCTGGAAGGTTAAAGGTATGGACAGAAACAGAAAGAAATAGAGGAAGTTAGGTGAAGTCAATCATCCCAGCCAAGCAGAAGTGTGGTCAGTAACTGAAAAAAATAATACATAAGAGATATGAGAGAGAGAGAGAGAGAGAGAGAGAGAGAGAGAGAGAGAGAGAGAGAGAGAGAGAGAGAGAGAGAGAGAGAGAGAGAGAGAGAGGCTGGATAAAGAAAAGAAAAAGGAAAAAAGATAAAGTCCTTAAAATAGAGAAAAATAATAATAATAAAACATAAGCCATGTAAAGATGGAAAGTACAAAGAGTGTCTGTACACTGTATGTTATTGCCTTGTCTTTAAGTTTCTTGACTACAAATAAAGTAGTAAAAGCCACTAAAAGACACTTGATTATAAATCATACTGTATTAATCCAACCTATATATTTTGCAAATGAGTTGACTTTAAAATTGAAATCAAAACATATGCTACTTCAGAGAAGAGGTTTTCTTTTTATTTCCACAGAAAATGAGAAGCTGTGGATTTATTTCTGGATAAAGAAAATAACGTTCCATTGAGGAAAACTCCCTGAAAAGTTTGCATGGCCCAGATGATTCAGCATTTCGGAGCATCTCTTTTGAAGTTTCCTCTGAGCTCTGTATCTAAAACAACTTCAAGGAGACTGTCTGAGATAACCCAGCCTTACAGACTATTCTACTAAAGACTTGTCCATAATCCTAAATTTTTCTTTGGATCCCCATGGGATTGACAGTGACCCCATTCAGCAGGAAGTAGTCCAGAAAACTATGCCCAAATTCCCCCAAAATAGATTATGGATGTTTGTGTGTGTTTACAGTGTTGGTTAAAAGTTGTTATAGGTAATGGGGAAAAAAAGGATATTAGAAGTGAGAATCCTCTTGTTTTAAAAAGAGAAAAGGGTAAGTGTAGTGGAATTACATTGTTACATTGTAAATAATTGTCCCACCTACTGGTTTAATAAAATCGCTGATTGGTCAAAGGCAGACAGGAAGTGTGGGCAGGGCTACTGGGAACAGGAAGAACAGACCAGAAATGCCTCAGAGAAGCCAGCAGATGCAGAGGACAACTATGCTGCTCTGAGAAAAGGCACTGAGCCCCATGGCTGAACAGGATAAGAATCATGGGTTAGTTTAAGGGTAGCAAGTTATATTCCTGGGCCCCAGTTCAAGCCGTGTAAAATTAATATAAGCATCTGTGTGTCTCTGCAGGTCTGCAGGTCTATGCCTCTGCAGTTCTGCGGATCTGTGTCTCTGTGGTTCTGCAGGTGTGAAAGTCTGTGGCTCTGTGGCTCTGAGGACCTATGGGTATAAATCTCAAGGCCAGGCTGGAAAGTCCAGGCCAGAAATCTCATACAACCACTGGGTGACTATAAAGATGTTTCATGGTATATTATAAGAACTGACTGGTGAGAAACAAAGTTCTATATGCAAAATTCAATGCTATAAAGAGGCTTCCCTTCTTTTTGTCTGGGCTTTATCCTCAAAAGAAAAAGAGACTTTTTGTTTAGATTGGCATATATATATAATCATTTAGGTGTTAGCCCTTGTTTTTCAACACTGTTACCCTCTGTGAGTACTTAAAGCTGTACATTTTAGGAGATTCTCACCCTTTTCTCTAGGTGCAGTCTCAGGAAGCTACTTTTACTTCCTTACATGTTTGTAACTCGTTTTTGCCTTATTTTTTTTTTTTTTTTTTTTTTTTTTTTTTTTTTTTTTTTTTTTTGCCTCAGAGACCACCATCTGGGCTGCTGAGTTTTTCATTAATTCATTTCTATTGCAATACTTATTTAGAAGCCAGAATATCATGGGTTAGGCAATCTGGGAGAGTTACAAAACAACCTCTGAATAACTTTTTTTTTTAAACTTTATTTTCTGTATTTTCACATATATTTATTATTTTTCTTGAACTTAATTGTAAACAGGATCAGTAATCTATATAATATTATCAACCATAAAATATTTAGAAAAATAAATCAGATAATAAATTTCACACATTTAAAATAGTACCATGAAAACTATTTTCTATATATTCAACACTTAGTTTTTTTATTCTTTCAATAGTGATCAATTTTTGAGACTAGAAGACATATTTCCATTTATGAACTTATTTTACAGACTCCCAGTCACCAACTCATGGTGGTCAGTAACATATGCTTGAGTCCACGAATATACTTCTGAATAGGAAGGAATTTTATTTTAATTCAGACACTACTCATACAGATAATTTTGAAGTCTGGAACACATTTTTATCTAAGAAAAGTTAGTGGCCTTTTAAAATTCAACCTAGAATATAGGAAGCCAAAGGCGATTTTGAATGTTTAAATAAACAAATGAAAACAATTACATAGTTGAATTTACACATCACTTGTGTCTATTTGTTGTTAGTTAAAAGGCAAAATGGAAATTAGGCATCACTAGGCCAATCATACTTATTTGAGCAGACTGAGAGGTAATTTAGTTAAAACTGGGAAAAATGGAAATGACCATCTGTTTATTATTTTCACTAAAGTTAAAAGATGTAAAACCCAAACTCAAACTATATGAAGAGGGATAAGAATAGCTAAGAAAGGAAATAATTACTTCCTATCAAAATTGTGGTAACAATCCCAACAAAAATTTATGGTAAAGCATATATCTATGTTGTCTAGAAATATACAACTACTTGTCTTATTGAGAGAAAGGAGCTATTAGACGTTCTCAAATTAATACTTTCATAGTCATATGATTATGGTAAATTATGTGTCTATCCCACATGCATTAATAATTAGCTTGAGGGTACAATGAAATGTTTCTATGCATTTGGATGTCAGGATAGAACACAAGTGCTATTTCCTGTAAATAAAATGTATTCTATAGTGGACCACTTTTAAATATAGAACCACAGCAGCAGTAGTACTGGGAGCCACAGAGATATGAAGTGGGAACTGTTTGACACTGACAAGGCTGACTCATCAGAGCCAAGGGACCTGATGGAGGTAAAGCCAAAGTCTCAAGGAGTTTGGTGTTAATTGCCTTTGAAGGCTCCTAACTGCTTCTTCCTACAGAGAATTTCTCTGTGTGAAGGCAACCCCCTTCATCTGTTATTTCCCTGTAATTTATTAATATGTCCCACTATCACTGTGTGAAAGCAGTCACACAGACAAGATCTTCCAGGTTTTTGTTTCCCCTGGCCAGAGAAGACTTGCTGTCTGCCTTCCCTATGATTATCCTTGGTAATTTGAAACTTTTCTCAGATATCCAAGGGCAGTCACAGACAAGATAACCCACTGATAGGTCCTAAGGTCATCTCTCCTACTGATAAGAGAGCTAGGTGGAGCTTGCTAACCCAAAAAGCTTTCTAAGGCTTTCTTGCACCTGGATTCATCAACACAAAATCCTAATTTGAAAATTTAAGGTTGCAAATCAAGCCTTCACAAAATCTTCCCTAGGAAATGTGCTTTAGCAGAACAAAGGGCTCTAAGGTCCCCTTCATTGTTGACTTAGTCACCTAGCAACCCCTGTCCCTATGGCCTTGTCAGGGAACAGGCCTGATTGGGGTATGCCTTCATTGTTGCTTTGTATTGCCTGCCACCATGCCATCACCATCATGTTGTGTTATATCATGCTGTAGTTGTGCCAATAAATATATATTGAAATGGAATTGCTCAAAGTTTGATTCCTGTGCAGAGATTCCAGTAGAGATACCCGTGGTCAGCAGAAGCACATTTTCCTGAAGCCCTGAGAGAAAACGTATTTGGGGCTGAACCCTACAGAAGGTTTTCATTACAGTAGCAGCCTGCTTTAATGATATCTTACCTTAATTTAAAATTTTGCATAGTTATTTTACAACAATGTTAAATATAAGCATATCTTCTAAAAGTTCATTTTCCCTCTGCTGTGAGAAGTACCATGTTAGCTAAAATGGAACATAAAAAACTCATATGTCATGTCAGCATGCATGGAAAGAATAGATTGCGCTTTGCTGAAGTTTGCCAAGTACTAGAAGGTTTCTTAGCAGTGAGAAAAAGAGGCTGCCACATGTTTCTTAAAAGGATACTTCCTCTGAATTTCTTTTGTGTGACTCTACACTGTATTTTACTTTCTGGACTGACATTTATAGTTACCATAATATTTTTGAGTTACTTAAATAGTTTGTGTTATTTCAAACATAAAATGTCTCCTTAAAATGAGTAGTTATGGCTCCCCCCAAAATTCTTGGTTTGGTAAAGAGCCACAACCAACTAGCTTCAGCTTGGCCCCTTCTGATCCTGAATTAGAAGAAGACACAGATGTTTCTTCCAGATTTTTTGGTCTTGGGTGGGGGGTGTGACACAATCAACCCCAATCCTGTTCATTGCCAGAGGAACCATTATACCAAGCACAATCAGAGAGAAGCACACCATGCCTTGAGGCTTCGGTGGGCAGAAATCAAATAAGTACCACCTGTGACCCAACCAGGAACCTTGGTGCAAGGTGGTTGGGTGGGCATCATTTTGGTGACAGAGTACATGGTGAGGCTATAGAAAAGAGAAAACAGTAGAATGGTTCTTGATCTGGGGATAGAGGCAGATCTGGAGAGATGAAGGTAGTGAGAAAGTCATTGTCAACCTGACCTGCTGGCCACACAAGTCTAGAGTTTTGTCTAGGCCTAAGCTATAGTCAAGAGCTAGAAATTGAGCTACAGCCCTGGAGCAGCTGACTGGGAATGTGTTAACATCTGTGGCTTCTATTGCCACTGGGGGCCATGCAGGACCCCAATTCATAGGCATCTGGCCATGGTAACATAGTAGTTCAGGCTGCTGCCAAGGATCATATCTGATTCAAGGTCCTGCTAAGGCTGGAGTCTGTGTATGTCCCTGGTTCAAGATGCCTTCAGGGTTCAAGCAGATGTCCCAGGTCTGGGCTTTAGCCTGTGACCACTTGGTATCCAAGGGCTATGTAGCTACTGGGTCCAGTAAAATTTGGGTGGCCAGTGCTTTCAACTGGGACAATTGTATCTTTTGGATCAGGGCTATAGCCGAAGGTTCATCTTCCTGCCATAGTCAGGAACTGTGTTGATATCTGTAGTGCCTAAGACCAAAGTAGACTTTGCTGATGCCATCTTGAGCAATGTTTGTATTTGAGGGCCATATAACCATGGGATCTAGGCTGGTTCAAGTAGTCTGAGCTGTGATCTGAAATGGTAGTGATATCTGGGCTCAGGCTGCTGCCTAGTTTGGGTATGTGGTCCTTCCAGAGCCAGGGTCTATATTGATAGACCCTGTGGTTTTTGTTCCCATCAGAGCTCACATAGATTTCTAGGATCTAGATTACAGCCTGTGACAATGAGAGTATCTGAGGGCTATGTGGCCATAAGGCTCATACTGATTTACCATGTGATAGGTTGTGCTGTCACACAGGGTCATGATGTCTTCTAGGCCAGGTCTGGTGTGAAGGGCCATGTCTGGGATCATGGTACTGTTGCAGCTAGGGTCTGTAATGATGTTCATGGCCTATGTTAGCACACAGACTCAGAACCATGCCATATTGAGCCAGCTTTGCCCTTCATTGGCCCTGAAATAACTGGCCAAATCCCTTCTTCATGGGTATTGCATCAGGAGAGCAGGCCCTGACCTTAGGGGAGAATTTGCCCCTGCATTCAGGAAAGATAGCCCCACTCCTTACCATTAGCTTTCACCTCACCTGGAAAGCACACTAGAGCTGACCCTGTGGTCAGAGATGTAGGTGAGCCAATCCTGATGGCATGAAAGCAGGAGAGTTGACCCTGACTCCCTACTTACCTGTCATGTTATGGCATGGGTGAGAGAAAGATGTCCCCTTCTAATTCCTTTCTTTGGCAGGTGAGAGAGCTAGCCCTTTGGTCACAAGAGTTAGGAAACCAACTCTGCCCCTCATTAGCTGCAGGACAGTGGAGAGCTAGTCCTTCAGTTTACCTGGACAGCATATTAGAGGTGATCCTGTTGTCAGGGTGCAGGGACGCCACTACTGAGGGTATACGTCCAGCAGAACCGATCCCATCCTCAGTTGTATGATCCCTACAGTGATCAGGAGTGAGATCCTACACATTGCCAGAACAGTAGAGCTGGCCCTGGTGATGTGAGAGACCCAGATCTGAGGACCGAGGGAAGGAGAGTGGCCCTGCTCCTTGCTGCAGCAGGCTGCATTGGGAGAACATGCTTGGATGGTGACAATGAGGAAAAACTGGAGGGTTAACAAACCCAGTTACTACCCAGGCCCAGAACCAGGCCTGAGTTGGCCAACTCAACATTCTCTGAATCTGTACCCTGCTGGAGCATGTGAAGGAGACAAACCTACATATCCAAAATGTCAGGATCTCCATAACATAGGACAACAATTTTATATTCAAGAGGATCCCTGTGGTATAGCAAAAACTTGAGGGAACTAGACCAGGGACTTGAGGCAAGGAACATTTGCAAATGAAGATAAAAAATCCAAAGAAGCATAAAACTTTTTGACTTAAAGGTCCACCCTACCATGCTACCATGTCTACAACAAGATTCCCTTTTTTTGTTTGGTTTTAGTTTTTTGTTTTTGTTTTTTTTTTTTTTTTTTTGGTTTTAATTTGGGGGAAGGCTTCAAGAGCAAAGGGCAGATGAAGGGAAGAGAAATTGGGGAGATTGGATGCATGATATAAAAGATGTTTTTGTTTTTAATAATATCTACAAAACCCCTCCAGGTATTCAGGAGAAGAGGCATGGAAGGGTAACGCCTTGCAGAGCAATGGACTGGCCTGTTACAGCTGGGCTTGTAATCTGCAGCACTAAACTTTACCTAAAGAATAAGAAATAAGCTATTTTTTGCCACAAATATGACTTCCTTTGTTGTAAAGAATCATGAGTTCTGTTGTTTCTTTTTCTTTATATTTAAAAACCCTGACTAAAATGTAAGTCTTCTAGCACAAAAGTATAACAGAAGTCAGATAATGCTAATATATCCAAAATGTTGACACCTGTCCAAATTATCCATAAATTATGGATTTTTTTCATGTACTATTTTTCTCTAAAAAACTTATTTTCAGTAGATTAGTTCTCAGTCAGTTTCTCCAGTACCCAGCAGAATGTTGAAATTCTCCATGCACAGTTAGTGTGGCACCATTTAAATTAACTCTACATATGATCCAATGCTTTAAATATTTAGGTCACTTGTATTTAAATATAAGGTCATCACCTTAGAAAATACAGTTTCATAAATGAAACACTACTATATCATGGTTCTATTTATTTACTTTATACCAAAACATATTAGGAGTCCTGAAAACCTAGTTCATTCCTCAAGGTCACACACAGCATGTTCATAGAGAAGTTCTTGAAGCAGAAGGGGATTAACAAATTCCAGACTGAGAGATCAAATCAAAAAAGACAAGATGACCCAGGAAAACACTCAGTCTGAGAAACTGCATCTGATATTTCATGTTTGAATTAAGAGACCCAGTGAAGCATATCTCACAAATAATGTTCACATTGCAGTTTATTGTTGACTGCCTTCTGCAATATCTGTGCTCTTCATCAAAATATAAATGTTTAAAATCAGAGCTCTTCTATATCATCTATTTATCTATATATCTACTGACCTATCTTATCTATTATCTATCATCTTTATCTAATTATATGTATATATGCCTATCCATTTATCCTTATAATCTATTTTTATGTTTGACTTAATATCCTATCTATTCGACAATCTATTTCAATTTACATTTAAATGCTATATTTTCAGATAAATTTTCATGTTCTAAAGTGTTTAAAGATTATAGAATGTGTTATTTTTTTATTTTGTTTAAATATTTTCCATACCCACTACTACTCTCTAATAAAAATAACTCACAAAAAGAAAATTAGTAAATAAATAGTGAAAATAGAATTTAAAAGATAATAGAATGAAAGTCTATGCTTGATTTTCTAAATTAAGTCATTAGTGTACTAAAGAGAACTCTCAGCTTCTAGTACTGAACCTACTTCAGCTCTGAATAGAAACGCAGTTTTTTGTTGCTTCTTTTTGTTCTTTATGAAAGAGATGATATCAATACATAAAATATCAGCAAGCACGATTTCAAAGGTTTTGAAGAACAAGATAACATGTAGAAATGAGTGTGCTAATATAATTCAGACAATGTATATCATTATTGTGTAGTCATGACATATTCTAAAAATTACTTTAAAGTTCAATTAAACTGTAAAAAGAATTACTGTGCATAAGAAATATCAATAAATTGTTAATGTAAGTGAAATTAATACTAACACTTTTAATGTATGATATAACATATAAGAATATGATATGAAAAGTAATCATAAACATGCAATGAGGAATGATTCTCAAGTACTTTACTATATTGGAAATGTAAGTAAATTTATCAGACTAAGCAGAAATATATTTCAATCTTTCAAAAATTGATCTAGATGGAATAAACATTCAGATTAATTATGAGTTCCCAGAATGGTGTAAACAACATGTCACATCGGGAATCTTACATGTTGTTAAAATTAAGAATGAAAAGAGAAATAATTGCAGCTGATGAAATCAGCAATAATAATATACAGTGTAATAATAAAATTCAATTAAACAATAAAATGTAATAAATTATTTGTGTTGTTCTTAAATGCAGATGACATTTACAGTGTCACCTCAACAATAGATTAATTTGCATAAATAGAAAGAAGCAAATCAATTCTGTTAGTCACTGAGTCAGTCTTGTTCAATTTCAGTTTTCAATTAATCCCTGTTAACTGAGACAGTCACCACTAGTTGATCTGGCTAGCACTACAGATTTTGTGTAGCATATAGTTATTAAAGCTTTACTTTCAGTGTTTGTTAAGATGTTTACAACTTATTTTGAAATTATTCTCATTTTACCCCAAAGTATATAATAAGAAATTGTACTTTACTCTCAAAACATTGTGATTTTGACAATTATTAACTAGGTAACATGGTCAAATTAGAAATAGCATATTGAAATCAATACTACAAAAGTACAAAAGTGTTATGAGAATTTTACAGACTAGAATTTAATAGTAATTGGTGCCTGATCATCTCATTAGGGGACAAATGTCTTTTAAAAAGGAAAGGTAAATATTAGGTGCTCAGTAAAGATTGAATAAGGTGAGCGATACCAAGTCATATGAAAGACTGTAGAGAAAGTGTTCTCCTGATTGTAAACTTGATGATTTAAAAATAAAAAGATAAATGCAAACCTCATCTAAATACAAGGGAATTGCAGGGACTTCTGTCTATTAGTTTTTGAGTGTTGATGCTTTATGCTAAGTATTTTAAGAGAAGCCAGCAAATGCTTTATGTTATTTGAATTACCTCTTCTGAATTGAAAACAATTTTATTTTATTAAAACTCTCCTGTATTTTTTCCATCGCCAAATAAAAGAGTACAGAAGAATATCCATAGCTTATACTCTTTGAAATACTAAGCTACAAATGAACATCAATTTGATATCCATCTGCAGCAGAAAGAATAATAAAAGGGTTACACTGAATATATCCACTGTTCATATCATTGGATAAGAAATCTGTGTGCATGCTATAAAATAATTGTACTAAAAAACTTAGTCAATAGTATGACAACTTTCGCAAGTCTACAAACCTTCCTGACCAAGATTCTTAGAATACATTAAATATGAATGTTGTGTTCTTGATCATAACTTTACAGAATCAATGACAATATCAAAAAAGAAATAATTCTAAAATAGTGAAACTTTTATTTCATTGTTTGCCTCTTCAGATGAACTTAAAAAAATAGTAGAAATTTGTTACAAAGATACTACAGTATATGTATATCTCTTGGAAAATGAAATACCTTTTCCTTATGTAAAGATAAACATGGAAGGCTATAAAAATGTTTTGGAGTATTTAACCGTGGGTCCCTAAATTTATAAACATCTTCTTGAAGTCCCAAGTTTCTGCATGAACTGGTCTTTAGTCATAACTATGAAAATCCAATGATCAATGATGGGAGGAGTTCCTGCTTATTTCAGAAAGAGAGGTGGAATGTGTTGCATGAATAAAGAAAGCTCAAGGCCAGATCTCTGGGAAAGTCAGAGATATTAGAAAAAGGAAATACCACAGTCAGATCTTACCCAGCTGTCTTCCAGCTTCCTCAGCCTGGCTCCTCCTGGCTTTTTCTCCCTTTTGTCTTTCTACACCTGCCTTAAATACTCTCTTCCATCAGTTAAGGCGTGGCCCCACCACTGCCTGCCTGGGAGCCTGAGATTCCTTCTGTAAACTAAGATGACCTGAACTCAGTTTGTATTAAGGGCCTAGGTCACCACTCCTGGGATACTCCCTGTGCTAGGATTAAAGGTGTGAATCACCACTCTCTGATCCTCCTAGACTGACTGTGGGTAGATCACACTGATATCACTGAATGCTTTCTTATATCCCCACAGGAATGTCTTCACAATCAGTGAACAATCAAAAGTCTATACAATAGGAATTTGATTTGGAGCTCTTATTTTAAAAAGAAAAAAAAGGGGGGGGAGACTCTTCTGTGGGACTATGCTTTTGTACACTGTAGATATTTGTTTTACTGTAATACTGGTTTTTAAAAAACACTGCTTTTTCTAGAAACTAGGTCAATGGATTGTATATGCAGATTGTCCAGAGAAGGAGAATTCTGGGAAGAGGAAGAACAGAGCAGATACCAGCCTGATACAGAGGGAGAAAGATGAGAATGTCGCCCTCAAGCAAAGGCACTAAGCCATGTGGCTAAAAGTGGATATGAATCATGGGTTAGTTTACTCATAAGAGTTAGTATGTAACAGACCTGACCTGGAAGAAAACATTAAATCCATAAAACAAAAAAACAAAACACATCCTCTTGTAGAACACTTCTAGAATCTGATATTGGTATTAATATATTCAAGCTGTTGAAAATGTACCTTAGATACAACCAGCAAATGTGAAATAAGGAATAATATTGTATTCCATATAAAATGTAGAAAGTCTACTTTATTCAATGAAGTATCACTATGCAGTAATTGTATTATATACAATAAATAATTCATTCTCAGATAATCTGATGAGAGCTATACACTACTGATTTGACAAACTTAACAACTGTTGTCATTTAGCAACTGTTTCTCTTGTGTATTAATTTCAGTCTTCCATGGTACAAGCATTGATCTTCAGTCATGATTGCAATACTATTAATAGTTGGACAATGATGAAATAGTAATGATGAAATAGTGCCACCAAAGGCAAGCTGCCAGCCAAGAGAGTATCTGCACTTTAATCAAGGTCCATGAGGCTTCTGAGTATTAAAAGTATAGCTAGAACAGTTGAGGATACAATGAGAACACAGCCCACAGAAGCTCTGAAGTCACAATCAGGGAGCCTGCCAGGTTCTGTGCTAGGTCCTTTGAATATATGTTATGGTTGAGTAGCTTATTCTTACGGGACTTCTAACAGTGGGCATTTGGGATGTCTCTGACTCTTTTGTCTGCTCATGGGAACCTTTCCTCCTACTTGGTTATCTTGTTCGGCCTGAATATGAGGGCTTGTGCCTCATCATGTTGCAATTTGTTATGCCTTATTCTGCTGATATCTCATGGATGCCTTCTATTTTCTAAAGGGAAGTAGAGAGGAAGTGGATCTGGGAAAAGGAGGTAGGGATGGGAACTTCAAGGAGTAGGAAGAGAGTAAAAACTTTATTTGGGATGTAACATGAGTGAAGAATAAAACAGTGAAATATACTTTTTAAATGAAAAAGAACTATACACTATTGAGCCATTACTCTGTCTTATTTTAGTCAACTTTTAAACCACAATAATATGCATACCATAGGGTAACCCAACTCAAGGGTACATAAAAGGGGACAGAATCTTTGTGTCATTTCTTTTACATAATCCTTTCCCCCAGGACTGTTTCCTAAAGTCAGTACATGGCAGATACAAGGGGGAATGTAGTCAGGTGAACCCCTCTGATCCAGGCCACAGACATCTCCTGGAGCAGCCTGTTTTAAAAGCTGAGCCATAAGAAGTATTATGTAAATATTTATGGAAATGAGTCAAGGTTTAGTAAATTTCCACTCATGTTCCTGGTTTGTTAACTTGTCTTATGGTCTCTATTTTCACTTGGTCCAATAATTCTCTAAATATAACCTCATGTTTCAGGGCTGAAATGTAGCAAAGGCAATTAAGATTTTGGAGCAATTTCCTCAGTTTACTGTTTAAAGAATGTTGCCATGCATATTTCATCTCTAGGGCACTCTAGCTGCAGATGTCTTTAAACAGAATTAGGTTTTCTTTTCTAATTTTAAAGAGAACATTTAAACTGAAGTAATCAGTCAGTCCCCCCCACACGCATTTTATCAAAGGTATCCATCAGTGTATTGTACAATCAAGTTATATTGTTAAAATACAATCTGCTGAAAGAAAATCACTCTAACAATTTAATTTACAAAACTTGCACGATACTTTAAATTTTTTTCTTTTGAAGACTTCAGGTGCAGAGAATTGGTTTAATTAAAATACGGTCTTTATAAATGATATCCTCATTTTCCATGAAGGGTTTTTTGTGTTTTTTTTTTTTTTTCCTGTGTTGTACTTTACTTTTTTTTTTTTTTTTTTACTTTGAAATTTCTTGAGATGCAGTTTCAAATAACTCAGGTTGGCCTCAAACTCACTAAACTCACTATGTACTTGAAGGTGACTTTTAACTTCTTTTTTGTTATCCTGTATTTCTTGACTTGTTTTCAGGGCTGCTTTAGTACAATTGATATTCAGGATTGAATCTAGTGTTCTTTACCAGCTTGGTGATATATTAATTAAGTTTGCCTAAAAATAAGATGATAGAGCCAAGACATATATTTAGCCATGAAAGCTAGGGAGTGGTGATCTGTGCATTAATCTCAGCACAGAGATCCAGACAGCCAAATAGCTAGGAGCTGGTGGCACACATCCTTAATCCCAGCACTTGGGATCCTATGCCTATGCTTCCAGTACTTGGGAAACATAAATACTTTTAATACTGTCACTAGAAAAGTTGAATCAGGAAGGGAGATTGGAAATATATCATTGAGAAACATAAGGCAGGAGGAGACAGGAGTTCATCCCTTGGCCCATACATGCCATCCCCCCTCCCCTTTCCCCTTGGCTGAGGACTCAGAAGCATTCAATCTGAGAATACATAGGGACAGGATCTTCCTCTTTCAGCATGAGAGGTGGCTAGGTGAGAAGTGGCTGTGGCTTGTTCTTCTGTCTCTCAGATCTTTTAGCTTTTCCCTATCTGTGTCTGGATTTTTATTATAAGACCAAGTAATTTCTGCAAACACTTTCCAAAGGATCTATCTTGCTGAAATACATGCAAGGCCTATTTACTATACTTTACAAAATAAAACAAATGTTTATTTATTACAAACTAAAGATAGACACCATCATATATGTGTTAATATGCTTAAGTAGTAATGTACTAACCGATCCCTTAGTGCTGTGATTACTCTGCTTCACCCTTTTCATCCACATGCTTTTGTATCTCCAGATGTCTCTTACAAATATATGTGCTTTACATATGAACTACATATAGGATCCTTAACTCTCAAACCCTCAGGGGCATTAGCATTTTTACTAATTTTTATCTTTAAAAGTGATCTGATCCCTTTACATGCTCCAGCAGAAAACAGATGGATAGGTATTTGAGAGGGCTGACTCATACCATGGTTCTGGGCTGGGTAGTTGCAGGGTTGGTCAGCCCACCAGCTCCCCCTTCCCCCCGCCCCCGGCCACCAGGGTGAGCATAACTGCATTGCCTTTCTGAGTTCACCATTTGTAGCAATGAGCAAGGGGCGGGGCCAGTTCTGCTCTCATAACTTCAGGGTTGGATCTCCCACACCTACACCTTCAGGGCCAGTACTGTTGTATTGCTCAGTCTTGGCATAGGGCCCACTCTTCTGAGAGCTACAGCAGGTGAGAGGCAGGGCTAGCTCTCCCACTCTTAAGACCCCAGGGCCAGATCTCCCACCTGCCTTACACATTGACGGGCAGGGATGTGTTGTGTGTTGTGTATCTCTCTCTCTCTCTCTCTCTCTCTCTCTCTCTCTCTCTCTCTCTCTCTCTCTCTCTCTCTCTCTCTCTCTCTCTCTCTCTCTCTCTCTCTTGCCATTGCTGCCACATGTCAGGTAAGTAATGGGTACAGCTCTTTCATGTTCAGAGTATATGGGCTGGCTTGCTCATACCTCTGCTAATGGAGTTGGCTCTATATTTTATCGCTGGTCAGGGGAATTTGCTCTATATTGCTGGTCAGGTGAGGTGTTGTATTATACAATTTCTAGTGAGTATATAATAAAAACCCAGAGCCAGATATTGGGGAAAGCTGGAATATCAGAAAGAGGAAACAGACCACAGTCAATTCGCACTCAGCCAACATCTCAGGCTGAACAGGGGAAAATGCTGTCTTTAACAGTCCTTACCCTGGCTGGTCACTGCTACAGAATGTCTGAATCTCTGCCTCCTTCTGCCTTAAATATCTTTCCCACCCAGTTGTTTCACTTCCAGGTTCAAGTCTTCATCATAATCCTAGAGTTGGGATTTAAGGTGTGAGCTACAACTGTTTGCTTGTTAGGCTTTGAACTCATAGAAATCCAGAAAGATCTCTGTCTCCTGAGTGGTGGGATTAAAGGAGTGGGTCACCACTCTCTGATTATCATGACTTGACTGTGGGTGTTTCTGTTCTCTGATATTCCAGAATGATTCTACAAAATATAAAATATATCACCATAATGAAGTAGAGGAGAGGCTGCTCTCCCTAGTGCAGCTGTTGTAGTGGGGTTTCTCGGGTCCCAGGTAGCCAGAGGTCCGAGACTCACAGACCTGCTGCCCGAGACCCCTTAGCTGCCCGGCCGCCCGCCGCTCAGACCCCCAGAAATGACTCAGACACTTATATAAACTTCATGTTGTTTGGCCTATGACTCAGGCACATTGCTAGCTTGCTCTTATATCTTAAATCAAGCCATTTCTATTAATCTGTCTGCCATGTGGCCCGTGGCTCACCCGTGCTCCTTACATGTTTCTTCTTGGGCGGCTTCAGCTCTGTCTGCCTCTGACTTCGCCCTACTTCTCCTACCTAAGCTCTGATTTCTCCTCCTACTTCTTCTATGGTGCCTGCCATGGCCCAAAACAGCTCCTTTATTTAAAGATTGAGATTCACAGCATACAAAACGCATTCCCACATCATGCAGCTACTGGAGGGCAGGAGCTGTTCTCCCAAACTTATGATCTCATGGCTAGCTCTCAGGTCTGCCCCAGGCATTGATGTGTATGTGCGGGGAGAAAAATTATTATTCATAAACTAATTGTTAAATCAGTAGACAGTTACAGTATTTTTACTTTTTGTTTACTATTGCAATATTGGTTTATGACAGTGTCCTTTATCCAGATGCTTAGGAACATAAGTATCCAATTGGCTCTGACAAGTTATTGATATTGCATATCAAAACTTGTGCCACACTTTCCAAATACTAACACTTCAAAAGCATATCATAGGTAATTTTTACACAAATATCTGGTACAGTAAGACATCAAATGTTTGAAACAACTGAATAATTATAAATTGCTACCTCATTGTAATCTTATTCATATATCTCATGTATTGGTCATATATTATTTTCCATGTTTTATTTATTTCATCATGATATTATAATCAATTATCTAATACCAATACTCTGTTAATTACCCAAATATACATTAAGTATTTGAATTGAGAAAATACCAAACACATTACAGTACAAAACATTGTTTAGAGCAAACATAATGATTTTACTTTTTTGGAAACTTAAAGGCCAAAGTGAAAGAGAAACAAGAAAGAAAAATAAGCATTATTATCTCCAGAACTTTTAAGGATATACATATATACATATGTATATAAATATGTATTATGTTACATAAATATATATTAGAGTAATAATTTGTGATAACTCATATGTGCAGTTATATACTTTTATTCTAACATAGTAAAACATGAAGTATTAAAATAAATTGCATGGTACAGTTATTTTCAAATGAAGAAAGCATTATTATAAAAAAACATGTGGATAAGGGCTAAATAGATGGTTCAGTAATTCCCACCTACTGTGGCTCTTGCAGGGAAATATTTCCAGCATGTAAATCTGTTATCTCATATGCACATGGAAATTCAGTTCTAGCTTATCAGACAACTTCTCTTGGCAACTGTGGTCCCTGCCCACATGTGATACACATATACACATTCAGGCAATCACGCATACTATTAAAATAAAACTAAATCAAAATTTTTTTAAATTACATAAGTAAGTGCTTATTAAATGAACTTTGGTGACACTGAATAGAGTTATAGGAAATACTGAAAATATATTTGATAGCCCTTGCACAATTATAAAATTAATTTTAAGAAGTTTAAAATTAAGTTTTAAAAATCTGGTAAACTATGTTAAGGAAGGGGCTATTAATAATTATATTACGAATATAATTATATTGTGGCAATATATTAAAATCAGAATGTATGATAAATTATATTTAAACTTAGAAGTTTTATTAATAAGAGCCACAGTTAGAGAAACTATCAAGACATTAATTGTGTTCATAAATTAGATAATGTGTAGCAAATAATATAATTACTGAAAAAAGACACCAAAGTTTCTTATAAAATGTCTCTGAAAATAAAAAAGTTATAATTTAATGTTCAAAAATAAGCTAACCATACAGGTAGTAGAGAAATATATGATTCTTATACTGTCATTGTACTTACATGTTTGAATCTCATTAGAATAATTGCATTATTATATAATAATTCCATTGAATTTTGGTTATGAACTCTAAGTGATTTAAAACTTTGATATAGAAAATGCTACCTGTAAATTATCTTTTAGAAATTTAAAAGGAGAAAAATTTTATATAATTTTACATAATAAAAATTTGGTCACGACCAATTAGAAGTTGTTGAAATCTTCAAAATGAATATTAAATTAGATTATTTCTTTAGGCCTAACTTCTTTACTTTCTTAGTCTATAATTTCATATGTCTCCAATATCATCCAGTTCAAGAATGGGTTGCTAAAATCCAAACTTACTTGAACTTTGCTCCAATCCTAAATTTATGTCTGTTTTAAAACAACAAGATCTCATGTTATTCTGCTTCATCAGAGTTGTGTTCATGGTTTCCTGGACCTGCTCCCTGTTTTAAATTTAGAATGAATTCCCATTACTTTAGAAGTTACTTGGAAACTAAGTCTGTTTCAAGAATGGAGGAAGAGTTTATATTCTCAGGTTAACATGAGGAACTGACATATAAAATAAGTGATATTGAGGAAAATCAGTAAACAAATATAAGAAATCCTATAGAGACAAAAAGAATCTCTAGAATATCTGTTTGCACATAAAAATTCTTGCTGTGAATTTCTGCTGTCTTACCCTGGGAATTCCAGCATCTTTCACATAACATAATTTAAACTTTTAATATCTTCCTTCTTTACACACATTTCTTTTTACCTTATCTTAACAACATTATCATACTTTCATAAGTTCAGAAAATCTGCCATCTGCCCTTTTTTGCATTACCTCAGTACTCTAGTATTCTTGTGATAGACATTTCATGTTTCATAGACTCACTTACCTTGTGAAGCCATATTATTAAGCAGACTATTTTAAAAGTCTGTGCCTACTAGTGTGCAGTTATAGCTTACTACTTATATTTAATACTCAAATATTTTCCAAATATCTAATGTGTACATTTTCAGTAAGCATTTATATCTGCTGAAAAAAAATGAAAAGATGCACAGATGGCTCAATGGTTCAGAGTTTGTGTGACTCTTGCAGAGGGATGCATTTTACTTCCCAGAGCCATGTTAGGACAGATCCAAGGACTCTGATGTTCTTTTCTGTGCTCTAGAACAATAGACACAATTATGGATGATTTTAGGGCTTTATCATTATAACAAAGAAAAACTTCAGTAAAATGAAAGTAATAACAGAAATTTTGGTTTACAGATTTGATTTCAGTTAAACACACACACACACACACACACACACAATTATCTTGATTAAGGAGATTAAGCCTATTAAGTCTCATTCTCTGCATCTTAGATGTGCACACACACACATACACATTTATTGAAAATACATTTTTCTTTCATACAAAATGTTCTGAGCAGAGTTTCTCCTTTTTACAATTCTATAAGCTCCCTCACCATCGCTCCACTACCCATTTATTTCCAATTCAGAAAAGATCAGGCATCCAAAGGGCAACAGCCAATAAGGATTAAACAAGACACAATAAAAATAGGCAGAAGTTCTCATATTAGGACAGGGGAAGGCATCTAATAAAGGAAAAGAGTTTCAGGATTAGGCAAAGACTCAGAGCTACACCTGCTTGCACTGATAGAAGTACATCAAAGACGTCTAGCTAATAGCCTTACCATTTACACAAAGCACACAGTGCCCATTCTTGCCACTTCTGTCTCTGTGAGGCCATGTTAGCTCTGCTTAGTTAATTCATGGGCGGTGCTTTCCTGGTGTCCTTCATCCCCTCTCACATTTACAAACTTCTTCTCTCTTTCTCGGGGCACCCTTTGCTGAATGGGAAGGACTAGATAGAGACCTCCACAATTAGTTGCTTTCTACCTACTATCTGGCTGTTGGTCTCTGCTCCTATATGTTAGGTACTCCTGTAGGTTACCAGAGAAACTTCTTTGGTGACAACAGGGCCAGGCACCCACGAGTATAGCTAAATATCACCATGAGACATTCCGTTGTTTTTGTTTGTCCAGATGTGTTTCATTCTACCCTAGGTCTATCAAATCTGTGGTTCTTGGCTATCTAGACAATGTATGGCAGGAGCTTCCTCTTGGGGGCACAGTTATTTTTCATGTTACACCAAATATTATTTGACCACTCCCACAGGTTCTATGCCACCATTGCCCAGATCTCTTTGCAAAGGATAGATGTTAGGTGGGGTGTTTGTCAATACGTTGGTGTCCAGGTTCCCCTTTCTGGAGGCTTCTCACACGAAAGAGACTATAAATGATGGTTCATTAGGGCAATAACAACTAAAGTTCAAAGTTTGCAATGCAGAAAAGCAAGCAGTGTGGAAACCGGAAACAGTCTACAATCTCAGTAGCCCTGGCTGGCTTGCACTCATATGCATCAAGCCTCATTGTTCTCTTTGTCAAGTGATTAGGTTACAGACTTGCCCTCACTGTCACTCTACCACATCTTTATCAACTCTAACTTATTAATATCCTATAGTTTACTTTTTCTTGATGTAATAATATTTTCTCTTATTTTTTTTCTGTTTCATTGTTTGTATGTTCTATGATTTTCTGCTCAGGTTTTTTTTCTGTAAAATTGTCACATAAGTACTATAAAATATAAATTTTATGATATTTCAAACAATCAATTTTATTTTAATATCTAATTAAAGTTCCTGGATTATCACTATTTTCATAATGCTCTTGGAGTCCCCTCTAGCAATTTTTGTAAATTTAAGTATATTTGCATATATTTTGACCATTGTTTGCTCCACTGAACATTATGCTTATATATGTTCTGGCTTCCTGTGCATATCCTGAAGCACATGTGCCTTAGGGATTTTGGTGTTCGTCCTCTTTGGACCTCTAAAAGTGATGCTTCCAAACCAAATAAATAATGAAAAACTGTCCAATTAGTCAACAAGTCAAAAATAAAGATGATATAAAATCATTAAGTATAAATAACTACCTTTTTTAAAATAGTTTTTAATTTCACTAACTATTTAGCTCTTAACTGATTGCTGCCTAAAATATTCCACTATATTACTCTAGGCATCTTGGAACTAGGTCATGTTTTGCTTAGTTGTCTGATTTTAGTTGTTGTTGGTGGTGGTTTTAAAACCTTTGAAGATCCATATGTTCAGTAAATGTTTATTGTAACCTCCTAATATCCCTAATGCATGGAAGCATACTAGAAAGAAAAAGTAAAGTTGTAAGTGAAGGGGGTGTTTGCAGAGAATATAATGAAAAAATATACTTCTAGTACTAGGGTTAGTTCAAAAAGTAAGAAAGTTTGCCCAACACCATTGAATAGAAGAGTAATATCCCAATTTATTCAGAGACTCAAACAATATATTAGATCTGAATCCTGTTTTTCTAGACTAGAACTTAACATTTTCTAATTCTGATCCTTTTAACCTGAGAAATGTAGTACAAGGTTTCCGGCCCGGATTTTCCGGCCTAACCTCAAGGTCTAGGCCCATAGACCCAGAGACCTGCAGACCAACAGTCCCGCAGTCCCAGAGACCCACAGACCCGCAGACCCGCAGTCCCACAGTCCTACAGAGACACACAGACACTTTCATTAGTTTTCGGCTGATCAGCCTCAGGCCCAGGCATATCACTTGCTAGCTCTGTACCCTTCATCTAACCCATGTCTCTTGTTCTGTTCAGCCATGTGATTCGGTACCTTTTCTTAGGGCAGCATAGTTGTCCTCTGCTTCTTCTGGGCCTCCCTCTGGAATTCTGTCTGTTGTTCTGTTCTCAGAGTTTTTAGTCTGGTAGCCCCGCCTACACTTCCTGCCTCCTTTGGCCAATCAGCTCTTTTTATTAAACCAGTGGGTGGGACAATTATTTACCATGAGACAACACAATACCCCTACAGAGAAAATGTTTTGAATTTCTCTCTCTCTCTACCTCTCTCTCTCTCTTTCACACACACACACACACACACACACACACACACACACACACACACACACAATACACATATACACTCACTAATGTGTGTCATTTTCTTCTCTTTCTTCCTCCCTCCCTTTCTCCACACCCAGTGTTTGTTTATGTATGTGCTTGTGCAGATAAGCATGTGTGTGATGATATACATGGGTGTTTTGTCACATACATGTGAGCCCTAGGACAATATCACAATACTTTTCATCTTTTATTTTTCTTTGCAAAAAATTTATTTGCCTTGACTTATGTATGGTAAGTAAACTTTCATAGTTATACAAACAGGCCAAGATCTGTCATTGCTTCTCCAAATCTTAGATTACTAGTGCACATACAGTCATGATCAATTATTTCCTGAGTGAGTTTTTGGTCTCAGCATAATTGTAAGCAAATACTTTTTTCCCATCTCCTATGCATTATTTGAACATTTTTAAAGTTTCCAGCGACTGTTGTTATATAAAACAAATGTCTAGAATTGATAAAAAATATTTTAATAATTCATAGTCTCTAAAAATAATTTCTTGATATGATATGCATTTATGATTTCTTAAATATTAAGAAAAATTTACATATATAACATGGGTGCATCTGCATAATTTACATAAATTATTAAATCACACCTGAATATTTAGCGCAGCTAGCATAGTATATTGTTAATGTTTTCAGAGTTTGTAGATATTTTACTTATAATAATCAGTACTAATTTCAGTGTTTTAAGTTACACATAGCAAAATCTAAAACTGGAAAAAGTATGTTAAGTACATTCCCCAAACTTGAAAATTCTTTTCTAAAACTCAAGCTAATCTTTATTAAAATATTTTATGAAACTTGTGTTAGCAGTTCAGGACACAAGCTTTCAAAATGAAACATCCTAATTTAATATATTTCAAAGTTGTATTAATTTAATTTACTTGAAAAAATAAGACTATCAAAAGTATTTTAAAACTAAATCATAACATTTCTTGGAAAGCATGGCAGCGTGTAAATTCTGAAAAACAGTGTGGTTCCTAATTTCCAACATTCTCCAGTCTGATCTGGGTGGTGTTGGGAAATTGTGGTTTTCATTGCCAGGCTGATGTTGTGCACAGTGCAAAGTGTGTGTTCCTGGTATATGAAATGGATGAAAACAGTGCTGAATTGCTGCAAATCATCAGTGGATAGTCTTCAGGAAATACCTTGGTTTATCTGTATATTTGAATTTGAAACAATGTTTTGGATATTGCATGTTTGGATATTTTTCCTTTGACATATTTTTCATTGCCCTGATATTCAGTTATGGAACACATGTGAAGTCGTGACCAACACTTTCAGGAGTTGGTTGTAGACTATTATTAGTATTGATTGTCAGATGGAACAGTGAGTTCTACAGCAAAGCAGTCTCAAGCTGGTGGCTCACAGGAGAATTTCAATCATCTGGTGCCTGCTTTTCATGGCAGGAATTAACTGGGAATAAGATATTGATTGATTGTCAAGAGATGAAAACTGTAACAAATTGAAAACATATTTTGGTGTCATTTTCTTTATTTTATTATTAAAGAGCATATTTTTTTTAACAAAGTAAAATAGAAAAAGATAAAACAGAAATGATCACATTGATGCTCGACAGAGCAAATGGATGGAAGGAAAACAGCCCCAAGAAAAGGTACAAGAATCATAGATCCACTCACTCATATATCAAAGAGTCCCACAAAAATATCAAACTTAAAGCTATAATACATGTACAGCAGAGCTGTGTGTAGCCCTTGTTTTCCTGGTGTCCTCCGTCCAATATAGCTCTTTCTGATTTCTCTTTCATGAGCTTCCTGAGTTTTCAAAGCATAGATTAATGGAACATCCCATTTAGAGCTGTATGTTCTAAGGTCTCTCTCTCTCTCTCTTCATAATGTCTGGATGTGGTTCTCTGTATTCATTCCCATCTGTTGCAGGAGGAAACAAAGAACATATTTTTCAACACCAAGCATACTTTACTAACATGAAAAAGCAGCCTTCACACAGCAAGCAGAAACACACATTAGCAGTCAAAGGTCAGTGTTGCATACAAATATAGCATTTTTTTTAAATAGTCCTAGCAATAGCTCGAGGGATATAAAATACCAGAAGCACTTACCATTGGGTAAAGAGCACAGGAACAGACAAGAATGTACTTGGCTACTACAGTGCAAATGCCTAGCACTAGCCTAGAACTTGACCTGAGGAGCATCACTAGAATCTGACAATACTTCCTTAAGAATTCACTCAAGTTGTATTACATATTATTCTAAGAGAAGGTGCCAAGTAACATAACTTACAGACACCATGGTTGTACAGTACCTTTTAAATATTCAATTTAGGTTTCCTGTGAAGAATTAACTACACTAAAATGCTAGAAATTGTACTTATGTTATTCAGCTATGAGCTTACAATAAAGAGATAAATACTGTGTCCAAATGATTAATTATAGTGTAACATAAGTCAACATCAGCAAAAAGAACATTATTTTAAGACAGAAAGATGCATAGCTCCCTTTTCATTATGATAGCCTAGAACAAAATGAATGTTTTTTAAATAATAAAGAAAAGTAATAAAAATATATTTCAATTCTGACTTTCATACTTTCACCACATTTTGATATATTCTAAATAGTATTAATATGCCATTTAATTCATTTTTAACTTATGGTTTATGCTGAAAGCACTAACAAAGAAAATTGTGACATGATTTTCTGGTATGATTTAAGATTTGGGGTCGGCATAAGAGGACCTTTTCCCTCTAGGTAACATTAAGGCAGAGTAGATTCAGGAAAGATGTGGCTAATGCTCATTATTTAAGGAGTAACTCAGTTTCCATCTTCCCTAGACAGCATGCTTCATATTCTATTACCCTTTTGATATGTGTTAGTGTCCTTTACAGTCATTTCAATTGATTACACATTCTAAGTCACACAAACAATTTCTAAACAACATGTCATTTTTTTATGATTTTAAACATTTTCTGCTGGCCAAGTTTCAAGTTCTGGTTTAATAATCCATCTTGAAAAAAATTAAGTTAAATCCATACCAACATCTGACTTAAAAACAGTCAAATGATAGTGTGACAAAGTTTTAATTTATAATAAAGTTTATTTCCAATGGTGTGCAACATTTTAAAAACCATTTCTTCTTCAGTCACTACATGACACATCCTGAAATCCACAGGAGGCAGTAATCTCTGTAAAAATATCCTACTATATGTGGTTTGAGCCACCACGTGGTTGCTGGGAAATGAACTCAGGTCCTCAGGTCCTCTGGAAGAGCTGCCAGTGCTCTTAATCACTGAACCATCTTTCCAGCCCCCAACTTAGATGTTGTTAAAGTTAGTCCTATAGAAGTCTGTCAGTTCTCCCACAGATCAATCTTTACTAATCACTTATATTAAACTCTTGATTCAAGCAGGATGGTAAACATAATACACACAATATAATGCATAATTTTGCATTATATTTTGTATTTGACTTCCATTTGAGTAGCTGGAAATTTTATGCTTTCTTTTGGAGCTGGTATGTAAGAATCCACACAATAGGGAGGATATCTTTTTGGAAGAGCCTAGGCATTTATATAGCTGTGATTTTAGGAACTGTAATTGGCAGTTCAAATGTTGGAGTCATTTCAACCCAGGCACTATGCCCATGTAGAGCGCTGCACATACAATCTGCCACAGTTTACATACCATTATCTGTCCTTCTTCAGATTTCATGTCGTTCAACCTGAAGTCTCAGACAATGAGCAGATACAAACTCAAAACCCATTACAGAATTGTGTGAAAGAATTATGCTGCTTTAAGCAGAAACATTCTAGGTAAACACCTCACACGGCAAAAACCATGTTCCAATCAGAGAAAAATATCTACTCAAATTACATGCCCTCGGGAAGTTTTCATGATTCATTTACTTATAATTCCTGTCATCATTAAATTTTATTAACTGCAAATTTCATAGTGTATTTCTTCATTAACTATCTCAGAAATGCTTGGAAATGATGCAGGTATTTATGTAGAAGTTTAATATATCAATGAATATAAATACATATATACTAGAATACGATATTGGAAATGAAAAAAGGTTTTTATAATTTGTACCGACAGATATTCAATGTTATTAGACAGAATGTAAACATTGCATACTTTAATAATTCTCTTATTTAAAATAAATAAGGAAAAGAAAAATTTCCTCATTGAAGAGTTATTACTTGGAACACAGTATGATGGCAGCAGCTCAGATGATGACATGCTGTGGGAAATGTCTGAAGTCTGAACTCTCCCTGCATAGTACAACAGACATTTGATAAACTGATCTCCTATAGAGCTCCCTTTGACATGCATATTTTTCTTTTTAATACAATTAATGGTTTTAGGAATTATTATCATGCATCATTAGTATGAATATTCACTTACCAATATATTGTGACCTCATTAGAATACACTGAATTAGAATCTAGTGTTTTCTGCTAACTCCTTGTACCCTTTGCTTGTTGAATTGAATTCGTATCACACTGTGTGATAGTATATGTTTCCTCACAAATGATATTTTAAAATTCAGCATATTATATGGTTTCAATTTTAAAGTATTTAGCACAAAAGCTATTTTGGTGACTCTGGCAGTTTCTGCAATTCAATTTGAGAATATTTAACTTATAAAACCATAAAATAGAAAAACACAGCTTGGAACCAAAATGAAACGACTATGATGCATTCTAATTAAACATGCTAAGTCAGGACTTTGTGCCAAATACCAGCTTTCCAGTGAAATGCATTAAACTAAAACACTGCTAGCTGAAAATAACCAGAACATCTAAACAAACTCTGAAATAGATCATGGATGAAAGACTGAAGGTTGCCCGTGCTCCTTTGAAACTTCTGTCTCCAGTTTTGTTTTTCAGTTTTTATGACTGAGAACACTTTTAGTTTCTCCTTACTCCATAGCTAAACTTACAGTGAGTTCTTAATTCAACCCTTTATTAATTGGCCAAATTTTGTCAGGATTTCTAACACAATAGCTGTATTTGCTCTCCAATTCTTCACTTAGTAAAAATCTTATGGAGAAACCAGTGTAGTGCTGGGTTTGCTTCTTTTTTTTTTATATTACTATTTTTTCTTTTTTGGAAACCTATCCCAGAAAGTTGGCTGATACAATGATAAAAATCAGTTTCTGTTTCTTTTCTCAGTAGGACCTATACCCCTTTTCATTTCTAATTATTTATGAGAGGAGAGAACTTTTATTACTTATTAATACATCATGGAAGAACACAAAAACAGGCAAAAGTTTTCAATTAATGATGAGTTTACTTGGTCAATGTTGACTTCAGCATTTATTCCACCTTCTCCTTTATATACAGTTCTTTAAAAACATAAACCGATAGGGAAAATAAATAAATACCTATTCTGAAACCAATACAGTGACTGAAAAAATAATATGCACAAAGAATACACCTGGATGACTTAAATGTTGTAATCTACATTTTCCATGTGTGTGGGGAGGTGTTTGGGGTTGTACACCCAAAAAGTATTTTAGAGTATATACATATTTGATTATAACCATGCATATAATAGAGATTATTCATTTCAAAGATATAATTTACTTAATTTAAGATGTTTAGCTCTACAATTTACTAACCCTTAATCTAGTTATTGCATATACATATATATGTATTCATGTGTTCTTGTGATTTCAATGTGCGACTGTAAATCTATACATATTTGTATGCTTAAGAAGGGTTGAAGTACAGATCAGACAGCTTTCTCCATAACTTTCTATCTTGTTTTATGAGACAAGGTCTCTAACTAAACGACTGGGCAAGATTGGATAATATGAAAGCCCAAGTATCACCATGTTTTCACTTCTGCTACCTACACTAGGATTACAGGCCTGCATCTCCCAGGTTTTTGAGATGAGTACCAGGAGCACAAAAGTCAGGTTTTGCTTTTGCAAAGAAACATTTTGCCAACAGAAAGAACTCTTCACTTCCACATTATTTTAATTTACATTGATTCTGTAACAGTTCTGGGCATAAACACAATGTGCTTTGATCAAACACACCCCTGGGTGCTCCTTCAGATTGGTCTTGATTCCTTACCTCCTCTCAAAGCAAAACAAAACAACAAAAAACAAATAAACTTCAAAATTCATACTGAGTCACTTAGTTCTCTTCAAATGGTTTTGGTGTAGGGTGCCAGTGATTGATCATGTCCTGTTATACCACAGAGTTTCACAATGGCTCAAAATGCAGAGAAAAATTGAAGTAACTCTATATCAAACGTCTTCTACAACAAATTGCAGGGCACACTGCAGAAGGAGAAGAGGAAAAATTATAGGAGCAACAGGTCAGCAAGTTTGCTGCTGTATGTTTTCATGACATATTGGGAAAGTTCCACACATGAACTGGCAGCTGTGTCTGCCAGGGTAATACCTGCATGAGACCCAGCCAGTTTATTACACACCGGATTGTGAAGATTAAGGTTCAGAGGGTACCGCCCATTGACATTTATGGTGAAGAGTTATTGTCATTTGGCCACTGCTGGAGGAGATCACAAATTATCAGCACGTCTGTTCCTCCCCTTTATAGAATTATATGCACACATAAACTTTACAAATTAAAAATGTTTATTTTAATGTGATTTATCATTTCTCAGGTTTTTAGTAGTATTGTGTAGACATTTATTATATATAATATTATATATAATATAATTTATAGTAAATCAATAACCTTACTAATGGGGAGAATAATTCCATAATACCTATGCAATACCACAATTCATACAGTAAATCATCATCAGTTTAAATACATTTAATAAGCAATTGTTTCTATATATTTAGTGTATGTTTGTTTTCTTTCCTAGCTGATCTGATCTAATTAGATTAGAATGCTGACATAACCATTTATAAAGCTGTGCATATGTGTGCAGTCATTGGCTCTTTCCACTCACAACAGATGAAATTCAATCTACTTCCTATTAAAGACATTGAAATATTTAATGTGCTTAAGCATAGGTAACTATAGTTTATCATTCTTGAATGTAATATACTTGTAAATGATTTGCCATTTTAAATTATTTTATTAATTATTTGAACATTACATATCACAGAATATATTTTGATTAGATTTATCTACCATTTATTCCACTAATTCCTTCCAGAAACACCCCAGGCTTTAAGTCATTTAAAAAAATAACCTATCAAATATAATATGTACTGTGTATATATTTTTGAGAGTAGAATCATCCAACAGAGTGAACTTGGCCTACCAGGAGACATATAAGAAATGTAGTCTCCATTTTTCCAACAGCTATCAAATATCTCCAAAGGCTGCATCCACAGCTAGCAGTAGGGCTAATAGACAACCTCCCACTTCCATCCTATGGATTTCTCTGGCTTGATCTTAGAAGTTTCTTGCAAGCTGTAGCAGCTGCTATTAATTCATATGTACAACTGCCTGGTTTAACCTGTGAGACACTAATTTGATATAGTCAACCACTTCCTCTTACAATCCTCCCCTATAATCTTTCATAAAGATCATTGAAGCTTGGTATAAAGAGATATGATATGCATATCCTGTTGGTGGCTGAGGACTTTAGAGACTCTTATCCTCTGAATCTTTACCAGCCTGAAAATCTACATATATGCTGATTACTACAGAAGCAAGCTACTTTGAGAAGGTTGAGAGGTGCACGATTTAGGACCATAACAATAAGAAACTCTACTCTTGCATAACATAATACAATGCTACTAAAATATAACATTTGTCTACTCTTTCTTTCATAAGTTAAACTTCTTTTATATTTTCTCAACAAAGATGTTTTGATCTAACAATGTTTGACTTTACTCCAATAATTTCAGGCTTTGCAGGACATACGCCTATTGATGATGAAACAGGGTGTAACTCTGCAACTCCGAGGGCCTCAATTTGCACATGATGGCTTCATGTTTTGGCACCAGTTGTTATGAGTGTAAAACTCAGAAAGAACAAATTTAATCTTATGGGGCAGATATTTCTTATAACTAGAAGGATTTTGTCATAACTTTCTGTATAGTATTTTTCTATTTAGGAACTACCTTTCTCTGCATTTAAATGATGGCAGTGACTAGTACAGGTTAAATTGAAAAACAAAATGACTATCAGATCCACACAATGATAGTCACCCCTTTGCCTAATTTTATTACACCTATTTCTTGATACAAGTTTATAACGTATTAAGTAACAGCAATATAGCAGATACTATTAAATGATCAAATAAGTAAAAAGATCTCAGTTTAAATGTGTTCCTTATTCAAATACTTTCCTATTGGTAAGGCAGAATCAAAAATATAACCCATAAGAATATTACAGATTCTATCATATACTTTAATTAAATAATGTGGATTTCTAAATGTACACATTGATATTTTAACAAGGTAGATTTATTTTTAAAGGAAACTTTCAGTTTAAACTGGCTAAAGCCTTTCATCAATCTTTACCCAAATGCACACAGGAGAACACTCAAACAAATAGCTTTATGTGACAGAACCACGGATCCCAGGGAGTTCCCGTAAATATTCATTACAATACTAATTAACTCATTTGGGGTGAACACTCATCGAGCATTTCTTTGGTGTCACTTTCTTAAACTATTTATTTATTTTTTTATTACAGGAAAAAAATGGGCTTACTAAATAATTACAAAGCCAAAGAACAATACTAATGCAAATATTCAGCATCTCTTCAGGGCAAGATAAGAAGAGATTTTTGTGGACATTTTTGCTTGTGTGAACTGCTCTCAAGAAATCTGAGACATTGATCAAAATGTATGTAAACTTTTGCTAATAGGTTTGTGACCATGTGTACTTTTCTGAAGAAAGATTGTATTACTTCTAACAAGTTTCTCTAAGAAAATCCATGAGTCATAATTCAGCTTACTTAATTCAGCCCTTATTGTACTGCGTTTTATTTCTTGCCCTTCAGTAATTCATTAAATGTGTTATACATGCTTATGAGTTTAAAACAGGATGTTCTGAATTGTTAACTCACATTTAAATGGGAGAATGGAGAGAATAATTTCATCTATGCAATTTTTCTTGTTATTTCCATGATTTCTAGGTATTGACAGTTGATAATTCACACTATAATGGGGAGAATAGACAATATGATTTGACCTATGCAGAATTTTAATAGTATAATAAAATGTAAGTACTGTTAATATATTTTATTGATACATAAAGTTATTTTAAAGAAATTAGAATAAAAAGAAAGTAAAACCTATTAAGGTTTTGATAATCTAAGAAAAATTAAGGGTATTTAATAACATTGAGCCAATGAGATTTATTAAAAACACATAAAGAATTACTATAATTTAAATTTATTACAATGTCAAAAAAAGCAATAGTAAAAAGTGAATAATGTAAACAAGTTAGCTGTAACCCATTGGTAATTACATAATCATTTAAAATTGCATATCTTAAAATGTAATAATCTGAATAAGTTCTTGATTAGTAGCATTAGGAAAGAATTCACCAGAACCTTCAAGTGTTCACCTATATCACACCACTATGATACATTTTGGAGTAGATTCCATAGAACAGGAAATAGGTCTCTCAGAGAACCTAGCAGAAGTTCAGTAACTGTCAGGAAAGCTTGAGCAATATCTTTAATATCTTATTTATATTTATGTAAATGGATATTTTGACTGAAGGTTCATCAAAGGTTTTCACAGGAATAAAGGATAAGAAGGAGATTACAAGCCTATGTTGGCACAGCATTGTTTTTGTTATGTGTAACCATTGAGTGTTTTGTTAAAGAATCTGAGACAATTAAAAAATGTCTCTCCTATCTGCCATTTCTTATACTTCCTAAGGCAGGGAGATCAAGAATCCAGATACGATTAATTTTAGTTATAGGAACCAAAATTTGTTCAATCTTCATTTACCACTGTTCAAACGAAAAGTTTCTCTGGAGTTTTAAAAAATAGCGTGATAGGCCTTCCGAAGAATTTGACATTTTATAGCATTTCTTTCTTGGACACTTCATTTTTTATCACTTGGTGTCCTTGGATAATACATAAGCTCCAGGGGAAGAGAGATGATAATTGCTCTTTCTCCTTACTTTAAAAATATATAGTTATTTATTATCTGTATGTTTATGTACACATGCAGTACATAAAAGCATACTAAAATTTGACACACTTTGTATGTGGATTTCAAAGGACAATTTGCTGAAGTCAGTTCTTTTCCTCTACCTATAACTCCTGGAGATAAGCTTAAGTCTTAAGGCTTTGCAGCAGGGTCTAGTCCTGTTGAGACAACTTCCTGTAACTTCATTACTTTTATGCTTGTCTTATTTACCTTTCTATTGCTGTTAAAATACCATAAACAAAGAAAAATATAAAAGAAATGGGGTTTCTAATTTCAAGGAGTTATAGCCCACAAAGACAGAGCATACACATCACCACAGAAGCTTCTAAGAACGAATATCTTGTTTTGCAAACAGGAGCCAGGGAAAGACACTGAGTGTGGTGAATGTCTTTTGATAGCTTTTGAATCCAGTCTTCAGTTATAGTACACTTCCACAACGAAGATAACACCTGATATGATATTGTCTCAGATTGTAGTTTTAATTTGTATATCTCAGGTGGTTAAGAATGTTAAACACTTCCAATCACTTGTATTTCTTCTTTAGATAACTTTATTTGCTTAGATTTTTATTATCAGGCCAGTGTTTAGGGGGTTGATTTCTATACTTCATTATAAATTATGTACATTTCTTTCTCTTGAGTGAGGCTTATAATAGTTTTCTCCGAATCTGTAGACTTCCTGTTCCCACTGATGATACTTTTCTGTTCCTTTTAAGTTTTATGTAGATCCTTTTATTAAACATCTAATAGATGTTTCCTGGGTCACTTGGGATCTCTTCTGGAAGATTTAGCCCATACCTGTATCTTGAAGTAAATTTCCTACACATTTTCTCAGTAGTAGAGCCTTTTTATGTTTGACACTGTGGTGTATTCCTTTTAATGCATTTTTTTTTTAGATAAGGTAAGATTTGTGGACATAATTTTAGTCTTCTGCATGTTTAGTTTTGCATCATTTGATGGATACTCTTTGTTTTTTACTGTATGTTTGTAACAACCATTTCAAAAGTTAGGAGGCTGTATCTGGGTGATATTGTCTCTGTATTCTTTACTTTGCTTTTTTACTTTGCCTGTCTTTTAAGACAGTACTAGACTTATTTGTCACTATAATTTACCAGGATATTTTGAGGACAAGTATTGTAACACCTCCAGTTAAGCACTTTGTCCTTAGGATTGTGTTGGCTATTTCTATTTTTTTTTTAGTTGTTCATATTATTATTGGACTGTTGTTCTTTTCTGGTAATATGACGAATGCCATGAAACTTTCAGAGGAATTACATTGAATCTGTAGATCATTTTTGTTAATATATTCTAATTAACAATATATATTTGCCAGTATTTGATGAGATTATAGAACTAGGAAGAATTTCCATAATCTAGATACCATTTAGATTTTATAAGTTATCATAAAAGTGGCGCTTAGTCTTCTTTTTAAGGTTTTGTTGTTTTTGGTAAACAATGAAGAGGATGTACAGAAATAAAAACTGAGTGGGATTGTAGATCCATGCAAAAATTATATTATTCTGACTATTGAAAATCGAAGATACTATTTGACCCAGTTAGAGTTCTTCTGGACTCAAAATGACTCCATGTCTGATCACAGGCAATCAGGCACATCTGTGTTTACTACCACTTATTAGAATAACAAGACATGAAATTGGCCAAGGTGTCTATTATTTAATATGTGGCATAACGCACGCACACACACACACACACACACACACACACACACACACACACACACTGAAAGAGAGAGAGACTACAAAAAACTGAAAAGAGACGAGAAGGTCTTTTAAGAATGTACTGATGTTCCATTTATTAATTATTGTTCTTGTGTCTGTGCTACTTGTGTTATATTTAGAAAGTGCTCACCTGTGCCAATGCATTCAAGGGTATTTCCCACTTTCTTTTTTATCAGTATAATTAGGCTTACGTTGAGGTCATTGCTCCACTTGGCTTGAGTTTTGTGCAGAGTGATAGATACAGATCTATATGCGTTCTTCTACATACCACCATCCAGTTATGCCAGCACCTATTCTTGAGGATATTATCTTTTTTCCATCGTATACTTTTAGCCTCTTTGTCAAAATTCAGGTGTTGATAGGTGTGTGAATTAGTCTTTTTTATGCCAGTACCAGGGTGTTTTTATTACTGTGGCTCTATACCATAGCTTGGCATAAGGAATGGTGATGCCTCTGGTAATTTTATTATTGAAAAGATATTTGATAACAATTTTGGGTTTTTCCCCTATGAAGTTGAATATTGTTCTTTCTTGGTCTGTGAAGAATTGAGTTGGGATTTTGATTGGGATTGTATTGAATCTGTAGATTGTTTTTGGCACCTATGAATTCTCCTGGGAAGGGGAAATAGGAAAGAATTTAGTAAATTGGGATCATATAGGGGAGTGAGCTGTCATGTCCCAAAGTAGGAGGCAGGTACAGCTACAGTGAACTATGATGGAGAGGTGGTAAAGATAGAAAAACATCTACATCTAGCACTTTTTTTCTATCATTGAAAGTTGTCTGCCCAGTATTTAGTAGAGCATCGCAAATCGTCATGTACAACATTGACATTCCCACTACTATCGTAAACAGACACACCAACTCAAAGTTAAGTGGAGCTAGAGTGACAAAATATCATTACTCCTACCTGAGACAGAGGAGAACATGAGACACTGAGAAAAAAATAAGAGACTGCATTTGATAGAAGACAGGTTGCTTCCAGTCCTATAAACCTATATCCCTCTCAGTATTCAGCAAATGTTTTATTAAAGACCTATGTATTTTCTGTCTTCAAATCAAGTTCTAGGTCATATTATGTATGCCATCACCACGAGCCCATTTAGAAGAGATTAGTTAGACTTATTACCTATTGTTTTTCATGCAATTCTCTCTTTTTGTCTTTACTTAAGAACTCATGAATCTTAATTATGGTTTATAATATAAGATGTATTATGCAATCAAAAAGGGCATTTAAAGCATTTTTAAAAGAAAATTGAGAAACAGGTGTTTTGGCTTTTAAATAGGCTTCTTGTGTAAGTGTTCCTCACGAATATTTAGGAGTTTTTATAATACTGATCTTAATAGCTTTTTCTAAGAAATAAAAATTTAAGGTATGGATGCTCATTCACAGCTGAAAATACCCATTTACACATTCCAACTTACACAGAGAAACCTTAATTACTCAAAAATATGAGCAACAATAATACTCTAGGGAGATATTTAAAGCTTATTCAAATATCAAATAGTCTTCACTGTCTTCATTTTGTATATGGTAAGTTTATGGGGATATTTTAATATATAAATATATTATATAAATATAATATATATATAAATTATATATCTGAGTGATAAAAATTCTTGGACTTTGCAATTATTGAATTTCCACCCTGAGTTTCTTTTAGAGGATTGCTTTACATTGTTTCTTTAGAGTTATGCACTTGTAACACAGAGACTTCTTGAGGGCATGGTACTACAAAATTCTGAGAGAACGTTTTTGTTGAAACCAAGAATAAAAATACTTCTAAATATGAAGTTAAAAAATAATACTTTATAAATATTCATGTTTAAAATTTTTTTAATGACTGAATATTTAACACTTGTAAACTGTCTAAATTGAACCCATATGATTCAAGTATACCAATGCCTATCTAAATATTGTCATTATTCCTTATAAGATTACATGTGTATGTAAGGGTAAGAAAGTCAGTCAGAAACTGGTGTAAACAATGGACAAAGATCACAAACAGATTTATAATTCTACAGCTCAATGCTTTATTGGAATGGTGGCCATCAATTAGAAACATGCTAGAGCAGGGTAACAATACTTGGGAATTTGATATGATTTAATCTCAATGAGAGCAAGGATTATGTAAATCTTATCCTGAGCTATGTGTGATCAGCAAGTGGTGAGCAAATAAAATCACATCTAATTACATATGTATTCTTGTCATATAAAAATGAAATAGTGGTATCTGGAAAGATCAGAGAAGTAGGGGGCCAGTTCATGAGTACTTGTGTCTAAAAGTTATTAATTGTTTAGCGTTCCCCTAAATGATTTTATTAATCCAAAATATGCAAGATATTTGTGGTTTTTTTCTGTCTATTGGGATTATTGTATGTCTTAATACTTTTCAACCCATTGTTACTATCTGCAAACTTTTCCCCTATAAATTCTGAACATTTCTCTATATTTGAGTGACTTTGAGGAACATACTATTTCATGTAAGATGCTTCTCTGACTCACTGCCTTGTCTGTATAACATATTGAAACATGTTTTATTCTTTTACAAGGTAAAGGTTAATATTGGAACATAGATGGAAATTTACTAAGGAATCTTAGGTCTCTAAGCACACTGCCATCTTGTGGTCAGCATCTTGATATAAATGCTGTGCAAATACATAATTAACTTGTTCAATGGGTGAGTCATTAGCATCAAACAGAACTTCAAATGATACAATATTATATTTTTAGTGATATTTCTAATTCCATGAAAAGAATATAAAAATTATAATAATTATGAGGATGCTAAGGACAAAAATAATATACATTAATAATAGCTAATTATTTAGTTAAAAGCACATCAGCATAGAAAAGCAAATATGAAGAGTAGTTCCTTGGTACCATTTGTATTTGACTAATACAAATTAGAATATCTAATAGCCCATTATTACTTAATATACATAAGACTAGGTTCTTTATTTTCAAAGTCAAGTAATCCACATCTGTCACAGACATACACACAAACATATCCATTATATAAACTTACCATTTATATATTTATGTAAGATGATTATAAAATTATGGCAGTATTCACTAAAATTCATTCCTATTTATATATATATATATGTGAAAATTACTGCATATATATCTATGCATACAATAAAATTTTAAATAATACTCGTCTAAATTTTAGCTTTATTTCTAAAAAGTGCCTGTGTAATATTTTCTTTACATACATTAAGAAATATATATGTGTATACATATTTTTGAATATGCATGTATGTATTTATTTCATTACATGTCTATCTTGTAGTAAATATATATATTTACTTTTAAAAATATATTGATTTAATTTTTAATAATGTAAATTTGTACTACATATCTAATGATTTTTTCACAGCTTTCTTTTTTAAGGAAAAAAAAATCTGATAGCACTACCTGCTCAGTGAGAATACTAAGTGGATTAATTGAAAAAAATTCTAAAATTTAAGCCTTTGGCTTATATTCTGCCCTGTAATTAAACTTTTAATACATTTGATATGTTTGTATCTATTGTCATTATAAATATTATCATTATCACTATTACATTTTCTAATTATAACAATTATGATGCCTGCAGAGGAATAGTATTTAATTAAAGTAATTATGTCACATTGATCCCATTAGAAAAAAATTTAATAGAAATACCCATTATATTAAATAAAAACTCTTCATTGCAGATTTAGCTAAAATCATTTGGAGGGATATCTTTAGATATATTACTTATTTCAAGACTATAATAAAATTACTCTCAGAAACTTGGACAAATAAAAATTGAATATATTTATAAATCTTTTCCTATAGTTATGTATACTTTAAACCATTTATTTCATGCTAAATATTCAACAAATATTTTATTTCCAAAATTACGGTATGTGACAAATTATAATGAGATCATTGATTACAGATTACCATCTTAGTCCCTCACCTGGTTTTTACCTAGACTTTTCTAAAGTTAAGTTTAAACTGAAGCATAATAACTGTATTGAAGAAAATATAATTCCTGTCTATTTGTCAGTGCAACAGGCAGGATGTTAATGACTCGTTAATGAATAACGTAACATACATTCTTATACTCCTCTACCATCTTCTTAGCTATCTCTCATTTTTATGAGATTCTTTCATTCATGATGTCATTACAATTTCCCTGACATTTCATCAAGATGCTTGATTTTCCAGGAATCAATTGAGGTGTTCTGCAAGCTATCAGGCATAGCTAACAATCAAGATGTGCAACAGCACCCACACAAATATTTCACTTCAGATTTCAAGTCACTCTAATGTAAGTTTTATTGAAGCTGACCTCATTTAAATACTATTGGCCCTTGGGAAATTGTCCTAAGAAATCTCCAATCTACTATGGACATATTTCCACTATGATTATTTCTAATGTGTGCAATAATTTTACCACTTGCACATAAAATGAGGTCATTAAAAGTATGAGTTTTCTTCATGCATTGGATAGTTGATATGACATTTTTAATATTAACCATTGAATTAATAAGTGGGATTGAAATTAGGAAAAGGAAATGTAGTGGCCGTTCTTTTAAAAAAGTTAAAGGAAGATGAGAAAGCTCGTTTGTTTCTTTAAGAATTAGGTTTCATGTTTGTGTCCTGTATGGTCACTATATGTGAACAAGTGAACAAAATAAATGAAAACATATATTTACATAACTTAATTTATGTAGTCAAAATGAAGCTTTAGAATATATTGTACTTACATTCCAAAAGAGAAGAACTCTTCTGATTGTACATGACTGTGCTTAATAGATACACCACGAGACTTCTTGCCCTTTTGGAGCAGGAGATGAGTGGATTGTGAGGAGGGAGGCTGGTGACTGACTGAGAGGGATGGGTGGAAAGAAGGGAGGGGGAGCAGAGAGATACATAGATTCAAGATGACATTTTTAATAAGAAAATAATAAAAATAAAAATTCAAATGCAAGATACTGGATAATATACCATTGAGCTACTTATATTTTTTAAGTAACCAAAACAATGTTATATTTTGTTTGTTTCATGGAGAATGAAATATATATTATGTATATATACATATTATATATATACAAAAAAGGAAAAAAATTGTGGATCAAGGTATTTGTTGCTTGTTAAAAAAATCATCAGATCATTATCAGATTTTATCCAGTTTTACAATTTCCTCATTATATCTGTTTTAAAATATTTTAAGCATAGTAATTTTAAATTGGAGTTTTAATGCATTTTTCATGTTTATTAGAATTATATACAAAGGGAAATATCATATCCAAAGCAGATTGACTTGAAAATGATTATACATAAAACTATATCCTTTATTGTTGTGATAGACATACTCAAATAACTTCAAGCCTTTTGAAATGATTTCAGATCTGTACTAGGAAGTTAGTGCTTATTGTTTCCAGATGATAACTGGGATCTTTAATTCGATACCTTTGCTAGAGACAGTGCTGAAGGAATTTAACAGACAAACCAGAAAGCATTGAACTGGCAAAAAGGTCATTTCAACATACGGAGAAAATAAGGAAAGTAAAGGAGACTACTGTATACATAGCTTTAATCATTTCAACCACAATTACAACACGCTACAATATTTTAATTTTGATAACACAGTGATGAAAAACAAGAAACACCAAATTTACTGTAGATCCTCAAACTATTCGACAACATTAAAAGTAACTTTTGTTACTGTTCTTTCAGATGAATGTTTTGGACAATGAAGTCACCCACAAAGGAATTTAAAAAGCCCGGTGTCTTTAGAGATCAATATTTGCTATCTTAATTATATTGTCAACCTGATCCGTTTTGTCAATAAGCTCTATCTGAGATTATTTCTTCTAAGGGGAATTTGTCAGCCCAAAGTAAATGGCCCAAATTTGACTCATAAATATAAGCCTGGTTTTCATCACTTATCTGCAAATTCAAGTTATTAAAAAAAGCCACTTGAATATGATCTGTGATGCATCTGAAATATATAAATGATTTTGCCTATTAATAACATTAGCAAATGGATTCCAAAACAAAGGAGACAGTTGACAAAAGGAAGATTAAAAATGTGTCTTTAACGCCAAGATCCAAATGAATTCCAGCTAACCTTGACCTTTAACATGCAGCCTTCACTGTAAAATGTTAGCAAAGCTTAAGTTGTCTTTACATTAAAATGAATACGAGAACATATAAAATTTTGCATATCAAGAGTACATAGTAATTTATACATTAGCAATTTGATTCTTACATCTCTGGTGAAAGAATAGTAATCTGAAATTATACACCTGTGAGAATATAGTTCTCTACATTTCGTATTATTTCATTGTATTATTTAAATACTCTTATTTTTTAATCAAAGTCTAAGATTTATATATCTTAATTACCTCTTCCACTAATTATCTGTAGACTGGTTTTGTGCACCTTCATAACGTTCCTATAACCAAGAGAATCTCATGACAAAAAGTATATTCTTAAAATTCAAATGATGCTTAAACATTCAAGGCCTCATAACCATTCAAAAATACGTTTTCTTATTGTAATGATTAATCTTCCATTTTATCCACTTATTAAAGTTTGTATGTTCATAACAGTTGTTTTGTATTTTTACATACTATTGAACAATTTGTTGCCAGTGAGGTTGTTTTTAAAATACAAAATAGAGAGAACATTGTGAATTTACCCCAAAGCAGAATAACTCATGAAAACACCAGTGTTAAATCAAATATAGATTTCAGATTATACTTTTTAAATCTACATAATAAATGTAACAAAAGATTTTATTAAAATACATGTCAAGTTATGGTCATAGATTACTATTTGGTAATTTCTTTTATCACATAATGAAATACATTTTAAGTAATCTTACTTAATGGAATACAAATATTATTTATTTCTCTTAGAAAATAGAATTATTTTCAGTTGCTGTCACTGTCTTCTTTGGTGAAAAGTTTACAGTGCTTATTTCTAGGTATGAAATGTTAGTAAAACTCCAGATTATAAAATAAACTGCCAACAATTGGCACTTTAGATATGTTAATTATTGTGCCTATCCATTTTCTCACTTAGTTCACTAATATTTTATTGATAATCAGGTTTTAATTAATGATTCTCTATAATAAAAATATACTGAAAGTTGTTGTGGCATATTTGTATGCTGTGTGAAAATATGATGTAGTAATAGAAAGAGAAATGGCCAACATCCAGGCAGGAGGTAGAGGTGGACTTCAGGGCAGCGAGAGAATTCTGGAAATAAAACAATGGAGATGCCAGTGGGTGTGGTGGAGTTAAGGTGTCAGCCGATAAGGTCAGAAGATGCTTCCCGGACCCTGGAGGGGGTGTGGCCAACCTGGAGGGGGAGTGGCCAACCCCATTGATAAGTGGCTGCTGGGACAGGAAGAGGCTCTCTTCCTGGTTTCTGGCTGCTGGCTGTTGGAGAGACAGAATCGGAATCCATCGTCCTTCCATCGCGGGTCCATCGCTAGTCCATCACTTGGATACGCCAGTCCTTATTCAGGTTTTAATAAGTAAAACTTCCGTTTTACTTACAAGGCACCAGTCCAAGATAAATATTTATTGGAATATAAATCAACACCCACAATATTAGTAACAGTTTATAGTGGCACCTGAACAAGGACTGGCATATCCAAGCATTGGATGAGCGATGGATGCGTGGTGGAAGGACTATTGGGCTTGTTGGTTAGACGGGAGGAAGCAGGAAAGTAGGACCTACTGAATAAAAAAAGGTAAAAAAGTCTCCAGACCAAACATCAACAATTAAAAACAGAATAAAAATGTTAAAAGAGCAAATGAAATAAGTCTAAGCTAAGCCTAAACAATCAAAATTAATAATGAAGGTCTTTATTTGTAAGTTTGTTGATAGTCTGAAGAAAAAGCAACTACAGAAAAGTCAAATTAGATTAATTATTCTATATTCCAGTTTAGCAATATGTTTGAAAATGAAAGCAAATCAGTTACTATAATTACATACTGACAAATATTGTTTGTTGCAAATATACTTGGAAACAAATTAAATTGTTAAGTAATTAAACAATATGAATTCATATGGAAATAATAAATTTTGGGCAACACATTAACTTTCCATACATCTAATATAATTTGGGTTGCTAAAATATGTAACTCAGCAAACAGTGAAGTGAATAGTAACTTCTCTTTCAAGAATTGTTTTATTCTGTATGAACTAGAAAAGTTAATACAGTCAAAACAAGTTGACTGCAAAATGAATCTAGTTATTCACCATGTTAATAATTGTACAATGAGAAAAATAATGCTATTATTAATATTTAGTACTTTTAAGACTAAGTAATTAAGATTGATTTGCTGAGAGAACAAATAGATTATGTAACAGAAGTTAGAGGTCTAGAAATAGGCTCATCTGGATATAGCTAAATTGTTCTTTTTTTTTTTTAATATTATCAGAAATTCCACATTGAAATATCAGAGTCTCATTCCTGATAGAGAAGCTGGGGAAATGGACTGATTCTAGTACCAAATGGCAAGGTTGGTGTACTTCCAAAATTAGAATAAGGAATTCTGCATCATCTTCATGGTTCTCCATGCCTTTGTGAAATAAAAATACTAAACGTTGTGAGGTATTTGTACACTGTATGAAAATGTATCAGTGTTGTGATGAATGTAATGAGAAGCTAAATGGACAATTGGTGAGCAGGAGGGAATTTAGGGACTACCTGATAGCAGTAGGTAAGAAAGCTATGTTAAGAAACCGTGAAGGATCTTTCAAGGGTCCTCCATGTTACCTAGCATCTCTGGGGTTGTGGATTGAAGCCTGTTTATCTTTTGCTTTACATCTAATATTCACTTATGAGTGAGTACACACAATGTTTGTCTTTCTGTGTCTGAGTTACCTCACTCAGGATGTTTTTTTCTAGTTCTATCCATTTGCCTGCAAATTTCTAGATGTCATTTCTATTTAACTCCATTATGTGAATGTACCACATTTATTTTATCTATTCTTTGGTTGAGGAGCATTTCAGTTGTTCCTTATTCTGGCTATTATAAATGATGCTGATGTGGGAATGTCTGTATGCAGTGAATATCAATCTTTAGATTAAGGAGCTGTTTGGCCCATGTCAGGCACCATAGAAAAAGAAGGAGGGGAAATCAGAACATAGGTAGGAGAAGGGCGGAGTCAGATCAGATTGGGCCAGCTGCCCAAGAAGAAACATGTGAGGAACACAGATGAGCCACAGGCCATGTGGCAGGAAAGATTAATGGACATGGGTTGAGTCAAGATTAAAGAGCTAGCTAGCAATGTGCTTAAGCCATAGACCAAACAGCATGAAGTTAATATAAGTGCCTGAATCATTTTGGGGAGCCTAAGCAGTGACAGGCGGCTAAGGCGTCTAGGGTGGCAGGTCTGTGGGCCTGGACCTCTGCCCACTCAGTACCAGGAAACCTCATTGTAACATGATGCCGCTGTGAACATAGTTAAGTAAAAGTCCTTGTAATATGAATTGCATCCTTTGGAGATATGCTCAAGAGTGGTATTCTAGTATTTATTCCTAGAGCATGAAAGAGCTTCCTAGAGACAATTTCCCACAGAGGGATAACTTTCTCAGCCTTGATACAGGAGTGAAGGGCTTGGTCCTGCCTCAGATTGATATAACAAACTTAGCTGGCCCCCATGGAAGGCCTTACTCTCTCTAAGGAGTGGATTATGGTGGGGGTGGGAAAACTGAGGGGTAAGTGGAAGGAGGGGAGACAGTGGGAACTTTGGTTGGTATGTAAAATAAAAAAAATACTTTTAAATAAGTAAAATAAAAAAGAAACAGTGAGATCAATTCCAAGTAAAGTGGCTTCTACATAGCCTCTCACTAATACAAGAAAAACTCAGTGCCAGGTTTTAGTTATCAGAAAAGAGTGTGTGCTGGGGAATGAAGAAGTTCTTATTTTAATTACTTTTCCTAAAGGGCTTGAAAATACATTCAAAGCCATGTAAATCTAGGATAATACATGGCATCTTTGTGGAGAATACTTGGCTTAGGAGCATTTAGATATAAAGTCACACAGGGAGACTGACTATAATCCAGAGTCAGGAGCTATAGAATATGGAATATTTACACATCTCTTCTAGTCTTGCATTTAATAGGGCCTGAAGCTTCCTGGGATGCATACAGGACCTGAACTCCATATTCTGTGACTCTTATCTCAAATCATTAGATCTATTATCTAAAAGGGCATTGTTTTATTTAAAGTAAATGGACACTAAAGGAAATAACTTACTATGTGCTAAAATAGATGACTCTTTCTTTGAACTTTTTGTTCCCTAGTCTAAATCTTATAAAAAAATACAGTGCTTCATCTGAAAAAATAATAACATGTTTTCTGTGAAGGAAAGTAGATAAAGGTTGATTACTACCAATCAATGCAACTTCTGGGCTGTAATTCTCAATGGTCAGGAAGTTTTGCCCTCAATGACTCAAGAACCTCCTGAACTGAGGGGAATATACTACCCAAATTTCTTAAGGTTTGGGGACTATGTACTTGATAACTTCAAATTGAATATATCATATAGATATTTATAAATAAATAAAATATTTTATATTATATATGTATATATTGTATGTACATATGCTATATATGCATATATAATTATATATTTGTATGCAATACATATATGTATGAGAAAGAAAGAGAGACAGATCTATTAGCACTTCTGATTTTAGTAGGCATTTAAAATAGACCCGTCAAAGTCATTTCAAAAGCAACTCATCACTTCTCCAAGTTGGGAGCATCAAAGTTTAGACATCAGGTTTTGGTTTTGGAGTTCTTCTACTTCTCATTCTATTGATTTGTTTACTTATTGTTCTAGGTATTAATAAGCTAGAGATCATATTTACTGATAAAGGAAATACCTCACTGGCATTTAGAGTTGAAAATTGCATTGTGATTAAACTTTTCTGTGATTAAATTGGGGATGGGGGCAGTGAAATTGGGGCTTGGTTTAAACTCTGGCCATTGGAAAGTGACCCCCAAAAATATTTGGAGTGGAAAACAACATTTCTTATCATTTTGTAGCACACTCAGGGACACCTCTGAAAATGTGGAGAGATGAGTAGAAAGAAGGAAACAAGAAACCTGCTCTAATCATCAGATCTTGTGCCTAGAGTATGTGGAACAGAGTGACCTGTTCCATTCTGGCTAGGGCTAGTACTTTTCCACTTATGCTTTGTCATGTAATGGGAGCTGCACTTTCTGTGTCACGGGACTCTCTGTCTTATGAAGTATCTTTAACCCGAGAGTCAATAGCTGAGAGATCTAGAGTAAAATCAAATGCTACTTTTTAAAAATAAAAACAACATAGCTAAAACGACTCTTAATTCTATTCTGCTATACTCAAAAATCAGATCATGGACATTGTCAGAGAAACATCCTCCCGTAGCAAATGGGAACAAATATAGAGACCCACAATCAGACATTATACAGACAGTGTGAAGCTATGGAATACTCTGCCCTAAATAGGATGTCTCCAGAAAATCTCTCCCTTCAGAGCTCAGGGAACCCTGGGAAGAGGAAGCAGAGTGTTTAATAACCAGAAATGACAGAGCACACCAGGAGAACAAAGCTCTCTATGTCAGCATGAACGAAGCTCTACATCAACTCCCAGACGAAGACAGCATGCACAGAGCCTGCATACATTTTCACCAGGTCCTCTAAAAATATACTGTGGTTTCTAGTTTACTGTTCTTATGGGATTCCTGAGTGTGTGAATGAGCGAGTCTCTGATTGTTAAGCCTTGGGGTCTTTACCTAATGTTTGTTTATTTTGTGCAATTCTGATGTATTTGTTTTTGTTTTATCTTATTTTATTTTATTATTATTCTTTTAAAGCCTGCTTCTTAATGAGAGACCGAAACAGAGTGAATCTGGATGGACAAGGAAGGAGGAAAGAAATGGGTAAAGCAGAGGGAGGGAAACTCATAATCAGGATATATTATGTGAAAAAGCAGTCTCTTTTCAATTACAAAATAATTGAAATAAATCTGATTCTGAGAATCTAAAGATAAAGCAGCTACAATTTGATTGTAATACAGTGTGGCCTCAATACAAGCTGGGCAAAGAGAATCATATACAAAAAGATCTCTGCCATCATTCTCAATTTGGACCCACTTTGTAAGAATGAAGAAAAAAGAGCTTCATTATACAGGTTTTCATATCTCTCTACCAAAGTCTGTAATTATAAAAAAATCTATATAGTTCATCTATTTATCTCTGTATAGTGATACATGTAATACATATGTATACAACCCTGAATAATGTTTTGTTCTAGTGCTTTTACTTGAGCTGTTACGACACCAAATGAGATCTCTCTAATTTCTTTGTGCAGGCACAAATTTGTGCTGTAAAATTTTCTTTTAGCCCTGCTTTGACTATGTTTCATGAGTATGGATATGTTTTTCATTTCTTTCGGTGAATTCTAATAAATCTTTAATTTCTTTCTTATTTCCTCCTTTTCCAAGTGGTAATTCAGTAGGGTATGGTTGGGTTTCCATGAGTTTGCAGGCTTTCTCTTGTTGAAATCCAGCCTTAATTCATGGTGGTCTGATAAGATACAGGAAGTTGGTTCAATTTTCATGTATCTGTTGATACTTGCTTTGTATCAAGTCTATAGTTAGTTATGAAGATGGTTCCATGAGTTGCTGAGAAGGAAGTTTATTATTTCACTGGTGTGAAATATCTATAGATGTCTGTTGGGTATTTTTGAGTCTTAGTGTCCATTATTCTTCTGTGTAGTTTTTGTTTGGATGACCCGGACATTGGTGAGAGTGGGGTATTAATGTCTCCCACTATTAATGTATGGAGTTGGATGTGTAATTTAGCTTTTGTAATGTTTCTTTTACAAATGATATTTGGAACATAGATGTTCAAATTTGAGATGTCACCTTGGTGGAATTTCCCTTACAGAATATGAAGTCTCCTTCCCTATCTCGTTTGGTTAATTTTGTTTGGAAGTCTACTTTGTTAGATTGATGTGGGAATGCCTTTCTGTATGCTATGAATATCAATCTTTAAATCAAGGAGCTGTTTTGGCCCATGACAGGCACTATAGAAAAAGTAGGAGGAGAAGTCACAACATAGGTAGGAGAAGCAGGGTGAAGAGAGACAGACCAAGCCAGCCAACCAAAAAGAAGCATATAAGGAACACAGGTGAGCCACAGGCCAAGTGGCAGACAGATTAATGAGAATGGGTTGAATTAAGATGTAAGAGAAAGCTAGCAATGTGCCTAAGCCATAGACCAAACAGCATGAAGCTAATATAAGCGTCTGAGTCATTTCTGGGGACCTGATCAGCTGCGGACGGCTAAGGGGTCTGGGGCAACAAGTCTGGGGTCTGGACTTCTGGCCGCATGGGCCAAGAAACCTTAAAACAACATTAAATATTTGAATGGCTATGCTAGCTTGCTTGTTTGCTCCATTCACTTGTCTTTTATGTTGAGGTGTGTTTCCTGTAGGTAGAAGAAGGATGGGTGTTGTTCTCACACCGTTTCTCTTAGCCTGTGTCTTCTTAATGGTGAATTGAGTCCATGGACACTGAGAGGTATTAATGGCCAAGCGATTGTGAATTCCTCCTGTGTCGTTGTTGATGTTGTGGGTAGTTGTCTGTCTGCCTGTCTGTCTATCTCTATCTCTGTCTCTCTGTTTATCTCCCCATTCTACCTACTCTGTCCCCGTGTGTGTGTGTGTGTGTGTGTGTGTGTGTGTGTGTGTGTGTGTGTCTGTATGTGTGTGTGTGCTTGTGAGTGTGTATTGTTTACTCTCTTTGAATTTTGCTGGGTTGAGAATATATGCTGCCTGTATTTTGGGGGTTTAATTAACTTTCTTATGGTAGAGTGTTCCTTCTAGCACTTTCTGTAAGGGTGAATTTGTAAATACATATTGTTTAAATCTGAATTGTCATGACATATCTTGTTCTTTCTATCTAAAGTGATTAAAAGTTTTGATGGGTATAATAGTCTGGGCTCTATCTGTGGTCTGTGTGAGTCTGCAAGATATCTGTCTAGGCCCTTCTGGCCTGTAGATTCTCCATTGAGAAGTCGGGTGTAATTCTAGAAGGTCTGCCATATATGTTACTTGGATTTTCCCCCTGAGACTTTACTATTCCTTCTTTGTTCTCACATTTATATGGACAATTAGATGGAAGGTGTCAGGACTTTATTCCTGTTCCCATCTATCTGACTGCTCTGTGAGCATCTTGTACATTTGTAGGCATCTTGTTTTTTTAGATTGGAAAATCTTTCTTTTATGATTTTGTTGAATGTATTATCTGGTAATTTTTCTGGGAATCTTCTCCTTCATCTGTCCTATTATTCTTACGTTTGGTCCTTTCACGGTGTCCAACATTCCCAAATGTTTTGTGCTAGAAACCTTTTAGATTTGACAAAAGGTTAAATCTATCAAAAGGTTCTATGAATAAAGTGTTCATTTTCCTCTGTCTTCCCTTGTATTTTTTAGCTTCTCTCTTTAATCTCTTGTATTGTTTTTTTTTAACCTAATTTTCCATCTCCAGGTTTGTTTCAGTGTGTGTTTTCTTTACTCTCTCGATTTCTATTTCCAGGTCGTGAACAGTTTTATTCAGTTTTTTCATCTGTTTGTTTGCATTTTCCTGAATTTTTTTAAGAGATCAATTTCCTCCTTTGGGGCTTTTATTAGATTCATAAGATTGAATTTAAGGTCATATTTTATTCTTCAGCTGTGTTGAAATATCCAGTACTTACTCTACTATAAAAGCTGATCTCCAGTATTGCTGTATTGTGATGGCTGCTGCTGGTTGTGTTCTTATGAGGGTCTCTAGTCATCTGGACCAGGAGTTGTTAGAGGTTTATATCCTGATCTTATTTAATTTTGTTAGATGGATGGTTATGAACATTTTTCTCTTGATTTCTGCTTCCTTCTTGGTCTTCTGCAATGAGTGACTCAGGGTTCTGGTGACCAGTTCCAGGAGCCCTCTGGTCCAGTAAAGTGTCTCCACTTAGATATGTATAGCCTGACCAGCCTCTGGTGGTTCAGGTGCCAATGCAATCTCTGGGGTTTTAAGTATCTGTTGTGACTCTGGGGATCTGAAAACCAGTGGCCTTTGGAGACTCCAGTACTATCAAGCCCTCTCGAAAAGTAGATGATTTCTGAGGAAGATGTGGGGTGGAATACAGAGAAGGGGTGGGATTGGGGTGAAAATTTCAGCTTTTGGTCAAGCTTTAAAGAGTGTTAGCTGGCAGTTAAAAGTATTTCAGCTAGGAGCCCTAATATTTCCTTAGCCTCCAGTAAAGAGACAAGAGTTACAGACTGCAAGATGGAGTCCAGGGGAGGGGGTATACTTTGGTGTTGTTCAGAAGACTTTAAGGAATGTTACAGGGAGGTGAGTGGGTCTTACCTGGGAATCTTTTATTTCTTTGTAGCTTATTGGTTACAGGGCTTTTGTAGTTACATATTGTGCTTCCCTGATCTATTCTTGTTGCCTACTTGTGTGGCCTAACCATGTATCCTGTCTTGTTGCCTGTTTTTTCCTAACAAAGGGCTTTGCTCAGTATTTGATGAATAGAACAGAACACATAGAATAGGAAAGTAATGAAAAATTATTTTCTACAAAAAAACTGGAATAATTTGCTTTTTTGCCTTAAACTGTTGAAAAATGACACTCTAAAATACAACCAGTTGTTATCAACTTATACCTATGTATAATGCCCAACATTTATAAGATATTTTGTCTAAAATTCCTTTCAGTTCTCTGTCTGTTGCCAAAAATTAATACTGCAGCATGCACATGTGCACATACATTCTACCAGGTCAGAGCACTGAAGAGTACATGGTTTAAGATTAAAACTATGAATTTAAATACCTGTATAAAAGTTGATTGCTTGAGAAGTCCAAAGCATAGAAAGGTTAGTTGGATTATTTTCTTAAAGTCACATTAAATTTACACAGGCTAAGTGCACAGTACACCATTTTAATACATAGTCATAAATGACTTCAAGGCATATTACTTAGTGGATTTCAAGTTCTTGCAAAAGTTCAGTCTCTTAGAAGGAAAGAGTTATTTTCAGAAAAAAATTACTAGAGTAAGGGGAAAAAATTTAGGTATTTCATACTTTAAATCAAACATACTTACTAACTAACTACAAATGTGTTTTACAGTTTTCAAAGTTAGCCTAAAAATATCTGTTTGACAACTTATGAATTTAACCATTTTAACCCATTTCTGTGTCACCCAAAAGTAATGAATTTAATGATTTCTTAATAATGTCTAGATAAATGCCTGTTTTGAATTCAACACCTTTAGCTTTGAGTTAATGGATAGCTTGCTAATTTCATGTATTTAAACCCCCTGGATACACATAAAAAAATTTGGAAAATAATTTTTAAGTAACTATGAGAATAGAAAGATACCCATATTTGATGTGGAAATGCCTTTTTTGTATGCTGTGAATCTCAATCTTTAAATAAAGGAGCTGTTTTGGGCCATGACAGGCACCATAGAAGAAGTAGGAGGAGGAATCAGAATAGGTAGGAAAGGAAGGGCAGAGTCAGAGGGAGATCGAGCTGAAGCCGCCCAAGGAGCAACATGTAAGTAGCACAGGTGAGCCATGCCACGTGGCAGACAGATTAATAAAAGTGGGTTGATTTAAGATGTAAGAGCAAACTAGCAATGTGCCTGAGCCATAGGCCAAACAGCATGAAGTTAATATAAGCATCTGAGTCATTTCTAGGGGCCTGAGCAGCAGGCGGCTAGGCAGCTAAGGGGTCTGGTGTGGCAAGTCTGTGGGTCTTGGACCTCTGGCCACCCAGGACAGAGAAAGCCCACTACTACAGATGGTGCATCCAACATGGGTCGAATATCCACTTAATGCCTGAGAAAGTTTAAAAAGAGTTTTAGCAGAACTGAGCAAAGGCAGCGTCCAAATTGTGTATACGAAGCGGGTCATTGTACAAAGAAAGTGTGGAGGCTGGTCACATTAAAAATGGCAGCATTTTCTTTAGACTGCTGTTTGCTGGCCACGAATAGAGACATGGTCCCTTTGAGAGAACTTAGTGATTCAGCCTAATATTCAAAAACTATGCTGCTCTTTTAGAGAGTGTATTTTAAAAGCTCTTATGGTTAGAAGATGATTAAGGATTCACAATAAAACAGATTCAGATGAAAAGAAAAACCTGTAAATGGGTTACAATGTGTGTAAAAGGTACATAGGCTTCAGAGAGAAAGGAAAGACAATAGAAAAAGTCTTTAAAGAGAGAAATAGAGTAATAAAAATATAATAAGCCATGTAAAGATGGAAAATAGACACAAAATCTGGATTTTGGTTGTTATTGTGTTTTCTTTTAATTTTTTAAATGTTAATGAGCTAACTGCAGAAAGACAATGGATTGTAAATGCAAAGGCTACTAAGTTAAACAAGAATATATATTTTAAAGGTATTTTGATTTTGAAAATTGTGTCTAAGGATTTATTGCTTTGGAAGAGTTCTGCATTTGTTTCCACAGAATATGAGAACCTGTGGATTGCTTCTAGGCAAATATGGTTTCATCAACCAAGACCCCCTGAAAAAATCTCTAATACGAAGAGATGGCCAGATCAGCTTCATGGCTACAGAGTATGATTCTGTCTAACTCATGAGATTTTCAAAGCCCCTTAATCAGCAGGAAGTAGTAATGGAAAACTACTCCCAAATTCCCCAAATATTGTTTCTAGATGTTTGTTTTCATTATAACTGGTTAATGGTCATAGTCAATCTCTTTCTAAGAAGAAAAAGGGGATATGGAATATGAATGATTTTTTAAAAGGTCAGATTATTGAATTTAGTTAGATCACGAAATCAGCTATTAATCTCAAAATGCTTTACATTGGCATAGATTTTGGTTTATTGATACAAATTTAAGGTCAATTTTGTTATGTTGTGTGTATTTTTCTATTCTTGTTTAAGGTATGATGTTCATGTAACTGATTTAAAATTGTAATGTATAATTAAGAAATGAAGGTTAATAGTCACCTTTGATAATCAAACTTATAGTTAGGTTAGTTAGGATTTTTAGATATACAAAAATATATTTCAATTAGGTAGGTAATCTTCAAATACTTCTAAGACCTTTAGAATATGGCATTTAAAATGTTTTAAGAACTTAGACTTTTCTGGACAGTGAGACAGGTCTGCTCTTGCAGCACCAATCTTCTTCAAGAGAAAAATGGGCATCGAAGAAACTCCATATGGAGTCTACTCTCTTTGTGGCAATGGTAAGCCACTGGAGAAGAACCTGTGCTTATATTGACTGCTTGACAGTATGCTGTTTAAGCTGGACATACAGGTTCCATAAGAAAGTGACCTCTGAACTTTGGCAGAACAAGCTGAGATGGTCATTCAGGTTCCTACTTTGCAGAGAAAACTGTCAGACATTCTTCAGGACTCTAGTAGAAGCAACAGATGAACTGTGCCAGAATGGGCAGAGCATATTTCCTGCTTCACTGAAATGAAAAGAGACTCTGGCCCTATAGGCTGAAGATGGATGCCCCAACTTTATAAGGGAACTTTGGGTGACTGTCCATGCAGATAGGTGTCATCTCTGTCATTTCTAGATTTTAGAAGTCGCTTGCAATTCTGGTTTACTTGGGTAAATATATCCTTCTGTGGTCTTTGATGTAGTTGAATATTAGATAGTTAGAGGTACAGTTTTTCTTAGTCATTTGAAAGGTATATTAGATATGAAACTTTAGATTCATAAAGATAAAGTAGATGATAGAATATTTTCTTTAATTTTGCTAAATACAAATAGACTAGATGTTGTAACTGTAATTCTTGCTTGATAGCTATTTTGTTATATGTAATTTTGCTATGTTAAAATTGAAACCTTCCTTTTTGATTAGACAGAAAGGGGGAAGTGATGTGAGAATGCCTTTCTGTATGCTGTGAATCTCAATCTTTAAATAAAGGAGCTGTTTTGGGCCATGACAGGCACCATAGAAGAAGTAGGAGGAGGAATCAGAATAGGTAGGAAAGGAAGAGAGGAGTCAGACGCAGATTGAGTAAGCCACCCAAGAAGAAACATATAAGGAACACAGGTGAGCCATGGGCCACGTGGCAGACAGATTAATAGAAATGGGTTGATTTAAGATGTAAGAGCTAGTTAGCAATGTGCCTGAGCCATAGGCCAAACAGCATGAATTAATATAAGCGTCTGAGTCATTTCTAGGGGCCTTAGGAGCAGGCAGCTGGGCGGCTAAGGGGTCTGGCATGGCAAGGTACAGATCTCTGGCTGTCAGGGACCAAGAAACCGCACTACTACACATATTGATATATTTTCAGTAAAGATATATTGTGTTTTTGTATAAATCCACTAATATCAAAAAGTGTTATGAAAGAATAGGTGCTAGGACATACACATATATAATTTCCCATTGATACAATGAAATTGTATATAGACAGTTTAGACTGAAAGATCATGTAAAAGAAATTTTTTCATGTTTTGTTAGGCACTGATGAAGAACATTTAGTTTGTGGGGTTATTTTTGGATTTTTTATTTATTTTTTTACTTATTTTAAAATTATTATGTAATTACATCATCTTCCTTCTCTTTTATCCTTCCATATGGTTCTGTATACCTATCATTGCTCTTTTTCAAATACATAGTCAATTCTCTATATTTAGTTGTTGGTGCATGCACACACACATGAATATATACATATATATCTACATATAAATATTCCTAATATGTAACTTATTCATCTTGTATAATGTTACTTGTATGTATACTTTCAGAGATGACCATTTGTTGTCAGATAACCAATTGATATGTTCTCCCATTGGGGAAGAACACTTAGCTTTGAATGGAGGATGGGTGTTATCTTCTAAACATGGCATACAGCAACTGTTGTTGCCTTCACTGGGACTGCCAAAAATGGACTTGTCAACACCCAGTCATGGAGATATGGAAGGAAAATATGGCATTCTCCTCCTCCCTGAAGAGCTATAGGGCACTAATCGAATTCAACTGTATGGAGAGTCCGTATGTAATAATTATATCCACTAGTGAGTTCAGCAAATTTCCATGGGTAGCTTTATACCCGTAGCCACATAGGTGTGGCTATGATGCCAATGGGTCATAACATGAAACAAAAGGACACAAACATGGGAAAGAGACTTGTAGATAGGGATGCTGATTGACAAGGATGCCATAGATAAAAGAGGGTAAAAGGTGAGAATAATCAGAATACATTAGTTTTTTAACAAATGACATTAATTTACATAAACACAACTTTAAAAATTTCAATAATTACACACATTTGAAATTTTTCTGTTATGATGATGTACAAAAGGCATAATAATTCTTTCTTTGGAGAACAAGATCTATTGAGAACTAACTTGGCCTCCTCCAAAATTTCCATTTTGATACACTATTAGATATACCACCTACTAAGATAATCGTGAAAGTTTTGCTCATGAATGCCATTTTGATTTTCATGTTAATAGCCACCAAAGGTTCATATTTTTATTCCTTGGTCTTCATTAGTGGAATTGTTTTAAGAAAGAGGTGTGACCTTGTTGGAGGAATTGTGTCTCTGACAGTGGGCTTTTTGGATTCAAAGGTACAGGACTGGCCCAAACTGACACATTCTCTCTAACTGCTCCCTGAACATTAACATACAGCTCTTAGCTACTTCTCCAGCACCATGTGTTTCTTGCCAAGATGATAAAAATGTGAGCAAGCTCCCAATTTATATGTTTTTTTTTTACTAGAGTTTCCATGGTTACAACATCTTTTCATAGTCATAGAACACTAAGACAAATATTTGAAATTTTATTTACATAAGATATGTTTCTGTGATGTTTCTTAACTACAAATAAGTCTATAAAAATTCTTAAGGGTTTTATAACGAGAACTTTGAGATATATTAAGTCCATGCTAATATATTTCTCAATTATTTTTAAAGCACAAAGTGAATAAAATTATTAGAGACAAAGTAGAATAAATCAGCAAGCATTGAAAATATAAAGGAAAATTACACATTGAACTTTCCGATATTAAAAGACCCATTTAAATAAGAAATGTGAACAATTATAATTTCAAAGCCAGAAATAAGCCTTGATCTGTTTTTGATATCCAATATCTTGAAAGATAGAACTCTAAGCATATTCATACTTAACTACTTTAGGATAAGTTTTGAAACACTAAAATTTTAATTAAGAATCAAACATGGTAATTTGCAAATAAAACAGAACTCAAAGATGCAAAGTAAAATGCCCGAGGTTAAATAATTGGGAATGCTAAAATTGGACTGTATATTTTCTGACTAATACTGTTCTCCTTTTAGTTATCTGGGTTATAATTTAGTCTTAGGAGTATTAGTAATATCATTCTAATTCATCTATTAATTGGGTCTTGTGATTAGGAATCACAGAGACCATATATAAACTTAGTTAACTACATAGAAATCTAACCATTATAAACCATATCTAAATCTGTGATAGACAGTGTGTTAATATCTGTCATTCTTGCAGCAAGTAGTTATTGGGATTGCAGGCTGTATCTCCATGTATAATGCATGAATTCCTAGGCTGTCCAGACCAGGCATGTCAAAAATGTAGTCATACAAAGTTTTATGCTTTCCGATTATATCACATAACTCACCTTTACCTTCAGGCATTCTTTAGATGGATTCACAGAGCTGGAAGAAGAATCTGCTCATTCTAATAGTCAGCCATCCCACAAGTAATGTGCATCAAGAAATGAAGTGATGTTGAGAGAACTTACTCTCCCGTAGGCACACAACAGAATTGCTCTTTCCTTATTCAACCTTTTTTAAAGAGGCTTAGGGATGCAGGCACAGATGTTGTTATAAACAGTTCATGGAAATATAGTAGGCATGCCATTTTGTCACAGTATGAACAATTAATAAAGCTTTCTGAACCAGGGCAGCTTATGCTTTCTTTCTGCCTCTTGACAGCAGTGATTTTAGAATTTTCAAACCTGTTTCCAGATAGGTTTAGCAAAATGCTTAAGCACACAGTGACCCATAATATACAGTTCTGAATCTTGCTTCTAAAACTAAGTATTGAGATATGTTAGGAAAGTTCTTAAAGCCAACACGACTTTCAATTTTGTATTACAAGGAACAACAATAATTTTATGTAATCCACTTGATTATCAGCACAATATTATCTGTGATACTTACGTAATACACTTGGCTACCATCCCATTATTTAAGTACTAATGATACTTAAAACATTAGTCAGAACATAGCAAATGTTCAGTAAATTCCATTCCCACTAAGAAATGGGTAGTGAGCACCAGATATGAAGCTTTTGGATATAAAAACTAAGCTATAATATTTTATGCTTAAGGCAGGTAATTTATTTTTTATAACTAAATGTGTCCCCTCAAAAGTTAAACTAATGCCTAATTAAATGTTATAAACTGGAAAAAACTTAAAACAAGAAAATTAAACACCTCTATGATCTAGAGAAGTCCAATATAAGAGTAAGCGGAGCTAATCACTCACGTGTGCCTGTTGGGTCAGAGATCAGAAGTGCAGACAGGAAATGGTGAGAACTTGGATGTAACAAAGCAGAGACACCAGTGGCCTGGACATCTGATGAAAATAAAAAGTGTGTGACCAAAATACTGCATGATTTTGTAGAAAATCAAGGTTTATGGTAAAGAAAAATAGAGAAACAACATGAAAACCAGATATGGTGGTATATGTCTGTAATACAAAAACTTGCTAAGTAGCTTAGGAGAGACAGCCTTGAAAATTTGAAACCATATCTCAAAATGGAGAAATAAATAATAAAAACAAGTGGCAGGGCTGAAATGAGAACAAAATGTGTCTTTCTTCTTGATTGAGAACTTTCCATCCAGATAAAAATAACAAAATACATGGTAATAAGAGAGAAAATTAAATATAGACTTCAATAATCATAGTGGAAAACAAAAATGGCTAATAAACCTGGAAAATAAAAATTCAAAATCTGAAAATCAAATTTAAAAAACATGTAAATGAAATATTATGAATATTTCTTTCAAATATCAACAATAGCCAATTAATTATTCTATTCACTTCTAGTAAATTTAACTAATAGAAAATAGTCTAGAAAATAAACATATATTTGTGAAGATTAAATAATAATTTCAAATTCAAATATAAATGATTTAACTACTATATCTATCTTAAATATAATAGTCTTATTAATGCTTTGCTAATATTATTAATGCTTTAGGAGTAAACCTACTTTTAAAGAATAATTAAATGATGTGGAAATATTAAAAATGAATTTAGTATTTAATACACAGGATAATTTTTATTCAAATTATTTGTGAAATGTGATTACAGAGTTACAGACAATATTTACTAATTAATTATCAATAAGGAGATCTATTGGATATAATAAATAACTTTATATATTGTATTGTTTGTACATTTTATTTATTGTGATTATAATATAATTGTACCATACCACTTTCCCTGAAATAATCCTAACCTCCCCATATATCCTTCCTCACTTTATGAATTTATTTTTACATTTATTTTTACACTTCCTGACCTTTACATTTATTTGTGATAAGGGCGCAACTATTATTTATTTAATACCAAATGGTCAGCCTTGAAAGTATGTATACAAATAATATATAGTCTGAACAGGTTGTACACATATTCTCCTTAAAACTATTAAGGAAAAAAAGAGTCTCAAAATAAGATTCAGGACTTATTTAGGTAAACATGTTGTTTAGGTTTCTTGGGAGTAGATTCCTTGTTATCTCTAGAAAATTCAATCTCACAACAAACTTCTTTTCTTGCTTTCTTGAGTTTCCCAATCTCTATCACAAACTTTGTGAATATTGAGTATAGGAATTGGATTGTAGGTAGATCTGTTGTGGACAGTCAATGCGCGATCATTTGTTTCTGAAATTAGATCAGCTGCTTTTCTGTAACGATTTCCCTCTTTCTCAAACAGAAGTTTCTCTTTTGAGGTTAAGAAATACACTTATCTGTATGTAGAAGGATAAATATTTACAAAGTAGTTAGAAGTTATATTTATTTCATTTTCTGGTGGTTGTTGGTTCTCCTCAAAGATCCATTGATGTGGGAATGTCTTTCTGTATGCTGTGAATATCAATCTTTAAATAAAGGATTGTTTTGGCCCATGACAGGCACCATAGGAAGAAGTAGGTGGGGAAATCAGAATACGTAGTAGGAGCGCAAAGACACACACAGATGAAGCCTAAAGCCAAAAGAAGAAACATGTAAGAAACACAGGTAAGCCATGGGCCATGAGACAGATAGATTAGTGGAAATGGGTTGAATTAAGAGGAAAGAGCAAGCTAGCAATGTGTCTAAGCCATAGGCCAATCAACATGAAGTTAATACAAGTGTCTGAGTCATTTGGGGGTCTAAGCAACAGCAGTCAGCTAAGTGATCTGGGGCAGCAGGTCTGTGGGTCTGGGCCTCTGGCTGGAATGGGGCCAGAAAACCATATTGTATCAATCCATGAATTCACTAGCCCTGACCAATATTATGCAAACACACACACACACACACACACAGAGAGAGAGAGAGAGAGAGAGAGAGAGAGAGAGAGAGAGAGACTTACAGAGGAATATGACTGAGAAATGCTGAGAGGAGAAATAGTTTTTTTCTGGGAAGAGTCCAGAAACTGGTTATCTACTAACAACTGATAAGCAATGAGGTCATATACATGTATGCAATATCATTGAGACTGATGATATTGAGCTTATTGAATTTATGTTCTTAGGAGTGTGTGTGTGCAACAAAAATTTTACAAAGTTTCGAGGTCATAAAGATAAAGAGATGAGAGACATGGGAGGGGCTGGAAAGTTATCGGGAGGGAAGGTGAAGAAAGGACACTAATATATCTATATTGAAATCTACAATTTATGTTGGGAATAACTCTTAATCACCTGTGCATTCCAGAGCAAAAAGATAAAAATTAAGTAACAGATTAATAAAATATGTGATTGGAAATTAATCAATTAAACCTGGAAAACAGAGGTAAACTATAACACAAGGTCATTACTTAGCAGATTGGCCTAACATTTTATTTCTGATAGGAGACGTCTTGGAAGCCCAAAAGTTTAGAACAAAAGAAATACCCTCAACTATGGTGAATGAATCTTAGATATTAAATGAAGTTATAAGTGCATTTTTGACTGAGGCTTAACGTGCTTGAGGGGTACCAGTCAATGCAAATTGAATTGTATGTGGAAGTGTCTGGGAGATGAAGCACTGGGTATGCAGATGATCTCAGGTTAAATGAAACGAGAAGGCTCATATACTACTCTAAGTATAAGCACTCTCTCTGAGTTGGGATTCTGAACTGAGTAAAGAGGGGGGTTTAATGGTTTTTGAGTTCTGACTGATTAGTATTCTTCTATCCGACTGTATGTGAGATATAACCAGTTGCCTAAAGTTCCTGCCATACTGACTCCTGAGTTATGATTAACTAAACACTAAAACCGTGTGTAAGTCAAATTAAGCACCGTTTCCTTAAAGCTGATTTTAACAGGAAATGTTATTGAGGTGACATGAATAACGAATGCAAGGTTATAAAAACACCCATCATTTAGTCATTAAGTAGAAAATCTAGTGTGAGTTCACCCTGTGCCCTTAAATTTCCCGAGCTACAGGTTGATGAACTACAACACTAGACAATTTAAAGATACTCATTTTAATACATATTATAGGTTCCAAAATCATTAATGATTGATTTACTTCAATAAAACTTTTTACAATGATAACAGATATTGATGCATAGACAAATTATTTTTAGTTGAAGAATAATTGGAAGATATTGTGTGGTACCTTAGACTAACTATTTTTTCCTTTAAATAAAAAATTACTTTAGCAGAGTCTCTTATCTTATTTTTTCTAATTAATTAATTTATTTATCTATAATTTATGTATGAATGTTCCGTATGCCCCAAAAGGATGCTTTTTATATTCTATTATAGATGGATGTGAGCCACCGTGTTTTACTGGTATTTGAACTTTGGACCTCTGGAAAAGTAGCTAGTGCTCTTAACCACTAAGCCATCTCTCCAGTCTGAGATCTTATATTCTAATAACATTCATGTGTTATTTATTGTATGGACTCGTTTCTTCCATGATATAAGAATACTTGATTCATTTTTATAATTATTTTCCTCTTAGAGACTGGGATTCACAAAGTTACATTATCAAGTTCAGATAGTCATCTCTTTATTTTTCACTTATATAGTTCTCCAAAATTCCAGAAATTATGCTGGAAATAATGCTTATATATTTTTACAGAGAAAAGGTTACTCATGTTAAAAATATTTTTGTATGTAGCTATGATATGATAAAATATATTTTATCATTTTTTGGAGTAAACCATGTCCGTGCTACAGATATAGACCTATAATCAAAACTGAACAGAAATAAATAACAAAAAATATTCTCTATGATACTGGGAAGTTTATCAAAATATACTCTATGTTCACCAGCTCATAGTCAAGGCACAATTGAGTTTAGTTCAACCTATAAGTTAAAAAGTGAAGTAAACAGTGAATTACTAGAAATAACTATGAAATAAACTAGAAATGCACAGATGCACCTCTACCTGCAAAATATATTGTCTTCAGTTCCAACATTTACAATTTATTATTTGGTACCTTTAGAGAAATCTTAAGGGCCATTATCTGAGACTATTCTCACAATTTTACAGTTCACCTATATTAAAGACATTAAGCTCTTGTCCAAGACATTAATTATTAAATGTTTCATACTTTATTATATCTTTTAAAAGCAATATTCAATATTTGATTATTGTATACTGATATGTATTCATTAATATTTATGGAAAATTTCCAACTACAAAATGTTTCTATCTGTATATATTTATGTAGTTGATAAATTGGGAATATATGCACATTACTGATGATAATCCATCATTTTATAATCAAGGTATTTACATATGTTAATCTGCTGTATAAATAAGCAACTATTTTCTAATGCAAATATTTTTCTAAAACAAAAACTATAACAGTTTATTTTGTATTAAAATATTTAATATATTACCAATAAATCACTCGATTCCCGTGGTTTTCATCCTTCCTAATGCTGCTTCTTTCAATAGTTGCTCATGTTGTGATGACCCCATTCTTAAATTGATTTCCATTGGCTACTTCAAAAGTGTAATTTTGCTTCTGTTACTTGTAATATAAATATCTGTGTTTTCTGATGGTCTTGGCTGACCACCATAAAGGGTCTTTCAACCACTAAAGCACTTGTGATCCACAGGGTGAGAAACATGGCTCTATTCCCTTCTAAATAAAGTTTTATGCCTTATTTGTTTATCTAAGTATACTTTAGGATATAGCAGCCCGTGTTAGAAGATATCAGTCTTTTTTTGCATGTCATTAATCTGAAGTTGACTGATCTCTTTTTACCTTAGGTTTCTTTACTGCCCTAGGATAAATTCTCCATGGTAGATTTTTGGCTTGTGAATTGTTTACTGCAGATTTTTAGCAAGGTGGTAAGAAACTGGAACTGAACCAGCTGAGCTGACAAGAAACATACCTTATATAAGCATATATTTGATGCTCGGACAAAAGGCAAACTTATTTTTATCTATATAGACATTAAATTATAATTAAACATATAAGTGAAAAAAGTTTTCTTCAATGATTTCAGTAGTGTTTACAATTCTTGAATGTGCTGAGTGAACACTTTTGTGATGGTAGTCTATTTGATCAGTTTTTAAACAGAATAATAGAGATTTAAATAAATATGTTACAATTTGATATAAACTGAAATGAATATAAATTTGATATTCATGTTAGTGTAAAAAACCTAGCATCTGCTTTATCCATATGTACCATATTATTTGAAAGTACTAATCACTGATGAGGATATTTGAAAAGCTCTAATTGTGGAAATGAGACACATTGAGTGTGCTCTTTGGGTTTATAAGTTACTATATCGAGACCAGATATTGGACAGCAGAGAAAACATCAACATTCGCAGTCACATGCTTGGACTTTCACCTCTCTAAAGCTAAATCCAGGAGATAGCTGTAATTTAGAAATGACAATGGGTTACATTGTGAGCTCTAGGCTAGCCAGAATTAGATTCTGCATTAATATAATTAGCGAACAAGAAAATAAACAAAATTATCCATCGATATTGTTAATAGTTATACATTATGATTATAAAATTTAAATGAAACTGTATTTAGCTCTTAGAATAGTAAATTCAGTCCATAAATGCAAGCAATTGGTGTTAAAGCATATTTAGAATAAATTGCAGTTTTGTAATAAGTATTAATTTCTAACTAATTTTCAAGCTATATTAAGTGCACACGTGTATATATATAGTATGCATTCCATTAATACAGTGTAATATACACATAAGTAAACAGGTGGTGATGCTAAAATGATTTATTGTTCAAATCAAATATAGAAAGGCAATATTTAAAATAAGAATGTAACAGGAAAGTTCTTGAGCTCCTGACTGACCAGCCAAGTGCTCCAACCCCAAGCACCAAAGACACATACCTGACCCGTCTCCAGCACTCATCCCATTCTCAGAGACCGAGCAGCACCTTACTCACCCTGCACTTAACTTTGCCAAAGCTCAGAGTCCATTAGAGATACACACTCCTACTGCAGCAAGCAGGAAGAATAGGTAAGACCACAAGCTCCTGGCTCACCAGCCTCGTTCTCCAACCCCAGGCACCAATGGCGCATACCTGCCTTTCTTCCACCCTCATCCCTGTTCTAGGGACCCAGCAGCAGTACTCCCCAGCCCCTAACTATCCCAAAGCACCAGAGCTCATCAGAAGCACACACCCCTACTGCATCAAGCAGGAGGGAGAGAAAGCATAAAGAGTAGTAACAGCAACCGAGAAAGACAGCAAGACAGAAGAACTCATTAAAACATAAAGTGGGATCCCTGGACACACAGGCTCCATCTGTACAAATCTGAGGAAAAAATGAGTAGAAGGCAGTGTAAGAATATATTCAATATCATCTAGAGTAGCATAGCCCCTCCAGAAACTACAAGTACTATAACAGCAAGGCTTAGACATTCCAATGGAGATGAAGCAGAGGAAAGTATCTGAACAATAACTTTATGAAGATGACAGAAGCCATCAAGAAAGAAATGGAAATTTTCTTTAAGGAAATGGAGGAAAAGACAAACAAAATATTGCAAGGCATCAATAAATGCATTAAAGAAACCCAAGAAGCAGAGATCAATAGCTAATCACCAGGTCAAGCTCCCTTTCCAGGTGAAGAGAGGAAGAAGAGTTTATATAAGCAAAGGGATCAGGATCTTGAGAAGGAGACCAACAGAAATGGCTGACCTGTTATTGAAAGCTCACTGACTCATAAATGACAGCTGAGAAACCTCAGAAAGGAACTAAACCCTCCAAATGCAAATAATAGTTAAAAGGCATGGGGATTTTGTGGAGCCTCTTAGAGTCAGAACCAGTTTATTTCCGGTACAGGAACTGGCTTCCTGGAGCCCATTTCATACAGAAAAAAATCTTATTTATTCTTGATACTGGGAAGGAGAGACTCAGTACTACCTCAAATGGATATTCCACACTGAACTGACTCAAATTGAGATTCGTTGACCTCCCCATGGAATGGATGGGTTTGAGGTGGAGGGAGGCTGAGGGAGGACAGTATTGTGTATGGGAAGCATTTTTTTTAAAATAAAACAAGAAAAAAAAACTCATGAATTTTATCAGGGGGAAAAAAAGAAAAAGAAACCAGAAATTCAGCAAATCCACAAAGTTATGCAGATAAAGAAAACAGTACAAGACTTAAAGATTGAAATAGAGGCATAAAGAAAACACAAACTGAGGGAAATCTGAAAAAGGGAAATTTGATGAGTAGAAGTAACAGAGGGAAGCATCACTAACAGAATACAAGAGGTGGAAGGTGGAATCTCAAACCTTGAAGATATATAAAAAAAATAAATAAATGTTTAAAGAAAATTTTAAATCCAGAAAACTTTTGACACAAAACACTGAATTTGAGACACCATGAAAATACCAAACCTAAAAGTAATAGAGATAAAAGAGAAAATGATTCCAGCTCAAAGGCACAGAACATTTAATTAAGAAAATCATATAAAACAACTTTACCAACCTAAAGAAAGATGGGACTATGAAAATACAAAAATCTTGCAGAACACCAAATAGACCAAAATAAAAAAAAAATGTCCTTGACATAATATAATCAATACATTAAACATACAGAATAAGAACAGAATATTAAGAGCAGCAAAGGAAAAAATGCCAAGTAACATATAAAGGCAGACCTATCAGAATTATACCCAACTTCTCAAAGGGAACTATAAAAGCCAGAAGGTCCTGGATAGCTTTTCTGAAGATACTAAGAGATCACAGATGCCAGCCCAAACTACTAGCCCTACCATAGATTTAAATTATTATAAACAGAAGAAACAAGATATTCTCTGACAAAATCATATTTAAACAACACATTAAGGCCTAAAGAAAGTACTCAAAACTCCAACCCAAGGAAGTTAGCCACATATTTGAAAACTAAAAATATATATAACCACCACCAGCAAATCCCAAAGAAGAAAAACAGGTAGATTACCACTACCACCATCACCAAAAGCAAAATTAATACTTACAATCTCTGATCATTAATATCAATGGACTCAATTCACCTATAAAAAGCACAGGATGACAGAATGAGTATAAAAATAGGATCCAGTCTTCTTTTACAAATAAGAAACACACTTCAACCTCAAAGATACATATCACCTCAGAGTAAAGGATTGGGAAAAAATTTGCTAAGCAAATGAACCTAAGAAATAAGCCAACATAAATATCTAATAAAATAAACTTGAAACCTTAGTTAATCAAAAGACATGGAAAAGAACATTTCATATCCATTACAGGAAAAATCCATTAAGATGAAGTCTCAACTCTAAACATCTATGCTCCAATTTACAATTTCAAATTTACACTTATAAAAGAAACAATACGAAAACCCAAACCACACATCAAAGCCCATACACCAACAGTGAGAGACTTCACCATCACTCTCACCACTGGATAGGTCTACCAGGCATAACCTTAAAAATAAGAATGTAAACAGATATTATGACAGATAAATGAACCTAACAGACATCTGTAGAACTTTTTGCCCAAACACAGGAGAATATACCTTTTCTGCATCTAATAGAACCTTCTCTAAAATTGACCACATACTTTGTAACAAACTTGAACAGATCAAAATAAATTGGAATAACCCCCCTTTATCTTATAGGACCAGCATGGCTTAAAGTTAGAGTTCAACAACAACACAAATTGTAGAAATCTTACAAACTCATGGAAACTGAACAATGTTTGTTTGAATCATCCCTGAGTCAAGAAAGAAATAAAGAAATTAAAGACTTCAGTGAAGGCACAACAAATTTATGGGATGCTATGAAAGCAATGCTAAAAGGAAAGTTCATAGCACTAAGTGCTTACATAAAGAAGATGAAAAAATCTCACACTTACAACGTAACACCACACCTGATAGCTTTATAAAAAGAAGCAAACTCACCAGGGAAATCATCAAAATGAGAACAGAAATTAATAAAACAGAAACAAAAAGAACAATACAAAGAATCAATGAAACAAAGAGTTGGTTATTTAAGACAATCAATAAGATAGACAAATCTTTATTCAAACTAACCAAAAGACAGATACAAAAACGTTTATATAAACAAAATCAGTGCTGAAAAAGAGAACATATCAATAGATTGAGGAAATTTAAAGAATCGTTAGGTCACACTTTGAAAACTTGTACTACACAAAATTGGAAAAGCTAAAAGAAATGGATAATTGTTTGGATAGCTGCCACATACCACTATTAAACAAAGATAAGATAAACAACTTAAATAGGCCCCTAAGGTACAGAAGCAGTCATCAATAGTCTCCCAACCAAAGAAAGCCCAGCACTAGATTTTTTCAGCACAGAATTTCAAAGAAGAGCTAATACCAATACTTTGAAATGGTTCTACAAAATAGAAATAGGAGGAACATTTCTAAACTCTTTTTATGAGGCTATAGTCACTCTGAGACCCAAGCCACACAAAGATGTAACTAAGAGAATTATAGACCAATCTCCTTCATGAACATTGATGAAAAAAAATACTCAATGAAATACTGGCAAACAGAAACCCATAAAACAATAATAATAAAAAAATCATCCACCAAGATCAAGTGGGATTCATCTTAGATATGCAGGGATTGTTAAACATATAAAAATGTGTAAACCCTCATATAAACAAACTGAAATAAAACACACAATCATATCACTAGATGCTGAAAAAGTCTGAAACCATATTTAACTCTTTTCATGATAAAGGCCGTGGATGGATCAGGGATGTATGTAACATAACTAAACATAATAAAGGCTATAGACAGAAAACCAATACAAACATCAAATTAAATGGAGACAAACTCAAAGAGATTTCATAAAAATCAGGAAAAAGCCAAGGTTGTCCATTTTCCCCATATTTGTTTAATATAGTACTCAATGTTCTAGCTAGAGCCATATGACAACGTAAGTATACTAAGTAAATACAAAACAGAAAGAAAGGAGTAAAACTTTCACTGTTTATGATAGTATAGATAGCATACATAAATCACCCCACAACTCTACCTGGGACTTCTACAGCTGTTAAATACCTTCAGCAATGTGACAGAATACAAGATGAGTTTAAAAAGATCAGTAGCCTTTCTTTGCACAAATGATAAACACACAAAGAAAGAAATCAGGAAAACATCAACCTTTACAATAGCCACAAATAACATGAAATACCTGGAGTATAACCAAAAGGTGAAAGACCTGTATGTAAATAACTTTAGGACTTTGAAGAAAGAAATTGAAATGACAGTGGAAAATGATATCCCATGCTCTCGGATAAGAAAGGTCAACATAGTAAAAATGGCAATCTTATAAAAACCAATCCACAGATTCAAAATATTCTCCTTAAAAATCCCAACATAATATTTCATAGATCTCAAAAGAACAATATACAATTTCATATGAAAAAAGAAAAGCCAAGGATATGCAAAACAATCCTATACAAATAAAGGAAATTCCTTCTGAGGCATCTATCCCTGACTTCAAGATTTATTATAAAGCAATAATAATTAAAATAGCTTGGTCTTAGCATCTCAGACTGAAGAGCCTGATCTTAACCAACAAACCTATGAACACTTTATTTTTGAAAAAAAAAGAAATACAGAGGCCAAAACTTAACAGTGGAAGCAAGAAAACACCTTCAACAAATGGTGCTGGCATAGCAGAGTTTTTTTTAATGTCCGTAACTTCACTAGGCTTGGGAAGCTGGCTAGGGTTTTCAGTACCTAGTATCTTTTCCCTCCTGCTGAATGGGCCTAATCCAATTAGATAGTTTTGATTATCAACAACATCTTAGTACCACTTAGCACCCTTACAGATTTGTTTTCTGTGCTGGTTAATTTGTGACACATAGATGTTGCATCTGGATAGGACAATTAATTACTTCCTTTCATTAACATCTTGCATAGTATTTTCTGCTTCAATAAAAGATAGACTTTAGAAAGAAAGCACTCCAGTTAGCTCCAGAGCAAATTATTCATTCTCTATATTCTACATTTGTGCTTTCAGTAGTTATAGGGTATTACCTTTAAACTATGAGCTACAAAGAAGACATATATGATACATATTGTTCTATGATTAAACTTGAATTATCCTGTACACACAAACACACACACACACACACACACACACACACACACACACACTGTTGGATTATGCCTGCTGTAGGGTCAGGAGTCAGGGTTGCCACTATGCAACCTGCTTTCTCCATTGGAGAGGGGATAAAGATGGCACAGAAGCAATTATACAGGCTCTGGGAACAAATTGAAACAACCAAGTTCAGTTTTATTATGAAGGACAAGAACTTGAATACTTTTTTTTCCACCCAGCCACCAAGTGAGGGGAAAAGGTGTTACAATTATGTTTCTGGTTTGACTAGTTCCATGGTTTGGACCCACCCACCATAGTTTTTCTGGACCAGCAAATCCAAAATCCCAGTGAATCATACAGATGCTTCTATTAATTAAATGCTGTTTTGGCTATGTCTCAGGCACATTGATAGCTCCTTCATCTTAATTCAACCCATTTCCATTAATCTGTCCTGCCACATGGACCAATCCTCACCTTTGTTCCTTACATGTTTCTTCTTTGGGAGTATAACTTGATCTGTTTGTGACTCTGCCCTCCTCTGATATGGGAATGCCTTTCTGTATGCTGTGTATCTCAATCTTTAAATAAAGGAGCTGTTTGGGGCCATGACAGGCACCATAGAAGAAGTAGGAGGAGGAATCAGAATAGGTAGGAAAGGAAGGGCGGTGTCAGAGTCAGATGGAGCTGAACCCGCCCAAGGAACAACATGTAAGGAGCATAGGTGAGCCACAGGCCATGTGGAAGACAGATTAACAGAAATGGGTTGATTTAAGATGTAAGAGATAGCTAGCAATGTGCCTGAGCCATAGACCAAACAGCATGAAGTTAATATAAGTGTCTGAGTCATTTCTAGGGGTCTGAGCTGCAGGTGGCTGGGCGGTTAAGGGGTCTGGCACAGCAGGTCTGTGGGTCTAGGACCTCTGGCCACCTGGGATCAAAGAAATCCCACTACAACACTCCGACCCATACTAATTTCCCTGCCTACTTTTTCTATGGTGCCTGTCATGGGCCAAAACAGTCCTTTATTTAGATTGATATTCACAGCATACAGAAAGACATTCCCACATCAATAGTGCTTAGATTTTCTGATATCTGCAGCTATAGGTGGTAGTCTCTTGCTAGTCAAGAAATGTTATATCCAGTCTGTGCCCTAGTGAAGGTCTGAAGGTCCTAGACTCAGACCCCATGTTGGCTTATGTAGAAGTGCTTAGGAGCTCATGTCTAAGGTGCTAGTTATCACCAGTTTGTACTGGCTGAGGCTGGGCTGGAGTTGAAATAGACATGATCCAGCTGTTCATGATGCAAGATGTATCGAAGTAGTTAAGCCATGTGCCATATGACAAGACAGAATAACGGAAAAGGGTGGAATTAAGATGAAAGAGCTAGCTAGTAATATGCCTGAGCCATAGGCCTGAACAGGATGAACTTAATGTAAGTGTCTGTGTTTTCTTTGACTTTGGGATTGCTGATCCAGATAAGTGGTGATGGGCAGGTCTAAACTGTGTAGCTAGTCTAGGCAGAAGACTTCTGTTACATTTATTTATTAAGTTTTTCCTATAAGATTTGAGTTGGTACACAAAGGAAAGCATTAGATACAGCATGACACTCAGACTACACCAGAGTTCAACATCTAATTATAATTTATTTATCAGAAAATTAAGTATAGTAAAAATTCTCCAGAACTCTACATCATAAAAATTATGCTTTAGTTTGGCAGGCATGGTAGGGTATGTTTTGACAATTAACAGAAATATAGTATAGTGATATGAAGACATTATTTTCCTATCAGTGTTAGGAACAAAATAATTGAAGATTCAAGAATGTATACTTCATCATAGAGACTAAAATAATACTCAGTAGTATCTGAAAGGTCAATGAAAATTCTTAAAGAACGTAGTTGTGTTCATGGGAAGAAACTTGCATTACTACAGCTAACTTGCTTATTCCTTACACTGAGTTCTCTATCTTTAGCAAAGTGCCTTTTAAGATACTGATAACATGATACTATTAACCCATTTTCTCAAGACTGAATGTGAGAATGGCTGCTTTTTTCTACAGGTCGGATTTATGTCCTGTCTATTACTTTTCTTCCTATTTCACTTTATTTTTCCCTTTAGAGGAAGTAGCCCCATGGACATCTTAGTTGACTGTTTAAGATCATTTTTAATGTTGGCATTAGTGAAGATGGGAGATGCTGTATTATGGGCATTGCATAGCCACTGCTACCAGGAAAACAGCAACTCTTCCAACTTGAATAGGGTGTGTAGTCACTTGAGAATGTGGTGGGGCTCATGTTGCCTCACTGTTTCCTGCTGAACTTCTGGTTAGTGATAGATGCTGTGGGAGGGTCAACCATTGTGCTCAGGTTAGTCTCTATTAGAGACCACCAGTCTCTAATGCACAGTTACTGAACAATGGGTCAAAACAGACTCTGCTGTTTGAAATCAGTGGGTCACAAAATAAAACAAGATGGCATGAATATCAAATACCAGAAAAGAGATAAATTAAAATAAAAATGATATGGTGAGAGCAATCATAATGGTTCTGATATATATAATTAGGTTCTGACTCTGCAAGCCACTTTGAGCCCAGGTTAGTTGATTGTGTCAGCAATCTCATGGTGTCCTTGATTCCAAGGAGGATGTATATATATACATATATATATATATATATATATATATATATATATATATGAAACTGTTAATAACTAATTTAATAATTAAAACTAACCCAAAAGTGAAAAGAAAGAAAAATGATATTTTTAATCTGTTGTAAATCTAAATCATATGTTATAATCCTTTGATTAATCCTTTAAATCATAAACAACCAGTAATTAGTATTGACTGTGGCAGGTTCAGGACTCAAATTTTACAAATTTTACTTTGTAACTGGAGGAGTTTAAAACTATAAATAGAAATTTATTTTTCATATCATAATATATAATATTTATATCCTTAAAATACTCTATATGAATAATGATTGAAGTAAACATAGCCAGAAAAAATTTTTAAAGTTACACAAATTGTCATCAACATAGGTTTTAAAAAATATGGCTAAATAGAAAATTTCTGACATAATTCTGAATGTGAATCAAATTGATCAGGAATTTAACAAAGGGTAAATTTTATAAATGATGATCTGAAAACAATAACGTTTTCTACTATGAAGAATAAAATAGCTAAAATATATTTATAACATTTTAAAGGTTGAAAAGGTAGCTTAAAATTTAAAATTGTTTTCTTGGCGTTTAAGAATCCTAAGTTTGCTCTTTATTTTAAATTGAAATTAGAAATCTATGTTACATTCAAAAGGAAGCTTAGTTTTATAGCTTAACCATGTTTGATTAATTATTTCATTAATACATGAAGAAAAGAGAAAAAAGAAAAACCTAATACATCTAAAGTAAAGGAGAAAAATCAATAACCACAGGGTAATTAGATAATCCAAAGTAAATGAGCATTCTGTAGGTTGTAAATGATGCGGAATGCATGTCTCTATAGGATATTCTGCATGTTCTCTGGCCAATTTAAAAGCTTTTTAACTCCTAAGTTCTACTTCAGAATATTACAGTGTCGCACTGGGAGATTCGTGATACAGTTTAAAATATCCTGCAGTAAGATCAATGGTTTTTTCATAGAGTCTCATTCAATTAGTTACACTGTGTACAACCACAACTCATGACAACCAGAGATCTTCGTTTTAATTATTTATTAATCAAGATGTTTACAAATGAAATAATGTGTTATGCTTTTGGAGGATCAATAATCTTTTTGAAACTATAAGCATTTGAAAGTGTTGCATCTTTAGAACTTTGTCAAAAGTCACGAATGTATTTTACATACTCTGTGATCTCTACTAAAGTCCACTGATGGAAGCCTTCTCCCAAGTGCTGCTGCATTCTTATGATTATAGGGCAATTTGATTTCCTGGATGCTTATCCAAATGATTTGGTATGCTACCTTTGTTCCTTTTTATTGCCCAGTAGCATTTTATTTTGTCAATAAACCATTTTGTTTTTTAATTATCAAAGAATAACGTTGTTGTTTAAAGTGTTTCTGATTATACATAAAAACTCTTGTTTGGGGCCTGATACATGAATCTATCTGTGTTTCTCTAGTGATATCCAGAGTGTGATTTTAGCTGATTATCATGGAGAGTTCATTTTTAAGAAGCTAATTACTCTAAAATTCTGATAATGCATGTATTATTTAATACTCTCATATGAATACCTCTAGCAGCATAGGGATAATGTAGCTTGGCAGACAGTAATATTTACATGTGATTTTAATTCATATAACTTCAGTTGCTGTTTAAGTGGATTTCATTTTAACATACATATATGACATCTATATAGTATTTTTAAGTGTTTTTCAAGCCAGGGTCTTACTATTTAATTTATACTAAATTGGAACATATGTTCTTTTTGCTTTAGCCTGCTAAGAGCTAAGATTATAGGATTGTAACTCTGGAATATCTCCTTCAGCAAATGCAACTCCTACTGTTCTTTTCAAATCATAATTATGTCCTTTTCTTGTTTCATTTTGGTATTGAGTCTTAAAGATATCAAATATACTCCAGCACTTGTTCTTGTTTTATTGTTTTTATTACAAAAAAATTTACCCTGTCTACAGCTTACCTTCTCCTGCTCTTCACACAGGCTTTCACAGGACAAGTGTTTAAATTTGATGAGTGTGGGTTACTGATAGTTTCTTCCATTAGTTACATCTCTAGGGCCAAATCTAAAAATCCCCTTACCTAGCATAGCTTCTATATTTACATATTTAAGGAAATAATTTTAATTTTATATGTTATGCTAAATATGTAAATCTTTGGTAAATAACTAGGGGTAATGTTTACCTTTCATGCCAAGGTTTTCCTTATTGTGTTTGGTTTCTTCTCATGCCTCCATTTGTTGAGAATGCTATTCTTTCCATCAAATTCTACATTCATTTTGGAAAACTTAGGTCCATGTATTGTATGTCCTGTTTATTATGTCTTACTGATTGCTTTCCTGTGCTTCTGTCAGTCGCATGTTATCTAGTTTAGGAGAACAAGATATAGGTTGATATTGTGTAGACAATAAAAACTTAATTATAAATTTAAAAATTATTTTCTTTTCTTCAACTAATAGGGTTTGGTGTCTTTCCACACCTTATTTTCATGAATGTTGACTAGGTACATAAAGCATTAGCTGAAACTTAGCCAGAAAGTGCCTTAAACTTGATCAATCTGGTTTAACTGAGAAGTGAGCCTACTGAGAATTTCATTGTATAAGATTAAAATTTGGGTATGTAAGATTGTATATGTATATGTGTGTATGTAGCTACTATATTACCATTTGACTTACAGTATTTAGAATTTTAGCTCATATACTTTGGGTTATTATACTATCCAAGAACATTTTATTTAGATGGCAAGAGGTGGAGGTACCTGACTAATTCCAGAACTTGAAAGTCTTTTATTTGTAGCATGATTCTAGCAACAGAAAACACAAAATAATATCTTCCTGAAAATGAAAATTGTTTTATTTTGAAAATTTTCATATTCAATAAGAAATTTTAAATCACAAAATATATTGACTGTTACATACTGATCATATTTTCTGCAACCATGAACAATTCATTAGTTATTTCAGGAAATTATTTTATATGATCTATTCTTATCATGACTATCACAGCATCTGGAAAAATCTAATTTTAAATATTCTACTTGATTATTATGTTTAAATTACTTTTATTATTTTTTGTTAAGTGTTCAGTAAAGATTACTTAGCCTTTGCTTCCTGACTTTATTCTTGACATTTGGACTTATTTATTTTTGTTTTCCTAGAAATAGCAGCTAGGACATTTATGTTTTTGCAAATGCAAAAGAACAAACAAAAAGCAAAAAAACCCACCAACAACAATAAAAAACTCAGCCTAAACTTTAGTACACTTTAAAACTTAACTTTAAAGTAACTTTAATTGTACTTGGAATTTTAATGTAAAGGTAGAAGCATGTTGTTTTTAAATTAGCATGCTAAAAATAGATTTTGTAAACTTACCATAGCCATGACTAATTTCTTCACTTTGTTAAAACACAAAGCATAACCTTTTACTACTTCAAAGCACTCACCTAGGTTTTCAGTCTAGTACATTTATGTATTTGAGTCGCCTTATCTCAAAGACCATTTTTTATCTTCAGCATAGAAACTTTATACCATTAGAGAGCTTCATATTCCATCTGTACCCACCTTTCACAGACCCCTTTGTCTTGTAATTATTTGATGTGTGTTACAAATTGCACAGAAAACTTATAAAATATAGATATTAGAATAAAATTGAAAATTGTATACACTAAGAAAAAAGCCTTACATTTCAAATGTCCCATAGTTTGTTAGAAAATTAGTGACTTAAAGAAGACATAGTTTATATTTGAAGGCATTTAAAACTATTAAAAAAGTAGTGTATAATTCCTCAAAATAATTTTTATCACAACATGTAGATTTCAATTTAAGAGGATTAAATATTTATTAGTGCTGTTTTTATAGGCTATTTATTTTTGCAATGAAATTTATAAACATAAATACCTATTTTAAAAGTTTAAAACTTTGTGTTTAAGCACAGAAACAGCCTTTCAAAGAATATGTATTAAAAACAATTGTTTTAGTTCATCATGATAAATTATGTTAAAATATTTTGAATAAAATGATCATATTAATTTTTTCTCTTCAGACAGACATAAGTAACAAAAAGCTAACACTTGCATTTTGTAATGAGAGATTATTCATTGTAAAATTTTCTAATTTTTCTTTGGTGATTGCAGTTATATTGAGATATAAATGGCAACTTCAATATAGATAAAGAAACCCTCTATCAAAAAAATATATGGAATATTTTTTTTCACTAATTTCATTTGATTCTGAAATATAGGAAATAGCATTGCTGACTTTAGCCAGAATGGTATTAATGGCTATGCTATGCTATCGCAATTAACAAGTCTCAGTGTGGATCTGCATATTTAACCTCTGCTGGAATTAGAAAGCCTTAAATTAGATTATATTAACTTTTTTCAAGATATCAGAGAAAAATTTCAAAACTTTATTAAAAGTAAGTACAAAGATAATTGTAAATTTGAGAATGCTTTTTGTTTGTTTGATTGATTGATTGATTATTTTGTCCTTGGTTTTTAACAACAATTTAGACGTCTTTGCAAACAGCCTAAACCTTAATGTGGACAGCATAAAAAAGTTAATGTTAGACTAGCTTTTAGGAAGAATCAGGATAGAGGAACTAACCATAGCACCGAAGCTGTTTGCCTTGTTAATATCTCTCATTAATTAACTACAATCGCTGGGAAAAAAAATCTAATCCAAATCATTTCTGTTTTCTCAAGTAAAATCAAAATAATGCTATTTTCTCTAGCATAGCTTAAACTTATATTGCAATTATTTAAGAAAAACATTTTGTACATTAATTTATATAAATACTAACTAAAAGATAATATCAGATAAACAGTATGAGAAAAATAAAATGGAGAATGTAATATTTGGCTTGCTATAAGATCTTAGGCATCATCTAGTGTTACAGAAATTACCTTTTAATAGTTGGAATTACTTAGGCTGTGAAAGCTGTTTTAAATTTTTTTCTCTTAGGAAAATTATTTGATTACCTTGTTTTACTATTTTTTTGTGGTACTTTATATGTTTTGATTTGTGGTACTAGTACAAATAATTATTATCTATTTCGATTTAACATTATTTTAAAACTAAACTGATATTAGTTTTTTCAAAAAATTCACTGTTTTCACTCTTGTTTTATTATCTTCAAGATTTGAAAATAAACCATTAAATATTTAATATTTGATATTGACCAATATGATTTAATATTTTTTGGCTTTAGTGGTTGTAAATGGCAACATTTGCACATGAGATAGTTTCAAGAAATTGGTGCTAGGTTACCAGGTATTTAGTTAGGCATAATATATAACATGAAGCCATTGCTTAGAATAAACACATTTAAATAAGAATTAACTTTAATGCGTACATTTGAAATTTTGGTAAAATTCAAGATTGATTTTGAGTTTTCTCTACTTTGCTATATATAACCTTTCAAAATATTAATTTATTTTATGACATTTCCAGATTTCCAAATTTTCAGTAATTCCAAGTATTAATGACCTGAAGAAAAAGAGAGACATGTTTGTGTTTTGTCTGTAACTTGATATTATTGCTTATTGGGCTTTCTATAAATTTTGAGTAATTATACTTAACATTTATTGTGTTTGAAACAGCCTGATTTAATGAAGAATTTCAAATAAAAAGATTATTTTCAGAGCCGAAGAGTTAAGTGGTTCATACAATTCTTATAAGTTTTCCAGGGCATATTAAAATATATACCTCAAATTTTTGTTAAAATATTTTTTATTATTAAAAAGCTCATTCTTAGTAATATACTAAAAACTTTGACACTGTTAGGAAATATACAAAAATAGCATGGAGGAATGTGTTGCCATTTTGAAAAAAGAGAAGAAAGGAGATATCTGGAGTCTTATAAATGCATAATTTATCCAGAAATACAGGTCCATGACAACCTTTTCAAAAATCTAAAATATAAAAATACTCTAATACAAAGAACATACTTTTTTTAAAGCGATGGAAAAAAAATGAAAAAAAAAAAAAGATCATTTGCATCTCAGGCATCAGTGGGCTGCAAAACAGATATCTTTATATAAGGCAGGAAAGGCATGATGTCAGTGCACATAAATCTTGAGGCTGTTTTTATGATAATAGGTAATAGAAAGGCCACTGTTTATGACAATTCATAGAAGATTTAAAGATGGTGGAGTGGAAGATTAGCTTATCAGGGCACCACTCTATATGTGGAGTTAAGGAGAAAGAAAATACTTAGAGGTCGACTCTCCTGTGTCCCTCAGCACTATTAGACACTTCATGTAAGTTATTTGTTTTAAAATATGCTTTACCTTTTAATATCTAAAAAACAGATATTTTCCCTATTTTTATTTTCTTTTCACAAGTTTGAGTGATCTGACAAATTAATATTAACTCAGAAACAAAGGAAATATAGGTATTGTAAGTGTAAAATATCACATGAAATTTTAATAAAAATGTAAAATATTGAATTTTTTATTTAAATAACTAAATGCTATTAAAACTATGAACTAATTATTTTATGATAGAATAACAAAAAACTCAGAAAAAACAAATAATTACAAATATATAACATAACAACAGCCCCTCAGAACAACAAAATATCACAGACACCTAAGATACAAACTGAAAAAGAATTGATCTAGTAACGGATAAAAGAAAATCTAGTCATATTTTTCTACACAATATACACAATGCTGAAAATCCATGTCTACTTCAGGAAGTCTAGAATAAAAACTTCAGATAGTCTTTTGGAATTTAGAAGATAAGTTGTAGATAAGAATAAGTTGCTACCATGATCTTAACTATAAAAGAAGTTGAACAGACTGTGTATTCTTTTAGATAATATTCCACAATGGATGGTGGGTGTTTCAAATAAAAATGGCCTCCATAGTCACATAGGAAGTGGCATTATTAGAAGGTGTTGCTTCATTGGTGGAACTGTGACCTTGTTGGAGGAAGTATGTTAATATGTGAAGGTGAGATTTTAAAAGCCCAAGCCAGGCCCAATGTTACCCTCTCTTCCTGCTGCCTTGGGATCCACATGTAGATCTCTCAGTTACTTTTCTCAGTTGTTTGCCTGTGTGCCGAGATGCTTTCCAATGTGGTGATAGTAGACTAAACCTCTGAACTGTAAACAAGTCTGAACTAAATGTTTTCTTTTATAAGAGTTTCCAAGCAGGTACTTTTTACAGGAATAAAAAAAAATCTAACAAACCTTTGATTTGCTTTAGATGAATTAGGATGTGCATAATTATATTGAGACAAAAAATCCATTAAATCTGAAGATTTTTAATTTATTAATGTTAAAAGAGTGGTATAATGGCATTTTAAACACATAAATTAGAGTTTTACAGTTTTTAAACTGAATATATAAAGTATGTAATTACTATCTTATATATTTATAATGTCCACAATAAAAATGTATCTCATGTGAGAATCATTTTGTCTGGTTGTTGCTCATCCTGTAAGAGTTTTAAATGCCCTACTGAGATATCAGAACAGGTCTGTTAATCATGGTCAAAAGCAAGGAGAAAAAATTTCAATAGGGTCATTTAATATTTAATGTATATTCAGTTAAGATGGTGAAATGTTAGCAAATTATATGACACATTTTCTTAGTAGAGGTGGTTAATGAGAGCCAAAAGAGTATCCTATATTACATATATAAAAGCATAAGAGATGAAGCAGCCATTAGAACTTCTAAACTATGTTAATCACATATACAGATTATAAAAACCAACATGCATTTTATGCGATAGAATGAATAGTATATTAATGTAAGAAAATATATTGGGCATAGCATGAATCTATGATGTTTCTGAGAAATTTTAGTAAATTAGAAAATAAAGGCAATGTAAACTTATAATGTGTGGAATAAAACTAGTAAAAGAAATAAAATAAAGGGAATAGTAGATACAAAAAATTTAAAATGAATACTATTTGTTAAATCTTAGATCAAAGCCTTTATTATAGGTATGGTATTTTATAGAAGGAGGGTTTTCTGTATCTCTCTCAACTCTCACTCTGATGAATTCCTTCCCATCACCACTTATAAAATAATAACTCCGATGCTTATATTAAATACAAACTTTTTGGTCTATGGTTCTGAATTATTGTTAGTTATTTCTTACATCTTTAGCTAACCAACTTCTATGAATCTATGTGTTGCCACATGTTCCATGGCTTACCTGTGTCCCATTATATTTTGCTTTTCAGGCAGTGTCTTGCAGCTTTCGCACCAACAAGAATCTTACAGAAAGAAATAGATTATAACATGAAAAGGAAGCCACCCCACCACATAATAATCAAAACACAAAAATAGAATTGTGGAAATTTATTTGTCAAAGACCTTGGGGTATCTGGCCCCAGGGGCATAGTCATTTCTGAGTATGTGACCACTTAAAACTGAGGCATGGGTATACATGCTTTCTTTTGGGTGGTGAAGAACAAATCAAGTGACCTTGTATGTTCTGTAGCTGGTCTCTACCTTTTTCCAGGCAAAACATAAGGACTCTGCAACTGAATCTACCATGTCCTATATCTGTGAATCTATCTCCTCATAGCACTCCTTAATGAATTGATTACATATATACACCTTTGCTGCTCTCTCAACATAGAAGTGTGAAAGTCTATTAAAACCTGCAAGGGAAAAAATAGTGAGAGTAACATATAAAGGCAGACTTATTAGAATGACATCTTGCTTACAAAAAGGAGACTCTAAAAGCCCAAGGAGCCTTGGCAGATTCCTTGCAGTTTATAAGAGATTGCAGATGCAATACAAACTCCTACTTCTAGCAGAACGTTCAATCACCATAGAAGGAGAAAATAAGATATTACATGATACATTTAAATTTAAATAATACCTATCCACAAACCCAACTTTAAGGAAGGTACTAGAAGAAAAATACAACCCCTAGGAAGTAAACTTACCCATGAAATAACAGGAATAAATAATCTCACATCAGCCAAACAAATGGAAGGAAGACGCCTGCATATAAGCGCGCGCGCACACACACACACAAACACACACACACACACACAAACACACAGAGGGAAAGAGAGAGAGAGGCATGCACACAGACCATCATCAACAATAGCATGAACAAACACAAATTAACAATCATTATCCATTACTACATCCCAATATGTGAGGAGAGGAAGAGAAACTATATGCAGGATGTAATATATAATGCAAGGAAAAGAAACAAAGAGACAGCCAAAAACAGTACTCCATAAAATTTGCATATCTAAAGGAAATGTATAATTTTCTTGATAGATACTACTTAGCAAAGTTAATTCAAAATAAGATAAACAATGAAAGTAGAACTATAGCCCACCCAGAAAGAAATAGTATTATTTTTCCAAGGCCAAACAATATTATTACAAAATTCTACCAGACTTTCAAAGAAGAACTACTCTGTACCCCATTCCCTATCCACTCCTCCAAGGAGGGTAAGGCATCCCTTGAGTAGTCAACACAGACTAGCAGTCCAATACAGTTCTTTACAGTCCTTGAAAGGACAATTTTGAACTTCATATAAGGAAACAAAAAATTTAGGATAGCTAAAACAATGCTAAGCAATGTAAAAACACCCAGAAGTATCACCAATGCATGATTTAAGCTGTGCTACAAAGCAATAGTATTAAAACCAACATGGTATTAGCATAAACAGATAAACCGATTAATGGAATCAAATCAAAGACTCAGACATTAACCCACAAACCTGTGGAAACTTGATTTTTTTTTTTTTTTTTAGAAAAGAGCCAGAAATATACAACATAAAATGAAAAATTTCAGTAAATGGTGATGGCCTAACTGGATGTCTCCATATAGAAGAATAGAAATGTATCTTTGTTTATCATCTGTCACAAAGTTTAAGTGCACTGGATCAAAGACATCAACATGAAACCAGATACACTGAAATTGCTAAAAGAGAATGTGGGGAATCATGTTGGCACAGGAGACAACGTCCAGAACAGAACACTGTCACTGACACATGCAGTAAGATCAACAAATAAAAAAAATTGGACCTCAAAAAAGGAAAAGCTTCTGTAAGATAAGGATATCATTAATTGTGGAGTAATGTTGTAAATATTGTTCACTTGTGTTTTTTAATGAAATGCTGATTGGCCAGAAGGCAGGCAGGAAGTAGAGGTGAAGCTACCAGACTAAGTGAACTCAGGGAAAGAGAAAGAACAGAAGCAGACACCATTTTACCAGAGAAGGTAAAATGAGAATGCTACCTTGAGACAAACATAGATAAGAATCAAGAGTTAGTAAGGGTTAGCAACTAATACACCTGAGCCATAGGACAAAATGTTTATAATTAGTATAAGCCTTTGTGTGATTATTTAAGATTAATGCCAGGCAAGACAGAGAGACTTCTGACTACGATTTATAGGACAAAATGCAAAATTAAAAAATTTCAACCAAATATACATCATGTAGATGTATAGTTTATGTGTGTGTGTATGTATAATTGCATACATATATGTGTGTAGCTATATATTCAAATAATATAAAGAACCTAAGAAACTAGATATCAAGAAAACAATCTAATTAAAACATGGGGTACAAATCTAAACAGAGAATTTTCAAAGTAGGAAAACAAAATGGCTGAAAAACACTTAAATAAATATTCAACATTCTTAGCCATCAGGGAAATGCAAATCAACACTCCATTGTGATTCTTTCTTATACCTGCCAAAATGGCTAAGATCAATAATAAAAGTGACAGCTCATGCTGTCATTAATGTACCAAGGAGGACACGCATAAGTTACTGATGGGATGTAAACCACAACCATTGAGGAAATCAATACGGCTGTTTCTACTTCAAGACCAAGTTATACCACTTTTGGACATATAAGATGTCTTAACTTACAAAGAGATATTTGCTCACATATATTATTCATAATAGCCAGAACCTGAAAACAACTTAGATATCCCTCAACAGTAGAATAAAGAGGATGTGATACCTTCATACAATATAGTATTACATAGCTGTTATGATATTATAGAAATATGCATAAGTCTCCATATCTTTTGAAAAACTGGAAGGTTGATTTGGTTTGTCAGTTTCCAGAAGCAGGAAAGCTGTAGTAATAATTAGAATGTCAAATATTCAGATTCTGGCTTCTAGTGTCATTTTCCAGTAAGGAATAGAAGTCCTATAAAAAAATGGCCAATTCCTGGAAACATGTAAACAAGACAAAAAATCAATCTAATCAAGAACCTTACACTGATAAAACTAATATTTACAGGTATCAATTACAATTACATGGTTAGGATAAAACTTGAATGTGATAATATAAAATTTGAACTTTAAAAGTTCCTCTTATAATTCTAAATCTCAGATTAATGGCAAAGAGAGAAGGAAAACCAAGATCCAAAATAAAACTAGTACATCTTACTCAGTTTTACACCAGATCAAGTCAAGACAAAATTACTTGTAGACTGGACCAGAAATGGGCTTAAGGTGAAAAAAAATGTAAACATCCAGATGAGTGTTAGTTGATGTTATAATTAATTTTTTTGTTAAATTAAAAAACTGCTCATATTTAAAATTAATAATAAAGTGGGAAGGACATAGAAATTCCCCCATGTTTTCAATTTCTCTACTTTAATAACAATATTCAAAACATAAATATATTCTCATTTATGAATGTAAGTTACTTGCAATAAGAAACAATTTGTGGTAGAGATAATTATGAAACAATGTCAGCATTTTTATCATTGAATTAAGGGTAGTTAACACAAATATAATTATTACATTCTCTAGTATTAAAACAGTAAACTCTCCAAATTGCTGTGTAGATTCAGTACAGTTCGTTGAGCAATCGGTTTATTTAAATAATTTCTTAACTGATTGTAAATTCTACATGGAAGTTTATAGATTCAGAGAAGACAAATTCACTTTAAAAATATTTCAAGAGACTGAAATGACCAAATATCAGATTTATTAATCAACTACCTTAAATATGAGACTGAGCTACTAGAATAAAGAACTAAATGAAATGGAAAGCATAATGAATCTGGTTGAAAATTTACAAGGTTATTTATTGGTAAAGATGAGCCTCTGTAGAACATACTATAACTACTTAGTATTCTAACCTAAGATTGGGATCATAATAGTTTGCAACAAAGAAGAGGTGGGAACAAATCATGAGAGAAGGAGATGGTTGAGTAAGAGGAGCAACAAAGACGGAGGAGGGAAAAAAGATGGATATCTTGATACAGGAAGCCAATGTGGGGTTGGAAAGAGACCAGGTACTAGGGAAACATCCAAGAACTCACAGGATGTCCCTGACTAGGACTCCAACTAATACTGGAGGGATTGCCTAAACAGGACTTCTCCTAGAATCAAATGAATAACTACCCTACATGTCATTATAGAACCTCGGAATCAGTCTATCTTTAGCACTTAAAACTGAATCAACTCAAAATCATAATAGACCTAAATATAAATCACAAAATGTAAAGTATCCAGAAATTGTATAAAAATTATCTTTGTTATGCTAATAAAATTATCTTTGTTATCTCTGTAAGGCCAAAAATTAAAATAGAATAAAAAAGATTTCTTGCACCTGAAACAATGTTGTTAGTATAAAATAAAAGCAGGATGATGATAATAGACTTAAATAAATTAAATGAAAATGTGATATATAATATCTCAAAGTCAATCATTAACAATTAAGTAAATCAACCAAAGAGAAACTAGTAAACACCAAAAAGGACATCATACTCACCATCAACTTGTTGATAAAAATCCTACAAGCTCTTAGTTATTTAATTTTTGAAAAGCATACAAGTACAGTTGAGTGTTTAAAATGTGCAAACACTTTGGTAATCATTTTAGCAGTTTTTAAAATAATTAATGTTACAACAAAATCCTACTAGTCCTCCATTATTTACCCAAACAAGCTATATGTCCACCCTCAGATGTATACACAAATGTTCATAGCAGCTTTATTTGGAATACAGTGAAACTGTGAAAGCCACAAATGTTCGTCGACAGATGAATGGGCTGAAATTATATTTACTCATGAGTTGATTAACATATAAAATTTGCAAGAATGAATTGTAGTTACACTTAACAAGCAGAAATGATGTCAAAATAATTATGCTGTGTGAGGGATGTTAGAAAATGTATATTGTAAAACTGAATTTACCCTCTAAATATGAACTATGTTTTAGAAAAATCTATTAAAGATAATATCTTATCATTTCTCAACAGAAATTCATGGTTTCTTTAATCCAGGAATAGCTTATTTTAGAAATTCAAAGATATAGTGCAGTGATAAAACTGATGTGCCTCCAGCCAAGTGAAAGGTTTATGTTTTCAACTCAATTAAAAGTATAATGTAGCACACACAAAAATTCACCAAGCATATGAATCTGAACTTCTGAGAGACAGACTTCCTAGATAACATACTTCTAGATTTATTGTAAATTTAAATTCTCTTGTGAAGCTCCTTAAAGTACAAATTTTAGGGAAATTGAAACTGTTAAAGACCCCCAGAGAAAGCTAACTCTCGAATTGGCCCAACATTTCTCCCAATCTCATGATCAGTTTTACTGACATATTAATTCTCTAAATTGCATTTTAGCATTAAACCACAGGCAAAAATAAAATTTATAGCTCTCTGACCATGGTTGCATTTGTTTCACTTGGCTATAACTTTGAAAAAATACAACTTATGGCTCTCTCACACCAGTGATGTTACAAGAATATCAAACACTTTATACTTACAATAATGGTATCAGTTCTTGTATCTACTACTTTATCTTGTTTTGAAAACTTGAAGCAAAGTAGAAAATTTAAAATCAGGAGAAGAATAAAACAATGCAAAGAGGGGCAAATGGTTTCATACCAAGGGTACTGTAAGTACACAGCCTCCTAAGATGCTTTTCTATGAATTTCTTTTATCTGTCTCATTGTGGCTGATTAAGAGGATGAAAAAAGTTTTCTCTAAATAGCATAGCTAAACCCTGAAGGTCAACTATAGTTTCAGGGACATGTGTTGCACAGTCAGCTTATGTATGAATACCCAGGTTGTTACAAGAGTCCATTTACTGCAGTTTGAGGCCATTATATGTGAATCTTATTAATGTATGACTTCATTAGAAAGACTATTTCAAGGCATAACCTTTCTTTGCATGACAAGTATTTAGCAGACTTTATAGGATTCATTACTCTTGTGCACAGATTTGACTGATGCAGAATAGAGTTAATTACATTTTCCATCCTTGTAGAACTGATGTTACTTGTCTTATTATCAATACCAGCATTTTAGAGCATCTCTTTCCCTCTCTCTTTCAGAATAAAACATAATTATGAAATTGAAAGCATTGCAGTTATAAGCTAACTAACAATAGTAATAAAAAACACTTAAAACCATTTCAGGCTACAAATAATTGTCATCATTTAAAACTTTCATATAAAATTAAATATATTGTTATGATTTAACAATGACACATCCTCTTATAAAGTCAAGAAATAATAATAAGCATTGGTGTGTAATTGCAAATGTGTAACTTCTTAAAATAGATATGGAACTTACAATATGTTCAATGTTTCTAAAGCTTAATAATAAGACTGAGTCTGTTTTTCAACACAGTGATGTTAACATAAACCATTTTTTTGCCAAATGTACTCTCTCATGGACATTTATTTTCTGAATTAAAAAATTTAAAAACCTCATGTCTAACTACTGTATCTATATTGTAGAAATTAAAGTCCCTCCACCTTGAGGTATGGATCTATTTTGGGATTTGAGAAGTTTCTAGTCGCCCATCCTGAGAAGTTTCTAAATTCCCACGGCCAAGTGCTTAAGGCCCTGGGTAATCAGAAGACTTTCAGGCCCAACTGTGAAGCATCATCTCATCAGACAGCAGCTTCCCTGACAGCAATTGAAACTTTCTCTGGCCCCCTCACTTACCAGACTGATAATGGAATTTCTATGGTCTTTGATCTTTTTTTTTTTTTTTTTTAAACCCTGCTTTTTAGTAAGGGGAGCCCATTTCTCCACTGACACTGCTGTTTTACAGTCAGGAGCTGAGCTCAGCTGTATAGCTGTAACAAAACCTTGCTTTGTATTTGCATCCCATCCAGAGAGTCAGTATGATTCTAGGGATCTTTCAGGGGGTTGCTGAGACTGGACAGTACAATATGATATCAGGCTCTCACTCTGAACTCTTTTATGTACTCTACTCTTCAGATCCATGACTTTTTCCTTTAATTATTACTTTTATATGCAATAGATGATAGATAGATGATAGGTATATAAATAAATAGATAGGTAGGTAGGTAGGTAGGTAGATAGGTAGATACATAGATAAATAGATATCTGTATAGAGCCTATGAAATTACTTGTGATGTCTATATACACATGTCCAGAGCTGACATTTCATCTATGGAAACCTATGTGAGAGTTGTTCTCTGAAGGAAATTGATATTACTTCTCTCATATGTGAGAGTTGGTCTCTGAAGGAAATTGATATTACTTCTCTCATCAGCCACGTGTAGCTATTCATTTAAGAGAAAGATCTTCTAGAATTTCTGGCATCCACATTGTAATGTCATCGGTATCATTCTTTCAGTCTTACTGAGGCAACTATGCACTAAGGCTTCATGAGTAAAATCCTCCTTCTGTATCTAAGAAGCACCATTTAGCAACAGGTACTCTAGTTCTCTGGCTGTTAAAGTATTTTCATAGCCCTCTTATGCTCTTATGTAAAATTCCTTTTGTAGGTATAGATTTATTAAGCGATTGAGTGGGATTGGAAACCACATCAACACCTATTATTGGCTGTCATCTAGATTTGGATCTCTGTAGTATTCTCCATGTGTTATTTTTTCTTAAATGTCATTTATGAGAGGAATATCAAACCATTTTGTTACTAAAACAAAGTCACAGTCTTGTGAAAAAGAGGAAGTTTAACTAAGAGAACATATTAATCAGACTGACTCTTAGGAAAGCCTGTGGGACAGTCAGATTCTTGATTAATAACTATTGTAAAAATGACAGCTCACTTTGGGACATGGCATTCCATGGCGGTAGGTCCTTAGTTGTAAAAGTCATTGGGAAACAAGAGATTAAGCAGCAAATCAAAAAATTAAAGGATATATTTATGAGATGATACAAAGTGTTTCTCTAAATATAAATGTACTGTGTTTTCTTGGTGATGGCTTGCAAATAACAATATTCCTATAACATTAAACACACATTGATGACTGACCATACTGTTAGTCAATTCATGCTGTTTTAATTCATTGTGGTAGAAATATATATTTTTAAAAATTATCAATTGAAATTTTCATAGAAATGGGAATACTTATGTAATGTAATCTTAAGATATCAGTGGTAAAACACAAATTAGCTTCTAGCTAATAATATAGACTTTGTCTAAACCATGACACACAGGAGTCAAAATGTGAAGCTTTCAATAATATATACTAGCACAAAGTTGTTTAAGTTTGAAAGTTTCTGTTTTATAAGATTTTAAATTTGTAGAGGTTATATAATTGAATAATCAGTATTCTTCATTTTCAAGTAAAACAGATTCTAAGTGTTCCATGTTCTTACAAAAATTAAACATAGTCACTAAAATATAGAAACTGACATGGTTTTCTCCCTCAAGAAAGTATTGTAAGATAATGAGCATAATTGAATTGTCCTATTAGGACCACTATATATTGTACATATGAGTCATTCTTTGTGCCTCATGTATATATATATATATATATATATATGTATATATATATATATATGCCACCACTGTAATGATCTGAAAATGAAAAATGAAATATATATGTGTATATCACACAAATACACATATCAAGCCTTGGTCAATTAAGGATACAGACACCTGAAATTAATAATAATGCTCAAAATTTCATTCTAGAGCCCTATTATTTTTGCTAATCAAAATTGTTTATAGGAAAATTCATTTTGAGCAAAAACCAGTTACAGAATGAGGAAAGATAATAAGCCTTTATGCATATCTATAACCAAAAAATTATTTTATCTGTAAATAATTTGATTAGAAACACAGAAAATCTATATTAAGCACTCACAAATGTAATGCATAATATTTAATTTAATAAATTTAAAGTGACTAAGTATCTTGTTTGTTAATCTCAAATACATCTTTATCTTCCTTCAACTGGATAGGTTTAAAATCTTATAGTTTTCAAAAACAGTGGTAGTGCAATAAAAAGCTATTAAAAGACAAAAAAATATTATTAACAATTTATTACTTTCTATGGCCATTTTTATTACTTTTTTGCCAGAAACAATATAGAATTTTTAGTTCCTTAATTTTTGGTTCTAGTATACATTTGGACACTGTACCTAATGAATTAAGGTACATTAGATTTTCCACACTTATTTTATTAGAAACACTATTAATATGCATTATTTTTCATATTATTTTGACTTTCAGTGAACTTTCTTTTCCTGTGATACAAATCAATGAGGTACAATCTTCATATTTTATTACTATTAACATTAAGTTTGTTTTTACTGTTAACTGTGGCATAGTCCTATATGATGTATAAGAAGAATACCCATGAATAATATTATATATGATAGAATTTAATGTTTTCAAAAAGCTAGTTGTCAATACCCAGATTAATTGGAATCAAATACTTTGACTATGATCCATACCATATTACTAAAACATTGGAATTATTAGAACTCTGGGCATTCAGATCAACTGGAAAACATATCTTGAATGTGCCACAATTTTCTGTGATATTATAAAGTAGTTCATACAACCTTATGAAGATTTTGTTTGGGGACTTATGTTAAGTACTTTCCCAAAATTCTTGATAGTCCCATGATTGGTTTTGTTGTCATTCTCATTGTGTTATTGTTGTTATATTAATTTTTAAAGGCAGTTTTTAGAAATTTTTCTTGTGGTAATTTAAGATGTGCTTACTCCCACTTGCTGAGCTGTTCCATGCTGCAGGCCAAACAATTAAAATCATCATAGTCATCTGAATAGTAGACATTTGTTTCTATAAAATAGCAGTGAATTGCTGGAAAAACACTGAGCCAAGCTGACATTGCTGGACGGAATCCACAGGGAAGCAGTCTTTGATTCTGCTTTAAGGAAACTCATCTATTTCTCAGCTCCTAAATGGTTCCTTGGACTATGAGGACACAGACAGAATGGGCTGGCAGAAGAAATCTGGTTACAAAGTGTCTGACATTCCAGCTAATGTTTGCACTTGTCCCAATGTGTGGCAGATTAAATAAGGATTCCATGGGCTCATCTGTTTGAATGATTAGTCATTAGGAAATGGCACTACTTGGGAAGGATTAGAGACTGTGGTTTTATTGGAGTTGGTAAGGCCTTGAAGGAGGAAGTGTGTCACTGGGGCTGGGCTTTGAGGTTTCAGTATCCTAAAGAAGGATGAATGGCTCTCTTCCTGTTGCCTGATGATCTGAATATAGAAATCTCTGCTACTTCTCCAGTGCCGTTTCTACCACCATGCTCTCCACCCTGATGATAATGGACTACATCTCTGAAACTGTAAGCAAGCTGAAATTAAAAACTTTCCTTTATAAGAACTGTGATCATGATGTCTACAACACAGTGGATCCGAGGCTAAGTGGTTTGTTTCTTGTTGATGACATATAGGGTAAATTTTGGTTTTTGGTTTTTTAATTTTAAATTCTTATGCCTTTACTGCTATAAAACATTCTGTTCACAATTCAGCATATATTTTGAGTATAGACTATTTTCATATAGTATGAGTTGCTAAACTTTCAAGAAATCATAGTCTAATATTGCAGGAATCTCATTCTACTAAGCAAGAAGTTATCAGTAATTATAGAATAATACAGAGTACAAAATACATGAACATAAAGAAATTAATCTGGAACTGAGTTGCAGCTCTGTAGATACTGGGTATTTTTTATAGAGCTAGAAGGTGCTATGGATCTAAGAGAGAAAAAAACAAATGTCAGTCTACACAGCTCTGAACTTCAGGAGCAAATGAAATGAATTCCCTGACAAAACATTTCTGCTTGTGCAATATTAAGACAAATGTCATTGGAGCTAACAATTACTTTGACATTGGATTTAAGGTCTGATCTTTGAGATTAATGTCAAACCTTGCATCTTTCTCAAGCTGAAAACTTTTGGCTCTAGAAGAAATAGGAACTATCATTCTGATAATGGAAACAGTATTAAAAACGACCTATCATCCTATCTATAAAATAAAAGATCTCTGAACCCTCATCAGAGAAGATGTTACTTGGTGTAGTGATTGACAAAGAAGCATTAATTACTGAACTTCAAGTTTAAATAAAACATTAATGCCATAATTTTAACCTTTGAGGTTCTGGGATCATGGACAGTTATGGAGTGGCAGGAAGACAAGAGGAAAATGTTGTGGAAGAATAGGACTCAACGTTTTCTGGACACAGTTTTTGGTGCACCTAGGACCTCGCAGTGCTTGAACTGCATGGGTAAGTGCCACTGCTGGCTAATGAGCTAATAACAATTGTCGGTTCTTTGGAAAAGTGTGTAGCCATTGACAGGTTGTCAAACTCAAATGGAAGGGCACTTTGCCAATGTTTAGATAATAATAATTGGTATTCAATAGGAGAAAAGTTGACACAGAGTTACATAGCTAAAGAAGCAGGTAGATTGGGATAGAAGTTATGGCAGAAAGAGTGTGAATATATTTAAAACACCATAGGTAAAATTGTATAATACTAACAATATGAGAAGGTATTTAAAAGTTGTAGTTATGTGGCATAAAGATATATATGTTCCCTTTTTTGTAATCTATTTTGTATGTGCACAGTTTGAATATAAATAAAAAAATCCAAAGCATAGCATTTTGAGAAATGACAATTCCCTTTTCCCCAGTATTCCAGTTAGCTGATTGTAGCAATATAACATCATTTTTGTTTTCCATTGTTATAAGAAAATATTTGGAGATGTGTAATTTATATCATTTTTACCTGTTACTGCCTCAGTGACTTTGATACAAGATCTGTGTCTCAAATACCAAGTTATTCATCACTGTTGAATTGTTTCAGTCAATCTAGAGAGATCTACTTTATAAAACAAAGCAACTTTATTTATAAATAACCCATCAGTCTGTGAAAAAATGACCGACCCAGAGACTCTCCTTGCTGATCCAATTATTTCTAAAAGGATCAAATATTCTTAGAATAGTATTATGAATTATATTTTCAAATAACGAATATGGGAACAAAGCTTTCAATTCTTAGCAAGTACCAAATAGAAAGTTTCAGCCATGTAAAGCAAAGAACACTGTCTAAATCTGTCATTCAGTTGCCATGTGTCTCCTACAGGCTGTCACAGCTTGGAATATGAGACCAAGGTCAGGTTAGTGACACTATGCTGGTTTTTCAACCAACTCCTGACATCTGTGTGTCAAGTAAACCATGCATTATTAAATGCTCACTGTTGAACAAGAAGAGAAGAAGACCAGTATATTGAAGGCTTGAAATCAGAACTGTTATCAAGAAATGATAACATTTACATGGGAAGGAATGAAAGATTCTGTTTCTTCCTTTTTTCTTTAATACAGTGTTGGAACTCACAGAAAACCACTAGCACTATTCTGGGAACTACATATGGCTTTTTATTATCCAGTTTTAAAATAACTAGCACAGCTGGAAGAACGTGGTGAACCTTGGCCATATAGCTAATACAATAAAGATCAGTCTAGCTTAGGAACATGTCTCAAAACAACAGCACAAAGAGTGGTTATTTGTTACAATAAGAAATAAAAAGAAACTTTATTTTCCTTGGTAACCTTAAGTGTCTATGATAAAATTGGAAAATAATAACAATTTCAAAATATATTGGGAAATATTATTATTTTCTTTAATGAGTTTTCCAGTGGTCCTGCAGAAAGACATTTTTAAGTGTGTGTTAACAATTTTAAATGTGTAGTTTTAGCTCTTCAAATTATGTAATTTTATTTTTTATTAGAAAATAATATGCTCACTATAAATGAAAACATCTGACTTCATGAGGTTTTACAACCCATCTCAATTTCTCTGCATTAAAAATAATTAGCACCATTTTCTTGTGTTTAAAGGCTTCAGCTAAGAACCCATATACTTCAAGGTTTAAACCTGTTTTAAAAAGTTTGTATTAGTTCTGGAAACAATTTCCACACATTAAAATAATGATTTCCTTTTGAATTTAAATACTTGATTGTTTTATTACTCTTTGTATTCAAATGGGTTACATGCCATTTTTAGGAATACATTGCTGACAATCCAAATTTTCAACTCATTATTATTAGTGTTTCACAGCCAATGTGATAGAGTGTAGGAATTATTTCATAGAGATGTTTCTCTATTATTAAGAGTAAGTAATAATTATAAATTCCTACCACGTGAAGGGCTCTAAAATCACTGTATTCCTGCTGTAGTATTAATAGAGTTTGTTTAATGAATCATATTTATTGCCCATTATAAACCTATGATGTTGGGCTACTTTAGATTTGTCATCATAACTGCATTGCACAGTTCTCTTCCATGATTCCTGCCAGTTCCAAAGACATAAATAAAGATTAGGTAATAATGAACCCTGAAATGTATGGCAGTTGCTTTAAAATTATAATTTTATTGACCTTAAATTAGCAGGTTTTGGCATGGACATTTTGTTGCAAGGAAAATGCAATTGTCTGCAAAATACAAACATGTATTTATTATAAACTATAATTATAGTTATTTTAGAGAGGACTTTGCATTAGAAAGACATAATATTATTGTTATAGTCATTACGAAATTGATGAAATGTAACATTTTCCTGAGTTAAGCATGGTTCTGGTCATCCCCAAAGTGGATGCTGTCTTGTATGAATGAGCTGTGAGATTTCCCAGAAAAAGTTCCAATAATGACCATCTGAGTCAGTCCAAAATTACATTTGGTAGAATAGCTTAGGAGACATTTATCTGTCATAAGCTCTGTGGAAGAAATGACATCATTAGTTGCCACTTTCAGCTTCTGCACCAGGCATGGAAATTTTAAATACCATCAGTATACGGTTCCAATAGATATTTCAAATTTTAAAGAGAAAACTTTTTCTTTCTTCTGTCTTTACTAAAAAGAGACTAGAAAGTAATCTTGAAGAGTAGATTGTTATTACCAAATTAAATACACACCACATTTACATAGATAGCAAAATGTAAATAAAATCCTCTTGTTTTTATAAATCATAAATTTTCAGAGTGAAGTTGCATATCAAGGCATCATAGTGACTGCTACGTGTAAATGAATTCTGTTTCATATCTTCAGACAGTCATTCTGTGACTCATATAATGTGTACTAGGTACCAATTTTATATCAAGCATATAAATTTGGCTGAGTTCTTATCACTCTAAAATTTGGTCCATTTTAGATACTTCTCAGAGAAACAGAAGATGATGCTGACATATAAAGCTCTCCTCTCATGGAATGTCTGAGACAGCACTGTCTGCAGAATGGAGAAAGACAATGGCAATTGATCTGGGAGAATTATTAGACAATCCACAGTATGACATTCAGAAGTATTTCAAAATGTACTCTCTCAACTTTTATTTCTTATGACTAAATATTCAAATATTAGCATTCATTCATACGTATTAACTGGAGCTATCTCTTCATTTGGTTTTTGAAAATTATCTCCATTGATGCACCATGAGAGCCTATCTAAATATAATGCCTGATTATTGAGACATAACCTTTGAGAAACTTAATGTAAGCATAGGGATAAAAAAATGAAACTAACAAAACATTGTGTGATAGAGACTTTTTTCAGTGGATGATTTTCATATTACCCAATAATAACTTCAAATTAAATAAAACAAATATGTTTATAGGTGTACATAAATGTTAACTTATTTCAAGTCATGAGTAAATAAAAACAAAATATGTATTTATTATAATTATAGTTATTTTAGAGAAATAGTTTGAATTATAAAGGTGTAATATTATTTTTATAGTCATTAAGACAATGATAAAATGAAACTATTTCCAATTTTCATGTGGCCTAGTCATTCCAAAGTGCATGTTTCTTTCTCTTGTAAGAGCAACAAGATGTTCCAAAGTGATATATGACAGTGTCTCACACTGGATTGTTGTAGAAAATCATAAGAGGTTTATATGTATGAAAAATCTGGTAAAAAATTTTCAATAAAATAAATGAAGTAAGATTAATAAAAAACAGTCAAAGAGCTACAATTTGGATATTCAGATTATGAATAGCTATTGAGAACATTTTTAGGACGTTCTTCCCCAATCAGAATGTATTATTAGTGGCTACTATTTGCATTGTCATTTTATCCAGTGATGTAGGTACTGAGAAGTTGTCCATTCCCAAGTAAATAACTTCTTACTCACACACAGTAAAAATTCTAAATTCTTTTGATCATTTAAGAAAAAAGATATGACAGTATGAGATTATATGAGGTTATGGTGGGAAGTGAAGCTCTGTTTGGAGAAGGGAGATAAATGAAGGACACAATGAAGAAAATGAATAAAATTTATTAAATAAATGTCTAAAATTCTTAAAAATCATTTTAAAATTATAAACAGCTTAAAGGAAGAATGACATTGTAAGCTATTTTTTGTCCCTCCTGCCAGTTCCCAAATAACCACACAGAGACATCATGTATGTTATAAATGTTTGGCCAATATCTTAGGCTTGCTTCTAACAAATTCTTGTAACTTAAATTTACCCACATTTTAAAATCTATGTTCTTTTATGTATTTTGATTACCTCTACTTTGTAAACTCCATGCCAGTTGCTCTGTGTCTCTGGCATTTTCCCACAAAGTACACATCTTCACAGTATTCAAAAAGATTATTAACAACATAGAATCTTTCCATTCTAGTTCTACTCTGTTTTCCATATAAAGAGCCCTTACCACAGATATGTGAAAAAATACAAAATACATTAAAATAGTCACAACTTTCAAGATAGATCTATAGAGGTACCTTAAAAAACTAAAACATTTATAATTTTAAACAAATTAATTTTCACATATTAGAAATGCAAACAAGTAAATGATGTGACATTTACAAACAGTTTGAAGTTACAGAGTCAGAGACATGGTCCTATTTCCTAGAATATATCATTATTGCTTGGATAAACTCTATTATTTGATTAATATTCTATTTTAAAAATATAAATAAAATATTAAACTAATGACATTAGAATCTGTTTCTTACAATGGCTACAACAAATCACAGATTTAGTAACACAATTTTATTAAATTGTCATTTTTGATGTAAAAATGTTTAAATCTAAAAAAAAGTTATTTAAGGAGTTAGTTCCTTGCGAAATAAGTTACCTTGCCTCTTCAGATTGATGGGATTTAATTCAGTCTCAGCTTTCCTGATTGCATGTTCACTACAACTGGACCCCTTTGCTTCCTTAATATTAAGACACATGACAACACTGATCCATCTCAATTATTTAGAATAATTTCGCCATGTCAATATGTTTACTATCTCAGGGACCAATTTGGTCATATCAAATCTTTGGGATAATTAGTGGTCTCAAGATTTCACATTCCAAATATTTGGAAAGGGAAATTAGAGAATCCACTTTACTTGTCCATAATTTCTACTGTTTCTGGTTTTTATACTTTTTGGTATGTTGTCCCTCTATACAGAATTAAATTTGTTTTGCTGAATATTCAACTATATTATACTCACCTGTTTAAAAACCTTAGATATTAGCACTTAAATTCCAAAACATTCTAAATCTTCCCACCAGTTATTTTCTAGAACAGTCAATTTTTTTATTAAAATTTAGGATTATTAGCTCAATACACATTGATGAAACCAAAATATAAACTCTAATCGTGCTGCAGTTGTGACTTGTGTTTAATTAAATAACTTTTGTTCAATTAACTAAGAATTAAATAATTAAAATTTCATTCTGATGCCATTCTATAAACTTAGTAAATGAGAAGAATCAGGCATTATCTTGAAATGCATATCAACTAAGGAATTGACAAAGTACCATAGGACACTTCCAATATCATGATCACAATGATTGCTGTGGTTAAATTTGTAGATTCAAAGAAAGAAAGGAAGGAAGGAAGGAAGGAAGGAAGGAAGGAAGGAAGGAAAGAAGGAAGGGAGGAAGGAAGGAAGAAAGAAGGGAAGGGAAGAAGGAAGAAAGAAAGAAGGGAAGGGAAGAAGGAAGAAAGGAAGGAAGTCATATAACCATCCTCCTTCCCCAAAGTCATGGATATATGAAAAACAGTTTTAGGGACATGTAATATGTATGGGATAGACATAAGAGAGTGAGCATAGCAGTAATCAGAATGTACTACATACATGTAGAAAAGTGTCAAAACAAATTTGAGAAAATGAAAAAGAAACCAGAATGCAGTAAAATAAATAAATAAATAAATAAATAAATAAATAAATAAATAAATAAATAAATAAATAAATAAATAAAAATAAAAAAACTGATAACGAGGCATTTTTAATGCTTCAATGAAGAGTAGTCTCATTTTCCAATTTAGCAATAGTAAACTAGTAACACAACTAATGGTATTCCCCAGGTATATTCTTCCACAGTCTTTTCCTGTGCCCAAAAGGCAAAGACCGTAAGGTTGTCGCACATGGCATTCATCCTTCAGTGTGTTTGCCAAACTTCTGGATCTTGCCCTCTGGCTTAGAAAACTAATTTTGTCAGCACAAGGGAACAACTTAATCCCACCAGAGTGGATTTACATTAAATATGCCTGCAAGCTTGGTGCCAATATATTAATTTACAGTACAAAATATAAGCCTGACAGGTACTAGATGACTGAATCTTCAAAATTGTCCCATACACTACAACTGGTAGGTTGACTATGAAAAGGAAACACTACTTAAGTTTGCTTGAATAGCAGAGATTCAAGGTGGAAACTGTTCATGCCCATGCAACTGTTAGTAAAAAAAAATTAGGAATGAGAATAATATCAAATATTGTTTAGAGAAAACTTTGGTCCTGTAAGACTATATTTTGTCTGACGATATATTTCCTAGAGTTTATAAAAAGATTGTTACTGTTTTATTCCAGGACATTGTCTACTTGTGTTTATTTAACACAATATTTCATTTTTACTATTGCTTTATGCTAATATATTCTTCGTATTTAAGTCCTTTTAAATTAACTGAACATTTACAGCTTTAAAATTATTTCAATTTTTTGTCAAGTGATTAGATTTTGTTTTTTTCTCTTTTTAAATTAATCTTATATAATTAATTTTCAAATGTTTCCAAGATGACATCGAAGATATTTTTGTTGAATAGCCTTCTTATATAATCTTTACAATTACAAAATATTTTTGTTAGTTTATTTTTAATCAAACTGGCATAAGCTACACCAATTTAAGAAAGAAAGAACCTCAATTTAAAAAAAATATCAATATCAGATCAGATTGTAAGCAAGTGAAGCGGGCATTTTCTTGATTAATGATTAATAAAAAAAATCAGTGTGGATGGTACCTCGCTTTTTAGGTTCTCCTGAATTTTGTAAGAAAGGAGGTTGAGTTTGCCATTAAGAGCAAGACACTGCTTTGTTCCTCCAAAAACTCTATTTAATTCCCTGACTCCAGGGTCGTGCTTGAGGTTTTTTTTTTTTTTTTTTTTTTTTTTTTTTTTTTTTTTTTTTTTTTTTGACATTCCTTTGATATCCCTTTATGATGGACTATGATTAGGATGAGTAAACCAAAAACATCATTTTCTCCTCAAATTGTTTTTGGTTAAAGTCAATAGCATAAAGAAGTAAATCGGGTCACTAAGTATCCTCAAATGCAGTAACAAATTGCTTCTAGATCATTAAACTGCTTCCATTTTAAGATGATAATTTATCTAAAGAATAATACAAATGTTGCTTCCCACTTTTTATATTTAACAAATTATCATGATTTGCCAATAATTTTGGACTGTATAGTAATGTGCTTTGCTGAGTGTCCACCTAGAAACTGATGAACTTTTCTGGAAGTTCTTTGTAGAGGGAAGAACAAAATGAAGTCATCTTCCCGGAGCTTAGGGACAAAGCAATAGAGACTCATACAAACAAATGACATAGGGATTCTCTGAGGGGGAATTGGAATAATAAGAATAATATGATAGCAAAGGTAAAATTCTGTATTCAGTAAATAAAAGCGTCAATATCTTTTGACATTGGATGTTCTCATACTAAACTACAGTAGTGTTCAGATAAATATGAAAAAAAAAGTAAAGCATAAAGTATTAAGAGCAATTTTGCAAATATGCTGAGGAGTAAATGGAGTCCAGGTGCAGTGGTGTAAGTAATTAGAAAGCCATCTGGCACCATTCAGCACCAGACAAGGAGGTCTCACCTCTTAATAATCCTTTAAGGCATGCTTATCTTCCTATCTTATGCTAATTGATGATCATGGGAAGCTCTGATTTTGAAAAGAAATATTCAATTATGTTCTTCACACTCCAATTAAGATTGTTAGCCAAATACATTGTAGGGAGATGTGAAAATTGATAAGTATCCTCCAAAATTTAAATAATCATAAAAGTAACATGAGGAGAATAGTTTTTGTTGTGTGGTTTATTCACCTCATGCGCTGGTTAGAAAACTGGTAAACTCTTACACACATATCTTGAAGAGGAAGAGCTTCATTCGGAAATGTATAATATTATTTTCAAAGCCTATATTGTTCGCTCCATGCTTCATCTTGAATAGTTATTTTGATAGACATCCTGCAAGAAAGAATAATATTTATGAGAAAATGTAACGAATATGTGATATTTATTGCCAATGCCAGTAGTTGTGAGTCATGTTTTCAGTGACAGTTTAAATTTTGGCACAGCTTGACAAATGTTTTTGCTTATTGCGTGTCGTGATCCACCATTTGCTGGACACATGATGGTCTAGCAAGTTCCAGATATCTTAAAGAATTGCTTATTTGCTAGTCATTGATTTTTTCCCTTACTGATGTTTTTCTTATTTCCTTGATTTCTGATGAAATTGATTTCCAAGAAAATTGTTTTCTGTAACAAGATAAAAACCTTAAAAGTCATTCTGGAGAAATTTAAAGACATAAAATTTGTATGCTGATAACACATATGCAGAAAAATCTTAGTCATGAATCCATATATCCCATGATAAAACTACAGGAAATATTTAAGTGTTTTAAGTGGTCAGGCAATATGAGCATGTCTGTTTGTGATATGTGGTGACTTTCCTTTCTCTCAAAGTCCTCTAGCAAATATTTATTTATGCCACTTGTCTGGCAGGCAGTTCTTAGGCTGTCTTCCATGGAGAACTTCCCCCGAGGATTACACCAAAATGGCATTCCTATCAGATTGGCTTTCAAAGGCATTAGATGCTTTAAAAGTGACTTGTGATCAGGGAAGTGTGGAAAGGCACACTTGACAAGTTCTAAATCTTTGAAAAACTTAAAAAAATAATCCCTTAAAATTGCCATACAGTGAACTCTTCTACTTATATCTGTGGGGTGAGAGTAACTGAGAAAGCCAGATGGATCATCTCTCTAATAAACTAATAGACTACAGCTTATCAGATGCTGGGGATAATATGTCAATTTTGTTAATACATTTTTATCTAGGAAATCAGGTAGTAAATACATTTTGCCTGTATACCAGAAAACCACAATGAGGTCAGAACATTGTAAACATTCATTTTTAAGATATAATGTGCAAATAAATTGGTTTATCACACATCTTTTTAAATCATCTTGAGTTAAAAATAACTCTTGTATATTTTATTTGAAATCAAAGATGGAAATGTATTTTTCTGATAAGTGTACAGAACTAAGTCATATCATGAACTAATTTATTTCTTGTGATTGGAAAATAGAATCAAAATGTTATTTTCAGAAGGATAGAGCATATGTTTCAACTAACAATGAAGTTACTCCTACTTATGTTTTTTTTTTTTATCAATTCTATAGATTGTAGACTGTTGCAAAGTAATCTAATTAAAAGTCTCCTAGTTTATGAATTTTTATTTTAGTCTTCTGACATCTTTATTCCATTTGATTTTTATATAATAAAAGTTTCACTGAAGATTTATTGCCACACAATAATATCAGATGTACTTAAATGTATAGTAATTCATTTAAAGGTAATAATAACAGAATAAAATGAAAATAAAGGGACTATTCTATTTCTACTAATCTCATAATATTTTGGTTTTATTTTGACTAAAACTTTTTTTAGGTATCAGTTTTATATCGAATTAAAAAGATAAATATACATTAAAACAAAAAGGTTTCAAATTGCTTCCTGTACATTGCTTTGGATTTGAGGTTTTTTTAATCACTTTTCAGCAGTGAACCATGACCACCTCTAACTGCGAACTTTGAAGACTAAAAAAAGTATGGGGCCTCAGGATGACCAAGACTATGATAACATCACTAAGGTGACCGGCATCACCCAAATAATGGTTTGGGATTCCAAACCGATCAGGAAAACCTCAAGTGGGCTAACAGATGGTCCAGCTTCAAACATTACTCTAGCTAGGACTTGAGACAAGCCCTTCACTTTCTCATTATGCAGAGACTGGATGACAAATAATACAGATACCTTTACCAAAACTTTAAAATTAACCCAAATTTTTATTTTCAGAATCACCTAAAGATGTCTTCATATCTTTAAACACTTCAGATATCTATAGATTATGGTATTTAAGATGTCTTAATAACAGATTTCTTTTTCTTTTGACAATGAGATATGTCTGTTCCTGGCAGCACAAATTTACTTCAATGAAGATAATGGATACTAAAGAAACCTCATATGGTGCTCACGTTTTTATGGTAAAAGTTATTCACTGGACAAGAAAGTGATCAGCCTAAACTGCTGACAGCATGCTGTCCAAGATGAACAAGCTGGACACAGAATAAAGATATGCCAAAATGTTTAAAATCAACATAGGACAGCCCTTCAGAAAATCCTGCTTTATAAATAAGTCTGTCAGATGTCCTAGGCCTGTAGGCTGAAAATGGATGCTCAAATGTTACAGAGAAGCCTTGGGGGGCTGTCCAAACAACAAGCTGTTTCTGTCATTTCTCACATTTTTTGGGAGTTGTTCGTGTGCACTTTTTACTCAGTTAATATTATTTCAAGTCTACGGGAGAGTTAAAGACTAGCTAGTTAGAATTATAGTTTTTCTTGTTAAAAAATTAAGGAAAGAAATGAACTAAAGAGGTGTAATGCGTATATGTCTGAGAGACATCACAAGATAGTGTCCTGACAGCAATGAAAGTTATAATAGAAAGAAAATTAGGTACAATGCTTTGGACTCACCAAAATAGGATAGAGAATTGAAGTATTTTCTCTGAACTTGTCTATTATTAAAGGACTAGATATTATTGGTATAATTCTTGACTATATATATATATTATATATATATATATATCATATGTAGTTATTGTACTTATTGCATACAGTATTTTAATATTACTTATAACCTTTTTATTTTTGACAAAAAAGGAGAAAAGTTGTGATTAGATTGTCTATAAAAGCTTGCTGAAGATCAAAGGACATAGTTGCCCACAGAATTAACAATAGATGTCAGGCAGTAGTTACACACATCTTTAATCTTAGCACTTGGGGGTGGGAGAAATAAAGATGCAGAGATGCATCTGGATATCTTTGTGTTATTTCTCACATATACCCAAGTAAATATATGCAAAATAAAAATTCAAGTGTTTTTAGATCATATTTTAAGAATATGAACACTGCATCCTTTTGGTTTATGCCTAACTCTTGTGTCCCCCATTCACAGTCTTTGAAAGCAGATTGTGAACTCACCTGTGTCCTTATTCTCTTTCTGTCCGTTATTCAAATTAGTACAATTGGGCCATTATGTTCTAGGCATAGTATATAGTGTATAAATAATGTTGATACAATTTATTCTTAAAAAGGATACTAAGCAGATATTAAAGTCACTTATGAATCCTAGTTACATTTCTCAAATACTGTAAGTAATATAATAAAAGCAAATTTCAGATTTTTTTGCCCTATAACCCTATGACAAAGAGTTTTCACTTATATTACCAAAGGGGTGTTGTTTACAGAAATATTATTAAGAAAAAAAACTTTAGAAAGATAGTTTAAAGATATTAATTTATATTCTTGGACCTCTAACTAAAGGAAGGTAATAAAACTTAAACAAAACTTGTGAGTTTGTGTGGAGGACTTTATGCATCCTGATGATCTCAGAAGTGACGTGACAGTTGCCTAGAAAAGTTCCTAATCAAATTCTAGGAATCTCGTAAGATCGTTAGCTTCCTGTGTCCACTCCTGGTGATTCCTGTCTCACTCTTTATTGACTCTTTTCTCATATTAAGTTACTTTGTAAGTAGTTGTCTTAATAGTATTTCATTTATGTAACAAGACACCATGAACATGGCAACCCATGAAATAAGGCATTTAGTTGGGACTTGCTTATAGTTTCTGAGGTTTATGGTGGAATTCATGATGGCAAACAGGCAAACACTGTCTATAAAGGTAGCTGGGAGCTCTACATATGAATGCACAGGCAGGCGAGAGAATGAGACACTGTACCTGGTTTGAACACTTGAATCAGGAAGTCTCCCCCACAGTGATACACTTCCTCCAACACAGCAACACCTACTCCAACAAACTACACCTCCTAATGCCTGTAAAGTATTGCCCTTCCCAAACACCAAGCTTTCTAATATAGAAACCTATGGGAGTCATTCACATTCAAACACATTAGTTAACATAGCTGAAGATTCCTTTGCCATTCCTTTGCCTGGGTGTCCACTCTTAGCTCTGTACATTTGTCTTAATTAGGTCTCTAGAGAAAGTATATCAGATCACCAGTAACTCACAACAAAATCAGGAAGATAATGTGACAATTACATAAGTATGCTGTAAGATATCTATAATATTCACACTTAACTTCATATAGATTATTGTAAATGTGTGAAAGGGTGATAGTCACTAAGACAAAGCTGAAGGAAAAATGAATCATCAGATATTTAGATATATAAACACATAGATACATTTGTTTATAAAGACACATTTGACTTTTCAAAAACAAAACAAGGGAAAATAAAATGTATGTTTTATGAACTACCATAATTTGGATTCAAAATTTTGTAAATACATTACTTTATGGATTTCCAATACATGATTTCTGATGTTTATTAAAGTATGTAAATGAATTTAAGACTCAACTTTCAGTTTCAACTGAAAAATTAATTTTATGTGAACTAATTTCCAAAATATGAGTTTTAGATATATATATATATTTTTTTTTTTAAAGAAAACTTAGGATTGCAAAGAACTTAATGAAACAATGAGAGTACTCTCACTTGATTTGAACAAAGAAAATTAATTGCACCTTAGAGGTTCAAAAGAACAAATGTTCTTTCCTTAGAATTAAATTGCTGTTGAGTGTTACAGTAAAACTTAAGTAGAGCTAAAGTTAGCCAATTGCCATAACAGAGTGTGAGCCGACCAAGTAAGGTTTCAAAGTGCATTACACTCTGAAGAAGTTGTTTATATGGACTCTCTATTTGTAAGATTTTGTTCAATTAGGGATTAAACTGCAAGGAGAATAAAGGAGTTTAGAATTAATGCAGTGCTCAATTATTACATCTTTCTATCAAAATTAATGTTTTTCATATTTTAACTTTAAAAATTTTAATTATGAAAGTAATGAATTCCATGTTTTTGAATGACAAATGTAATATCTATCTACTTAGGTATTTCTATTGTTTGTTTGTTTTTGTTAACATCTGAACATTTTTTTAGTTCTAAATGCAAAGATCAATTTGCAAGGTAAGCTCTTTTAATATTGTTGCCTGGGGAATTTTGAAAAATATCACATTTACATAGTCTAAGAGAAGTTTCCTTCTATAAGGTCATAAACTGAGTTATGCGTTGCTGTGATATTGCTTAAGGAGGGAATTTTCTATAAATGTAAAAATAGTCTCCATACTGCTCATCAACTATTTGTAAAAGTAGGCAACTTTTATAGAAAGCATACTTTTACTTGAGGTGTTTAATCAGATCTTAGTCTGTGCTGTTTATGCCTACATTACAGAACAGGTAACCCTGTCTCAAAGAAAGATCTGGATCCTTTCCTTTGATTGATAAAAGTTCTACTTACGAGGTAATATTCGATTTACTTAACAATGGGCAGAAAGTATTGATTGTCTCAATTCTTCATTGTCTTTACAGACCAAACTATTGTGAACATAGTTTCTGTAGCATGTCTACAACCAGTCTAATTTGGTGGTTTCAAGAAAATTCCATGGTTTGCATCAGCTTCATTTGTTGTATTTGTCAGTCCAAAATATTTTTTTCTCTACACAAAATATTATGATAGTGTCATCGTGATATCTTAGAATAAATTTCCTTCAATGGAATGTATGGTGCCCTCCTGACCAATCTACCTTTTCTCTGTACCAATATGAACCGCTGTAAGACAAACCACATGCTTTTTGCTTCACAGCTTCATATCATTTTCACTAAGTGGCCTATTTTGCATTCCATTCTAGATTTTTTTAATTTTAAGTAATATAGAACCAATGCACATTCAGTAAACTATATGTGCATATGCACACACCACACACATGAACCATTGAAGTAAGGCATTTGTGGGTTTCAGCTAATCAAGTTCTTTCTCACCATATGAAAGTTAAAAAAAAAGAATTTAGTGGTCCCCAATCATGAAACATAGCTCTGCAATAAAAATGTATACGGCCCATAAAATTTACACGTTTCAGACTGATAGTCAAAAATACATTTCTATATTTCTTATGCAATATTAAGTTGTATAACATGTGGGAAATAAACGTGAAACTTCGTAAATTAACTTAACTTTTTAATAGATCTCAATAAAACTTGAACTGACTACTAAGAATATATTGATATTGGTTATCTCAAATTTCACGGTGTTCTTTAAACTGAAACGCCACAAATACAGACAACGGTAGTTTTAAAATATGCCTGAACCTGCCATAGTAAATAAATGAATAAGTAAAGTTCTATACGTATGTACCTATACTATTATTTGAGCAAAAAGTAAATAATGAAGCACATTTTATAACTAATAACATTTCCCTTTGTATTTTTGCTTCTATCCTCACATCATTAAACTGACATATTCTAAAGACTGCTCTGTTAATTAGGATGCGATTCTACAGATATTTTTACAACTCACTGACTCTTCTAGGCATTAGCCTTATAATTCTTTTCTCTGTCTTGATCAGGGCTTGATTGCTGCAGTCTTATACCAGGGATTTTTTTTTTTAACAAGATATAATCTATTTATAGCAGTGATGATGTTTTGGGCACAGGAGCTCGCATTGACTCAGAGTCACCGTGACCTAATCCCCATGGAGATTATTTGGATTCTTTCTACCTCTTCAGTGTTTTTAAAGTCACAGTGAGCTTCTTTCTATTGTTTCTTCCCATTCCTGATCATGCTCATTTTATTCATCATAGGCTACTTAAATGCTTATTTTGTACTTCATATTTTGAAGGAATTTATGTTATTCTGTAGTCAGCTAATATGTGCCCTCTCCTCACTCCTAGTTCATATGAGCAGGAGACTTGACTTATCATAAACCTTATTACAGCTCTTATCAAGAAATGAGATGTCATGATGCCAAGTTTCCAGGTATATGCAGCATTTGTCTTTTATAATAACAATAATAAATGAATGAATGAATGAATGAATGAATGAATGAATGAATGGATAGATAGATAGATAGATAAATAAATAAATAAATAAGTAAATAAATAAATTAATTAATTAATAAATAAATAAGATTTGGAGGTAAGAAATGTGTATTGAACAACACACCATTATGTTGAAACAGACCTTACCTGGGAATATTTGTATATGAACATGGGTACTGAAGACCAGGTGTGTTAGTTCTTTTGCAGTGGGACACACAAAAATACATTGAGTCTAAGTAAACAGAATGTGAATGAAACATGTATTAAAGCTATTAAGAAAATATTTGTTTAATATGTTTTATTCTATAAGATATTAAATGGAAAAAAGTGGTTCTTAACAATGCAAAAATGTCTGATGTGACTGTCATGCCATAAAACTAAAATTTCTTCCCTCCAAGAGGCAGCAGAAACTCTAAAACTTAATGACATTAGTTTAAACTCTTGCTTTCTTTTATTATGTGTATAACTATAAACACCTCACACTAATTCTGTTACTCATACTAACTCAGGAGTGTTTAGAAACAATTAAAACCACATATAAACCAAATACATGAAATCTGAATATTAGTTTTGATTTTGGTTTATTTCTGATTGTCAGAAAGGAAATTCTTTCTACTTGAAAGGTTATATATTTATAGTTGTTCAAGTTAAATTATTAGGGTGAATAGAATTGAAATATCAGCGCTAGAATCATAAAGAGATATAGTAATGAAAAAAATGACAATCATATTCATTAAAATAAAAATTAAATTTGACTTAAGCAATAAATTAAAGCTCTAACACCTGCATATAAGCATGTTCTTTTAATTTTATTTAATTCAAAATACTTCTTCTGAAATGTGAAATATTTTTGTCCAATATGTAAAAATCTAGATGTAATAATGCATACAATATTTAATTGCATCATATTTATAGGAAATGGAAAAATTGAATAAAAACATTAATTTATACTTTAAATTTTCTCTTAGACCTTTATTATCTTATAATTTTAATGTTTTAAGAAAAACACACAGTATGACATGAATATAATTTAAAAAATGTTTAATGCAAAAAATAAAACCTTAGGGTATTTTCTATAATTATTTAAGGAAGACAGAATGTAGAGAAGGAATAACAGGCTTTTTAAAAGATCTACTACCTCAACAAATTAAAGGGATAGAATTATAGATTATCTGTCATTGTATAAAATTATGATAAATAAATTTAATAATACAAAGATATTCTCTCATATCTGTGCTCAAGGTTTCATTTAGAATCATTGCTAGCATGAATCTGTCATAGAATTTATGGTCATAAGTTACCTTATATTTAAGTGGTCTAGACAGAGTTAATGCATGTATTACTGCAGTTAAAAGTTTCCTGTTTGCACCTGAGCCAGGAGCTCAACCTGGTGCTTAGTTATGAATTTCTGCTTCTGCCTCTATACATTGCGGGATGAAGGTTCTATAATGACAATTATGGCAGTCATTCACTTGATTATAGCGAAGACCTGTTAGGTGCCCTCTCTACTGTAACTTTGAGTTCTAGCCAAGGACATCTTGTTGGTTCTTGAAGGTTTCCTTAGCAATAGGTTTCTTTCCAACCCCACAGTGGCTCCCTATGTCAAGATATCCGTTTCTTTTTCTCCCTTTTTGCTGATTCTCTCACTCAACCATCTCCTTCTCTCCTGATATGTTCTTACTTCTCTTTGCTTGCTCCTTATTATGATTCCAATTTACTCATGAAATCTTCTCTATTTTTCTTCCCAGAGGGATCCCTGGATACCTCTATTAAGTTCCTTCTGTTATCCATCTGTTCAGGGATTGTGGTTTGCAGTAGTAGAGGATTTATTTAAACAAATCATCAAAATAATGAAATTAAATTGATTACAATACAGAGATATAGTTATTAAGAACACAAAACATCTTAAAGGGTGATAAGAAAAGGTTAATGTATCGAATGTGATAATTTATGGATAAGACATTGTTAAATTACAAGACATTATAGGAGATATTATAGTCTATATGCTCACTGCATAAGAGAAAAGTAATATTGGCATTACCAAGGAACAATGTAAAAATGAGAACTTATTCCTTAGGAGAGGTCTATAAACTGTAAATAACATTATTCTAATAGAGTAAGAATTTTTGTGAACTCACACAAAAAAATTATAAGAGGTCATAGGATGTACTTTTCCAGAGAACACAGAAATATCTAATATAATATGAAGATTCAGAAAGCTAATTATACTCCTTTGAAATGAGCAAAATGAGAACATTTTAAAGGTATTAAAAAGACGGGAACTTATCTGAAAAGAACAAGCCTAGGGTTATAAATAGTCACCATTTTGAGTTCTGGAAATAATAAAGTTATGCAATAGCAGTGTGGAAAATCACAGTGATAAAGACATTATTCATGACCTTTGTGGTTTATATAGGGATCATGATAATAAAACTTTTCAGCAGAGAAAATTAATAATTCTCACCTCTACACACAGTATATGTAGGAAGGATCTGATACATGGTCAATTTCAGAGGATTTAATATTACTCATCTGAACCATTAGTGACTTAGGACACTAAGCAAGAGCTATTATGGAAATCAGTTATCATCCAGCAAATAGTGGAGGACAAGGAACCTGATAGGAAATAAAAACAGAGTTTTGGTATATTGCTCTCACAGGCATTTTTTTTAAGCTTTCAGCAACAAAAGACATTGCACACATAGTGAGAGCCTGTGTAACGTTTATTTGCTGAGGAATAGTGTTATTACCTTTGATAGTTAGATATTACGCAATATTTGATGAAAAGGGTAGATGTCAGACATTTTAGAAGATAGTTTTTTTTTTATGAAGATAATAAAAAAATGAGAAGTTTATTTCAGATTTCTCCTTCAACTGGAATTCATAAAGAAGTGGAAAATTTAGCATGAGGGTGTTCTCAAACACAGTGAAATGCTTCCAAAATCCAACAAGGAAAGGAATGATCAGTCTCACAGAGTACTTAGTTTGAAAGAAAATGTTTTGACAGTCTCCTTAGAGCCAGAGAAAGGAAACTTCCACAGGCAAGCTCAGAAAGCCTCCAAGTGTCAAAGCCCACATTTTATTAATTATTGGAAAAGTTTCAGGACACCACTGAAAATAATATAGCAATTATATCTAGATTAGTGCATCTTGATAAGTGATTTGCCAACGGAAGGAGCCAAAGAAACCCTGCCAAGATTGATTTTCACGGGGTAAATGAAAGAAGCGTCAAGATGATATTCTCTGAAAAATAATGTCAAATGATTCACAGAAGTAAGGGAGAAATATAACTAACGTAAAGAAACTGGCAAGTGTTACTCAAAAAATACCATAATACTGACAAGCGCAGGAAATTTCGAGGAAGGGAAAATAATATACAGCTTTTAAAATGACACGCTTCTACTAAAATTATTAAACTCAATCAGAAAATGAAAATATCATTTACAAACTTGAAATGGCAGGTAACGAACTGGAAATACAACACGTTTATTAAAAACCAAAAATACAGTATATTAAAGTTAAAAATACTACTAATAAGCTATGATTAAGGTCTCAATAAAAAGTGTAAGTGCGGCATAATATGAAATGTATTAATTATGAAGTTAAGCACCAAAACATTGTTGAGTAGAGAAAATCAATACAAATGATATAGGGATAGAAAGACTAATCCAGTTAGATATAAATTAGCATGTAGCTAAACAAAGTTCTAACACACACAAGACAAAACAGGTCAGTGTACTCACTATAGAACCGTACAACAAAAACCTCGCTATCATATAATTAATTATATGTAGGAAAAATAGTAAGAAATAAAGCAGAAGAAGATACACAGGCCTTTTGTTGTTTATTGTTCTAGGTAGATAGCTGAATCTTCTTTCTCAAAAATGAAAATGTATATTCTTGCTGTTCAAATAAGTGACTTTTTAAAACAGGTGACGTGTTATGTGGAAAAAAATTAAACACTCAATGAATCTAGAAGAATAAAAAAAGAATATAAGGGATAGAAATTAAAGATGGTATTTTCAAAATCTTTAATAAATACATTCTAAGAATTATAATAAAGGAACATTTTAAAATCAGTAAACTAAGTATTATGTACTTAAATAACCAAAAGTAGCAAAAAATAGCAGACGATTAGAAGCTAATGCATGGATTATAATAAATAAATGTCATAAAATAAAATGCAATGAACACCAAATTCACTCATTTAAATGTAGCAGAGTAAAAAGTTTATATGCAGATGACAATATTTAAAACAATGTAAGACCTCTAAATCTACTCCAGCATCGAGAAATGACAAAAGTAACAAAACTGTTTAAGTTGTAAGCTCTTCTTCAGCCTCTACCATTCCAAACCCTGCCCATTCTCAGAACGCCCACTAAGCAGAGGCTCCTACCCTGGAGCTCCTCCCATTCCAAACCCTGCCCATTCTCAGAAAGCCCACTAAGCAGAGGCGCCTATCCTGGAGCTCCTCCCATTCCAAACCCTGCCCATTCTCAGAATGCCCACTAAGCAGAGGCTCTTACCCTGGAGCTCCTCCCATTCCAAACCCTGCCCATTCTCAGAAAGCCCACTAAGCAGAGGCTCCTACCCTGGAGCTCCTCCCATTCCAAACCCTGCCCATTCTCAGAAAGCCCACTAAGCAGAGGCTCTTACCCTGGAGCTCCTCATGACCATACCCTGGCAATTCTCAGAAAGCCCACTAAGCAGAGGCTCTTACCCTGGAGCTCCTCATGACCATACCTACAGGGTATCTAACCCCTGGTCCATAGACCTGCCATGTGACTTCTCCTCTTCCTTCCCATGAGGTCTCCTAGGTAGACTTTGCTCAAATTAAACCCGGTCTTATTATTCCAGCTTGATTTGGCTCATTGCATTGGTAGGGAAACCCATTACCAGGAATTCAAAATACTTATTAAAAATGACATCAGAAGAAACAAGTCATAGAAATAAGAAAAATAAGAGAAATCAATGAGATTAAATGTTTGTTATTTGGACAAACTAAATTATAGCTGACAAACTATTCCCTAGATTATAAACCAATTAAAGTCTAAAATTAATCAGTGCATTAATAATCAAAAAATTTCACAGATGGCTTAAAAACACAAGATCAAGAAACACATTAAAAGCTATTTATTAGATCAACAACCATGGCATCCAGTTAGGCAAAGAAACTAGAAAAAGAGTTACATGACCCGAAAAGAGTTTTGATATTTTTACCTTATTTTATTGGAGTGAGAGAGGCAACAAAGGGGGAGAAAAAAGAAGTGGATGTCTTGATAGAGGGAACCAAAGTGGCATTGGAAATAAAGCAGGTGCTAAAGAATCCTCCGAGAACCCACAAGATGCCCATAGCTAGGACTCCAAGCAGTGGCAGAGAAGATGGCTAAAGAGGACTTCCTCTATAATCAAATGAACGACACCCTAAGTGTCACATAGAAACTTCATCTAGCCGTGGATAGAGTCAGAAACAGAGATCCATAGCTAAATACCAGGTCAGTCTCCCAGTCCAGCTGAAGAGAGAGAGGAGAGAGTGTATATGAGCAAAGGGATCAGGATCATGAAGAGGAGACACTCAGAGAGGGCTGACTGGAGGGAGCTATTGGGAGCTCCAAATGAATGAGAAAGAGCCACCAAGGAAAGGAACCAAACCTTCCAAATGTAGATGACTCTCGAATGGTGTGGACAGTTTGTGGAGCATCTTGAAGTAGGATCAGAATATGTTCTTGGTGCTTGAACCTACATCTTGGAGGCCATTCCCTACAGAGGAACACTTAACCCAGCCTTAATACTGGGTTGAGGGATCAGATCTACCTCAACTGGATATGCCAAACTGACTGACCCTCTTTGGGACTCCTTGCCCTCCTTGGGGAATGAATGGGGGAATGGGGTGGGGGAGGCTGCGGGAGGAGTGGGAAGGACTGGGAGGAGAGAACAGAGGGTGAGAAATGTCATATATATGTTAAAAAACATTTTTAAAGGAAAAAAAAAACAAATCATGAGCTTCTATAGATCAGATAAAAAAGTAACTTTTAATTCCTCTTCTGAAAACTCAGGGAGAAATCACTTGACTTACTTCAAAGGGTCTGAAAGGTGATTTAATAAATGAAGAATGGCATAAGTGTAACTCAGTGTGCTCTAACAGTGTCTACTGTATCCCCTAAGGAAAAAAAGTTGAGACAATTAAAATTTCAATTCTTATTTTGAGTAGAACCAAAATTAGTCTAAAATTAATAAATCTCTACATGGAAAGTTAAGAACAATACCAAACAAATGCACAACAACAAAAATACCCCCAAACAAGATACACACATACACAAAGGCAAAACAAAACCATATTTTACTTACATACGTGGCTATATTAAGTTGCCAACATATGTGTTAGTTTCTAAGAGATAGCATACACTTTTTGCAAATAACCTACTAAATATTGAATTACATGATAATGAATATTCAGTCATTCAAATGGCGTATACTGTTTCAGCAAAATTATTGACATCTTGTATTCAGTTGTAGATACACAATACATATAAGATGCTATTCTTCAAGTTTTCCGAAGGAAATTATGGTACAACTACCATTCGTATAAAAAAAAAAATGAAGCTTAAACCAGGTTATCTGAACTATCCATCTTCACATAACTGGTTAACAACAAAGATTAGCATTAAGTGTAACAGGTCTAGCTACAGAAAATGCTTTATCAACAAATAAAAGTAACCATAGCTGAGAAGAGTATAAAACTGTCATTAAGCACTATTTGGGGAAAGATTATAATAGGATACTCCTTTCTGCATGGTCAACAGTTGTAGGAAATTCCTAAAGGTGTGAGAAACTCCATTTCCATTAGATATATATGTAGCTTCTTCGCCAGTTAAATATTTCTCATTTGTCACTAATGCAATATGTCTGAAACCAAGCTAATTAATTTTACCTCTAAGCATTCCCTTCGTGTTATATTATTTTCTCTCTGTGAATAGCATCATTATGTAGCTGGCTGGTTGCCCAAATCAGAATCCTTGGGACTGTTGAGTCTTGGATTCAGTTCATGAGAAACATGGAGTATAAAAAGGTTTTCCCACTAACATTTCTGTCATACACAGCAACTCTGTTATCAAATCCCTCGTCAAGGTTAAGCATACTCGCTCATTGTTTGGTGGTTGTTGCTTATTTTATTCTTTTCTATTTTATGCATTTATTATGTCTTATTCTTATTAGAAATAGATTTTCTTTTATATAATACAACATTACTACTTTCCCCCCTTTTCCTACTCATCTAAGCTCCCCCAACTGTCGCTCTCCCTGAGATCCACACCTTCTCTATTTCTTCATCGAAAGTGAGCAGGCCTCAAAGAGACAACAGCTAAACCTAATAAAATGCAATATATCAAGATAAGGTGAAATCCCTTATCCCTTAAGGCTGATCAAGACAATGATATAGCAGGAAAGAGTCTCAAGAGCAAAAGAGTCAGAGCAACACATGCTCTTACTTTTAAGAGTCCAGCAAAATAAAGAAGCTAACAGCCATGACATAGATGCAGAGAAGCAGGTTCAGATCCATGGAGGCTCTGTGTTTACTGCTTCAGTTTCTGTAAGTTTATATGAGCCCTGCTTAGTTAGTATGAGGATCTTGTTATTCTTGTGTCTTCTATCCCCACTGAGACCTACATCTTTACACCCCTCTTCCACAGGATTCCTTCATCTCCAAGGTGAAGGACTACCAATTTAGTCTTTTCTCTCTAGATAATGCGTGACTGCACCTGCTTCCATCTGGTGTTATCTCAGCGAAGCACAGACCTATATATATAACTGCATATTTTGGTGATCACTTCATTACATTTTACTTTTGTTAGTTATGTTTGGATCTAACCTACCCCTCTGGCCTATCCAGTCTCTGGTTCCTGGCTATCTGGGCAGTGTAGGACATGCGTTCCCTCCTTTAGAGTGAGTTAAATCAAATATTTCTTGGCCACTCTCACAATTTCTGTGCCCTCAGAGCCCCATCATGTTTGTAGGAACGATAGATTGTAGAGTGAGGTTTTTGTGACTGAATTGGTTTCCAGATTTCACTTTCCATAGCCTGAAGAGTACTTTCCCTTGCCAAAGAGAACAGTTGGAGGGGTTATGGCTCCATGCCCACAATAGCCCGAACTCTCTTATGTTCAGTAAACTGTGTAGTTGCTGTCTTCCTCTGCAATGGGGCCCTAATGTTAGTGTTCAGAGAGCAAAGTCCTAACATCAGCCTGGATGCTCAGTCTTACGACAACAACACTTGGTCAACTATTCTCATTAATATTTTACTCATAACAACCTAGATGACTGTTAGACGTCTGAAGAACTGAAGAAATTAAGGTAGATTTACACAATGGAGTATTGACTCAGCTTTCGAAAAATGACATCAGCTGAGTGGTGGTGTCCTCTCATGAATAAGTCAAAATTAAATTCGTGAAACAAATAAAATACTAACTTTATCGTAGTGCTTACTCTCTTTTTAGTTATTTGTCTGCTTGCATCTCTTTATAGTCCCCTCACATACTCCAGCATGTATGTGAAAGAAATCCTATCTCCCACGGCTTTTTCAAAATCAATTGTTTGATTTTTTTCTCTCATGTTATAATTTTCTTATTGTGCCCTTAATTTATTTTCACATTTAATACTAGATTACGGGTCATTTCATTTTCTATTATTGTTTCAACATCTATGGTGATAAACTCTTCCATGTTATTTCCTTCTGTAATGCTTCCCATACGGTATTTTCCTAATTTGCTGATGGTACCCACCTTTCTCTTTTATTTCATTTGCTTATATGGACTTTTATATCTTTTTTTTAGTACTTCAAGATATTCTTATACCTGAGGCATAACAGAATTTACTTTATTCAGTTAACAATTTCAATAATATTGAATAATTACAGTTCACGTATTATTTTATATTTATTTATTAATTTTAAATAATTAGGTAAATATACTCTATTTCTGTAGTGGTATTATGTACACTGTAAATAATTTTTATGCCTACTGGTTTAATAAAAATGTTGATTGGCCGAAGGCCAGGAAGTGTTGGTGGGGCTACCAGACTAAGAAAACTGAGAACTGAAAGAACAGAGCAGAAACACCAGAAAGAAGCCAGAGAGACACCATGGAGTCACTAAGAAGGGACCAGAGGAGAAGCTAGCACATGCAGAGGACAACCATGCTGTTCTGAGATAAGGTACCAAGGCACATGGCTTAACAAGATATGAAGAATTAAGAGTTATATGACTGAGCCACAGGCCAATCAGCATAAAATTAATGTGTCTATGTGATTATTTAGGCCTGAGCAGCAGAGGGCCTGAGAGCAGGTCCAAACCTTTGGGCTAGGTCTGAAAGTCTGGGCCAGAAACTTAAAACTACATATTTCTTAACATTATGAGACTCATATTGTTTTGTTAGATTAATAACTTAGCATTGAGAATTAATGTACTATTTTTCTTGATATTCACCTATTTGTCCTTGGAGTTACTTCAATTTCCTGCATATTAAGAAATATGATATGTAGTCAGCGTTTCTGACTACTATGATCAGCGGGCTATTTTTTTTATTTTTTATTTTTTTACCTCCCAGCTAAAATAATTATCCATCAGCGCTAACCATGTATAATATCATTTTCTCCACCTGGGCCAGACGCCAAAACTTATGGCATTATTTTAATTGGATGGCATCTCCTGGCTGAAATTTAAGTGACATTTTCCCTTACCATTATTAGTAGTATTATTTTAATAAATAGACATTAGCAGTCATAAAATTCAAATTATTTTAACAGAGAATAATATTTTGTCTCCAGTGATGTAAGCACATTTTTTTGTTTCAAAGAACACTATTATTTCTTCATAAAAGTAACTGATCAACCTCTTACCATAAGAGATACTAGTCATGAAATCTTAAAACACATACAAAATCATGACTTTAGCTCTTCATTTGTATTAAGTATGTTTCTTCTTTATAATAGTTTTTGATGTACAAATTACATTTTGATGATGGTTCAAGTAAAAAAAAAACTCAATATTATTCAAGTATTTTTTCCCGTGTTTATCATTTTGCATATTAATTAATTAGAAAAACTTGTTAAAGTTAATTGAAGCTGATATAAAAATAGACACAAATGCTAATTTTGAAGTTTTACACACCATAATAGATTAAACACAAATTTTCTAAAAATAATTATTTAAAATTATGACGAAAGGAGTTCCCATCATGTAGGTTACAAAGTGGATTCTTTTGATTAACTTTATTTTAAATTAAGTAACTTAAAGCTTTTATAAACCTAATTTATTTTAAATAATCTAAATTTTTATTTTATATTTTTAAAATAATTTTTAGGTTTATTAATTTATTATGTATACACTGTATTCCTGTATTCCTGCATGCCAGAAGACAACACCAGATCTCATTAAAGATGGTTGTGAGCCACTATGTGGTTTCCGGGAATTAAACTCAGGACTCTGGAAGAGCAGACAGTGCTCTTAAATTCTGAGTCATCTCTGAAACATTGTTGCAATGAAACATTGTTGCTACTTGCGGAGGGGAGATAACATGCATCAGAACTTCGTCTGTTATTCCAAACACTTGGCCTTGAATTTTATATCCTTCTGACTCAGCTTCCTATATGCCAGAATTACAGGCATGTTCCACAATTTCCAGCTTTCTTACTTTTATAGTATTTGAGTTGTGAATAAATTATAGTAATTCTTATGCTTTGAATGAACTTTGCATCGTGACAATTCAATTTGACTGAGACTGGTATAAGCTTGATATATATATAGAGAGAGGTATGTATAGATATAAATATATAGATATACCAGTCTCTCTACATATATACCAGTATATAAATATATATGTGTGCGTATGTATATATTATATTATTTGTTTTTCTTTCAAATTTTGGTAATAGAATAAAATCATAAACATATGTACACATCAAGTTTTCAATGTAAAATACAGTGCCCAGATAAGCTTTTAATATTTCAGAATTTAACTTGCCACATTAATAGGAAATAACATTGTTGTTTTAGGTCTCTTCTGGTTTTAAACAGGTCTAAGAAACAATTCAATGGGAGCTGTATTACTAAAAGTTATAGTGTCTGAATAAAAAAAAATGTGTATATGTGGAAGGAGGGAAAATCAGCAAACCACACTAGAAGGAAAAACCCACTGAAGCACAAGTGAAGAGCTAAAGGGACACCTAAAGGCCAGGGAGGAAATAGAGTCACATGCAAAAGAAGCAGAGTTAGGGAAGTGGTCTCATAATGCTTTAGAAGCTCAACCTAGTAAGAACAGTTAAGAAAATTGCACCGGGTGAACTATAGACATTTATTAGTACAGCCGGGACTTTTTATTCAATTGAATCATTGACAACAGTCAAACTTTTGAAACTTTTTATAAAAGTTGGTACTATAGAAGAGTCCACAATCTTTCTGAAAGCCAAATTGTTTTTCTTTTGTTTTGTTTTCAGCACATAAAAATACTGAAGGGGATAATAGGATAATGCAAACATTAAAATTTTATTATCTACTCTCTACCAGTGCACCCTCAAGTTACAAAGTAGCAGCACCCATTAGGAATGTTAAAAGAGGCTTTTATCAAGCCCTTTAAACTAAATGCTAGATAAAAAGAGAATGATTGTAGAGGTGAAATCTGAGTCAAATTTCTTATTTTTGTGTTAATGATACATCATAACTTTGTATTACATAATGAGGTTGCAATTCATTATCCTATATTCTCCAGCCTGTATACTCTATTTTGTTTTTACTGGCCCTACTTAGATATTCTCATCTCTTTTGTCTGTGTCTTTTCTATACACATCAAAATGAAGAACATGGCCTGCCTGGGATCTCTTCTGGGGACTAGTAGAAAAACAACACCACACAATTAAGATTATTGGCTGACTATGACTAAGGAATGGGTTGTAGAACTTTACTCCTGCTTACCGGGTACTGTTGAGGAGTATCTAAGTTTGCCCCTTCCTGATCCAGCCTTTTCTTTCCATTTATTTTCAGAATCATCCATGATAGATCAAGGTATTCTTACACTTTAGGCTCTCCTACCATCCTTGTTGGCTTCAGCCTACCTACTCTATTTTAAAGATTCAACTGATTATACTTTGCCAAGAAGACATTAAAATCTCACTATTTCAATCTTTATACCCTGATCACCTCTGAAATATCACCCTTTGCCATGTGCATTAACCTAGTCACAGGAAACAAAGACAAGAGTGACAACCTCTTTAGAGACTGCTTATTTGAGAATGTGCCATCAGACTGTCAGAAAATATCACCTAACGGCTTGTGAGTCTATTCAAAAGCATCTGATTACCTCACATGCATTGTGATTAGGAGGAAACAGAATGAGCGCCTGATGACAGCATGACTGAATAAAGAAGTTTCTGAACCATGTCTGTGAAGAAGCCCCCTATCTGACCTTTAATGTCTGTCCCTTACAGAGTCCCTAAAGTCTTGCCGCAAGAATAAGTTCTGCTGTGCAGGCAAAGCCCAACCAAAAGTGCGTTTGCTTGTCTCTTTACATCTATCCCCAGGCATTTCTCAAAGAAAAAAAAATAAACATTTTTTAATTGTCACTCTTGAGATAATTATTTAAGATAAACACATCCAAATAAAATAGAAAAACTTGTTCATAACTATTCTTTAAATAATAACCATAGCAAATGTGTAGCATGGCACCTTGTACAAAGCCTAGCTTCAAACTGAGTAAACTTAAGTTCAGATATTGGGTGAATAAAGAAAATAATTTTATAAATAAGCTATTGGAATTCCAACTCAGAACTATTAGTGTCTTATCCTGTGCTTTCCCCACTCCCCCAAAATTCTATTTTAGGCACAGTACATTTTCCCAATTTCTTTTTTATTTTGCATATATATTTACAGATGTGTGTATGTATGTGTGTGTGTGTCTAAAAATTTAAGTCTAGTAAGGATGATAAGGAAGACTAGAGATCATGCTATATTTCTACTTATTTTTTTAATTAGCATTTTATGACAATTCTTTTAAGCCAGCTGAGGATAATTTATTAAATGCCTCCATTTATAGCCATAGGATTCTGAAAATAATCCATCTGGCAATTAGTACTCCTTCTATGGAAGGTAAACTAATGAAATAGTTATTTTATATTCATATTTATATTCTATGTTTTGGAAAAATTTATGATAAATAGTGTTTTAAAAATATCAGTCTGTCATATATTAGATTTGAAGAATATGAACGAAGGACAGAAAATCTAAAAGAGTGCTCAATAGCTGTTGATATTTGGGCTCAACTCGTGTTAAAAGAGAATTTATTTCAAATTTTCAAGCATTCAGTGATACAAATTGAGAGTGGGGATAACAAAAATCCTGAAGGAAAATCAGTGACATTGATAGACAGTTGATGGAAGGAAGAGCTTAATAATGTAAAAGATATAATACTATGTCATCATGTTGGGAGACCTAGATTAAAATTTTGAAATATAAAGAAATATTCTGTTAAAATAGGATGGTAATAAGAGTCAATTTATACATATAAATAAATATGAACATATTTAATTTATGTCTAAAAGGTATTATTACTCAAGGACTGATATGCATAATTACTGTATTATAACCACTAATTTTTCTTCACATATATGTGAGCAAGGATGCACTTGATAAATACATATATATGTGTATATAAATTTTATTTTATATATGACACAATTTTTTACTTATGCTATACAACATTTATGAAGGCTTGTTCCACATGTTGACCCTAAAAAGTAAACCTCAAGCTGTTTAATACTCAGTTCGTAGTGACCTAAAATATGCATCCATCAGAGGGCAATGTTTTAATTTGGATGAAAAAAAGAAAACTTAATATCATGTTTTAACTTATTATATAATGATATATATATAATATATACACAGATATATATATATATATACATATATATATATATGCTATGTCCAGAAAGGAATAAAAGATGTTAATCATAAGCTTAATCATAAGTATTATAAGCATATTTACATAAAGTAAGAAAACAATGACCTGTTCCAGTTACATTCTATGCATTACCTTTTCTGAAGACTTGTTCTAGCAAAACCAAATTATACTTTATCTGATGCTCAACTTACAGCTGTTGTGCAAAACATAGAACTTGATCAATTGCTTCAAACCAGTTTTCTATTCAAAAGCCGGCTGTCTCTCTTTTAGGACAAACAAGGCCAAATTCTTCCCTAAGAATCCTACATCATTTATAAATTTCTATAAATTGACTGTTTGTGGATATATGTCATATGTCTTCTGGTGCATGTGTAGGCCAAAGGAGTGACTCAAATGCCCTGGTGACTGCCTGACAGGTGGATATGAGGAAAAGGGTTTTCTAGAGTAGGATATGCTTTTAAATGTGGGGTAATCTCTATTGTTTTATGAAATAGTGTTTAAAAATTTGAATTTTAATATAACTATTCTATTTCTAGTTTCTCTTTACTCATTCTAAATTCTTCCATCTAGCCCACACTCTGCTTTATTCCTAACTTGCTTTATTTGTGTGTGTGTATATATATATGTATAATATATTCAAAATTTTATATTCACTTGTATATAATTATACATATATTCCTAAATACATAAATACACCTTGCTAATAGTTTACAGGGTAAGGCCTTCTAAGCTATTGCCTCCCCCACTTTACCATGTCCATTGATGGAATCCTTGTACAATCCATATTTAGAAAATCATGTTAGTAAGATTTGATCTATGTAGCTTTTGATATATATATATATATATATATATATATATATATGAGACAATAGACACAATCCTCAAAATATGTCGTCTTTGACATATTTCATATTCTTCAAATTCTCTCATCCTCTGTTAATTATCCCTGGACATTAAATACATGAGTGGTGCTATGGGCATATCAGTAGGAAATGGGCCCACAACTGTATATCTTCATCAATTAGGGTTTTCTATAGTAGTCGCTGTCTGTTGTGAAGAGAAGTTTACTTGACTAGTGATTATTTCCACACTTATCTTCGATTATATGAAAACATACTTGGAATGGGAATATGCTGGGATTTGGTCTGAGATTATGATTATGCTGGTTCAGTAAAGTTGAAGTTATAGGTTCTCCAACAGGATCTATGAATTCACTTGTACTATATTGTTGATTTAAAATCCAGACAAGATTTTTTGTTTGTTTGTTTGTTTGTTTGAAAGTCCTTAAATCCATTTACAGAGATATTGGTTACTGTCAAGCTATGCAATCCACGACTATGTTCTAAATGCTATCATGCCATATTGGGGCTTGTTGTGGTTCATTGGCATCATTTCTGGATAGGATTGTTGGTTTTGTCCCTTCTTTGAAAGCCTGCATGACACCTCTGGTGACAAGAAAACTAATTGTTGCTGAGGAAGCTTTCAAATCAGTGCATCGTGCCTTTATCAATAGGGCCTTACCTTCTACCTCTTGGAGAGAGGACTGGTCAAAAAAGCCACTAACAGTAGCCTAAAATATTTTGTGAATCTATTGAAAATCCTTGACCAGCTACTAAAAATAATGTTTGTCATGTCTGTTGTGTTTTTATTTTAATTGAGACTATAATTGTATAATTTCCCCATTCCCTTTCCTCACAGCAATCTCTTTCATGTATCTCCCCATACTCAAACTCATAATCTATTTTTAATTGAATGTATTATATATGCTATATACATTAAATATGTGTATACATACATACATACATACATACATAAATACACATACTATGTATGTGTGTGTCCATGTGCAGGTTGTTGAGCTTATTAATAAATACAACATTTTCAATCTGTTTAGTATTAGTTGTATTAAATGTTTCTAAAGATTACCATTTGGTAATAAATAACCAATTGGTATATTTATTTCTGGGGAAGTGACTAAGAAATTCTGAGAGCAGAAGGGTTATATTTTCACTCTCAGAATTTCTTACTTGACTTTCAAGTTTATTATAATTATTATATTACTTTTATGGTATTTAGGGCAATATGCTTGATATGCTCCTCCTGAAAATGTTCAGTGATAACTATATTACTTCCTCCATAAGATTATCACTGTGTCTTTATATATTGCTGAGTTCTATAAGAAAGCATGCTGAGCAAGCCAGCGGAAGCAAGCCAATAAGCAGTACCTCTCCATGGCCTCAGAATCAACTTACACCTTAAGTTTCTGTTCAAATTTTTGTCATGACATATTTTAATGATGAATAGCAGTATGGAAGTATAAGCCAAATAAACCCTTTCCTCTCAAACTTTCATTTTGGTTATGGTATTTCATCAAAGCAATAGACAAAACAAGACTTTCTTTTCTGTGTGATTTTGTGTTTACATATTTATATATAGTGAAAATAAAATAAGTTTTAACATGCTAATATTTATAATTTATATTTTGAATAATTTGATTAATTACAAATTATATAAAACCAAAAAATGAAAGAGAAGTAAAAAGAAGAGGCATTCAAATCAGAAAAAAAATTATAAGTGGAGGAGAAGAAAACACAGAAAAGAGAGAATAACTGGAATCTACATTTTTTAAAGAAAATGAATTTCAAACCCAATTTATTCAAATTTAAGAAACAAATATAGTCATTGATATAAAGACATCTTTAATAAGTATAGATTAACCAATTTCAACAAAAATTTCTTCTGAAATTTTACTGTTAAGATCAATTCAAACTATTTAAAACATAAATATCAAATGCACAGCAAAAAGATTCTTGTTTTATTTAAATGAAGTGACTGAAATTAATTGCAAAAGAAATCACTGAGTTTGATTGGTGCATAGGTGGGACTACAGAACAGTTTCTACCAAGTTAGAATGTAGGACAGCTTTCTCAGCTATGCAGATTAAATGCGAAGGTCACATAGAATATGTGACCTTTTCCCTTGGTTTACAGGATATGTTCAAGTTAACTTTCCAATATTAGTGGTATTTATGTGCACATCTCTGCACTGATTAAATACTAGAACCTCTACACTTGATTTTTTATGCCTCTTGTGAAATACATTATTATTTCTGTCTCTTATTTCCTATATCATTTTAGATACTATAAAATGTGAATTATATTTTGTAAAATAACAAAACCAAATATGAATTTTTTTAACTTCAGTAGAAGAATAGAAAATAAATTTTGTGCTACAATATCCAATGAATGGATGATCTAGAGCAGTGTTTCTTAATCTTCCTAATGCTATGATCCTTTAATATAGTTCCTAAAGTTGTAGTGAACTCCAACTATAAAGTTATTCGATTGCTACTTCATAACTCTAACTTTGTTACTATTATAAAATATAATGTAAGTATTTGGCATACAGTATATCTTATATGTGACTCCTGTGAAAACATCATTTGTCCCTGGGTAAGTAACATTTTATCTCCACAAGAGTTCAGATGTACAGGTTTAGAGCCACTAGTCTAGAGCTTTTATAAACATATGGTGGATCATTATAAAACTATTCAAGCATTGGACCACGAGGTGACTTTCCTCCAAGCTGGTCAATCCAGTTTCTAGGTCCTAAATCTCTGGGGACAACATTTGCTCAACCCCAGTTGCATGCCAACAGACAAGACTCCTGCAGGAAGACTCTCCCCCATTAGATCATGTAATGTACAAGTCCCACTATACCCTTTAAACTGACCCATCCCCTGCAAACCCAGGAGCTGCAATCACCACCAGTACCAACTGGGACAAGATTAGCTCCTTGAGGCACAGACACTACTTGCCTCAGTTAAATGAGGAGATGAGTGGACACAAGTTTAAAAATATATTCCACAACATAAAATGCAATATAGCACCACCAGACCCTAGTAGTTCTACAACAGCAAGACCTGAACATCCCAACACAGAAGCAGAAACATGACCTTAAAATAACTTTATACAGATGAAAGATTCCTTCAAAGAAGAAATTAAATTTTCTTTTAAAAAATCAAGAAAGATTATGGCAGTAGGCCTAGACCTCTAGTCACCCAAGACCAAAAAACCTTATTATAACAAAAGGTACAAACAAAAATATGGAAGAAATCTAAAATCCATTGAAGAAAATCAAGAAAAAACAATAAAAAAGATGAAGAAAAGAGGTCAAGACCTGAATTTAAAGAAGAGACAAAGAAGATATAAGCCAATGGAATACTTGATTTGGAAAATCTGGAAAAATGAAATTACAGGTGAAAGCAAAACTGATGGAATTTAAGAAATAAAAGAAAGAATCTCTGGCATAAAAGATAACAATGGAGGAAATAGATTAATTGGTCAAATAAATGAATAAATAAAGCCTACAAAGCCACAACACAAAATATACAGAAAACTTGGGCCACCTTTAAAAGACAAAAATAAGATTAATGGGAATGGAAGAACACCCGCTCAAAAGCACAAAAAATATATTCAACAAAATCATAGAAGAAAATTTTCCCAACCTAAACAGGGAAATGCCCATCAAGATGCAATATGCTTATAGAACACCAAATAGACTTGAACCAAAAAGTTCCCTTACCACATAATAATCAAACATTTAACATACAGAATAAAGAAAGTATATTAAGACCTTCAAAGGAAAAAGTTCAAGTAGCATATAAAGGCAGACCATCAGAATAACACGTGACTTCTCAATGGAGACTCTGCAAGACAGAAGGTCCTGGATAGATATCATGCAAACCAGCAATACCAGCCTAGAATAATATACCCAGCAAAACTCTCATCACCATAGACAGAGGAAACAAGATATTCCATGATAAATCCGGATTTAAACAGTAACTCCACAAATCAGGCCTCATAGGAAGGACAAGAAAGAAAACTCCAACCTAAAACGTTAGATATGCCCGTGGACAATAGATAATCCCACACCAGAAAATCACAAAGAAGAGAAACACACACCACCACCCACCACCACCACCACCAAAAATTAACAGGAATGATTAATCACTGGTTATGAATATTCCTTGATATACATGGACTCAATTCACCCAAAAAAAGACACAGGCTAACAGACTATATTCAAAAATAGAATCCTTCTCTCTGCCATATACAAATAATACACCTCAACTTGAAAGAGAAATACTACCTCAGAGTAAAGGATTGGGAAAAGATTTTCCAATCAAATGGACTTAAGACACAATTTGGTGTAGCTATTCTAATGTCTAACCAAAGATGCTTCAAACTAAAATTAATCAAAAAAGATAAAGAAACATTACATATTCATCACAGGGAAAAAAATCAGTGAACAGGTCTGCTTGAAAGAAACTTAACATGGAAATAAGGGAACTAACATGCATTATAAGTCATTGGATTTAATAAACATCTATGTAACATTCCACCCAATCACAAAAGAATATACGTTTTTCTCAGTGCCCCATAGTACCTTCTCTAATATGACCATATACTCAGTCACAAAGCAAAACCCAACAGATACAAAAAAAAAGAAAAAGAAAAAGAAAAAATAAGAAGTAATTCTCTGTATTTTATCAGCTGTCCCATGGCTTAAAGTTAAAATTCAACATCACAAATCTGCACTAACTTAAAAACCAAAAAAAAAAAAAAAACCCCAAAAAACAGAAATTAAAAACTTCCTAGAATTCAATGAAAATTAAGGTATAACATACTCAAACTTATGGGACACTTTGAAAGCAGTGCTAAATGCCCTAAATGCATGCATAAAGAAGTTGGAATAGGCTTCAACCCAAAGAGGTAGGTATAGGCCAACATACAAAATTCTGTCAATGTCATCTACCATATAAACAACTGATGCTGGAAAAGCCTTTAACAAAATCTAACAGCCCTTAATTATAAAGTTCTTGGATAGATCAGTGTTACAAGAAACATACCTAAGTGTAATATAGACAATATACAACAAGCTAACAACCAACATCAAACTAAAAGAAGAGAAACTCAAAGCCATACTCTAAAATCAGGAAAACACGTCTGTCCACTCTCTTCACAGCTATTGAATAGAGTATGCAAAGTTCTAGCTAGAACAGTAAGACAAGAAATAGAGATGAAGGGGATAGACACTGGAAAAGAAGAAGTCAACCTCCCAAATTTTGCAGATGATAAGACAGTCTACATAAGTGACCCCAAAATTTATATCAGAAAACTCCTACAGCTGATAAACATCTTCAGTAACGTGGCAGAATAAAAAATTAAATAAAAAAAATCAGTAGCCATCTGTTGCAATGAGGTTTTTGGCCCTGGGTGCTAGAGGTCCAGACCCACAGACCTGCATCCCCAGACCCCTTAGCTGCCCGCCGCTGTTCAAGCCCCCAGAAATGACTCCGACTCTTATTTTAAGTTCATACTGTTTGGCCTATGGCTCAGGCACATTGCTAGCTATCTCTTACATCTTAACTCAATCCATTTTCATTAATCTGTCTGCCACGTGGCCTGTGGCTCACCTGTGTTCCTTACATGTTTTTTCTTTTTTGCAACTGGCTTGGTCTGTCCTGACTCTGGCCTGCTCCTCCTACCTATTCTGATTTCCCCTCCTACTTTTTCTGTGGTACCTGTCATGGGCCAAACAGCTCCTTTATTTAAAGATTGGTATTCACAGCATACAGAAAGTCATTCCCACATCAGCCCTCCTATATACAAATGATAAACGGGCTGAGAGAAATCAGAGAAACATCATTATCTACAATAACCACAATAATGTAAAATACCTTGGGGTATTTTATAACTTTAAGCAAACAAGTGAAAAACCTGTATGACAAGAACTTTGTCTTTGAAGAAAGAAATTGAAGACGAAATCAGAAAATGGAAATGTCTACCATGTTCATAGGTAGGTAGAAACAAATAATGAAGTGCCAATCATAGCAAAAGTAAGGTACAAATGCAATGCAATTCCCATCAAAATATCAACACAATTCTGCACAAATCTGGAAAGAACAAGATTCAACTTCATGTGGAAAAACCATAAAACTCAGAATAACTAAAACATTCTTGGACAATAGCATCACTTCTGCAGGCATCACTGTCACTGATCTCAATCTCTATTATAGAGATGTAGTAAATAAAAACAGCTTGGTATTAGCATAAAATCTTACATGTGGTCCAATGGAATCAAACTGAAGGCTCTCACATTAATCCTTCCACTTATTAACAGCTGATTTTGACAAAGAAGCCAAAACTGTACAGTAAATAAGTAAAAAGGCACCTTCCACAAACGTTACTGGCATAACTGATTGGCAATATGTAGAAGATTGCAAAGAGATCTGTATCTCCAGAGTGGTGGGAAAGAAACCCTATTACATGTAAATTACCCCCTTTTAGTATTTTGATAAAGCAAAATAATACTATTGAAATACAGAGAAAGTTCTTATTGGTTTCTATTTAGGAGACAGACAATGGAAAAAAGAATGATGACAATAATTATGTCTGTCTCTAAAGGAGTAAATCACAAATTTTTGTCTACAATTTGAGAACTCTATTCTCTGTTTAGTTTAAAAATATTCACTTACTATGATCATTTTTAAAAACTTTTTGATATTTTTGTTTTGTTACCCAACAATGTTTTCTTCTATATCCCTGACTTGCTAAAAACTCTGCACATAAAGCTACATAGGTCTTGAACTTGCTGTGATTCTTTTGCCTCCTCATCTTGAGTGCTGGAATTAGAGACATAATATAGATATCAATATAAATATGATATAGATAGATATGTTAGATCCTAATTTACATTTCAAAGTAGTAAACCTGAATTTCTATATAAAAAGTGAGATTTTACAGGAAAATAATGCACAATAGGGTATTATATAATGAGATGGAACTATACTAAGGCAATCAGTCCAGAAGAGATGGGAATGCATGGATTAAATTGGGTGATACTAAATCTAATCCTGAACTGGGATCAGGCTTGAGAAATTTTGGCAGCTTTAACATTTGTGAGTTCACATTTTAATTACTGTTAAAGGTAATATTTCCGGGCAACAGTCTATTCACATGTGTATCATTTTTTATGAGTGCCATAACAAAGTAACAAACATTACTCTGCTTCAAACACCTTAAATGTATTTCCATACATTTCTTAAAACTAAATGCCTGAAATCAAGATAATGATTGGTTTTCTTCTGTCTCAAATACTGTCCCACGTACCTGACAGTATTCGCAAAGCATGTTAAATTATATCTTAAATAATATGTTGTAATGTTAAATACTAACAATAAAATGTGCCTTATGTGATGAAGAGAAGAAAGGCAGTGGGCCAATATAAATAAACACAATGTAAGCATATCAATTAGCTCTTAATCTTCTGGGCTGCTATTTCTATATAAGCTGTACCACTACCCAGCTCCTTGTCCTTTGCATTGTTCAAATACCTAGTCATATCTTTGTTCCACACTAATCTGGGACACTAATAGTCCTTTTTAAGAAGGGTTGTATTAGTTTCTATAGTGACTTTATAAATAAAGCATATCATATCTTTAAGAATCTTGTATATTAAAAATAATCAACATATATCACTGTACAATTATAGTTCAGTTACTTGTTGGTAATCAGACCAACACTGGTAAGACTATAAATTCATACATTCCATGTTTATCTGTCACAGACTGACTTTTAGAAACACATCTTCTCATGCTTCTGGGTGATTTTGACATCAGTTCTTATTATGATGCATTTTATTCCTTCTAGAGACATGGGGATATGAGATAAAATGTTATGAATGCATTACTCACTATTTTCCGGTATTCTTAAGTGCCAAGTATAATTCCTTCCAATGTTAATAGTGGGCACACTGTGCTATATCTTCAAACATAAGGGCAGCTTGTACTGTGCTATGTCTTAATTTTAACAGCATGGTATCTCTAAGCGTTAATTTTTTTACTATTGCAAGCTTGTCCTTGTTCTCAAATTCTAGGCAATTGTTCAAACGCAAATTAAACTATCTTTCACATGATCTATAAACCTGGCACTGAGTAAAGTTTCTGGAAGTCTTGACAGATTCTCGAGCACCCATCCCTAATGAAAACTGACTTCCCTTCCACCAGAAGTTATTAATTTTCAAAGCCACTTCAGATAAATGTAAGACTTCAGAAGTACCCTCTCGATTCATGCTGGAATTATCACTGACTTTATCTTGTGCTTACAGTTATAGTTGCTGTGAGTTTGGTGTGAAAACATTCATGATGCCGGGCAAATACCATTTCTTTGCACATATTTACTCCCTCTGACTCTTACCGTCTTTCCTCACTTCTCATTCCACAACGATCTCTGAGCCAGGGAAGAGGGGCTGAGATTTATAGATTCTCCATTTAGAGATAAATATCCCCATAGTCTCTTATTCTATGAAAATCATTAGGGGGGAATTCTATATTAACTGTGATGTACTACACTAAGAAAAGCTACTTGATAAGAATTACAAGATGACTTATCTATAAATATAATGGTAAGAATTTAGGGGACAATTTGTTGCTATAATTATATAGTAGAGAAATTGGTAAATAATACCTTTTTAAAAGAGTATAAGAAGTTGGTAGGAAAAAGTAGTGAATTGGAAATGGTTGAAGAGGAGCAAAAAGAGTTTGATGTTATCAAAATAAAATATATTGAGAGATTAATAAAACTTCAGAAGCAATAATGAAATATCCTAATTATAAATTATATTTATTAACAAGTAGTTTGATGTATCTGTTTGGATTTTTACAAGTGCTCCTAACATTCACATATTACCTAGTATATAATTTAGATTGGCTCATCAATAGATTGTAACAGTTTTTAATTTAAAAAGCTCATTTGTCAGAAGCCATCACTGTATTTTAGTGTTTGACACAAAGGCATGCAGAGCTAGCTGAAAGGGAGCAATATTATGAAAATTTAACTTCAACATGAAATTGAGTTATAAAATTCATATTATATAAACATAAAGGTTTTAGAATTTGTCAGGCTTATAACAGTCTGTATTTTTAATGTATTTCATTCTATAAAGCATTATATATGGGCTTTCTCTCAAATGAATGATATTGGGGAAGTTCAGATTATATATTCCTGATTATGTTTTAGGTTTGTCTTGGGTAGCTGCTCTACAGTGCAGTCTTTCCTCCTAATCCCTATAGGGCATAGTACTAGGTGCAAATGAGGAGATCACCGGGCCCATTCGTTAGGAAATTAGGCAGAATTCACCAGTTAAACTCATGAAACAATGAATGACATCCGTATCCTTGGTATCCCTATGACTTGCTCAGTGTTCTCAGCAAGCTGTGGTACTTTCTCATTCACAGTAGTCTTCGCTATTCACAGTGTTCATGACCCCAGTTTTTGGACCTTGAATTCTTTCCGATGGTCAAGTGCTTGTAGCTACAGCTGTCTGGTTCCTCTGTTTACATTTCCTGTTTCTTCCTCCATCTTTTCAGAAGGTCACAATGAAGTCATTGTCTCTCCTCTTCTTGCTACTTTTAGTCTTCCTTCTTCATCTCCTGCATTTTTCCACCGTTCCTTTTCTTCATTCTGTTCTTCGGTCTGTCCCTTCCTCCGTCCCTCTCTTCCTCGGTTCTAAGCGCTTCTGTCTCTTCCCTCTCTTATCACAACTCTCCTCCCCTCCTTCTTGCTTCTGCCTCTCCCTGGATCCTGCCTTTCTTTCCCCTCCTTACTCTGCCTCGTACTTTCTCCAAGCGCCTTTTCTTTTCCTTCCTCCTGACTGTATTTCCTTGTTCTATTTTTTGGACCCAGATAAATTAGTCCCTACTTGGACTTTAATAAATATTTGCTATATGTTTTTTTTTCTAATTGGCTTGATTACCTCTTACATTAAAATTATGTTTATTTTATTTTTAATATAAATTAATACAAAACATAACTTTAATTATTAGGACTGGTAACAGTTGCTCATATCTAGTTTAGTTTTAATTCTAAATGCTGGGAGAAGCTCAGCACAGAAGGTGCCCTTTGTCTTACAGATGTACACATATCTCATTTAAAACTACAAAGTTAAAGATTTCTTTATTAGGGATTGATGTTTATTTATTTCTGACTAATATTAGATTCATTCTGTTTGGATTATTGTTGTTTATTATAAATAAAGGAAATGGATTGGATTTAAGTGACATTAATTTTATGAAAAATAAAATGTTTACTGCAATCCTCATAAACAATTTCTGAGAAATTTATTGTAAAATTGACCTACTTAGAAAAATGATATATTTTAGGAAATTTGTTTTAGACACAATGATTTTGTAATAGATATTTTTATCTGTTTGAAAATATAGTGTCATTTTATTAATGTACTAATTAATATTAAATTGTATCGTTAAACATACAATAAAATATAACTGTTTGAAGATTATCAAAAATAAATAAGCTGTATTGATCATGAAAGAAAAATGTTAAATACGCACAATGTTAATATTAACATTTAAATGTGCAGCCCAATGAAACAAAAATATTCATGTGGAAACCACTACTCTGCCATCACCTGATTCATAAAACTGACTTTGATCTTTTTATTTCTAAAACATCACATCACTCCACTAAATTAACATAACTCATGTACAAAATAAATATCAACATTATTATCATTTATCTTTAATATGTACTAGGTAGATTCAGTGAGTATGAATAGAATACAGTATTTTTCATTCTTCTTTTCATTAGATAAAAATAAAACACCTGACTCAGTTCTTGTCTTTGTGTGAGTTAAGCAAATAAATTTTGGCCTTTTAGGACAACCTACACTCTGCCATTTATAGACATTGTTCTGAAAAGAATCCTTGTAACAGCTTAAATCATGGTGAGTAAGATGACTGATAAGTCAAAGAAAACATGTTTTCCAACTGTTACAGAAGTTAGGAAAAAAAGAAAGTTTAAGCACATTTGTTTTTTATGTGAATTACTCAGTGCCAAAGGCCATGTTACATACTATGAATCAGTGTTTTGCCAAATGCAAATCCCTTGGCATGTGTATTAAATAATAATTGTTTTTCACAATACATACATAAATATTATATGAAGTCTAACCGTTGTTTGATGGAAAACTTTTTGCCAAAAGCTTGGTCTGTTGCGTGGGAGAATAATATTTTGATTAATATTACATCTGATTTTGTAAACTTCTTAGAAGTCGTTTGACTTGGAAAAGCTTTCACAGCAAGTGGGACACATTTGAATGATGTTTCTGTGCTGGGGCATACATTTGCCCTCAGCAACAAAACTAATCAATTTTGTATGGATGATCATTATTTTTGGTTGTTCTAGAAAATACACTGTTTATGTCCTGGAGAATTCTTGTTTTATATTTGTATGGCACTATACACCTTTGATTTTTGTGATGCTATCTGAAACTTCATACACTAAATAGCATAACAATAGAAGTCTAACAATTTTTATGTTTCAAATATTCATCTCACTTCAGAAACTCACATTTTAAAATTTTGTTTTGGTTACTCTTTTAAAAATAAGTGCCTTTTCAAAGTTTCTTCTCTAGTGATTTCCAGAAAAACATACTATCTTGTGCTTCAGTTTACTTGTTAATTTGAAAGCACAATGTTTATTTGCATTTTTATGTTACTAATTTATGAACAGTATGTGGAACATCAATGAATACAAACAAATGGAACAAAAGTAGGAAAATATACCTATATAACAATTTACACATTGAAACAACAAAGTGAACAGAAGTAAAGCAGGTCATGTTGGGTGAATGGATTGAAGTATTTCAGTAAATACAAAAATTATGAGTATTTGTTAATTGAACCTAGGAACCAATTTGTGGGTGGTGAAAATTGAACCTAGGTCCTCTGCAAAAACAGTTAGTGTTCTCATCAGCCCTCCAGTTCCTAATGTCTTTCTTGTTATGGGTGTGGTACATATTCGTTTTACAACATAATGCTTTGCTTATGATGTGGACATGTACTTTATCAGCTTCTCATCTTCTATCTATTCCCATTTTTTTTTGTTCAAACTTCTCGTTTCTCCCTCCAGTCTCTGTAATGATCCTCATTTTATTGTCATATATTTGTATTTCTCCCTGAATTTCAAACATGAGAGAAAAGATGGCCCTCACTGTTGGGAAGCTGGTATATTTCACTTTAAATGGTTATCCCCAGTTATACCATCCTTCCTGCAAATAAAAGTACTTTATTCTTTTTGTGAACACACAAACTCCATTACCTATTTATACTATACTGCCTTTATTCAATCATTCACAGAGGGCTCTATGGTTGATTTCATGCATGACTTGTGGAAACAGTGCAGCAATAAACATGAATATGAGTGTTGTACACAGAAAGGTATACACAGAGAACTGGTATAGATAAAAAATGTAATAGCCCTCTGCTAACTTTTCTAAAGCTTTTTCTGTTCGTTGTATTAATTTTCACACCCAGTAGAACTGTGTGCCTTTATCATCATTAATATTGACATTTTATTCCTTTACATAGCAATTTTGTTTGAACTGAGTTGAAGTCTCAGTAAAATTTTGATTTCATTTTCCCAATAAACTCTGGAAATGCCACTCGAATTTTATTTACTTTTTTCCGTAAAGCATATTTTGATCACTTTTATATGTTTAATAACCATAATACTTTTCCACATTAAAAATGTTCGGTATGTGACACCTCTTGATTCATTTATTTGTTTTTTAATTTTATTTTTTTACATTTTAATACAAATATTAATTTTGATAGTTGGCTATGATTTTTCTCTTGTTCTGCAGGAACTTTCTTTTTTTTGTGGAATGTTTTTTCTTGTTATGCCAAAGTTTTGGAATTCAATGTGATTCCTTTGTCAGTTCTTGCTGGGGTTTTTTTTTTTGTTTGTTTGTTTTTCTTTCCTGAGATACTAGCTTGGCTTTAATACCTATTTCTTGAATTTTTTAAATTATTTTTGCTAGTAGACAACGTTTTCATCTCATGTGAAATACAATGCAAATGGGTAAAGTATGGTGTGAGTTCATAGTAAAAACAAAAAGATGAGACAGCATCAGTTAGGATTTTGTGCTAGAAACTTAATGGGCCAAAAGGTCCAGTAGATAAAAATAGAAACTTCTGGAATTTTTGTTGTTTCTGGCAGTAGAATATTAAAAAAATAAGAGAGAACTGTGCATCTGTGTGTGATATGACCACGTAAAAGCCAGTGAGATCATGAGTTTGAGAACAGCCAGGGCTATATAGTAAGACCTAGTGGTACCACACTTAAGTCTATCAAACTTTAAAATTTATAATGTTTTGAGATAAAAAAATTAACAACTATGTATGATAATATAATAGACATTTAATTACTCTTGTCTTCAAGATGAGTTGGTTCTCACACAGTCTATGGAAACATAAATAAACTCATGAGTGTTTGGAAATAACACAGTTGCTAGACACAGTTAATTATTTACAACATATAAATTTTCTTTTAAAACCCAACTGTTAGCTAGATTTTTCTTTCATAGAAAATAAAAGTATTTTAGCACAACATTTAAACAAATACATGTAATATACCAAGTAGATACAGTATTGGAAATTAACTGAAGCAAAATGACAACTTTTTACCAAACATCTAGAATTATGAAAAAAGTATTAAAAGAGAAATGCTTATAAGTAACCTTACAGGATATAAATGTTATTAGGCAATAGCATTAAGTAGATTATATCTGTTTGTATAATTAATAGCATAAAAATGCTGAGAGAATAGATCTTTAATCTGCCGCCTAAGAAATGTGAGGAGAGGGAACATTAAGAGCAGTGACATTTCACAAAGTATTAACAACACCTATATTTGAACACAAAAAAATCACAATAGGATGTTTCCTCAGTAAATACACACCTGGCATACCCCCACCCTAAATACACAATGGAAAGGGTGGTAAGGCACATCCAGGGCCCAGGGCTGTCTTGAAACTGAGACACAATTATCCTCTGTCTCAAATGCGAATGAAATGCAAACTCAAATGTATTGGGCTCAGTCCTGCAGAATACACCTACAGAACTGTAAATGGCATTATGGCATAGGCAGCTTCTATGTTTGAAATCCTAGTTTAGAGCAGACCTACAAAAGAGGGGGAAAAAAAAGAAAACAAAACAGAGCTATAGGGAGGAGAAAGAAATGTTCAATTCTATCTTCCAAGGATTTAGAGTTACCTTCCCTTTACATATATTGCTCTTTGTGACCTTCCTCCATTTTTTCCACCATGTTTTTGATTCTTTTCTCTGTCTCATTGTCTTCTCCCTGCTTCCTCATTTCTGCGATCTTGTAATGAATATAGCTCATTTCATTGATGAACACACAAAACTACATTTGGATTACATTCATAAAGCTTGAAGATTGTACTATGTTTGCTTATCAAACAAACACTCATTGTGTGTATAATGGAAGAAAATAACAAGTGTGGAAATTAAAACCGCTACAGATAAGATTTCAATGCTGAAGGCATATGCTGATTGAAATGCTGTTTGGAACAATATCTTAAACAAATATGTAAAGAAGCTTGCATAGAAAAGCTGTAATTTATGGTCACAAGTGTCTATGCTATTACTTTACATTCAGGAAAACTGAGTTATGGAATTTCCAAAGTGTCTCTCACCACAAGAATGAATAAAGACAATGTGGTATTTGCAGAAAGGTATTTCCCTCCCTGATAAAGAAGGGTGAAATTGTTATGTTATTATTTTTACTAGAAAATTAATGTAACTGGCATTTGTTATGTCAAGAAAATGTCTTATTTATTTTCAGTTAAATTCCCCTTCACAAAAGGGACCTTCCGTCTTAACAAAGTTTTCAATACAAGCAAACAAAAAAATGACTAAGAAATATTTTAAACAATGTTCATATTCCCTTGCCATAACAAAATACAAAATAAAATAACTGTGATTTTTTTTATACCAAGGTAAAGATAAGTAAAATAACTCACAACAGATGCTTGAGTAGATATTAGATAAAGAGAACCCTTGATGGGGTAAAGGGAGTCCTAATAGAGATCAAGACAGTCAATACAATAGAACTTCACAACCATTCAAAACGCAGGATTATAGATCCCTGTCCAAATGGGTACAGCTATAATATTACCCCTGCACCTAAAACTCAGGGAGAAGGAAGACTTTAAGAGCAGGAATAGGTAGTTTGTTTTAAGACTATGGCACTAAGTAATTTCAAAATCTACACACATGAAATCTTAACTGCCTTGAGTACCTAAGTACCAGCTAAACAAGGACAGTAGCATTAGACATCCCAAAGAGGATTGGAGAAATGCCATGGGGCTTCATCTCTACATAAAAACCATAGGAAAGACAACTAAAAATGACAAGATCTGAGAGCACAAAAAACTGTCTTCCACAGGGAAGTCAATACTAAATGTTTATCTCATGCACTGGGAAGATCTTTTTGAAAGGGATCATTTGGATTCTTTTGAGTCTTTATTTTTAAGCTATTTTTATATTCTATATATTATTCTCTGTTAAATGTATAGCTGGCCAAGATTCTCTTCCATTCTGAGTGTTCTTTAGACCTGGTTGATTAATTTTTAGCTGTATAGAATATTTACTGTTTTATTAAGTGCCAATTATTAATTACTGATCTTAATTCTTTCACAAAAGGGGTCACAAAGTGTTTTTCAAACACTATATTCTGTAGGTTGCTGTTTTATTGCAGTGTCAATGTTTCTGGTTTCATTTTAGGTCTTTGATCAATATGGAGTTAGTCTTGACTGTTTCCATAAAACAGTGTTTTTTTTTTTTTAATTTTAACATTTTACTTATAATTTAACATATGAAATATTTATACCATTTTCCTTTCCTATCCCTTTAAAACTCTTCCTGTACTCAAAAAAATGGCCTCTTAATCAAACACGTGTGTGTGAGGGAGTGCATATAAGTGCACAAATAAAAATTATTGTTTTCATTTAGTGTTGATTATATATATATATATATATATATATATATGTTACAGACAATTATATGCAATTACATAACTGAGCAGGGGCCTTGTCCCTAACAATACTTACTACCCCTGTCAGCAACCACAGATTGTCTGTAGCTCTTTGTTTATGATTTGATATTTAAGAAATTCCAGGGTATTGTTATTTATCAAGTCTTGTCTAGGCAATGACATTGTTGAGATCTTGTGGTTTTTATTTTCCTGTCATATGTAGTTGTCACTGTCTCAAAGCAGACATGTTGACTCTCTGGCTCTTAAAGTCTTTCTGTTCCATTAGCCTCGATGTGGAGGTTCTGTTACAGTTATATCATCTGAGATGAGGCTCTTGTCCTCTGTGTTTTAGCCAGTGGGTATCCCTGTAATCATTTCCAATTTCTGTAAAAAGACATATTCTCATTTTTAAATTTTAAATATTTAATTTAAAATTTAAAATATTTTATTCATATTTTTATATTTTTCTTTTTCTAAAGTTTTTATTGTACAATACTTTTACTTCCTCAGCTATATATATATATATATATATATATATATATATAGTATACAAATGAATATACATGCAAATATATATAATACACACACACAAATATATATATATATATATCATATATATATGATAGTAAGACCTTACTACTGAGGATGACACCTAAACTACTCATTGAATATAAAAATATAATCTGATTTTTACCTAATGTCTCATCCTTATAACTAGTGTTCACCTTACTAGAAGGTATCACCCAGGGAGAAAAATAAACACCAACCCTTATACAAATTCTACCTACAGCGCCAACCTATCTGCCAAATGTGGTATTACGGTATTGGCACAATCTTGTGGGAGTAATCTGCCTATTGGTAGATAGCCAATACAAAACAAGCTCAATGGAATCTTTACAATTCTTTTCTTTAGCTTTTAGAGACTTTATATATCTTTCTTCTAGTTTTGTATTTTTACTGGATTCTAGTGTTTGGACGTCTGTTTCTCCGCATATATGTGTTTTTTTCTTTGGCTCTTTTTCTTATGTTTCATTTTGTCCTTTTCTGGTTTGTTTTAATTTTATTTTATTATTTTTCTCTAGATGCCTGTTTGTTTTCAAAGAGGAGACAATAGACAATAGAGGTGGGGGTTTTGATGGAGTGGAGGGGGAAAGGATCTTAGTGGAGTAGGGGAGTGGACACTGCAAGAAGAAATGCAGAATTGTATGTAAAAAAGACCTATTTCTAATAAAAAAAAAAAACATTCACTTTATCTCAGATAAAAGCAACTATACAACATGCTCATGGAAAAATGTAAAAACTAAAAGGATTCAAGCAAAATTCCATAAAAAGAGATCATGAGTAGGAATTGAAATCTGCTATATGCCAAAAAATCACTACCAACTTATTTTTCAATTTTTATAATATTAAATAAATAAGTACATTTTCATGTTTTAAATCCATCAATGGTCGTTATTTCTAATGTGGAAATAACAAAACATGACATTCAATATTAGTTTATGTGAGAAAATATTGAGTTTTTTGAGCAAGTGATGACAAGTTAGGAAAATGGCCAAGGAACTGTAAAATACTGATATCTGAATTGAGATTCATCTTCATCCCTCCAATTTGAGCACAGAATGCAAAAAATTATATTATGTTCCACATAGTAAAAGTAACTATCTCTGAACTGAGAACCGAAGAATATGGAGCATAAAAAATTCAATAAGTTAGAACTGTATGTATATGGATTTTCAGGGGTTTTTCACTGATTTTTTTTTATTATATCGACAACATGCATTATGTTAACTTAGAAACATTAGAGCTAGATATATTTCTTTAGTAAGTCTTGTTACATCTGTACCATGTCATGACTAAAACTGAAATTCCTGGGAAAATACCTGCACTTTATAGTCACTGTTCACTCAGGCTCTGTGACTTTCTTTGCAGATTCTCAGAGGTAGGAAGGAACTAAACAAAGAGTCTATAAAGGACACTGATCAGTACAACTAAAGATCCCTGTATTAAATCAGTTAAATTACACAAACCTAAGCCATCAATGAGCAACAAATATTTTACTCAAGCATTAGTTGAAGCCTTATCAAGAATCAAATTTCAATATGTCACATACTCACACATATTCACATCCAATCTTTATTTCAGCACATGGATAAGAAGAGAGACAGAAACAGGCTGAAATATTTTGATGCTGATTTACCTTCTCAATAAGCTAGATGATTTTGGTTAAATTTTGATTATTTTCTAAAATCATTTCTTGTCAACCGCTCTCCACTTACATGAATGGCAATTATTAGTGGAATTCATGATGACGTAATTCTTTATAAAAAGAATAAGGTGTATTTAAGCTATTATCACAACAGACATTTTTCACATGTAGCAGACAACTAAATGTAATGTATGTCGTTTGATTTAAAGAAATTTAGATGAAGACACTTAAAAATAAATTGTGCCATCAAAAGGATGGATTACTCCTTTTACCTTTTAAGTGCTTCATATATAAAACACATTTCTCAAAGAAAATTAAAGGTGTAAATACTACTGAACAATGTTGTTAAGTATAAATCCTCTTTAAACACCTTTCTTTTCTTCCTTGAAATATGTTTTTAATTGAAATGGAATTACATCATTTCCTCTTATTCCCCCTTTCACTTAACTTTCTAGCCTTCCTCACCTACACTTCCTTGAACTCCCTACTTGCCAGTTCCCTTTTCCCAATGCGATAGTACCACATACTTATACAAACACACACACACACACACACACACACACACACACACACACACACACACACACATTGTTTTTCTACGAAGAAAAACAGTTTGGTTCAGGGATAATTGCTTCACATTGGCCTTTTTGGGCAACCAATAAAGGGTTTCATCTATGGAAGAGGATAATTCTTTACCTGTAGTTCTTCATCAAGAAGTGAGAAATCATGAATTTTTTCTTCTGTATTAGCATGTCTATTGATATTGCCAACATTTGCATCTTGTTTATGCTGTTAATTCTATGAGACAGAGCTACACAGAAGAATTATTTGTACTCTGGCTGTTAATTTTTTTCCCACTTCTGCTACTATGATGTTTGTCTGTAATAGATAAAAGACATTTACTTTCTTTCTGCATTATTTATATAAAAATTAAACATAGTTCTCCATATTTTATAATATTGCCTAATGTTTATTGGCTGGCTTATGCTTTTGTCTTTTTTAATCTTTCTCCAAATGGGCTATTTTTTTTTTTTTATCAACTCTACAGTGACCTTGTCCTTGTGTGTGTGCTTAGAAAGATTCCAAAATGCACAAACTATATTTTTGTTTCACCTATTCTGAGCACAGAGGGACTTTGATGTTGTTCAGTGATCATCTGATAATCAATGGATGAATAATACCTTCAAAAGATATTCAGTCTTACATGTGCATAAGAGAGAGAGCTGGCCCTGCTTTCAAGGAATAGGAAAGCCAATCCTCCTAGAGCAGGCATGAGTTGAGCCAGTACTGAAGTTGTAAACATAGGAGAGATGTCACTGTAACTATTTCTGCCCTGGCAGACCATTCAGTCCTACAGCTGTCGAGGTCCAGACTCAAGGGCATGAATTTATTTGGCCTCATCATCCATCCCACCTATGACCTGCTAGAGCTTGTGAAGGGAGCTGACTGGAGACTCAAAGCTGAAGGATCTCCTCAACACATCGCAACAAAAGGATACCCTGGTAGAGACCTAGTGAGGACCCAGCATCTGTAGTTTAGTAGAAACCAGAGTCCTCAAATCAGACCAATGACTCTTTGATTTGAACATAAGGTTATGGACAAGGACATCTATGATATGACTTATTTGCTACATGGAAGCTTCCATGATGAGACATTTAATTATTTTTTTATTTCTTTTCTCCTTTTTTTCTCTTAAATTTTGTTTCTTTTGGGGTTGCAGGGAGAAGGTAAATGTGAAAGAACAAGGAACTGAGTGGGATCGATATGCATAATGTAGGATACATTTAAAAGAGCTCATTAAAAAAGAGTAATAGTTTGACCTTTTGAAAACTGTACATAAGTAGTTAAAAGTGAAACTGTCAATAATGCTTAACTAAGAGTCATAGGTTTGTACTTTCACTTCAACATATTGAGTGGATTATTTTATATAAAAAATAATAATGCCCAAGTCTATGTTACATCGATGGAAATAATAAGAACGAGGCTTCTGAAAGAGGGCATTAGCAGTATTATAAGAGAAGTGGTTTATAATGGATTGGATAGTGGGATGGAGCTGGCCTAGAACTCATTATGAAGACCGTGGTGTCCTTGAATTCACAGAGATCCTCAAGATTCTGCCTCCTCCATGCTGGCATTAAAGGCATGTGCCACAATGCTAAGCTTTTCTGAATTATCTTAATTAATATTTTCTGTGCTTCCATAAGGAAGATGAGGCAAAAGTTATAATTGAACAATGAAATATTATCATTCATATTAATAAGGGTATATAAATATGGAATATATGACTCTACCATAAAGTGATTTCACATCAGTGTGTTTTCTTAGAAAGATTCATAATGTACATATTGTATTTTGGTCTCACTTAATTTGGTCCAAGTGTGTCTTTCATGTTGTTTTGTGATACATCTTTTCTTTAGTAAAAAAGACTTAATTGCCCGTTCCAGAACAATGTGAGATAACGGTAGTTTCTTAATCAGAGCTTTCTATTTTCAGAAGAAAATGAAACAAAAATAATAGAAATTACATTAGACTTGCCTGGAGTGGATGTGCCATGATGAGATGACCAACCCTGGGACTTCTTGCCCTTTTAGGGGAGGGCATGGGTGAATGGGGAGAAGAGAGAGGGGGATTACATGAAAAAAAAAGACTTTTATTAAAAAAATAAAATGAACATACAAAAAATTCCCACCTCATTATTATTATTCTGTTGTAACAAACATATATGTGAGAAAGAGAAAGGGGCAGAGTGTAAATATTAGTAGTGTCTCCCATTTGTCCATAGGTACATCTCACTTAGAAAGCAGGGTTGCCCAAGAGTGCTCAACATGCTCTACTCTTAATTGCCTGTAATGTAACTTAATGAAAAGTTTTCAACTCTAAAAATAGTATCATAGAAAGCAGTATTAGGACTCATGAACAAAAGATCTGTTAGTTCACAGTGAGAGTAGAAGTAGAAGAGAATGAACCAGAGGTTGCTGAAAACACACAAACACACAAACAAAAACCAGAGACCAGATGACAGATGTCACAAATGCATACATGCATACATACGCAGGAACACTCATGCATGTGATAGTACAATGAAGTAAAGGTTCTGACTGTCTTAAAAATGTGCTAATCACTTATTTTTCAAAATATTCAAAAAATTTTAAAAATCTACTTTATAGGATTTTATTTCCTATTTCACACGGCTAGTTTTCTGGAACAATGGTATTCATTTTCTTTGAAGAATCTTTTTGGTTTCCTGAGATGGCATTCATTAAATGTTCACCTTAATGCCTCTATTAGTCAGGTCCTATGCATAAAACCCTTCCTGTACTTAAGCATATCCTCTGCTTCTCTTCTCACACATCTAGCCTATCAGGATGTATGTGGTGGTCCCTGATCAATTTGGAGGTGAGTTTTGTGTGGGATAAGTTATAAGGTCATTTCATTTTTTACAGGTAGTTTTCCAGTTTATCCAGGACCATAAATTGAAAATGTTGTCTTTTCACCATTGTATATGATTAAGTAGGTTTATATGCAGGTCATAAACTCTATTCCATCAGCCAATTAGCTGTGTTCTATATGTTATTTTTTCTCCTTCCTCTGTAATTCTTTTCAAAATATCCCTGGAAATATCTGGAGAAAAAGAACACATAAAGAAATTTTTTGAGCCTAGCTCTGCTTTGTTGGCTACAGGCAAATTCTTCACTGAGTCACTTAATGCTCAGTATTGACTCAAAACAAACTACTTTTCCTAAGGATATAAGATCGTGACCACACCCTCTAGCAACTTGTTTAGCTGAACAGCTCCTTAAAAAAAAAAAAAAAAAAAAAAAAAGTAGCTGATGTGAGTTTTAAGCCTAAAATGAATAAAAATAAGCTTTGAAATATTATATGCAAAGAAGAAAATGTTAGGAACACCTGTTTAATTTTTTTCATTTTCTCTGGGTAAATACCTGTAATTTATCTTTAAAATAATGAAGCCATATTAAACTGAGTTTCATCTGTTCCATTTGTTTTACACCAATGCTTTAAACGTACCTTATCACAAAGTTTTTTGGTGAATAATTAGATGAAACATTACTGGATAAGAGTGATGTTGCTCAGGAAGGATATTTAAAAGTTGGGTCTACCCTTTGATGCAAAGTTTTAGTGCACATAAGAATATCTCAAGTTTCTTAACACAAGTAAAATCTAGGATTGAACTCCATAGTTACATGCCGTTTATATTTTTAAGATTGTTGAGAATTTGTTCACATCACTTGGGAGAAAATTCAACCCCTTGGAATATTGCATAAAGCTTTTTAGAATGTATTACTTGCTTACCTTTCAGATTTCAAGTCAAACATTTTCACCAGCCATATATTGAAAAAACCAAACATTATTGTCTAATACCACAAACTATGGTAACTATAACATTTCTTCTAGTGTAGAACTTTTATATTTATTAAACATCTATACAAGTACTCTTATTTGGATTTTGTACAATTAATACTTTTATTAAATTTGAAATTATTTAGAATAAATAGTATGAACTCATTTAGATATTTAGAACTTATTTAGAATTGATTATATCTAGGATTTTTATAGTCAATACTTACTATTATATTCTTGAATACTCAGGTGGAACATGTGTTGTATGTGTAAAATACCAACAATGTACTTATCCCAATGGAACTATAATCATAAACAAAATATATGACAAAATTATAAGTATATAAAATATGATATCAAATTATAGTTTCTTCCTGGCCAGTAGCGATTTAAAGAAAGCTTCTCTTATGATACCAATTCTAATTTCTGTGGAGAGAAAATGTAATAGAAAATGCAAATTCTGAAGCATTGTATCTTATGATATGATTTTTATTCATTTTAGCTTACTTCTGTATTATCTTTTGCATAAAATGTAATCACAGTAAGATGCTGTCTCTGCTTATTGCCAGGGGTGCATTAAAATGTCTGGACCATAGCAGGAAACTCATCAGTATATTTAAATCAACTTACATAAGCATTCTTTCATTTCACTGAATTATATTTCACTTCTCGTGATAAGTCTTGGAAAAGATCCATGTAAAACCTTTTCCTATAATCATGGGGAAATTAACTTGGAGGCTTGTGGCATTTAATATAACTATTTGAGAACTAATAAAAACAATGAAAGTAGATGTGACTAAGTTCTTGAAATAGTTACTTAGTAATTCTCATGTGTATACTGTTAGCCTTAACAAAGGAAAGAACACAATTAATGTGCTAGGTAGTAACTGTGTTAATGCCTACTCTTTGAAAAGCCTTTGGTTCCCAACATTAGAAGCTTTAATTTGCACTGATGTGGGGCTTACGTTGAGTCAATGGTAGAAGTCAGTACACAGGAAAGAAAGAAAGTACAGGATTTTGGAGAGTTTCTGCAAATATAATCCTGAGAAGTACTGGAATGTCAGCCATCAAAGGAGTGCTGGTGAAGGAAAAAGCCTGGTCAAGTATGGAATGGACTGGTAATGGTAAAGCTATTGACGTATTTGTTCACATTTTGAATGCCAAAAGTAACAAAGCAACTCAGATGGTACATAAAGTGATTAGCAAAACATGATGCTTGGGTAGCCTGAATTTCTCTAAGCAATTATTAAGCTGAGTATAAATATTTTGTAATAAGGCTATGTACCATAAATCATAAATAAGTTTGCAACAGATTCTACTGGACTTTTATATTTTGTAAATTTTAAAAAGCATCGTGTAGTATATTATACATTGTTTTACAGTTGAAACACACTCAATTTACCTTAAACTATTTGACATGCATATTGTTTCTCTAAAATTATATCAAAGTTTAATTGAATCTTTGAAAAACAAATATAACAAATACTGTTTCTCTTTTGGATTTGCTATAACAACTAGTAAACTACATTGAAATAAGGTTTTACTACTATATGAAAAGAATTGATGGAGCACAGGTTTTGTTCTCATAAGGTGAAAATATTTTATACCTAGAATGAATGGGATTGGAAAGCAACTGATAGACTGTGAGGAAGAATAATTCTTTCAGTCAACCAGTTCTTCAACTGTCTGACTGAGTACGTATAGAAGAGTCTCCAAAATCACTCTAATGATCATAAATGGATGCATGATTCATGTGGGATTTCCAATACATTTCTCTCCCTATCCTACACTGATAGTAGTTTATTTCTATTTATTTGCAAATTGTGTATATACAGACAGCATGTTCGTGTTTGTGTGTGTGAGAGAGAATACATATTTGTGTATCACTTAACTAATGACAAATTTCTCCTTTCATTTAATTAGATGTAATTTGAAATTAAAGATAATCACAAGTCCACATAATCCCCCCCTTTTGTATAGATTGTACTGTCCTTCTTACACTGCTTCCTTTTCTTATCTTTTGCATTTTGCAAGCTCCTTTGTCTTTGCATTTGCAGTTAGCAGCCCCTAGATACTAATAGCAGACTTCTTAATTGCTCTGGTGAGAACATGGAAGTCTTTGGCCTGCGAAGTAAACTTGAAGTCCCGTGGCAATACCACCCTAATCCAATAACCATTGCTTTCAATCTATGGTGATTTACACTGTCCTTCGTTGTGATATTTGGTTTAGCATAACTTTTATTCAATATTCCTTAACATCACATGTGATTTCAACACTCATGTTTTCAGAATTCTCTGTCTATGATAAAAGCCTGGTGCCATAATTACTTAGCTGCCTCAATTCTACAATATTTTCATTGTTATACTTCATGAAGTGGTAATCCTTAGGATAATCAATTTACAATATAGTGTGTTGTAAGTTCTTAGGTCTTATGAATCCTTAGTCTTGACTGGAAACTTTAAAAATCTTGAGTTTTAAAAGACTTAATTCAGTTTGCATGTTTTTTTTTTTTTGTTGTTGTTGACTCATGTATTTTAAGTGCCATTTCTCCAAGATTATGTTGCAATTATCTATTTTATTTTATTCACTGTTTACAAATAGGAAACACTAGAGCTAGTTTATAACATTCATGCATTGGTATGCTACATCAAAGATAATAGCATTAATGTTTATGGGTATTTAAAAAAACAAGGGGAAAGCAGACAAGAGAAAGAAGACATACATTTGGAAGAATGTTTTCTGAGGCTGTCTGTATTATGACTATGGTTTGCAGTTATTACCTGTTTTATGAGTTACTTCTCCGTCGCTGTGACCAAACTGACATGAAAAATTTAAAAGAGGAAAGGACTCTTCAGATGCAGGGTTTCAGATCGTCCAGCCAGGCATGGAAAATCATATCCAGAGAGCTGAGATTATATCATGACCGAGCAAAAATAAAAACAATGGAGATTGTAGAGTTTCTGACATTCTTTTTTCACCTCTTTGATTTTGTCCAAGTCCACAGCTCATGAGACAGTGTTACCTGTACTCAGGGCAGGCCTCCATTCCTTGGTAAATCTCGAGAAAATGACCTCACTCACACGCCCACAGGTCTGTGCCTCAGTCTTTCTAACCCAGTCAAGCTGCCTGGAAAGATTACCAGCACCTGCCAATGCCTCTGTTCTTATTTCTAGTTACTCTATGTAAAACCCTGTCATAAAAATTATACATTAAAGACTGTGTTATGCTACTTTAATTGATCAAATCAATAATTTTGAAATTTGGTCATTTTTTTTACGTATTGCTAATTAATTTAATTTAATGCTAAAAATGTCCCTTAGGGAATTTAACTGTATGTAGATTAGTCTTTAGAAATTCCTACTGACATCTCAACTTGTCAGTTTTGTCATCCTGGCTATGGGATGGTCAATACATTTTTCTGTAGAAGTAGGTTAGGTACTTAAGCGTACCGTTCTCTAGGCCACAGAGCATTTGACTTCAACTCCTGTATGTCACATTTCAAGGAAATCCCATTATCACAATGCTTCCCCTGGGTTCAAAATAACCAGTCCTGAACTGGAGTTTTCTCTCTTAGTTTTTTCTTCTACTATTTTTAAAGAAAATTTAAGATTGTAATATATGTTCATTATTTGCCACCTTTTCTTCACCCTACATATATGTGTATATGTAACCTATATTAAGATATGTATATCACATGTAGAATATTATAACATATACAATGTAATATATTAAATTTTAAGTGCATAATGTTTATATATATGTATATATATAATATATATTATATATATGCTCTTTCCTAGTGAAGAATTTTTTTAGTGTTGAGGCCTCCTGAGCTTTTCTCCTTTCTTGTTACTGTGTCTGATGGTATTGTCCTCACTCAAGTCTTCTTTTGCGACCATTCTGGTGAGATTTAGAGGTGTAACTTTTGGCATTTCTGGGAGACATCATGCCACTGCAAAATTCTTGTTCTTGACTTTTACAATGCTTCTTACACCCTCTTCTACAATAATCCCTGGGCTTTAGGTGCAGGATATATGGTGGAAATGTGTCCACTTGGTGTGGTCTAAACTGTCTACATTCTGATTTATTGTGGCTCTCTGTAACGGATTTCTTCCATTGCAATAAGAAGCTTCCTTAAAGAAGGTAGAGAACTACACTTAGGTGTGGGTATTAGGATGAGTATGTGTCAGCAAATTGCAGGTTGCAGTGCTTGTATGGCATGTCCCGACTATGTGTATGCTTCTCTCCAAATTAAGACAATCACCTTAGGAGGGATGCAGGTAGGCTCAAAACTCAAGTGTCAAATGGGGAAAACAAAGGGTCACTTACCTGGTGAAAAATAGAAGTTCACTCAAAACCATACAAAAGAGAATAAATAGTTGTTTTTGTTGGATTCTGACAAACAAAACTGTAAAAAGAAAGGAGTGAAGGAAGGAGCAAAGAAGGAATGAGAGAAAGATTGAAGGAATGAAAAAGAAATTAAAAAGAAGAAAGGGAGGAAGAGGAGGCGAGTTAGGGAGAGATGGAAATAAGAGGTGAAGAAAAAGGAGGAAAGGACGTAAAGAAGAATGAGAAGAAGGGGAGAAAAGACAGAAGAAGTTATAACTGTGAAATTGCTGCGCGAATAACGGAAGCTCAGGGCCAGATCTCTGGGAAAGGCAGAAATATCAGAGGAAACACCACAGTCAGATCTCACCCAGCTGTCTTCCAGCTTCCTAGCCTTGCTCTGCCTGGCTTCTTCCTGCTCTGTCTAGGCCTGCCTTAAATACTCTCTTTGCTGAGTTAAGGCGTGGCCCCACCACTGCCTGCCTGGGAGCCTGGAACTCCTTCTGTAAACTAAAATGACCTTGAGCTCAGATTGGATTAAGGTCGTAGGCCACCACTCCCCGGATATTCCCTGTGCTGGGATTAAAGTTGTGAATCACCACTGTCTGATCCTCCCTGGCTGACTGTGGGTAGATCCCTCTGATATCTCTGAATGTTTTTTTTTTATTATTATTATTATATTTGAAAATATCCCCACATGAAGTTATCTTCAAGCTGCAGAGAAAGCTCAGGGTAGCCATTATACTTGAAGGGGTGGGCTTCTTGATAATGCAGCTGCTTTTGAGTTATCCCTGTTCCCGAGGAACACCTAACCCAGCCTTGTTTTTGGAATAAGTAAATTGGACTTGCCTGGAGTGGATGTCCTATGCTAAGCTGACCCACCTTGGGACTTCTTACCCTTTTGGGGGAGGGGAGGGGAGGATGGGAAGGGGAGGGAGAGCAGGGGGATACATACATAAAAATGACATTTTTAAATAAAAAAAGAGTAATCTATCACCCATATTATTTAGAAACAGCAATAAGAAAACCATTGTCTTACCAAATTTTATGAGTGAAGTCATTAATTTGATCTGTTGTGGGCTGTGGGCTTCCTTTCTTGGACAACTAAGCATATGTGTGTGTAAGTGTGTGTGAGAGGGGTGGTTGAGTTGTGTCTCCCCATGAAAAACTGTCACACAACAGTTTTCCTCCAAAATCCAGGACTTCACAAGCCCCAGGTGAATGACTAGAGCTTCAGAATAGGGATGATTTTCCTCCTGTTGAGCAGCCTGCCTTGCTTAGAGACCAAAATAAATGTTCTCCTTGAGTCCAAAATAAATTTTCACCCATGTTTTTCTTTGTTCCCTTCCTCTCAGTTAACCCTATCACTTTAGAGGTGGTCTTATACAGCATGTCTTTCTCTTCCCAGGTAATGGATCTGAAGCAAATTATAAAATGCTTTCTGAACTTTTTTCTTGATCGATATTTGACCCTATGATACCTCACTTTGATAATATCATCAAAAGGATAGCATATACTATCTACTCTTTAGTTAATAACTTTTTCTTTTCTGATTTTTAGTAATCATTATGACGTAGCAGATATGATTATACATCTTTCGGCGGACATAAAACCATAATTTTTATGTAAATAATAGTGGAATGTCTGTCTCTGGGGCAAGGTTCAATCATTACTTAAAAGTGACTTCTGGTTGTATTGCAAGGAACAATCCAGTCAAGATTCTGCGAGTGTTTGGTTGGGTCCATATAACTGCCAGTATTAGACTCTGTCAAGGTTTGATTCTTGGTGTTCTACACTGCTGTAATTTTATGATGCAGTATTATTGACATTTTTCTTATGATCATGATGCCGAGTTCTCTTTATTGTGCTTCTTGACAGCTCAATTATTTTCCAGGCTTTGAGCCAGTTGACTTTCACACCACTTAGTTACAAAGCTTTCTGGACATATTGGACAAAAGAATTGGAGAAATATATTAAGGTTTGACTTGTATTGGGGCCTTGCCTTTGCTTTATCTCTATTTTACCTTTGGATGAAATTAACTTTCTAATTTAATAAAGTTAACAGACCGACTTTTGGTATATATGTATTTATTATGTTTCTTCTTCTTAAAGGGGAAAGATTTAATTGGGGTATTATGAAAAGGACATTTCATACTTGACTATTTTTGTTTTAATTACTATTTCAGTCTAGAATCATTTCAAAACTATTTCTAATAATATGTGATGTAAGTAAAATAGCACATTTCCTGCTCTGAATATTCTGTCCTATCATCAGATCTATGGAAGGGTAATCTTTTGGATGCTTAAATTTTATCTTATTTCTTAAAAAATTATTTGAGATTATATGCACACATATCTGTAGGAACTCTGATACACAAATGACTTGCACATGTATATTTATGAAATGCCATTCCATCTTGATTGGTATATGACATATGAATATCATTTAAATATTTCTTCAAATTTGTTGATTTCAGGATACTCATAGTATCATTTACAGGATTACTGACTTCCATTTGAGAAGATGAATGCTTATTCATCAAAAAAAAATCTTGTTCAGAGTAAAATTGTGCTTGTATACCACTAACAATGTGGGAAAAGAGATGGTAATAAATTTGACACTTGCAAACTATAGATAAGATGTATGCCTCCATTTATTAATTTAAGTGTCCTATTTGATATTAGCAGTTACTAAAGTAGTACTGTACACCTTCTACTGGGTGACCTCATTCTTTCAAGTGTGAGTGTATTGATTCAACCTGTATATATCTGCTTGTGGTGTTCCTTCTCCTGTGACTCTGTAACATACACAAATATTCAATAAACCACATGCTTAGGAAAATACATAATAATATTATCATCAGTTGCATACAATTTTCTTAGGTATATATGAACATTCACTGTAGAAAAACAAACTATCCCTTCATTTAAAATTTGGAACAAATAATAACATAACAGTCTATCAAGAATTTTATATACCTATGAGACCAGGGCCTGAACTGGATAAAGACAAATTTATTTAGTTCTAATCCACACTTTGGAACATGTCCTTGGAGTAAACTTTATAATACCCATAAAAAGTCTAATAATTCTGTTGTATTTTGATATGATAGTAATGAATATCCTGTAAAATCACTATTTACAGGTATCTATATGCCCAACTCATTTTCTGTTGTTTTTGTAAATATGATCCAACAGAAGCAACAAAAAGGGCTATTTTACCCCACAGTTCCAGGGCCCATCAAGGCAGGGATGGTACAGTTCTAGGAACATAAAGGAGATGGTTGGATTGTGATGTCTGATATCAGAATAAAATAATGTGAGCATTGCTTCTGCACAATTTCTTCTCTCCATGAAATTCAGTCCAGCTCCCAGTGTATAAAATGGTGCTTCCCACAGTCAGGGCCAGGTTTTTCCTCATCCATTGGAATCATTAAGAAAGTTCTATACAACATTAGAGGTCCTCCAAGATGATGCTAGACTTTGTCATATTGTTAATACTGATCACTGCATTATGATGCAATGCAGCCACAAGATATTTAAGTGTTGGCAGATAAGTTCTCTGTATGTCCTATTCTAAAGAAATTATTAATACTTTGTAAAGAGAAAGATGATTATTACTGGGAGTAGCAAGTACTACTGTGGTGGCTGTACCACTTTGAGCAAACTTAATATGTTTTACTGAGTCAAGTGCCTGTCTCTAATACTTACCTCTCATGACTATTAATAAGAATGCAGTTCAGTGTTCCTTAAAGAAGATCATACAAATTGGATATACAATACCAAATAATCATCTCTAAACATATACATACTGCAACATTATGCATATTTAGCAGAAGTTTTTGTATGTATGAGTACACATGCGTCCACAGACACACACACACACACACACACACACACACACACACACACACACACACACACACATATATATATATATATATATATATATATATATATATATATATATATATATATATATATAAAACCATAACATATATAAAACCACTAAAAGAGGCTGTTAATTTGAGTACCAAAAGGGAAGGGTACATGGAAAAATTTGAAGGAAGGATAAACAATTTGGGAAATAATGCCACTCTATTACAATCCACAAAATTTTTGAAAAAAGTACTTAAAGTAAAAATAAATAAGACAGAGTAAACAACTAATCTTAGCATAATAATAGCTAATTTTTAAGAATACTTCATAATTTAAACAGTTAAAATAAGTAAATAATTCAATTAAAGAGGTATTTTATCTTATAAATATTATATTTAATTCTTAACAGCTTTTCTTTTGATTATTTTAAAATGTTGAAGTATTCATGGCAATCACAACAAGATCGCCACCTAGTGGCGACAGCCATAGATTACGGGTACATAAACCCTGCAACCCTGTAAAGGATTATTTTAGAAAGAAAATCTTGTCTATATAGGGATTCATTTGATATAAAGCTTAAAACAAACATGCAAAGATGTGTTTAAAGTATATTTATAAGGAAACAGTTTCTAATTTAATGTACTACTCTGTCCCCCAAAGGAACATTTCTTATTGATGTATAAAAGAAGACTTTGTAAAATAAAAACATATTTTCACATATTTATAAATTAGAAAGGACACACATATAAAGTTACGTAAGAAAGGTGTCACAATGCATTTGCAAATGATGATATACTGCAGGATAGAGGTATGCATGTATGGCCTGCGTTTAACCAGATCCTCTTGAATTCCAATCACACCATTTGACCTATGAGGTCTTTAGTGCTGGAATTTAACCTTGAGATTTTAGTTAGTTAAAATAATCTTGAGTTCAAAATATTCTAAAATAATACCTGTTTTAGGACAGTATCCTGATATAAGTGCTCAAAAATTGAATTAACTTTATGTTAAAACTTCATCAATGAGACAGTAATTCTATTCTGATGTTTATTATAAAATAAGTGTATATATACATATATATGTATATGTGAATATATATAATATATATATTATATATGTCACTGGACTCACACAGCCAGAAAATTTATGTATATAATTAATGACAGTATTGTGTTGGTTACATTTATTATTCTGTGATTAAATAACTGATAAATTAATTAAAGAAAGTAAGATTTGATTTTTTCTTGTTTTATTTTCATTATTTTTCTCTCATATAAGAAATCCTCATTTCAGCCTCTACTCCTGCAAGCACTCCCCACCTCCGTTTCCCACACTGCTTTCTCTATTTTCCTTCAGAACAGGCGTCCCAGATATATCATCAGGACATGACATAAAAGGATGCATTGAGACTAGGCATAAGCCCTCATATCAAGCCTTGGACGAGGAAACGCTGTAGGTGTACCAACATCGCAAGAGCTGGCAAAAGAGATACGCCCCTCCCGCTGTTAGGAGTCCAGCAATACCCGAGCTAAACAATCATACACTTATGCCTAAGACCCAGCACATACCGAGCACTTCTGTATTGGGGCATCCGTTTTTGTGCGCCCTTACGAGCCCTGACGCCTAGCAGTGATAACCGTAGATTCTATGGACCGTGATTCTATCACCAGTTCACCTGGTGTCCATGTCCCCCTGACTGGTCTAATTTGAGCCCCAGGTCCAGAGAGGGAGCCCATGCTGGACACTGCCTGATGATCAGGAACCAGAAGCTGGATAGCTCAGAGACCTAGTGCAGAACAAAACACGGCAGAAAAAAATTGGTAAAATTAATCCTAATGATATCCTGCTATACTCCTAGGTCAGTGCCTAGTCCAGTTGTCGTCAGAGACTTACACCGAAGCATTAGGAAGGGTAGATAGATTTTTTTTTTTTAAACTGAGTATGTGAGTGTGGTCCTAAAGGAAGAAACAGACATTCCAACAGCAGTGCGGTGTAGCTAGTCATATTGTGTCAGCAGTCTAGAAGCACAAGAGTGTCAGTGCCGGTGCTTAGTCAGCGTTTTTCAGTCAAAAATTCCCAACACAGGAATCTTTCCACATTAGCAATGGGTCTTCTCGATCAGTTAAACCGTCATAGAAACACACTCATACCTACATCTAGCGATGTGCTTCAATTGTACTTTTAAATCCAGTCAAAGTCACAATAACAACTAACCCTGAAAGCTATTTTGTTGAAATTATTTCAAATATTGGAAGAAAATGTATATCATGCCATTCACTTCAGATTCATTTACTCGGTAGTTTTTCTGTCACATATACTTAATGATATATAATAAATAACACTTATTTCCTTAGCCACATAAACAGCTAACACATTTCAAAAGAAATCTAGCATAAGCAGTTAGCACATTTTATAAGAAATAATTTAATGTACTTTAAAGAATTATCTTATGATGAAATTTTATATAGTTAGGTTAATGGCTTCAGTAATTCAAATTTGGACTACTCTGTAAGAAATATAAAAAGTTATATTGTTATAATTCAAAGCTAGTTTGGTTTTGTAGTTTGGTAGATTTCAAAGGTTACTGCCATTTTAAAAAACAAAAACAAAAACAAAAACAAAACCACTCAAAGAAGCCTTCTACTATTATACACCCATGAGCATGTGACACGTGGAAGGGAAGACCTAACTGTAAAGATAAAGCCTTGGTGTCTGCATGAGCATAGTTTAGCATATTTTTTACCTGCATGGGTCAAAGTAAAATCATGTCGTTTGATTCCTTCCAAATTGCATCATTATATAAATTGTTCAGATAAACTATAAGTCTGTGATTACATATCTTTGAACTTCACAGATTACTGGTTTTGAAATTTACTTGAAGCAGAAAAAAATAATATCCTGTCTGAATTTTCAGAATGGAAGCTAGCACAAGAGCTAGACACGTGTCCTGATATTTTGCCATGAGGGGAGGTCACCCTCACGTTCTAGTTACATACGGGATCCAGATGATAAGCAAGAAAGTGATTGTGAAGTGGTAGACCCAGAAGTACCTGAGGAAATAAACCCAAACCCAGTGAGTTTTGAGAGAAGAAGTTGTGTTTTTTGGAAAGTGCACACACTTAACAGATTTGTCTTGGTGACGTAGGTAGGGATTTATTTCCTTTGCTTTAGATTTTTTCTCTAATATATGTGTTTCTGTTTTATCACCCTATGAATTACTTGTCAGCACAGTCTACTAGAAGGACACGGACTTTCACTTATGGTGTTAAATGGATATTTGATTTGAAACAAGTTATAGATTTATTATGAACTAAATAATATTGTATTGGATATGTCCTGAATATTCACTAGGGATATACCAATTATTGGTTAATTCTATTTTTAAATATTCAAATATACAATCACTTTATGATTTAACCAGGTGTAATATGAACAATTTTACGCTATTGTTCACAGACTCAGTTGAATTGTGGTATAGGTTGCAACTTCTGAGTTAACATAACGGTAGTGCTCATGTTGGAATTCGTTTTTTTATTAAATTTGATCTTTGCAACTCTCATGTCAGTGGTTATGTACCTTTTCCCCAAACTAGTTAGTTTATTTTGATCTCAGAGTATTTTAACAAGCTGTGATATTAAGAATTGATTTCATGTATGGTTTCACTGAAAGAAAAAATATTTAAAATTACAAAATTGGAGAGAAGGAAAGCACGGAGGGAAGGAAGAAGAAGGCAAAAGGGAGAGGCAGAGAGAGGGGGAAACACCCCTAAGACTCCACCCACTTATTTAGGGACAGGCATTTGGATTTATTTTTCTTGTTTAAGAATCTCAGGCAAACATATACTGTTTTGATAAAACTGTCTATCAATTACTTCTGCTCCAAATCTTCCCGTAGATACTCCCCCTCAATTGGGGGGGGTATTTTGTTTTGAAGACCACCTAGTTTACATAGCACTATCTTTATGAGCATTGGTGGGACTATATGATGGGGCAGCCTCTTAGGAGCTTTATTCCTACAGAAATTCCCCTAGCAGCCTTCTATTTAAAGTACCTCCTCAAGTACCAGTGGTGCTTTGTATTCTTAATTTTTTGTGCAGACTTTGTGCATAATTCTAAATACAAAAAGTTAGTTGGAAACCTATCTTAGCTCTAAGACTTTCATAATCTGTTAATGTATCTTTTTAAAAGGTTTGTGTTAGTTTTACAAAAAGTAGTTTTTAGTTATATCTTATTGCATGTCTATAAAGTAGTTCAAAGATTTATTTCACACTCTACTACATTGTTTTATCCCTCTGCCTTTCCAATAATTCCCTCATAGTACCCACCCCTATCCTTCCCTCTCCCTTCCTTCTAATTTCATGTATTTTTTTTTATATAACTCAAAAGTTTCAAGAACATGATCAAGGTTTGTTTATAGGAACATGAGGAGCATTTTAAATTTTATCAAAAATAGAGGTTTTTGTTTTTCTAGCATAATATATCCTGATTATAATGTCTCTCACTGAACCCCCCCCCATATCCTCAACACATACCCTCTTATCTGAATCCGTTCGCTTTCTCTTTCTCATCAGAAAGAAAATAATCAAGCTTCTAATGGGAAATAAATATAAATATAATAAAATGAAATATAAGATAAAATAAAACCAATACATGGAATTGAACCAATAAATAGGAAGAGAAGAGCCCCAGGACAGGCCTAAGAGACGAGACAGACGCAGAGAAACAGTTCTCCATCATCACTTCCGGTTTTCTTATTGACTCCGCTTTCTGGTGGTGAACTCTTTTATTCATTTATTTCCACTGTGTGTTTGTGTGCTTGTGGATTTCCTTCAGGGGTTTTAACTTTTTTATTTTCTTTGTAAGGAACTTTATTGTAGTCCTAAGGGATATTTTAACATTAGTGTCCTATACTTCAGCTATGCTACAATTCTCAGGACCTACTGTGGTAGGTTTTCTGAATGTAAAGAAATTGTCTTTACTGCTATTTATTGTGTTTTGAGGCAACTGGTTTGAGTGATTGTAACTCTGGTGCTGATATCACAAACTGGCTTATTGGGTGGCTGACTGTTCCGTAGTCTCTGATTAACTCTGTAGTGTTTTTGGAGGATGGTTTCCTAGCAGGGGATTCTTTTGGAATTCTGCTATATGTAGCTACTAGAGGGTTCTGGGTAAAACCCACTTCTAAGTTTTGGGAGCTGACACTTAGTAATGAAGACTGCCTAATGTAGGTAAGAGGGTCACTAGAATGTTTGAAAAGCGGGGTGTTCTTGGTTTCCTCATTGGAAATGGTGCAGATCTGAAGAGAAGCTACAACAATCGCTCTGCTATGGTGCTAGGATGAGACCAAGGTATTGGAATTGGAGAAGAGACTGAAGAGTGAAGATCTGAAGCATGCCTACCTATTTCTTTCTTTGGCAGGCTTGGTTGGTGGATTTGGAGAATGGCTGCTGGAGTGCGGAACTTGGATAACAGATGAGCAGGGATGAATGTTGAAGTTTAAGATCTGCCTAATCTGCTGTGCCTGAGGGTAAAGAGGTGGAGGCAGCAGCAGCAGGTAATCTATCACAGAGCTAGGTGTGAGTCAGGGGGATTGGATACAGGGAATCATTGAAGATATGCAGTTGAATTGCCAGTTTCCCTGTTCTGAATGGCCTGTGAGTTCTCAGGGAGCAAGTGCTTGGAGTTGGTGACTGGAATAAAGAGAAGAGTGTGGGGGTGAGGGGAAGAAGGTGGGAGGGGAAATTCTTTGATACATTGGAGATAGGGACAGGGAGTGAGGGGAAGACAGAGCAGGTGTCTGCTACAGGTGACAGGGAGGAATGGAGGGATAGGATTTGGCAGAGGAGTGAGACTCTGGAGCCTACCTGCTTCCCTAGCAGGGGTGGCCTGTGGGTTCCTGGGAATAACTGTTGATCTTGAGAACTCGAATAATCAGATGAATGGTGACTACGAAGCTTGGAGGCAGAGGCAAGGTCTAGGTGACTAGTTGGAGATGGGACCAGGGAGGAATTGGGACATCACAAAGTTTTCTTTATACCATTGAGCTAGGACTGAGACTAGAACACTGGAGCTGGAAGGAGGGAAGGGAGCTGAAGACCTAGTTAGCCTACATGTTTTCCGAGCAGGAGTTTGAGCACCAGTATCTTACTCCGGTGTGTGCTAATGGAGATGTCTCTCCTAGAATCACATATATAGTATTGTGTTATTTTTTCTTTTACCAAAGCTTTGTACTTAAGACATAAAACTTTACAAAAATATGTTTTCCTTCAAAATTCCTGTATCAGTTGTGAAATGATTACATCTTAGGTTATTGTGAGAATTGGGTGAAATTAATTCATATCACTAAATGCTTGAGTGATGATCCATCAGTGATTATTTCAGTATATTAATTCTTTTGAAATATAAAGATGCAGCAAGAAAATGTTTTGGGGTTTCTTAACTATTACTATTTTCTAATATTCTGCAGGGAACTGATTTTTTTTTTAAAAAAAAATAACATTTGTAAATATTCAGAGCACAGCATTTTTCACCCTTCTGGATACACTGAACAGGTATAGATAAAGGTCAATGAAAAAGAGATATTAACTGACTGTCTGATTTGTCTACAATGTTAAATGTTAATATCTTCATATCGCCAGTGTATGTTTCTTGCCACTTAAGATTATTTTATGGCAGATAACTGAATAGCATATACCCCCTTCTTTTGGTAAACTATTACAGGAATTCTACTTAGTATTATTAGTAAAAACATGGAGCCAGATATTGGGGGAAAAGTTGAGATATCAGAGAGACAGAGGAACAAACCACAGCTAGTTCTCATCGAGGCAGAAAGGGATAGTTCCTGTCCCCAAGAATCCTCAGACTGATTGAATCCAAGTTCTTAGCCTAAAGGGAGTCAGGTGAGGGAAGAACTTCTCCTTTCTCATGCCTTATCCTTCTTCTCCCACCCAGCTATCTAAATTCTTGTTCAATTTTTCTGGTGTTAGGCTTAAAGTTGGTTGCAGCACCATCTGGCTCTGTTTGGACTTTAACTTATAGAGATCCAGTGGAATTTTGCCTCCTAACTGCTGGGATAAAAGATTTGGCTCACCTCACAGTGACCTTCAAGGCTTGGTTTTTGGGTGGCTCTGTCCTTTGATATTTCAGGCTATTTTTTTATTAAAAATACAATATATCCCCACAGTAAACATCCTATGTACACAGAAACACTTGGGTATAATTAATTCATGAGATGATTTTAGGTGAAGAAATCAAGAAACTTAACTATTATAGGAGCTAATGTTATACAACTGAGTTAATGCCTTGCTTATTTGGATGAACATTTTTTTTTAAAAAAAATGGGGACATTCTTATTAGGCTCAGTGACCTTTAATTTGAAAAATGGTATTATTACATCCAAATTACTCAGGGTTACAGTGACAGGGAATACTATTCTGAGTCTAACTTCTGTTTGATTTCCAACTCTTCTAAATTCCCCCAGCTATATTCAAAAGATACTCAAGACATTCAGCAAACTGAAGCTCATGATAAGTGCATCCATGTTGAAGAAACATCAATATTTGTTAGATTAACAATTTGTTTTGAGAGTGAAGCACCAGTGTCAGTGAGTTCTTCACTGTTTCATGACTGGATGATTTATTATACTCCCTATAACTCTGAATGACTTGCAAATTCCATTCAATAAAAGGAAAAATCTTTCAGGAACCATTGAGAGCCTGAATGTGACTGCAGAGAGTAAGTTACAGATGTTAATTGTTGAATTAAAATTTTAATAAAGTAAAATTATATTGTAGAAATCTTCCTAAGGCAGAAGTAATAATTGTGTGAATAGATGAGAATTTATATATTAAAAGATATTAGATATTTTCAAATGAGTATCAAGATTTTTTGTGAATGTCAAGTATATGCTTGAGTATATACTTCTTCAAGATTGCTCATTGGTGAGGGCCTGAAAAATTACATTCTACTTATTTGTAAATACATAAATGTTTTAACTTAATGCTTAGGATATTACATGGAAGACTTCGATTTCAGTTTTCTACAAATATATATATATATTTCTACAAATATTATATAATATATTTCTACAAACATTCTTCTCATACTTTCTTAAGACATACAGTGCAAATGGCCTAGATGTCTAAATGATACTCACATATTGCTTGATTCTTTTTTTTTTTTTTGAAAAAATAAAACATGATCGAACAACAAAACCAAAGCTACGCCCTGCCACATAAGGATTGATACAATGTATCCCTGAGAAAAACATGAGATTTTAGTTTATTTCAGTTTTGAATTTCAAAAAAAAATCACATTATTCAGTAAAACGTAAGTAACAAAATCTGACAGCAAGGGATAATTGTCACTAACTAAAGAATGGTGGTGACAACATAGACAACTGTTGTGACTAGTCTATGTGCATTACATGCCTACAGCACCCCACCACCTTCAGTCTCCAATGCTATTTATGCTCATAATCTTTCTAAAACACTGAATTGTTACTGTGTTAGCTTAATAGTCTTTTAACCAAAATATCAAATGGTTTTTATGCTGTAAAAAGATGAGCTCTACCAAGAGGAATGTTTCCAATCAATTCTATAATTCCCGAGACATCCAATCTCTAAACTTTATACACATATAAAACAACATATATATTTTTTTATTTTAAGTTTCAAATAATGCAAAATGTTGGAAAACAGTATTTCACCAAGGATTTCGTATACATATATAAAAGAATTCATCATTAAACAACCTAAATACATATTTAGTAAAACATATTAGTGCTTTTTCATCATGTGTCTTTTGAGTAACAAAAAAAAAATGTTAAAAATAAATTACTTTGGTTATATTTGAAATAAATAGTGATTAGGGCTCCAAGCCAAACATACTGAAAAAGAACAAAATAAAAAAGCTTCTATTGACTTTTAAATCTGACTTGAAATAAGACAAAAGAAATTAGCATCGAAAGCCAGGAAACATCTGCCTCTTGCCTGATGGAGTGATAACACAGGTCATGTTATGTTCGGTCCACGGCAGCATACTGATTCGTGATCATCACAGAGTTCAGGACAACATGAGTGTATGTATCCATACTGATTCTGATTTAGAGCTACCAGATGTTGTTGGCACCAAGAGATTTGCTTCATTTAGTCAGAACGATTAGTAGGAAAGCACATGCTAGAATGAATCTACTCTCCGGTAAGCAAAGCTGAGGCAATGATGGAGCAAAATAGCTTATCCACAGAAAGTCAGCAGGAAGTTTTATTCTGACACCTCTCTTCATTAATCTGCACACATGACTGCTTGGAGAGACAGTGAGTTGATTAGGTCTGCAGCACCATCAGCATGCAGACACTCATCACCACTTCTCATTTTCATATGACCCAGATGGTGTAGCTGCTTGACTGCAATTTCTCTTTATATGTCTTTTTAATAGGTTCCTTTTTTAGATATTGACTTAGGACCCTCTTATGGATATTTAAAACAAACTGATTCACTTTTTTCTAACAGCAACTACAAGTAACTACTAATCGAAAAACAGTGACATAATGCCAAAATGATGGGTTTCTAATTATTTTGAGACTAAAGAAAACTCATATGCCACAAATTATCAGTCAACTGGCTCCTGAAATGTTTAAGGAAGCATAATATCTCCCAGAACTTCCCAGAATAAAATGGTGAAATAGAACAGATATACACTTGAAGGAAAAGAACAAATGTAACCTGATTGTAGAATACAGATTTATAACAATCCCCCCAAAAAATAAATAAATAAATAAAGGAGCGTTTTAAGTGAGGGCATACACGGAATAATTATTTAAAATTCACAACAATTGCTGCACATGAAATAAATTGAATTCTAGAACTATGTTGTTACAATGTGTTTTCTTGGTCCTGGGCAGCCAGAGGCCCAGACCACAGACCTGCAGTCAGCTCCAGACGCCTTAGCCACCTGCGGCTCTTGTTCAGGCCCCCAAAATGACTCAGATGCTTATATTAACTTCATATTGTTTGGCCTATGGCTCAGGCATTTTGCTAGCTAGCTCTTACATCTTAAATCAACCCATTTCTATTAATCTTTCCTGCCACATGGCCCGTGGCTCACCTGTGTTCTTTACATGTTGCTCCTTTGGGCTTCTGGCTCCCTCTCTCTCTGACTCTGCCCTGCTCCTCCTACCTATTCTGATACCTCCTCCTACTTTTTCTATGGTGCCTGTCATGGGCCAAAACAGCTCCTTTATTTAAAGATTGATATTCACAGCACACAGAAAGGCATTCCCACATCACTAGGTAAATACAAAATGCGATTTATATGCCTTCTTTGTATTTATAATATTATATCATAGATGTCAACACCAACAGAGAAGCCTATCATATTCAAACTCTGTTGCTTCTCCATATATAATCTAGAAAGACCATTTCTAAAATCTGTTTATATCAGAAAAATATTTTATTAATTTGATAGAAGTCTTATACAAGTGATTTTATAAAAATATTTCATTTAATATGTGGGAGGAGTATATCTGTGAAATAATGATTTTAAAATAAATACAGAGACCACTGAGTAGAAAGACATATAGTGATAATCATTTAACTTCATTGAGCTCAGAAGGCAGCATAGCTTTAGTCAACACGTCTTTTCTCTCCATATACAATGCACATCTCTTCAGTGGCAGGTAAATTACTGTTAGATATGGTGCTATGTATATTTTTATATGTGAAGTTGACTTTTGACATCTTTCTCAATGATGGTTTTTATTACAAAAATTACTTTAGGTGCATATATATATATATATATATATATATATATATATATATATATAATGTGTGTGTGTGTTTGTGATTTTTGTGACATTTAAAAATAGTGTTAGGACACTCCTTCTACAAATTTGGGATGGCACATCTTTCTACCATGAAATAATTTGATATATCCTTTGTTAAAGATTTATTCTTTAATGCATATACCTGTGTTTGCATTCATTTACATGCACTTTATAAATGCAGGAGCCCAAAGAGACCGTAATTTGGAATTAAAACCCATAAAACTGTAGTAAGAGCTGGGTGTGAGGTACCTGTTGTGATTGCTGCCACAGAAGAACCCTGGTAGTCTGAAAAAAAAAAAACAAAAAACCATAATCACTCTTAACTACTTAGCCATCTTTACAGCCCCTCATTTCAAACTTAAGCTGAGAATACTGTTTAAAAGTTTTAACTGAACATTGGCATCGTATTAGCCTTATTGAAGAGGAAATAAGGCATTCAATGGAATTGTGAAAATATTTACTGTGTATTGTCTGTCTCTCTCTGTTGTGTCAATAGTAGAAGACCAAACAATGAGAATGAATCATCCCCATATAAATTTGAAAGCATTGCTTGGACAGATTCTTTAAAAAGATATGCAGTGTGTAATAGGGCAGGGTAACCAGGGTGGTGATATTAACTATTCAAGGATGAATTATTAATCATTTTAATTATTCTAGCCACTGGTCCTTAAACTTTAAATCATACCATTTACTATATATATATATATATATATATATATATATATATATATATATATATATATATATACATTTCTTACATCTCACATGTTTGTGTTACATCAAGAGATCTCTACAGTTTTGTCTTTGAATACACAACATATGCATTTTGTGATGCAAATAATTTCAAACTGTACTATTGTTACCATGCTTCCAAAAGTTCCACAGCTTATTTGAGATTTTTGAACATCTGAGTTTCAGTGTTTTAATTATACATGATAAGTGTCTGCATTCACAGAAATAAGTCTTTTTTTAAAAATACTTTCTGACAGTCATTACTCAGGAAGTAAGTATCAGGTTAGTGTTTAAGATTTTATTAGAGTTGTACTGATAGAAAAATTTTGACTTTAGAAATTGATGCTTATGCTGATGACTTAATTTTAATGCGAAAATTTCAAAACTGGAAAAATCTATTTTGCAATTCTGACAATTTTTCAATTAGGACAGAATTTCTAATTACTTCTGAAATTACCTTAACATACTTCTGTTATTTTGCAAAGCACATTTATGTAAATGGCATTTTCAGTATTGATGGATTTAAATATTTTTTAAATTTAAATTGAAAGACTTGAAGATGCTGTGCATAATGCAATATCACATATTATGCCAAGATTCACTTACTTTTGTAAAAATGATAAAACATGTTAATATCATTACAATGCATCTTGCTTTTATTTGTTACATTATAAATTTATATATTATATATCAAGGGATCATTATAAAATAATTTTTTTCAATTTGTTACCATTGAATATTTAATTTGCATTTTTATTTTATAAAATGATATGTCTGCATAACATAAAATTTCTCAGGTTAAAAATAATTGCAAGTGGGCACATTTTTATGAAGCCCTTCTACAGTCTGAACCTGGCAAACAAGAGCCTGGGCATGTGGTTCAAACCTATGCTCAGCGGTGTCCTAGAGTTAGTTCACAGCAGTGGCATTTTCTTGTGTTCATCATGTTAAGTAAGCAAAACCAGTTTCTAAGCGCCATTCTGAGCTAATTTAGTACAATGACTTAAAAGAGATCAAAACCTGGGCAGCTGGAAGTCTCTGCTTATCAGAAAATTTATAAAACTGTGTCCACATTTCTTAAAGGTTAGGGAACTTATAGTCAAAAAACTTCATAACTTACCTATTGAGAATAGTGATATGACAAAGAACTCTTGGCTAGCCTGAGACATATTGCAATTTGTCAATATTCAAGTACAGTATGGCTCAGGGCTTCCACTTATATATTACACACATATATATTTCCAACTATGCTTTTAAATAACTTTTTTAAAAATAAAACATACATGTAAATGCATATATACACACACATAGGCATATATGTGTTCTTATAGACAAAAATAATCATCTCAAAATATGTATTATTTTACATTAATTTGATAATTGTTTCATTATTTTATTCTGGTCCTTCTCCATCATTGTGTTTTGAAATTACTTTCTCAAATATCAGGACATTCAAATTTTTTTATTATTTCAATGTATTATTTATTCCTACATGTAGTTGGGTGGACATATATTCACATATATAACGACCTTTTTGAAAACCTAAATTTACTTAGAAAACTCAGCTCTAACAAGTGCCGAGCTTTAAATTCTTCAGATAAAGGAAACTACTCTACGTTGAAAATTGAATCCATGATTCTCCAAAAGAATCATGGAAAGAGTTTCCTATGTATAAGTCTAGATATTCTTTCTACTGTCTTGCAGCAACAGAAGCATGCCCTGTAGCAGTGACGTGGAGGAGTCCTTGGCACTGTCATTTCATTCATTTGTGTCAGATAGTCAAGAATGCAGGCACAAATGTAGCCTGAGTAGATTTGCGTGCCTTCTCTGAATCTATGGGCGTCTTATATCTATGGGCATCTTATATCTGTGGTCCAGAGTCGCTTTTCTTTGAAGTAATTTTTCCCTTTGGGGGGGGGTAGTTCCTTGCCTGAAGGTTCCTCAGTGGTTGATGATAATTCAGTGAGCTCCCAATATTTTGGGTCAGCTGTCTCTGAGGGTCTCCTCCACAGGATCCTGATCCCTGTATAGACGTAGTTGTTCAACTAATGGATACACTAAGTGAATTGGGTGATGGATGTCCTTGTGGGAGCCCACACAGTGACTAAGTTGCCCATAGTGATTCAAAAGGTTTTTCTGACTCACAGAGTAATAGAGTCATGATGATGCATCATGCTCTGGAGTTCAGGAGAGTTCAGTTTGCTCCTTTCTTTAGCTTTGAGGACCAAAGCACTAATTTGATTAGCCCATGGGAAGAATTCATTATCTTGCTAATATAAACTGATTGTGCTATCAGACTGCACATGATATGACAGTGAAGCTGCTTGCTGCCTTATTCAAGAAATTCAAGAGTTTTTCTCAAGACAGTGCCTGATAGCTTGTACTGTGTGTTGTTTTACCTGGCTTTCAATATGTATATAAGTGCTCTAAGCATTAAACTAAGAGTTCTTGCAGTTTCTAATTGCCAACTCTCTGAACTCTGCACTCTTGTCTATCTTCAGCTCTCTGTCCCCACCCAGTGACTTGTCTGCTGGATCTAGTATGTATGAAAAACAGGAGTAAAGATCACAATTCAGAATATTTCCTCCACAAAGGAATCCACAAAAAGTTGAAGAGATTTATGAGAATGTGCATTATTGTCCTAATGCTGATGGTTATACTTTAAAACGAATTGAAAATGACAGTTGCAGAATGTATAGCTAAGTCAATATTCACAAAAATCAACAAAATGCATTTAACATGTGAAAAGCTTAATATGTGAATTAATAGAAAAGAAGGTAGAAAATAGAGGTGTTGATAAATCAAATAATCACTGCTTCTGACAAGACTTTACAACTACGATACAGCTACTGCTGATTATGTCTTTTTATGCTTTGAGGAAAAAAAATGAGAAAGTAAGGTTACATTGTGAAGTAAAAGTTAAGAAATTATGTAAATGTGATACAGGTAAACACATCAAAATATATGGGCCTCAGTTTCATAAATTAATGAGAAATTTATTTTTCAGTTGTATTTACTATTTTTTAGTGAGTATGTTTTAGGGATAGGAAAAGAGAGACAAAGAGACAGTGAGCTTAAGAGAACACACATTATTCGTATCCAATATGTCGAGTATAGAAAAATCTTTCATTTGCCGATTTCTCTCTTTCCACTTTCAGAAGTTTAAACTGTGGTATCAGTGTTTTGCAATAAGCTTGTGTCTCTGCAGAGCAATCTTGCTGATCTAAACCAGAAATTATCTGTGGAATTTCACCATCTGTGTATTTTGCATTTACAATAATTAATAAGTATGTATGACCTGAATTATATAAATAAAATTAACATTTTATCTAAAATAAGTAATATATAATTTTGAATAGATTTTTCACTGTGGGGGTGTTAGATAAGGCTTCTTGTTTCAAATCACTTGTTCTACAGAAGGCCTCATTTCTCCAGTACCTGATGAGACACATCCGGTTTTTGACCACCAAACAGACAACATCAACGGACACACATACAAGTAAAATCTAAATAAAAGACATATAAATATATCTTTAACTGAAAATTTTATCACTGAAATGTATTGTGCACAAATATATAAAAAAGTTTATAAACCCTTAATTATGATTTTATCACAAATTTTAGTGTAGCAATTTTATTTAAAATTAGCAAGAAAGTAAGTTATCGACATTCTTGGTGGAAAATCCACATTTATTCACAGACATTTTCAATGGTAAAATATGTTACGTTTTTCTTAAAGAAAACAGGAAATCAAGATTAGAAAGAGTCCTATCTCTTAAAATATTTTAATTTCAATATTTAGCAATCTAAGGAAAAGCTTTTATATCTTTTTATTGAAGTACAATTTGCATTCATAAAAATCACCTGTTTTTTGTTCATATGATGATATATATATTTTTTAAAATTTTGGCTGATAATTATGAAATAATTCAGCAATAACTTAAAGCATGCTTTTAAGGTTTAAATTTGGAAATTTACACATAGGAATGATTTATTATTTCTTTTTTTTCCTTTCTTCTCATCTTCAGAATGTATATTCTGAAATAAGTGATATTTATAAATTAAATTGAATTCTTAAAATCTTTTCTCTTCCTGAAAATGAAATGAGATTGTGAAGTTGATATTTTACATTTCATTCTCACAATTATATCTCACATATTATGTATAAGGTCATTTCCTGGATGTTCATAAAGCTAAAAATTCCACAAAATATAATTTCATGTAAATATTTTTAAGCTTAAATTGTCAATTATGCCATAAGTAGATTTATGATTGATACAGTAATTTATTTATATATATTTAGAAGGTAAATTTTTAAGACGCCATGAAATGATTATGCAATGTGTGTTCTACTATAATCTCATATCCAGCTCCACACTACATTTCTCAATGATGTACACAATTAAAAATAAAATAGTATTGCAATGGCTATGTCTTTTTTCTTGCAATAATATTAATATATTTAAATACAATAAAATTCCAGAAATCTATAAATAATACATTTTTTGAGTATAAAATTCTCTTGAGATAAATGTTCATACACATTTTATCAACAACGTGAAATTGTTCTTTGCTTCTATTTTTACTGACATCTTTAACTTCCAGTAGCTATGAGAACAATTTAAATAATCAAGCAGTGACTCATAATTTGTTAGTTGAAATATTTTAAAAATAATGATGAAGTAAAGATTTATCTATATAGATTTTCTTTCTACAAAGGTGAAAGGCAAAGTCACTGCTGAGTAAATTTCTAAGTATAGTGGAAAACAAAAACTGATCTTTATATTTCATATCCCAATATTTGTCTCCATAATGTTTTTGGGGATTTTTGTGTGTATGTATAAGTTAAATATATAATATATCATCATAAGTCCTGTCTCAACCTCTCAAGTGATGAGATAGCAGGTTGTGTTATCTAAATATATGTAATTATTTTAAATACTTATAATTTCATCATAATCTAATGCTACTTATTATACCATGCAAGTTATTTTTGAAATTTATATTCATTGAGATTCACAATATTTTATAGTTAAAATTTAAACTTAATAGGTTTCAAACATTTTTATTGTTTAATACTATCTGTATATCACAGTTACTAGCATAAATTCAGACATATAGTTATATTTTATGTTTACTCATAAATTTTATCATTATTTTTTTAAAACAGAAGTCTTTTGTAGGAATTTAAAACTTTGGTGTCATTTGGAATTTTAGTTTGGCATTTCAAATATTTTTAAATAAGACAGGAGCTCAAAGAGTGCTTTTAAAATATTTTTTAAAGGAAATAATTTCAAAAGGATGTATTTCATGTGTATTTTCTCAAAACAAATTGTGTGCATGAGTAGCTATGACTCTAACAACACCTCCTAATACATGTTAAATTTCACGATACAAATTGAAAATTAAATTATTGAATTTGTACAAAGATTGAGAAAATTTGGTTCTATAAGGCATATGAAAACATTAGGCCTATGACATTTAAGTCACTTTCATAGATGCAAGATATTCAGTAAGATACAAAATAAAATAAAAATATTAATTTTTATGTGAAACATTTCGAGATTCTTTCTTATTGTAAAAACTATCATATCCAATTTTGATTCGAAACTGAAAATATATCACAGATAGTTACAATGAACAGAATGAGAATGTTCAGTCTATTATGGTATTATTGCCATGTTTATCAGTTTCCACAACATTTTTTCTTAAAGTAATTATTATGTATACCATAAATGTACACTAGTTTTATTAGTTCTACTACTATTTAATTTCACAGGTCTCACTCCCAATTTCACTGTTGTTTTCTTGAATTGGTGGGCAGTATTTCGAATAATTTGGAGATAACATATATTTAAACTTCATGCTACTAATGATTTATTTTTATTATTCAAAGAATTATGTTTAATGTGATACATTTCCTAAACAAGAAAAACTTGAACTTAATTTAATTTTGCTAAATATTAACACTAACTTTAGACTATAAAATGAATTCTTATAAGAGTATGCAAATATCTGTTTGTTGAAATTTGTTGTTATCAGCTGTTTAATATCAAAGTTAAAATATTGTTTGTGAAATATCCTAGAGAAGGAATTGATCATTATTAGTATATATAAGCTATATTTATAAGGTATAAAATTACTGACTAATTACTTAACATTTTCTACTATATGTATAACAATGAGGGTTCTGGTCTTGGGTGGCCAGAAGTCCAGACTCACAGACCTGCTGCCCTAGTGTCCCAGAATCATTAGACGCCCACTTCAGCTTAGGCTCCAAACTGACTCAGACACTTATATTAACTTCACGTTGTTTGGTCTATGGCTTAGGCCCATTGCTAGCTAGCTCTTACATTTTAACTCAACCCATTCTCATTAAGCTGTCTACCAAGGTGGCCCATGGCTTACCTGTGTTCCTCACATGTTTCTATTTTGGCTGCTGGCTTGGTCTATCTCTGACTCTGCCCTTCCTTTCTTACCTATTCTGATCTGCCCCCCCCCCCGCCTACTTTTCCTATGGTGGTCCCTGTCATGGGCCAAAACAACTCCTTTATTTAAAGATTGATATTCACAGCAAACAGAGACATTTCCACGTCACCTCCCCCTTTATGTCTAATCAGAAAGGAAGGTTTCAATTTTAACAAAACAAAATTACATATAACAAAACAGCTATTAAGCAAGAATTACAATTATAATATAAAGTCTATTTGTATTTAGCAAAATTAAAGAAAATACTCTATCATCTACCTTATCCTAATGAATCTAAAGTTTCATATCCAATATACCTTTCAAATGACTAAGAAAATCTACATCTATAACTATCTACGAATAAATGAGACTCAGGGATAGATCTCTAAGAAAGTCGGAGATATTAGAGAGAGTAAACACCACCGTCAGATCTTACCCAGCTGTCTTCCAGCTTCCTCAGCCTGGCTTCTCTTGGCTTCCTCTCCTCTGTTTTTCTATGCCTTGAATACTCTTTTGGTAAATTAGGGCGTGGCTCCACCTCTGCCTGCTTGGGAGCCTGGAATTCCTTCTGTAATCTAAGATGACCTTGAACTCAGTTGGGATTAAGGACATAGGTCACCACTCCCAGGATACTCCCTGTACTGGGATTAAAGATATGAATCATGACTCTCTGATCCTCCTAGACTGACTGTGGTTAGATCCCTCTTATATCTCTGAAACTTCTGAGGCTTTTATTAAGTCCCCACATATATGTGAGATGAAAATATAACCACTAAAACCCCCCAAAATGAGCATAAACAATAATTCCTTATCTAAGCAATATATTTATCTCCTTTGAAATAAAATTATACTATTCAGAGTGAGTAGAGAATTTTCTTGCATCTTTCTTGATTTTATTTGTTTCCAGGTTGAATATTTGATAAATAGAAGGTGTAGATTGACATGGAAATATTCTATTTTTTGAACATCTTACACATATGTTAAATGTATACAGATATATGCTATATATATTTGTTGTACAGTTGCCCTTTGTCAACCACGTTTTTTGTAGAAAGATCATAAGAACCTGATGAGTGTTTAGAATAAGAGTCTGTGGTTTACTAATAGTGATAGAGTATTATTGTGAAAAATTAGAGAAGAGTTCTAAACATAATGAAAGTATAAAACATCATGGTAGAATAAAAGAAGCAGGTGTGCACATAGCAGGCTTCAGATATGCAAGGTACTGAAATGAAAACAAGAAGACATACTTCTTCTTCCAACAATATGGCCCAAAGGAAGATACTCATATTGTCACAATGGAGATGAACTGTGTAAAGCTGTTAATTTTTTTTATAATGAATGGACAGGGAGGGCAGCACCTAGTCTTGTCAAAGCTGCTTACAACGGAGGAAATTAAGCAATTGGATTTGGTTATTAATTCTCAATTACTGTTTTCTGGCATATGTTAGAGAATACAATGATTATGCACAATATGATGTTCAAACCTGATGGCCAACATGAAAATGTCTCTGGTTCTATAGTTTTAAATAGTTCTTCTTCTCCAGCTTGCAAATGTTAAGAAACACCCCTAAAATAGAGTTGTTCATATATTCAAATCAGTAAGGCATTTCTTTTTAGGAGAAGTCATAGTAATCTCAGGTAACATGCTGTGCCCATCTGCATTTCAACATTATAAAACTACCTTAAACCTACCAAGGAATTTGGCACAAATATTTTATCATGTTTGAGTATGACTTCACAGGTATTTTTAAATTTTATATAAAATATAAGTTAATCTGAGGTTTAATGCATATCATTTTAGTAAGTTAATGAACCATAGATGTAAGATATTACTTATAATGAACCATAGAACTTTTTCTTGGCTCTTTTCACAAAAAAAGTTAGTGAGAGTTTCCTTACTGTACACTAAGCTGCACAAAATGGGATCAGCATCTAGTTCAGTGATGACTTTATCCTTAGTGTCAGAATCAACATAGAGAGAACACAAACATAAATCAATATTAAAGGAATCCACAAGATGTGTAATCAGAAAATTATTCACTATTATGAAAGGTGTTATGTGCAGTGGGAAGTAGTAACAATATATCAGAGCAAAGTATCATACATGTAACAGCCTGTAGATGTTTATAGTATATAATACAAATATATGTGCTATATATATATATATATATATATATAAACATTATATATTCAGTCACTAATAGATGAACACAGTACAAAAATACAAAACAACACTTTATTGCATTACACTGAAATTTCTAGAGTGACAGAATAAATAAAATGCATATACCTGATCTAGGTTGCTAAAGAATGGCTTTCTGAAATTGTGAGAAGCTTAGAACATAGCAACTGTTCAGTCTACATGGAGAAATAACTCAACATGTACAATCCCATCCTGGTGATCTGGGACGACACTGGTTTTGAGTCTATTTAAAAGAGTGAAGTATTTTCATCCACCTGTTAGTGGAGGATGGATATAAAGGTGACAAATTCTCACTCAATAAGATGCTAAGGCAGAAACGTCCCTGTAGCTAATTTTGCTTGTCGACTTGACAGTACCTTGAATTGATGAAAATGTGTTCCTGATTGACATTTTTGGTGGCTTTTCCAGGATAATTGACTGTGGGAAAAATGACTCTCCCAAGAAGTTGGTGATACTTTCTGATGAGTTCCCAGATGTTGAGTTGGAAAAAACATACTTACATATATATACACATACACACACATATATATATACATACACACACATACATATATATATATATATATATATATATATATATATATACAAACATACATACATATCTGCTTTGTTCTTATAGGTATCAGCATGATATAGACCTTTCAATGGCTGCTCATGGAAGGAAATTCCACATAGAGTCCTTTTCATTCAGTTAATATTTTCCAGATAATCAACTAAATAATAATTACAACTGAGATTAATAGTAATTCATAATATACATACAATGTTTAGAATATGAGTTCACTTTATATTTTTTGTGTGTGCTTTTCCAATGGTCTTGCCACTATAATTTGATAACTATCAAACAATTTTAATTAAATTTGTTTTAGTTTTACTTTATTAGTTACAATAAAATTTAGGGCTGAGATGTGATGTGGGAATGCCTTTCTGTATGCTGTGAATCTCAATCTTTAAATAAAGGAGCTGTTTTGGGCCATGACAGGCACCATAGAAGAAGTAGGAGGAGGAATCAGAATAGATAGGAAAGGAAGGGCGGAGTCAGAGGCAGATCAAGCCAGAAGCCTAAGGAGCAACATATAAGGAGCACAGGTGAGCAACAGGCCACGTGGCAGACAGATTAATAGAAATGGGTTGATTTAAGATGTAAGAGCAAGCTAGCAATGTGCCTAAGCCATAGGCCAAACAGCATAGACTTAATATAAGCGTCTGAGTCATTTCTGGGGGCCTGAGCGGCGGGCGGGCGGCTAAGCGGTCTCAGGGGGCAGGTCTGTGGGTCTTGGACCTCTGGCCGCCCAGGGCCCAAGAAACCAGTTTAATTTTTATTGTATAGAGTGTGCTTGCTTATAATTGAAACTCTGGGTTCAGTCCCCAATAACATATTCATAGGGTTTGATGGAGCACTTAGGAGTGAAGGTAAATGGATCAGAGCTCTCTAATGCCAGCTGGCTTCATAGTGAGTTTAAAGCTGTTCTCATTTAATGAGAGATTCACAACAATAGTAGAATTGATGATTTTATGCTTGAAAGGACTGTGAAATTGAATGTAATTTAAAATGCTAAATTTATATCATTGACTTAAAGTTACTATTTCTCACTGAAATTTTTCTGCCTTGATAACAACAGTGTTTTCTCTCCTCTGATACTACTTCTGACCTTATCCTTGGCACATTTTTTTTTTTTTGCCAACTCCCACTGGATACATCTGGGTGTGGTTTATGAACTTTATTCAGAAAAATTTGTATCTCATTCTCTTTATTTTTTTCTAAATATCATTTCAACTTTCATATTTTACAGAATACTCTTTCCTAAATCCAATTTTGTTATATTTTAATATATATATATATATACATATACATATTTGCAATTAATGTTTTCTGATAAACATTCACTATTGATATATTTTGAAATATCACTAACTATACTAACTATAACACTAAATATTTACTGGTGGAGTCCAAAGTCTTTTTAGCATGAGACTTAAACCTTGTGCCCACATGCCTTTCTCTGTCATTTCATTATTTCAAAATGAACTTATACTGTGATGTATGTGAATGAAGTTATTTATAGAAGTTCATGCTTATTTTAGCCTTTGAATTTTGCTATTAAGTTATCTCACTAGTATGGAAAGGTAATCAATCCATGAACCAAATATATCTGAAATATGGAAAGATTTCCATCTTCTCCTCTGAAATAGCTAGAGCTTCTTTAACACGAGCTCATTGGCTTCATGCCAAGACAGATTCACGTTTGGCTGCAGTAGAAGAAATCTATTAATAGAATGCAAGTAGTCTTTTAAGTTCAATGTAAATTTTTTTAGTTTCTATATAGAATAACACTTTTTAAAAATCTTTAAATAAATTTCTTATGGACTGTTCAGCTGGTTTTGGGCATTTTGACTTTACACTTACCGTCTGAAATAATTTAATATACATCTCACATTGAAAATTTGGTAACACATTATTATCCACAGAAATTTTTACCCCTTCTGGGTCATGGCCTCTGGTCTGTCCAGTAGATCTACATACATTGCTATAGCAGTGACTAAAGGTTGCCTTAAAGATGATGCATGTTCTTTAATTCAGTAGCATCACTACCGTCTTGTCTGTATCTTCTCACTGACACTCAATTTCTTTGTTTTACCAGCTCTTTATGACATTTGAAATTATATTCAAGTTTTGAGGCTGTTTCATCTTTAGTGATATCATTAATTTTGGATCTTTGTCTGGGTAATTAACATGAGTGATACTGCTTTTTCACATAGTATACATTCCCGAGACAGTAGATGCTGTTATATAATTTCTCTTCTAATTAGACTTTATTTTGATGGACCAATTTACAGAAGTCAATGTCCCTGTTTATTTCTGATATTTGCCTAGAATAGATCATTTCCCATTGCTTCTGCAATAAACTACACTGATTGAATGGCTTAATGTGACATTGATTATTCATCTTGCAACTTCAAAGTCAGATGTGTGAAGCAGGTCTTGTGGAACTATTAAGACATGTTCACATGACTGAAAGCATTACTGATTTTACAAACCATCTGCCTATGAAGCAGATGGTTCTCATTCTCTACCTGTGAACCATCTCATTGAGGGGTGCAATCTCTTCTATGCACTATCCTTATTCAGAATAAAAATTACCCCAAATTCTCTCTGTGACTGTGACTGTCCTCCTGCTCGTGGGTGAAACTGTTTTTCATATTGTCACAGATTATTCAATATAGTATCTATACTTTAAATTTCCTAATGTAATGAGGATTAGTACTATCCACTTTTCTATGCAATAATTATAAGAAAAAAAACCCTGAGGATAAGAACAAGAACACATTTGGGGATTTCATTATTTCATATACCATAATATCTAAAGAAAATTATGCACTATTTTGTAGAGTTCCAGAAAACTGATTTTCCTGTTATGTGTTTATAAAACTCTTATAATTTAATTCTCCTGATTTTATCTTGCCTTCACTGTTTATCTGTTTTGGTTTGCATACAACATTTTGATGTGGGAATGTCTTCTGTATGCTGTGAATATCAATCTTTAAATAAAGAGTCCCACTACAACATTTTATATATTCACCTTCTGTTCTAAGGTTTAGGAAATCTCATGGTAGATGTAATTTGAGGAAGTCATTTAAGAATTATTTGACATTTTGAAAATTAAAGTAAAATAAAGGCCCATATTACTTATATTTGAGATATAGGAAAATGAGTGAAAATGCATATATATATATATATATATATATATATATATATATATATATATATATACACAATCTAAAGTGCTTAACCAGAAAAATTCAATACCAAACTTACTGGCATTACTGTTGTATGCTGGAGAGATGACTCATCAGTTAAGAACACTGGGTTTTTGTTTTTTTCCCGAAGTGGTTTGATATAGGAACACATATAGAGAAGCTCAGTTCATTTCGAGTCCAAGACACCCAAAATTTCTCTGCCTTCTGTGGATAATGCATAAAAATTACCCACACACATCCATGAAAATAAAACTTTATATAAATAAAAGTAGTAAGTTTATTGTAATTTTTATAATCAAGTCATCAAAATGTTGTTCTACTACTTAATTCATTTATAATAGCTGTGTAAAATATTCATGTGGTAGCTGAAATATGACTTGTATTCTCTTCTCTATATCCAATTTTTCCAAATCATAGATTCTATGATGTAAAAGTATATGAGTATTATATTTTCCTTCAGGTAAAGCATCTGTATCACCCTATAAGTAATGAAGGTTCAGTAATGAGTAATTTTCAAGATCATTCATGGTTATAAATATAATAAAGGATTATAAAAAGAAAAACAGAAAGAGAGAGAGAGATTGTTTGATAAATATTCCAAACCAGATTTTCTTGGAAGAACGAATGTTTCATCAGGAATCTCAGAGTCACCAGTGTCTATCTTTTTATTTTTTTTCTATATATTAAGGACACATAGGCATTTTAAAAGTTGACATCCTGCAAAATACAAATTGAGATTATGACAGTATTTAATGTTTTCATGCTGTTGTTCTATAATAATGTATTCATTATTTTATGGAGTAACTCCTCAAATAAATGTGTGAGATATTTTTTTAAATAGCTGGAATTATGAAATAATTTAAATGGTTATAGGTTAATGGGAAAACGGGTAACAAAAGGACTTAAAAGAACTAGTCAGCTGTCAATAAAATTAACATTATGCAAATAAGACAGCAAAAATATTGCTAAGTGCTTTACAAAGAAAAATGAAATATAATTTTTAACTCTCAACAGATTGCTTACTTGTACTCCATTATCTGTTGAGCACTGCATTATTTATTCTTGGACCAGAAAATTCATCAACAATATGCATTAGCATTGTACCCATGGCTAATATACTTAATCTTGGAAATTCTCAGTGCACTATGGAAATTAATTTTTAAGCTAGCCTCCATAATATTTTTATAAAATGCCAATGATATATATGAATAAATCCTTCTTAACATCACCTGACTTTTTATAACTAATTTTTCTTCTTAATTTAACTTGCAAATACTGTTGGAAATGGAATAAGATTGTGTCACTATAAAAATGACAACGAATATTTTTTCAAATGTAACAATGATCCGTACTTTCTTAATATGTCTTAAATAATGAGACAAAGTTAATTTTTAACCTTTAAATTGTTTCCTTCAACATTATATTATAGCCCATAGATGTATCAAGATGTTTTGATATGTCTATTGTTGCAACACTGGTTGCTGACACTGAACCTGCAATCAAATAATATGATCAAGGGTTATAAACTTGCATGAATCAGATAATCATTGAGGCATGAATCTACTGTAGACAAATTTATTATATTAAGATTAATTTCAAGAATATATTAGTATGTCTGCTAATACTATTGTTATGATTAATGTTTGTTAATTATTTTTAAATGTACTCTAAATACCTGTAAAGATGGAAGAGATACTAAATTAGCCGTGATATGACTAAGCTGCATTTTTAGGCACTGAATGAAGGTTCAATAGCTTTTTAATTTTTCATCACTTTGATAAATACTTGTGGAAACAACATAAATTAGGAGAAAATTGTTTCATAGACTTTATCAATTATGGAAAAATTATCAGAATATCACAGCATTAGCATTTTCCAATGGTTTTAATTCTTTCCCAAATCTTAAAAGGAATTATGCCAAAAGTAAACAAAGAGAGTGCTTTTCCTTGAATTGCTAACTATAAACATATATGTATCAATTATATTTCTTGTAAAATTTTATTATTTAAGATATCCATTAAAATGTTGAAAAATTACTGCCTAGACTTCAGGAAAACATCTTATTGTTAATTATTAAATTTTAATAGCTTTATACTTAGTTATATACAAATTTTAGTGTATGTATTTGCTGCATGCATATATATTATATATTAATATATGTATATGTACATATATACATATGCATGGTGTGCATGTATTTATGTTGTAAGAGAGGCAAAGGATATATACACATACACAGGATTACAGGTATACTTTACATTATAAGACAATTTTCATATGTACAATTTACCAAGTTATGCTATTAAATTTACTTGCAATATTATTTTATTATTGTTAGTCTTTCCTTAGTTCTACAGTGTTACAGCGCTCCTTACATTTTAGCCCTAGTGTCTTGTATCTTCTTCATTTATTTTTAGATTCTCCAGTTTTTATTTCTGTAATGGATTTGGGGGAAATAAAACCTTTTGATTATATTGCCTTATATCTATTGGTAGTTTATTATAAATATGTTCATATTTGTCTTGTCTCTTTGTGTTTGTTTCATTATTGGAATTTATGTTTGGAAATTTAGACTATTTGCTTATGGTCTATTTTATAATTCATTTTATTGCTATTTTTAATTATGTACATATCTGTGAACTTACACAAATTTCATTTCATTGTGTGTATTTCTTTGTGAGTGCAAGTTTCCAAGGAATATTATTAATTCCTGAATTTTGAGACATTGGTGGATATGAACTGCCTAGCATTTCAGTAAAATTCATCTTCATATAGTTTGACTTTATACTTTATGTATTAGTGTGGCTCCCTATAGGCTGATTTTTTAATTGAGGTTTTAGTAGTTATGACTGCATATTGCTATTGTAGATAATTAAAGTTGGGCACCTAACATCCATATGAAGAAGCTCAGAATTGCCTTTTACTCCAGATTACAGGGTATCTGATACTTCTGCCCTTCAAAAACATCTTAACTAACAATCTGTACTCATATAACCATAGTTTAAAATAAAATTTGAAAAGTATTAAATAATCAGAATTTAGAATTGATTTTAAAATTATCTTTTACTGTCATATATACTCTAGTGAAAAGCTGTCTCATGCTATATATTTTCAGAAATAAATGGCTAGATGTTTCAATAGCCTTTTACATTGTTTCTTTTAATAAATTAACTTTATTAGATCTTTATGACATGAGCATTAAAAATATTTGGTTGCAAAATATCAGCTAAATAATAAGGCATCCATTCCATAAATTATATTTTTATACTGTGCACCATTAAAAATTAATCAGTCATGAAAACATAACATGTCGGTAACATTTTTATGGGACTAGTAAGTTATACGCATTCATTTAGGAATATACTCACACAATATATTACCTAACATACAAATATAGCAACTATTAAAGATTAAGAAGATATGAATTTAAAATAGAACAAGGGTAAATGGGATAGGTTGAGAGGTGTGAAAGGAGGGAAAAAATTTTAAAAATCGTAATAAAATAAAGTCATACAATTTAATTTTAGATTCTATTGCTTATCATTTTCTTTGAGATTTTAAGTTTTTTGGTAAGTAAAAGGTTCCTCTTCCTTGTGAACTGGGATAAATATATCCCTTTGGTCTTTTTGGCTTCCAAAACAGTAATGTGGACATCAACCCCACCATAAAGCCTTTGAACTGTAATCTGTCTTACATGCAAAATATACTATGGAAATGGTGGCACAGAACCTGAAGAAGCTAAAGAAAGTCTTACTAAGGCCCACTCCCCAATAGAAATCTCACACTCAATGCGACTTCAGTAACTAAGAACCAGAGACTAGATACCCCAGAGACCTAAGCTAAAACCCAACGCTATCGTTCTAAAATTAAAAATAAGTATCAATAAAATGATTCCTAATTATTTCCCGTTAGCACCTTACTTGACATCATTAGAGAGGTTTCCTTCTGCAGGAGATGGAACAGTTGTAAAACCCACAGCCGGAATTTACAGAAACAGAAAATCTAGTTGGGAGCTCTCCTTTAGAGTCCTTTCCTCTGAGCTCAGAAGATACCAAGGAAGATAGAAAGATTGTAAAATCAAGAGAGTGTGGAGAACACTGAGATTATAAGGCCTTCTAAGTTAACAAAGAAAGAAGCATATCTTCCCACAGAAGCTGAAATAGCATGCACTGGCCTACATGGTCTACACCCGTGTTCCTTGCTTATAAATTATAGCTATTACCTTAGGATTTTTATGGGACTTCTGACTGTGAGAGTGAGTGAGTCTCTGACTGTTGTGCCTGTTTTCTGTAAACCTATCCTATTTGATGTGATAGCTTTTGCTTAATTTTATTTTATTTTGTCACATGTGGTAGTTATCCCTATTCTTTTTTAATGAGAGATAGAATGAGATTAGACCTGGAGGAGAGAGAAAATGGGGAGGAAATGGGAAGAGTTGGGTGACCTATATTTGGGATATATTGTATGACAAAAAAATCTGTTTTAAGTAATAGAAAACATGAAAAAAAATCACTTTAATATCTGGATCTATTGAACAATTATTTTAATATAATTTATTCTTGAAAAAAAACTTTTGAATGTGAGCATAGATTACAGATTATCAAACATTGCAAAGTTATTGCTATACAGAAAATATCAACCTATAATACAGTAATATATGCTGCACAAGCTTGTAACTTTATCTTCTGATATGTGTTTTATTTTTTGACAGAATATACTATAGACATCTCTATTAACTATTTATGATTATATTTTATCTCTATTTCATACCTATGTGATCTTTCATTAAAATTCAATGTAAATATTTACATTTAAGTCAATCTTGAGTAGAGTTAAATGTTTCAAGATAGAGTCAACTTTTCACAATTTACTTTTAATTGTGTTCAATTATTAAATGTAAGAAACAATACAGATACTGAATAGCTACCTTTGGAATTGAAACAATCTCACATGAGGGAAAGAGAGAGACCCATGGAAGTTAATAAGTTTAGAGGAAAAGAAAGAGTACAGAACGTGGCATCAGGAAGCTCAGTCTACAAATATATGATGGGGATTCACAAGGCACCTCTACATTTGCGGAGGAGAGGATATAATTTGATGGATTTGACTAATAGTTATTCAGGAATCTCCAGAATGATAGGATTCCCAGTGATGCTGTTGCCTTTAAATAACCCCATGATACTATAAAAACAAACAAAAACAAAAATTTGACACTTGGTCCTTTAACAATCATAATAGTAATTTCTTCAACTTGTCAAAGGCACTCGGGTGAAATCATTTACTTTACTTTTTTATGTGTGTCTATGTTTTTGCCCTAACACAAGTGAATAGATATTTATTTTTATACCTCCAATATCACAATGTGTCAGCACAAATATCTACCTAAATATATAACCAAAATTCTTAATATTTAAAAGTTTTCATAAGGAACAAAGGAATCCAAGTTTTTCCATGAGCAGTTGGATAATATTGATGTCCAATTTCCTAAGTAAAATTGTTTAAGATAATTGTCTTGTTGCAAGGAGTTTGTCCTTGAGAACCTCTTCCCAACCATGCAAGAGCATTAATCTTATGAAATTGTTTCTACATCTTATATCATGGACAACTCATCATAATTCATATCTTTCCTTTAATGAATTGACCAATTATGATTAAAAGTTAACTATTATTGGTTTTTTATTAATTACTGAGGTAATCGATTTTTATTTTTATTAACCTGGATAAGTATCATTGTGTTTGATTCTAAAACTCAGGAAAAAGGTGGGACTTTGTTTCAACTTTTCAATTAAAGTACTGTCATGCAGCTCAGGAGATATTATGGGTCTATTGATAATTTTTGCCACTATTGTTCTACTCTCAAAACATTTGTAGGCCTTGTAGAAGTAATCCCAACAGTTGAAAATGATAAACAGTTACAACATTCTTGGTGAGTGTTGGTGTTTATGCTCTCTCCTCCATTTGTGTGGTACTTTCTGAGGCCAGTTATTCTTTTTATATTAAAATGGTGATCAATCCTCAGCTAAAATTTTCATATACTTGGTCACCTGTATCAGTAAAGAGTAAACAGTAATAAAATTTCAACTTTTAAATATATCATAAATTTGATGATTCTTTCCATATCAATATAAAATCAACTAAGATAACCTCCAAATGTGTTTGAAAACATAAATCAATAGAGCAGATGCTGAAATTCAAGGCAACGCTGTAATAACTCATCAAAGAAAAGGAAAGGAGAAAAGTTCACTTTAATTCCACTGGGAAGCATAAAATACATCTTTGCTGTGAGATTATTTGCAAGTTATATTTAAAGATACCATCTCAGTGAATATTTATGTGCTGTGAACATGACTCCTCTTTTAGTAGTCAGAAATTTGTGTTCATCTGTCACTCACAGTGGCTACTTCAAGACTTATAGCTTGGAAATGTCATTGAAACTTTTATCAGTTTTGTTCAAGGATATTATTTTTTTAGTAGACTAAAGAGTATCTTGAAAAAATACAATATAAATTTGATATTACTCTTTTAAAAAGTGAAAAATAATAACCAGAGAATCTTAAGTTATTATTTTGGGAAGCAGATGGCATGGAGAATGAGCATAAATAATATTTTAGGCTATAGCATATTTATTTACCAGATTACAAGCCTCATATTTTAACTACAAATAAACTCTTAAGAATTGCAAAAATAAATTTTAACACATTGCATTTGTCACTTGAAATTTTGACTGTCATACTACAGAAAAGGTTTATGAATACTACAAAGAGTTTTTAAGTGTTATACATTTCTTTTAGGTACCTAACATTCAAATCCACAATAATAACATTTAAGTTAGCAAGGTACATCACAATTTGCCCAAAGTTACAAATTGTTAATAGTTAAAATTCATACTACATCTCCATTGTATTTTTCTAATTTTATTTTTTCCAAGACTCTAGTTAAGACACAACACTATTATCACTAGCTTTGAGTCTTGTAGATCTAATTGTTCTTTAGACATTGTAGTTTATGGATGACCTTAATAAGTTTGACATTGGTCTTATATAATTACTGTAACCTAGTTTGGTTTTGTACTCATGAATATACTAAATATATTTCTGACTTTGGAAAATGATAAAAGTATAAAATTTTTTATATCATACTGTTTCTGCCATAAACTAAAATCATTGTTGTTAATCACTAATTTTGTTAGTAACAGTGTTGTAAAGACAGCACTTCTCTGGATACTTCACTGTGAAACAAGAGAGAAAATCTTGGTTTTCTCATTATCCTCTATCTATGAGGTGGTCACTATGTACAATGTATAATAGAAGAATGAGAAATCAGCCTCCAACTTGAAATACTTGTAGGAGTTATTTATATTAGGGTTTTATTTTCCAAGTGTCTTTGATAATTTTAGCAACATATATTCATGGCTATCAACTGTATATTATTGCATTGTGGTCTAATAATATATATATATTTTAAATCAAAAGTGTCAACAGTATTATCATAGAATTGAATGGAGGCCACAAACAAACCCCAAAGAAATATTTGCCAATTTTATTTTATAAAAGTGTCATACTGAATCTTTGGAGCATAGATAGCTGCTTTACCCACTTGAAATCTGGTTAGCTAAGTAGATAACTACATGTACAAGAATAAAACTATTTTCCTGTATCTCATACTGAACAACTCCAAATGGACAAATGTCTTTATTATAAGATCTGAAACTCTAAAACTGCTAGATGAGGTTACAGGAAAATTAGTCACAGTTATAGACATAGTCAAGGACTTTCCAAAATGGCATATTACAATAGGGTTCTGTAGAGGATCAGAACTTATAGGACTGATGTACATAATCCCTTCCTCCACACACATAGAGGATTTATTAACAGAGCTTACAATTAGTAGTCCAGCTAGTTCAGCGATTGTTTTATACCAATGCAAGATTTAAGAACACATTAGTTGATCAATTCACAAGGCTGGATATCTTAGTTGATGTTCAGTACATGCCAGAATTTCAGAGAAATAGGTTCTAGGGCGAGTGAGGAAGTGAACGTGTCAGAGCAAGAGCACAAGCAGAAAAAGAGAGCAATCATCATTCTTCTGTGAGCATCATATAACATAATGTAACAGAAAAAATATGGTCCAGCTTGACAGTGGAACGTGTTACCTCAAAAGATTTGGATTAATAGTAGGTCTTCCCATTTCTGATAACATCATAAAAAAATTCTCACAGGTGTACAGACCCACTTTGGCTTACTTAATTCCAGAGTCGTTGAGTTAACAACTAAGAACAGCCAATGCACCCAGAGGGCAACAGTACCAGCATCAGTGACAGAATGTACAGGAAAGAAAATACATCAGTGTTACCCTTGCTACTAACTCTGCATTCTCTAATACCAGCTGGTAAGGCATTATGAATATACTGATGCAATAGCGGCATGAGGATTAAGTTGGTACTACTTCTAAAATGTACATCCATTACCACCTGAATCATTCTAGTCTTTTAATATAGCTGAATTGTACCCTATAATGTAATTGTTGGACATGTATTGGAAAAATTAGGCAGTAAGGCCTTATTGAAGCAGGTGTATCACCAGGGAAATGAGACACGCACAACATTCCTGATGAGTCTCTCTTTTTGCCTTGTGGTTGGATCTCATGTTATAAGCTCTCAGCCAATGCTCCAGTGTAGTGTTTGGCTGTTTGCTCTTCTCTATGATAGTCATAGACCAGAACCCTCCAAAACAAGAAGCCCCAAATTTAAGGCTCTATTTATATTTTTTCTTGGTCATTGTATCTTATTATAGGTCTAGGAAATAACTAAGGCAGAAGTTGATAGAAGGGAGTTATTTCTGTGACAAAGCTGACCATTGTATGTTTTATAGGAATGTAGAAAATATTGGTAATTTCTAATAGGAAATTGTTTCAACACTTAAGTGGATTAACAGGACATTGTATTAGAATCTTGGGAGACAACAGTGACAGAGTGTAGTATGAGGTTTCTGTTCTTGACTTTCGGGCCCAGCCTCAAGGTTTAGACCCGCAGACCCACAGACTCACAGACTCACAGAGACATAGACACACAGATGCATAGGATAGTTTTAGGATGATGTCTCTATGTCTTCCAGCTTCTCTCCAGCATTCTTCCCTGTGCTTCCTGTTCTCAGAGTTTTTCTTAGTCTGGTAGCCCCATCCACACTTCCTGCCTTCTTTTGGCCAATCAGCGCTTTTAGTAAACTAGTGGGTGGGACAATTATTTACAATGTAACAACATAATCTCTCACATATCCCCTTTTCTCTTTTTAAAACAAAAACTCCACATCTAATATTCTTTCCCTCCCTTATCTGTAACAACTTAAAAACAACACTGTAAATAAACACAAACATCCATAATCCATGGGAATGTGGGCGTCGTTCTCTAGGCTACTTCCTTCTGAATGGGGACACCGACAATCTCATGGGAATCCAAAGAAAGATATAGGATTATGGACAAGTCTTTAGTGGAGTAGTCTCTAAGGCTGGTCATCTCAGCCAGTCTCCTTGAAATTGTTCTGGATACAGAGCCCAGAAACTCCAACAAAGGAGCTCTGAAATGTCGAATCATCTGGTTCATCCATTTCCATTAGAGATTTTTCAGGGGGTCTTCCTCTATCAAACTTTATATTCTTTATCCAGAAATAAATTCATAGTCTCTCATTTTCTGTGAAAATAAAAGGAAAACCTTTTATCCAAAGTAGAGTATCTTTGCATTTCAATTTTAAAGTAAACACATTTACAAAATATGTAGGTTGAATTACTCCAACAACATTTATAATCAACTGTCTTTAAGCAGCATTTACTAAGTCATTTTCAGCCAAGAGGCTTAAAGATAAGACAATAATATACAGTATCCAGATATTCTTTGTTTTTTCCATTTTTACGTGACTTATTTATTTATTTATTTATGTATTTATTTATTTATTTATTTAACGCTATTTCTTTTTTAAGGGCTTTCTCTACTTTTTTTTTCTAAGCCTATTTATGTATATTTTCAACACAATCTAAACCACTTAGACTTTTTCACAAAAAAACTGTCTTTACTGTATATTTATTTTTTAACCTTTTTGTCTCTGACCACACCTTTGATTGCTTAGGGCAATTTACTCTACCCAGATTATTCTATTTATTTCTGTTTCTGAACACACCTTTAATCTGCCAAGGATTCTTCTATTTCTTTCAATTTCTGAACACACCTTTAATCTGCCAAGGTCCTTGACTAAGGATTCAAGGTTGGTAGGATGGGTGGATGGTTCCACCCAGTTCCTAGTCTAAATTCATAGAATTTATCTTTTAGCCCAGGTACTATGGGAATTTCAAGGTCCATATGACCACCAAGTAAAGCTTTGCCATCTGCTGTTCATTAACTGCATTTAAGTATTAGGCAGCAGGGCCTCTTCAGAGACTCACAAGTATTTTGCCTCTAAGGCTGAATCAGGAAGCTTGTCTTCAAAAAGCCATGCCTCACTTTGGGTCCGGCAAACAGAGCTGATCTAAGAAAATATCACCACTAGAAAGCCATCTTTGATCTGCTCCACATTGTGTTGTCATTTGTAGTATGAGATTTCTGGCCTGTTCTTTCGGGCCTAACCTCAAGGTTTAGGACCCACAGACCCACAGACCTGCAGAGAAACACAGATGCTTTCAAGTTTTTGGCTGAATCGGCCAAACACCCAGGCATATAACTTGCTAGCTCTCTACCCTTCATCTAACCCATGATTCCTCTTGTTCAGCCATGTGACTCAGTACCTTTTCTTTAGAGCAGCATGGTTGTCCCCTGCTTCTTCCAGCTTCTCTCTGGCAGTCTGTCTGGCATTCTCTCTGGCATTTTGCTCAGTGCTTCCTATTCTCAGAGTTTTTCTTAGTCTGGTAGCCCTGCCCACATGTCCTTCCTGCCTTTAGCCAATCAGTGCTTTTTATTAAACCAATGGGTGAGACAATTATTTACCATGAAACAACACAATACCCCTACACTCTATAGGGAATGGGCTCCAAGGTGCCATGAACAGGAACACAGTCTGATCCCACCCCTCATGGCTCTACACACTGCTCATACCAATTGAAAGCTGCCTACCTCCAATGGATCTCCAATGGCAATTCCCAATTCAGTGACCTCCCCTAAGCTCCAGACAGCCATCAGCATGGGAACCTTCCTCATAATGCCTATCGCCTTGCTCATAAAGACTCTTCTCCCCTACTTTAAGCTGAACCAAGAGTTCTACCCAGAGCTTAGCCATAGATCTCTACCTCCACCTCAGTTCCCTGCTGGGTATAGGTTCTGTGATGACACCTAGAGTGTTTACTTGTTGCCTATAGGGGAAGACCCATTTAGGCACCCCTTCCACCACTGTTTGGAGACTTGACCAAGGACATTCTGTGAGTTCCTGGATATTTTCCTCACACCCAGTCTCTTTCCAACACTCATGAGTGGATTTTAGACAAGCAAAGAATACTCAAGCTGAAAACTGCAACATCTGAACATCTTGGGATTAGAAAGAATTTAAGAGAGACATTCAGAGATTCCCCTAAAAAGAGAAAATAGAGAATATAACCTTAGCAAATTGGGGTCATAATGAGTTGCAACCAAGAATAGTTGGGAACAAATCTTGAGAAAAGGAGATGGTTGAGTGAGAGGAGCAAAGAGGGAGGTGGAGGGAGGTATCATTGTTTTTAATAGCCAGGTAATAGTCAATTGTGTAATGTATCACATTTTCTTTATCTATTCATCAGTTAATGAATATCTACATTGTTTTCAGATTTGAGCTATTATGAATAAAGCTGCTATAAACATGGCTACATAAGTCTCTTTGTGGTATGACAGAATGTCCTTTGGGTATATACTCAGGATGAGTAAAACAGGGTCTTGAGGTAGATTGATTCCCAATTTTTTGAGAAAGTGTCATGTTAATTTCCAAGGTGACTGCACAAGTTTATATTCCCAATAGCAATGGAGGAGTATTCTCTTTGCTCTACATCCTTATCATCATGAGCTGTCATTTGTGGTTTTGTTTTATGCCACTCTTTCAGGTATAAGATGGGATCACAGAATTGTTTTTAATTGCATTTCCCTGATGGCTAAGAATTTTGAATATTTCATTAAGTGCTTTTTCATCATTTGAAGTTCCACTATTGAGAATTCTGTTTAGATGTGTACCACAGTTTAAAATTATTTGTTATTTAATTATTTGTTATTTTGATGTCTAGTTTCTTGAGTTCTTTATATATATATATATATATATATATATATATATATATGTTCATCTAAGCAGTCTTTACATTTACAATCATGTCTTTCTGCAGTTATCTCATTAACAGCTAAAAAATTAAAAGAAAACACAGTAATAAACATACTCTAGACTCTTTATGTGTTCTACAACTTTACAGGGCTTATTACTTTATCGGTTTTAAGGCTTTTATCTACCCTCTTTCTTTTTCCATCCAGCATATGTATTCCTTTACACACACATTGTAACCCTTTTAGAAGTTTTGTTCATCTCAATATGTTTTCTTTTGTATGCTTAATCATTTTCTAATCAGAAGAGCTTTTAAAATGTTAGACTGTGATGCACTAATTTGACTGCTGTCTCTCAACTTTTCAATATAGCAGAGGTACCAGAGTCACACTTACCTTTCCAATTCTGGGAGGCAGTATTAAATACTGTGGAGTTATTTATCATTGTACTTCTGGGGAATCTCAGGTTCCACATTGCCACCAAGTAGAACACAGCTATTCTATGCTCATAAACTACATTTAGTATCAGGGCCTCTTAAATAGCCTCAGTTTTTGGCACTAAAGCTGAGTCTGGAAGCTTTCCTTAAAGCAACCACACATCTGCTTGCAACAAGCAAACAGAATTGACCCAAGGAAAAGCTTCTGCCAAGAAGGGATCTTTGCCTTTGTTTACTTTAGTCTTCTATAGACAGAAACCTTAAATCTATCATATGTAGCTTGTTACTTACACGGAGGCTCATGTGCTTCAGGAACTGGCCTTTTGCATCTTAAGCTTCCCTCCACAAACCCACCATTTTGTAATTCAAGCTCCCATACCACAGCATATCTGTACTATGACTCACATCAGAGACACAACTCTGAAGATGCTTTGGGCTCTGTTTCTGTGATCAAGAACCCTTGTAAGCTTTCTTAGGCTTTCTGTGGATAGATATGTCCCACACTGAAGAATCATTTATAGTATAAGTCTCTGGCCCATCCTAGCCCCACAGCCCAGACCTGCCCAAAACCCTGCAGCCCCTTTGCCTCCCCAAAATGTCTTAAATTCTTATATTAAATATATTATGGCTATGGCTTCAGGCCTAAATATATGGACTATTAAGAACAGTTACAAGAGAGATTTTATAATTATCCTTCATATAACATCTCTAAGAAGAATTTCAGATAGCCTTACCCAGTACTCTGACAATAATTATATTTATGGTCAGTCCATTGGAACCTTACCACTGGTCTTAGTTCTTACAGGATCCCAAAGAGACACCATTGCTCACAAGTCAACAGGAACCAACCTTATGAAAAACTGTGCTCCTCTCTTGACATGTTTTGTCCTGAAAGGTTAAGAATAATTATTATTCTGCTATGGTGGTTACAAGTGTGTATTTGGTTGAGACTGGAACAATAACATAGATTCAGGAATCCCTTTTTAAAAGAGAAATAGGAGTAGATAGGACAGATATAGGTAGATTATTCCATCTACCTGTAAACAATTATTAATGCATATTAAGCATTTTGTCATTTCCACTATGCAATTTCTACCTCTGCTTAATTATATTAGTCACTATAATTGTGTTTAAGATATTTTGTACATCTCTGTTTAGAGATTTTGTATAATGATAGATACTTAGGATACTGCTGTTATTTTGTACTTTACATTTACCTTTGTTTAATGTTTATATGATTGTCACACTTGAAGTCATTATTAAAATGCTACACTCATTTATAGATTGTCTATTTTTACATTGTAAGGTTCAGTGTTTAGGATGATAAGAATTACAAATCATAGTTTCTTATGTTTGCCATGTAATAGTCATGTTGTTTATGCTTCTCAGATATACAGTAGAATATTTGTGAAAGACAGGAGTCTTCAACCACTTCATAGACCTAGAGAATATAGAATTTAGTGTTTTGTTATTCAGAATTTGTCCGTGAGAGACACAATAACTCCTGACAACACTGTTTCTTTCCCAAGTTGGTGCTGAAAATCAAAGAAACTCCACAAGTTTGTTTTACTTGGTGGACAATGGCCTATTGTGCAAAGAACTGACCATGCTTGACTGCTGACTGTAAGCACACTGCCCATCCTGGAAGAGCAAGATGAAGGAAAGATACTGATGAAACCTGCCAAGATAGGATAAGACAGTTCCTAAAAATACTCTGCTTCTGATGAGATCTGTCAGATGTCCTAGGCCTGTAGCCAAAAAATGTGGATGCTTCAACTTTGCAGAAAAGCTGTGGGTGAGTATTCAGGTAGCTCACTGTCACAGTCCTCTCCTAAATTTTGGAAGCTACTCTTTTGTGCTTCCAGCTTATCCAGGCAATATATTTTCCTTCTTAGGTCTTTGAGGGGGTTGAAGGCTAGATAGCTAAGTTTACTACCATTTCATATCTTACCTAAGAGCATCTAGGTATTAGATTCATATTATTCAAAATAACATCTTTGAAGTAATCTCTGTGCATTGCTACTTACTAATATTCTAGACATTTAAGATGAACCTTAAGTTTGTTGTTTCTTACTTGTAGTTTGACCTTGCTTATGTTACTTGCCTTTTCCTTTCCAGGACATTACCTTATAATTATTTCCATTGTATACAGTCTTATACTTAGGTTTAGAACTTTCTTAGATAGACAGAAGGAAGAGATTTGATGGGATTCAGGTGTTATTGAAGGAGACCTGGAGGTATAGCATTGGGGTCTTGAGGAGTCTGTATTGGGCATGTCCAGTCTCCATTGAAGACCCAGTTGCACAGTGCCTGCCCTCTCTGTTTGTTCCTGCATTCTTGTAAGAAATATTGCTACCACTGTCATGTGGAAAATTTCAACTGTCCAGGAATTACCCTAAGGATTAATCTTGTATCAGTTTGTGTTTAAATAACCCCTTAATAAATATTAATTCTTCTATATAACAAATTTCCAATGAATAATTTGTACAATACTAGGTTATTTATTATTCTATATACAGTTCAGCATTTTTTTAAAGATCTATAAAGAATTGTCTTGGAATTCCATTGAATTGCATTTGGTAATATGACCATGTTTACTCTGTTATCCTATCAGTATCTAAGCACGGGAGATCTTTACATCTTCTGATATCTTCTTCAATTTCTTTCATCAAAGTCTTAAAGTTCTTGCCATATAGATCCTTCACTTGCTTGGTTAGAGTTACTCCAGGATATTTTATAATTGAGAAATGTGTTGTTTCCCTAGTTTTTCATCCCACTATTTGTTTGCATATAAGAGAGCTACTTATTTTTTTTCCAGTTTACTCTTTATGCAGCCACTTTGCTAAGGGTCTTCATCAACTGTAGAAGTTTCCTGATAGAATTTTTGGGACAATTCTCCCTTTCCAATTTGTATCCCCTTGACCTCCTTTAACTGTCATATGATTCTAGATAAAACTTAAGTACCGCATTTAATAGATATACAGAGAGTTGACAGTCTTCTTTTGTCCCTGATATCAATGGGATTTATTTTAATTTTCTCTCCATTTAATTTGATGCTGGCTTTTGACTTGGTGTATATTATGTTTATGTATATTCCTTTGTCCTTGTTTTTACTAAGACTTTTCAATAAGGAGTGTTTAATTTTGTCAAAAGCTTTTTCAGCATCTAATGAGGGGATGATGTGTTTCAGGGTTTTTTTTTTTTTTCTTTTAGTTTGTTTATATGGTGGTTTATAGCAATGGCTTTATGTATATTGGAAGTTCCTTGCATCTGGACAACGTTGCCTAATTGATCATGGTGGATGGTGATCTTTTTTTATGTGTTCTTAGATTCCGTTTGCAAGTGTTTTATTGCATTCATTTATATCAATATTTATGAAGGGAATCAGCCTGTAAGTATCTTTCTTTGTTTAATATTTGTTTGGTTTGGTATGAGAGTGACTGGTCTCATAAAATGAATTTTTTTTGACAATAAAAAGAAAATATTCTTTCTTGCTCTATTTTCTGCAATCATTTGTGGAGTATTGGTAATCACTCTTCTTTGATAGTCTGGGAGAATTCTGAACTAAAGCCATTTACCCCTTGGCTTTTATGTGTTGAAAAACTCTTACAACACTTACAGTTCTATTTAAATTGATTATTTCACTTTGTTTTCGCTGTGGTCAGTGGTATCTTTTTAGAAAAATAACCATTTTACTTAGAGTTTTAGATTTCCTGGAGTACAGGTTTTTAAAGTATGACCTACCTAATGATTCTATGAATTTTCTCATTGTCTCTTTTTATGTCCCCCTTTTTTCTTTTCTCATTTTTTTTTATTTAGATATTCTCCTTGACTTTTATTTAGTCTGGATAAAGGTTTATTTATCTTGATATTCTCAAAGAACCATACCTTTATTTTATTTTGTTGATATCTGTGTTTTTCCTGTTGTTTCTATTTTAAATGTTTCCAGCTGACAATCTGTTTATTGCCTGTTTTCCACTCCTTCTGAGTGTGTTTGAGTTGCTTGTTCTAGAACTTTCAGGTGTGCTGTAAGCTTGTTAGTATGAGATCTCTCCAAATTTTTTAGGAAGGTGCTTAGTTTACTGTCAGCACTGCTTTATTGTCCCGCAGAAGTTTCAAATGTTACGCACTCATTTTCATTGTTTTCTAGGAAGTCTTAACTTTGTTGTTTCTCCCTTGGCCCAATGGTGATTCAGCACAGAGTTGTTAATTTTCTGTGAGAACCTCTGCTCTTTCTGTTGTTGAAATCCACTTCTAATCAAGGTGATCTGATAAGGTACAGGGGCTAATTACTTCTCAATGTCTGTTATCTTTATATATATCCTATTTACTTTTTACCTGGGTGACTTGCCTACTGTTGAGAGTTGACTATTGAAGTCTCCAAAATTAATGTGTGAGGTTTGATATGTAATTTATAAGTGTTAGTAATCTTTCTTTTACAAATGTGAGTTATATTGTATTTGAAGAATAGTTAAGAATTGGAATGTCTTCTTGGTGGATTTTTCCTTTAATGTGTATGAAATATTCTCCATCTCTTTTGATTAATTGTGGTGGGAAGTTGAGTTTGTTGGACATTAGAATAGCTATATAAGCTTGTATCTTATGTCTATTGACTTACAAAACTTTTCTCTGCGTAATGACTATATTTGGTGTTGAAGTGTGTTTTTAGACTGAAGTAGAATAATAGATCATGTTTTCTTACCCATTCTGTTCTAAAAAAGCCATCGAACCATGAACTAGCTTACGTCCTCCCCACTGTTAAGCCTTGTAAATTCTGAAATTTTATTTTCTTCTATCATTAATTTTTAAATTTCTTGTATATTATTATTCAGAATCATTACAATGCCCATTTTTAATTAGCTTTCTCTTACATTCTTAAATGTAGGTCAAATATTTACAATTACAGTCTCCTTTTATTGTTTTGTTTATTAACTTTTCATATTTTTTATATTTTTAAAAATATTAATGAACTTTCTTAAAAATAAATGTATTTGTACCTTACTAATTTTCAGTTTAATAGTATGTCCATTGTAAGTTTATCTTCTCTCTATTATCACTATTTCATTTTAAGTTTTGAAATATTGGTTATTTAATTTCTCTGATGATTGTCTTTCAATAAATTCATCACATATAAATTATACTACATATTTTTGTTTGAGAACCCAAAATTCTCTGTCTTTGAGTGAAGCTGTGATGAATTTTTGTCTCCTCAAACTGAAATTTTCTTATTTTGCAAAAGACTTTGAATAAATTGTTGAAATTTGTGTATATTTCATAATGTAAATGGGCATTAATTTGGAGTATCTATATTGCTTTGAGTATGTTTTGATCTGTATTTAATGTTTTTTGTCATAAACCCTACCTATTTCATACACATTTACCAGCCTCTCTTTTGTATTGACTTAGAATTGGTGCAAATTCCATAACTTATAAGATTCATTATACCTGAAATACATAATAGCATATACCAGTAGATTTCTGAATCTGTGGATAGTAGTAAGACCTGCATATGGTATGATTTTTTTCTAAATCGATACATTTGAAAAGGTTTAATATAAATACAAAATATAAATATTTGCAGCATTTATGATACAATTAAATTATAAATTGTATTAATGTGTTTATGTGCTACTTTCCAACAAGCATATAAATAACTGATTGCCACATGATGTATACAAAGTATGTGAAACAAAGGATGTGTGACAACCCAGTTTGGACAATGCAGAACCACATGAAATTTCATCATGGAACTGAGAATTCTGCACTGTGTAAAATGTTTGAAAAGTTTCCTTGCTGTATTTTTCACTGTATTGATTTGGTCAACATAACTTTACTTAACCAGGTGAAGGTATGGATAATGGATTATGACAGCATTCATCCCTATAGGGGCCTTTTCTAACTTGGCAGGAAGCATCATACTGTTGGCCATACTGTAGCACTTTTATTGGCTAGACATGGTATGTACTCACTCAAAAGTGAGACAAGTGAGAACCAGGTTACAATCTACAGCTCCAAAGAAGCTAAGTAACAACAAGGACTCTAAGAAAGAAATCCATGGAATCCCCTAGAAAGGGAAAATAAAGAGAATGTTAGTAAATTGGGATAATATTCAGGAAGAGAGAAAGGGAAAGTGGAAGAGAACATGAGAGAATGAGAGGGTTGAGTGTGCGTCAACAGAGTGAGTTCCAGGACAGTCAGGACTGTTACACACACACACACACACAAACCCTGTCTCAAAACCAAACCCAAAAGGTCTTGTTTAGTCCTTTAAAATACATTTAAAAAAATGATAAAAAAGAAGAGGATACGATTACTGACATCCATGTTCTTTTATGTCAGATATAACATTATAAGACCATAATTGTACATTATAAGTACATAAGACAACTCCATTATTCTTATTGCACAGTATACTTCTATTTCACAAGGGTTTTTTATTGTTGTTGTTTTGGGTTTTATTTTTTATCAAAACTAAATTGATGAAGTCACTAAAATCTATGCCTTTAGCCAAGTGTCTAAAAATTGGCGAAGATATACTACACCCATGTCTTGTAAGAGGTTTTAAAATGTTCACCAATCTTGCAGTTTATGCAAACATCTTTCTGAGTTTTGGAGTACTGTCTGTTATCTCTTCAATCAGGATCCTTAGGCACAAATAATATTTGCACTCAGTAAACAATCCCTTCATTTTCCACAGCTGCAGATGACAGATACTGCACCTACAGCTAAAGGCAGAGAAGACTGGGTGAAATAGCACAAATTAGAGAGAGTTCCAATACAAATGTTGGAGTACAATAATTGGGAAAAAGGCTCCTGGATTCTTTTTATAAAATATTCTTAAGTGTTGCAAAACATCCCCACTTTCATGTTTCTCTACTGCATAAATTCTGATTGTCATAAAGGAAACACAGAGCCTGATATTGGTGAAAGACTGAAATAGCAAAGAGAGGAGTCACCACAGTTAAATCTTAACCTAGCTCTCTGTCAGCTTCCTCACTCTTGCTCCTCTTCACTTCTACTGCCTGAATCTTTCTTTCTACGTGGGACTTACATCCCTTCTTCACCCAGTTGTTTCACATGCAGGTTAAGATTAAAGGCGTGGGCCACTACTATTTGGTAGTTAGCCGTGAACTCTCAGAAACAGAGTACATCATTGCACCCCCACTACCTGCCTGGAAGCCTGGAACTCCCGTATAAACCAAGCTGGCCTCAAACTCAGATCTGTTGGGATTAAAGGCACAGGTTATCACTCCTGTCCTTTCCTTGGTGGGATTAAAGGAGTCAGTTACCACTCTCTGATCCTCCTGCATTGATTGTGGGTAGATCTCTTCTCTGATATTCCATGCTGGTATTATTAAATATATAGCATATCACTACATATTGCCTCTTGTGTCAAAATTAAAAAAAAGAAGGTTATAACTAACATAAAAAACCATATATAATAAGTACAATAATTATATACACTATATACAAACAATAATTATGAGTAATGTCCAGCCCATTAAAAATAGACAATTCCAAGAAAATATTTTGGTGAGTCCAAAGAATTATACCTAATTCACTTTTTAACTAATTTGTACTATTAATTAAAAAATATATATTGATGTCTCTCAAACATATACTTTAAGTTAAGAATTTCTTTACTAAAACTGTCACTCTAGAAAACTATAACTATTTCATCTTCAGCTCCCTCAGAGACCAAAGAAGGAAATAATATTAACAAATTAAATAACATGGAAAAACAAGCAACTTCCAAAAAATGCAAAAAATTAAATAACTGGCTGCCTGGACAGTCACCCAAGGTTCTTCTGTATCACTGAAGCATCTATCCATGGCCTATAGGCCTAACATGGCTGATAGACTTCTCAGTGAAGCAGAATATTCTCAAAGACTTTCCTACCTTGTCTTGGCAAGGTTAGGCAATTATTTTTTGTGTGGGTCTCTTGCTTGTCCATTTTGAATATCATACTAACAGCTGTAGACGGAGTTTTACTTTCAAGGCACCAGTCCAAAATTAATATTTATTAGAATATAAATTAACACTCACAATATTAGTAACAGCTTATGGTGGCACCTGAACAAGGACTGGCGTATCCAAGCGATGGATGAGCTATGGACGCACGATGGAAGGATGATGGATTCCGATTCTGTCTGTCCAGCAGCCAGCAGCCAGGAACCAGGAAGAGAGCGCTCCTCGTGTCCCAGCAGCCACTTATCAATGGAGTTGGCCACAACCCCTCCAGGTTGGCCACACCCCCTCCAGGGTCCTGGAAGCATCTTATGACCTTATCAGCTGACAACTTAATCCCTCCACAAACAGCAATAAGAGAAAGAGTACTTTCTTGCCCAGCGACTAACTTTTGTCACAAAGAAGGTCAACACCATATGGAGTTTCTTTGATGTCCATAATCTTCACTAAAATAGATTAGTGCTTCCAGGAGCAGATGCCCCATTGTCATAAAAATAATAAGAACCAATGTTATTAGAATATCTTAAATGATATATTCTATGGATCTCTGAAGTGTTTGATAAAGACCTGTTCATCTGAAATATATTGGTTTTATCTTGAAAACATATCTAATATGACTATAAGTTTGGTTATAATGTCTAACTACTAACTTACATTTTTTTATATCCAAATTAGTTGATAATAAAATTTTTCATTGACTAGCAATTTGTATTGTATCGTTAGTTGAACTGTGTAAGTATAATAAACAAGAATGGAGATATATGTACAGTAACAAAATTAATCTCAACTTTATATCAATATACATAATTTGTATGCAATATAGAAAAAATCCAATCCAATGTAAAATATTTAAAGCTAGTAATTCCTTTTTAGAAGTAGAGTCAATAATCTACCCTTATATCCTATATCTTTATCTCCTATTTTCTTTATTTTTTCAAAAAAAGCAAAAACTAAGCAAGAACCTTGAATCTAACCTCTCTTTATTAGCTTTATTTCTAACCAAAACAAATAACAATGTTTAATCAATTACATTAAACAATGACAATCATTAATAATCCATTGAAAGACCAAAAACCACCCACCTGACCTCTCGTGAATCTGGGTGCCATCTTCTTAAATTTACTTCCTGCTATCTGGGGTGTAAGGCATCTTCAGGAAACCTTGAAAAGGAAAGTTTTGTTAATTGTCAGATCCTGAAATAAGTAGCTTGTCATTTGTTGTCCAGTCTCTGCATAACAGGAAAGTGCATGACTTGTCTCAAGTCCTGGCTACAGTAGTCTGTAAAGCTGGTTCATCTCAGTTAGACACCTCAAAATTGTCCTGAGCCACATATAATCCAAATCTGATCTTTGGTAGGTATTTGCCAGCCTAGTAGCTTTGTCATAGTCCCTATAAAATCATCACTGTGGGGCCCCATCTTCCTTTTGGATACTTCAACTTTGCAATTAGGTATCGTCATGTATCACTACATAAAACTGATAAGAGACTAAAACCCAAAACAATGTATAGAAAGCTAAATATGCAAGTATTTATTCAGCATAGGATAAGTAACAAATAGAATAGTCCCTTATTTTTATTTATTCTTCTGTCCCATATCAGATGACTTTTTTTGATATGATATGGAGATTTTGTGTTTTCCTTTAACATGTATGCTTGAGTTTAGAGAAGGAAAAATCTACACTCAAATTCTAATGCCAGCTTTAAATTATAATTTAACTTGGACTTCAACTTACAAATAAAGATATGTAGAGGTTAAGCAATGAGATTTTACCATGTAGTATATACTGCTATCAATAGGTTCAATATTCTTTTGCTTACAAATTTTTCTGGAGAGCTTCCCTTCTGCTTTAGACATCTAGATGCCCAAGGTCTTTTTACTTCTTGAAGATGGGTATTTCTACTTTTCTGTAAAGACAAAGACAAAAATCTGCCCCAACCCTTGGTTTTCTTCTTACAACTTAAAGAAATTTAATATGGGTGGATGAGGTATCAGTTCTAATTTTCATGAAGTTCCTTGGTTCAAATCGAGTATTTTTTAATTTTGATGGTATCCATAATTTTTCTTCACCCATGGAAACAAAACCAAACCCCTTCCCCAGTGTAGCACATATCCTGGCTTCCATTCTGAGTTCAGTACATCTCTCAAGTAGACTGACTGATTTAACTCAGTCATTTTTCTCTATTGTCCAATGCCTTTCAGCAGCTGTTGTTCCATTCTCATTAGCATTGAAAACATTCAAAGTTAATAAAGCATTATGTAGTCTATCACTAGGGGTCTTTGTTATTCCTTTCTGTTTATTTAGCATATCCTTTAGAGTTAGGTTTGATTTCTCTGTGTCTGCTTGCCCTGTAGGACTGTGTGGCATTCCTGTAGTATGTGTTTATTATAATTATCAAAAAATTATTTCATTTTACTAGAGAAATATTCTGGGGCATTGTCCCTCTTAATTTTCTTTCATTTTTTTTAGTCACCATTTTCGCCTAAATCCAGACATGCCAGCCATTCTAGCTGCTCCCTTCCTTCTCTTGCTATCTGCTCAACTTGTCAGCACTAGACCCCCATACTCCTTCCAGCCTCCCAGGTGGACCCAAGTGTGGGACACCCAGAATCCTTCTGTCACTAGACACCTATCACTAAAATTCTCCTTCTCTGAGTTTTCCATTCCAGCCTGCTTCTCAGAGCCCAAGTAGAGATGGTTACCTGCAAACAAAAGGTTCTGAAGCATCTCATGGCTTCACCCTTTCCCTCCCCTGAGTAACCCTCCAGCTGCCAGTCTTAGAGAATGACAAAGCCCAGAAGCCATTTTACCACAGAAAAACAGTTGATTGCCATCCCTTGAGGACTAGAGAAAAAGAACCAGCAGCCATTTTAACCTTGGCAATGGGTAAACAAAAAACACAAGACATTTTCACATCTTTCCATTCTCAGACTTGGCAGAGGTTCACACACTTTGCTGTGCAGTCACTATCCTCTGGAGTCCCTTAGAAGGAAGAAATACAAAATATCTACCTCAAGGTTTATTTAAAATATAAACAAAAGCCTAACTTAAGGTTATACATGTCCCAATTTCAAACCTTTTTTCTCTCCCTCATTTCTGTTCTTTTAATCTGACCTCCAGACCCTGTAATAGCAGAGAATCCTCACTATATCATCTGAATTCCCCCATTTCCCAAGGTTCTCTCACTAACTCATAGTTTTTTCACCCAAGCTCCAGAAAATCAAAGTTCATAAGCCCACACCTTAAACTCATCCGGACTACAGTCAATGAGACATAAAACCGAGCATATCAACTTCCAGAAGATACAGCTTCATCTTCTGAAAAGACATACTTCTCCTTAAGGCAGCTTGAAGCAGCCTTAAGAAATCATTGACCTAGTTCCTGTCTGATCTATATACTCCTGCTTTCCCACATGATCCCAGCTTTCTTTTTATAATAAACATAAGGGTGAGATGTAAGAATTCCTGTCACATAGAAGCTAAGGGTATAAGGAGAAGCCACTGGAAGTTTGTTCTATTTTTTTCTTCTATTTCTCATCTAAATAAACTCTAGTGCAGCAGCTGATAGTGTCTCTGTTCTCATGTATGAAACTAACACTGATGGAGTAAGTATAGGGGATTTTAAACATTACTAAAAACAAAGCAACCAGAATTCTGCAAATTTCATTAATTGGTATTCTTTTGTAACCTAAATTATGCTAATATCTAAAGGTCTTAAGATTAAGTTCTAATGTAGTTTATAGACACATTCTACATAATACATTTGTAATATTAACTTTTTGATTTTATGTAATAACTCAACAGCTGAAGAGAATTAGAAAAAAGAAATACAGTGGCATACAGATTAAAAAAGTTGCATACTCCATTATTTCAAATAGCCAATTCTAAAATTTTTGAAGTCAAAGATATTTTACAATTGTTTATTTAAAATTGTGTAGGGAAAATTGAAAAGCTCAGTGAGTAAAGTGCTTATTGTAACTTCAGTGGTTAGGGGAAGAAAGCAGGTAGAAACCATTAGTTTCCCTGTCTGGATGTATAGCCAAATCAGTGATTTACAGGATTAGTGAAATATTTTACAAAAATAAGTCACTGTATGAATAGCGAACCCTTTTTAGAGTGCTCAAAAAACTCATTGCATAAATAATTAAAGCCAATTTAAGATTCAAACTACCGTCATCAGAATATCCTTCATACAAATACATGTGGCTATAGATGCTGGTATGAATGCCTTGAAAGTGGAACTCCTGTACATTACTGATGGGCATATATATAGTGAGCCACTATGGTAAGTAACATGGAGGTTTCTCAAAAAACTAAAAACATAAATTGTCTCGACCGGCGAGACTGGTTATTCATAGATCTTCGAAGAGGTGCCACCTAAAATACCAATGGGGGTGAGAGAGAAAGGAGACCAAGCTTGCTTGCTAGGAAAGAAGGAGTCAGTCTGAGTGGCGTCAAGGTCATGTTTATTGAATGAAAGGCAGCACCATTTATACTCCAAAGGGGGCACACTCATGCAAATTAGGTGTATGTATGCACGGACCAATAAGGGCCTAGGAGATGGAGCCCCCCATGGGGAGGGGTCAGAGGGAAGGTGAGAACCTGTCTTGTTCTCAACTCGGTCTGACATGCTATTTTTTGAATTTCGAGTGCTTACTATCTAGTCAGGAAGGAGCAAGAAACGGTTAGTTGCAGGGAGGGGTGAGTGACTCGCTGTTTTTGGCCACTGTGCTTAATTATACCAGGAAATTGCCTAAAAAGGACATCTTGTGGTTTTTCAGAGAACTGCCTTTAGCAAAACCAGGAAAGAATCTCTTACCAGCAAAGCAATGTACTTAAAGACACTGAAAAGGTCACTGCTTTACACAATGTCCTCAACAATAAATGGTATATGACATTCTATGTTTTCTGGTGATATGACAAACACATTACATTCCACTCTAAAGATACATTTATATTATTTTTATTGATGGTCTAGTAACAATAAAATCTTTACCAAGATTCTGACAACATATCAAATATGATTTTTTTTTTGTACTTGATGATAGAATCAAGAAAAATTTCAAATAAGGAAAAAAAATTCTAAACCTGTGGGATTTTATTTCATTGTTAACCTTTTGAGACTAATGAAATCAAAGTAGTATTGTTATTTTTTTCCCTAAAGAAATAACAATGTCTGTATCTCATGGAAAACAGATTAGCTCTTTGCTTATCTTAAAATTAATACAGAGGGTTATAAACAAATGTTTCAGGAAGTTGACTCATTGATCCTTGAATTTATAAACATTTTCTTGAAATCACATTTTCACGTGAACGGGTCTTTATTCATAATCATGAAAAGATAGTGATCAAGAGTAGGAGGTGTTTCTAATGATTTAAAAAGAGAGGCCATAGGACTAGAAAAACAGTGACTCATCAACGAGCTATACAACTGGAATTAGATTCAGAATTTTTTTTTCATAAAGAATAACAGGAGAAATGCTGTGTGACTATGCTTTTATATATTGTAAATAGTGATTTAATAAAACACTTATTGGCCAGAAGCTAGGCAGGCAGACAGGAAGTATAGGTGGAGCAACCAGACAAGGAGAATTCTTGGAAGAGAAAAATCAGAGTAGAGGCCAGCCTGATGCAGAGGAAGCAAGACAAAAATGCTACACTGAAGAAAAGGTACCAAGCCACATGGATAAACATAGAGAGGAATCACGGGTTAGTTTAAGAATGAGAGTTAGCAAATAAAGTTCCCATGTCATAGACTGAACACTTCATAATTAACATAAGACTATGTAATTATTTCAGACTAAATGACTGTGGGATGGGCTGGGTAGGACAGAAACTATTTTGACTGCACCTGATTACCAATCCACACACCTATGAACATCTGACTTTTGGCAAAGAAACCAAAAATTTACCATAGAAAAAAGAAAGCATCTGGACAAATGGTACTGGGATAAGTGGTGGCATGTAGAAGAATGAAAATAAATCCACATCTCTCACCTGCACAAAACTCGAGTCCAAGCAGATCAAAGACTTCAACAAAAAACAGCTAAATTGAACCTGCTGGAAGATAAAGAGGGAAATAGCATTGCACACACTGGCACAGGCAACCACTTCCTACATATAATATCAGTAGCACAGACATTGAAAGCAACCATTAATAAATGGGACCTCCTAAAACTGAGAAGCTTCTGTAAGTCAAAAGGCAATGTCAATATGACAAAACAAAAGCTTACAGATGGAGAAAAGATAGTCATACTCCCTCCATCTAACAAAAGCCTGATCTTTCTCTAAAGTACATAAAGAACTCAAAAAACAAGATATCAAAATGCAAAATAATCCAATTAAAAATGTGTTACAGATCTAAACAGAGAGTTTCAAAAGAATAGCTGAAAGAAACTTAAAGTACTAGGCAACATCTTTAGCCATCAGTAAAATGTAAATCAAAACTTCTCTGAGATACTACCTTACAACTTTCTGAATAGCTAAGATCAAAAACACTGATGACAGCTTATGCTGGACAAGATATGGATTAAAGGGTACACTCTTTCATTTCTGGTGGGAGTGTCAACTTGTACAGCAACTCTGGAAGTCAAAATTGCATTTTCAAAAAAAAAAAAAAAAAGAAAGAAAAAAAATTGGGAATCATCCTACCCCATGATCTAGCAATACCATTCTTGGGCATGTGCCCAAAGAATGCACACTCATATCACATGGAAGTTTTCTTAACTATGTTCATAACAGTATTGTTTGTAATATCCAGAACATGGAAACAATCTCAACAAAAGTATGGCTAAAAATGTGTGAGACATTTACAGAATAAGTATTATACAGGAGGGAAAGAAAATGACAACTTGAAATTTGAAGGTAAACAGATAAAACTAGGAAAAAATCATTCTGGGTGAGATAACTCAGACCCAGGAAGACAAACATTGTATTTACTCACTTAAATTGGCTATTAAATATAAATCAAAGGATAACCAGGCTAAAATTCACAACCCTAGGGAATCTATGTAACAAGGAGGACTCTAAGAGAGAAATCCATCATCCTGGGAAAGTAAAGTAGATTAGTCTTCTGAGTAAATTAGGAACATGGTAGGGGCTAAGGGGTGCTAAGAAGAGAACATGAGAGACAGGATTTAGAGTTGAAAGACAGACAGAGAGGGAGAACAGTGAAGTAGCTATCTTAACAGAAGCCATTTCCAGCTCAGAACAAAACCTGGTGCTAGGAAAATTCCCAGGAATCCACAAAGTTGTCCCGAAGGAAGACTCCAAGAAGTAGTGGAGGAAGTGCCTGAATTGACCTTCGCCTGTAATCAAATTGATGACCACCCTAACTGTCATCAAAAAACCTTTATCACACAACTGATCAAAGCAAAAGCAGATGTAGAGATCCACAGATAAGCAGTGGGCTGAGTTTCTAGTTGAGTAGAAGAGAGGTTAGCGACATTATATGAGCAAAGAGGTCATAATAATAATGAGTGACTCCACAGTGGGAGCTCACTGACTCTGGTCTGACAGCTGGGGAACCTGCATGGGACCAAAGTAAACCTTCTGAATGTATATGACAGTTGTGTGGTTTGCCTCTGTTATGTGGGGCCAAAATTTATCCCTATTGAAGAAACTGAATTTTTGAACCTATTCTCTATAGAGGGGTGTCAGTGCGGTTTCTTGGTCTCAGGCGGCCAGAGGTCCGAGACCCACAGACCTGCTGCCTGAGACTGCCTACCTGCCTAGTCGCCCACCACTCAGGCCCCCAGTAATGACTCAGACACTTATATTAACTTTATGCCATTTGGCCTATGGCTCAGGCACATTGCTAGCCAGCTTTTATATCTTAAATCAACCCATTTCCATTAAGCTGTCTGTCACGTGCCTCGTGGCTCACCTGTGTTCCTTACATGTTGCTCCTTTGGGCTTCATCTTGGTCTGCCTCTGACTCCACCCTTCCTATCCTACCTATTCTGATTCCTCCTCTTACTTCTTCTATGGTGCCTGTCATGGCCAAAACAGCACCTTTATTTAAAGATTGAGATTCACAGCATACAGAAAGACATTCCCACATCACTTCCCCCTTTCTGTCTAATCAAAAAGGAAGGTTTCAATATTAACATAGAAAAATTACATATAACAAAATAGCTGTCAAGCAAGAATTACAGTTACCATATCTAGTCTATTTGTATTTAGCAAAATTAAAAAAAAACTCTATCCTCTACCTTATCATTATGAATCTAAAGTTTCATATCCAATATACCTTTCAAATGACTAAGAAAAACTGTACCTATAGCTATCTAATCTTCAACTACATCAAAGACCACAGAAGGATATATTTACCCAAGTAAACCAGAAAGTGCAAGCAACTTCTAAAATCTAGAAAGGACAGAGATGACACCTATCTGCCTGGACAGTCACCCAAAGTTCCTTTTTAAAGTTGGGGCATCCATTTTCAGCCTACAGGCCCAGAGTATCTTTTCATTTTAGTGAAGCAGGAAATCTGCTCTGCCCATTTTGGCACAGTTCATCAGTTGCTCCTCCTTGAGTCCTGAAGAATGTCTGACAGTTTTCTCTGCAAAGCAGGAACCTGAATGACCATCTCGGCTTGTTCTGCAAAAGTTCAAAGGTCATCTTTCTATGGAACCTACATGTCCAGTTTAAACAGCATACTGTCAAGCAGTCAATATAAGAACAAGTTCATGTCCAGTGGCTAACCATTGCCACAAATAGACTCCATATGGAGTTTCTTCAATGCCCATTTTTTCTTGAAGTAGATTGGTGCTGCCAGGAGCAGACCTGTCTCACTGTCTAGAAAAGTCTAAGTTCTTAAAATATTTTAAATGCCATATTCTGTAGGTTTAGAAGTATTTGAAGATTACTTACCTAATTGAAATGTATCTTTGTATACCTAAAAATCTAACTAACATGCATTTCTTAATTATACATTACAATTCCAAATCAGTTATATAAACATTCTATCTTAAACAAGAATAGAAAAATACATACAGCATAACAAAATTGACCTTAAATTTGTATCAATAAAACAAAATCTATATGAATGTAAAACATTTTGAGATTAACAGCTGGTTTCCTGATTTAACTAAATTCATTAATTTAATTTTTTTTAAATTTTTTAAAAAAATATACCACATCCTCTTTTTCTTCTTAGACCATCAACCATTTATAATGAAAACAAACATTTAGAAACAATATTTGGGGAATTTGGGCGTAGTTTTCTATTACTACTTCCTGCTGATTAAGGGGAGTTGAAAATCTCAAGGATTGATGAGACTGGATTATAATCTGCAGTCTTGAAGTTGATACAGCCATCTCTTCCCTTCAGAGAATTTTGAGGGGGTCTTGGTTGATGAAACCATATTTGACTGGAAGCAACCCACAGGTTCTCATCTTCTGTGGAAACAAAAGCAGAACTCTTCCAAAGCTATAAATCCTTAGACACAAATTTGGAAATCAAAATACCTTTAAAATATATATTCTTGTTTAACTTAGTGGCCTTTGCATTTGCAATCCATTGTCTTTCTGCAGTTAGCTCATTAACAGTTAAAAAATTAAAAGAAAACACAATAACAACCAAAATCCAGATTTTGTGTCTATTTTCCATCTTTACATGGCTTTTTATACTCTATTACTCTATTTCTCTTTTTAAAGACTTTCTCTATCCTCTTTCTTTTCTCTCTGAAGCCTATGCACCTTTTACACACATTGTAACCCATTTACAGGTTTTTCTTTTCATCTGAATCTGTTTTATTGTGAATCCTTAACCATCTTCTAATCATAAGAGCTTTTAAAAATACACTCTCTTAAAGAGCTGCATAGTTATTGCCAAGGAAGCTGAATCAGTAAGTTCTCTTAAAGGGACCGCCTCCCTGTTCATGGCCACCAAACAGAGCACACCCAAGAAAATTCTGCTACTAAGAAACCATCTTTGTTTCCTTTTTGCTCAAAATGAGCAGAAGTCTAAAATCAATCACATGCAACTGAGTCTTCTGTAAGACTTCAGGAACTGGCCTGATAGCAGCTTACACTCCCTGCTGCCAGTCCACCATCATCATTTTGAATGTGACCTGGAAGCCATGCTTTCTTTGTACAATGGCCCGCTTAGTATACCCAATTTGGAAGCTGCCTTGGCTCAGTTTCTGTGATCTAGAACCCTTTCTAATCTTTCTTAGGCTTTAAGTGTGTAATTGAGCCATGTTGGACACCATCTGTTGCAGTGCGGTTTCTTGGTCCCAGGCGGCCAGAGGTCCGAGACCCACAGACCTGCCGCCCGAGACCAATAAACCCTGTTTCAACAGTATATCATGCTCAGTCTTGATATACGGGGAAAGGATTATTTCCCACCTAAACTTGAAATGACATAGGAGGCTTGGAGAGTGAATACGGAGGGTAGGGGAAAGCTGGGAGCGAATGAAATGAGGGGAGGGAAGTGGAACTGTGATAGGTTTTTAAATTTAAAAAAATAGAAAAGAAATACACTATTAACAATTACAGTTTGTGAGGAAGCTTCTATGGATGATCCTATGTTCATACACATATGGGCAGCATAATATAGACGTGCTTTATTACACACACACACACACACACACACACACACACACACACACACACACACACACACACACACACCAGAAAAGAAGCGACATGAAAATTGTATTAGGGCATGATGATGAGATTGTATGGGGAGTTGGAGGGAGGAAATGAGGTTGGTTTAGATGATGTTGAATTGTACATATAAGTGAAATTCTCATGAAATTTTTTTTCTACTTAATATTTTTATTATTCATTTATTTTATTTTGTCTGCTTTTATTACTGGGTGTGCTATCCAAGTGTTAACTATATGCTGTTGCTTATAATTCCCCTATGCACAGTCTATTCTTATTTCTACACATAGAACAGAGATGGAGATTGCTAGCATTTCCCTAGCTAAACGAGCTGCAAACCAGCTCGAATTTAAATTACTGGTGTAGCATTAAATATTCTTCAGTATATTAGTGTTGTGGCGTTTCTAAACCTAAGGCATATATATAGAGAATATTTTAGAAGTTAATTACCTAAAAGAGGCAGTGGGTCCTTTATACATGGACCATGATGATGGTCTGTAGTTGAGACTGTTACCTGTGTTTTTCCATAAAGACTATACCCATTGCTTTTATTAAAGTTGTTCATGAGTCAATATTGTCAAATCCTCATTTACTCAACAGGTTGACCCATTCAAATTTGAAAAACTACTTATAGAACGATACTATTTATGTTCATCTGAATTTAAGGTTTCTCTAAATACATTGTCTTTTTGTTCCAAGGAAAATATTCTAATATCTTCATATTTACTAGCATCTGAGAAACAAACAAAAAATCAACTAATTCACAGTATTATGAAATATTAAACTTGATCTTAAGATATATTTATGCTTTCTGTTTTAGTTAAGGAAAATTCTTACATAATTCTCTGTGATTCAAATAAACAAATAATACTATGTGTAATTGTTTAGTTAATAAATGTAATTTATTACTAAACATATTCTTAAAAAAGAAAACCAGGTATATATTTAATATACTTTAAGGTTACTAAAAACTTCCTAGAGTATAAACTTTACTATTTATTAATCATTAAGAATAAAAATGCATTTTAAATTTTATAAAATATAAAGTGAATAGCAATTGAAGAAAAGGCTGGGTTCAGAACTGGCCATATGTATGTATGCTATACAAACAGAACAACAGAAAATAAAATCTGTGCATAAGTCAGTACAATATTAGGAGAATTTCAAAAGACATGTCTGTTGACATAAATGTTATTTGTAGTGAAACTCTTTGAAAAATAGTGATTGGCAATAAAATTGCAAACAGAATTCAATTAGAGTATGAGATAACTTTAGCCTCACTTGTTAATAGAGGAAAATAATAGCATTGTTTCAGCAAAATAGAAGGGATTGTAATAACTTTGTAGCAGCATGTTAAAATTGTTATAACCCTTAAAAGTCTCTTATTAGATATGAGAAAGAGATCTGATTTTCATTGATTTGTGACCATAAAATTCAAGACATAAACCATTTACAGAATGATTATGTTATTGTGAAATCATTCCTATTTTTTAAGTAAAAGGGAGTGATAGTGAAATATTGACATTCTGGCAGCATTCTGAATACAATAATACAGTAACAAAAAGAATAATAAAGATACAAACATAGTTTCCATTCTGTTCACTGACCTTAAAAAACTCCAAACTCTTTGTAACAAATCTAACATTTGATTTCTCTTATGTAATAGAAATTTAAGATTCTAGTACTTAATTAAGTATATATATATATATATATATATATATATATATATATATATATATATCTTCAAATGAATATCATAGAGGTTATCATTTGCATTGCTCTTAAATAAAATTGTATGTATTTTCATTTTATTAACTTTCTATGCTACCATTATGTACGATCACATGGAATTTTTGTCTTTTAAGTAAAACAATAACATTAAGTTCTAATATACCAAAGGAAGTGGTGAGGTTCAGCAGTCAGGCCTATGAAGTAAAAAAAAAAAAAAAACATGCATTTGGCATGAGACTTTTCTCATTTTGAGTTTTAATTCTAGACATAATTTTATACTTTGCCAACATGTGTATACTAAAACATAAAAATGTAACCCATTATAAATATTCAAGATTACTTTCTATTTTTCAAAAGCCTAACAATGTCACTAATTGTCATCCGCTGATGTAAAAAGAACTTATGGACACAATTACTCCTTCTGGGATGGGTAGTTCATTTGACAGAAGTCCTATTTAAGGACAGCCTTCACAGCAGTAGATGAATCAGTAAATTCAATCTTATTAAAGTCTAAGTGCTTTTATCTGTAATGAAATTCATATTGTAATGCTTACTGCATAACTCAACAATATTAAAATAATTAAAATGCTGTAGGATGCCATAATTTTTATGAGCATTTATCTCATTAATTCTGACAGATTTGTGTAATCCAGATCACATTTTTCTTTCAAGTCTCTGTATGATTACCTTGGTTATGTCTTTTTCTTATTGTAAACTATAATGGAGAAAAATATTACTATTTAATGGTAATTTTCAATGTAAAAATCAGTTCATATTACAAGCAAATGAACAGTAAAACACTATTATGTTAAACAGCATCATGATCACAATTCTGATAAAAATAAAAAGTTCAGAAAGGAAATAATGGTTATATTACAATTGAGATAACTTCTACAAATAAATTAGGAAATAAGGCAAAGATGGATGGTCATTATGGAATGAAATCTTGCTCTAAGTAAAGGAGGAAAGAGACACATACATATTGATATAGAATACCAACATTAATATTATTATTTCAGTTTCTCAGTGTTCCCCCATGTTCATTACTTTTATTGTTTTTTTTTTAAACTAATTCATGGTTTACAAAAATACCTTATCAGAAAAAAAAACAAATCATAGGGATTTCTCTGATACAAATATTAATGAACAAGCTTTATGGACACCTCTTCCTCTAAGTCAAATATTTCCTGGGGCAGTGCTCATCAAAGAACACACTCTGCAATATGCCTGAAGAAAAATGTGGAATTAGAGTGAGGTCTTATCTGAAGTCCTATGGTAGTTCAACAGCCATGAAGCTATTAGATGATATTTATTTATGAATATAAATTTGAATGGAGCAATTACTTTCTAAATGTAGCAATCATTAAAACTAAGTAAAGAAGAGATGAAATTGAAGTATTTTATTTCATATATGTATAATGTCTATCTAAATATCAAATAAAATAATCTGCTAGATAGTATTTTTATGAAAATTTAATTAACACATTAAGTAGAAAAAATTAAATTATCAACTATCACAATATCTATGTTAGCATAAGATTTGAATATCAAGATTCTATGCCTATAATCTACTAAAGAATGGTTTTAAAAGTAGTCAGATTTAGGCATTTGAAAATATTAATGTATAAAGATAGTTTAAATTTTCTAATGAAAATTAATTAAGGGATAATGTTTCTTGATATAATTATACAAAAACTGATTTTCTTAACAAGACTCATAGATTATTAACATTTCTTTAGGAAACTTATATTTATTTTGTTCTGTTGTTTAAAAGATATTTTTGAAGAGATTTATACATATACATGTTATGTTTTTATTAAATCCATGCCACATCCAATTTCCTTCTATTCCATTTTCCTTTATACCTCAAGTGTTTATAAAATTATAAATACACTGTTATAATTATATATAAATACCAATTATTATTGGTTATATTTACATCTATTCCTGGCAACCCAGGCAGTATGGCATGGGCTAACTCTCATGGTCTGAGCCTCAAGTTAAACAAAACTTTATTTGGCCACTCCCATAGGTTCAAAAATTACTGAGATTATCAGCCCCCACACCCAATCTGAAAGTGAGTTCATAGTTTGTCTCATCTCCACACACATTTGAGTAAATATACTTTCACTTCTTTGTATATAATAGCAACCAGTGATGTTTTTGTCTCTCTCATGTAGTGCTGAGATCACTGACCTAACTTTTGTTATACATGGGAGCTAGGAATCTGAATTCAGATCCCTGTGCTAGAACAGCAAGCTATTTTACATAAAGAAGCATCACCTCAGCCCCATAAGGAGGCATTTTAAATAGTAAACATTTTATAAGGACATGAAAGCTTTTAAATGGCTTAGCCAAATGAACGTTTTCATCTATCTAAGAGGGATCATATGAATTGATTAATGTCTTAAATTTATCAGTGAGTTAACTAACCTTCTTTAATTCATGTCCAGCCACAGACAATGTCATTTCTATTGGAGAACATCATTCCATGTAGTTTACACCACCTTGTTTATTTCAACCCAAAGAACAATCTCCTGTGCTCAGTCTGCACGCACAGCTGCTCCCCTGTAAATGTCTCCTCTTTTGCTTTCACTCATATTTTTGGTTTTCATCACTTTCCGTGTTATCTACAAGATTTCTTCCTTGTGCTGCTTCATTCCTTATCTTCGCAGCTGTGAGTTTATTTGACAACAGCTCTTACTATTCTAAGATGCCTACTCAGATGTCTTCATTGTAAGCTATGGTTATGTACTCAGGTTTCTATACACTAAAGCAGACACTGAGTTGGACCATGACTGTTCCTAGATCATTAATGACATGTTTCATTCCTCTAAATATTTTCTTGCATCAAGCTTTGAATATGTAGATAGTCTCTCCAAACTAAGGGCTATTATTTCTGAAAACAATTATCACAATAAAAATAAACTCCAGGTATGCTTTATAATATCCAGGTATGCATTGTAATTCCTATAATGAACACACTTATGACAATATCCTGGAAGGAAGTTCATAATTCTTTTTCAATTCATTGACATTGATTGGCTTATGCATGAGAAATAACTACTGATACTTTTATAAATTATATAAACATTTTATAGTTTAACTTTTGGAATGGTTGTGTTTTTTTTAATTAAAATACCTGCAGGTGATATCTAAATAAAAAGATATGTATATGTTTGTTTGGTTATTTTTTAAGTCTGAAATAAGCAAACTACGTATATAATTTTTTGCTATAGGGTGCGGCTGGGGGAGAGAAGAGATCAAGGTTGATACTGTAATTCTGAATACAGAATTATGAGTCTGATTTTCAGAGTCACAAGGTAAAATAGATTAGACATAGAATGATAAGATTAATATACAGAAATGAAACTTAAGTTCTTTATCTTAATTATAATTTTATTCTTACTATATAAAACAGAACTACATTCTGGAGAAATAAAAGCAAAAAGTCAAAAGAAGATAGATTACAATGAACCCAAGTTTTCTGTAACATCAAGGGCCCAATGCATGGGAAGTGTGGCATGTTCAAGTATGTGTGAGAATGACAGGAGTTCTATGTTGTATAGTTAACTCAATGGTGAACAGAAAAAAGTTTCTATTGCATTAATAAAAATATGAAGATATACTGATTAGAGGTAGGATACGATGCAACTTATGGGTTTGAAATTCAAAATGTAACAATTTTAAAAATAAATTGAAGAGCAAATGGAACAATAGATCATAGTTGGACATAATGCTTCATCAGATAAAGGTCTTTAACATGAACACAAAGAGCAAACATTACAAGTTGACAAGAGATGTAGAGATGTAAACTCTAGAATTAACTTTGAGGAATTCTAAATATGGCGTGAAACTGTGCACTCCTACCTCCCATCAAACAACCTCTAGTCCCATCTTTCATTTTCTTTTTATTAGTCCCCAAATATGTCCAGTTTCCTCAATGCTAAATACATAATAAAACCACAAAAGCCACTCAGTATCTAATCTACAAGCTTTTATCTCACACTCCATCTTTAAGTCTTGATTTGGCACCAAGTACATCAAGAGGTAGAGGCAGAGATCCATGGTTGAGCACTGGGCAGAGCTCCTGGTCAAGCTGGGAAGAGGGGAAGGGTATCTGTGTGAGCAAAAAAAATGGGGATTGTTAGGAGAGTTCCTTTGGTGATGGCTAGCTGGAGGCTGATGGGAGAGATTGGAAGAAGGGAAGAGAGGTGAGCAGGGGGATACATAGATAAAAATGACATTTTATTTTTTTTTAAAAAAAATGGGGGGCCCACTGAATTAGGAGTGGCCACTGGAGATCCATCGGAAAAAGGAAAGGGAGATGGGCCCTCCAAGGGTAGGCGACTGTTGACTGGCATGAGCAGTGTGTGGAGCCCTAAAGGGTGGGATCACACTATGTTCCTGTGCATGGGCTGGCATCCTGGAGCCCATACCCTGGAGAGGAACACCTAGCCCAGCCTTGACTTCAGGATGAGTGGTTTGGACCTGCCGGGAGTAGATGAGCCACACTGAGCTGACCCATCTTGGCACTTCTTGCACTTTGGGAGGAGAGGATGGGTGGATGGGGAGGGTCGAGGCTGAAGGTTGACTGGGAGAGATTGGAAGGAGGGAAGGGAGGTTAGTAGGGAATTCATAGATAAAAATGACATTTAAAAAATGAATGAATAAAAAACTGCTTTCAATTAAAAAAAAAATCCAGCAACTCTATTTTACACTGGTAAATATCAGTTTCATCTAAGTCAATTCGCTAATCAATCTAATCACATATTTCTAGAGGAAAATGAACATGTGTGCTTGTATTGTACTACTCTCCTTCTTTGCTATATATTTTTAAAGTAATTTGAAGTGTATTCTAAATTACATTACATTTATTTATTGGAGAGAACAATACAATTAAAAGCAGTGGACCAGTACTTTCCTTTTATTCTGTATGTTGACTAATGATGTCTCAGAAAAAAATCTCAGCAAATGTAGATTAATTATGCACAATATGTGTTATTTATACATATGTGTATGAGATTTTAATAGACATTAATATTTTATAGAAACCCAATCGCCTTATGAAAATCATATTCACTTAAGAGCACAATAGGAGAATGGCCTCTAGGATCTCTTTAGTAAGCTAAGTCCGTGATCAAATATACTACTATTCAGGCTTTAAATTCATCCCTAAATTTTAAGTACAGTACTGTAGTAGATTTGTGATGTTACATTGTAAATAATTGTCCTGCCTAGGAGTCCAAATGCAGACAGGAAGTGTGGGAGAGGCTACCAGACTAAGAAAACTCTGGGAACAGGAAGAACAGAGTAGAAATGCCACAGAGAAGCGAGAAGATGCAGAGGACAACTATGCTACTCTGAGAAAAGTGGCTGAACAGGATAAGAGTCATGGGTTTGTTTAAGAGCAAGAGTTAGCACGTTATATGCATGAGCCCTAGGCTGATGAACCTAAAATTAATGTAAGCATCTGTGTGTGTCTCTTTGGGTCTGCGGGTCTGCGGGTCCAAACCTTGAGGCTAGGCCCGAAAGTCCAGGCTAGAAACCTCATACTACACAGCACTATGTTTAGAAACCTCTGAAATCTTTATAATTTTTCAATATATTTAATTCTGATTTTTTTTCATTTCTAACTATAATATTTAATGATGTAGATATGTAACAAACATTAGTTAGCTTCTCTCTGTTGCATTTTCAAGATTCTAGTCTATATTAAGCTGTATAAAGAAAGCATATTGAGAATAAAGATAACTGTTGAGAAGGCTCTCTACTGCTCAAGAGCTAAAGCAACTCTTTTTGAACATAGTCCCAACAACCTAAAGACAGTTCACTGTGGCTTACCAATGAGGATTTTCCCTGTTCCTGAAGTATTAACAAACAGTTTTCTGTAGATATGTGAACTTGTGAAACCACTGTGGTGGTTTCTCTGGAAGCAGGCACCTCAAGACTCATCTGTGTCACTCTTCGAGTAATATTCAAAGGATGCTCCAACGTATCACAATGAAACTTCCTCAGTTATGTTCCCTGTGGCTTTATTCAGAGTAACCAGATACTGGAAACAACTCAGATGTCTATGAGCTAAGAATGGATAAAATAAAAGACGTGCAACATTTACACAATTAAATATTATTCCATTGTTCAAAAATGACATCATATAGTTGGCTTGCAAGTGGATGCTACTAGGAAAAAGAAATCATGCAGAGTAAGGGAACCCAGATTAGAAAGACAAATAGAGTAGTATTTACTTCTAAGTGCATTGTAACTGTTAAGAACATGATAATCAGCCTACAATCCACAGATCCAGAAAGGTTAGAAAAGGAGGAAGACTATGGTGGGCAAGCATGGCTCTCGCTGAAAAGGGGAAATAACAAGGGATTCTAAAGGTAAACTAAAGGAGCATGAAAACAGGAGCAAGAGAAATCAGGCCAAGGGAGGCATGGAGGAGGGTGTTTGTGGAGAGATAAGCTAAGTTTGGGGGACAAAGAATAAAATAGAATAAATAATAAAAAATTCTTTATATTCGTACTTAAATTTTCAGCAAAATTCCTTTTAAATTCTGTTACTTTTCCAGTGCACTTAATAGAAAAATATAAAAAGTTTGTTTGCCTTTCTTTTTTTGCTCTTTTAACTTTAATATATCATTGTCATAAGTATTAGACATTTTTATTATATGCTATGCTTTATTTTGATATAATACTTAAAAGTAATTTATCATAAAATATAACGTAATATAGAGCCTATGGAAATAGTTTTATATTTCTAAATTTATTAATTCAGAAAATATGATAATGCGTCTTTATTTTATCTACACAGCAGTGATCTCAGATGAAGTAAGTACTAACTAATGGTATTAAATTCTCATAATGTTTTATTGAAAAGAACTAGTTATAGAATTTTAGCAGTCCAGATCTTTTGAGCACTGACAACTGGGACAGTTGAGAAGATTGATAGCCATGACAGTGATAATGGAAAATGCAAAGCAGGCCTTGTACCTTCATGATATTCTTTTCACTTTAATTATAAATTATGTTGCATCCTTACTGAGAACTTTAGACTTTATGAGATAATGATGATCCATTTCTGATTCTTCACGCGATTATATTACATATACAGGGTACACAGTTATCTTAGAAGCTCCTGCTTTAGTTTTCCTGATTTTCTGTGCATCTTTTACAATACTCTGTAGTGTCACCAGTGAATATGTAAATAGAAATTAAAACTTTGAATTAAAGTTATAAGAAGATGTAATTCATTATAACATAGATTTTCAGATTGTGGAGAAAATTTGACCTGATAGTAAATCTTTCATAGTGAGCGGCACTTAATCATAAATCATGAACCAAATTTCAAATTACTTATTCTCTTAAGAGATGCCTTTCATTTTGAAATTTTGTCTCAATCTATAAATGTTCAGTAAGAAATGCTGATCTTTACTAGAGTCTCATTTTAAGGTTCTTTGTTAAAGTTGTTAACTTATTAAAGGATTTTTTTTTTGCTCTAGAAAAGCATCTCAAAGTTTTTAAGTGAACCATTGTATAACATTGTGTAAATATATTCATGGAATGTTTGCAGATAAGTTTCAAGACACAGAAAAGCTCTTATTTTAATACAAGTAAAAATATTACATATAAACAAATGACGTGCTGTATCAATGTAATTTTGGACATTTGTTAGGAATTTATTCTTTAAAACAGAGACCACATAGTGAACCAAACCTACTGAAAAATGGAAGGAAATGAGGGTCATGATGGAACATGTAGGTATCCAATTTTTAATGAAAATATTTCCAGGTAATTATTTTATTTTTCTCAATTAGCACAGTTATTTTATCTCTTGTGATAAATTAGAGCAAGACCTTTGTATTTTCCATATTTCTAATCTTCAGGTATTTGCATATAATTATTTTGTTTCCCCCAAGGCCCTACTCTGTAATCAACACTCCTAGTAGTCCTTTATGACAATGATTTTTAAGTCACACTGATGAATATGTTAATACATACAATAAAATGTGCATATACTTATACAACCATGTGAAGTATATAAAAAATAAATTAAAACTTTTAGGAGGAAAATCTTTTTCTGAAAGTAGAAAAAATTCTATGTGTTTCATATTTTGATGGCTAGGTAATTTTCTTTCTTTTATAAATGAAAACTCACGTTTATGTCCTTTGAAAATAAATGGACAATGGAAATGGCTTAGTGAGAAAGAGGCATGTCTAATTAATTGGTTTCATCCCCAACAGCAATGTCAACTTCTTAATGTGTAATTTACTTACTGTGGTATGATCTTTTAAGGTAATAACATCACAGTCTCTCAGTCACCCAAACTTTCTGTTATTGGTGAAACAGTGTTACAAATGCTAAGGTAGTAACTCACTACTTTTTGGTTGAACTTAATGCCTATTTCTCGAGATGAAATACATACATGACACTGCTAAAATAGACAAGAACCGATACCAGATATTGCATATGCTTAGAATTCTAATACTATGGTGATATGTATCTAATGAAGTATATGTGAAGATCAGAGGGAAGAGCTAGCCATAGAGGTTAGAAATGTGAGTCCAATGCCGAACAGAGGCAGGCAGTTGTGGCACACACCTTTAATCCCAGTACCTGGGATCCCACGCCTCTTTTCCCAGTACTCTGGAAACACACACAGACACACAGACACAGACACAGACACAGACACAGACACACACACACACACACACACACACACACACACACACACACACACACACACACACGCACTTAATCTTAGCACTAGGAAAGTTGAACCATGAAGTGATAGAGCTGGGTGGAGAAAGGAATAAGGAGGAAGGAGGCAAGTAGTTCAGCCCTTTGCCCACTACCTGCTTTCCCTTAGACTGAGGACTTAGAGGCATTCAGTCTCGGGATTCCTAAAGACGGGATATATCTCTTTCAGCTGAGGAAAGAAGTGGCTGGGGTTTGTTCTTCTGTCTCTGATCTTTCAGCTTTTCCCTAATATCTAGCTGTAGAATTTTTTTATTAATACCAATTAGGATATATGCAATATAATACTATAATCTTCCTAAAGGAATATAGTAATAAAATGACTAATATTTATATATTTTTATACTTATAGGAAACTTCTTTGCTCAATATTTATCAGAGAATCGTATTATTGTAGTATATAGAAATAAGCAGAAACTCCCAAGTGGACAATGTTCAAAGAGTGCTAGATACTAGAGCACTCACATCTTTACACCCCTACCATTTAAGGCTAAGAGATCTAAGTACAGGAGGAGAGAGAAGGATTGTAAGAGCCAAAAGTGACAGATGATTCCGGGTAAAAGTATTTTCCATGTAAAAAATAACTGAGACACATAGGAACTCACAAGACCCACCCAGATTCAAACAAGACATGGAATCCATTTCTTGGCTATGAAGCTGTTTGAAATTGATGAAAGATGGGAAACTGAAAGAGAAGCAGTATTATTTAGTGGTGTGTTGCTGGCTATGTCAGCCATAATTTAATGTCGTGTCGCTGGCTACATCAGTCATACACCTCATGCTACACCTCGTGCCCTGGAGCGTTTTGCCAACACAAATCGATTCCTTGTTTAGTGTTTGCGTTTTGTCTCTGTGTGTATGTGCATTTTAGTCTTTTTTGATATATTTGATTGATTTTGTTTTCTTTTCTGTCTTTTGTGGTTTTAGTTTGTATGATTTGATCTTAATTTTTTCTTTGTTATGTTGCTTCTCTGATGATGTTAATTTCTTGAAAAGTAAAAAAGAAAGATATGAAGTTGAATGGTTTGGGATGTGGGAGGAATATGAGAAGATTTGGGGATGGGAATTAATAAAATCAAATTATATTTTAAGAAATATATGTTAAATAGAAACATAAAAAGTTCAGTAAATTAATGTTACCATAATCATCTCCCATTACAGCCTATACCTGTGAACTTTAATATCATGGGAAGTCCCACGAAACTTTATAAATAAAATGTTTTGTAATGATTTCCTATTTCTTGATATGGCTTCCATTTATTTGTTTATCTATTTTGATATTACAAATTTATTTTGATTTTATAATAATACATGCATACTATATTTTCATCATTTTCTTTCTCTCAATGTATTTGAGTAATTATTTATTCAGGAATCTTACTCTACAGAAAAAAAGACATTAGGTATTTTGTGTTTGTGTGAGAATGAGGTTAATGGAGTAATTTTCTACTGTGCTGTAAGTAAACGGTTCTAACACAATGCCTATTGCTCTAAAAATGCAGAAACATCAGAATGAAAGCAGAGTTGGGAAGCAAAGTTGGGAAGATGAGAAAGCTAAACTGTTTTCAGAAAATAGAACATGCAAACTGAAAATTGTTCTTCTGGAATGATTTCAAACTAATTTAAGGTCATTTGAGTATTTATGCCACTAAATCAGATAGTCATTATTGATCCTGTGGGAGAGCCACATTCTTTGAATAAAGACAGTGTAAATAGAGGGATGGAGGCAGGAAGTATTCCTAGCATCATCTGAACAAAACATACATAATCTCTCTCTCTCTCTCTCTCTCTCTCTCTCTCTCTCTCTCTCTCTCTCTCTCTCTCTCTCTCTCTCTCTCTCTCACACACACACACACACACACACACACACACCTAAACACATATACGTGCACATCCTGACATACATATACAGACAGAAAGAGACAAGGAGACAGAGAGATAGAAACATACAGAGAGATAAGAATGAACAGGCAATAGGCATCAAGTAGGACAGTAGCAGTTAACTTCCCAATGGAAACCATAAGGAAAAATGTAAAGAAGCATTAGCTCCTTCACACATTTTGCAAGATAATCTTCTTATTAGATTTAATAGATGAGGGTGAGAAAAGTCATTAGAATAAATTATTTCTTTATTCTAAATATTATCCTCATGGTCCATTATGCAAAATGTACAGAATAAGAAGAAAAAATAGAATGTTTACTATAGAATGTAGCTGTATTTCTGATATATATTTTATAGTCATTGTTGAATTCACAATGGATTATAAAGGTCTAGAATTCAGAGAAGTGGTTGTTGACATGATGTCAACATTACTACATACAAATTATCTTTATAAATTGCTGCTCCACAAAATTACCTGAAACAGTTTGTCACACCATTTCAATCCACAGTAAACATACTTTTACCACTAAACCTGTATGAAAGGATGCATACTATCAAGCCCTCTAGAAGCACTTACATTCATTTAAGGTTACTGATGTTTGGCAGTTCTTACAAGAAACTGCAGGTCACAAATTTTCTAAAGATTTCATATTGTTAGAGAATATGGGATCCCAGAGGATTTATTGACAGTTGCTGATGATTTTTAGGCACAGTTCCTAATTTTCCTCTCTGAATTGCACAGAATGCATTCATCTTTAATTTATAAACCACTAAGCTCTGCATATGGCATCTTTGTTTCGGAAAGTTTCCAGTGGAACCATCCACACCTCACTATTCAGATTATCAAGTATGATTGTATTAGCTATTAATGCAGATGAAACTAATTGATTTCTTTATAATTTGTGAAGTGTGTGTTATGCTAATTAGAATGTGTGTGTGATTCATATGTGTACATCAAGACCATACCTGAATGTTTGGTTTTGGCCTTTTTTCATCAGGTCTGATTATCCCTTTCATAAAGAGACTCTCAGGATCGGGAGACTTTTCTTTTATGCTGACACCAAAACCTCTGGTTCTCATCACTGGGGTTAAAACCACCCAAACCCAGGTTTTCATATGAACAAATGAGAATGAGAGTAAACAAGGGCTCTGATTTCACAAATCATCTCCCTGGGCCACCCCTGAAATTTATTTATTTGTTAATATGCAAATAGCTTGCTTTTTGTAATTTTTTTTCTAAAACAATTCCTGGTTATTCAGATTCATTATTTTCTTTTAAAAGCATCTATACAAGATTTTAAGAATTTTCCGATATTATCAATTAGGCCTTAATGCATCTCTCATTAGTGTGTATGATGTTTACAAGCATGTGTTAGATTTAATTTTACTCTTTTACAAATATAATAATATTTTAAATGAATTTATGACCATCTTGATTCTTCACAGTGAAAAGAATCAGAAATAAGAGAGTCAGAAATAAGAACATGGAAAGTCATTTGAGAACCCAAACAAAAACTTCAGCAATCCAAAGGTGTACAGGAGGAGATACTCAGAAAGTTAATAATAAGAAAAGAATATGAAAAATTTCAGCACCATAGGAAATATAAAGTGAAAATATTTAAAAATATAACTGACCCATGGATTTAAGCACAACTCAGAGGCAGAGGATACAATGACCGAAGAATTGAACATTTTTTCTTTTCAAGGGAAAATTATGATAGTGACTCCTCAAGTCATCAAGTGAATGTTATTTTAGAGTGAATAAAAAATAAAAATGTCAGGAGATTAAGTATAAATCAAGAAACAGTTTTCAGAGGTATTTGTCTCCCAAAATATGTCATAAAATAGGACACCACTTTGAATTTATTCTTTTATTTATTTGTTTGTTTGTTTATCTATTTAATTATTTATTTTGTCTAAAAAATGTTATTTTTAATCTATGTATCTATGTATCCCCCTGCTCCCCTCCCATCCCTCCTCCTTATCCCTCCCAGTCAGCCTTCAGCATCCCCTTCCCCATCCCCCCATCCCCTTCTCCAAAAGGGCAAGAAGATGTAAGAGAATATGAAATAAAATATTGTCCTGTAGGAGTGAGACACTACCTTCACATAGAAATATCATGAGCTTACCAAGTGACATGCAAGATCCCTTTAGGGTTACTTATCTTTACTTCTAAAGTCTATGAGCTATACTTTATAGCCATTTTCAACTGATGGGATAAAAGCAGTGATGTGGTTAAAGACTTTAAGTTAATGGATAGCTAAAAGTACACCATGACCTTGAGGTATAGTGAGAAAAAGCAGGAGTTAAAAAAATAGAACTCTCTGATATATGCTGGGCATAAATGTCTATAAGGATAAAAGGAGTGAATGAAATACTGATGGTGTGGAAGGTGATCCACTGCTATCCAGGCATAGACTTAGAGAATCTGATCACCAACATACTCAATGGCAGAAAGCAGATCTTCTCAAATACAGAGTTTAGGAGGTGCTCGAGTCAGTGATGATGCCAACAGTGTTGGTAGTCTGAGGGTTGTCTATGAGACTGGACCATAGAAAAGAATTAACAGCAAGAAAGCCAGGACAGTCCAGGTAAATGATCACACCTGCTCCCGCCTTCTGTCATCTTAAGTAATGAAGACAGAGATCGAGAGGTAGGAAAAAGGGAATCGCACTGTGTATTCAGTGTCACACAGACACTTTGGGGAACCAGAGGTGAGAATATGCAAGACTGCCTTTTGGACCACTGGAAGCTGAGTCTCTCAGTAAGCATGTCTCCAGTTCTCTCTTTCATACTTGGAGTTTTACTAGGCATACAAACCACAGTAAACAAACAAACATAAAACCCATCCCCATGCCTAGAAGTATATCCCAATAAAAACTCAATGATAATTTGGAGCCCTCTTATTTCACAATTCTTTGCTTGGAGTTATTTCATTTGTTTTATTTTATGTTTTTCCTACAAATCTTTTGCTTTTCAAGTCTGATTTCCGACTTTGATTTTAGGGATTCCTCTGTCAAATTTGTGTTTCATGGTGTCTGAAGGTTTCTTTCTTTTTTTTTTTTTTATTGGCTCCTTTTACTTCTGTTTGTCTTGTCCTATTCTTGTTTGGTTTTTCTTTTATCTAATTTTATTTTTAGATCCATATTTGTATGATATATAGAGGGAGGAAAAGTGATATAGATTTGGTGGATGTGGCATAGGAAGAATCTGAATGAAGTTGTGGGAGGGAAAATTGTAGTCAAACAACATTGTATGGAAAAATATTTAAATAAAAAATACCATGGTTTTCCTAATCACTTTTCCAACTTTCAGGTTTACCTGGGTGTCCCCTCGACACCTCTGTATTTCCTGATCCTCTTCCAAATATTGAGAGATGCCTATATTTTTTCTAGATGACTTATAACAAAGAGCATCTTGTGAACACTGTAGACTAGCTGTTCACCCCCTTTGCCTGTATGGTTTCCTGTTGGAAATGACTTCACCATTTCTTGCCTATATGTAAAAAAGAACAAGAACAGACAACCAAACCAAATCTAACCAAAAATAAATAAATAAGTAAATAAACAAATAAATAAACAAGCAAACAAATAAATGCCTTTCATATAACTCTGTTGCTCAAAATGAAAATTTCTCTGAATAAACATAGAAATTGCCTAATGATCATTCCACCATGCTACCCTTAAATTTCCAATGTTTTTTCTCCTTCAATAATGCTAGTTATTGTAAATGTACAAATAATCTTCTAGCAGTGAGCACCTTAGCAGTCTCCAGTTTACCGTCCTCATTGAAGGTCCTTTCCCGTATGTAGATATTTATGTTCTCCCACATCTCTTCATCAAAAACTGAAGAAGATCCAGAATTCTTTAAGAAATTAGGTGCCATCCCATTAATTAAACATGCTATGACTTTATTCTCACTTCTTTTATGTACATAAATTTTAATAATATCTCTGATTTTTATGTTATTGATATTTGTCAGTGTGTTAAAACATATATTTCTCTGGTTCTCAAACTGAAATTTTGTCAGACAAAGGTTTGTTTATCTTTTTAGTTTGGTTTTCTGTTGTTTAATACTGCTGATAAATAAAAGAGAATCCTTGACAAAATGATTAACAAACATGGATAAACTAATAATCACCTGTGTTCATGCCATGTGCTTTCTCTTAGAAATGTAATATCACAGTATATTTTAAGGTCTTAAAATATGGGTTTGAGTGTATTTTCTTTATTTCCTACCTCCTTCCTCTCTGCTTAACCAGTGTTTTCAGAATTCAAGCTGTTCTCAAACTCACTATGTAGCTGAGGATGGCCTTGTACATCTGTATCTCTTCCTCCACTTCACAGGTACTAGAATAAGAGTGTATTTCTCTGCCACGCTTATTTTCAACACGTTATATTATATTCAATAAGCAAATTCCTAATAATGAAATACAGCATTTATGGGCACACAGGAATTTCAGTAACTCTTATTTTTCCTATGATGATGAGCCATGGAAGATTATAAATTTTATTATTAAAATATTTGGGTGTTTTACATTCCAATTAAATATGTTATTTCAATATACAACTGCATGTACATTAACTTGTACCTGGAAAGCTTGTTATTCTGTATTTAAATTCTTCTGCGATCTTTAAGAGAGGATATTTGATTTATGTGAAGCAACCCTTTTATAGGAATGATATAAATATCCAGTTGCATTTTGACTGAATTTTGCATGGTAAGGATCTTGTCTTTGGACAATGCTGAGACAGCACAATATCAGTGTAATTGCATTGACATCATAACAGTTCCTTGGCAGCAACTGTGCTCTCAATAATGCAAATATAGTGCATAATTAAGGTAGAGAATACCACCATGATCAGCAGGATGCCTCCTCTGGAGCCTATAAAACATCTCTGTATTATTGCTAAGAGAGCAATGATAAAGCCCTTACATTCTAAGGGCAGCTTATAATGGGAATGTGTGAAGTCACAAATGATGGAAGCTATCATGGGCAGCAGCTGTTTGTTTCAGTGTCTTCATATGTTTATCCACAAAATACATATCGCTCTTGTCATTCTTGGATGCTATGAATACACAATGCAGACAGGGAAACGGGGAGGGAATCAAAACGATTTGCTGACTTTCAATTTGCATTCAATCAAATCACAGGATGCTTTGGATCTTATAGAGGATTCATTAGTTTATAATATACAAATTGTAATATATTTCATTTATGTTCTATGTACCTTCTTTAACATTTTAATGCTGAAAGTAAATGAGGTGTCATATCATGAACTGCTGGACGGCTTTATCACAGTGGTAGTCTAACTCATTTGACACTTTATTTCCCTTTTATTCATAAATAAAAGAAAATGTTAATGTGACTTATTAGATTTAAGTAGGATAATGTATAAGGTATAATTATATTTGTTTTAGTATCTATTAAAATGCAAATATTAGTCAAATTTTATTTATCATTATATTAATAAGATGTCTTCTGTTTTTAGAATATATAATACAGTAATTTCAATTAACTTAAGATTCAACTAATAGTATAGAGTAAATGGCTTTAGAGGTAGAGATATGGCCAACATTGCTTACTACTGGATCTCTAAAACTAAACTTTCTGATTGCCCCTATACATCTATCCAATATTTTTCATTCAAAGCAGTTTACTATACTATACAATATGTATAATGTTAACAATTTACAATTATATCTTACTTTTTAGGTCACTTGTCTATGTTTTTTTTGTTGTTTTCATAAATTTCTGCAAACTATTTTAGTACATAGCTTGATCCTTTATCATCTCACCTTTATATAAAATGCATACTGAACACCATCATACACCACCACCTCCCTTCTTTCTACGGTGCCATCTACACCTACCTTACCTTTAAATCTAAGTCTTGTGTTATTATGTCTATTCCTTTTAGGTTTTAGACCCTTTACCTTTAACCAGGTCTCTGAGTGACCTTAGGGTGTGTTGGTGCTTTCCAGTGGCTTGGAAACAGGTACACAATTGAAGACAGAAGTTCTCTTTGCCCAAATATGTTAATAGTCAATGTCTCGGCAGTGGGGTAGAATCCCTAAAGAACCTCTTTATCTTCAAAATTGATTGGTTACAGAGCAAGTCATATGGATACCAGCCTAAAAAACCCACTTGTGAGCTCATACTTTTTTTTTTCATTTTTTTATTTATAAAGTTTTTTTTTTGCCATGTACACGACTATTTGCCCTTTCTTCCCTCCTCCCAGCCCCTTCCAGTCCTTCCTCAGCATCTGACCACTCCCATGCCCCCATTCATTTCCTAAGGAGGGTAAGGAGTCCCAAGGTGGGTCTGTTCAGTCTGCCATATCCATTTGAGGTAGTTACGATTCACTCATCCCAGTATTAAGGCTGGGTTAGCTGTTCATCTGTAGGGTATGGGCTACAAGATGCCTGTTCATGCACAGGAAAATAGTCTGATCATACTCCATGAGTTTCTTCACAATGGCATTTGACAGTCATTTACCTTTAGAGGGCTTAGTTCCTTTCTTCATGGTTCACCAGTGGATGTTTTTGGTTCAGTGAGCTCCCCAGAGCAAAGGGAAATAGTTCATACTTTCCATGCTTACATCACGTCTAGTGTGTACTATTTCACAGGCCTTCACCCTACCTTATGACTTTTATATACTTCTTAACTCCTGTTTTCAGTACTCACAGAACACTTCATATTATGTGATACGATGGGTATCATTTTAGGGCTGAGATCTCAGTACATGTATCATCTCTCCTCAATTTAATTACTTCAGTTCTTACTTTTTCACTTTTTATTTATCTGGAATTTTCATATTTTTATTAGTTTTTTTACAACTGAACACTTACGTTTTGTGATGTCATCACTATCCACTCACTCGTGGACAGGTATCAGTGCTTTTTATATATCCTCACTAATGTGAATAAAGAAGTTATTAACACTGATGCACTTTGTAATATGATATAGATTTTAGGGACACTATCTCCAAAATGGTATGGAATTTATTTCTGTGAAACATCCAGACATATTTCCAAAATGGCTACACCAGCTTGTTCCCCCACTCAAATACACCACATCAGACTGAGGTGAGATATAATCTTCAAATAGTTAAAAATCTCCCTTTTCTAAAGTCTAATCAAATAAAAATGAAAGCTACAACCTGGGAGAATACTAACAAAATATCATGCTTTTAGCTTATATTGAATCTATATAAAGACTATAAGAATCGAGCTTAAACTGCATAATTAGTGTAGCAGCTCACAATAAAGGATGGGAATTTTGGATACCCTTTTAGCTGAGGTATATTGAAATGTACACTTGAGTTTTCATTGTGCATATCTGTTTAAATAACCATATTGTTGAGATGTGGTACACAGAGTTTCCGTGCCATATCATGAAGACACTCATAGCAGGTGTCCTGACCCTCTGATTCTTAAAATGTTTCACCCCTCCTTTGCGATTTTCTCTGACTTTAAGAGTTATGATATAGATGCATTAATTGGCAGTGTACATTTCAAGGCCATTAATGCTCTTAATTCAGTCAAGTTTTGAATCTCTTTATAAGTTCTCATTAAAGGGCTGGAGAGATGGCCCAGTGGTTAAGATCACTGGCTATTCTTCCAGAGGGCCCAGGTTTATTTCCTAGCACCTGCATGGCAGTTTACCATTGTCTGGAACTCCAGGTTAAAGACATACAACACCTTCACTCATGTGTACATACAGACCAAACACCAATGTATATATAATTAATAATTAATTAATCATAAAATAGCATTCATTGCTGCACAAAGAAGTTTTTCCTGTGGGTTACCTTGTAGAGTTTATGAATTCTCCATCAATTTGTAGTTAGCTAGATTTACAGTTTAAGGAACCATTTTCTCCCATTGAGAAGGACTTATGTCCAATAAAAATGACTGTTATTTACTCACAAAATAAAAGTACCAGTATTATATTTGTAGGGCTAACTTGTAAAGCTGGTCATTGCTGTAGTTTACTGGAATTAGAGTAAGGTATGGGCTATTGAATACTACTGAATGTAAATTGTTTCAGTATGATAAGGCATAATTTATTGTTTGATATGGGATCAATTACACAGTGATACATGAATACTTTACTGTAAAATAAGTTATTGTATTGCAAATCTTTATATGCTTTGAATTTAAACTTGCTTGGGCTAGCTATTGAGTTTCAAGCAAGTCTGACCTACAGAGCAGGATGTGTTTAATCATTAAAAAAAGGAATTAAATAAAAATAGAAAAGAAGAAAACCTGATTAGAGCATATCATTAAAATAAATGTATAAAGTTGAGAAATACAGAAAATAAAATTTTGTTATACTAATTATTTACATCATATGTTTAGAGTGTGAAAAACAAATATATATATGTATATATATATATATGTATATATATATATATATATATCTGCTAAAACTTGTGAAATTATATAGCACATAACATTTCTCCGAATAGACATGTGTTGTATTTTTTGTGTAAATAATAAATAGTTTATGGAATGGTTATTGATGTCTTCTTACCTAATTTCAGTTAAAATATGTTACTTCATTTATTATATAAAAGCAATCACAAAGAAATGAAACAGTGTGCTGAAATAAGCAAGATGATCATAAAGATTATCATTTTTCACAAAAGTTTACACCACAAAGAGGCAACATTAGATAAACACAAATCACCATACAGTCTATAGCAAAATAGGGACAAAATCTAGCCACAGGCTTGACAGATGCTCTGGAAACAGGAGGGAACATAATACCAATATAAATTTGTTTAATAATTGATATGAGAATATCTTTTTGTATGCTGTGAATATCAGTTTTAAAATGAAGGAGCTAATTTGACTCTTGGTGAACACTGTAACTGGAGACAGCATAGGTAGGGGAAACAGGGCAGAGTCAGAGACAGATGGACTCAGACACCCAAAGAGGAAACATGTAAGAAACACAGGTGAGCCATCGGCCACATGGTACACAGTTTAATGAGAATAGGTTATGTTAAGATGAAGGAGCTATCTAGCAATATGTCCGAGCCATAGTCCAAACAGCATGAAGTTAATATAAGCGTCTGAGTCATTTTAGGGGTGTAAGCAGCAGTGGGCGGCTAGGCGCTCTAAGATGGCAGGTCTGTGGGTCTAGACCTCTGGCCTCGTGGGACCAAGAAACCTCATTGTAACAAATAATACTACTAAAAATGGGGTTCATATTGGAACTTGAAAGTTTGGGTTTTGAATTCTGGGACCTGGGGTATCTGGTATGAAAACCAGTGCAAATGAACAAAGAAAAATGGAAGAAACAACACTTTCTAATATGTTTATTCTTATCAGTCATGCCATGCTTTATTGGTCAAGTAAAAATATAATCTTCCTTTGTAATATGAAGCATATTGATGACAATAAATATACCTTAAGTGTTCATAATTAATAATTTGTAAGTCAATCATGAGAGCAAAAGCATTTCATGCTAATTTTAACATATGGTACATAAATAATTAAGTGTATTTCAGATTATAAAAGGAGCAGAAAGAAGTATGAGGTTCTCTATGTGTGTATGTGTGTACATACAATTTTGATATATTCCATATTAACTTAAATGGAGAAAAATCTCAAATTCCAATAAAGTCTGGAAAAAAAGCAAGCTTGTCCACTCTCTCCATATTTATTCAGTATAGTGCTTGACGTCTTAACTAGAAAATTAAAATTGAAAGAGGTCAAGGAAATACAAATTGGAAAGTAAAATAAAAGTATCTTTGTTTGCAGATAATATGATAACTTTCATAAGTGATCCAAATATTACAACATGAAACTCTTACAGCTGGTAAATACAGCTGAATACAAACTTAGCAATAGCCCTTATATGAAAGAGAAATAAACTGATAAGGTTTTGAGCATTATTTGCATTTAACACATTATACTTTCCTAATCAAGATATATCTCCAGTATAACAGATATATACAAGGTTTGTCAATTGGATAGTCTTGATTTACCATCATACATTATTATAGAATAATTCCATACAATTTAGTATTACAGAAAATACAAGTTGAGGAAGGAACTACATTATCTTATAAAAAATAAGAAAACTTTTCATATAGAGACAAATCCATACATGTAAAATAGCTCCGTATATGTGTAAAATGAGTTTGCATTTGTCAGTTTAAATTTTATACAGGTGATTTTATAATATATATATATATTATAAAAAATATACAGATGGTTTTATACACACACACACACACACACACACACACACACACACACACACACACACACATCTAAATATTTCTGCAAGATAAATACGACTGTATTCCCAAAACTTGTTTTACTTAGTTATGTTTTTGAAACTCAGGTTCTGACTCACGGTGAGCATGTACACTACTGAAGAGATACTCTAGCCATATCAAATTCCATTTTCTCTCTGTTAATATAATATATATTATATACATATATATATACACTAATGAAATATAAAATAGTATGCTCATTGTGAGATTACTTGCTAATTTTAAGGACACATCATTACCATACCATTTTTATATGATAAATTAATTCTATACTTTGTAAGCTAATATATAGTAATATCTACCTGCACTAAATAGTTTACATGATAAGATAATGTAAATTTCACCAGATTTTTTGTTTTTTGTTGTTTATTTTATCTTTTCCTGTGTCATAGGTTTTCTGAAGGACTCATTTCTTGGCTAAAAAATTCATTAACGATAATACTATACTATTTAAGGGAGTGTTAGTATATATACACTAGCCATAATTTGTGGAAAAATGACTTGTTACTTTATACTCACATATTTACATATTGAGCATTTACAGAATTAACTCTGGTTAAAGCACCTCTTTCACTAATAGCAAAAATGATTATTATATTAAAAGTTTTATATTGCAAGATAGAGAAGCAGTCTGTCACAATGACACTTTAGTAATAAATTTGATTTTAGATTGAATTTCAGACTAATCAGAATTCTAATATTTATCATTATTTATATCTCTTAAAGGAGAACTTTTCCCATAGCTTCTGCAGTTCTCTGAAAATGATTTCTATTGTATCCTGGGTCCATTAACCCCCATTTACTTGAGAAACATAATTAATTTGCATGATAAGGAAAACACATATCATGTATAATCTAATCATTTTACCTTCCCTTTGAATAATGGATTCATGGAGATTGTCTGTATAATATAGCAAATTCATTCTCCCCAAAACAATATAGTTTTTACTTACTGAAATTGTCTTAGTAAAATAGAAACTGCATCAAATATTCACTGTAATCAAAGGAGTAATTAACTTTAATTGAAAGCCTGGGTGCAAGGAGCTATTTCATATTAGGAAACAACCAAGGAGAAATGGAAAAAAATACATGTTTTATTTATTCCATTATAGCTCAGATATAAAATTAACACAATTGGAAATCTATCTACATTCATTTTTGTTTATTTTCTGGAATTGAATTTACTGAGCAGAACACTGATAAAATGGGATAGATAATTGTCTCTACAAAAAGATTTCATGCATTACTTTGTTTTAGTATTTACCTTTAATGGTGAATATTTAAGAGCTTTCAATATTCTGTGTATCCAGTTGTTCATGTACGTTGACTGAAGTAAACTATGCAATATTTGAATTGAAAATTTTCATCAAATAAAAATATTATGAATTATTTGGCTACATGTTTTGTCCCCGATATATGTGATGGCTAGTCTTTCCTCATAAACACTGTCTTCAAGTCTTAAATACACCACTACATAATAAAAGTTATTTACATTTTTATATTAAGTACTTTATAGTATGACATTGACAAATGATAATGAATATGTGAGCATTCTAAGAATGGCAAACTAAAAACTAACAAATGCCAGCAGTTTCTAATTCAAATGATAAGTATTTATATATCATAGAACCACGCTCTTATATAGAGAAATCTGAAAAAGTTGTGATATTTGTAAGAAGCAAATTTTAAAAATACTTTATAGTTTAAAAGTAGAAAGCAGAGGGTAAAGACAGAATACATATATGTCTGCTTTGTATTGATCTGTAGCAAGTAAATAGAAAAGTATGCATTATTACATATTCAGTGATTGAATAAAACAGGATGTAAAGTAGCAAGGCTATGTACAGTATTATCTATTAGCTGACTGGATAGACTATAGTGGAAAAAATTAACAAAAGAAAATCTTGTCTTTTACCCATTATTGGGCTTTCAAAATTATGTTATTCACATGTATTAAAACTTGAAATATTATTGAGAAAGAGCCCAGAATAGGCTGTAAAAAATGCAAGATTGAAATGAGGGTTTGATGTGAGTTGGTCTTTTTTGCATGCTGTAAATATGTTCTATTTTCATTGGTTTATATGAGAAAGCAGTTTTGGCCAAAAATCAGGCAGAATAAGGTTAGATGGTAATCCAAACTGAAGAGGGGGCATGAAAAAGTTCAAAGTTGGGGCAGATGTTGAGAGCCACTAAGAAGCAAGATGTGAAAGAACCAGGAAGTCTTGGGCCACGTGGCAATATATAGAATAATAAAAAATGTTCAATTTAAATGTAAGAGCTAGCTCGTAATAAGCCTGAACCATTATATATATATATATAATATATATAAATATAAATATATATATATGTATGTGTGTGTGTGTGTGTGTGTGTGTGTGTGTGTGTGCCTTCGTCAGCGATTATTCAGGAACAGGTGGTTGGGAGAGAGTCATCCAATTACAAGGCTTATAAATTAAGACAGTGACTGTATAATCTCAGCAGTTTAATGAATTATCTATGCTGTGAAAGCATGAGGAGTAGAGGTGACTAGATTTCTAAATACTTTCATTATAAATCTATCCTGATTTACTATTTATATATGATTCAATGCAATGGATGAAAATTAAGAAAAGTTGTCATTGAAAACGTCGTATCTATTAGATTTCACTGGAAAAATCTATTCTTTTTTGTAATCTTTCATGTCACTTCGCACAGTAGAATTTTCTCTTTCTCGGTCTGTGTTTATTTGACCTTTGTTTCTTTTACATCAATTTGGTGTTGTTCCACCTAATCATTCCTACTTTTGAATACTCACCCTTCAGCCTCTCTTTCTTCCTCTTTGTCTAATATACTGATTATTTAACTGCTACTTAGCGGCAGTTCCAGGACTTGGTTTCCTGTTACATACAGCCCAGTCTGAGGTGATCTCTCCCATTCCCATGACTTAGTACTCATGAAAAACAAAATGAATTGCCCAATCAAAGTTTCTTCTGTCTCTTATGCATTCCTGTTAATTTTCTAAACAATTTCTTTACATCAATATTTCCAAAATTCAGTTGTATTGCTTATACATATATTAAAACTGAAAGTATGATATTGACCCCACAATAACAATTGTCAGTTATAAAAATCTTTCCTACACAATATTTTGGAAATTATTTCAACTCAAAATTAATGCTCATTTTTATTGTGGAAAACTTTAACACTCTTAGGAAAAGCTATCTCCATTTCACTTATCTGCCGTGCCTAAGGTGTCTTTAAATTTCGTATACGCTTGTCATAAATTTCCACTGGTGACCTCCATTTTTATGAATGAATACTTATATTCATAGTTTATGTGATCCTAATTTAAATTTTAATAATTTTAATACATTTAGGGAACAAGATAATTTTTAATTTTTTTAATTTTTTTTTCTTTGCTAACATTGGCATAGAAAAATCACAGTCATTTCTTTAGAAGGAAGAATAAATGCAGACATTCAAGACTAAGCACTGAGCTAAACTCCTGGAGTCCTCCTGAAGAAAGGATTGGGGAAAGGAAGCTGAGGGTGGGGTAAAGGTAAAGATAGAAGAACCCATAGACACAGCAGACCTGAGCTCTGGGGAGCACACGGATGTTAGACATATAGCTAGGAAGTCTGTATGAGAGGGACCTAGGTCCCCTCTATGTGTGTGTGACAGTTTTGCAGCTTGGTCTGTTTGTAAGGTTCCTACCAGTGGGATCTGGACCTGTACCTTCACCTAACTGGCCTTTGGGGACATGTTTCCTTGTAGTATTACCTTTCTCAGACTTGATATAAAAGGAAAGTCTGTTATACCTCATCTTGATGCAACACGATTTTTTCAAGATCATGGGATTCCTGCCCCTTTCAGAATGGAGACAGAGGAGGAGTAGATAAGGAGGAGTGTAGTATGAGGTTTCTGGCCCAGACTTTCGGGCTTAACCTCAAGGTTTAGGACTCTCAGACCCACAGTCCCACAGAGACACACAGATGCTTTCAAAAGATTTTGGCTGATCAGCCTAAGGCCCAGGCATATAACTTGCTAGCTCTCTACCCTTCATCTAACCCATGTCTCTTGTTCAGCCATGCGGCTGGGTACCTTTCCTTAGAGCAGCATAGTTGTCCTCTGCTTCTTCTGGCTTCCCTCCAGCATTCTGCTCTGTTCTTCCAGTTCCCAAAGTTCTCCTAGTCTGGTAGCCCGCCCACACTTCCTGCCTGCCTTTGGCCAATCGGCGCTTTTTATTAAACCAGTGGGTGGGATAATTTTTTACAATGAAGCAACGCAATACCCCTACAGAGGGGTATTCTATGTTCATTATATTTGTTTATGTTTATTATATTTGACTTTTTATTATATTTGAAAATGTCCCCAGAGGGCATAGATAGGAGTTAGGGAGAGGAAAGGATAAGAGGAAGAAGGGTAACAGTGGTAGTAAATAAAATAAAATTTTAAAAGAGAAAAAAACAAAAGATAGAAAAGTGTAGATACTAAAATAAAATCTGTTGCAGATGCTTGTGGTGGGATTGAGGTGTCAGCTGATAAGATCTGAGGATGCTTACCCAGGGTCCTGGGCCCCTGAAGGGGGCATGGCCAACCCCATTGATAAAAGGCTGCTGGGACCCTGGAAAGCCTGTTTGCCTGGTTCCTGGCTGCTGGAGAGACCAGTTTGGAATCCATCTTCCATCATTCCAGATTCCAGTCCCTGTTCAGGAACCACCATAAGCTGTTACCTGTATCGTGAGTGTTGGTTTATATTTTAATAAATATTAATCTTCTACTGGTGCCTTCTAAATAAAACTCCGCCTACAGATGCTTCTACTGATTTGGGGAATCTACTCTTCAAACTAGGTCATTTTTCCCAGCCTTAATACATAGGGAGGTGCTTAGTTTTACTACAATTTGATACACCATGTTTTGTTAATATTTATAACAGATCTGCCGCTTTCAGAACAGAAACATAATTGGAGTGGATGAGGGAGGGGATAGAAGGCAGATGGGGGAGAAACTGGAAGGAGAGAAGGGAGGGGAAAGATGTTTTTGATTTACATCATGCTTGTCTACAGTTGCTGCACATTTTTGACAATGAAGTTTAATCAATAACCCTGAAAAATCTTAGATTTTGATACTGTCTGTACCAAATCCAAATGGATTTGCAGTTTGTTATTTTAATGCCTTATTAGTTAGATAAGAGTGGTGATTTATTTAAAAGATGATAGTGAATTAGAATGTTAAAATATTTTAAAAATAAATAGTAATGTAAGTTTAACACTCACTTAATAAACTGTCAACGTCCCTTAATAGGTCATTCTCAAAAGAGCAATGAACATACTTATATAGCGCTGTTGTGACTTTTTCTTTTATTAAGTAAATTAACTATATATTTTGAATGAAGGGTTATCTGGTTAATAATTTATACAAATGTTGATATAGATGACACATCCACAATTAAACCCTGAGACCTAATTAAGCTTGGCACTTTGCCCAAGTGTGATTTTCTACACTAACCACTATGCCTTGGAAATGGAAGCTGTTGGTATCAAAGTAGAGAAAAGCACAAATCTATGAAAATGGATATAAATATTTAGAATGCAGTTCATTGTCACATAATTTGGTGAGATACAGCACTAGGCTATCACCTAGGACCTAGAATCTTTCTAGCCACTGGATTTTGAAAAGGTTACAGCACCCGGTACATGAGCCAATACTTACTTATGGAACCGAGATTTTTCTGATACGGTCCTCACAAATTAAAACCAGGCAGAATTGGGCAGGGCTCAGCAAAATGAAGTTGAGACAAGTTTTTTCAAGAAATCAGGCATTCTATTCCATTATCAGAAAAAGAATCAAATGTCAGTTTCGGGAAAGAATACAGTTGTTGCCAGGATACAATGACATTTGTAAACTATACAAGGTACACAATATTAATGTGTAAGACTAATTGTTTTGCAAAACTTCCATATGCTTCATTGGTTTCTAGGCAGTTCCAAAGGTAGTTTGAAAGTCCCACTGCCTGAGGGAGTGCCTCAGTTTCACAGGAACTAAAAGGCACACAGTGTCTGGAAGCTGCAGATTCTAACCTGGAGAATCTATGATGCATGTTTCTTATGGGGGCTAAACCATTACAACTCCATGATTCCCTGCAACCAGGCATAAAATACCCCTGAACACAGGGCTTATCAATAAGAAAATAGTTATGTCCATAACGCACATGTTGCTATTGTTCTAGTGAACCATTCTGTGGCTGCTGGTAGCCAGGTCATAGCATCACAATGGAAACACACCGTATACAAACAGACAGTACTAATTAGACTCTGATAATTGATACGATTACAGAAAGGAGCACATCAAGATCGACAGGACAGAGAACTCAATTAAGAGAAACTGAAGGAAAAATAAGATGAATATGATTGACCTACATCATAAACATATATGAAACTTTCAAAGACTGGAAAGAAAGTCACAGTAATATTTAATTCAGTAAGATTTCACACCATTGAAAGGTGACACATTTTCTAAATTTAAAATAAAGTTGTAATCATATATTTAATTTTTTTATGAAAGTAATTTCTTTTAAAAGTTAATAATGATAAGCACAGTTTTTCAATAGATGGAAACATATTTGGCAGCTAACCACAATTCTTGTTAGTTTTAATAACAAAATTCTAAATATGACAGACATGCCAAAGCTAAAGAAGTGTCTAAACTATTATTGTTTTGTTTTACTCAGATGTAAAAGATTGAAGTGTTTATAGATTTAATAGTATGTAATTTTATTTTTGAGAACAAATTAAAAATAAAGGTATGTGTGAAAAAAAAACATAGAATTAAATAAATCAAAAATGAACATGAGAATATAGCAAGTTCAGAAATAGGAAGAAAACACATGTCTCATGTGAATTACAATCACAGAATTTGAAGTGAAGGAAACATGTTTGCAATACATAGTAAGAATAATATTAAGAGATAGTTATTGTCCTTTTGCAAATTACTAATGTGATAGGAATCTCTTTGGTGCAATTGGTACATATTTACTTATTGCAATTGTTTAGGTTATTAAGAAAGTATTTATAGGACGAATTCAGGTAATTTCAACTATATATTCACCCCAAGAGTCAATGGCCAGATAACCCAGAAATTAATGTGCTTCATGACTGAACAAGAATCATTTGATTTAATTTCTTGTTCCGTTACTGGTGAACAGGTTATTTAGAAGTTCTTAATGAATACAAATGTTTAAACTCTTTTTACATTTAAAAAGTGAATTATATGTAATACTTTCCAACATTATTTTACAAGAAACTTATTTAAATTTTGTAAATTTTAAGATCTGGGGACTATTTTAATATTTTCCATTTTATTTATTTGTATTTATGATTTTTCTGCTTTTCTTTATGTCTATTCTCCTATACATGTGTAGTTGTGCACCTCTTTTGGTATATCTGCTATATATTGACCCACTATAACATTTGAAAAGTAAAATTATTTTATCAAAGGCTAAAAATGTTTGACCCACATGTGAGATTTATATGGAATGTGTGAATTTAGATTTCTATAAACACCTTCTTATGTGATTAATCCACAGCCATTTGGTCAAAAACTAACAAATTTATTTTATATTCAAGTGGAGAAGGGACTTTGCTTTCCTGTGTTAATTTATATTTGCTGTAACATTATATATTCTGAACAAGATGCTTCTAATGATCTGGTTCTGAGATGCAAGAATAATTTCCTTTTAGAGACACTTTTATTTGCAATAAAAATTGAAGCCAAAGATTTATTTAATTTTTATCCATAGGTAAAACTGGTAACTGTCCCAACATGCTTTCTCAACAGCTACTATTGTAGAACTACAAGGCACCAAGATTTCCTCAAATGGTCTGATCTAGTGGACAGATCTAATAGAATTCATGTATTAACTTAGGGTCAGAACCCTCCCCTAATTCACAAAAAGGCAAATGTGATAACTCTCACTAATTTTATAATAAAAGAAAGATATTTTACTTCTTATCTTAAAAACATTAGATAATACTTTATAAGCCAGTTCTTCCACACAAATTTCTAAATACTGTATGAAAACAAACTACTTACTTAGTTATAGATGTGGTTTCAAAATAATTGCTTGCAGAGACTTGCACTCATAGTTGTAGGGGTATCTAGGCTCCCATGAGACTTCAGGAATTAGCCATTTTACACCTTAAGCTGCACTCCAAAAGCCCGCCATTGTAGTTCAAGCCGACTGGCCTCACCACGGCTCATGTGGGAGACACAATTCAGAGGCTGCTTTTGGCTCTAGACCATTTTTAAGCTTTCTATGACTTTATGTGGGCATATTTGCCCCACATTGGGTGCCATTTGTAGTATGAGGTTTCTGGCCCAGACTTTCAGTCCTAACCTCAAAGTTTAGGTCCTCAGATCCACAGACCTGCAGACCCACAGACCCACAGTCCTACAAAGACACACAGTCGCTTTCATTAGTTTTTGGCTGATCAGCCTCAGGGCCAGGCATATCACTTGATAGCTCTCTACCCTTCATCTAACCCATGTCTCTTGTTCATTCATGCAGCTCGGTACCTTTCTTTAGAACAGCATAGTTGTCCTCGGCTTCCTCTGGCTTCTTTCTGGTGCTCTGTCTGACTTTCTGCTCTCAGAGATTTTCTTAGTCTGGTAGCCCCACCTACAATTCCTGCCTGCCTTTGGCCAATCAGCTCTTTTTATTAATCCAGTGGGTGGGACAATCATTTACCATGAAACAACACAATATCCCTACACATAGTTTTTAAAAATGTAAACTATTATTTATAAATAAAAGCATATGTAAAATTATATGTGTAGATATTAAGTGATGGATTTTATTAGTGTATATATACACACATAATTTCAGAACTTCTACATTAACTACAAGTTTTTCTTTGACGTTTCACCTCAAGATACAAATTTTATTAACATATTTTGACTTTTATGAAAAAGTATTGTTTATTATCCATTTATTGCCCTTTTTATTCTCTTTTATAAACACAGTTTTTCTGCAGAGAACTGGAGGTTAGGCCTTATAAAGGATGACAATTTTGATACAAACTCAATGGGTGAAGTGTTGAAGTGCTATGCAATCCCCAATTCTGTGCTGCTCATTTCTTCATTTTCTTACAATTTGCCCAATTTAGTAGAGAGTACAGTCAGACATGTTGAATCATGTTCTTATATGTATTTCAAGACATCACTGTTTCTCAGGTTTATGCAGATACTGAGTAGAGTTAGAGAAAAGTGTTACCTCAATACATCCTTGACTACATTGCCCCCAGTCTTTAAGATTCTTCTCTTCACTCTCACTCTGGGGATTGTATGTAGTCAATGGCATTAAATATAACCATAGTGCTGGGGGGGGGGGAAGCAACTAATCTAACAACCCAGAACACTTAGCCAGGAGAATATTGAGTTTCAAGTTACACTTGAAAAATATTGAAAGCCTACTTTAAAAAATAAAACATAAGTAAATAAATATCTCTTTACAAAAAAACAAAACAAAACAAAACAAAACAAAACACAAACCTGAATAACTCCAACTGACCTATATTTAAATCCTTTGATATTTAACATATTATTTACTGCAAGTCTGTACCTTGTTCCTGCAAAGGCGCTATGTAGACACCAGGTCTACTTCTCCATGTCCAGGGAGTTATGTAGTTGTTGACTTCAGTTGGTGAAGAGCAATCAGTTACCTTGGCATTACCCTAATTTGGGGGCTGTTCTGATTGGGCCCTCTTGGATAACTAGATTAACTGTAAACCCTTCCTGGCAGTGGAGGTTTCATGCGGCGATGAGAGAATATCTAGCTGAACTTCTGCCTATCTTGTTATTTGCTGATTTTGTTTCCATTCCTTCCATATATGTATATATTTTAAATAGCTTCTACTATATTGGGTTTTGATAAACCTCTATAAATGGCCCTTGATTTCAGCTCTCAGTCATTCCCATATTCATATCCCACCCTCTTCTTCAACCTCCCAATTCAATGGCCCCATTTCAACGTTCCCACCCCATTCATCCTTATACATTATTGTACCTCTTCTCAGGGAGATTAATTCATTCTCATAGTCCCTTATAATCTCAGCTTAAGATCTCTAATAACCTTAATTGTAGAAGTTTTAGTCTGATTATTGAATTTGTACAAGCTAATATTCACATAATAAGCAAATCTTTCTGGCTCTGGGTTACTTTCTTGGAGCTGATTTTTTTTTTTTTTTCTAGATGTTTACTGGAGAATACTATGGCTTTTTTCTGTGTTTTTTGCCCCTTAACTCCACATCCTCACTAGCATGAGTTGTCACTTTTTTACTGATTTTTGTTATTCTGCCTGATGTAAGCTAGTTTTGATTTGCATTTCCATGTTGGTTAAGGATGTTGAATATTTGCTTAAGTGTCTCTTTTGAGAATTCTCTTCATAGATTTGCATCTTCTTTTATTCTTTTTTTTTTTAATTCTATTTTTTGAATGTCATTTTTATCTATGTATCCCCTGCTCCCCCTCGCTTCTTTCTTCCCAATTGGGTTGTTTGCTTATTTGATGTCCACGGTTTTTGTTTTATTTGTAATTGCTGTTATTGTTGTTCTGCATATATTTTAAGTGTTAGTGTATTTGTTTAAAAGAAAATGACAATAACATATACACTGATATTGTCCTTTGCCCTACAGATTTTATTTTTTAATTTTCAGCAGTGGAGATTGAAGCTAGTGACTTCTTCACATTAAGTCAGATGTGCTCTAACACTAAGCCCATGGCTCTTATTCTTCAGGTTATCATCCTAACTTTTATCATTATTTTAAATTTTTGTTTTATATGTTTTTTCTTCTTCTTCCTCTTTCCCCTCCTCCATCATGGTGCCATCCACAACAGGACTCACATCTCTGCAATGGACTTTGAAAGTCTTTCCCAAATAATGCTAACATTGCAGACTCTATATATCTTCTGTAATGCCATTAGCTTTTGTCAGAACAAAACTACTATACTAAGAAGACAATCTTAGGTTATTTACATATATTATAATTTATGAAATTCAAGTCACATAGACAGGAGATTATTATAATTTTCAAGGCCTATTGCAATAGTTTTTTATAAAATATACATCTAAATAGGAATACACTTAATAAAATATAAGATATTTAATTTGTAGACAATAACTATAAGAGTTTCCAAGTATATTTAAAAGTACTAGAATGGTTAAAATAAAATTATAAGTGCTAATACATATTTAAAATACTGTTCCATAGAATAATATGATGGCTTCTAAGTACATAGAATTATAAAAACCATTTAAATAAATTTATATTTCATATATATATATATATATATATATATATATATATATATATATATTCATTGACTTGACTAAGTATAAAAAAGATTTCCATAAAATAGTAGAAGAATCTTAACATAGTCCTAATGTTAGCTACTTTAAAATTATAGAGATTGTTTACCAATAAACTTTGCCACATAAGTGTAAATATCTTTAAAACTTTCTATGTCTATAAATCATAATCATCATCAAACATGATAAAAGTGTGGATTCCTGTGATCTAATTGTGATGCACTTAACCAAAGTCTCTAAGAAAGTGTCACAACATAGTACATTTCCCTATTTTTCCTGGTCCAGATAATATCAAAAATAGATTTATAATTTGGAAAGAGGAGTGTTCTAGAGGACTATTCATAGAATTTCGGTTCCCAAAACCTAGATGCCCTTCAACCAAAGGCTGGATAAAGAAAATGTGGTATATATATCCACTGAAGAATTACTCAGTAGAAAAAAAATGACATCATGAAATATGCAGGCAAATGGATGGAACTGGAAAATGTCATCCTGAATGAGGTAACCCAGACTCAGAGAGACAAACCTGGCATGTACTCTCTCATAAGTGGATACTAAAATAAAGACTAATCAGACTACCGCCCACAGCTCCAGAGAAGCTAACTAACAGGGACCCTAAAAGGGACACATGGATCACCCTGGAAAGGAATATAGATGAAACATCCTGAGCAAATTGGGCCTATAGTGGGGCAGTAGAGGAGGGGGCGTGAGGGATGAGAACATATGGGATCTGGAAGATCAAGTTGGACCCGAGATGGTGGGGGAGAACAATGAAAGAGATATCTTGATAAAGGGAGATAGGGCATTAGGGAGAAACCTGGTCCCAGGGAAGTTCCCAGGAATGCACAAGGAAGATTCTAGCATTGTCTAGTAATGATCCCACTGCAGACTACTGGCAATAGCACAGAGTGTGCTTGAGCTGTTTTACCCCAGGAATCAGATTAGTGAATATCCTGTCATCACAGAGCCTTCATCCAGTAACTGATTGAAGCAGATCCAGAGATCCACAGCCAAGCACCAGGCCAAGCTTTGGGAGTCGAGTGGAAGTTAGGGAAAAACAAATATATGAGAAAGGGGTGTCAAGATCATGATGGGGAGAGAAATCAAGTTAATGAGACTTCACAAACTTTAAACTAACACCTATGGAGACTGAATGGGACCGGACTAAGCTCTCTGCATGTGAGAGACAGTTGTGTAGCTTGGTGTATTTAAGAGGCCCCCTGCAGTGGAATCAGGGAGTATCCTAGGTGCATGAGCTGACTTTTTGAAGCCAAATGCTTATGGAGGAACACCTTGCTCAGGCTTTGCTTATGGAGGAACACCTTGCTCAGGCTTTGTTGCAGTGGGGGTTTCTTGGTCCCAGGCGGCCAGAGGCCCAGACCCACAGACCTGCCACGCCAGACCCATAACCACCCACCTCTGTTGCTCAGGCCCCCAGAAATGACTCAGATGCTTATATTAACTTTATGCTGTTTGGCCCATGGCTCAGGCACATTGCTAGCTAAACTCTTACATCTTAAATCAATCCATTTCTATTAATCTGTCTGTCACTTGGCCCGTGGCTCACCGGTGCTCCTTACATGTCCATGTCGCTCCTTCATCGGCTTGCTCAATCTGCCTCTGACTCCGCCCTGCTTCTCCAACCTATGACCTGATTTCTCCTCCTACTTCTTCTACGGTGCCTGTCATGGCTCAAAACAGCTCCTTTATTTAAGGATTGAGATTCACAACATACAGAAAGGCATTCCCACATCAAGGCTTGGTGCAGGGTGGAGGGGCTTGTTCCTACCTCAACTATCTTTACTGACTCCCCATTGGATGCCTTTCCTTTTTTAGGAGGCAATGGAGCATTGGTTGGGGTGGAAGGCTGGGGCAGTGAGGGCAAGCAAGAAGATGAGAGAGGGATCTATGGTTGGTAAGTAAAATGAATAAATAGTTTTTTCCAATAAAAGAAATAGAATTTTGGTTTCTAGAATATTTCTTTTTTCCTACAGGAGGGCTTGAAGTTGTTTTGAGAACTGTTTTTTGTTTGTTTGTTTTCCGATGCCGAGTTTCAATTAAATCACCTCAATCTCTTTGAGGTTAGGGGTTTAAGGAGACACGCTTCTAGCCATTGTTATTGTCACAGGACCAGTGTGGATAAAGAAATAATGTATTCATGTTGTCAGGGCAAAATAAACCTGTTAATCCACCTTAGAGAAGACATGTTTATAGCATGAGTATTGAGGCAGCTTCTGAATTTTGTCACTGTAATAGCAAAAGCCCAATTGATAGAGCAATATCTAAAGAACTATAATATATTCTGATCTGTTCTTCAATTAGTTGATGATAGGGTACAACTATTTGACACATATATTTTATTGCAGAAGTAAATACACTGCCTAACTTTCATTTTAGTGGTATATTCATATACTAAGATACGTATATAAGACTATGTATACAGTCATTTCATGTTAATGACAACAGTATTAATAACAATGTAAAATCAACTGCTGAATGTTCAATCAAATTGAAAAACATATTAAATATCATGAGGCCTTCAAATATAATTCTCTAATAAAAAAGAAATAAAAATGTAAGTTTGCAAATGGCTATCAGCAATCTTTTAAAGTATTAGAGTAATAAATTCAATTTTTAACTTACCAATTATAGCGACTAAAGAATGGGCATTTTGCATTTTACAGTCACAGACATAAATATGAGGCAGTAAAACAATTTCTGTATGTGTGTGTTAACAGAGAAAGAACTACTCAATTTCAAATACATTTGTCCATAATTGTTTAGACTTTCAATATAATTTTTGTCTCTCTCCTAACCAGTGTATAACTTTCTAAGACACTATTATACAAAAGTTGTTGTATTTTACTTACTTTCACTTATGTTTATGTGCATGAATTTGCTTTGCTGTATATGCATCATGTGCCTTTATAGGCCAGAAGAAGGCTCAGATTGCCTGGCATTAAACTTGCAGGTAGTTGTAAGCCCTTGATAAGATGCTGAATAATGAAGCCATATCTTCTGCAAGAGAAGTGAATTCCCTTCTCCATTAAGCCACTTCTTTTTCTCTACAAAATAAATGCAAGAAAATAAAAATAATTAACAAAATATACCAAATATTAAAAGAAATAACCTGGCAACATACTTATACTAAATCTAATTTTATTTAGCTTTATAAAACTGTTCATTAAGTGTACAAATTACCAAAGATATTGATTTATGTCTATTTAAACTTTGGTTTTAAAAAATGAAAATGATAGTTATTGATCAATATGGTGGTGTGTTAAGTGACAATCAGGAGTGCCCTGGCTTCATCTTCCTCTACTACCTAAATCCTCCAGTCTCTACATCATAAACCTATCATATTTCTACTTCCATCCATCTGACTTGCCATCGTTAACTCTAGGAATCCACACAGCAGGTTGAACAAAGGTTATGAAAGACATTTAATAATGAAACCTTTATTGATTCTGCACTCTAACCTGTTTCTGTGTGTGCATGAATGAGCATGTGTGGGCACATGTGGGTTTATCACCAGAAACAAAATTTACAAATAAAAATCTGATGAAAACATATGTACTGTTAATAGTTTTTTCTCTAGAAAGTGTGTCTCCATTTGGTCTTTTTATAAGGCATAAAATATTACCAGCAGCATAAAAACACACTTCTGAACTGCCTCCAACAATTTCAAACACAATGATTACATTCTACTCTGATTGTTTTAAATTTACTGCACTCTGAATCAAATGGCACACACAAAAAAAGAGTAATAAATGTTCCAAGGCTTTATAAGTGATTTCTATTACAGTATCTGGCTTGGTTTGTCATATTGATTTCTTCTGAACAATGAAACACAGCCATAAACACTTATATGTGTTTTAGCTGATGACTCATTCTGTATGCATCTGCCCTTCTTCAGAAAGTATTTGCTTCTGGATTTTGCTTTGATTTCTATTTTCTCCCTTATTGAAATAACTGTATCACATATTGAACTTCCATTTCAAACCCCTAAATCAATATGATGCTGTTTTAAGTGGGGACTCTGATGAATAGTAATTTGTATTTCCAAAATAACTACAAATAATTCAAAATAGGTTGTAATATAAGCATGAAAAGAATTATACATGCTCTATAGATCATATTATAATTGCACATTTAGTATCTATTTTTTATAACCATCTAAAATTAATTTAGGAAAATATTTAATATGCATAACATTTTAATATGTTAAAGTTATTCCAATATTAGCAGTAAATACACATAATCTTTAATTTTCTCATTTTGCCTTTATAATGTATTTTATATAAAATTAATAAAATTAAACACATAATAAAGCCAACCAAAACAAAAATTTAAAAAGCAGTCAAACAGCATGTAGTTCATTGTACATTGCCCAGCAACATCTTAGTATAGTACTATAATTCATAAAACCAAGAACACTCCATAGAAGAAAACTGATTTTAAGTAAGTATTGGTCACCAATAACTTTTTGGTTAGGAGGAACAGACTCTGTGCCCACTTCATTTCTGTTTAAAGATCTAGTCTGGCTTAAGCATTTGCAGGAATTGTGAGTGCTACCACAGTCTCTGTGACATTATATGTTTATCAGCTTTGCTCTGCCTGGAAAGGACCATTTCCTAGGATTCATACACAAATGTTGCTCTGAAAGGCTACCAAATTCTAATCTGCATCGACTGATGAGCTTTGTGAAGAAGGATTTGAAATAGACACTGATTTAGGGCTGGGCGATTCAATACTTCTCAGTCTTTGCACATTTATCCTCTTCTGGATGATTGGGTTTTATCTGATAGCATTTTATATAATTTTGGGTTATTTTATTATTTTTCACTGTTTTGAATGAGGCAGAAAGAACATATATTTGGAAGAGAGTGGGAAGGTAGGATTTGCAAGGAGTATGGGGACTGGAAAAAATATGATCCAAATATAATGTTTAATTTTAAGCTTCTAAACACAAAATGTATAGGTAAAGTACAAATCATACTTTAGTGATAAAAAAACCAAATAAATTTAAAATAACTTCAGAAAACTTCATATAAAATGAATTTTTTCTGGATCTTTTTTTTTTCAAAACATAAGAAACTATCTTCAGAAGGGGACTTGAGGTGTCTCAGTGTGTAAGAATTCTGTTGGCTCTTTCAGAGTAACCAGGTTCAATTCCCAGCTCCTAGGTAGCAGCTCACAATCATCTGAACTCCAGTTTATGGAATGTGGCGCCCTCACACAGACAAACATGTAGGCAAAACATCAATGCACCTAAAAATATTAAATAAGAAAATTTTAAAATTCTTAAGGGCTAGAAGAAATTCAACTTTATTCTGAAACAGAAAAGCAATAAGTAGAAGTAGTACACAGTAAACAGCATAGATTATTTGGAGGAGATACTTTAAGGTATATTGATGTGTTCTTCATAAAATCAGTTTAAATTTATATTTATCTCTTTATAATTTGTGTCAACCTACATTTTCCATTTGTCATTTGTTACTCTCTGTATTTTAGAAGGTCCAGTATTGTTCTGTATCACAGTATGCACAAGTATAGTACAATCATTAAATGTTTCCAAATATTTGGAATAGAGAGGTTGATGAAAGTTTGTGAACAGAAAGCAGACAAGTCAGTCTCTGATATTCCTAGCATTATATGAGGGTGACAAAATTGAATGACACAGTCATCAGGATATATATCACAAAATTAATTGTGATATATAATCAGAGATATAAATGCCCATCAACAAGGGGAGTGCTATAAATTTATTCAAATGTTTGAATATTTATTTATAAGCTAACTAGCAAATGATATATAACCCATCACTTTCATTTGACCTTTATATAAAATTACACATTTATTAAATATATTCTCTTAAGGACATATATCACTGTCTTCCAATTGAAGCATAGAAGACTTACGTCTGGGTGTGGTGTAGAAATTATCATCAACTCACTTATTTTGGGGTATTAGACATTGCTAAATTCTAATTGTGCCATTCAGTGTATTCAGGTATTTAGTTACAAAGTTTGCTGGAGAAAGTTTTCTGAGAAGTTATGCATGTGATACAGCAACATGAGGTCTTTTGGGGACAAAAATATGAGTGTTTAATATTCATTCTCTTGAAGATAATGTTTATCAGTGTGAAATTGGCAAGTCAAAAATCCTTCTTCATGAGAAAAGCCTTTTTGAAGTCTTCAAGAGAAGTTTACTCATGACACATTAAATAAAACATGAGCTTATTAAAGATTTTTCTTTCTGAAGTTTATTAAAGATTTTTCATTACCTTTCTAAATCCTGATAAAATTAATATTTTTGAATAATAATTCAGATGTTTTTGAAATAGATCACTTTATTAGTAGTGTAGTAAATATTTATATGTATATACATAGATAAATGAAATATTTTGGGTAATATGCATTATTTCATAACTGAATTTCATCAGAAATGAAAGAAAGAGGGTTACTGATTTTTTGTAAAATAGTTTTTGAATTTATATACTACATATTTATATTTGCATATATCTATATACTGTCATCAGAAAAATAAAACAGATCAGTAAATATATTTACTTCATACTTACAAATACAAAATAACAAAATATGTAATATGCACTAGGAAGTGTATTAATTTGTGATATCAGAAAAATAATGTAATTTTACTGTCATCCAATATTACTAATTATTACTTTCAAGTGCGAATAAAAGAATCTGTTTACAGGTATTTCTAATGTCAAATTTTTTTTGTCTAAAACTTTCACTCCTTACACAGTCCCCATTCCCACCCAAAATAGATTTAATTTTAGATATTGTCACTTGGCTACTTTTGTCGAACCTCCCTTGATCTTTAAGATAAGAATAAGAAGATATTGTATATTTCCACTTCACATTTACAAAGATTAGTTTTCCAATGGGAAGTGTGTCAACGCCATTTGACAAACAGCATTTTGAAGGATCATGTCCCTAGACGTCTCTAACAAGCCAATTTCTAAATTTGAAGAGGCTGTCACATCCGATTTCAAAGCAGGGTAAATTCATTTCCATGACCAAGAGTGAAAATGCAATTATACAATAAATATTATTATTTTAATTAGGTTCTAATTGGATAATAAGATCTATACACAACCTATTTAAAAGTGAAATTGTCCAGTGAATGAAGCATGCCTGTGCCTTTACCAGCATCTGTGGTTTTATGAGAAAGATGAAATGCTGTATACATGGATAGAATGTCAGGCATTTTAGTTTCTTAGGTGATTAAAGTATCTGAACATTTGTAAATCATGTCACTAGTGCTGCCCTTGAAGAAGATGTATCCTAGGGTGGGGAACTTCAATATTAAACTGTTAATATTTTTAACAGATAACAATATTTTTAGTTTCTTCAAATGAGAGAGATGGTTATTTCAAGACTATTGTGTCACACTGTATTTTATAGAAAACTTTTCACTGTGGAATAAAAAATTTATAAACCATTTGTATATAATCATTTATTATTTAGCTTAAGTCAAAACTAATATAAGTCCACTGTTATTTAAATAAATTAAATTGTTCGTGAAATGTACAAAATCATGTGAAGATGATGTTTAGGTCAATGAAAATTTCAGTATTATTATTAAATGAAATATCAGGAGTATGTTAATTTATCTAACAATGGCAGTAAAACTGATAGCTCATTCTCAAGTTTTTTTTCAATTGTGAAAATTTTCCTCATAAAATGAAGATTGTTAGGGAAAAGATTGCAGAAAATAAAAGATCTGTGCCATGACAGTCCTCAAAGGAAAATAGTTTGAATGTATTTTAAAGCATTGTACCCACTCAATTTTTATTTTATCTCCCTGCTATGATGAGATATTTTTAGTTAATCTTTAAGCTCTTTCCTTCTGTATGTCTACATTTTCAAGGTTATTATCTCTCAAGATATAGAAATTTACATTTTAAAATTCAGCCTAAAGAGTAGAATTATTTATAATGTTCATCTCTTAAAAGTATTTATAAGATTTAGAGCTTGTTGCAAAATTATGTCTATACGGTAGTAACAGAGACTGGTTCTGCTTTGATCCTGTCTACTTATGTACACTTATCAGTCTTCCAATTGGCAATAACAAAAATAAAAGATATTTAAATCTACAGGCAACACTCAAGAGAATACACAAATTAGGCATTAAAACTTTGAAAAATAATAGTATCCCTGACATTTGAATGTATCAGACCAGATAAAATGGTTCATGGATAAACCACAGGTGAAGTCAAATTAAATAATTTATGAGGCCTAAAATAAGCTATTAGGAGATAGGCATACCTGCAGAAGGAATATATGAAGAGCTCTTTCTTCTTGGGCTATTTGCTCCCTTCTTACTCTTCATTGAGCAACTCTCAGCCTCTATATTGTCCAGGTATGTTGTTTCTGAATTTTTGTGGACCTAAGAATAATTGTTTCAACCTACCGTGACTTAAAATCTCTTATGCTAAAAGTCAGATTATAACTTTTCATATTCAAATTATTGTTCAGGTTATCAGTAATAGCAGCGATCATCTGGCTAGCGAAAGAGGTTTGAAATGGACTATTAGTATACATATTATAGAGAACCCTCAGGATAAGCCTATTGATTTTTATTTTAACTCTGACAACAAATAAGCATAGGGTCTCATATTATCTATAGATTTTATAATAGGAACAGAAAGAAACTGAAGACTAAAAACTAAACATTTTAATATTTTAGTTTCAAAAATAAATGTCAACTCTCCTTAATTTCTTCTGGCTCTTTAAGGTTAAGGCCTCTCTCCTAAGGGCCAACCCCTTCTACCCACATTACCATTCACATTGGCGTGTCTATTGATATTATCCTTGTTAGATTCCAATTATCTTGAGAGTTGGGAAACAATCTTCTTCAAGAAATACCACAGCAGTATCCAATAGAAAACTTTGATCCAAAAGCAAATATAAACAGTTGATATTATTCAGACTTTACAATTTGTATTTAATGTGTGTTTCTTTAATTAAAATGAATAATCAAGAGACTGAATTTGAAGTAGACCAAAGAAGCTTTAGAAAAAGTAATAAATACATAAGATATATAGTTGTGTTATAATCCCAAAAAATATACAAAGTATTTTAAACATATTTAAAAATATTTTTAAAGGATTAACTTTTACATTTAATTGAAAGTTTAATTTTTAAAATTACTCAGAATAAATTGCACAAATTAGAGAAATAAATACATAATTCCCCATAAAGTGGAATAATAATTCAAAATGTACAGGAATAAATACAATATTCAAGTAAGAGAACCTATAATTAGCAGATATTCATAATGACCTAAAGTAAACCCAATTATTTATTGACACTTTTTTATGACAAACTTACATAAAATTTAAATGAGAAAAAATACAGTCAGTAACTAAATGCCATTATCTCTAGAAAAGGCATTTAATAAAAACAAATATAAATTTATTAACAATATTCATTTGAACTAAGAAGAAATCCACAGATATAGATTAGTGGTTAATTCTTAGGATTCTAGTACACAGGAAAGAAAACTAGAAGAATCAAGGGTTCAAGGTCATCTTTAGCAACACTGTAATTTCACCATTTGAGTTACAGAAGGCCTACTTAAGATAAAGCAAAAACAAGCCAAAAATTGTGGTGTGTTTCTCAGATATATAAATGAATGTTCCCAATCTTTTTATAGTGTCAAATTAAATGAAATAAATCAAGATAACCCTCTAAATGCCATTTATCTTTTTCCTTGTTTCTATTAAAGTTTTAACTGAAACTTGGTTTGGATTGACGATCTTAGAACTGAGGGGAAATATAGCACATTTCAATTAGATTACTTTTGATGGGAAAAGAATTTTTCAAAGGAGTGTCACAGGGTTTGGAGTGAGAAGAGGTAGACCTGGACAATGATACAAGGATTAGTAGTCCCAAAGGATCCTGGAGGGTATACAAAATAAGTCCCCTTTTTTAGTCAATTTTTTAAAAAGATTCTTGAAAGTGTTTTGATTGTAACATTCAGCTAATATATAATGATACTCTTTTTATTATTATTTTACTAACACCAGTAAACATAGACAAGTACATAAAGTAGACAAATTTAGAGTTCTGAATAATATATATAGTGTATGAAGAGTACTACGAGTTCAGGAATAAACACATAAAACACACATATGGTAGAAAGAATTAACTATTTTAAAAACTGAAATATATAATGAAAATATATTTATTTTGATATTTAATTTATCTCAACATCAAATGCACAAATATAAGTCTATCTTTCTGATTATAATGAAAGTGTAGTTGAATATTTGCCTAGAAGTAAAATTCATTGTTCTTAAATTTCTCTATAGTTGATATTTAAAACAGAATTAATATAATTTATAGTTTCATATTTCTATAGGCAGCAACAGTATTGTGCTAATTCTGAATCACTGAAAGGGGTTTCTGTGCTCACTGGAGCTGACCATTCTTTCTCTGCACACCATTGTTTTAATAACACTCAAAATATGATATGGAGAATGTCAGAAATATGGAAGTCGCCTTGCTTTCCTAGAATTTAAGCTAATAAACTCCTCTCACAGAAGTATACGATGGATTTCATTGACAAAATCCATGAAGCTTCCAAGGCACGTGGAGCATTATTTTATTTTATTGTTAGTTTTTAAAACTGTGTGTGTGTGTCTGTGTGTATGTGTATCTATGTGTGTGTATATGTGTGTTCAGAGTAGTTGGTATATCAACATGTATCTGTTTTGGTGCATATGTGTGGTCATACACTATTTCTGAAAGGCAGAGAGATAATATGATCTATATTTTGAAAAAAATTAATTCTGTTATTGAATTATAAATACAGTGTGCAAAGAATATAAAAAATTGGAAATATTATACCACTCAAATTCTAACCAAGGGAAGGTGATTCACTTACAACTTTAGAAACATTGGGTAAAGATGACAGATCTGACAATAAGACAAAATGTTATGATAAAGAAAAACATTAAAAGATGTCGACTTTTCACCTTAAAATAACAAAACAATTTTATTGTTTATCTATTTAATGATACAACTATGAAAATATTTCATAAAATTGAAACAAACTTTAAAAAAAGATATATCCAACATCATAGCTAAAGGTCATTTTATACATTTCCCTAGAGAGGAAAAGCAAGCTAGATATTAATAATAACTAAAAACATATAAAATATGTCAATATATTTTAATTTATTAAAACATAAGAATTATCATTTTCAAGTTTACCAAATATGTTTTGGTCAGCAATAATGTAAGCATTGAAACTGTTCAAAAACTTGCTGTCATCATAAAATCAAATTAATTTATAAATGAATAAAAGTAGTAAAATGTTAAGAACTGTGGAGACTGATAATTAGAAATAGACTTAAAACTCATTTCAACAAATAAAAAATTATAAAAATGTATTATTTTGAACTTAATAAAATGGTCTATAGAGCTCCTGAGTTGGTGACAATAATATAAGTTTTTAACTTATATTTATGTGTTTGAAAAAAATAAGTCATCCAACTGCACACTTCAAAACTATAAAATACAAATTAATTATATCCATGTCACAAAGGTGAATTGAAATGAGAACTCTAGAGATTAATGACTCAGAAAAATAAAGACAAAACAACAAGTCTAAGAACATTTTGAAAATCCTAATAATATTCATGAACATATAGTGTGAGATTGATAATAGAGAAAAATTTGGCACACCTGTAGTCCGGGGAATAACACTAGGAACTGACCAAGATGCTTACATTCTTAGAACATAGGGATTTCAATTCCAAGTATACAGGATTCTGAGTCTGGAAAATCAGAAGTTCATACTCCCCCTGGGCCTAAAGAGTGAGTCACTGTGCCAAGACAATTAACAAGGAACAAAATCACCTGATAACATAAGGTGTCATAGGATAATAAAATTAAAGTAGAAAAAATAATCAAAATTTGGACAGTTATACATTTTAATAATAAAAATAAAACTTAGAATAATAAAACATTGCAGGTGGTAGATTAAAAGCAAAAGAAAGAAGCCCTTTTCATAACAACATCACCTCTGCGACAAAACAGAAATACCACCATTAAAGTAGTTAAGACTGATCATTGTTACAAATATATATTTACATATATAAGAATTAAAATATTATTGAACCTATTTTAGTGATGTATAAACAAAGCCTTTACATGATCAATTAATTTTGTTCTCACAAATGAGTGCTAATATATGTATATATTTCTATAACATCTAAATTACTAACAGCTGAAAGAATTAAGAATATGAAATAATTCTGTAAGCACATTTGGTAACTATCCATATCTATAGTAATGATAAAGAATTTAAAGCTGGAGAGATGTCTCATTGGTTGGGAGCACTGGTTGTTCTTCCAGAGGTTCCAGGTTCAATTCACTAGTACCTATATGTCAGTTTATAACTGTTTGTAATTTCAGATCCAGGGCATCTGACACCCTCACACAGACACACATACATGCAGAAAAACATCAATGAACATAAAATAAAATTTAGAACAATTAAAAAAATGAATTTAAGAAAAGTAGGAAAGATGAAAACACAGTGAGATGTGGTGTTAAATGTGAATGATTTATTCTTTTTCTTGTGTTGCTCCTTAAAGTATGGTTTTTGAAATTAAGATGTGCCCTACAAGAGAAAGTATACAAAGCATTATGCTGACTTTATAAATTATATTATGTAAGAAACATAAAAAATTGTGCCAAAATAAACAGAATTTATTTTATTTCAAACAGAGTGTGTATTAAATGCCACAAAAATAATTTTGTATGCTTAGGGGTAAGCCAACTGTTACCATTTCTTCTATGTAAAGACCACAATAATGGGTAAAAGGCTAAAAAAAAAGTCTAGGATGTTGTTTTTGTTCTTTCTTTAAATAAAAATTAAAATGATTTAGAACTGTAAGAAAATAATGTTCCAGATGCATGGACATTTGTTTAGAGTGCTAGCCTGAAAATAAAAACATGTATTTTGATGACTCAATATGTTCAGGATGATCAGAAACAAGAATGCCTATCAGTTCATAGTGGTTAAAAATTGAAAAGTTATTGAGGTTGAAATAAGTAGATGACAGCAAGAAATAAAGATGATTTTCATTAGACCATGAAATGAAAAAAAATACATAAGAATTCAAACCATAAATAATAATTATCTTATACCTTGTAGTGAAGTTTATATAATACAATGCTCTGTTATATTGGTGTTCAGAATCATTCCTTTATGTCAGTAGATATTAATATTTTCTGACATAAATTGTTGTAGGTGGAGTGTACTCAGAAGGCACCAATACAAGATAGATATTTATTAAAATATAAACCAACACTCAGTGTACAGGTAACAGTTTATAGTAGCACCTGAACAGGGACTGGAGTCTGGAACGGTGGAAGAGTGATGGACGGACGATGGATTCCGATCCTGTCCCCCAACAGCCAGGAACCAGGAAGAGAGTGTCCCGTGTTCCAGAAGCCCCTTTTCAATGGGCTTTCCCTGCCACCTTCAGGGGCCTGGGATCCTGGATAAGTGTCTTTTGACCTTATCAGCTGACACCTGAATCCAACAACAAATTGTAATAAACATTAATGCTAAGCAGAATGTTGAAATAAAAAATCTAAACAAATAGCTATTAATCAGGAATAATCAGGACACTGTTATTAAAACCATATAGAAGATTCACATTTTTTAATATCATTGAATTTTTTTCTTTGCAATATAATTAAAAACTAATTTTGAAATTTGTTATAGTAGAATGAGGACTCTGAGTGGTACTATTTGCAGTTTAATGCATGTGTTACATATATTATACTATTAACTTAATGCTTACCATCCATTTTAGTATTTTCAAGACACATGATAAAATTCTAGGTCATGATTTGGATTCATGATTACTCATATTATGACATGTCAATTCCTCTATATTTTGCTTAAAATATACCATGACAAAGGCAACTCATAGAAGACAGAGCTTATTTGGTCTTACATTTTCAGAATTATAACTATCTGTCATGGTGGGGATGCATGACAGTAAGCAGCAGAAATGATGGCTGGGCAGAAATTGAGGCTCACATCTTGAACCACAGGTAGAAAGAAAAGAATACAATAGAAAATGGCATGGGATCTTTATACTCTCAAACTCACCTTCAGTGACATAGTTCCTCCAACAAGGCCACACCTCCTAATCCTTCCCAAACAGTACTACAAAGTAGGACCAACTATCAAATACCTGAGATTATGAGGGACATTTATCAGTGAAAAAAAGCCACAGACATCAACTCCATATTCAAATTATTTCAATTAAAATTCAATTTCAAATATGGATAGGTAGATAGATACATAGATAAATAGAGCTAAATCAGCTGTAGAGAGAACATCTATAAGGTATTAATGATGTTATTTAATTTCAAAGACTGAAATCAAAGAGCTGAAATACAAGTATTCCTGTTAGTTATAATATAGCTGAGTCATCACATATAACTAGATGCAGGAACATTAATGTTAAGAAAGACTTCAAATATTCTACATATTATAGATGTGGTAGGCACTAAAGGTATAAATTTTACATGCATATACAAATACACAAACTAACACACACACACACACACACACATCAGAATTCATACCATAAATGAAAAAAATAGCAATAGCAACAAAAAAATCTTTGTCTAATTTTCAAGTCTTTGATACCATGCTGAGAGACAAGACAACGGTGTAATTAGCTAGAATTTAGATTCAATGTCAGAGTACAAATGACAAAAGTTTTCTTACCTGTCTTGGCCCCTGAAATAATTACTCAGAGGCTAATGATTAATTAAAAATTATTTGGCCTATGGCTCAGACTCATTCCTTACTAGCTCTTACAATTTAACTCAATCTACTCTTATTAATCTGTGTATTGCCATCTATTTTATGGCTTACTTTTACATCTTGCTTTGGGGATCTGGATTGTGTCTCTCTGACTCTGCTGTCCTCTATTTTCTATACTTGAATTTTCACTACATATTTTTCCCAAGAGGTGAGTCCCCAAATCTGCTATCCATTACCAGTGGTCATCCCTGAAATCATATACATACCAGCAGAATTATATAGACTTGGTAAGTTTTATTTATATAGTTAGGGACATACATCCATCCATATGTATGTGTCAATTAAAGAAAAAGGGGCCATAGATTAGTAAGAAGATAAGGATGATACAAGGTGGGGCTAAGAGCAGAAATAAAATGAAAAATGATATAAAAGAAATTTAACTTTTGAGACACTAAAATTTTCCTCATGTGTGATGTGGGAATGTCTTTCTGTATGCTGTGAATATTAATCTCTAAATAAAGGAGCTGTTTTGGCCCTTTTTGAACACCATAGCCAGAGACAGCATAGGTAGGAGAAGCCAGGCAGAATCAGAGACAGATCAAGCCAGACGTCCAATGGAGCAACATGTAAGGATCACAGGTGAGCCATGGGCCACATGGCAGACAATTTAATGAAAATGGGTTGAGTTAAGACAGAGAACTAGCCAGCAATGTGCCTAAGGTATAGGCCAAACAGCATGAAGTTAATATAAGCATTTGAGTCATTTTGGGGGGCCTAAGCAGCAGTGGGCAGCTAAGCGGTCTGGGACTGCTGTCTGTGGGTCTAGACCTCTGGCTGGCTGGGGCCCAAAAATCTTATTGTAACACATGTGTGCTCATTTATCATTGTACCCAATAAATTGAAATCTATTTTCCAGAAGTGATGATGTATACATAAAATCTCAATAATAAACTGGCTAAACCAGAAGAATAAAGGTCTGGAAATAAGGACTAGAAAAAATTCTCAGTAACTGCTTTATGCATACTGTCTTGAATCCAGCTTCCAAGCACCTTTGTATGAACGTATGTAAAAGATCTGCATAAAATATATGCCCCATTGCTGGGAAGCTGGAGGCAGGTGGATACTGTTTTAAATATTGTTAACAGTGCAACTGCATGGAGTACACATTCAACTACATGTATGCACACCTTTATCTTCTTATGCATAGACCCTTAGAGTCATGTACCACATACATATTCTTGTTTAAATTTAAGATTTGGGAATCAATAAACATATACAAGACTGTTTTTATCCATCAGTGAAATGTATATTAGAACAATTTTAAGTTCTATCTTATCACAATCAGAAAGACCAACATTATCAAAACCAATAACTAGATGTAGAACAATGGTTCTGTGATTAAAGTTTGGCTGTTTTTGTAGATGGCTGGTCTTCCATTCCCGGTTTCTCACATCTGGTACTTCCAACTGCCTGTAATTATAGTTCCAGGGGACTTGAGGCCCCATTATAATTTCTGAATGCATTTGCACTCACATCTATATATACATAAATAAAATTTATGAATTTTGATGGGAATTGCATTGAATCTGTAGATTGCTTTTGGAAGTATAGTATACCATTTTTACTATATTAATCCTAACTACTAATCCATGCCAATGGGAGATTGTTCTATCTTCTAACATCTTTTTCAATTTTTCTCTTCAAAGACTTGAAGTTTTAAATTATACAAGTCTTTAACATTCTAGGTATGTATGACACCAAAATATTTTATTTTTGCTATTGTGAATTTTTTTCTGGATACCTCTCTAGGTACACTTGTTATTTGTATATGTGGAGATACTGGGTTTTGTGTTTTAATGTCAAACCAAATATTTTAAATAAATTCCCCCATATGTGTGTGTGAAGTAAACCTTCCAAAAGTTTAGTCATAAACTAAACAATATTATGTTTGATGTTACAAGAAAATATTTTTGAAACTGAAAATTACTTTTGTTTAACAAGCCAGAAACTCAGATGCCCAGGGCCAGTATCAACTAAAGACAAAAGTGTAAAATTGATTAATATGCTATATTTTTCCATTAAGTTTGCAGTTTATCTAACATTTTAAATAATTTTTAAGTTTCTCATATTGAGAACCCGAACTCAGAATCTGAAAGTTTAAAAAAAATATTTGCTTTAAAACTCTTTTTCCTCATCGGTATTTTTCTCAGTGAGAATCTTACTGTTTAGCCCAGGCTGGCCAGCCTACGCACAGTCCTCTTGTCTCAATCTTTAAAGTGCTGGCACTACCAGCCTTAGACACCACTCCAATTTGAGAAAGCCATTTTCTCCCTTAGTTCTCAATATATATCATATGTTCTGACATATCTATTGTGCTCTTTACTCACTCATAGCTAAGACAAAATTATAATATTTGGGGATCAAAAAGTATAAAAGTGTTATTCTTGTTTACATAGCTGTTCTTTTGTTGATACATCATTATACTTCATTAAACTTTTGTAAAGAAATGTCTTTGTGCCTTAGGAAAGGGCCAGTTGAAAATGACAGACTCCATCTGCTTTCTATGGAAACTGAATTTTTCCATTTACTTACACAAGCCTTTTTAGGATATTAGAGTCTAGCCTACATTATTCTTATGCCAGGAAAAGACTGTGGAGAAAATTTAAAAGGGTTGAATTGTTAAATTTTCAGGTTAGTCACACTGAGAAGAGAGGAAACAGAATCTAGTGGGATTTTTGTGGTGTAATCTATTGTTGCAAAGGACGTTACAAATATAAAAAGAAGTGAGAAAATATATATCAAGCTGGGAGTCACTGATAAACTATGTAGCAGGCTCACCTCACACAAACATGGACTCTTGGATCATCTGATCTCTTCTGATGATTTTCCATAGAAACTTCCATTGAACAAAAGAAAAATTATCACTTAGAAAAAAATTAAATACAGTATAGCAGTCATTTGCTCTTTGAATTTCAAATATTTACTTAAAACAAAGCAAGGAGAAAGAAAAAAAGGGTAAAGGTGCTGTAATAATGGTGCAGTAAAGAGAATTCCTACTCTTTCAAAGGACCTTAGATCTATCTACTCATATGCTCAGCCAAACAACTATCTGTAGAATAGCTCCAGACAATCTCATATTGTCTCTTGACTCCACAGAAACCCATATGCAGGAAATACATTTATATACACAAACAAATACATTATAGAGAGGAAGGGAGGGAGGAAGAGAAGGAGGGAGGGAGGAAGGGAGGGAGGGAGGGAGGGAGGGAGAGAGAGAGAGAGAGAGAGAGAGAGAGAGAGAGAGAGAGAGAGAGAGAGAGAGAGAGAGAGAGAATAAAGGAAGACTATGGGATATTCAAGGATTAGTGTTACTAATGCATTTGGAAATTTGGGAAATAGGCATGAATGCTACAGCTGCCAATTCTTATGAGAAGATGATTGTTGACAGTTCAAGAATCTCTACCTCTTTGGGGAAGGCATACTAGTTAATTAAAGAAGACCCCGAGAGAGAGAGAGAGAGAGAGAGAGAGAGAGAGAGAGAGAGACAGAGAGAGAGACAGAGAGACAGAGAGAGAGAATGAGAGAGATTTACATTTAAAGATCTTACCATAGTACTGCTTTCTGACTGATACTTATTTGGGATGTGTAACAACAAATAACTACAAGGGGATTATGTTGTTACATTGTAAACCATTGTCCAGCCTACCAGATTAATAAAAACACTGATTAGCCAAAGACAGACAGGAATCATGGGTGGGCCTACCAGACTAAGAAAGCTCTGAGAGCAGAGCAGAAATACCACAGAGAAGCCACAGAGACACCATGAGATGCCAGCAGATACAGAATAAAGAAGTTGAAATGCTGCTCTGAAAAAGATACCAAGCCTCATGGCTAAATAAGATAAGAGTCATGGGTTAGTTTAAGAGCAAGAGCTAGCAAGTTATATATGCCTGGAACCCAGGTCAATCAGTGTAGTATGAGGTTTCTGGTCCGAACTTTCAGGCCTTACCTCAAGGTTTAGACCTGCAGACCCACAGACCCACAGACCCACAGACAGGCAGACAAGCCTACCCGCTGTGACACACAGATGTTTACAATTGTTTTAGGCTGATTGGCCTCAGGCTCAGGCATATAACTTGCTAGCTTTCTACCCTTCATCTAACCCATGATTCTTCCTGTTCAGCCATGCGGCTCAGTACTTTTCTTTAGAGCAACATAGTTGCCCTCTGCTTTTTCCGGCTTCTCTCTGGCATTCTGCTCTGTGCTTCCTGTTCTCAAGAGTTTTCTTAGTCTGGTAGCCCCGCCCACACTTCCTGCCTGCCTTTGGCCAATCAGTGTTTTTTATTAAACCAGTGGGTGGGACAATTATTTAGGAAGTAACAAAATAATCTCCCACAAATCAGTGTACAATTAGTACAAGTATCTATGTGTTTCAGTGGGACTACGGGACCATGGGTCTGAAATTCCAGGCCTTGAGAATAGACTGGAAAATCTAGGCCAGAAACATAATGCAACATTTCACCTAGGCTCTGGAGCTTTCAAGAACGAAATTAATATATATACCATCTGTGATAGACATTTAACTTTATACAGACTTGGGTTTTAAATTCCTACTTATTTCTCCTTTACATTCTGTGAGACCAGGACTAATATAATCAGATTGGATCACAGATTTGATGGTATCAGAGAATGACACTGGACTTAGGATCCTTGTTCTATAAATCCTCAGTGTTGGCTTTATAGATATAACAACTCTTTTAGATGGAGCTGGGTACGGAACCTAGAGCCTCATATGTTCAATCTCTCTATGAATGGACAAAAACCAAATATTTCTTGAATAGAAATAATATATTTCTATATAAATTCTTTTAGATTTTATTTTACAAGGTATAATTCATAGATTTACTTTCTTCCCTGAATATTTATATCATAAATGATGCATATTTGACTGTGTTTATTATCTTATTATCTGAGTGTGTTTATGTTACCTTCCAAGAACATTTATGAATCTACTGAGCTACAGTAAACAATGTGGATTTAAGAAATTTTGGAATGAATATAGAATAGAGAATACTTTTTAGTTGAACTGTTTGAACTCAATTTAGAAATGTTTAGTAACTAATTTCAAAGTATTCAGAAAGACTTCCCAAAGGACATTAGACACAGCAGTAATTGTTATGGGGTGATGGCATAATCATCTTGTGGAAATATTAGTAGACATTCTTGATTGACTGCCAATTTTCTCATAATAGATCATTTCTAATTTGCATATAAATAATGACCATGCTCCCAAACCAGAAAATATTACATGGTTCCTTCAGTCACTTTTATCTTTCTTCTACTTATTCACTGAAAGTTTTCATAAAATTAGGCAATAAGCTAATATTAGCATGAACATGATCTAGTCTACCAGCTTATTGGGAAGCTATTATCATACGCATACAATTTTCTACAATTATATATTCTTTTTTATAATCTTAGAATAATGAAAATTTCTGACTCACTTTCCTAACTAACATAGGTGGTTCTAGTAAATTATTCTGGGATATTTGTGGCAGAAACTTCCCACTGGGAACTGAATTTTATAGTTATGGATTATTTATATTATATTGTCTTCTCTGAAGGTGGGCTTCTCTTTACACATACTAACAGGATCAGACCCCCCAAAAGCTTGACTAATTGTGCTATGTAAATTTTTTATGAAAATGAAAAAGCATTGTAAAAATTCAAACTTCATGACATTAAGTTATATTTTATGTAATCAAATATCTAGTTTCTTCAAATAAGTACATACATATATGACATCATAGAGCATAAGCATACTTTTTTTGTTTGTTTCCTGACAATGTAACCAAGTATGTCAAGCTCCTACTGCAGACATTTATCCACCATGATGGAGTAAAATAGAAAATAATCAAGGATTACCCTTTAAGTTGCATCTTTCAGTGAACTTTATCAAAGAAACAGAAATAAAACTCAGATAGACTGTACCCAATCGATTCTCACTAAAGAAATGTACATAGTGTACACTGAGTGGTCTTTAATTATTTGCCCTGTTGTGAGTCTGGAAAAAGAGAAAATTCTGTCATTACTTATTATTTTTATTATAAATGTCAAACAAAAACTTGTCTACTGATCTCAACATAGTAACTACTTCTAGCTTCAAAAATATATTTAGTACATGAACTAATTTAAAGAGGATAGAAGTTCCTTTCAATTGTAAAAATCCATGCACCCATATGGTGTCTTATGGAGATTAAACACAATACCACTTATGTTGCCTAAAATCATAATTACTTACTTAAATTAAAAATTATAATTAATTAAATTATACAGAATTAATTACATATTAATTTAATTAAATTAAAATCATAATCACATAACGATACTTCTTAAGCGCTTGTGTAACAAACTGTTATTAAGGAGTCTTTACCCACATATATAATAAGATTACCATTTGAGTACATTTTTACCATACTTTAGATATTATTAAGTACCAAAAATATGTTCATGGTCTATAGAACCAAAATTATAGTTGTAAATAAATATGAGCAGTTTTAATATATAGTTGTAAATAAATATATAAATAAATAAATATGTTCCTTACAATATAAAATTAGACTTTGGTTAACCTTTTGTGATTGGATAAAAACCCTTATCTAAATAACACAGGAAATGGCATATATAGTTTGGCCTATGATTTCAGAAGTGACAATAAATAATCAATGTATTTTAGCCTGTAATGAAGCAGAAATACGCAATTGAATGGTCCAAGAAAGGAGAATTATCATCACCGGGAGTACTTACACACACACACACACACACACACACACACACACACACACACACACACACACACACACACAGAAGGGGGGGTCATTTCTACAGATTTTCATCCTTCAAATAAATTCTTCCTAATAAAGCACTCAATGAGCTTGTCAATGGATAAATTCATTAAGGTTGAAGTTATAGTAATCTAATAATTGTCTCCCTTTAAAACTACTGCATTGCTGCCAAGGGGCCAACCAAGTAATTATATATGGGAAACTTTTTACTGTGTTGTAATACACATATACAGAAAATATTAGAGTTATGATTTTAAATAGACTTAACCTTCATACAGACTGAAATGAAACTAAGACTTGGGGAAATAGTATTGGTTTTGAGCCAGATAGACTAGTATAGTCTGAAACTGAAGAATTAAAATTATGTTCTTTGAGAAGATAATATGCATTTAAGATTTTTTATAAGTGATTTAAAAAGCATCAGCATAGTCCTTGTTCCCTGATGTTTGACATCTATGCAGCCTAGAAACTGGAAACATCTAATGAGTATCCATAGTTAGGTAATTAAGCCTGATTTCATAGCAGACAGATTAGAAATCAAATTGAATGCTTAGAAGATAGAAACAGAGTTACTATATACTCACAATTCACATTTCCCTTTTATGGCTTAAAACAAACATCTAGGAAAAGTATTGAAAAGATAAGGACATTATTAGTGATGAAGAGAAGCAACCACTTGGTAAAATTAGTTTTACAGTTAGTGTAAAACCTATTTTGAGAAATGATCTTTACAGAAAGCATTTGCAGACGCTTATAGGAAAATATGCACAGGGTAAGACCAGCTAATAAAACAAGAATAAATATGTCATTAATGTTAGTTTGAGAATATTTTCTTAATCTATGTTCATTTCAACATGTAATAATTGTAGGGCATCCAATATATATTATACATGTAATGAGGTAATTAAATTAAACAGTTCATAAAAGTAGTATTTTTTATGCATGAAAAGAGAACTTCAGATGTACATGAATTTTATTTCTGAGCTACAATGACTTTGCTATAAAATTATAGTTAAGCTGGATCCAGATTTTAAATGTCATATAATAGAGTTAACACTTTATTTCTTGGCTGGCTGTCTGTAACCCATAAATGTCAGTATAGTAAGAAAATGCACTCCATAGCTCGAGCCTAAGAATACCAAGTAAATTAAATTCAGCTTTGATATTTTTATATAGAAAATTGAATTACAGAGTAGAGTTTTTTTTTATTCCTTATGCAAACTGTTCCTTTTGCTTCCCCCAGAAATCCATCAAAATACCATGGGATAAAGGTGCTGTCAAGATACATTTTATAAGTACAGATTCAATCAGTTCATAGAAAAACTCTTCTATTCCAATGAATAATGGCTTTTATTCCTTTTCTGGTGAAAATATGTAGGACTGTGATTTAAGAATGGCTACCTATAGGTCAATGTATGACATACATTATAATAAACTCTTTGTGTTTGAAGGGAAATTTGTGAGGGCTATGCCAGTTCGATCTACAATTTGTCTCAACATATACCTTTCCACGTACTCCAGTAACTCAAAAATGATAAAGAAAACCCAGACACCTGTCAATGGGTCAAAAAGAATTCGGTCCTGGAAACAAGATCATAGGCAGTCTTTCTACAAGTTGCTCTGAAAAATTATTTGAAGGATTTATTTCTGATAAGAAATGTGTACAAGATTGGTGGAAAGAAATGCATAAACCATCTCCTAATATTCCTAATGTATTAGATATTTTTGTAATTATGTGTTTATTTTTATTTCTTATATATTTCTTAAATATTCTCTCTTAATATTTCTAATGTGCTATTTATTTTGTATTCTCTCATAAAATATAACCCAATTGCAGTCTCCCCTCTCCCTCTGCTCCCAATGCTCCCACCCACACACCCACATTAGATCCTGCTACTTCTCTTCTCTCTAGAAAAGAGTAGGCGTCCCAGGGATATCAACCTAACTCTGCATTGTAAGATGCAATACCAAAGGGAGGCACATAGTCCTACTTAATACGCTTGACATCATATCAAGCTTCATATGCAATACTTTGTTTACACTCATGGGAGGCATTCCTCTTTCTGAGAAGAAACAGAGAAGGAGTTGATGGAAGGGACAGAGGGGAGATGGGGTGAGGGAACATGAGGAGGAAAGAAGGGGAAACCTTAGTTAGGCTTTAAAATAAATGAAATTAATAATAATAATATTATAAATATGTGAAAATTCTTATGTCAAGGCTGGACATGGCAACCCAGTAGAAGGGAAAGGGTCCATGGAGCAGCAAGAGTCAGAAAAGCTTCCATTCTCTTTCTTAGGAGACCAAAAAACTCAAGCTAAACAATCACAGCTTGTATTCAGAGGGCTTAGCATGTGCCCATGAGTCCCTATTGCCCTGCTTAGTTGATTCTTTGGGGCCTGTTCTTCTGAAAGCACTCTGATACAATCCTTCCTCCTCCTCTTCTGCAGAGTTCTACAGCTCAGCCTAATTTTTGGATGTGGATCTCTGTGTTTATTCTCATCAGCTGCTGGAGTAAGCCTCTCTGATGATTGGGTTAGGAGCCTGAGTCATCCAGCTTCAGATCTCCTCCATCTGGGCAGTGTATGGAATAGGTTTCCTCTAGTCACATGAATCTCAGGTTACTTGGGCACTCCCACCAGCAATGAGTAACCATTGCTCAGCCTACTATACAGACAAGATTTTGAGCATGGTTGGTTTCTCAGCTTCACCACTTGGAGTCTATCCTGGTTATAGAAGTTGGCTGGTTCAGTACCCTGTTTTACTTTACTAGGAATTCTTGTGAAGGACAATGCCATAGGTTCCAGGAAGTTTCCGCTACACCAGGTTTTCCTATCACCCACTAAATGTCCATTTATTTAAGTCCCCTCTGCCAATATTCTCTCTATCCCTCCATCCCACCCCTGATGACACCTCTTCTCATCCAACCTGCCAAATCACACCACTAAATCTATTCAATTTCCCATTCCCATGGAGATCAATCAGTCTCTCCACACCACACATTTATTTATTTATTTTTATATTTTTTACTTTTATTTTTAAATTATATTTTTGTCATTTCCATCGATGTATCCCCCTGTCCTCTCTAACCTCCATCCTCCTAAGCCCTCCCAGACAGCCCTCAGCCTTGCGCATCTCCCTCTTTTTTATGTAACTTCTCCGGATCTGTAAATTGCAGTACAATGACCCTTTACTTATCAGCTAATATCTACTTACCATGTTTGTCTTTCTGAGTCTGGGTTACCTCACTCAGGATGTTATTTTTCTAGTTTCATTCATTTGAATGTCAATTTATGATGCCACTTTTTTTTAAAGAGTTGAGTAACACTCTATTGTGTAAATGTATCACATTTTTTCGCACTCTTCTTTTGAGGGACGTCTAAATTGTTTCCGGTTTCTGGATATTATGATAAAGGTTGTTATGAACATAGTTGAGTTAGTATTCCTGCAGTAGGATGAGGTATATTGTGGGTATGTGCCCAAAAGTAGCGCAGATGGGTCTTGAGGTAGAACAATTTTCAATTTTCTGAGGAAATTCCATATTGATTTCCATAGTGACTGTATCAGCTTTCATTTCTACCAGCAATGAACAAGTGTTCTCCTTGATTTACATCCTTGCCAACATGGGCAGTCACTTGTGTTTTTTGTTCTTAGTTGTTCTAACAATATAAGATAAAATCTCAACATAGTTAGAACTTGCATTTCACTGATGCCTAAGGATGTTGAACATTTCTTTGTTTCTCAGCCATTTCAATTTTCTCTAATGTAATTCTCTATTTATATATGTAATTCATTTTTATTGGATTGTTTGGGTTATTGATATATAATTTCTTAAATATAATATATGTATATATACACAAATATATTAGTTCTTTATATATTTTGGACACGAGTTTAATATTTCTAATGAATTACTTTTTTAAAAAGCATATGTTTACTTTTTTTATTTGGGATAATTTTTATGATTATGGAAAACATTAAAAGAAAAACAACAGACTGAATATAAAACTATCTGTACAAATTTCTGAGAAATTTAGACTATTGTTTAAACTTTAGTCCACATGATATTTCTCTGTCTTTGTGTATTCATATTAATAAAATAATTTTAGAATTGTTTCTTTACTTTTTCTACTATAATAGAAAGTAAGTATTCAATATTCCTATAAACTTGTATTGGATAACATGAAATTAATGGCTCTATAAAATTAATGATTTTGGTATTCTTAGGAAATTTTACATTGTTGAACAGTTAAGCTGCTTTTAAGACTCCATTATATAAACTGTGATGTAGTCAGTATCTTGGCTCATGGTAATGTTGGTTATTAAAACTTATTGCTGAATGGGTGAATCACATTATATATGTAAATTAATATACAGAAATTTAGAAATGATATTGCAAAAAAAAATAGGAATTTTTGTGCTTTATTCATTACATCTGAGGATTTTCCACAGGATGCAAACCCAAGCCTTAAGGTACTGGCAGTGTTTAGTTGTGTCCATAAAGAGCCACAATGTAAAAGCTATAGACACTGAGGAAACACAGTATCTATTGTACCTGCTAACTCTATGTTGTTACGGTGGCAACAAACAGGGGTCATATGTAACCTATTGGCATAGCTGTAGTAAAGTAAATGTTTCCAGTCATTTAAAGATAAGTGAATGTATATCACTCATCTTTAAAAGGTAAAACTCAGAAATTTGAATTTTTTTTAACCAATACATACTTGACATTGCTTTTTCTAATTCAAGTTTTATTCATTTAATTAGCATATGGACAATGTAACTATTATAATGCAATTAATCTTATACAAAGGAATTGAGTAAATGAAACACATTTAAAGCGTTGTTTTAAATTTTCATGGTTTATTTTCACATTACAGAAAAATGAGATTTTAGTTGATATTCCTTGAGATGCAGAATTTGAACTTTCAAGATAAACCAAGGAAAAGAAAACAAACACTACAGCCAGCAAATCAAGCAAAACTCTTCTCGACTGATAGTTTCTTTTAAAAAGGACAGCATGGTCATTTTTAAAATACCCTTCACTATATGACTGGGCAACTGACTACAGTGGGGTTGCTTTCCCCAAGATATTAGACTATCTGTGCCATGATGATAAAAGAAGGTTTAAGTTCCTTGGGGATATGGCCAAATACAAATGTAGATGGTCTCTGCTTTCTCTACTCATCTCTTTATTTTCTTCTTGCTCTTTTATGGCAGTGACTTTACAAGCTTGTTCTGTACAATCTTCCTTTTCGTGCTGACAAGAAATTCCAAATATGCTTGATTTCTGTGTGGACATCTGTCTGATACAATTTTTTAATACCTGTTCCAATAGATGAGTTGCAAAGACTTTCTGCATCATAGCTTTCTCCTATTGAAATGAAAGGAGATGTCACTTTTGGAAGAACTGTCAGAATAGTTAATGAAATCATGGTTGTGAGTATATAACTTTGGTATGTTAAACAACAAAGGAAAAGGATTACCTTTGTACTTTTCTTTAAGACATGGACATTTGATGAGTTATGAAAAAGATTTTTCATTTCTGTTTATACATCATCACATAATTATAATATTTTTATTCTTCACATTTCTCCCTCCATATACCTCATATATATATATATCTCCAATTTATTTTTCAATTTTTTGCCTGTTTTTTATTAATTGGTGTCATATATATATATACACACACACATATATGCACACACATATGTATTTGTATACATATATGATTGCCTAAACATGAAATGAACAAGGATAACATTAGAGATTCAAAAATGGATGTGTGAAATATCACATGACATTAAAACTACACAAAGAACTACATTCAACTAAGCAATGCACATAACAGAAAATATAATCTTCTCCAGGGAAGTGCACACTAATTGTGGTACATTTATTAAATCCATAGGCACTTACCTTGGCTTTCAAAACACTGGAACATAATCAGGAACAAGGAACAGAGAAATAGAAAAGAAACTATTTCATGACCTGTTTCTTGTTGTAGTGAGGTTTCTCAGGTCCTGTGCTACCAGAGGTCAGAGACCCACAGACCTGCCGTGCCAGACTGCTTAGTGGCCCAGCCGCCTGCTCAGGCACCCAGAAATGACTCAGATGCTTATATTAACTTTATGCTGTTTGGACTATGGCTCAGACACATTGTTAGCTAGCTCTTACATCTTAAACATTCCATTTCATTAATCTGTCTGCCATGTGGCCTGTGGCTCACCTGTGCTCCTAGATGTTGCTCCTTTGGGCTTCAGCTCGATCTGCCTCTAACTCCACCCTTCCTTTCCTACCTATTCTGATTCCTCCTCTTACTTCTTCTATGGTGCCTGTCATGGCCCAAAACAGCTACTTTATTTAAAGATTGAGATTCACAGCATACAGAAAGGCATTCCCACATCACTTCCCCCTTTCTGTCTAATAAAAAAGGAAGGTTTCAATTTTAACATAGCAAAATTACATATAACAAAATAGCTATCAAGCAAGAATTACAGTTACAATATCTAGTCTATTTGTATTTAACAAAATTAAAGAAAATACTCTTATCAACTATCTTATCTTTATGAATCTAAAGTTTCATATGCAATATACCTTTCAAATGACTAAGAAAAACTATACCTATAACTATCTAATCTTCCACTACATCAAAGACCACAGAAGAATATATTTACCCAAGTAAACCAGAAGTGAAAGCAACTTCTAAAATCTAGAAAGGACAGAGATGACACCTATCTGCCTGGACAGTCACCCAAAGTTCTTTTATAAAGTTGGGGCATCTATCTTCAGCCTACAGGCCCAGAGTCTTTTATCATTTCAGTGAAGCAGGAAATCTGCTCTGCCCATTCTGGCACAGTTCATCAGTTGTTTCTCCTCGAGTCCTGAAGAATGTCTGACAGTTTTTTTCTGAAAAAAAGGAACTTGAATGACCATCTCGGCTTGTTCTGCCAAAGTTCAGAGGTCATCTTACTATGGAACTTGATTGTCCAGTTTAAACAGCATACTGTCAAGCAGTCAATATAAGAACAGGTTTATGTCCATTGGCTAACCAATGTTATAAATAGACTCCATATGGAGTGTCTTCAATGCCCATTTTTCGCTTGAAGTAAATTGGTGCTGCCAGGAGCAAATCTGTCTCACTGTCCAGAAAAGTCTAAGTTCTCAAAATATTTTAAATGCCATATTCTGTAGTTCTTAGAAGTATTTAAAGATTATCTACCTAATTGAAATATATCTTTGTATATCTAAAAATTTAACTAACATGCATTTCTTAATTATACGTTACAATTTTAAATCAGTTACATAAACATCCTATCTTAAACAAGAGTAGAAAAATACATACAGCATAAGAGAATTGACCTTAAATGTGTATCAATAAATCAAAAGCTATACCAATGTAAAACATTTTGAGATTAACAGCTGATTTCCTGATCTAAGTAAATTCAACAATCTATTTTTTTAAAAAAATCATTTATATACCATATCCCCTTTTTCTTCTTAGAAAGAGATTAACTATGACATTAACCATTTATAATGAAAACAAACATCTAGAAACAATATTTGGGGAATTGGGCATTGTTTTCCATTGCTACTTCCTGCTGATTAAGGGGCACTGAAAATCTCACGGTTGTTGAGGCCGGATCAGTCTGTAGCCCTGAAGCTGATAAGGCCATCTCTTCCTATCAGGTTTTTTCAGGGGATCTTGGTTGATGAAACCATATTTGCCTGGAAGTAATCCACATGTTCTCATCTTCTGTGAAAACAAAAGCAGAACTCTTCCAAAGCAATAAATCCTTAGACATAAATTTCAAAATCAAAATACCTTTAAAATATATATTCTTGTTTAACTTAGTAGCCTTTGCTTTTGCAATCCATTGTCTTTCTGCTGTTAGCTCATTAACAGTTAAAAAATTAAAAGAAAACACAATAACAACCAAAATCCAGATTTTGTGTCTATTTTCCATCTTTATGTGGCTTATTATATTTTTATTATTCTATTTCTCTTTGTAAAGACTTTCTTTATCCTCTTTCTATTCTCTCTGAAGACTATGTAACTTTTACACACATTGTATCCCGTTTACAGGTTTTTCTTTTCATCTGAATCTGTTTTATTGTGAATCCTTAATCATCTTCTAACCATAAGACCTTTTAAAATATACTTTCTAAATGAGCAGCATAGTTTTTGCAGATTAGGCTGAATCACAAAGTTCTTTTAAAGGGACTGCATCTGTATTAGTGGCCAGCAAAGAGCACACCCAAGAAAATGCTGCTACTAAGAAACTGTCTTTGTTTCCTTTTTGTTCAAAATAAACAGAAACTTTAAATCAATCACATGCTACTGAGTCTTCTATGAGATTTCAGGAACCCTCCTGATTGCAGCTTACACTGCCTGCAGCCAGTCTGCCAGCGCCATTTTGAATGTGACCCGGACACCACACTTTCTTTGTACAAAAACCTGACTTTGCTCAGTTTCTGTGATCTAGAACCCTTTTTAAAGTTTCTCAGGCATTAAGTGTATAATCGACCCATGTTGGATGCGCCATCTGTTGTAGTGAGTTTTCTCACATCCTGTGTGGCCAGAGGTCCAAGACTCACAGATCTGCCACCCAGTCGCCTGCTCAGACCCCCAGAAATGACTCAGATACTTATATTAACTTCATGCTGTTTGGCCTTGGCTCAGGAACATTGCTAGCTAGCTCTTACATCTTAAATCAACCCATTTCTGTTAATCTGTCTGCCACGTGGCCCGTGGCTCACCTGTGTTTCTTGCATGTTACTCCTTGGGTGGCTTACTCGATCTGCTTCTGACTCTGCCCTTCCTTTCCTACCTATTCTGATTCCTCCTCCTACTTCTTCTATGGTGCCTGTCATGGCCCAAAACAGCTCCTTTATTTAAAGATTCAGATTCACAGCATACAGAAAGACATTCCCACATCAGTTTCTCTGTCTCATTATGGATAATCTAGAACTGTCTTGCTTTCTTTCCATTAGAGTAATTGTGATTCCATTTGGAAGGTAATCCTGATTAAATAACCATTTAACAAGTCTAGTTAAAATGTTAAAATGGCAGATGTGTTATCCATTTTTACAAAAATTTATTTAGAAAAGCAAATTTGTCTTGACATTTATTATGAGCTAGGAGCAGTATCCAATATCATATATATTTTCTATTCTATGAAACCATGAATAAATATTGTATGTATATTTAAGTAGCCTTAGTTTTAGTGTGTATGTGAAAGAGACAAGGTTTTTTCAAGATCATATGATTTTAGGATACAGTAACTAGGATGTGGCCCAGCTATACAGTCCAGAGCCCTCATATTAGTCAATGTACACATTTCTAATTGACTTATATAGTATTCCCCAGAAATTAAGCAAGAGTCCAAAGGTTATCAGCTCCCTCCCCATTTTTATGTGCTATGATATTTATTTGGCTTACATTTAATCAAGCTTATTTTAACCACAAAAATCTAAAAGTCACTTCTTTGCTTTCCCTTAACAACTCTATTCACCATGATTGTTTTATGCCTACAAGTAAATCTGCTAGAGATGCTTTTGAAGTTACAAGAACTTGTCATGCCCTACAGGACAACAAGGGCATAAACAGATTTCCATTACTTTTACTCAGTCAGTCACAAGCCTCATACCTGATGGTCACCCTTCCTTTAAAAACGTTCTTACCTTCAGTCTCGTTATCATCACAGTGTCTTACCCTATTTTCCTTGTCTTTTATCTCTTCCTTGATCTTTTATATTTCTCCATTTATATTGTTGCTTCACAGCTTAATAGACTTTTACCTTGTACATGAAAAGCTAAGACCAAAATCAAAAGAAAAATTAGCTCACAAAGCTGACTTTAGCTGTAACTGAGTTTGCCCCCCCTCGCTCTCAGCTGTGTAAGAAATTAACATTTCTTTTTTATGTTTCATACTCATTAAAAATACCCAGAATATCTATCTTGATTTTTCACACCAAATTACATGTCCATCTGCCAATAGCAGTGACTGTGTCAGGAACAGCAGAAGGCATTGACATTCAGGTGTCAGCCCACCAGGAGACAAACTCCCTGATGAGTATGTCTTACTTAAACAAGGCTTACAAGAATACAAACTCCAGAATGTATTTTGCTTCTGTCCTGTCCTCATATGCTTGCTGTTACAATGTATATGGTGTGGGGAGTTCCTGGCTAACTATACTGTAATGTGCTTATTTCATAAATACATCCTGATCTAATACGCATATTTATATCTGTGGATAGTCTAGATGATTCCCCCTTAATCTCTACTATCCATTTGATATCAATAATGTCAGTTTATATAGAGTTCTAATAAATAAAATGAATACAAAGAAATAATATACAAGCCAGGGATTATAAATTCACTGGAAGCTGTTTTGGATCACAGCTCAAACTGACATAGGAGAGTAGTTGAATTTCACAGGCTTCCAAGATATCTGTACACTCAGCATATATAAAGCTTCAAAGTAGTTTTAGATTAGACAAGATGTCTTGTTTTTGCTTTTAAAGACAAGTTTTTCCAAGGGAAAAAAATCGTCAAGTTCACAAGGACACAATAGCTAGCTGTCTGATTTGTTGAATCAAAGTTAAAGTTGCAAAGCAATCTAATTGTTATGCCAGTCTTTCTTACTAGGTCAGGATGATAATCTAAAATAGTGATTAACTCCCTGCACAAATTCCTAATCTTGGTTTTATTATATGTGTATGTAACTAAAAGACTCAAAGTTTAGCCAACTAACTGCTTTTTAAGGTGCGTCCTGAAATTGTTCAGGTTGTAGGGAGGAATTGAGTTCTAGAAAAAAGTGGCTTTCCTTCAGCTACACCAAAGGGGATGATTTTCCAACTGTCCAGGCCTACAGAAAATAATATGACTTCATAGCCCCAGGAAAGAGTTATAAGGGTTTTTCTTTTCTTTTTTTTTTTTTTTTTTTTTGATCTAAAGTTACACACAGGACAGAAAATGTATTGTAAGATTTAAAATACTTTTAGTGTTACTGAGCCTTGGAGAGTGCTGAGAGAGCTCAAATTAAAGGAATTAAGGAAATCCCAAGTCCAAAGCATTCATGAGCTCTCTCTCTCTCACTCTCTCACTCTCTTGCTCTCTTGCTCTCTCCACTTCCACCTGGCATTTTATGATTGTTAATCACAAAATGTTAGTCTAAAATGTATGAGAATTAGTACACAACTTTATTTTTCTTAGACTCTTCAGTAGTTTAGTTTTATAAGACCTTTAAAATCTTTTATAAGAATATCTCTCTAGATAGATAACAAAGTGACTTGTTCTTCTTTGCAGCTTCAAGTTACAGACTACTAATTAGGGAGCTGACTGAGAAAAAAAAAATGTTCTTTCCTTACAGTGACAATTTATTTAGATTTATTAGATGTTAGTTGTCGAGATGATATTTTTATCATTTACTCATTTACTTAAGATATGAAACGTGACCTTCAAATGTAACTCCTGTGCTGCCTGAAGGTTTCTGTTGAGTGTATATGGCTGTAAAAACAAAAACAAAAAAACAGAGATTCATATTCAACATGAGAGAATAAAAGAGAAAAAAAATCAGAATAAGTGTGAGTATGTTTCCTTCCCCAAAACCCCTCAGATAAAAAAAAAAATCTTAAGTTTCATTGTAGACTTTTCCTTTGATATTTGTCTGCAATTTGGAAACTGGTTCTTCATGGGCTGAAATATCTGTCTACACCTATTAAATCATATTCCACCTTGTCTCAGAAATTTCCATATTTATTCACTCTTTTTTTTCACCTGGAAATTATAAAAGCTATGTTTTATCATTATTTTACTAATATCCGCAAACCTTCAGCACAGCCATCAAGAATTCTACACTGTGCTGGGCATACACAGTGAATAAAGTGCCTGGTGCCTAACCATGTGGTCTCACCACCATAACGCTGGAAATCCTGCTACTGCTTGGGCTAATGTAGGTAGATATTTGCAACTGGTTTCTCTCTCTCTCTCTCTCTCTCTCTCTCTCTCTCTCTCTCTCTCTCTCTCTCTCTCTCTCTCTCTCTCACACACACACACACACACACACACATCAGATGGTATTTACTGATGTTTCACTCATATTTAATTTTTCTCTTCCATAATATAGAATTTATGGGGCAGTTGCTGTCCTCTTTTGTTTAATAGCCTATAAGTCTTTGCCTCCAATAGTAGTTCTATAGCAATTTACCAAATGAACAATAGTACAAACGTATACATTTAATACATGTATGGGAAGTGAAGGAAAGCACATGTGAGCAGCGTGTGCTTGCTCAGTTTTTCAGAAACCTGTCTAGACTCATTAAAATAAGCTTATTTGCTATATTTCTTTTCTTCTTATTGAAAATAGTCTTTTCTTATATAATGTATCCTGGTTACAGTTTTTCTGTTCTCTCTACTACCCCACCACACCTCCCCTGAAATGTCTGTCTACTCCATGTATGTTTATCATTAGGAAAGGAAAGGTTTATAAATGATAACAATAACAGATAAGATGTAATAAGATAAAACAAAAAATATCACATCACAGTTGGCCAAAACAAATCGACAAAAGGAAAAAGAAAAAGAAAAACATCTAAAAGAATGAGCAATTGTCTGGAATTCCAGAAAAACAAAAAAAAAAAAAAAAGCACTAAATAGGAAAGCACAAGATATACACCGAGGACTGAGTATAGACCATGAAAGCCTATAGACCCACAAAGGTACTATGCATGATGCTTCATTCTGTGTTCAATGCACTTTGCTAATGTGTATCGCTGATGTTTATTCAGTGATCTTTATATACTTTGTATCCTCTACCCTCTTTCGCTCCTATAGTCTTTCTTTATTTTCTTCCACAGGATTCCCTGAACTCTAAGATGAAGGATTTGATGGAGAAATCCCATTAGGTGCTGGGTTTTCCAAGGTCTCCTACTCTTGGTATAATGTCTGGTTGTGAATCTCTTCATGGGGAGGCTTCTCTGATAGATTAATGCAAAATAATTTTAGGAGACATTTTATCAACACTTATTTTTAGTTTATTATTTTAGTTTATTGTTTGGTTTTACTCTAGACTCTCAAGCTATCTACTCTACCTATATACCTCATTTATATAGTCTCTGCTCCTTTGTCAACCAAACAGTGTTAGAAATGGCTTCTGTCTCCTAAAATATGCTTACCTCAATTATTATTTGGTTACTCAGAAAAGTTTGTACCACTATTTCCTAGCACAGATTGCAGCAAGGACACTATATCAAATCCTTTGGTAGCATGCAGAGAATTTTTCTTTAACAAAGATTCTAGAAATAGGGGTAAAGGCATTATGTAAATTCTAGTTCAACTTCTCTGCATTCAATGAATTATATAGGTGTTATCCTCTGCTAAGGGACCTTAATGTCAGTTTGAAGAAAACAATCTAGTGACTTTAAAATAGTCTGGATTGTTTGGGATTTTTCATGAACTTCTTTGGCCTAAATTCAATTAGATGTAACCCAGTCTCTGTACTAAAATTTTCATAGGTTGACAAGAGATGGCCAGTTGAAGCTATATCTCTCTCATTAATCATGAAATTCATTTAGGTTACTTTCATTTATGCATATATATTAGAAAGCTTCTATTGTAATATGTTTATATATTACCTTTGAAAAGTCTCTTAATTTCCTTAACTTACTTCTCCTCGCCCCAACTTGATCCTCCACAGCAGCCTCACCCCCATCCACTCATAATTATCTCCTCTAGTTCACTTTCTTAAGAATGTCTCTTTACACACTCTAGACATTTACTCTTTGTTACTGTTCATGGTTCTGTGAAAGACTTCTAGGTTGTTTCTAATTTATAGCTATTTTGAATAGAACAGCAATGAATATCATGTTTGTCATAAGGTGGTACATCTTTCTTCTTAGTCTATGCCTGGGTTCTATAGCTGCTTTTTAAGATAGATCCATTTCCATGTTCCCAAAACAACTCCCATAATTATTCCCATAGGTGCTTTATAAGTTTGTACTTCCACCAGTAATGGGTATGTGTGGTGATATGATAAATTTTTAATAAAACCAGTCTGGAATATCAAACAGGCCTCTTTCTCTTGGTGAATTGCATTTTTTTTTCTCTTTTCAGACTCCTCCTTGGGCTGCTATCACACTAGGTAGCTGCCCTACTTCACAGTCATTTGAATCACCACTGACAACTAGATTGGTGAATTAATCAGATTTTTTAAGAAAAGGGTGATGTGGGAATGTCTTTCTGTATGCTGTGAATCTCAGTCTTTAAATAAAGGAGAAGTTTTGGGCCATGACAGGCACCATAGAAGAAGTAGGAGGAGGAATCAGAATAGGTAGGAAAGGAAGGGCAAAGTCAGAGGCAGATCGAGCTGAAGCCCACAGGAGCAACATGTAGAAGCACTGGCAAGCCACGGGCCATGTGGCAGACAGATTAATAGAAATGGGTTGATTTAAGATTTAAGAGCAAGTTAGCAATGTTCCTGGGCCATAGGCCAAACAGCATAATGTTAATATAAGTGTCTGAGTCATTTCTGGGGGCCTGAGGGGCTGGGCAGCTAAGGGGTCTCTGGTGGCAGGTACATTGGAATAGATTTTGGTTTATTGATACAAATTTTAGGTCAATTCTCTTATGCTGTGTGTATTTTTCTACTCTTGTTTAAGATAGGATGTTTATGTAACTGATTTCAAATTGTAATGTATAATTAAGAAATGCATGCATGTTAGATTTTTAGATATACAAAGATATATTTCAATTAGGTAGGTAATCTTCAAATACTTCTAAGACTTACAGAATATGGCATTTAAAATATTTTAAGAACTTAGACTTTTCTGGACAGTGAGACAGATCTGTTCCTGGCAGCACCAATCTTCTTCAGGAGAAAAATGGTCATCAAAGAAACTCCATATGGAGTCTACTCTATTTGTGGCAATGGTTAGACACTGGACAAGAATCTGTTCTTATATTGACTGCTTGACAGTATGCTGTTTAAAATGGACATGAAAGTTCCATAGGAAGATGACCTCTGAACTTTGGCAGAACAAACCGAGATGGTCCTTCAGTTTCCTGCTTTGCAGAGAAAACTGTCAGACATTCTTCAGGACTCAAGTAGAAGCAACTGATGAACTGTACCAGAATGGACAAAAGATTTCCTGCTTCACTAAAATGAAAAGAGACTCTAGGCCTGTAGGCTGAAGATGGATGCCCCAACTTTATAAAGGAACTTTGGGTGACTGTCCAGGAAGATACGTGTCATCTCTGTCCTTTCTAGATTTTAGAAGTCGCTTTCACTTCTGGTTTACTTGGGTAAATATATCCTTCTCTGGTCTTTGATGTAGTTGAAGGTTAGATAGTTATAGGTATAGTTTTTCTTAGTCATTTAAAAGATATATTGGATATGAAACTTTAGATTCATAAAGATAAGATAGATGATAAGAGTATTTTCTTTAATTTTGCTAAATACAAATGGACTAGATATTGTAACTATAATTCCTGCTTGATAGCTATTTTGTTATATGTAATTTTGCTATGTTAAAATTGAAACCTTCCTTTTTGATTAGACAGAAAGGGGGAAGTGATGTGGGAATGCCTTTCTGTATGCTGTGAATCTCGATCTTTAAATAAAGGAGCTGTTTTGGGCCATGACAGGCACCATAGAAGAAATAGTAGGAGGAATCAGAATAGGTAGGAAAGGAAGGGCGGAGTCAGAGGCAGATCAAGCAGGCCACCCAAGAAGAAACATGTAAGGAGCACAGGTGAGCCATGGGCCACGTGGCAGACAGATGAATAGAAATGGGTTGTTTAAGATGTAAGAGCAAGTTAGCAATGTGCCTGAGCCATAGGCCAAACAGCAAAAAGTTAATATAAGTGTCTGAGTCATTTCTGGGTGCCTGAGGGGCTGGGCGGCTAAGGGGTCTTGGGAAGCAGGTCTGTTGGTCTAGATCTCCAGCTGCCTGGGATTCAAGAACCCTCCAGCTCCAAAAGGGGAATTTGTTTAAGACAATGGAGGGTATTTGGTCTTTCTGTCATCTTATCTAGAAGGTCTGATATTAGAATCAGTAAAGGAAAAGGTAAATAAATTAGATGGGACTATCCTCATAAGGTTTATCATATTGTTTATTAAAGATATTATTTGTTTAACTACTTCTGTTTTATTACTTAAAAAGTTAATTAACATAAATGCCAAAAAGAAAGTCTTAGAAAGCTAGTTAAGAGAGAACAAAAAGATATTCAAACCCAAACAGAGGAATATAAAGAACCAATCTCAGCAATGTCTTCTAAGATTAAACAAAAACAGCCTAAGGTTATCAAACAGCCAACATTAATATATCTGGCAACCATAAAGAAATCACAATATGAGTGAACTATTAAAAATTTAGTTGGGCTTTTGTACAAATGTTAGAAGATTCAAGGAACCAATTGTGATATATGGTATTCACTCACCACTCACCGTTTGTAAAACAAATCCTAAATGGTTGGTTATTATGTAACTGATCAGCCCTAAGGACTGATTAAATATGGTTACTGCTGTTTTGGAGGCTAGGCCACATTTACAGTGGAAAACATGGAAAGAGGAGGCTAAAACAATAGAACAATGAAAGAGAGCCAGAGGTATAGAAGTCTCCCAAAACCATCTACTTGTTGAAGGAGATTTTGCTGATACAGAAAGGCAAACCTAATACAACGAGCATACCTTAGGTTTATGCTGCTTGGTAGCATTAAATGCATGGGATTGGATTAAAAAATAAGAAATAAAACCTGAATCCTTCACAAAACTAATTCAAACCCAAAAGAAACTTTTACAGACTTTTTGCAGAGAATAACTGCAGTAGTAAACAAAATGGCATCAGATTCAGAAGCTATGCAAATAATAATTGAATCGCTGGCTTTTGAGAATGCTAATTCACAATGTAAAAATAATAATAATAAGTAGACCATTAAAAGCAAGGTCTGCACCTTTGGAGGATTACATTCATGAGATAATTAACCCAGAGCCTTATGACTATGAAGACAAACTAGATATGAGAGCTTAGTTTTAGAGGTTTAAGAAAAAGACAAAATGTTAAATGTTACAATTGTGGAAGATAAGGTTACATAAAAAGAGATCATAAAAAAGGCATTCCCAGAAACAACGCCTTGTTAGGAGTAATCTCAAGAGAATGACCCTCCTTTATGGAGTATGCAGAAAGTGTGGCAAAGGGAGGCATTGGATTAATGAATGCAGGTCAACAAGGGACAGACAAGCTAACTTTCTGCCTTTGGGAAACATCCCAAGAGGTCTTTAAAAACCCAGTTCAAATCTTACCTTGCCATCATGGAGAAAGCACCTTCCCAGAACAACTAAATAAATTAGAACCTATTCTAAAAAGACATACTACACTGAATGAAAAAAAAAATTCTATAGAAAAGGAAAAAAAATCAGGGAAAATTATAAAGCAAATATGTTGGCAAGCTTCTATTAATTAACAAATGCCAAAGCTAAAAGAACAAATAAATGATATTATTATTGAAGGTTTATTGGACATAGGCATGGATGTAACAATAATTTCACCAGAGTTTTGGCATCCAAATTGACCCATTCAGGAGATAAATGTTCAGTTTTGGACAATTGGGTTGTTATCCCAGGTTATTTCTACCATATGTGCATAAAAAGTTAAAGACATGTGGAAAAGATTTCTGAACTTATTTTTAAAGGAAAATTAAGACTTCCTCAACTGACAGGAATGGACTGAGCAGAAATTATTCTTACTAATGAAGAAATTGACCAATTATGGGTAGAAAGTGAACCTTGGCAAAGAGATTGCAGTAATTTTTTGGCGGGGATACTAACAACAAATATCTTCAAAGCAAAAAAAAATAATTTCTAAAAAAAAATAATTGGATTCTTCCTCATGTAGTACAAGATAAACCAATTTCTAGAGACCTTACATTTTATATTGATGCAAGCAAATCAAAAAAGGTAGGTTAAAATTAAAAAATATAAGTAAAGTGACTCAAAGCCCTTATCATTCTTTTCAAAAGTCAGAATTATATGCTGTCATGATGGTACTAATGGATTTTACCAAATCTGGATTTCACCAAATCTTTCACCATAGTCACTGACTCTCAATATGAAGAAAGAGTTGTTTTATACTTTGAAACTACTAATTTTATTAATTATGAGTCAGAAATAACTTTATTATTTATTCTGTTACAATAAATAATCAGGACTAGAAATCATCCCTTTTATATAATACACATTTGATCACACACAGGTCTGCTTGGTCCTTTAGCACAAGGTGATGATGAAATTTATAAATTATTAATAGTAAATTGCTACAGGCTTCAGAGTTTCCTTGAAAACATCACATCAATAGCAAAGGATTATCTATCTATCTATCTATCTATCTATCTATCTATCTATCTATCTATTTATCTATCTATCTCTCTATTTATCTATCTATCTATCATCTATCACTTGGCAACAAGTCAAAGAGATTGTAAAAAGATGTCTCACCTGTTTCTTCTATAACCAAATCCTTTACCAGCAGGAAATAGTCCTAAAGGTATTCATAGAAATGAAATTTGTCAGATGGGTGTTTCATTTCATAGAATTTGGAAAATTAAGAATATGTACATCATATAATAGACATATTTTCAGAATTCCAATGGGCAACTGCTTTGAGTTCAGCAAAGACTGATTCTGTAATCACACATTTGCTAGAAGTTATGGTCATCTTGAGAATACCTGTACAAATTAAGACTGACAATATTCTGGCATATGTTCTGAGAAAAAAAAACAACAAACAAACAAACAAAAAACAATTTTTGCCTATTGTAATATAAAGCATATTAAAGGAATATCATATAATCCTACAGGACAATCATAGAGAAATCAAGCCAAAACTAAAGGATATGCTAAATAAACAGAAAGGAATAACAAAGATCATTAGAAATGGACTATATGTTTTATTAACTTTGAATTTTCTCAATGCTAACAAGAAAGGAAGAACAGCTTCTGAAACATTGGACTACAGAAAAACAGTTGAGCTACATCATACTGTCTACCTCAAAGTTGTACTGACCTCAGAATGGAAGCCAGAATATGTGCTACATTGGAGAAGGGGTTATACTTTTGTTGCTACAGATAAAGAAAAGTTATGGATACTATCAAAATTAATAAATACTTGATTTGAACCAAATAAACTTCATGAAAATAAGAATTGATGGCTAATTTACCCATATTACAATTCTTTAAGTTGTAAGAATAAACAAAGTATTGGGCAGGTTTTTGCTTTTGTCTTTACAGAAAATTAGAAATGCCCATCTTCAAGAAGTTAATAAACCTTGGACATCTAGACATCTAAAGCAGAAGAGAGGCTATCCAGAAAAAAAAAATAGAAGCAAAAGAATATCGAATCTATTGGTATCAATATAACCTACAGAGTAAAATCTCATTGCTTAATCTCTATACGTCTTTATTTGTAAGAAAAGTTGAAGTTCCAGTTTAATTATAATTTAAAGCTGGATTTAGATTTGGAGTGTGGCCCTCTCTATCTCTAAACCCGAGAATACTTGTTAAAACAAAATGCAAAATCTCTGTATATTATCAAAAGAGCCACCTGATATGGGACAGAAGAATAACTAAAAATAAAGGACTATTCTATTGTTACTAATCCTATGCTGAATGAATGTTTATATTAGAATCTATAAGATTATGCATATATATATAATCAAAATCTTTTGTTGTGATATTGATGTTCATATAGGATACTAATAGGAAAAAGCTTAATTTATCTTCCTGTACATTGTGTTGGGTTTAGTCTCATCAGTTTTCTGCAGTGATCTATGACAATCCAAATTGAAAACTTGAAGTATCCAAACAGAAGATGGGGCCCCACAATGATGACTTCACATGGACTATGACAAGGCCACTAGACTGACAAACACCAACCAAAGATCATATTTGGTTGGGCCCTCCAAGGGTAGGCGTCTGTCGTTGGCATGGGCAGTATGTGCACCCTCATGGAGTAGGATCAGACTATGTTCCTATGCAGGAACTGGCCATGTGGAGCCCATTCCCTATAGAAGAACACCTAACCCAGTCCTAATATTGAGATGAGGGACTCAGATCTACCTCAGATCGATACACCAGACTGAGCTGACCCAGTTTGGGACTCATTGCCTTGCTTGGGGAAAAGATGGGGTGACAGGTTGGGAGGAGGCTGAGGGAGGACTGGGAGGATTGAGAGAAGGAGAAGGAGGGCAAACAGAGGGATACTTGAAACAATAAAATAAAATAAAAACCAGGAGTCCTTGTTGTATGGATACACATCTGTGTATTCAGTTTGGTATTTGAATCAAATTGTCTCTTTCTGTACCAATACCAAGCTAGTCTTACTATAATAGTATTACAATTTGAGATAGGAACTTATAATACTTGCAGATATTCATTTAGTATTCTAAATTTTCGCTATCCTGAGTTTTTTTGCATTTCTACATGAAACTAAACTTGTCTTTTCAAGATCTGTGGAGAATTATGTAGGAATTTTGATAGAGATTTTACAATAGAATGGACATTTATACTACGTTAATTTTATCATTCAATGAATATGAGAGATATTTTCACCTTTTGGTGCCTTCCTCAGTTCTCTCTTCAATGACTCAAAATATTTATCATGAAATTCTTTTACTGGCTTGGTTAAGATATCCCAACATGTTTTATATTATTTTAAGATATTGTGAGAGGTGTTGATTTTCGGAGTTCTCTCTCAGTCCACTCGGGAGGACTACTGCTTTGTGAGCTACTTTGCTCACAGCGTTTATCAGCTGTGGGAGTTTTCCGGTAGAATATTTAGATCACATTAAATATTCTCATATGCACTACAAATAAAATTTGTTTGACTTCATCCTTTCCAATTTGCATCACTTTTATTTCCTTCATTTGTACTATATAGAATAAGATCAGAGAGAATGGTCTTGTTCTTGATTTTACAGGACGTGCTTTGTGCTTCTTTCAATTTAAGCTGATGCTTGCTATGGGCTTGTTGTAAGCTGCCATTATCATGATGGGGTGTGCTCCTTGTAACTTTAGCCTTCCCAGAACTTTTATCATGCAATTCTGTCGGAGACCTTTGCTGCATGTAATCACATAATCATTTGCTTTTGGATTTTCAGTTTATTTCTATATTACATTACATTTATTGATTTAGTTATATTGACCCATCTCTGAATCTCTGATGTGAATCATCATGGTTGATGATTATTTTTATAGGTTCTTCTGCTTGCAAGTATTTTATTGAGAATTTTTGTATCAATGTTCAGAAGGGAATTTGTCTTGTACTTTTTAGTTGTTTTGTCTTTGTGTGGTTTGTGTATAAGGGTAACTGTATCTCAAAAGATGAATTGAGAAATGTTTTGTCTTTTACTATTTTGTGGAGTAATTTGAGGATTTTTATCATTATCTCTTCTTTGAAAGTCTGATTTGGTAGAATTCTTCACTAAAACAATTTGCTCTTGGGCTATTTGTTTAATTGTTTCAAGAGTCTGTTGAGGTAGAAGACTTTATTTTTTTTAGGATTACAATATGTTCAATTTTTTTAATAAAAAAAGTCTTTTTTTATCCATGTATCCCTCTGCTCCCTCTCCCTTCCCTCCTCCCAATCCCTCTAGTCAGCCTTCAGCCTCCCCGTCCCATCTGGCCATCCCCTCCCCCAAAAGAGCAAGATGTCCCAAGGTGGGTCAGCCCAGCATAGCACATTCATGCCAGGCAAGTCCGATTTCCTCATCCCAAAGTCAAGACTCAGATTGGTGGTCCTCTGCAGGGAGAGGGCTTCAAGGTGCCAGTCCACACACAGGAACACAGTCTGATCCCACCCCTCGAGGTTCCACATATTGCTCATGCCAATCAATACTTGCCTACATTTGGAGGGCCTAACTCCTCTTCCTAATGCTTCCCTGGTGGCTGTTCTTGATTCAGTGAGCTCCCCAGAACTCCAGCCAGCCAACTCTATAGGACTTCTCAAAATCCTTATCCCTTTGTTCATACAGACTCTCCTCCCCTGCTAGTTGGAGCATGATCTTGCCCCAGTGCTCTGCCATGGATCTCTGCCTCCACCTCTATTCATTGTAGGATATAGGTGATGGTGGAAGACTTTTAATGACTTCTTGTATTTCATTTTCATTAGTTTGTATAGATCTATTAAAATTACTTATTTAATCTCTATTTAACTTCTATAAGTGTTATATTGAGAACATTATTTTCTTTCAGACATTCTAATTTGTTGGAGTACAACTTTTATAATATGCCCTTAGGATTTTGGATATTTCCTTAATGTTATCTATCATTTTTAATTTTAATTTTGCCAATTATCCTATTCTTTCTTTGCTTTATACTTAATTTGGATAAGGGTTTGCTAATAACATTGATTTCCCCCTCAACCAAATTTTGTTTCATTCATTATTTCTATTGTTTGTATTTTATTGATTTTTCCCCTGAGTTTGTCTATTACTTTTTAAAAATTTTTTTCTTCCTTTTATTTTTTGATAAAAACATGTCTTTTTTATATCCATGTATCCCCTGCTCCTCACCCTTCTCTTCTCCCAGTCCTTCTCAGTCATCCTGCAGCCTCCCTCTCCCTAGTCCCCATTCCTTCCCTGAAAAGGGCAAGAAGTCCCAGGGTGGGTCAGTAGTGCTTTGTATTGTTTCTTTGTTTTTCTTTTCTTTTCTTTCCTTTCCTTTCCTCCTCCTCCTCTTCCTCCTCCTGATGAGGGCATTAAATGTTATGAACATGTCTCTTGGAACTTGTTTTACTATGTGCCATAGTTTCGGATAAATTATTTTTGATGTCATTAAATTACAAAAAGTCTTTGATTTCTTTTTAAATTTCTGCCTTACCTCCTTTTCATTTAGTAGAGAGTTAGTCAGTTTCCACGAGTGAGTTTCACATTATTATATTCTGCTTTAATCTGGAGAGGTTATAGAAAATGCAGTGTATCATTTCAGTTTTCTTGTCTCTACTTGGACTTGCTTTGTGTCCAACTATGTGATTAATTTTGTAGAAAATTCCAAGAGATAATGAAGACAAAGTATATTTTTTTGTGTGTTTGAGTGACGTGTTCTGTAAATATCTATAAAGTTCTTTTGTTTTTAATGCAAATTTTCTCTGGCATTACTCTGCATAATTTTATTTGGGATAATATGTTTATTGGTAAGAATAAGGTATTAAGGTCACTCACTATCAGTGTATGAAGGTCTATATATAATTTTAAATAAAGTAGTATGTGCTTGTTAATTTTATATTATCTTCACACAGACTAGCCTCATCTGACAGGAGGATTTCCAACTGAGAAAAGGCTTTCATAAGACTGGGTTGTAGGCAAACCTTAGAGCAATTTCTTAATTAGTAATTGATGTGAGAGGTCCTAGCCTATAGTGGGTGGTATCACCCCTTGTCTGATGATACTGGGCTTCAAAAGGAAGCAGAGTGAATAAACTATAGGAAGCTAATTTATACTCAGCACCACACCAGCTCCTTCTCTGGGATCTTGTCATGTTTCATTTTCTGTCCTGGTAGCAATATAATCTTTAATTAAGACATAAGGTTTTTTTTCCCCCCAAACTTGGTTTGATGTATAGGGATGAACAATTGCCATTTCTTCTTGGTTAATTTTTCCTTTGGTGGATATGTTGTGACTTTTCCTAACTTCACTGATAAGCTTTGGTTTGAAGTCTGTTTTACCTGATATTAATATGGCTATAATAGCTTGCTTCTTAGATTGATATGCCTAGAATATCATTTTCCATCCCTTTACATTGTGTTGATATCTAGTCTTGATATTAAGATGTGTTTCTTTAATACAACAGCAGAATAGAACTTGTTCTAAAATCCGTTGTGTTAATCCATTGTTTCTTATGGGGGACCAAGACCATTTATATGGAGGGGTATCAATGAACCCTTAGTTTTTGTCAATTTGTTATAACCATTGATTTTGTATTTGCGTATTTCTCTGTATTTCCTTTCTTTTGATTTTGTTGATCAAGAACTATTCATTTTCTTTGATTTTTGGATAGAATTTTCTGGTTGCATCTTTTATAGTGCTGGGTTTGTAGATAGATATTGCTTAAATTTGGTTTCATCATGAAATGTCTTATTTTACCATGTGTGGTCATTAAAATTTTGGCCTGGTAGAGTAGTCTGGGATGTAATCTGTGCTCTCAGCATCTTGAGGACATTTGTTTATTACAGTGGTTTTCAACCTTTCTGATGCTGAGATCTTTTAATATAGTTCCTCATGTTGTAATAACCCCACCCACCAAGTTATTTTGTTGATGATTAATAGCTGTAATTTTGCTAATATTGTGAATCATAGTTTAAATATATGATAAAAAGGATGGTCTTGGGTGAGTCTTGTGAAATAGTGGTTTGTGTCAGAGGAGTAGCAATCCTCAGGTTGAGAACTACACTGATCTAGGACCTGCTGGCATTGAGAGTCTCCACTTAGAAGTCAAGTGTATAGGGCTGCCTCCATAAATTATGTGGGAGTTCTTCCCTTGTAGCTTTTCATGCTCTTTTTAGCCTTGTATGTTTACTATTTTGATTATTATGTGATGAGGGGATGTTCTTTTCTAGTAGCCTATTTTGTCTTCTGTCCACTTTTTGTTTCTGGACTGGCATCTTTTCTTTCATTCAGATTAGAAAAAATTCTTCAATGGTTTTGTTGAAAATGTTTTCAAAGCCCTTTACCTGGGTTTCTCTCATACCTTGATTCCTATTCTATTTAATGATTTTATAGTGTTACAGATTACTCGAATGGTATGTGTCATTTTTTAAGATTTACCATTTTCTTTGACCAATCTCTTTCATCTATCATGTCTTAGGTGTCTGAGATTCTCTCTTCCATCTCTTAAATTCTGTTAGGTAATCTTATCTCTGTGGTTCCCCTTAGAGTTCTGAAATTTTTCATTACCAGTTATCCTGAGTTTGGGTTTTCATTATTGCTTCCTATTCTACTTTTAAGACTAGAATTGTTTTATTCCTTTTTTTCCCCACACTTGATGTTTCATTAATTTCTTGAAGTAGTTTACTCATTTCCTCTTTAAGGATCTCTGGCATATTATAGAATACTGTTTTAAGGTTTTTCTCTTGTGCTTCAGCTTTGTTAGGATATTCAACACCTGCTGTGGCAGGGTTGCTGGGCTCTAGTGGAGACAAACTGTCCTGGCTGTTATTTTGCTTTCATGCTGGCCTCTAGGCATCTGGAATTAAGACATAATGGTAGGTGCTTGATATATAGCCATGTTTTTATTGGGTGTTTTGTCCCTTGTCTTTTGTTTTATCTCAGATACTTAAGAGATTGTGGTGGTTGTATATTGCCTCATAGGAAATTTGTTCAGGGTCCTGTTAGGTAACTGCAGAAGCGGATCAAGATAGAATACATTTATGGACATTGGGATAGGATATGACACTTAGGAAAAGGAATGGGCTGTGGTTGTTGTGAAGGTTTCATGAAGGAGGAAAGCCGGGCTCTTCAAACACGTTGTTTGGCAATGGAGGTAGAGCAGTGTATGCTAGCAGAGAGCACATATTAGAGCAAAGTCATTCACCATTTCAAACATAGGAGTAAAAAAGAGAGAGAATAGACAAATGATCAGTAGTTGTATGGGAGGGTATTCCATCAACGGAAAAAAATATCCTGCAAGAGCAGTCTTCTGAAAGTTTTATGTCTTTAGAACATACCCATTAGCTGAGTACCAAACATTAAGCCAATGACAATTGATGAACATTATAGATGGACAGTCAACATCTAAATTCAGTAGCAGATACCTTCAATGCCAAATCTTTACTGTGATATATATAATATGTCTTAAAATATCATATAGTCTCATTAATGTGTATAATCTAAAGCTAACTGAAAAGATTAAGCTTTCCGATTAAGGAATAAAATAGTAGTAAAAGCTCCCCAGAATATATAGGGAAATGTCTGGCTATAAATACAAAATATCAAATATGTAGAATAAACAAAAGAAAACTCTTGCTTACAATATAAAGTCTATAATTAACAATGCATTGTGGCCTTTGGAATTTTCTAATAGAATATTAGCTTCTTTGCCTATGAAGCAAACCATTAGAAATGAAGGATATGTTAATTTTCTCAGCAGTAGTAACAATTTAAAAAAGCATAAATATATTCTTATTTATTATATATCCCTTTAAACACATAAAATAATCACATTTTTATGTAGTAGGACTAGATATGTTTATTCTGTACACAACTACTATACAAATTATAGCACCAGGCTATATATCTTAAACAAACCAATCAAATTCACAAAAAACTAAAATAAAATTTCAAAGAATACTGAGATGTATCTTCAGTAAAGGGCAAATAATATCTGTCAACACAACTTTTCATGTTACTTCAAGAGAACATTTAACAGAGTATTGTAGAAAATGATTTCTATTATAAGTAAATTTGTATTAAAACACATTTCTATGCACTTTTATAACCAGGTTTTAAAAATATAATATTAAATTTACCTGATTTGACTGCTTTAAAAATATTGATATATAATGACTTCAATTTCTTAGAGTGTTTTTTAAAGACCTGCCAGATGTAGGAAGCAACTCAAAATCTTAGCCATAATTTCCTTAAATATAACTCAGCAAAGTAACTTTATTTTATCAAGTAGGGCACATAAATAGGTTTAAAAAGGCTATTTAAAAAAAAAAAAACATTTGCACAAGTTAAGATACTAAGCTTTAAGATAATCTGCATATATTTTAGCATAAAAATTTCAAAATCAACCAAATTGTGGTTGTTGGATATGTTACTTTTTGTTTTGTTCCAGACTAGCTGCTTTATAGATGTTCTAATGACATCTTGAAGATAACTGTAGCTCATTTTGATTATGACATAGTTATTTATTTGTTTTTATTGCACTTTAGATTATGATGGTTTCAAAATGCCTTACTTGCTGCCACTTACCAAATAAATCAGTTTTGAGAATACTTGGATAACCTATTCCCATAGAATTAAATACCTATATTGTTAATGTGAATTTTGTTTATTTATTTGTTTTGCTTCTGTTTTATCAGAATCCTTGAAGGGCTAATAAAGCATGCCAAATATTATTGCTAACTTACCGCTTTAAGTTTCACTTAGATTCACTATGAATGCATTTAAATTGTTCTAGAATAATCTGCTATGAAAGGAGATTCTGTTTACTAAGACTTGATTTTTCTCTATTTTCTTTCATCTATTATAGTGCTGTTATAAGCATAACTGCACATATCTCTTATTAACAGTAAAATTATTTTAATTACAGTATTAAATATAGCTGGAACAAGTTTTATACATTGTTTATATTAATTTAAAGTTAGTACTCATAATAAGTATCAAGTTTGTTACACTTCTGTAATTTATGTGAGTTCCAATAAGTGTACTTGCTTGCCAATGGAAATACCATGATTGTTCAAACTAGTCATGTGAGTGTGTACTGTCACATAACTATTTGTTGTTTGCTTGTTCATTTTTTAATTAAGGTATGTGTGTGTGTCTGTGTGTGTGTGTGTGTGTGTGTGTGTGTGTGTGTTTATGATCAAGTAGAATTCAGAAGATAATCTTAGGAGTCAACCCTTATCTTCTATCTTGTTTTAAATGGAGTCTCTTTTTTGTTTAGTCTTTTCATGTTAAGCTTCTCTTGCTTTCAAGCTTCTGGAGATTTTGCTGTACTGGCCTCCAATTTTACCCTGGAACAAGGGTTATACATATAATACTACATCTAACATGCATATTTTATATTTAAAGTCAAGTCCTTATACTTAAGTGGCAAGCACATTAACAATGTTCATGGATGAATACTGTGTTTTTTATGTGTATTCTGTCATTGCCTAATTTATTTCATCATATCATTTTATCATTTTGATACTTTAATTGGAGAAGCAATATTTTATTTTGTTATTCTTTATTAAAATGTACTTTTTATACTTTATGGCCATGTCATTTTGTATGTGTGTAAAATACACACACACACATTTTTCTTGATGCTAATATTTTCCTATACTAAAAATATTTAATGCAATATTTTTTGCCAGAAACAAAAAATACAGGCATTTTCAAGAATTTTTCTTTTCTAGGATCAATTTGAAAATAAACAAATTGCAATAATGAAGAAAACAATCCAAATAGTCCTGTGTTTTATTTCTCTCTTTCTCAAATATTGTCTAATCTCTAACAGTTGTAGTTTCACTGTAGTTTCAAGAACTTTGATAATTTTGGTAATCTTGGTAAACTGTTTTATGAATGCTTCTTGGAGCCATTTGTGCCAGTGTGCACCTAATTTCTAATCCTCAGGTGGTGTATGCAGGAGGACCAGAAGCTGGAAGCCAGCATATGCTGCAGGCAAATTTGAGATAAGTCTGTGCTCACCTATAATCTGTCTCTAATTAGTTAGTTAATAAAAGCATAAAGTTTCTCTTGAATAAGAAAGCAAAAAACTAGGAAGCATGCAAATTATATTTTATATAAAATTTAGGTACACATTTGTTGCAATGAGGTTTCTTGGTCCCGGGTGTCTTGGTCTCAGGCAGCCAGAGGCCCAGACCCTGCCACACCAAATCCCTTAGCCACCCACCGCTGTTGCTCTGGCCCCCAGAAATGACTCAGATGTTTATATTAACTTTATACTGTGGCTCACGCACATTGCTAGCTAGCTCTTACATCTTAAATCAACCCATTTCTCTTAATCTTTCCTGCCACGTGGCCCATGGCTCACCTGTGTTCCTTATATGTTGCTCCTTGGGCGGCTTGCTAGATCTCTCTGACTTCGCCCTGCTTCTCCTACCTATGCTCTGATTTCTCCTACTTCTTCTATGGTGCCTGTCATAGCCTAAAACAGCTCCTTTATTTAAGATTGAGATTCACAGCATACAGAAAGGCATTCCCACATCACACATAATATATCATATATAAAACATAGGTAATAAACTTTCATGTCTATTCTATAAATATAATGTAAACAGCATAGAATATACCATAAATAATTAGGAATTATAACATTATATAACTTTTATCCATTATGTAACCACATATCGTGTATCTTCCTCTAAATATCTATGTCCTACTTACTTACCTACTTATTTTTCATCAACTTTTATATCTATGGATGCCAGTCTTTCTCTGAATGAGCTATACATTAGTACTAAAATGTACCTCCAAGGCTCATCTGCTGTAGTTTAGTTTACAACCCAAACTGCTATTCAAACATTGCGAATCATTTAAGAAATAGATCCTACTTGGGAGAAATCAAGATTGATGGAGGAGATACTAAGATTTCATCCCACTCACACATTTTTTTTCTTATTACTAGGCAACCATAAACCAGAGTCTTCCTCAATCACACACTGTACAATAATTATAGTCCCCCCCCACAAGCCCGGAGCATAAAGATTATATAGATCTAAATGCATGAGCACATGAGGAAACTGAGATGATTCACTTTTAATTTCATAATCTCCTATATCTGTCACAGTGATGTAAAATAAAGTGTCTGATGTCAAGTAAAGTAGGCAGCAGATTTACAAGTCTGTCCTAGTACCATTTATTTTCTATGTACTTTTCATTTACTTACTCACTATTCTGAGAAATATGCCTTCTCATCTATCACCAAGTCTCTAACACATTCATGCATACTCTCAACAAGCAGCCCAGTTTTGTCAGGAATTTGGAGCTGTGAAGCCAGGAAACCGGATCCACCTAGAGTCCATTCATTTACATCCCTTGATGCCCTCAGTTTGGTGACAGTTTGTAGGTTTTCTGTTTTGGGTTGGCTTTGACAGTGACAATACAATGAGTGATGAGCCTTTTAATTATCTCAACATTTTAACTGAAAAATCTGTCAGCACTTCTGTGAATGATTATGTCATATAAATATCTATTGAAATCAATAATTTTTTGGACATATGCTGTATTGAGCTATTTATAAAATTCATGGGTTTGTATAATTTTGGTCTTCCTTGTGTTATGTTTATTATAATGTAGGATAAGGTCAGTGTGCTTGTATTATATATTCTGGAAAATTTCATATTTTATTTTTTCCCAGATTTTGTGTCTAGTTTATATGAGTCTTTTGCCTCATGTATTTGTAAATATTAATAACCAAATATTATAATAGAATGTTTAATTAATAATAAACTTTAACATAATCTAAAGATGAAACAAATATATTCAAAATAGAATACTGCCTCAGGTTAAGTGTTACTAGAAATAAAAAAGAGTTCAAGTGTGCTGTTTCTTTTTTCTGCACTTTGGCCAGTTACAGGTTTCTTACAAGATTTTCAGGTAAGGATTGAGAATGTACCAATTTATGGATATAGAAATAGCTCATAAAGAGAGGTGTGATATTACTTCCACTAAGCTATATAGGAATAATTGTGCCTAGAGTCTCTGACCTTTCTAGTCACTGTTTAGGATCATGATAATCGTGACACATGTGGTTCCATCTTGTGGAGCCAGCCATAAATACACTTATTCAGTACTTTTTTTTACAACCATAATATCAGTGTCATCATTAACTATTGTTGCTGACAAGGTTTGCAGCTTGTTAAAGTTGATGTTTTCTTGTGTGCGCACCACACACCTTTCAGCACCAGGAAAGTTCGCCAATGGGAAAAAGCTTCCAGATCAATACTAACTTGATTTTTTCCATGTTTTCTGGCTCATATACATAATATTTTCAGGAATAGAGTGTTACTCTCAGATTTTGGAGAGTAAACAGGAACATTGGCAATAGTCAGTAAAATCTGAGTGTCTGGCCAACAACTACACTGGCCAAATATGAGATTATTTATTGGTTCTATTGTGTGTGTGTGTGTGTGTGTGTGTGTGTATGTATATGTATATATATATAATATACACACATATATGTATAAAGTTTAAATTTGAGTTTTTACAGAATATCTTCTTTTTTTCTTTCTGTGATAATTGAAAGTTTTGCTGAATATAGTAATCTGAGCAGGTGTATAAAACTTCTTAGAGTTTGCAGGATATCTGTCCAGAACCATCTGATTTATAGTTTCTGTTGAAAAGGTATAATTCTAATAGGTCTGCCTTTATATTTTTCTTTGCCATTATCCTTTGCAGCTTTTAATAGTATTTTTTTATTCAATGTATTTAGTATTTTTATTATTGTGTGAGTAAATTTTTTATGGTTTAGTCTTTTCATGGTGTCATCTATGTTCTAGATGTTTTGTGTCATGAAATTATTATATTTAATAATTTCTTGCACTGATGTATTGATTTTATCATATCTTCAGTGCCTTTGATTCTGTGTTCTGTCTCTTTTATTCTCTTGGCGATACTTGCCTCTGTGTTTCTTGTTTACTTTCTTACCTCCTCTATTTCCAGAATTATCTTAGTTTGTATTTTCCTTATTGTTGATAATTTTATTTTCAAGTCTGTGGTGGGATTCAGGTGTCAGTTGATAAGGTCCTAAGAAGACGCTTATCCAGGGTCCTGGGCTCCTGGAGGGGGTGTGGCCAGCCTGGAGTGGGTGTGGCCAACCCCATTGATCAGGGGCTGCTAGGACCCTGGGAGTGCTGCTGTTCCTGGTTCCTAGCTGCTGGAGAGACCAGTTTGTAAACCATCGTCCATTGCTCAGATACTCTAGTCCCCCCTGTTCAGGCTCCACTATAAGCTGTTACCTACATCATGAGTGTTGATTTTTATTTTAATAAATATTAATCTTGGACTGGTGCCTTGTAAGTAAAACTCCGCCTACAAGTCTTTTTGTGCCAGTGTCCATTGATAAAGTAGATGGACTCTAGGTGTGGTTTTCTCCCCAAGTTGGGGTTTTAGGAGAAAACAGTAGAGTGGACTCTTGTCTAGCTGGGGGTTATTCTATGATCCTTGGTTCTAGTGTGGTCTCCTTTGGAGCAGAAAGCATCCACTGAAGATGTGAACTGGGAATCTGGGTGTTTTGGTGACCTCTTAGAATTCTGGATCCTAGTTTGTCTGGTTCTGGAGTAGGAACATTCTGCTGGAAGTATGAATGGAATAGAGTAGCCAGGGGAGAAAGGGCTAGTAGAATTAGGTTGGGAGAGTTCCAGGGGAATGTGTGTGGTCAAAAAGTATGGGGGTCTTAGCTGAGTATCTGGATGGTATGTGGCCTCTGACGGAATGAGGTCTCCCACAAGCCCAGAGGTATTTTTTTTTTTTAACAAACTATGATATGTAGTCATTTCTAAAGAAACGTATTTAACATAGTGAATTCTTTTCCTTAGTTATGATACTATAATTGGTTGCATTATTAACAAAACTGTATTTATGCAAGACATTTTGTTGTGCTTCTTACATCATGTGTTAACAGAGATATAAAAACTATTTTTAATATCCAAAGACAATCACTTATAGCCTGTATTTGGCTACAATATGGTTTAGCCAGGAGTGACATTCAAAACACTTTTGATTATTTGCAGTACTAGCATATTATGAACAAATTCCACTAATGTACTGCTTAAGACTTCAAATATCAGTTAATGTGCTCAGTAATGAAGTTTATATGAAAATAAATCTTTGGTGAATAGTCACCTCACCTTTCAATATCATTCTATTAGATCCAGGGTCATTCATTAGATTTAAATTTATTAGCAAATAGCTTCTAAAGTCTTTCATAATCTGACAGTGTTCCTTAAGTATCTTTTAAAAATTTAATTTCTCAAATGCCAATATAAAATGCAGACTTTTAAAATGCGGAGAAATATTTAGTAATCAAATATAAATGGATGATATAAGATCCTCATTCCACGATTCTGTGCCATATATTAGGTTATTTATCAATAGAGATAGTTTTAAAAGTCTATAATAGTTAGAGGGAAGTAAGTTAAACTCATTTTTAATGACAATAGAAGAAAAAGTATAAGATACAGAAGTATGAGGTTTATGTCCCAACCTTACCTCAAGGTTTAGGCCCACAGACCCACAGACCTGCAGAGATACACAGATGCTTACAATAATTTTAGGCTGATTAGCCCTAAGGCCCTGGCATATAACTTGCTAACTCTTTACCCTTAATCTACCCAAGACTCTTATCCTGTTCAGCCATGTGGCTATGTACCTTTTCTCAGCGCAGCATAGTTGTCCTCTGTTACTTCTGGGTCTCTCTGGCATTCTGCTGTTTCTTCCTGTTCCTAGAGACTCCTTCGTATAGTAGCGCCACCCACACTTCCTGTCTGCCTTTGGCCAATCAGTGCTTTTTTATTAAATGCATAGGCGGGGAAAGTTATTTACAGTGGAACAACATAATTGCCCACATATCCCCTTTTCTCTTTTTAAAACAAAAAGAACTCCAAAGATTTAAAGCAAATCTAATATTCTTCCCCCCCTTATCTATAACAACTTATAAACAACACTGTAAATAAAAACCAACATCCATAATCCATGTTTTAGAAATAATGGCATTGTTCTCTAGGCTACTTGCTGCTGAATGGGTGTGTTGGCAATCCCATAGGAATCCAAAGAAAAATGTAGGATTATGCACAAGTCTTTAGTGGAGTAGTCTCTAAGGCTGGGTCATCTCATTCAGTCTCCTTGAAATTGTTCTAGATACAGAGCTCAGAAAACTTCAACAGAGGTGCTCTGAAATGCTGAATCATATGGGCCATACATTTCCATTGGAGATTTTAGAGGGTCTTCCTCTATCAAACTTTATGTTCTTTATCCAGGAATAAATCAACAGCCTCTCATTTTCTGTGAAAATAAAAAGAAAACCTCTTCTCCAAAGTAGCATATCTTTGGATTTCAATTTTAAAGCCAATTCATTTACAAGATATATAGGTTGAATTAATCCAACAGCATTTATAATCAACTGTTTTTTAGCAGCTTCTACTAATTCATTTTCAGTCAAGAAGCTTAAAAATAAGACAATAATATACAGTATTCAGACACTCTTTGTATTTTCCATCTTTATGTAGCTTTTTTTTTACTTTATTTCTTTTTAAAGGCTTTCTCTACCTTTTCTTCCTTCTCTAAGCCTATGCATATATATTTTCAACACACTCTAAACCACTTAGACTTTTTCCAAAAAAACTCTCTTTACTGTATATTTCTCAACTTTTCCTGTGTCTGACCACACTTTGCTTGGCTAGGGTGATTGATTCTACCTAGATTTTTCTGTCTTTCTGTTTCTGAACACACCTTTAATCTGCCAGGATTCAAAGATGGTAGGATGAGTGGATGGCTCCACCTAGCTCCTAGTGTAATTTCATAGAATTTATCTTTTTAGCCCAGGTACTCTGGAGTATTTTAGGGTCAATATAATCACTAAGTAAATCATTGCCATCTGCTGCTCATTAATTCTATTTACGTATTAGGCAGCAAGGCCTAAAACTCACAAGTAAAAACTCACAAGTGTTTTGCCTCTAAGTCTGAATAAGGAAGCTTCTCTTAAAGCCAAGCCTCATTTTGCCTCCAGGAAACAGAGGTGATCCAAGAAAACATTGAAACTAAGAAGTCATCTTTGATTCTGTTCACTTTTTGTCTTTTTGAACAGAAACCTTAAATACATCATTTTCAACTTTTTGCTTATATTGAGAGTCCCATGAGATTTCAGGAACAAGCCATTTTATACCTTAAGCTGTACTCCAAAAGCCTGCCACTGTAGCCAAAGACCACATGCCTCACCATAGCATTTCTGTACCACAGCTCACATGAGAGACACAACTTAGAAGCTGTTTTGGTTTTAATTTTATGCTCTATTGTTTTTAAGCATTCTTTGGCTTTATGTGGGTATATTTTACCCACGTTGGGCTGCCATTTGTTACAGTGGGGTTTCTTGATCCCAAGAAGCCAGAGGCCCAGACCCACAGACCTGAAATGCCAGACCTCTTAGCCTCCCGCCGCTGCTGCTCAGGCCCCCAGAAATGACTCAGATGTTTATATTAATTTCATGCTGTTTGGCCTATGGCTCAGGCACATTGCTAGCTTGCTCTTACATATTAACTGAACCCATTTCCTTTCATTTGTCTGCCATGTGCCCTGTGGCTCATCTGTGTTCCTTACATGTTGCTCCTTTTGGGCTTCTGGCAGGTTCCCAAAGCTGAACACTCTGCCTATCCTCTGCTTTCTAACAGTGTTCAAAACACAAAGAGACCCCCTACACCCGTGGGCAGAGGCCCAAAGTTGGGTTGCCAGATGTCGGCGGAAATTCTCTTAAATACACCAATCCAAGCTTAATATTTATTAAAATATATGCCAACACTCACGATACAGGTTACAGCTTATGTAGATGCCTGATAGACTGGATTATCCACATGGTGGACAATAGATGCCAATGGATGCCAAACGTGTCTCTCCAGCACTCTGGAACCAGGAAAAAGGCTTTCCAAGATCCCAGCAGTCCTTTATAAATAGGGTTGGCCACTCTCTCTTCCGGAGCCTGGATAGGCATCTTCGGACCTAATCAGCTGACACCTGAATCCCACCTCAAGATACAAGAGTTAGAAAAACAATAATCTATAGAACTTGTGGTTAACTGTAGGAACTTAGCTTAGTAATTATACAAGGGAAAGTTCGGGGTTAGTGAATAGTTGAAAAGAAAGAATTAGCCTTAGCAGGTCCACAAAGAGCCACTCTGCTTACTTTATATACAACATACTAGGTCCCAAAATCACAAAATAAGACAGAAAATCACTCAAAAAAATGATAAAATAAAAAATATAAAAGCAATGAAGTGTATTTATACTCCACAGGAAACAGGTCAGAAGCCACTGGGAAAATAACCTGTTTAGTGGGATGATTGTGAATAAAAGGAGTACAATAAGATACACATCAAATGTTCCATACCCAATATTTTTCAGGGTAAATTATTCAGGTCATAGAATTTTGTTTATATTTTTGAAATATTTGCAAATGTGGAATGAAATGTCTTAAATATATAATACAGCAATAAGCATATAACTTATTTTTGGTCACCATTCCTCAGATATACTAAAAATATTTTATACAGTATTTCTTTATCTTTTTGGTCTGTGTGCATGTGTGTGTGTGTGTGTGTGTGTGTGTGTGTGTGTGTGTGTGTGTGTGCACGCGCGCGCGCGCGCACGCCTGCAATTGGGCCTGTCATATAAGGTTAGGTGTTATGATGGTCAGTTCTGACTATGAACTTATTTACATGGACACCACACACTTTGTGGATATTGTTTATAGAAAGCATATGCAGGGAACAAAGTAATTTATTTCTGAAGATTCATGTAAACTTCTGTAATTGCATGCTGACTGAAATGTGGCAATATAGGAGATAATTATCTGTTATGATCAAAATGAATACCAATAAATGGATTCTTTCGCTTAGTAGTTGCTCCTGAAATTTCACTACCAAATTTGCTTTCCAAATATTTTTCTACGTTGAAAAGCAATATCACACACATATAAATTATATATATTCCTACAGATCTGTAGGTAATGCTCTTTGGTTTATATATATTATATATTTTCATTTGTCTGATAACATTTTTCTTTTATACTTTTGAGAATTCTAGGCTATAATTATCATAAAGCTTACTTCTGTATTTATTGGTTAGTTCCTCAAGCTGTAAAATGACTTTATGAGCGCTATTCAACTAAATTTACAGTTTTATTCCCTTTGGAAATAAGGCATAGTGTGGATGTTCCTCTGCTTTGTTTTCATATAACATTTTACTTTCTTCTTGTTAATACATCTATCAATGTGTAATGTTACTATTATTGCACTTGTCTCTCTGATTAAATAATGATTCCATACATGTCATGCCTATTTCTTACTCAACTCAAAATTCCTGGCACTTACCATATGTCTTGACATCCAGTATACATCAAAAATAATTGTTAAGTGAATGAAATGGTCAAATCTCCTGCATCACTGTCACCAACTTTAATGATGTAATCAGTATACAATATTGACAGAACATCTTAGTTTGATATCATTGTTTTTAGAGATTTTACACTACATCTACACAGTTTCAGTCACTGTTTGGTTCCATGATCTCTATATAAATTTACAAGCCATTAAAGAATTTAGCAGAGTATTTATGAGGTACCCAGATGAATAATACATTTACAGAACTAGTCAATTTGTGACTGATCTGTGTCTACTTAGAAAGAAAGGGGAGCAGACAATCCCTCTGTCCTTTTAGAAAGCCATTTCAAAGGCAAGCATTGCTTTTAATTTTGTTATATATTGGAGAGAAGCATTTGCCAAGTCACAGAGTGTCTGAACTGGGTCCTCACTAGAACACCTCTTGGGTGTCTTATTGTCCTATGACTTCTCAAAAAAAACCAAAAACTAAAGAAAACAACAACTAAAATAAGAATAATTCTGTGCAAGCCCATTTTTTCTAATTGTTAGATGTATTTTTAGGAGTTGTGAGCATGGGAGAGCTGTTCCCATGATTCATACATTATGTGGGGCATGGACAAGGGAAAGATTCTTTCCCCTACTCTTTCATATCACGCTACTCCAACTGCATCCTTACCCATCAATGCCTAAGGCAAGTGAGAGATCTAGCCCTGAGGTCATAACAGCAGGAGAGCTGTGTCTGCAGCGTCTCATATGGAGCATGCAAGAGAATAGCCTCTATGTCTTGACTTGGAAACAGTAGAGCTGGCCCTGAAGGTATAGTACCGAGAGAACTGAATCTGCCGATGTGAAAGCAGGAAAAGTGGCCCCACCGCTTGGTCATCACTACAAGGAATGAACTAGCCAAGGCAAAGCTTAAGAACTCATCCTGGTGGTGAGGACAGAAGAAAGCTGGCCTACTTACTAACAAACTGCTACTTACTGTGTCTAGATCAGGCTTCTGAGTTGGCCACCCCCAACATCCATTCCAACTTTGATCTGATGGAGCATGTGAAGAGGCAGACCCAAAGCTTCAGAATCTCCAGGACACAGGTCAATAATAGCATGTCCAAGAGGAGGTCCAGTGAAGAGGCATCAAACCAGACCAATGACTCTTTCAATGAATGCATACAAGTAAAGATATATGGATAAAGGGATTTACTTTGCGTCTCATGGTGTCGCACTATGTAGAGCTTCCATGAATAGATTGATTTTTGTTTTATTTTTCTCTTCAATTTTATTTTCTTATACTTTAGAGGGGGGGTTGCAGGGGCAGAGAGTGGATAAGAAGGTACTGAGAAATAAATGGGATGAACATGTATGATTGTAAAAATAACACAGAGAATAAATAAAATTCAATTTCTAAATATAAGCACTCTCTTAACTTTAAAATAATCTTTGAAGTGTCTTCAGCATTTTAGAAGTAGATACGGTGAATGGTATGCATAGTTTTCTAATGCAAGGAAGCCTAGCCATGAAATAATGCAGGATAATATTATAGAGTCTGGTCACAGGTAACGATGTGTCTAAATTGACTTGGTTCTAAGGCTATAGCTGAGTAACAGCTAAGTTAAACATAATACATGGAATTAGATATGTCAAGTTTCACTGAGCAGGTCTTCCTGTTTTCAAGCAATCGAAGGAGGTATGAAGCATATAGAATATTTGTTGTTAGATAGGTTCTGCAATTTGAAAATTCAAAAATTAATTTGGTTTACCAGTGCCCTCTAACTGTGAAGGAATGTACTAAAACATGTTCCTTGAAATGTGCCACTTAAGCTTACAGTAAATATGTCTGAAAATTCAGCAACAGTAATACACTGTTGTGTGGTCAATAATAATTGGCCAAAATTGCCCATAGATCTAGTCTTATTGCTACTTTGTTAATTTATTTTGATACTACTACATCTTTTAAACATCGGTTCCCATTTAACATCTTGCATTGCTTGGAAATAAGAAAATCAAGAGTAATAGCTTCTTAACATAAACATTTACAAAACTTTGTTAATTTACTTTTTTATTTAACTTGTGTCACAATTACTTCCAAGATGTGTTTTAGGTGCTCAGATGTCATTATTTCCTCTGCATGTAATATAGGCGCTAGTCCCAGATCAATGCTATACTGAGTCAGTGGTCCATTTGCTTCCAGGTATTCCCCATTTTATTAAAAAAAAAACAAAAAACGTGATGCCACAGTAATCTACTCAAACATAATTATGCAACAAACACTTCCTATATTGTTTTCAAAATGAGATCATTAACAAAGCCCAGGTTCTGAAACTGTGTGGAACCAGATGGTAGGATAGGTGGGGAGGAAATGGGGAGAATAAAAGGAGAAGGGGGGAGGAGGAGGAGGAGGAGGAGGAGGAGGAGGAGGAGGAGGAGGAGGAGGAGGAGGAGGAAGACAAGGAACTTTAAGGAAAATATATTGTCGGAAAAACTCTATTTTTCTTAACAGAAAAAGTCTCCTTTATATATACACTGCCTATGTTTCTTAGGTACATTAGATTAGGTGGATGAGATTATCATATTACCACATTTTTCTAGTCAATACTCGCTGCATCTCATTTAAAGAACATTATACCCAGTCCAGATTAGTGTGAAGTGAATACTTCATTTCAATAATAACAATAATATTGTAATAAATTTAATATGCTAGTTTTCTTTTGTAAATCTTGCATGATATATTAGATAACTCTCATTTTACTCATATTATTTAGCCTTATATTACTTAAAATAAGTTTAAAGATATAAATAATAAACAAGTGTTTCACTTTGTTTCAATTTTTGTTTGTTCTTAGAGAAATTAATATAATTTATTTGATGATATTCACCTATATCTCTCTACTTCTCCCAGATTTGTGAACTTCTATTGGAGCACGGTCAATTTATTGGAAACCAAATCATTACAAATCTAATTCTACCTCTTATAGCAGCTATCAGTTACCAATAACTCCTCATCTACTTGTGGAAAGATTTTTCTGCTGCCCCTAGCTTCATGCTGATATTTTTCTGGCTTGAATTTGTACATTCTATCATAGTGACTTAAGTTTATATCTGAAACTTCCCTCTTGTGTCCTGAATATGATGGTTTGGGGAGCTATTTCTTGCTCTACTATATTTTTCAGGCTCTCTTCCACAAGGATTGCTAAGCCTTCGGGGAGGGGATGTATACAGATGTCTAGACTGTGAGTCTTTGAGGCAACTGCAATCTACGCCTAGAAAATATCTTTGATGAGGATTGAAAGATGTATTAATTTATGGACACAAATAAAAGGATAGTGAAAGGTTTTTTTTTTTCTTCATTTTATTATTTTTTATTTAAAAAATGTCCTTTTCAGCCATCTATTCCCCTGGTCCCTCTCCCTTGCCTCCACCCAACCCCTCCCAGTGAGCCTTCCCCTCCCCCCACATGCAAGAAGTCCCAAGGTGAGTTAGCTCAGCATGGCACATCCACTCCAGGCAAGTCCAATTTCCTCATCCAAACTCTAGACTGGTTTAGGTGTTCCTCTGCAGGGAATGGGCTCCAAGATTCCAGCCACCATGTCCATTTAGTAAAATAATAGTAGTAGTAGTCCCCCCACCCCCGTAGGACTTGTGTAATTAACATGAAAACTTGGTCACTATATGTTTTCTTCTTGAGGAAAGGGTCTTAAAGACAATTAGAAACTATTTGACTACTACTATAATATTGTCACCACGTCAGAAGTGGGCATCTTGTCATGCTGGTCATATTGTACCTTTCTGTATTCACAGCTGTGTAGAATTGATGATTATTTCTCCTTTAGAAGACATAGGGTCTTCTAGCATTATGAAAGCAAGACAGTTAAAAATGAAGCATCAAGTTGAATACCAGATAGAGTTTCCCATGTTATATAATTCAAAACTGTGACACTTTCACAATACAGTCTTCCTGTCAAATCTAACCAAGAGAAATGACCATCACTTGTAATGTTTGGGTTCTATGCAGTTCCACTGAACAATACTTAAAAAATATTATCCACAAGAGGATTATATTTTTAGAATGCAAATAATGTGGTATTTGAAAAGAGAAAAGATAAATTCAACCTTTTCTAGATGTTTAGATTAATATCTCTAAATTCAATAACGACTCAAATTAGCACATACAATTTTAAGTAACCGAGAACTACAAATAGCTAAAAAATATTATAAGCAAATTTTCCACAGCGGCTGATCGGAGCACTCATCCTGGCCTCCACAGTGACCTCAGCCTCAGTTAAAAAGCCAATCATGTCAAGCTATAGCTTTTTATAAGTTCAGTATATAGCTGAAAGTTTATTCAGATATTATATATCCCTTGACTCTTTATTCGAGGGCTGTAGTTTTATTAATTACTGACGGAGGAGAACATCTTAACTCCAAACCCTACGTGTGAGTGAGTTCAGGGGTCCTGTAATAAGTAACTGACTGAAAAGTGGATGCAGGCCCAGATCTCCGAATCCCCAAAGGAAGCATGAAGCCCATGTAGACCGAAGATGGCTGTAGAAAGATCAGAACACAGGGCTAGGCTCTTTTTGATAGTTTTGTCATGGAGGACATGTCCGTAGTCATCAGGTCTCTCAGTTTCACAATGCTGTGTATTATGTCTAGTTTCAATGTGATAAAATCTAATTCCTGTTCTTGACATTAAGACACACTTGTTTCTGACACAAGAGTTTCTTTAACTCTCCATAAGAATTGTATCCTGTTTCCAAACTGCAGATTTCAAACAGTGCAAACTGTTTCCACTAGGCATAAATTCCATGTCAGAACCAGTTTGAGTTTTCCAAATTATTTGAGACAATTAAGTGGAATAATCAACATATGGATTACGTCATTTTCTTGAGAGAAACTTTAGTGCTTTGAATATGTATGGCCAGTAGACTCATGTCTTTTAATGCATGATGGTTGATAGGAAGTGGAATTATTAGGAAGTGTGGCCTTGAAAGATAAAGTGTGTCACTTTGGGAGTGGGCTTTGAGATAAATATTCAAGCTTTAATTTATTGAGTGAAAGTTCACATCCTGCTTCCTGTGAATCAAGACTAATGCTGGGCTATCTGTTTGTCAGTCCATAACGTATAGTATGGAGACTGTGGTTCTATAGTTCTGTTTAAGTTCTTTTATGTATGTGCATATTGATATTTTAGGAAGCATCTATTGACGTTACTAGCTTTTTACACTTTTTATCATTCTCACAGGTGTGAATATTGCTTATCCTCCACATTTCATCATTTATTCTGCCATTCGTACTTCCTGATATATAATTTTATTTTCCTTCTTCATATCATTGTCTTGTATCTTCTCTCTCTGAGGGGGAGGGGTGACCTCACGACCTGTTACTAAATTCTTAATCTTTATGGGTATTTCAAATGAAACATACATCTGATGATTCAATCTAGAAACCACGAATGAAAGAGAATATGTACCATTGTGGCGGGGTGAGGGAAGTGTCTGGGTTTCCTCAGAATAATTTCCAGGTGAATTCATTTACATGACAGTTTTATAATTTTAAAGTTGAATAATATTCTGTTAGGTGCTGTAGAAGTGAGAGTGAGTTTTCTCTTATTATAACCCTGGAGAGTAAACCATGCTCCAGTGAAAACCCACACATTCAAGAATATTTGGGGAAAACCATTTGATCGTAATGTGAAACAAAATACGCAAGAACCAAAAACTAAGTTGGGTCAACAGGAAGGGAGAAGATCTAGGAGAATTTGGAGAGACACATATGATTAAAACAGGCTATATTAAATTCTCAAATAATAATAAATTATTTCCAAAGTTTATTGACACTTTGTGTTTTCATTTCTATCTACTTTGTTCCCATGTACTTTTCTACTTGGATGTCATATGTATACACAGTTCTTATCACTGAGAAACTAAAAGTTTTTCTGTCATAAAAATATTACTTATATGTATTCTTAAAATATTGCCTTTGGGGTTTCAGACATTAGTCAGAGGTCAAGAATGCTGACTTCTCTTCCAAAGGACCTGGGTTTAATTCCCAACACTCACATGTTACCTTACAACCATCTGTAACTTTTGTTTGAGATTTTGGAACTTAGCAAATAAAATATTTCTTGCAGGAGAATAAAATCATACTAGAATTAATCTCTAGTATGTTTAAAATCATATATTTCTCATATCTTTGTCTTCTTGTGAGAAAAACAACCTCCATGCTTATCTAGGAAAACCTGATCATAAGTATCATACCTCTCAATATACTGGCTACAAAATATTCACCAGGGCAACACTTTATCTATCTTCAGTCTCACTGAAAGTTTTTTACAGTTCTATTAAACATTCTCAGTATTAAATAATTACCCCAGATGCTAGAACACTGACCTTGAAATTGAAGCAAATTGATTATTGGATGATTGGCATCATGGAATGGAAGAGATAGAAACATTATCAGAGAGAACTACTGAACTGGTTAAGGATGAGTTAACACGTCTATTTATTAGGGTAGATAGGTAGAGGAAGTACCTGTCTGAGTGAAGTTTTAGTTCACCAGATGGCTTTCCTTCATCATTTTATGATGTATGTCACATATATTTACTTCATATAGTTACTATTTTCCTCTTACAATACACAAAGACTAAGTAGCCTTATGACATACACTTATAATATGAGAAATATAAATAGCCCTTTTATAATGCAAAGTATAAATATTGAGATGAATTTATATTTGTTATTAGTAACATAAATGTAGTTCTTTCTGATTGGGATGTTTTATTCTTCATATTTAACAAGCTAAATGATCACAGTAATTAAAATTGTACCATCTATAAGTAGCAATCTGAGTAGTACAGTCTCAGTGATTACCTGATTATCTCACTTTATCAAGCTAACTGCTATTTCATTTGACATTATTCACATCTAGTGCTGAAATTTGGAAATGATTTGAATCTCCATACCTCAACCCATAGGTCCATACAATGGAGGCTTGGTGCTCAGTGTGACAATATGAAAAATAATTGAAATTTTAACAGGTGGAGTTTTGTGAAATATCTTAAGTCAGCTGGGGATGCCATGCCATTTGTCTACACAGAAACTTCAAACATCTTCTAATTTTACAGTTACAAATTTTATAACTTCCTCCTGGACTTGTTTCCACTATTGCTACATCCAATGATGTCGTCAAGGTAGCTATTTCATGAGTTAGAAAAAAATACTGTTTGCACAAACAGACAAAAAAGATGCTTATTAATGTTGGGTGTCATATGTCAATTTCTGCTAAAATAAAACTATACATCTTAAATGGATATTTAATAAGAAACAGGTCCTAAAAGGGGTTGTAAAACAACCAAGTTTTTTTTTTTTTTTTTTTTTTGTTTTTTTTTTTTTTAAGAGAAAGTGTAAGGACAGGTAATTGTAAGTGTTGATTAAGTACATTCTTCTCTCCTGCAGGGAAGCTCCTTCATGTTGGAAAGTGAGAAACTCAAAGGCTTCAGGAAGCCCTCCAAATTGACCTGATTCAGCACATTCTTACATACATGTAAGCAGTAAGGACTGCCTAGTATACAGTCTCAGACAAGCTGAGCTGTCTAGAAGAGGTACGGAACATCTTTCTCGCTAGTGAAACCAAGAACAGACAAGTTACCATAAATAGGCAGAGACCCGTCAAGAAACCTGGAAAAGAGGCATGTTTAGTCTGTTGAGCTACATGCAGGTTGTGCAATGTTTATAGCTTTGGTGTGATTGTGTGATGTAGTCATCTTTGAGTCATTTGTGCAAGTCACACTTCACTGAAACCATGTAAGTAAGCCCAAGAAACGTCAATGGTTCAACAAGTTCGGGTTTGGCAGTTTTGATTAGACCTTTGTTCACATCTCCCCAGGAATAGTGTCACAGCATAGGATCTAATGCCTAGCATAGACATCATTAAATTCAAAATTGAAAAGTGTTTTAAACAATAACCTGGTATTTCTTTTGTGGTATCAGAAAGAAAATGAAGCAATTATGGTTTTAATCTTCATAGTATTTACAATGCAATTAGTCATGTATGCAAGGGATAATGTTTGCCTTTGATTATTTCTTTTGTTCCTTTTTTAATCTACTTAGGACAATTATTTTATTCCCTAAAGGTGATAAATATGCAAAAAGAAACATGGACCAGAACACTGTATTCTTTTGTAAACTTTTGGCATCTCACAAACTATTAATAAGCCTTGAAGATTACATAGAAATTGATTTGGTTTATTTTACTATGGTTTTGCTTTATTTTCTATAACATAGTAGATTTTGTACAGGGTTATGGAAAAATACTTTACCTTTTCATAGCATTAAAAATTGTGAACTTTTTATAATTCTATAATATGAAAAGTAGTTAATAATTAAAATTGAATTTACTAACTCTTTAAGCATAATGGAAATCACTACCTCATGGTTTTAATAAAGACTGTGTGATCTTTACGGTAGAGTTCTGAGAAAATAAATTGATGATATTGTACAGTCTATAATGCAGTGATATGGTTGGTAGATCCAGATCAGTGTGCTCACTGCAGACATCTTGATTAGCAATCTTTGTCTTTGTAAAACCTGTTGATTCATCCCCTCTTTCCCGTAGGCACATGGAATCGTCAGTGCAAGAACTTAAAACACACTGAATATTTTCAGTAAAATTTTGGCATATGGTATGCAAATTGCATCTGTTTAAAATACAGTTCAGCACCAATAAAATAAAATACACTTGTATTGTTTAGCATCCGTATATTGGTTTCAATACTGAGAGGTTTTGACACCTTTTCCCTTTTATACAGGGATGAACAAAACCAGTATTTTTGTTCTTAAACATTAGAATTTCTCCACTTGCCTTGTTGGGAAACTTCACAGAAAAAAATAAATAGAAAAATTTGTACCTAATTATTCCAATTAAATAATTAGAATACGCTTTTAAGTTTGCCCTCCTTATTTACAATATGGTCCTTGATGCTCCCTTGTGTGTCTGGTTAGCTCTGTCAACATAATTTGAATAATCTTTCACACTGTATTATGATCTCCACTTGGTTCACTCTTCCCAACATTCTGCCATTATCCCCATATTAAATTCTCTTTCAAGCACTATTTACATTGCCCTATAATATTTTTGTTGAATTTATGCAAATATATATCACCCCGTAATAGAAGAACATGATATTTGCGTATAAATTCTGTATCTATTTGTGGTTTATGAATTTGCACTGAAATAGAGACTTCCATTTGTACCACAGCTATGAAAACAAACTATAGATTTGCTTGGCGGTGCCCAGACTGGATGCCCAAGGAACCTTGATGTCTTTAGTATTTTTTCTATAAAATGAAAAGTTCCTAGTTTTGGAATAAGAATGATACTTTCTCAATTTATGCTATTTTAATATGGAAATACTTTCAAGCATTGTCTTAATAATTAAATATACTTTAATTATTATTCATTGTGGACGACATTAAAAATTTGTCTGAAATGGAGACCAGAGTGAAATGGCTAAGGATTAGAGTGGAAAACAAAACACAGGGGTAAATGTGTAACTGAAAGAGGAAGCCGGGGCTTAACGGAGGAATGGAGGAAGTACTATGATAACCATGAATGGAAGCAAAATACTTTGTTCCCTGATTTAAAAAAAAAAAAAAAAAAAAAAAACTGAAAAAAATCACAAAAAGTTAATTAACCTTCTATCGCTTAAAAAGTGATATCATGGGAATTATAAAAGTTACAATCTTTGACCATCACTTATGATATATTTCCTTTTTTTTTCAACCCTAATTCTATCCTTCTGGGATAATTGTATAATATTTTCAACTCTTGGTATTTCTTTTATTTTTTATTAATTTAATATTAATATCAAAAATGAACATGACATGGTTTTCTTTTTCTCATTATATAAAAAAAATACACCTGAATTTGTGTTCTGAGATAAGAATTATCTTTCTACCTTTATTTAAATAGAGGGCATAAATAAAGACAGGCCCATCATTTAACTTTCCTTTTTTAATGTGGCGCATAAGATTCTTTGGTTGTTGATATTAGGTATACTGTTAAGTTTAAGCTATTATTAGAGCAATAATGCTACATGTTTTTAAAACAGGGTATTGAACACTTATCAACATGGCTGATACCTATAGTTTATTAATACTTTAGACAAAGTTTAATATAAATGACATAAACAGTTTCCTAGGGAGAGTTCCTTCATGTCTAAAGTTAGTATTTACATATTATCCCCAGCAGTCATCTCAAATTTGTCACAGAAGCACCAGCTGGCTGATATGGTGAGTCATAGGACAAGCCAAAATAATGGATATTGATGTTCCCATTTGTGTGAAATGTACTTCTTGGTCTAATGGATGTTTTGTAAGTCTGATTGGTAGTGAACCAAACAAATTCACAGGTATCATATATATATATATATATATATATATATATATATATATATATATATGATAAATCACATATATAAATAAATATATAAAAATATATATAAATCATATATATAAAGGAATCATATTATATATAAAGGAATCATATATATATAAACCACTGGGCCATGCAAAGTAAATGATATGAAATAAATTTTCTTTCTTCAGTTTCCCCAGTGTTATAGGCGTTAACTGCCATGTCCGAGTATTGTCCAAGTGATCTTAATAAAAGAATAAGCATAAGCATATGCATATATACCTGTATAATAAACATTATTGTATCTGATAGGTCTTTCAAGGAAATTTCTAATGGTGGATGTGATAGTTTGCAAAGAAATGCCACACAAAGACACAAAGGGAGAGACACTATTAAGGGATGTGGCCTTATTAGAGTAAATATGGTATTGTTGACAGAAGTGTGTCACTGTGGAGGTGAGCTTTGCCACCTTATGAATGCTCAGGACATGTCTAGTAAGAAATTCACTTCCTGTTGCCTGTAAAATGTAGAAGTCTCAATTCCTTGTCCTACACCATATCTGCCTGCACTCCATGTTTCATCATATGATAATGGATATAAAAGTGTAATCCAACCCATTAAATATTTTGCTGTATAAGATTTGCTGTGATCATGGTGCATCTTCACAGCAAAAGAAACACTAAACAGAAATTGAAACCAAGGACTTGGGTATTAGTGTGATAGGCTTGATCATGCCTATGTTTGAAGGAATGTAGACCTTGGGACTGTGAATTAGAAAAGCAGTTTAATGCTTTTAGTGCTCCTTAATAGGATATCCTAGTAAGACCATAGAAGACAATGGTACTGAATGTGATTTGTAATGTGGGTGCTTGGATAAAAAGGTTTCATTATATATATTTGTGTGTAGCCTGGAGACCAACATTGTTAAATTTTGGTGAAAAATGTGGCTGTGTTTGTCCCTTGTTCAAAAATATTTTTGAGACTAATGTGGAGAGTTTTGGGTTAATTTCCTTGGCAGAGGAAATCTCAAAACAACATAATATAGACTTTGCCATGTGGTTATTAATGACAATTCAGATAAAAATTTATAATGGGAAGAAGCAAGCTGAACAGAGTAAATTACAAAATGTAAAATTTGAAGATAAAATGAGCACAAGGAAGTATAATAGGGTGAAGTCCTCTATTCAAGGACATAAGAAATGAAATAAATAGAGTGGTATCCTCAGGGAAAGTATCCACCTGCTAGATTTCCAACTTGTAAAAGGAATTAAAGAAAAACTGAGAGCCTTTTGTGGTGATACTATCATTAATTTCATCTCTCAGAAGGTAGAGGCTGGCATATCTCTGAGTTAGAGGCCAGCCTGGTCTACAGATCCAGTTACAAGATATCCAAGCTTGAGAAGTAAAGGTAACCAAGAAAAACAGAAAGCTGGTGAAAATGTAATTTAAAAGGAGGGCTGTGTTCCAGGCCCAGAAAGCAGCAGAACACAACTACTTTCAGTACATGGTTCTGGCTTTAGAGTTAAGGACAGAAGAAATGGTTTATAAAATTTTCCTCTGAGAATAAAATGCTTTGAGGCCAGGGATATGCCAGTGGTGTCTCTAAATGGAGAGATCATTGTGTGAAGCTGTGAAGTTGAAGACTGGAATGCCTTAGAGCTCCCAAAATGTTGAATATTTCAGAGCTGTGAGATAACTGCCAAAGAAAGATGCTGACATAGGGTAGAACAAGCTCAAGAGAAAAAAGTTGGCTGTAGTATTAGATTCCTGGCCTTCTGGCATGTGGTCCAGACTCACAGACCCACAGTCCTAAAGAAACACACAGATTCTTGTATTAATTTTATATTGACTAGCTGATGGCTCTGGCATATTACTAGCTAGCTCTTGTTTTTAAACTAAGCCATGATTCTTATCCTGCCTTTTTCCAGAGTATTTTTAGTCTTATAGCTCCACCCACACTTCCTGTCTTCCTTCAGTCAATCAATGTTTTTATTAAACCAGTAGGTAGAACAATTATTTACAGTGGAACAGAACACAGTCCTACTCCATTCCCCCCTTTCTTTTCTTTTGAAAACAAGAAACCCAAATCTAATTTCCTTTGTATAATTTTTTTCACTATCATATATAACAACTTGTAACCAACACTGTAAGCAAAGACAAACATCCATGACCCATTTTTTGGAATATGGGCATAGTTCTCTAGGCTACTTTCTGATGAATGAGGGTGCTGGCAATCCCATGAGGGCCCAAAGAAAAAAATTAGGATTATGAACAAATCTTCAGTGAAATAGTCCACAGGACTGGCTCAGCTCTGCCAGTCTCCTTGAAGTTGTTTTGGATTCAGAGCTCAGAGGAAACATCAACAGAGGTGCTCTGAAATTCTGGATCATCCAGACCATTGTTTCCATTGCAGCCTTTTCAGGGGGCCTTCCTTTATAAAAATTTATTTTCTTTAACCAGGAATAAACCCATAGCCTCTCATTTTCTTCAGAAATAAAAAAAATAGCATATCTTTTAATTTCAGTTTTAGAGTCAATTCATTTATATTGGTAGGATTAATCCAGCAGTATTTATAATCAAATGTCCTTTAACAGCTTTTACTACTTCATTCTCAGTCAAAAACTTAAAGACAAGACAATAACATACACTATCCTTTGTACTTTCCATGTTTACATGGCTTATTACTATATTTTTTCTCTAATTATTTTTTAAGAACTTTGTTCTTTTCCCTTTTTCTTTTCTCTCTCAAGCCTATTTTTTTTAACACACTCTAAACCATTTAGAGTTTTTTTTTAAAATCCCTCTTTACTGTTTATCTCCTTTCTTATCTTTTTTGTTTGCTTATTTCTGATCATGCCTTTGTTTATCTAGGGTAGCTGACTCCACCAAGATCCCTCTATTTCTTTCCTTTTTTTGATCACACCTTTAATCTACCAAGATGTGACTAAGAATTAAAGGCTTCACTGGGGTGGCTGACTGGCTCCACCTTGCTCCTAGTCTAGCTTCATACAGTTTAGCTTTTTAGATATTTATCAGACACAATTACCACTCTGGGGAATTTTAGGGTCCATATATCCACCAAGTAAATCACTGCCATCTGCTGCTCATTAACTCCATTTAAGTATTTGGCAGCAAGGCCTCTAAAAAGACTCAAGTGTTTTGCTGCTAACACTGAGTCAGGAAGCTTCTTTTTAAAAAGCCATGCCTCTGCTTGCCTCCAGAAAACAGCTTGCCCAAGAAAATGCTGCTACTAAGAAACCATCATTGACTCTGTTCCTTTTATGTCCATATAAACAGAAACCTTTAACACATTATTTACACCTTGTTGCTTATATCTAGGCTTTTGTGAGACTTCAGGAACAATTCATTTTGCAGCTTAAGCTGCACTTCAAAAGCCTGCCATTTTGTAGGTCAAGCCCACATGACTCACCAGGGTGTCTCTCTACCATTGCTCATGTAAGAGACTGATGTGGGAATGCCCTTCTTTATGCTGTGAATCTCAATCTTTGAATAAAGGAGCTGTTTTGGGCCATGGCGGGTACCGTAGAATAGGTAGGAGGAGAAGTCAAAGCTTAGGTGGGAGAAACAGGGTGGAGTCAGGCAGACCGAGCTGAAGCCGCCGAAGGAACAGCATGTAAGGAGGCACGGGTGAGCGACACGGGCCACGTGGCCCACAGATTAATAGAAATGGGTTGATTTAAGATATAAGAGCTAGCTAGCAATGTGCCTGAGCCATAGGCCAAACAGCATGAAGTTAATAGAAGCGTCTGAGTCGTTTCTGGGGGCCTGGGTGGCGGTGGGTTCCTAAGCAGTCTCAGGCGGGCAAGTCTGTGGGTCCCGGACCTCTGGCGCCCGGGACCCGAAACCCACTACTACAGATGGCGCATCCAACGTGGGTCGATTATCCACTTAATGCCTGAGAAAGTTTAAAAAGGGTTTTAGCAGAAACTGAGCCAGGTCATGGAGCTGGCAAACTGGAGGCAGGCAGTGTAAGCTAAAAACCCTTCAGTATTTCTTCACTATGTTCTTTCTCTACATTTTGGAATGATAATATATATTCTATGACATTATATGTTGAAAGTACATTATCTGATTTTTGATTTTAAAATTATAGAGGGTTATAGTTAAGAGAATGAAAGAATCTCACAAAAAAGTCCTTGAACTGTGGAAACTTAAATATTGTTGAGACTGTAGCAACTATTGGGACTTTTGAAGTTTAACTGAATGCATTTTTGCATTATGAAAGGGGCTACAAGCTTTTAAAGCCAGAAAGTGGAATGTGGCAACTTGCAAGGAATACTTAGACTTCTACATGATTATAAGTTCCAGAGTCTCATTATACACATAGTTCCAGCAATGAACAAAAAGCTATCATTCATTAAAAGATTCTACTAAATATTAAAAATCTAACCACTAAAAACGTGGGGATAAACAAACAGTTCAAGTTTGCATGGACGCTTGTTTTCTTCTCTGTGATGGTGGAACCTGAGAGAATATACTTAATGTCTAATATAGATTCATACCATTGTATACTGAAATTGAATATTGTATAGTATATATATATGACTTCTTTTATACTATTATATCTCAATAACACTGAGAGAAAAATTGTTTAATTCTACAGAGAATAAAAATAGGAAATGCAATGTTAAATGGCAAGAAGAAATTAACTAAAAAATGATAACTGAAAGAAAAGATAACATGAGGTAAAAAGAGACATTAACTGGAATTTTTGTAAATGTGGGGTGTAATCAGTTAAGGTGTAATAGGGTAATCAAATTAGTCTAAGTCTATCAAAGCAGATAGAAGACTAGTAACCCAATCAGTAGTCACTAGGAATGTATGAATTAGTATATAGTATGCATAATGGTCTCCAAATCATTTTTAATGGACTTAATCTTTACATATCTACTGTGTAACACTGACCCTTTTACATACATAGTAATATCATTATGAGAAGAAATCAGAGAATTTCCAAATTTCTCTGAACAAACCCATATTTTAATAATAATAAAAAAAACAAAAGCCTATGGCATAGTAAATACTTCTTGTTTTCAAAATAAGCCATCACTTGGAAATTTTACCCTCTGGCCATTCATAAAATCCCAGATATAGTACAAAAAACTTTTATCTCAGGTTTTATTAGTTCTGAGTTTGAAATAAAACTGACTGTCCTCTTTCAGTATTTATCAATTGCTAACAGTTCCTTAAATAGAGATGGGACTTTGTTCTCTACCTCCCATCTTCATGTTGGGATTTTTTTTCCAGTCTTGAGTTTGTACAGCCCTTATGAATGCTGTCACAACTGATGTAAGTTCATAGGTGCAACTGCCTGTAGTGTGTATAAATCATCAGGTACTTGTAGCTATATACTACCTCTATCTTCCACACCTACTGTATTTTAAAATAATGACTTAAACAGCTTCTATTGAGCTTAAGAATGATCTATTCTCATGTCTTTGCATACAAACATCATTTTAAGCAAAATATATACTTTTTCTCTTTTTAACTAATATCAAACACCACCAGTACTTTCCAGTTTTATTTAATATATTCCTTCTTAAAAATAGGAAATATAAAAATTCCTTCTAGTTCTTCAATTTAATCTCTTGAACTTGATTAATATCATATGGAAACTAACTCTGAGCACTTGAGCACTTTTTATATTTTTATACTGCTGATTCTCTTTGAAATATTAGATTAACAGATGATAATGTGTTATCATGGAGGTTTTTAAACCATATTAAATATTGATTGAGTCACCATTTTTTTAACTTGCAAAAATCAAAATAAAAGTTATATTATCAACATAGTTCTAACTTTTAAAGTTGCTTTGCATTTACTTGGTAAGCAACCTTACCAAGATAAACAATTCATTTCTTCCATATTAAAACCATGCTCCAAGTTTCTCATCAAATACTCTCAAACAGCTTCTCACACAACCTCCCTGCTTGCTCTGCTATTGCAGTTCCATGTGGCAGCACAAACTACAGACTTCAATTTAAAAGAAGGCAATAGAATATTGGCACCAGCCAATTGTTGTCAAGAGAGAAAATGCAATAGGTTTGCCTATTACAGAAAAAAAGCTAAAGGTGATTTGTGAATCCCATCCACTGTCTCAAAACACAAATAAATCCCAGTACCATTATCAAGAGCAGTAAACAAGTTCCAAAGATTAGGTAAAGTCAGCACTTCAGCCCTTGAGGCTTAAAAAGACTCCTAGGATGAACTGAAAATAAGGGTAGAACGCTTGCTGGAAATAAAACTCAAAAATCACTTCTACTTACTTTAAAACAAAGTGGAAATTACACATACATAATTTTGTTCAAGAATTTTAATAATTCAAAATCTTTAAATATTTTACATGAAAACCCATTTGAGTATTTGACATATAAGAAATAATTCAAATAGAAAATATTGATGTGTTACATACAAAAATATAATGTAGATCTACCAAATGAAACTGGGAAGCCATGTTGAAACTTCCAAAAGTGGCATGCTGAAATTATAACTTGGATGATGTTGAGAGAAAGGACATTGTGAAGTAATGAAGTCAAAGTATTCATGATTGGAACTACTGCCTTTAGAGAAATAAGATATAATTCCTTCTGATCTCTAACAAGTCTGAAAACAATGAGAAGAAAGCTAACTGCCATCCAGAAGAAATACCTCGCTAAATACAATATTTCTTGATAACCTGACAATAGACAACACATCTTCCACCTTTAAGAGAAACTCATGTTTAATATTTAAGTCACCTTCCACTCTCTTTGGTCAAGGGTTTTATATCAAAGCAGTAGAGAAGTCATTAATATTGAAAATAAAATGATAGATAAAATAGAAATCTGAATGTGAGATAACACTCACATTATTAGAGTTTAAAAGAACTCTGAATAAAATCATTTACTAAATTGTCCTCTAGTTAGCTACAAATCTACTGTGCTACACTGATATAAACGTGGTACAAAGTGTTAGTGGCTAAAACAGAAGAAAATCCTAAGAGATCAAATCAGTCCTTTTGAAAGAACAGACTACATCCTTAAAGTTTACTGAGAGCATCATGTTTCTGGTAAATAAGATGAATCTTTGAATTTTGACTTTGATTAGAAACCATAGATTCTGTATAGTAAAACAGATCTTTGTAAAAGATTACCAACATTTAGAAGACAGCAGATCATATAATATCTTTTTGATAGTGATAACTTTCTGGTATACTCTATGGAAATCTGAATATGACCATTTTTGCAAGACAACAAATTTAGATTAATTCAGTGCATACTTAGTGATTCTTGCATTCCAGATACTTCTAAAGTCATAACACTGTAAAAAAGGAGGTATGATTTAAAAATATATTCTCAACAAATTCACACAGAATAGACATAATTTGGACAAATTGTCCAAACATTGTAAATTTGTAAGTGGTGTAGGTTTTTTTTTTCCCTAAATTTTACAAATACTCTTAAGTTCATTGAATAAAATATCAAACTACATAGATGAACTTCATAAATAATGTGACATTATTACATGAGTTGTTCTTAATCAACCTATAATTGTTCTAAACTAATAGCCATATTGTAATTTTCTCTATTTTCTGTGACAAAAGATATCAGCATACCTTCATAATATTTCAAAAATAAATTAATTTAAAAATTTTAAATTTATTTTTATAACTTTATAAGCCAGACCAAATTTTTAGATCACAGTGAAAATTTAAGAAAATCTAAGGGGAAAATTGGAGAGAGGTGATAAAATTCTGGAAACATAAAAGCTGAATGCATGTCTTTATTGAATTGCTAAATAAACCAGCAAAGAAGTGACAGTGAGTTGTGATTTAAAATGATAAAGAAGAGTTAAGGATGGTAGGATACTAAAGTAGATACAATGAACGTGATGACCAGAGACTTCCATGGATGATAAGAAAATGGTACAACATTCCTCAATATAAAGAAAGAAGAGAGAGGCACAAAGGAAATCCTAGGCAAGCCATATACTGAGAATGACGTTCTAGGCTGAGGAGCTTTAGACAGCATCAGAGACGATGCTAGAGGCTTGGAGGGACACAGTCGTATAACCAGCATAGTGACAACACTGAGAAGGATAGGTGTAAACTACCAACATAACAATAGCTACAGAAAATGAAAGATGGAGAAACGTTGACAGTAGGAAAAATTAACTTATAACATAAAAAGGATTGTATACTGCTAAACAGCAAGCTTATTCATAATTCAGTTACTACTTGACCCCTTAGAACCAGGTTCACAAGATGAACATAAAATTAACTCCATTAAAACATTAAAATAATAAGATAAACACATTAGTGAGTATCTAGAACGCTCATTTACCTGTGCTCTTCTTGGTAAACACCATAAACGAGACTACAGTTTTGCACAAATCTAGACAAAAGCTCTGCCATTGAACTATACCACCTCTTCTCAGCTGTATTATTGATTGCTAGGAAAATTACAGGATAGTTCTCTCTCCCTTATCTTTGTTGGTGATCAACACATCACTCTTTCAGTTATCACTGGTCCCCTGGTTTGCATAGTCATCTGCTACACAGATGTGATATCTGTTCGTATTTTTGTTCTCCTCAAATTTCATGGGACAGAGCTGGTTGCAGTAACAATTGAAACAAATATTACCTGTCAGAAAATCTCAATGTTATCAAATAAAGAAAGACAAACATTTGAGTATTGTAACCAATACCATGACAAATACAATGATATGGACATCCACTCAGATATAATACTGATTTAGAAAGAATGACCATAGCTGGATGATAAGTTATACACTATGCCTGCTTTATAATTGAAGAAATCTATGGAAGTCCTCATATAAAAATGAGAAATTAGTTCAGGATTGTAAACTTTCTGAGCCAAATTTTTCCAATAAAATTTGACAGAGTAATCTGATCTTTACAATACTAACTTATTTTCTCTCACAAAATATCAACATGTCATGTATAACATATATAAGATGTTTAAATCATATATAACTACATATATTATTTAATATGATTTATTAAGGCAATTTCATAATTTACTGAATTCTTCAATGTGACAAGCCTGTAATAAGCCACATAAACAGAGTAAAAATTGACTCTGCTGTTTATTCAATAAACATGTTATTTCCAAAGCAAATTCATTTTTAACAATGTATTTTTTCATGCTCTATTTCAGCAATCATTTGCAATTGCCTTATCCTTTTACAGTACTTGATGATACTTATTTGTATTTGGCATAGGTACAAATTTTAGATGAAATCACATTTAATGCACTGATGTTATTTGAAAAGTTATTTACAGAGATGATTTGTGCAATTTAAAGATATTTGTAAAAGAAAAAAAACACATTATGTTGTTCTTCAAAATAATGAAATACACTAAAATGTTATATATTTGAATAAAATATAATTTCAATGTCAAAATAAATATCTGGGGTTTAAACTAAAAGTGATTTAAGAGAGAATTTTATGGAGCAAACAGAACATCAGAGCACTGATGCAGTTTAGGAAATTAGAAAAGGTGAAAAGATGGGAGAAAGATGGAGGGAGGGAGAGAGGAAGGGAGAGAGAGAGAGAAGTTTGTGGAGAGGGGGAAAGACAACCTGAACAGTAATACTATGAATAGGTGTACAATGCTGTTGCAAAAGACATGAGTCATTCTCTCAGGGAGAGAAATTTAATTTCTCCCTTTAAATTTTTAATCATGGAGACTCTTTAAATTTACCATGAAACTCTTTTCCAGATAGCTAGGTTAAATCTTGTGAGAACTCACTGTAAAATCTCTGGGCAGCAGAGAGATATTACCGATGTGGTTATACAGTTCTTGACTCTTTAGGCTAAGGACCAGAGTTGTGGCAAAAATACCCCACTGGTGCAATACTGGTATCAGTTTTGTTTTTTTGTTTTTTTGTTTTTTTAATTGGATATGAGATTGTTCTCTGGAGGGATTCTGTTCCTTGATTTACAAACTGGCTCAAACTACCTGAAGGACTGTGAAGTTCATAGGTTTTGAATGGGAATTTCATGTTGATGTTCTGTTAAATGAACCTTCTTTTAGGCTGGGTTCTAAATATTTATGTTTATACTAAGTTTTAATTTCTATCAGAGAAGCTTCTTTAATCTCCCTACGTACAAAAAGATTAATGCAAAAACTCAAAAGTGGTCAAATTGTTGAGTAGAAACAAATCTGTATACTTGACTGTGAATGAGTCATCTGAATTGGTCTTGCTTCACCTGAAGTTCAATACATTCTTGGAGGGGTGTTGGAAAGAAAGTAAGATGTTGCAATTAGCAGGAAAGCTGTGAAATACTCAATTCTGGATATGACATAGCTATTGCACACAAATGCATACAACTAAAATAAATTTAAATGAAAATGTCACGTTTAACCCAGACTTACTGAAATTGAGTCAGAATTATTCTGTGCCTGTATTTGGGAACATATAGGAACATATTTCCCAAAGTGTACATATGGAGATCATAGGACTACCTCCAATGTTTGTCCTTGTCATCTACCTTGTTTTTATAACAAGACCTATTCACTGTTTACAGTTACAGCCCCAGGGGTTTCTGGGGAGACACTTCTACCGTCTGTGGTACTATATTGTATTTCATAAAGAGTCTGGAATATCAGAAGATGATATAGTGACCAAGTCATGAAGGTCAGGGAGTGGTGACCCATGCTGCCTTTGATTCTATCACTTGAGAGGCAGAGAGCCCTCTGGATCTCTGTGACTTCAAGACCTAACAGACCGGGCAGTGGTGCCATATACTTTTAATCCTCCTTCTAGGAAAACTGAACCAGGAAGTATGATAGCTGGATGGGCAAAGAGAGAGAATGGAGTAGTTCAGCTTCCCCTGCAACTTCTCTCTTATGCTGAAGTCAGGAAGGTGGGAGTCAGAGGATTCCAGAAGATACACCTGAGGAGTTGGCTGGGTGAGAATTAGCTGTGGTTTGTTCCCTGTCTCTGATATTTCAACATTTTCCCCCAATATCTGGCTCCGGGCTTTTATTATCTTACCAAATAGGATTTGGTCTATCTATTTCCTCTAATTTGTCCAATAACCAGCCACCTTATTTAGAGATTACTAGTACTGCAGATACAGAATACAACGTCTGCCTTTATGATTGTTCTTAAGATGCAAAAATAGGTCCTCAGACTTGCACAGCAAATATTTTCCATGAAGCCATCTCTCTAGCACTGCAGTATGAAGCTTTACATACTCATAAATCCTGGAGTATATATGTAGATGAGGTCTATGGCATGAACAAAATGGACATAAAATTACCATTTTTTAAACAACAAATTCTGTAGAAATCTAGTTAGTTTCAAGGTCATCAAACTCATAGCACTCTATTATAATTTGTAGAAAAGATATGTTGTTATAATTTAAACAATTCTGTCAAAATTGAAATAAAAATTATCAAAATAAACATATTTTATTTTTAATAGTAAAGTGATTATTTAATTAGCTTATAATAGTTAATATTTTCTATATTTTTATGTGACATAAATCTAGTGATAAACTTTTGAAAAGTAAAATTCAAAGATGTGCCATATAATTCCTTTGCTTCTAAAATGTCAACTGTGTGCTTTGTGTTTCCAGAGTCAGGTTTAGTAGATAGCCTAAGTGCCCTACAAACTACACAACTTTACTCATAAATCAGTTCTTGTCCAATGGCCCTCAGATAAGCTTCCTTAGTCACCAGATAGGAGCAGGTGCAGAGATCCACAGCCAGATACTACATGGAAAGATGGTCTAAAAAGAGGTCTCCATAGGTTTCCTCCACGGGGAGTTCTGAAAGCCCATGGGAGAGAGGGATAAGTAATTAACTGTAGGAGTGGATGAAGGATACCAGGAGAACGTAGACCACTAAATTAATTAAGCAGGGCTCATCTATGTTCAAAGAGACTTAAGTGGCAAGCAGGGAGCCTCCAAGGGTCTACAGCCAGGTTATCTTCATGTATGTTATAGCTGTTAGCTTGGTGTTTTGTGGGACTCCTAACAGCGGGAGTCAGCGTGCCTCTGACTCTTTTGCCTTCTCTTTGGACTCTTTTCCCCTATTGTTTTGCCTTGTCCACCCTGGATATGAGGACTTTTGTCCTGTTTTATTGTATCTTGTTTTCTCATATTTAACTGTCTCTTGGAGGTCTGTTCTTTTCTGAAGGAAAAGGAGGGAGGAGGGATAAATCTGAGGGAGATGGGAACCAATGCAGGGGATACTGTGGTTGGAATGTATTGTATGGGAAAAATCTATTTTAAATAAAATATTAAAAAATACTGTAGAAACAAGTGAAATTGTAAAAGAATAAGAGAAGATATTTCACAAAATATTTTGTTAGGCAGGAGTCTTACACATAGCCCAGCTCCTGTTTCATGTTTGTGCAGCCTACTAAGTTATTGTAAAAAAATTGGTTACAACATTCAGTATAAAAACTTCAATTTCAAAAAGGTAAAGTTATAACTATTATTAGGTCAATCATTAAACCTGAGCAGTTTAAAAAAGCATTGAAAATGAGAAAACCAAGAAAAGTGTAGGTGTGTCTTTTTAGCTCTGTCTTTGAACATGAGAATACTACTTTGATTAAAGTATCACTGGTTTTAAACTGTCAGTGTTTCAAATAAATAAACACAAAACCAGCTTCTTAATCTTAATGTGTGTAATAATAAATGGACAACATTCTCCAAAGCCATTGACTTCATCATAACTTCACTTAAGAAATAGTTGTAATACTATCTCAATGTGGGATTTTATAGAGAATGATAAGAATTAACACCCCAAACTGAAAATTGGCTAATCATAACATTTAATAAAGAGGGGATCACTCTACCTTGTGATTAGCCTATTCACTTCATAAATTTTCAACAGATCCTTAAAAAAAAACCCCACATTGCAAAATCTACTGCACTACCTCACAAACTACAGGCTAATCCACAAAAAAAAAAAAAATCTGTTTTTAACATTTTTGGGGTTTTGCCTTGAGTTACTTTAAGAATAATACCCTTTTAGAACATGTGCATCGGTGAAGAAGAAGAAAATTGTGAGACACCACATGGTAGTTTGAATGTGGATAATCTTCCCCAACACATACTTGGGCTCATCTATTTGAATCATTGGTCTCTAGTTGGTAGAACTGTTTGGGAAGGATTAGGAGTTTGGCCTTCTTGGGTGATTAGGGGAATATACTTTGAGTTTTCCAAAGCCTCTGCCATTTTCTGTCTCTACAGGTCACCTCTTTGCATATCAGATATAAACACTCAGCTACTGCTATACTGGCATTCCTGCCTGCTTGCTGCCCTATTGCCCACCACCAGGGTCACAGAATCAACTTCAGAAACCCATTAGTCATTAAAAATTACACTTAGCTATCCAAAGGGAAAAAAAGTCATAACTAGAAATCTAAGGGATTATAGGGTGAATAACAATCATAAAATTAATGAGTACACAATGAAGAAAATGAGGATGTCATAAAGGAAAACATAAAGGGAAGTACAAATCAAGAAGTAGGAGATATTAACGACTGGATGACGTCATAATATTGGTTTCCCCCTACAAAACATAACTAAAATCTGAATTTAGATTTTCCACATTTTTGTTAGAAAATTATCAGTTTAAGAAAATCTTTTCTTTCAAAGATTATCCTTTTTCCTTTTTTATTTTAATGAATGTCACTAGTAGCTTTCTAAATATCCTTTTTTAAAAAAAAACAATACAGAATTGTATTAGGTAGAAAATGATACCCGTGTTGGTTTTAGATAATTCTGATTTTTCAAAATATTTGGTTTTAACATTCTTTTTGAAAATATTTTTATGCTTAAGAAGATATTTTGTTAATTTTTTTAATTTTTATTTTCTACTTCAATTAGGAAACTCCTAGTAAAAAAGAAAGTCAGCCTTATTCAAGTAGAAAGACCATAGATATCAAAAACCACAGGCTGGCTCCACATTTTCCTTAAGAGTATGAACCTACAAACACTTCCATGTGTGAACATCTTTAATTTTATTAACTCACTTATAGTAACTTAGTTACTATGCTAAACAGGGTTGATAGTTTGTACAACTATGTGAAATAAAATTATAGAACTTTTTATAATTAAAGAGCAGAGCTTTATCAGGCCTTACTCAAAGCAATGGCAGGGCAGCATTGGTTCTCATATTTTCCTTGGCCCTTGTTCCCAGAACTTTCACTTATTTTGTTCTCAAGCTACTTCCCAAAGTCAATCTCCTCAACAACAAAAGAAAATTCTCTTTTGTGAAGAAACAGAAAGACTCCTGGGAGCTAGAATGAGAAGACAGTCTTGCATGTTCAAAACAGGCTGTAGTGGGGCCTTTTCCTCTGGCAGTTGATATCTGGAAGTTATAAAGATCTACAGGGATGCTATAAGGATTCAGAGACTTTTCCCTGCCATGCTATAAAAGACATTTTTTTTATGAGTTTTCCATGTGAAAATGTGTTGGCTCTTGAAGAAATATGTAATGTTGTGCCTCTGAGATTCCAAGAGCCCAAGGCTATGTGTGGTCAGAAGTTTCTCTCTCTTGCATGGATGGTCCCTTTGTCATTCAGTCCCAAATAATCACACAAAGGCTTATATTATTTATAAACTCTTTGATCTATATCTCAGGTTTATCACTTGCTAACTCTTAAACTAAGTCATGATTCTTACCCATGTTTAGCCAGATGGCTTAATACCATTTTGCACAGTCTAACATTCTCATCTTGACTCCTCTGCTCTGGCTGGTAACTGCTTTGCTCTTCCACTTCCCAGAATTCTCTTTATGCATCTCTTTATCTTTATAGTGGTCACTCCACCTATCCTTTCTGTCTGGCTAGCTTCTAGCCAGTCAGTGCTTTACTAAACCAAAGTTTACAGGGACATATGCTTACAGTGTACAATGGCATAGTCTCACAGAAGCTGTGGTTCCTAGCGTCATACCCTTTGTTATTTTAGCCATACACAATTTTTAACATTTTACCAGATGAACATTTAATTGATCCTATTGTCATTTGGGGTCAACTCTTTTTTCATGTTAGTATCACTTGTATGAGGGCAACTCTCCAGATCATATCTGAGGATGGCCACACACCTCAGTTATTTGACAGGGCCAAGAAAAATCTTATCTGAAGCTGTCCATCTATATCTCATAAGTATGATTCTCTTTTATTGGATGTTCCAGATTTTTTTAATTCTCTGTTTACCATCTTTCCTCTTGCCTTTCCACAATATTTTTTATCTCTGTTATTACACTTTTTAAAAAATAAACCATTTTTTGTGTGATTTGCATGTTTAGTAAAGGTCAAGTTTTATCACATTTAGACTATATTTTGACTCTGGGACTCTGTACACATATTCACTATTAAAACTGTTGTTACATATTTAGCAGGAGGCAATCACTACTGATACATAAAGTTCTGAATTTTATAAAATCTGACATAAACATTCAGAGAATCTGTCAGACTGTAAATGGACCTCCAAAACTAAGTTAGCAGCTTTGAGTAACAAACATGGATATTCCTATATATTGTGGTTGAAATGCAAATTATAAGAAATCTCAAACATTTTGAAAATAAACTTTTAATTTATTCTCTTTATTTTCTATTTAATAACTTAATACTTAGAAATTATTCCTAAAGCTTTTAAACTATTGAATATGTATATAAAATATTTAATTAAACATTATCCTAAAATTGAATATATAAAATCACTGGTAACAAATATGTTTTCAAATTAAAAAATTGCATCATTTTTGTGACATATGGTTCCCAATATGATTTAAAAATTTATTAAGAATTATAGTACATCAGATAAAATTGTAAATGTTTAGAGATATTTTAACAAGCATACTAGTAATTCACACTTAGTACATATTTATATTCAATGCACACTTCCTTTTTTTAAACATAAAAAGCAATTTTTCTAACGTGCTAGTGGCCATGCCAGAGAAGCAGTAATGTCAATTGATTTCAGATGAGAGGCCCACCAGGAAAAAACATTCCGATGGGAAAATCTAAGATATAAGGCCCAAAAGCCTGGGCCCAAAATGTCTCTTGCTGCTGTGGCATCATGTAGCCTATTGTTTTTCTCTGTTATCTGTCACGGCATGAATGGGAGTGGGGAGATCTCCACTGCTCTTAATGCAGTATGATCATGTCTTGGGAATATCCCATTCTACTTGATATTTTTACCTTGGGTTCATTAGAGGAGATGATTCCATCCTAAACTGTACTATCTAATTGATAATAATAATAATGTTATTTTAAATAGAATTTTGATGATTGGAAATAATACAAGGACTTGTCACATAACTAAAGCCTGTGAGTTTCACTTTAAGGAGCTGCATAGATCGCAGTCCAAGTTCATGTATAGGAAAAACAATTGAGTCCCAGGAGCCAGACTGGTTCAAATTCTTTTCATCATGATGCTGAAAGATTTATTCCCAGGCTCTGGTTACATCATGGCTGAAACAAAGCCTTGCAATAACTTCATGTTAAACTGAGATGCTTTGATAATATCTTTGAGATGAAAAACTCTAGAAAACTATCTAAAGTTCACAAGGACACATAGCTTATAGATAGGTTGGGAGCCAAAACAACAAAGCATCCTAATTATTATTAATTGATGTACATTCCTTGCTAACATTGTTTGTTTATCATTAATTCCTTGGACCCCTTTCTGCCTCCAATCTCCTGATATAAAACAAACAAACAGTAAACTATTCATGAGTAGGTATGCAACTTGAAGATTTAAAATAGAGCTGACATGTTGTTTTTCATGCATGAAAGATTAGGTTTGTGATTCCTTTGAGGGTCCCTACAAAATTACCTTTAATGTTAAGTAATAAAGTAACTAATTCTTTCTTTGTCATGACCTTATACAGCAATAAATAAATAAATAAACAAATATGAATAATGAATGAATGGATAAACAAATAAATAGATAGATAGATAGATAGATAGATAGATAGATAGATAGATAGATAGATAGATAGATAGATAAATAAATAAATGACTGGCTGAGGAAAATATCTTGTTTGCTCACTCATACCCTGTTAATATATAACAAGTTACTTAGATAAAAATTTCTGGTTTTTTTTTTTGGAAGACATTATTTTAATCCTATAAGGGAGATAAAAACATGTTTTTACATGTATTCATTATAATCATTTTCTTGAAAACTAAAATGTAGCTACATTTTAATTTTTATATTTCCTGAAAGATTTTCCTGGGGTATTTAAACTATAAAATAAAGAGGGAAAAAAACAGAATAGAAATTAGAGAGTACAGAAGAAAAACAGAAAAATCTGAAGTCACTCATCACCCTGTTTGAAGATGTCTCTGTTTCTTACTTAAATATTAAATGTCCACAGAGAAAACAGTTTCTAAGTATTCTTTCATGTTTATTTTCCTTGTGTTTCTTAAGAATTCAATAGACATGGGAAAGAATTTACAGTCAATCATAGTAATGGAAATTCTTTGCTGTTCTTAGACAAAAACACAGAAGAAGATGAAATAGGCCACTATGTAAATCAGAGTCAAGAATTCTCAAAAAGCTAAATATATATGCTGTATAATATTCGATATAGACCATGGCCTGGCATAGGCCCAAGGACTTAACATCCTATTCCACAGACACTCAGTCCTGTCCATTGTGACTGAAACAATTTAAATAATCTTTATCAAATAAATGGATAATGAATATGTTGTACATATTCACAACATAAAAATTCTATTATAATAGGAAAAAAACATGAACTTCCCAGAAAAAATATGGATAAAACTAGTGATTTATTTTAATGGTGTGTGGCATTTTAATCCAAGAAAACCAACATCACATATTCTTCCTAATCCAAGCTCTGAATATAGAGATGTGAATATATAATCTTCAGTAACTATGGAAATCTGAAAATTCATTTTCTTAATTATTAGTAAAAATCCACATTTTAAAGACTATATTCCTCTGTTAGACAATGATATGAAGGTAGGTTACTAGTCATAAATATGAAAACCAAGAAGGAAAACTGTGGCTCTAAATCCTGATCTTCTTTTTTGTTCTTTACTTTTAGCATTTCTACTGGAGTATAAATGAAATCAAACATTATATTGTGAATATTATGTAATTCATACAAAAGTTACCAAAGATATTTTACCTTCAACAAATAACAATACCTTTTGTGCATTTATTCTTTCTGGCCTGGCTCTTACTCTATATTTGAATTGTTTACCTGTATTTCTCTCCAAATTAAATGAAAAACTCAAAATTCCTTCTCCAGTTTGGCTGGAAACTGTTTTTAAGCCAAGACCATGAAATGTATGAAAACTTACTTAGATCAACTTCAGATGTTAATGCTGACATTTGGCAATTCTCTTTTGAAACCAAACCAAAACATTTTGTTAAAAACAAACTCCTATAGACTCTGAAAATGGCCATTGTTTTTTTCTAACTTAGCAATGATTAGTTGATGCAACTTTCTCTAAGTATATAGAGTGCAGAGAAGTTACTACCTGGGTCAACACCCATATAAAAAAAAAAAAAACCCTGAAGCAGGAAGCAGCGTTCAAGGATCAAAAACCCAGACACATAAAATATGCTGTATACTGGCCTTGGGTGAATGATTTGTCTACTGTTCTGATCTAAGCTCTATTAAATGCAATGCTCTAGGCACCAAGACCAGTTAAACCAAACAAGCAAACAGAATTAGGCATTTCCAACTGTCTCTGCCAGTTTCTTGAACCCCTACTGTGTTCCAGCTAATATAAAATATGCTCTGGTATAAATTTGTCATAAAATAGCAACTCAGTGTAAAACCATTGATTTCTCTTAATGGGATCTTTGAACAGATGGGATGTTTTCGCTGCCCTCCACCCTTTTGCTTGAACAATTTTCTTTGCAATTAGTACTGTTCTAAAAGCATTCTACTTGAAGGGGGAAGAACTGACCAAATTTTCAGGCTTCATAAGGCAACCCATTAAACAAAGAAATCATGGGGCAAGATTAATTTTTAACACATTTCCTTTGAGTGGACATTTTTAAAAGCTGTGAGTAATTTCTTACATTATCTCATGCTGTTTACTCCTTCCTTTTGGTTTCATGTGGATTATAAACAATTGTTTAAATGCAAATTGAATAATGTAGGTGGTCTTTGTAGAGCATCCTTTATGTCTGACCCTCTGATTCTCTTTGATGATCAGACAACTTCTATCTTTTTCTTAGTTCCCTTCATGCATTTTTTTTCTGAATGTTGTATATGCTCTACTTGTCTTTTCTACCCTTGTATTTTTCTCTTTTTAACCATACAAAATAATACTGATATTAAAGCAGAACTCAATTCTTCCTTAAATTTACATGTAATATGATCTACACAGTTAAATAGCAAACATGAGGAACGTAAGTTTTAAAATATTCTATTTGTCATTTAAACCTCAGAAGCAGATTTTTATAGAGCTGGATTTAAATATCTTATATATGCTAAATATTTTTGACTTATTGTAGTATGTGGTATCTGGCCCAGACTTTCGGGCCTAACCTCAAAGTTTAGGCCCACAGACCCGCAGACCGGCAGTCCCACAGTCCTACAGAGACACACAGATGCTCTCATTAGTTTTTGGATGATCAGCCTCAGGGCCAGGCATATCACTTGCTAGCTCTCTACCCTTCATCTAACCCATGTCTCTTGTTCAGCCATGTGGCTCGGTACCTTTGCATAGAGCAGCATGGTTGTCCTCTGCTTCTTCCAGCTTCTCTCTGGTGCTCTTCTGGCATTCTGCTCTCAGAGATTTTCTTAGTCTGGTAGCCCCACCCACACTTCCTGCCTGCCTTTGGCCAATCAGCTCTTTTTATTAAACCAGTGGATGGGACAATTATTTACCATGAAACAACACAATACCCCTACATATCCCCTTTTCTCTTAAAAACAAAAAGAACTCCAATTCTAAAATTCTTTTCCCCCCTTATCTATAACAGCTTATATGCAACACTGTAAATAAACACAAACATCCATAATCCATGTTTTGGGAATGTGGGCGTCCTTCTCTAGGCTACTTCCTGCTGAATGGGGATGCTGACAATCTCATGGGAATCCAAAGAAAAATGTAGGATTATGGACAAGTCTTAATGGAGTAGTCTCTAAGGCTGGGTCATCTCAGCCTGTCTCCTTGAAATTGTTTTAGATTCAGAGCACTGGAACTTCAACAGAGGTGCTCTGAAATGCTGAGTCATCTGATCCATCCATTTCACTGACTCTCAATATGCAGAAAGAGTTGTTTTACATATTGAAACTGCTGAATTCATTCCTGATGATACAGACTTGACCTTACTATTCATACAACTACAGGATATCATCAGAGATAGGATACATCCTATGTACATAACACATATCAGGGCACACACGGGTCTCCCAGGCCCTCTAGTACAGGGTAATGATGAAATAGATTGGTTGCTAATAGGAAACGTGCTAGAGGCCACAGAATTTCATGAGAAACATCATGTTTTACAGCAAAGGATTAAAGAAGAGTTTTTCCATCACTTGGAATGAAGCAAACAAAATAGTAAGGAATTGCAACACTTGCTCTTTCTATAACCAACCGACTTTACCTGCTGGAAGTAATCCTAAAGGTACACAGAGAAATAAGATCTGGCAAATGGATGTGTTTCACTTCCCAGAATTCAGAAAGAATTCTCTAAACCCAAGCATATTGGTAAAGAAAATGTGAAGTATTCTGTCTCATATCAGAAAAGCCACCTGGTGTGAGACAGAAGACAGAATGTTTAGGGACCAATATTATTGTGACTTAATCTTAAACCTCGTTTCTCTCTGTTTCTGTACCTTTCAAACATCCTATCTGCATATAATCTCCTGAAGTTATTATAGAAGATATTAATATTTTTTGACTATCAACAATGCTTGTTTTCCATTGTAAATAACATTTCCTCCTATCAGCTATCTACAAAGAATCTGGAACCGAGATGGGGCCCCCAATGAAACAACTCCTACTAGTGTAACAAGAATAAAAGAGAGAGTATGTGAGAGAGAGTAAGAGACAGGTAGACAGACAGACAGAGGTAAAATTAGAAAAATCAAGAACCTGGTGCATACCAACCAATGATTTTTTTCAGAAAATAGACTATCCAAAAACGGCTGTAAGATAGCTCTCTATGATAATCCTCCAGATCACACTTCTAATTAGAATTCCAGATGGAGTTAACTACTATTCTGAGAATTGTTATAAATGTATATAGTCAGTCCATTAAGATCTAACCATTGTTTTAGCCTTTACAGGATCCCAAAGAGATGCCATCGCCCTTAAGTCAGCAGGAAGCAACCTTATGAAAGACTATGCCCCCTTTCCCAATAAGTTTTGTGTTCTGAGGGTTGTGGGTAATTCTTATTCTGTTAGAATAGTTTTAAGTGAAAATTGGGTGGAGGACAGAACTATAGTATATATATATATATAGTATCAAAGATATCTTTTGAAGAAGAGAAGGGGGATAGATACAATAGATAAAGGTAGATTGTTCTGCATACCTATACACCATTTTAGCTGAGTGTATGGGCTAAGTTAAAGACAATTTGCATTGGCATAGGTATTTGTATATTGATACAAAGGTGAAATCATTTTATATGTTTATTTGTGATAATTTGTACATTTGTACAAAGTTCAAACTGAAATTGCTTTATGTAACCAAAGCAACTTGTACTTTGATATAAATCTGAATCTGTAACTATTATGTAAAACTGAATCTATAATTGCAATATTTTATATGTGCTTCTATCTCTGTTTATATTTGCACATCATTGTCATGTACACTATGCAATTACTACCTTCATTTAACTATACTAGATATAATGTATAATTGCACTAGTTATGATATATGCACAAGATGTTTTATATACCTCTGTTTAGATGATATATATGTATATACATGTCTAAAATGCTGTGGCCACTTTACATAGTAATACACCCCTGCTAATGTTTGATAGTCATACTAAAAGTCATTGTTCAGAGATTATACACCCCTTATATAGGTATTCTAATTTTTAGTACAGGGTTTATTCCTTAAGATAATAAAAACTACTGTCAACATTACTTAAGGTACCATATCCCAGTCATCTTAGGTACAGGTTAGAATATCATAGATAGACAGAAATCTTCAACCATTCATAGACCCAGAGAAAATGGCATTTAACATTTGTAATTCGGCCATGAGAGGCACGACGACTCCTGGTGTCACTGCTCCTTTCCCGATATGGTATGAGCATTGAGGATACTCCATTGGAGTTTGTCCTTTTGGCAGAGAATGGCCAGTTGAGTAAGGAACTGTCCTTACTTTGATTGCTGACAGTACACACATGGTGTCCAAGCTGGATGAACAAGTTGATGGATGGAGACTGACGAAACCTGCCTGGACAGGATAAGACAGTCCCTCCAAAATTGCCCTGCTTGTTAGAAGATGTTAGATACCATAGGCCTGTAGCCAATATGATAGATGCTCCAATGGCGCACAAAACCAGAGGTGATTGTCCAGGTAGCTGTGTTGCTGTCCTCTCCCAAATTTTGGAAGCCAGTACTTCCATATACTTCTGACTTTCAAGTGATATATCTTCCTTCTCAGGTCTTGAAGGGGTTGAAGAATAGGTATTTACGGTTACTAACTCAATAATTCCTATTGTACATAGTCTTAGTTTAGAACCTTTTTATTTAGACAAAAGGGGGAGATGTGGTGGGATTAAGGTGTCAGCTGATAAGGTCATAAGACACTTCTGGGACCCTGGAGGGGGTGTGGCCAACCTGGAGGGGGTGTGGCCAACCCCATTGTAAGTGGCTGCTGAGATGGATGAGCTCTCTTCCTGGTTCCTGGCTGCTGGCTGCTGGGGAGACAGAATCGGAATCCATCGTCCTTCCATCACGCGTCCATTGCTAGTCCATCACTTGGATACGCCAGTCCTTGTTCAGGTGCCACTATAATCTGTTACTAATATTGTGGGTGTTAATTTATATTCTAATAAATGTTAATTTTTGACTGGCACCTTGAAAGTAAAACTCTGTCTACAACTTATCTCAATTTTCTTCAATTGGGGAGAAAATGCCTCACAACCAAATACTAGCCAGGTATGATCCTACTTAACTTTAAAGATCAACCCCAGTTCTAAGCTAAAATGCTATTTCAGTAGAGGGAGAGTTGCCTTTTATTAGGAGATAGACAGTGTAGGTTAATTTTGTCCAATGGATGGTTCCACCAACATGTGTAGTACTATATAGACTTGGTTGGTTACAATATGAAAATACATAAAAGATGAAAGGAAGTTGGGAAATAGATGTATTTGTGGGCCAAGATGTGCTAGAGAGAAAAAGTTAGGAGTGACTATGTTCAAGTACATTGCGTAGATGTATGTTTTCAGTGGCGTATAAAAAGTAGAAATTAATGTTTCTCCTTGACTGCTTAAGAGATTCAAAATTTAAATGAATTACTTTAAGGCTTTTAAAAATAGGAAGTGAAAATTGAGTTAAATTGATGTTTATGTTCTCATCAGGATATTAAAAAGGAACACTATATTTGGTTCCCAGCTTTCCCTTTATCCTTTTGGAAACTTTTCTCCATCTTTTTTAGATCTCTTGCTTTCAATAGCACCCAGTTCACAGACTATTGCTAAGCCAAGTTATAAGGATATTCATTTACATTTGGCTCTCCCAGTGATCACTAACTTCTTGCCATGAGGTTACAAAGTACACTATCCAAATGCACTTTATACTTAGGCCCCTGGCCTCTCATATCAGCCTAATTGCTTTTTGCTGGTTACACTAAACTTTTGCTCTAAGATCCCACATAAACTCATGCTGACTAGATTTTTATGTGTCACCTAATACTCCTCTATCCCAATCCTAATCTTGCATTTGGGATTCTACAACCCTTGTTGACTCTTAAATATTTCTATCTTATTTAATTTTTGGCCAGCCAAGTGACTCTAAATCATAAAGACAAAATCATAAATGTTCAAAAGCATAGAGAGGGTAAGAAAACCCTCTCTCACCAGTGGAAAAGCAGGGTTCAAAAATGTGAGCTATGGTCACTTTAGCAGTGCGAACTTAGATGGTTATGACACTCTTGATAGTATCCATAGCTGCATGAGCTAGGTGATAACAATTCCTACGTGAATAGGAAAAACAAGTAATCAATGTATTTTATTATCTGCTTGTCTTTATCACTGACTCCAAACTGAAATTATGGTTGTATGTTCTATCAAGGCATTCTTGAAAGTAATGCATGGAATAAAATATCTAGTGCTTGTTTATCAAATAATTATTCTAAAAAAATGAGGCAGCAAGGTGTGGTGAATGAGACCTGTGATTTCAACATTACAGATAAACAGAATTAGAACATTTGCTAGACGATCAAGGCCAGAATTATATGCATAGTTAATTTAAGGTTGGGGAAAACACTGCCTAAGAAACAAAAATGAGGGAAGAAATGGAAAATAGAGAAAAAAATTAAAGAACAGAAGGAAGTAGGCACTCACTGAAATATAACCAGCCAAGTAGCTGATAAGATTTCTGAATGATGTAAACATAAGGGTCTACATGGGTGCATTAGATTGTATCTGCTATTATTAAAATATATTATCCAAAATTAGTAATGTAATTAATAGTACAAAAATAATAAGTGATTTATGTAATATAAAAAAGTGAGTCCTTAGTTACCATTATGAGAAGGCAGACTTCTGTAGAGCAATAAGAGTGAACAGCACAGGTAGGAAGCATTTCTGGTAATGTGCATGCTCCAAAGGGAAATAAATAGGCCTTCTAGAGAGACATGTGCATTACTATGTTCTTGCAGAAATATTCACAACAGCTAAGAAATATTATAAAACAAGAAATAGTTATTTCATATAAAACAAGATAATTATATTAATTATAATAATAAATAAGTAATAATAATAAAATTTTCATCAATCAGTCGATGAATGGATTAAAAAACAAATTAGATGCATAAAAGTCAAGAAAAGAGAAGTCTTATGATTTCAGCAAAATAAATGGAAGCAGAGGCCAGTTTAATAGGTAGCTTTTAGAGTCTATTGCCCTTTGTTTGTGGGTCTGGCTTTGTGTCAGTACCCTGCTGTGTTAATGATGTCTGTTTTTTGATATAATTAAAGATCATATAGAGTGATAACCACAGTATTCTGTTAGGAATTACGCATCTTAATAGATAAGTAGTACAATTTCTATGTAAGATCATTCTCTGGGATGGACGAGAAGCAAATTCGTAGGGCGTGCCAAGTCTTGGCCTCTGTCCCTGTTATGACAAAAAGACATTTGATGCAGTCATTTCTTCTTTCATTTACAAAGGATTTAATTTGTATCAAATCATGTTTATTCAAGGGAAATTATTTATTCAAACACCTTTTTCAAATCATGATGTTTGTACTCATGAAAGTGTAGACTATTCTAATCATATTATATACATATGATGCAAGAAACTCCATGATAAGGTTTGGATCTAAAGCATCCCTGGAGACAGAAATTAGAATTGCTGGCCCTGGGTTTGGACATTACTTTGAAGTCTTCAGAGTCTTGTTCAGGAGACTTGGCTGGGAGAAAGTGAGTTTGTCATTAATAAGTTCTGCAAGGTCTCTGAAAGCCAAGCAAAGATAAGTTCTCTCAAATTTTATCAAAAGACAAGATTCTCTTACCACATTGGATAACTATGATATTAGTTTACATGTACAAAATCAACAAAGCCAATATGAACCTAACCATGATGCATAAAGAGCCTATGGGAAATGCTTATAGCCAAAGTACATTCCTAAGGCTTCTTTTTTAGATTTAGATAGTGAATAGAATCTCACTCAGTTGCTTCTCACTCTCACTCAATGGCTTCAGCACTGCTTGAAATCAAAAGCCTCATGTCTGGGTTTTTAGAGGTCAAAAATATCTTCTATTGTATTGGCATTGATAGTAACTCGAGAACACAATAAAAGCGGGAAATTGCCTTTCTTAATATCCAAAGTATCTACAAATATGAAGTTCCCGTTTTTCACAATAGTTGAGAATTTTCAAATTTTTAATCAGCACCTCCAACTCAAAGTATTAGTGGTAATATACTTTCACTAAATGTTTGAACTTCATGCTTCTGAGACCAGGTCTGTCTATAAATATTCCCCTACACTTACTAACTTCTTACCTTCATACAAGCATTTATTTCTTAGAATCACTGAGTGAAACTAATTGTTAACCCAAGAAAAGAACATAGCCTTTAAATTAGGAGTTGACTCATGGCTAGGAAAATTGAAAGGGTGACAAAAGTGAAATCACTCTGGTTTGAATTTAAAAAAAAAAAAAAAATCTTGAACCCAACCAGTAAAGCTTCCCTTGATAACCTCATTTTCATTTTGAAGCAAGATTAAGTTTTTGAGAGTTGTTTCTCCTTTCTTAATTGCTTTGCTTGTGACTTTGTACCCTAACCTGTTAGTTACTATAATTCCTTTGCACTGAACTCTCAGGATTGTGCTCCAAAGCATACATAAATTCTCACTACAGTGAAATGAATATTTCTCTGCATGCTGAAATATACTGCATTTTACAGAAAGAGCAAAGAAAAATAGCAGTACTTCCACAAAACAATAGAGAAAACAGAGAATGGAGAAAGAATGTTATCAATCTAGATAAGTCTGAGTTATAGAAGAAAAGTAAATGGATATGGTGGGTTAAACTTGGTGAAGTGATGAAAGCTAGAGTCTGTTGTAGTGGGGTTTCTTGGTCCCAGGGCCAGAGGCCAAGACCCACAGACCTGCCCTGCCACGCCGGACCCCTTAGCCACCTGTTGCTGCTGCTCAGGCCCACCAGAAATGACTCAGATGCTTATAATAACTTTATGCTGTTTGGCCTATGGCTCAGGCACATTGCTAACTAGCTCTTACATCTTAAATCAACCCATTTCTATTAATCTGTCTGCCACGTGGCCCGTGGCTCACCTGTGTTTCTTACATGTTGCTCCTTAGGCGGCTTGCTCGATCTCCTGACTCTGCCCAGTTTCTCCTACCTATGCTCTGATTTCTCCTCCTACTTCTTCTATGGTGCCTGTCATGACCCAAAACAGCTCCTTTCTTTAAAGATTGATACTCACAGCATACAGAAAGGCATTCCCACATCAAGAGTCAATGAACGAGTTCTAAAAGGTAAGTCTATACTGAAGGCCAGTGCATATATTTACATACATCTTCTATACAGCTGCTTCCCTTTATGATATTTCAATACCGACCCTTCATCCCAGAATCTTGACAGGGTGCTGAAGAGTTGCTCATGGATACATGCATCTGAAGCCTGTGGCAGATACAAAATTCCTCATTTTTCTGGAGTTCTATACATTATACATCTACCCACATATTTGAAAAGAACATTTATTTATGATCTTTCTTCTGGCACAGTAATACTTTATGAAACTGTTATTGAAAATCGTTTATTTTTACATCCTCACTTCTTTCCATATAAAGGACCCTTGCATAGTAATTTTGTTTCAGTAGCAGAAAACAAATTAATTACTAAAGTACAAAAATGGCTCATGCTAAATGGTCAGTGGACAGAAAATTTTTGTTGTGATATTCTTATAAAATCCAAGATCAAGGAAAACAAATAAATGAACAAAGAAGCCTTGTGGTTTATTCTTCAGCTAGACCCAGCCTGTACATGCCGTTTTCTGCACTTAGTGTCTGATAGTTCTTTTTTGTTCTTACCTGAGATTTCCACATTGTGCCAAAGGAGGGATTCTTCACTAACAAGCTCCTTCATACAGAAAAGCCTTATGATTCAACCTAGAATAGATTTCACATTTGCTACATGATAGAAAAGTTTTTTATGACTATAAGAATCAACATTATCTAGTGCTTGGGATAGTTTATTGGACAAAAGAGTTATAAGCTCGGATACTTCATAACTTAGCACCCGACAGAAAGAAATCCCACCTGTGGATAGTTATAGTACAGGGGCATGAATAAAACTGGGATAGAGCAAACTGGTATGAATCTTAGGGTCAGGGTCAGTGTTACGGAAATAGGCTTGGAGACAGAAACAAAAGCTATTATTTCCATGCAATTCTACCTCATTTCCTATATGTCTGTCACGAGAGGGTGTTTGTGTGTGTGTGTGTGTGTGTGTGTGTGTGTGTGTGTGTGTGTGTGTGTGTGTGTGTGTGAAAGAGAGAGAGAGACAGAGACAGAGACAGAGACAGAGAGAGTGTGTGAGTGTGTGAGTGTGTGTGGGGGGTGTGTGTGGGGGGGTTCCTTTTAAGTGCCACTACTAGTAAAGAAACATTATTTCCTTGTTTTTCTTTCATGTCCTTTTTTGATTCATTTACAAAAAGAACATATGTTTGACAGACTGAAATCAGTAATGCTAAAAATCAACTATTTTTCCCTCGCTAGCAGATTTGTACATGCACATAAATAATGAATATGGAGTACAAAGAAGAACAATGAATACTGTAGAAATGACAATTGTCAGGTCACAGCTAAGATTCCTATAAAATGCACGTGTGGTGCCCAAAGAGTAAAGAAGGGCTAATTGGCTAACATGCGTTCCTTGTTTTGATGTAGATTCTGTGCAAATAAAAGGTTTGTTTTAGGGCAGACTTCCCTTTTCATTTTAAGAAAATGTTGGATAATTTGCACTCATAAATATAGTTCTTATGGTTTGGATTAGAATATTTTACTTTGGTCAATGTTATTCTTCTCCCTTTTTAGTGAGATAATACTGACTGTCAAAATGAACATTCAAAGAATTTACAAGGGTATGAGCAGTGTGTTCCACTTCAGAAATTTTAAAACTGAGTAAAACATATCAGCATTTTCTCTCAAGTGTAAATTCTTTTAGTACAAATTTGGAGTTGAGTGAAACCACTTTGCACCTCACTAGAGACTTGTTTAAATCCCCAAGTAAACTCTTATCCCAGCAAGCTGTCAGTTTGGATATTTGGAGCTGATTACAGAGGAATTAATGTCTCATTGCACTCTCCCTCTGGCCAAAGAATATTTCCATGGTTTCTTAAAAACCTAAGTAGAGCTAACTACCTAATACATAACTCTGGGTAAATGCACACATTTCTCTGCTTGAGCAAAATTCCCACTAACAACCGAAAAAATCCCAGTAATTTGTCTTAAAGTAAGTGTCTCTTTTGTGCTGGGTAAATGGGAATCCACTCACCGTTTTTCACATCCTATATAATTACAGCAGATGGGAACGCTTTTCCTTAGATTGAAAACCTTGCATTTTACTTGTTTTATTTGGCGCAAGACAAAATAGTGATAGAGCTGTGTTCTGGACAGTGATTTTTCTAAAGATTCCCCATTAGATTTGAATGAAACAATGTTAAATACTTCAGCCATAAATTAAAAAACTCAACTCTAAATATTATTTTCTAGGTATAAAACACACAAGACAAGACATTTTGTAAAAGTATATTTTCTAGCCTACTCTCTAGAATTCTGTAAATTTCCTGTTCATAGTTTCTCTGATTTATTGTTAATTTTTTTCCACACCAGCAGTATTTGTAATATTAATAATTAGTATGATTTTTGCTGTGGTATTTTTATGTATTGCTTAGAGTCAAGCATTTTTTTTCTTTTTGAAATGGCTAACAGAGAAGAACATTATGGAGATGTTGAAAGAGAGAAACAATCTAGGATGTTGGATCTCTAGGTTTATTCTTTTGTGTCAGTCAATTTGGTCGTAAGAACTGGACCATGCACATACAGTTAGCACAAATTATTAAATCAATGCTGATTGTTTAGAGGAATCAAGAGTTTACAGAGAGAGACAATACAAAAAGCTCAAAGGATGTGGCTGGGTGACCAGAAAATTTAAAACAAATGAACAACTTGCTAGGTCATGTTTGGAATCAATGCCTAAATTCAAAGCAACAATAAAGCTTATTCAATACAATTTTATATCCAAGAGTGGAGGTCACCATGGGAACTCAGCCAGTGCCATTCTGAGTTTGCCTGGTATTTGTCACACTTCAGTGTGCATATTGATGTAAACCATCAAAAAGAGAGTAAGATCAATTTTAAGAAAGAATAACTGAAAAGTGCAGAGGACATAATTAAATTCATATGACCTTAGAAATAGACAAAACCTTGAAGGAAGAATAAACAAACCATTGATTTTATTAGTGACTCTGTTCTCATGTATGCCATCAAAGCATAGCCTCAAGAAAGAAAAATAAGAAGGTAGATTCACCACAATTTAGACAAAAACTATGTTTCTTCAAAAGCTGTCATAAAAAGTAAAACAAAAATTTACAAAGTGAGGTAGATTATTTGCAATATGTGTGTGTGTGTGTATATATATATGTACACACACACACACATACATATTCAATGGGAAGTTCGAATGCAGATTATATTTAACATTTCAATTAAATAAAATCCATTATGGTTATTCTATTAAAAATGGATGATAGAGCTAATCGCTTTTCACACAAAATATGCAGTGATTGTAGAACACATGAAAAAGTGTTTAATACCATTAGCCAATAATAAAATGCAAAAAGGCTGTGAAGATTGTATCAGGGGAACAGTGAAATGTTTATTGAATGTTACACAAGTCTGAAGGATGAATACAACCTAAGAAAACTGTCAGCAATGTGAATGAGTTTACTTTCAATGTGTTGTATTTTAAATACTACAGAGATCAAATGTTATAAGCTGTTACTATGACAGGATAGCTATGAGTCCATTATGTTAATCACTTCACAGTATGGTTCCACTGCATAGTATCATGTTATGTGATATTTACTATGGTGCTTCCTATAAGCTAAAACATATGTTAGAAATATAAAATGTTGACTATTCTTTGATAATATTACCATAAATACCACAATTGACAGAGATACATTGTACACTGCAGGTACAAATAAATAAGATTCAATCTTGCCACTATGGAAATCAAACTTTTTCAGCCTTAGAAATTTAACCTTTTACCACTACTAAAGAATTCCTTTGTAATAAAATTGTAGACATACATACTAAGAAAGTTTACACAAAATTTTCAACTACATTTTTTAAATAATTATAATGGTATAAAAAGCCTAGACTTCTAGAAAACAATGAATGAATGAACATACAATGAAATATCTGTACAAGAAGATATTAGTTAGAGATAATAATAGGTTATTTATATAAAATATAGTATGAATGGATGATGTGAGAATGCGTTTATGTATGCTGTTAATCTCAATCTTTAAATAAAGGAGATGTTTTGGGCCATGGCAGGCACCATAGAAGAAGTAGGAGGAGAAATCAGAGGATAGGTAGGAGAAGCAGGGTGGAGTCAGAGAGATCTAGCAAGCCGCCCAAGGAGCAACATATAAGGAACACAGGTGAGCCACGGGCCACGTGGCCGACAGATTAATAGAAATGGGTTGATTTAAGATGTAAGAGCTATCTAGCAATGTGTCTGAGTCATAGGCCAAACAGCATGAAGTTAATATAAAAGCGTCTGAGTCGTTTCTGGGGGCGTCTGAGCGGTGGGCGGCTAAGGGGTCTCGGGCGGCAGGTCTGTGGGTCTCTGAGCTTCTGCCACCTGGGACCCAAAAAACCTCACTACTACAGATGGATACTGCCAACATTATTGTAAATGAAAGAAGCAAGAAATAAAAGACTATGCATTGTTTAGTTCTCACAAAGGAAAAGTCCATACAAAAACAAAATGTTCTTCAAACTACCTTAGGGCTAATGTGTCCATCACTGTCTTTGCAGAAGCTGGTAGGTATTGACTAGCAATGCTTAGAGTTGTTTGGGTTGACAAAGCAAGTATATATATATATACATATATATATGTGTATATGTGTATATATATATATATATATATATATATAAAACTAGAGGCATGATACAGTATAACTTTAAAACCTCTTTAAGGAGACAACTATATTTTACAGTTAAAATGAGACAAATCTCAATGTTTTAACATTTTACTATAAAAAGGTAGCAAAAAGCATGTGACCTAAGAGTTAAGAGTTCTTCCAGAAGACCTGACTTCACTTTTCAACAACTACAACCTCTTGTAATAGGTAATGACCCCTTATAACTCTATATCCAAAGGAGCTGAGACTCTCTTCTGGTCTCCATTCCAAAACCAAACCCTCCATTCTGGTCTCAATTAATTTATTTTATTTATTTATTATTTATTTATTTATTTATTTATTTATTTACCTATCTATCTATTTATTTATTTATTCATTCATTCATTCATTTACTTATTTATTTATTTATCCATCCATTTATTTATTTATTTATTTATATAAAGTTAAATAAATAAATAAGTCTTTAAAAACTTTATTATAAAGAAGTTGCAAATGAAATCGTATAAAATCATCACAGGGCAAAATTAACAATACCAGAAATCTTTAATTTTTAATGAACTTTTACACTATAAAACATTCCTGAAAAAGCAAAAAAAAACAACGTAGATTCCCTTCAACAGAAGAATGGATTACAAAATTGTGGTATATTTACAAAATGGAGATCTACTCAGCAGAAAAATACTGACATCCTGAAATTTGCAGGCAAATGGATAGATCTGGAGAGTATCACCCTGAGTGAGGTAACACAGGCCTAGAAAGATAGACGTGGTATGTACTCACTCATAAGTGATATCAAGTAAAATATAACCAGGCTATAATACACACACACACACACACACACACACACACACACACACACACACACACACACCAGCAACAGCAGCAGCAACAGCAGCAGCTAGGTAACAGTATAAAGTTAAGAGAACCATCCACAAATCCCCCCTAGGAAGGGGAAATGGAGATCTGAGAAATTGCAATAACGGGGAGGGCAAAGGAAAGTGAGAAGAAAACATGATAAAATGGAATGGTTGAGTGGGGTGGGAGCAACAGAGAGGGAGGGCAAAGATGTGGATATCCTGATAGAGGGATCCATCCTGGGATTAGAAAGAAACCTGATACTAGGGAATACCCATGGACTCACAGGATTAGCCCAGCTAGCATTCCAAGCAATTGTGGAGAAGGTGCCTAAACTGCCTTTCCCTATTATCATATGAATGATCACCTAATTGTCATCATAGAACCTTCATCCAATAGCTGATGAAGCAGATGCAAATATCCATAGCTAAACTCTAGAGTGAGCTACTGGTCCAGAAGAAAAGAGGGAGTGGAGGGATAGGGATCATGAAAGGGACCCATGGAGTAGGCTGTCTAGTGCTGTTGGGAGTTGTCAGGCTCTGAAATCATAGCTGATGAACCTTCATGGAAGACATCAGGACCCTTCTGAATGTGCATGACAGTTGAAAGAGGAGGACAGTTTTTGCACCTTCTTGCCCTTTGACCAGTCTATTCCGGGCCATGAACTGGCTTCTCAGAGCCTTTGAGGAGGAACACCTTTCTCAGGCTCCATACTTAGGAGAGGGACTCTCCTGGAAATGCCCAAGTGAATTGACTCATCTTGGGGTTTCTTGCCCTCTCTAGAGAGTGGAGATGAGAAGGTGGTGGAGAGGGAGGAGAGAGGCTGGAGAAGGACTGGGAGAAGGGGCAGGAGGGAGAGCAGTGGGGGATATGGGAAAACATTAAAATAATAAAAAATAGAATATCCCTATGATGCAGAGGAGCCCAATCGATAGAGGATTGTGCTTTTGCTGTGAAATTTATTACCGAGTAACAGGAAGAGCTGGCATCTGATGACGAGCACTAGGGGAGAATTTGAAATAACTAATTATAAAATATAAATTATAAATAAAATTATCAGGGAATAAGAAAGTGACTTTTGTTAAAGATTCTACAAGGTTGATTATTGATTATAATTGCATGATTGTGGAACTCAAAATGTCAAATATCCAGAACCAAATTGTCTCGGGCTGTCTTTACTCTTGTTAGTAGCCATTCAACGTCCATAGTTATGTCTGAATTAACATCTTTTTGATGAACATATAAAACTTCAGGATATGTTTTTTTTTTTCCAGGCAATAGATTCTATCAGACCCATATATGAACTCTTATGATAATATCTGAAACTCAGCAGAATTTTACAACTTTTATAAAATTTGAACCTGGTAACCCCACCAATGCATTTAATTAGTTCCAAATATTTAATAAAGCACTTCTACGTTGGCATATATTATTGCAAAACAAGTTGAATCTGTGTAGCTATACCTTAATTATTCTGATTTGGGTCAAAGTGCACTATTTCTTATTCCAAATAGCTTGACAACTATGTCTTGCATTTAAACTTAACTATGTTCTTATACTATAGCATCTTCAGATAAAAGGGCAATTTGTTTTGTTTCTGCATCTATTTCTTTTCTACCTAATAATTAAACTGAATCTGTCTGTGATCAAATAAAATTTCTCTTACATCGGGATTCTTACAAGAGGCTTATAGAAACACCTGTTTTAAAAGAAGTATGTGTTTCTTTTTCTGTCTACATATTATTATCAATCTATTTATTTGTAGACATGGAATATCAGAACTTTATTAACGTTGTTTTGAATTATATTTCTTTATAAACATGTTCAACATCCTAATAATTATCATAAAATTACAAATACTTAAAACCAACTTCCTTTAAATTTCTTTTCTATAATGGATGATAAGAAATATTAAATTAAAAGCCAATACAATTAACTAAAAAAAAATACTTGTGACCCATTTTTTAAGAATTGAAGAAATGCCAAATTTATCTATATTTTGAAACAGTTTGAAGTTAACAACTAAAAAAAAAAGTTATAATTAAGCTTGAGAATTTTCTGCATAATTAATACTTCTAACTCCTACAAATGTGAAACTTCCTTGATCACAGCACTTTTGTAACTTATATTTTAAGTATTTCCAGGAAAAACATCAATAAATTAGTCTTATCTGTGGACCCTATTTTTGAGATACTTATATGTGCATAAATACTTTACTTTGAGTGTCATTTACTATAAAGAATGGCACTTTGTGTTGGGCTTTGTTAAAGTCATTTAGCTCAGTGTAACTCCATCTCTAATGATTCAAGTGTAAGTCATTATTCAGAATGTATTTTTCAGTGCACATGGACATTATGAAACAAAACATGGAAGAGAAACAAGATCTGAGACGTGACCAGCATATAAATTTCATGTCTTTCCAGAAGTGAAATATCTGCCTACCTAATTCCATGATCATTAATGATTTATACATGGGAGAATTGGAATTACTGGATACCCTAACTGCCATAAAACAATTAGAATAAAATGACACATTTCAAAAAGATAACACATTTCAGCAAAGAACAAATATATACTAAAGAATATTACGTGAAAAGTTTTTCACTTTTGTGACTTCTTTGGGAATGGTTTCTCGACACTGTTTTCTTTAACTTTGGCTGCAAAATGACTGCATTCCTTTCTGCTTCAAATGTCAGAATTTTGGTAGTTATAAATGAACAGTGTCATAATTCAAAACTAATATTTTTTGACTGGTTCCAGTTCAGTGATTTTCTAGTTTTGCAAAGGATATATCCAAGGCATTAGAAAATAAAAGTAAGAAACCTGACAAGTTCTCTCAAACTTCATTGCAAGTTCAATAGTCCCTAACGTGCTGGCTTAGATGAGCTGCTGTATATTCTGACAGCCTGTCACAGATTTCACATATTTGGTTCTGAGGACATGGTGAGATATTTGAAGTTAACTCAAAAATTAAATAAAGATTTACCTTTAATGAAGTAGAGTATATTTTTTGAATAAGAATCTATTTGCCCAATAAAAATAGCCAACAACTGGCAAATGAGACCTCATCAGAGTTAGCAGTTCTCCACAACTAAAGAAACAATCACTTGAAAGAGGAAGCTACTAGATTAGGAGAGAATCTCTCCCTGCCACATATTTGATTAGGATTAAGATATTAAGATGCAGAACATATGAAGATAAACAATAAGAGTAAATTAAAAAGCCAAACAAAAACAAAAACACAAAGAACCCACTCAAAAAGGACTTGGGAAAGGAAGAGAGAGTAGTCATAAGAAAAAATAAAAAGTAAAAAAAAAAAAAAAAATCACTGCCCCTACCAATTAGGGGAATACAAGTCAAAACAGCTTTTTAAAAATTCATTTTATTACTTTTTTATTTTAAAAAAGTCTTTTTTATCTTTCTTCCTCCTAGTCTTTCCCAGCCAGCTTCTGCCTCACCCCAGCCACCCATCACCTCCCCCTAAAGGGCAAGAAGTCCCAAGGTGGGTCAACTCTGTGTGGCACATCCATTTCAGGAAAAGTCCAATCCTTATTGCAAAGTCAAGACTAGATTAGATGTGTGCAGGGAATGGGCTCCAAGGTGTCAGCCCATGCACAGGAACACAGTTTGATCTCACCCCTCGAGTCTCCACAGACTGCCCATGCCAGTCAACAGTTGCCTACCCTTGGAGGTTAGAAGGCCTAGCTCCTTTTCTTGATGGATCTCCAGTGGCTATTCTTGATTCAGTGAGGTCCCTAGAGCTCCAGCCAGCCATCATCATGGGAACCTTCCTCATAATCCCTATCCCCTTGCTGATACAGACTCCTCCCCTGCTCTCAAGGAAACCAGGGTCTTGGCCCAGTGCTCAGCCATGGATCTCTGCTTCCACCTCTATTCATTGTTGAATGTAGGTTCTGTGATGGTGCTTATGGTGGTTACTCATTTGATTATAGGGGAAATCCTGCTAAGGCATCTCTTCTAGTTTTGGTTGGAGACCTTGCCAGGTACATCCTGTGAGTTCTTGGAAGTTTCCCTAGCACTGGGTCTCTTTACAACCTCACATTTGTCTTCCTCTATCAAGATATTCATCTCTTTTTTTCTCCCTCTTTATTGCTCCTCTCACTCAAGATAGGCATAGGATGTACTCGGTCATAAGAGGACTTTAGACAAAAAGCAAAAAATACCCAAGTTGCAAATCACAACCCCTGAACAGCTTGGGGTCAGAAGGAAATTGAGAGATATCCAGACACGTTCCTAGGAAGAAAAAATAGAGAAGATCACCTTAGCAAATTGGAGTCATAACGGGTTACAACCAAGAATAGGTGGGAACAAATAATGAGAGGAGATGGTTGAGTGACAGGAGCTACTGTTGAAATTTCATCATCAGAATGACAAAGATCAATGAATCCAATGACAATGATGCTGAAGAGGTTGTGGGAGAAGGTGAGACCTCCTCCTTCTGTTGCTGTCAGTCAAAGCTGGTCCAGCCATCCTGAAAATTAGTGCGGAGAATTTCTCAAAGGTTAAAAATTATTCTTCCATATGACCCAGTTACATGACTTCATGCATGATCAAAGGACTTGAAGTCTTTTACCAGAGATACTTGCTCGGCCATCTCAATTCCTGTTGGGATGACATTTATTGAAAATGGAGGAAAGGGGGCCTTCAGTTAACAATTAGATAATAAAAATGTGGCACACACCCACTATGGACTATTTGGTTATAAACAAAAAGAAAACTAATAAATTTGTAGATAAATTAATAGACTTAGATAATTTTAAGTGAGATAATCCAGATCCAGTATGATAGAGGTTTTATGTTCTCGCCACTCATTTGAATTTCCTGTCTTCTAAATTATCAAAAGTGAGTAGATGAACTAGAATAATTGCAGAAACAGGAAAGGGAAGAACCAGGAAATGTGAGAACTATACAGGGTAATAGCAGGCACAAAGGAGAAAATGAAAAATTGGGAGCCTTTAATTAGCAGAGGAAGAGAAATAAACACAGAAAATTTAAGAGAAAAAACCACTGACTAAGCCCTAGTAAAATGGTAAGAGTGTCTGAAAGTGTCAACGGGTGTCATACTATTATCTGTCTTCCTACTTTTAACTATCTTCATAAAAATACATATAACACAAATAATTTGATATGCTATACCAAATAACTATAGACTATTTAACAAAGCTCCAACACTAGGCAGGAGAAGCTTCTTTTATTTTGTTTTGCTTTTCCATTTAGTGAAACTAATTTATTACTACATTTCCCCCTGACAATATGAACAGGTATGTGTTATGGGTTTTTTCTTTATTTATTTTTACTTTATTTATTTATTCATTCATTCATTTATTTATTTGTTTGTTTGTTTATTTATTTATTTGTTTATTTGTTTATTTGTTTGTTTGTTTTTACTTATTTATTTATTTTCTGGATGAAGAGGCCCCACAAACTGCCAATGCCAATCGACTATCATCCACATTTGAAGGGCTTAGCTCAGTTCCATAAAAGTTCATCAGTTGTCAGTTCACTTAGCGAGCCCCCAATAGCATAGGCCAGTTGTCTCTCTGGGTTGCCTTTATCCCTTTACTCATATAATCTCTCCTCGATACCTGGTGCATAAACTGACTTCTTAGACTCCATTCCCTACAGAGGAACACCTTTCTTAGCCTTGATATTAGGGGAAGGGTCTTGGTCCTACCACACAACTAGATAATCCAGACCAAACTGATTCACCCTGGGTGTCCTTACCTTCTCTGAGAAGCTTCTTTTGAATTGATGATCAAGGTTTTCAAAGAGACTCCCAAACTATAGGACATTATTGTTCTCCCTAGAGGTACGAGAGCAATATGCACTACAAATTACAAAATCATTCATGTTTGGACATAACACCAGAGGCTCCCAAGACTGATATGACCTGCAAGCCTTCCCAGTGAACAAGCTTCCATAGTATTAGAAGGTACCTGAAAAAGCTTTCAAAGGAAAAAAAGCAATCACTAGTCTGTCCCAGATATGAAGATGTTATCCAAAATTTGAGCCAATAACCTAAGGGTCTTGTAGCGGGGAAAAAAAACTCTCTATTTGAACTTACCATTTAGTCAACAAAAATAAGATCATGCCTTGTACTAGAAAACTAGCCAATAACCCAAAAATATGGTAGAAAAAATCTATAGCTACCACTCTACTAAACTAACATAATTCATAACTTTATTCTAAATAGTTAGTCTTATACTCTTTGATAAATGTAGTACTTACTCTCACTCACCGATGAAATGTACCTTTACAACAGGTGAAGACCATTACAGAAAACCACAACCAATTAATAGATAGAGTTTGGGAACTAGTACCTAGTGATACATCTCCAATATGGCTCCTGGACCATTGCATAATAGAGTGGAAAGATTGTTAAAGCCGGAGAAATATGAAAGTTGTGGGGAGATTGATTTTCTAGAAATATTGGAGAAACTATACATATGAAGTAGCACCAACATGTTTATTTAAATATAATTGGATCAAGGAAGACACTCATAGATATTATGTAGAGGGAGGAAATCTCAGGCAACCTCAACATTACACTAACAGATATGGGCAACTAAGGGATGCTGAAAGTGAAGAATTTGTATACCTCAGAAAGGAACATAGGAAATGATTATCAAATACTAAATGATCAGCCCTATAAATACATACATACAACTCTGTGCAGAGTGAACTTGTTGTATTGGTACATAAAAGAAAGCACACACACATATACATATATATATACATAATATATACATATATGTATATGTATGTGTGTGTATGTGTGTGCGTATGTATGTATACAATCTCAATGAAAGGCAACGAGACCATGGATATGAAAGGAACCAGGGCAGACATATGAGACATGTTGCAGAGAGGACATATAATGGTTTAAATGATATAATTATGCTATATCTAAAAATATTTTTAAAGCTTTCTTTGTTTATTTTATATTTATAGGTGTTTTCTACATGTCAGGCTGCACGTCATCTATGAAATAGTTAACTAGACTTGTGAGCGACCATATGGCTGCTAAGAAATGTACCCATGTTCTTTGATAGAGCATCCAGTGTTATTAATCACTAAGCAATCATTTTTGCCCCATCTTTAAAAAAAATTTTAAATTGAATGAGCAAAGGGAGATGTACCTAGTTTACATGCTCATGCTCCTGACTTCAGCTGTGCTTTGGAGGCACTCAGTGAACACTCAAACATGCACAGTGAGCATGCTCAGCTCCTACCCTTACTATACTAAAAATACACAAGCATAAGTTAATAGCTACTAAATCACTTTCATCCTTCTCTTGTTTTGACCCTGAGGTTATAATTATGAGTTTTGATCTTATCTATTATGTGTTCCTGGGGACTGAACTCAGGACTTTCCCTGTGCTATACAATGAGTACCTACTGAGATATATTTCTTTCCCTCTTTTTCTTAAGATTTTATTTTGAATTATGTGTATATGTGTGTGGATACTGAGGAGTTTGTATTCAAGTACAATGTCTATAAAGACAATGAATCCCATGGAGTTAGAATTACAAATAAGTGTGAACCTTCTGATATGGAAGCTGGGATTCTCACTCAGTTCTCTACAAAAGTATTACATGCTCTTAATGGTTAGATTATCTCTCCAGTAATAATATTTATTGACTTGATTGTTTATTTTACTTTGAACTTTGTAACAGAATACCAGTAAGTTTCCCAAGTTAGGAGTAAACTTATTCTTTAAATCAGGTTGGCCTTGAATGTATATTTTACTTCCACAACTTTCCAATTGTACATGGTATTGGTTACCACTTCCATCAGGTAGCTTAACTATATTTATGCAATTTTCATTTTCTCCTGAATTCTGCATCATTGAAAGAAAAGCAATTTACTTTCAGCTTGACATTCCTTTATCAACACCAACCACATATTTGTAGGCCTTAATAAATAAATCAAGAAACATTTATATGCTTTGATTGATTGTTATAAAATACTAAAAAGCATAGTTCTGGTTATTTGAAATCTGTCTAAATGAATTAATAACTGAGTAACTTTAGTGGAATTTGCCATGAAGTAAATATGATAGAAGAATATTAAAGATAAAAGATGAGATATTAAGTCATTTGTAATGATAATGTACATCTCAAAGTTCCAGTTGTACACACATGCCAATGTGATGAAAGGTAGCTAATAACCTAGATTTAAAAAAAAAAGATGTGAGTAGCAAAAGCACTGTGTGGTATTTTGAAGAAATCTCTGAACAAAAGAAACCATTAGTATAAGTCTTGGGAAACTTAGCTAGCTTTTTCATCTTAACCCATTTCCATTAATCTGTGCTTACCTATCTTCCAGTAGCTCTCTAGTTGGAAGCTCACAGGATCTCTGCTTGTGTCTCTCTTTGACTTTTCCCATTCCCAGAGTTGTCTTAGTCTGATAGTCGCCCCCCCCCCTCCTGTCTGCCATCTGGTCAATCAGCATTTTATTAAACCAGTTGGAGGGACATATATTTACAATGTACTAGCACATAATCCCACAGCAAACCAATGAGTCTTTTTGATTTAGATATCCTTAAAAATGGTTAAACTGAAAAGCTTATTTTGCTAAATCTCTTACTTATATAAAGATATGCTAATTTCTCACATGATGAATAATAATGATAGGAAAATATTAATAGATGTTTTTCATAAATAAATAGTATGGTTCTATAAAATCAGTAAAATTTCCATATGCAGTAACATTATTGCAGCTTTTCCTATGATCTGAAATAAAAGCTGAGCTGTTTTAGGCAGTGCTTAGTGGGACTGTGTTGTAAAGGTATGACCGACCAGTTCATGCATACTGTTTGTTCAGAACCGAGGTGGCAATGATGTTGTCAGTGCTATCAAAAATATTGCACCCTTGTTCCTTGTTTCATTTTGAGTTAATGTGTGCTTGTTATGGAAACATTTTGCAACCAACAGATATAGTTATATGATTATATTTGGAGGCATTACCCAACGATGACGAGCCCCTTTAGTCATACTCATCTAAGTATTCCCAATGAGAGCAATTAGTTAAAAATAAAAAGCCATAAAAACACAAGGAGGAAGTACTGGGGAAGACAAAAGTGATCAGATCAAATGAGGGTATAGAAGAGAACACAACCTAATATGAGATTCTAAGCAAATTATATACATTAATAAAATGATCATAAAACATACTTTATGAAATAATATCATAATGAAATGAAAAAGAAATTAACTAGGATTCTATAATACTTTGTAAATGTAGTAGATAAATTTAACAAATAACCCTTAAGGAAATGTTAGCTGTAGCCTGGGACAAGAAATTACTATTGGAATGTGCAGCACAAACATGTATTTTTGGGAGTTACCAGGAAATAAATACCTAAGATAGGCTAAACGGATAAGTCCAAGAATAAAATATGTGTGATGTGGCTATGACAGTAAATTAAAATGGTTTCTAAAGACAGAATTGGACATATTGTATACCCAAATGATGTAAGACAAAAATAAATAACTCATAGTGATACCTGAGCAGTGGGAACACAATGATTTGTGAAAAATGTCCTCTACCTTATTCCATAGAAAAATATATTCTATGCATAATGCATACCATTTTGAATTTTAAATGTGCATCAACCATGATCCTCAAATTTTTACTAATGTTATGTAGAGACTTGTGAGATGTATAAGTGCTTGCTACTGAGCCTTCTTCTCTCCATACTTTTGCAAGGCTATGTGCCAGCATGAATGTGCATGGGTAGACGTGTGTGTGTGTGTGTGTGTGTGTGTGTGTGTGTGTGTGTGTGTGTGTGTGTATGTGTGTGTGTGTGTGTCTGTGTGTGTGTATGCATGAACACATGCACCACACATGTAGTGGGATTATGTTACATTGTAAATAATTGTCCTGCCTACTGATTTAATAAAAAACACTGGCTGAAGGCAGACAGGAAGGGTAGGGGCTACCAGACTAAGAAAATAGTGGGAACAGGAAGAGCAGATAAAAGACAGAGAAGAGCAGAAAGACAAGTGGAGAAGCCAGCAGCAGATGCAGAGGACAGTTATGCTGTTCTGAGAAAAAATACTGAGCCAAATGGCTGACATGGTGAGAATCATGGGTTAGTTTAGGAGTAAAGTATTAGCAAGTTATGTGCTCAGGCCCTAGGACAATCAGCATAAAATTAATATAAGTACCTGTGTGTTGCAGGTCTGAAGGTCTATGGGTCTGGACAACAGGCCAGACAGACCAGAAACTTCATATTATACACACACTCATACACACACGCACGCGCGCGCGCGCGCACACACACACACACACACACACTAAATGATTTTAATGAATTAAATATGGAAACATTTCTGAACTCTTTCTGAGAGGCTTCTATTTGCAATAGATGGCGATTAACACAGAACTGGCCAATGTGCAGAGAATATGAGACTGCAAATTGAGCAGATATATCACCCAAGTCCCAGACTCACAGATGACTGCACAAGAGTATAAGAGGCATAGAAAATTGATGACTACATGGAAACATCTGGACACAGCAGGGCAGATGCATGTACATACTCACAGCAGTTGTAACAACATGCATAGAATTTTTGAAAATTCCAAACAGATCAAATTCTAGTATAAATAGAGGAGGTAAGCACAAAATACCACTATTAGATACAGGGAAATTGTTAGTTGTTGGGAGACAGAATCATTATTTTCCTAAGAGCAGCACATGGTAATTCAACCATACCACAGTGGAAGAACACACATTCACAAGATTTGAGTAGACAAATAATAATTGGAGATATTTAAAAGTAAAAGACAAAAGGTCAGAAAAAAATGAAGGAAAGTTGATCTGAGATGAGATGGAATGAAGTGGTGAATATTATTAAAACAATTTATACAAAACTCTCAAAGTACTTATAAAGACAATACAAAATAAGGTTATATTTGGACTGGAATTAAATCCTTGGCATTAGAGACTATAGACATAAACCAAGGAGATACATTGACTGGCTTGTTTGCTGTAGCACCCTGAACAGAATTATTTGGATAGATGAGGTTCTAATATCAGAAAAACACAGTGTTGTATATAAGTGATTTATTTCCACCAATTCAAAAACCAGATAAGTGATAATTATTACTTACTTGTTTTTTTTTTACTTGCACCAAAACTTTCTGAGTTGAAAAACCATGATACTGTCAATTTTTAAAATGCATGATATCAATGGACCTATCACAGCATTTCTTAGTATTTTTATGAATACTAGTCAATGACTGCACTAGCACATCTTTTATGCAGAAAATGCTGTTATAGAAAAAAAATGAATAGGTTTTCTTTCTGCTTACTAATCATTTCTCATTCAGATATACAAAGAAATAGAATATTGATACCAAGTATATACATACCTCAATAAATGAACAAGTTACGATAATTGTTTCAATGCCTAAGGTATGTATCACCTAGAACTTTTGGGTAATAGGTTTAAAATAATCTTCAGACAAAATTATCAGTACATATTACATGTGTTATAAATCAGAATATATACACATAAATTATATATATAATATTCTCCAACTATATGGATTCAGATCTTATTTATAAAGATAAGAACGTCTAAAATTGGACAGGATTTTTTGTATTGACATTTTTTCAGTTCCCACGTGGAACAAACACTGCCATAGATCTCTCATCCAATGTACATTCAGATTCAAATAAATAATGGTGAACCATATTACTCAACCCATCCTTAAAATATTGTAATTGTTATTATAACATAACTAGATTAAATACACACCTTGGCCATCTTGGCAAAGCATCACATAATTATTTTCTTTACTGGTGATTCACTGGACACCACTGAGAGCCTATTGAGGTCAACCAGCCACATCTCTCCAAGAAAAATTGACAAGGCTTTCATTTTTAGGTTCCTTGGTTCTCAAATCTATTTTAACCTTTTAGGATTCTACTGTATAGTGGCTTCAATATTTTGATTTCTAGGCTCTCAAGTCTATTCAAGACTTTTCAGACACTACTCTACATTCCTGAAACCAATATCTACAACCGAATTTCCTAAAGCTTGATTAACAGATCAATATAGGATTCTTGGGCTGAAGATGACTATCAAATCAGCTTCCCTTCCTCTGCTTCTTTTCTTTTCTTTTTTTGTTTATAAAAAGTCTTTTTTTTTATCCATGTATCCCCCTGCGACCCCTCCCTCCCTCCTCCCAATCCCTCCCAGACAGCCTTCAGCCTACCCACTCCCCATCCACCTATCTGCTTCCCACAAAGGGCAAAAAGTCCCAAGGTGGGTCAGCTCAGTATGGCATATCTACTCCAAGCAAGTCTGATTTCCTCATCCTGAAGTCAAGACTGGGTTTGGTGCTCCTGTGCAGGAAGTGAGATTCAAGGTGCCAGCCATGTCTGATCCCACCCCCTCGAAGCCCTACATACTTCCCATGCCAAACAACAGTTGCCTACCCTTAGAGGACCTTAGCTCCTTTTCGGAATGGTTCCCCAGTGGCTGCCCTTGATTCAGTGAGCTACTCGGAGCTCCAGCCAGCTATCTCTGTGGGAATTCTCTTCATAATCCCTATTCCCTTGCTTATACAGATTCTCTTCCCCTGCTCTCAGTTGCATCTGAAGTGGGTCCAGTGCTCAGCCATGGATCTTTGCCACCACCTCTACTCATTGTTGGATGTTGGTTCTGTGATGACACTTAGGGCAGTTATTCATTTGATTATAGGGGAATTCCTGTTTATTCGCCCCCTTCCTCTATTGGTTGGAGACCTAGCCAGGGACATCCTGTGAGTTCTTGGAGGTTTCCCTAGCACCAGGTCTCTTTCCAATACTGGCTTTCTCTATCTTTAAGACTTTTGACAATAAACAAGCTACCGAGTCTTCATATATGAGTTGTTGATTGCAATAAAGCAAAACAACTCATTAACTGCTAGTAAAGAATGGGGTTGGGTGGGAGTGTGGGCAACCATCAGAGATAAACAGCAACTAAAATAACAGTTTAGCAAATGCATTAAGTGTAATCACAATATGCTACCATCCCTTGTTTTAACTCTTACCTTAATGGGTTATTATGCTTTCTTGTGCTATTGATACTCTTATTAACAACTATTTTTATACACAGCATAACATTTCTTCATTCGTAGCTTATTGGTACTGATGATGTTGTCATTTACCATTGAAATGATGTCCAGGGACCAACAATGTAAATTTGACTTGGGTTGCTTTGAAGAAAAATTCATATTGGAAGCATTCCTTTTTGCTTGTCAGTTTTATAAATAAAAGCACTTAAATATTGAATTTCAAAGAACTGTTGATGTCTTATTATTTTCTCTTTCTAAGGGCAGGGTAGACAAATCTGATCCTATGTTACTGAGTTACTTGTTAAAATACAAGGTTTTAAATACTGTATTAGCAAAGTTTCTGCACATTATTTGGGTATTGATCACATACCACAAAAGCTGTGCTTGAACAAAATTTTAGCTTTTAAAAATGAGAATAGCAAATGAAAGGAACTTCCAAAAAATCTCTTTAAAATAATTTTTGATAATGAAAGCATGTGCATGTCTTTGTTAGGTGGCTATTCAAGAGTCCTTGCTCTTAAGTGGTTATGAATAAGTATTATTAATAATTATATCATTTCATCAAATTTTAATCCTATCCAGCATTTTAGAAATTAATTTAGATTTTGGATAGGTTTCTAAGGACATGAT